>CM028131.1:185332500-186582500 GCA_016271365.2 Neoceratodus forsteri | reverse complement strand
CTATCAGTAATTTCGTAACAGGCAGTCATTTGGTGGAAGAGGCAGAGGAGCCCCACCCAAGTACCAGTCTTCTCAGCCACAAAAGAAAATGCAACAGAAGGCACAAGCCCTGACAGCATTTAGTGCTACACTCTGAATCTGTCACCAACTCTGCTTCAGCTTCCTGAGGTGGACCTCTCCTTCATGGTGGGAAGGCGTCTAACTGATTTTTACAGCCACTGGAAGTCTATCACCAATGATAAATGGGTTTTAATGATCATCTGGGAGGGGTACCTACTGAACTCTGAAATCCCCCTGGACTATGTGCACAAGAGGCAGCACTCTCTTTCAGCTGCCCAGATGGGCCATCTCACTTCAGAGATAGTGGGCCTTCTGAGAAACAGAGCAATGGAAGTAGTGCCTCCAGCAGAATATAGCACAGACTTCCACTCCCATTACTTTCTAGTTCCAAAAAAGATGGGGTATGCACCCCATCCTAGACCTCAAAAAGCTGAACAAGTAATGTGCCATGAGAAGTTCCAGATGGTCTCCCTAGGGACCCTTCTATGATTTCTCAAGCTGCAGGACTGGTTGGCATCCCTGGACTTGCAAGATACTTACCAGCACATTCCAGGACACTCAAGCCACCGCAAGTTCTTTGTATCGTTGGGGCACCACTATCAATTCGGAGTCCTGCCCTTTGGGTTATATTTGGTGCCTCGAGTCTTTACAAAGTGCTTTGCGGTTACATAGAAACATAGAATTTGACAGCAGATAAGGACCGCTTGGCCCACCCAGTCTGCCCATTTTCCTACCTGATGGATAAGCTGCAGATTCTAGTTAATCAACAGCTTACTTCCTCCTACCCCCCACTAGAATCGCCTTATGCCTGTCCCATGCATTCTTGAATTCTCCTGCTGTTTCTGACTCCACAACCTCCACAGGAAGGCTGTTCCATGCATCTACAACCCTCTCTGTGAAAAAATGCTTTCTAACATTACTTCTGAGCTGTCCTCCTTCTATCTTCAAATTGTGCCCCCTTGTTCTTGCACATCTCTTCTTCTGAAAGATACTACCCTCTTGTACTTTAATTCCCTTGAGATACTTGAAAGTTTCTATCATGTCCCCCCTCTCCCTCCTTTCCTCAAGAGTATACATATTAAGCTGCTTTAGCCTCTCCTCATATGTCTTCTGGTGCAGACCCTGCACCCTTTTGGTTGCCCTCCTCTGAACAGCCTCCACTCTGTCTATGTCTTTGCAGAGATGGGGTCTCCAGAATTGCACGCAGTACTCCAGATGGGGTCTCACTAACTGTCTGTACAGAGGGATAACAACTTCCTGTTTTCTACTGTTGATGCCTCTCCCTATGCATCCCAGTATCCCCCCAGCCCTCCTTACTGCCATCTCACATTACATGCCCACCTTTAGGTCATCTGATATAATTACTCTAGGTCTCTTTTGATTTTTGTTATTAACTCACTCCCATTGTGTATAATTCCCTGGGTTTTGTTTCCAGATGCATTACCTTTCACTTCTTTGCACTGAATGTGAGCTGCTGCATGTTGACCATTTCTCCAACCTTGCCAAGTCCCTTTTCATTCTTTCCACCACCTTTGTATCAACGCTGTTGCAGATCTTTGTGTTATCGTAGCATACCTTTGAAAACTTGGGCTTCAGGTCTTTCCCTACCTGGATGACTGACTCCTAGCATATACATCAAGGCAGAGCACAGAAGAGGCAGTGACCACAGCAGCTCTGTTCCTGACCTCCATGGGGGTACTGTTGAACCTAGAGAAGTCACAGCATAAACCTTTGCAGCAGCTGCTTTTCACAGGAACCCTTTTTGACACTACCAAGGCAAGGGTCTTCCTCCCAGAGGACAAAAAGAATGCCAGCCTTCAGATGGCACATTTCATCATGGAGAACAACCCATGTGAGCTCACCCATGTAGCGGATGTTAAGTCTTATGGCATCATCAGTCTTCACGATGAGAGATTATCTTGGCTGCCCATCAGCCCTCTACCAGAAGGACTTACACAGCCAGATTGAGGCACTTCTCAGAATGATGCACCAAGTCCTGTATGGATCCATTCCACTGTCCACCAGATAAAGTTTTGGAGTATTTACTGGATCTCTCTATGTGGGTCTTCAGTACTCCTCAGTAAAGGTTCACCTTTGTGCTGTCTCTCTCCTATCATGAACCAGTCCAGACCAGAACCTTACTCTAGCTCAGCTGCCCCTCTCCAAAAGATTCTTAAAAGGCATCCTGCAAATAAAACCCCCAGTATGGGAACCTATTACTTCCAGGGATATCAACCTCGTGCTGAAAGTGCTCACTCAGAAGCCTTTTGAACCCCTGGCTACTTGTGATCTTAAATACCTTACTTGGAAAATAGCATTTTTGGTGGCGATCACCTCTGCCCAAGTGATCTCTGAGATATATACTTGTACTTTGGTCACAGACTCTCCTTCTACTGTCTTCCATAAGGACAAGGTGATCCTCTGCACACATTGCAAGTTTTTGCCTAAAGTGGTTTCAGAGTTCCATTTAAACCAGCCCTTGGTGATGCCCACATACTTTTCTAACTTCAAGAACAAGGAAGGAGTGCACCCTCCACTCTCTGCATGTTAAAAGAGCCCTCAGGTTCTACATCAATAGAACTAAGTTAGATCTGTTAGTCCAAGAAGCTCTTTGTCTTCTTCACCTGAACCAACTAGGTCAGCTGGTTACAATCAAATGCATTTCCGCTTGGATAGTGGCCTGCCGTCGCTACTGCTATTCCGTGGTGCAGGTCAGATTAGAAGGCCAAGTTTATGCCCATTCCACCAAAGTGGCTGCAACATCCTTGGCAGAAATCCGCTGTGTCCCCATTGCTAATATTTGGAGAGTGGCAACTTGGAGCTCAGTGCATACTTTTACTAAGCACTATAGATGTTCATGCCAGACAGCATGATTCCTTTGGCAGGACAATCCATAATGGATTTCTATCCTGAGTGAGACTTCATCTCCTAGTGTGTCCTGTTAGGGGATTTTTGTCTGAGCTGGTACTCTGACCCAGCAGTGTGACTCAGTGGTGAAGATAAGGTCCAGAAAGATATGAAAATGATGTACTCACGGTAATTACATTTTATGCAGTTACATAGCAGTTGCTGGCAGAAAAACCCTTGGTCCATCTAGTCTGCCCTAGAGAACAACTTCTCTTCTTAATTTTTCTCTGCAGGTTCTATCTGACCCATGACCCTTCTTCCCCCATTCCTGCTTCTAAAATTCCTGTGCCTACCCCATGTGTGCTTAAATTCCTCTATGGTGTTTGCCCTTACCACCTCTACCAGTAATCTGTTCCAGGTGTCTATCACCCTTCTGTGAAGAAGTACTCTCACATTTTGCTCTGAGTCTCCCCTTCCAACCTCATATCATGTCCCCTTGTCCTAGTGCATCTCATTTTTGTAGAATGCTGCCCTCCTGTACCTTGTTGATTCCTTAAGATATTTGAATACCTCTTGTCATGTCCCCCCTTCCCTCCTATCTTCCAGACTGTACATATTCAACCCTTCTCTCCTTAGTCCAAGGACACCTTATACACCAACTTATAGCCGAAACTACAAAGGTCACTCCACGATTACAAATTGTAGTACCCTAATCGACTGGGTATTAACTAATCATCCTGAGCATACCTATACTGCAGGCACCCTAGCTGATGCAATAACAGATCACTCCCCTGTGTTCTGTGTCTGGAACCCAGCAGCTTATCCTCCCCCACCATCGCGTTACATTACCTTTAGAAACTATGCAAACCTTGACAAAACTAAGTTTCTTTTGGATGAATCGCTCATTGACTGGTCCAGCCTGTATCAAGCTAACGATGCTCAGGCTGCTCTTGCAATCTTCCTTAGTTGTTTTAGCACACTATAGGACACGCATACCCCCCCCCTTATAACTTGTCGTGTTAAGGGCAAGCAGATGAAGTGGCTAAAAAAAGCCCTGCTTGTGATACTTAAAAGGAGGGACAAGAGCTGGTGTCGTTTCAAGTCCTCTGGACTGCAAGTAGGTTTTGACCACTACAGGACCCATCGGAATGCATGTAGGAAACAAATATAAAATGCAAAAAGCACATACTGCAAGGGCTTTTTAAAAAGTGCTGCAGGTGATCCTAGGAGATTCTGGGCTCATGTCAAAACTCTCATGGGCTCCACTCACACCGCCATCCCAAATGACTTGGTCCTCAATGGTATAAACTGTAATGATCCTCTCACTATTGTGGATTTTTTTAACCAGCAGTTCTCTAAATTTATCCAACACACCTCCTCCTCCCCCGTACTCTACCACAAAACTCTCACGTATCCACTTGTACAGGAGCAAAGACACCGAACTTTCACTTTGAGGCCATATCAAGGATAGATGTCTTAAAACTTTTGAACACAATCTCGGACGCTACTAGCGTAGGCTCTGATCACCTTGAACCACAGCTCCTCAAACTTGCAGCTCCTTTTTTAGCTTCACCACTGGCAAGAATTTTCACCCTCTCCCTGTGCCACGGCTCTGTCCCAGATGTCTGGAAAATAGCCAGGGTTATGCCAATCTTTAAAAAGGAGACACCAAAGATCCTCAAACTACAGGCCCAATGCCATCCTATCTCCTTAGCAAAATACTAGAGAAGCTTGTTGCTAGGTAAACTATTGACTTTCTGCTCAAACATAATCTCCTCTCAGTTAACCAACATGGTTTTCAAAAGGGCATAGCACCACCATTGCCTTGCTCAAATTCATGACAGACACCCTAGCTGCTATGGACTCTGATCTCTCACAGGTGCTGTGTTTATTGATATGACTAAAGACTTTGACCTTGTTGATCATCCTATACTACTTGGTATGCTTCCTCACTAGGCTTCTCATCATCTCTGATAGCCTGGTCCTCAAATTACCTTTAAACAGGGTCCAAGTTGTTAAGTACAATAACATTTTCTCAAATCCAGCAACCATCAATATAGGGGTTCCCCAGGGCTCCATCCTGGGCCCCTTCTCTTTGCATTATTTATAAATAATATCACTTCTTGTGTATCATCATGCTCATCCCGTCTTTATGCAGATGATGTCGTACTCTACTCAAGCTCTAAAAATATCTCTGAAATAAACTCCAATCTCTCAGTGGACTTTATTAATGTACAGGCTTGGCTTACTGAAAACAAGTTGGTTCTCAATGAAAGTAAAACCCAGGCTATGGTATTTGGATTGGCTTCTAAACTTAAATCTTCCCAAGTGAACTTCAAAGTACTCAGCACTACCAGCTCCCTAATTGGTATTGTTACTTCCTTCAAATACCTAGGCATTACTCTGGACCAGTCCCTTGACTTTGACCTGCATGTGCAATCCACTTGTAAATCTGTAAACTCAAAACTTGGCAGAGCATATAAAATTAGCTATGCTGTTACACCCTCCGCTAGGCTGGCCACTGCACGGGGCATCCTGCTTACCTCCTGACCTACGGGGTACTGACCTACGCTATCATGCAAAAATCTACACTATGTAGATGGGATGTTGCCTATAACAACATTTGTTGATTTGCCTCCTCATCGACATGACTAAAGCATCATTGCCCGCTTTATGCTGACCTAGGCTGGCTATCACCCTCTGCAGTCAGATTACACTCCCTTGGCTCTCTGATTGATAGCATTATGAGGTCTCAAACTCCTATAGTGCTTACAGCCTTGCTGCTTCCCCAGTCATCCCCATGTGACCTACGCTTGGTTGAGAAAGCCCTTCTTAATGCCTCAAGATTTAAAACCTTAAAAGGTGCTAGTGTCTTTTCCTACTTTGCCCCAAACTACTGGAACACTCTGCCTCCTATGGTACATCAGTCTCCGTCACGTGCCACTTTCAAAAATGACCTCCACAAATACTTATCCTTCTCTGAGGCTTGCTCTTACTTTAAACTACCATAATTGGATTCTCCTCAGCTCTTCCCCATCTCTCTGCTACTAAACCTATTAACTGGTTGTCACCTGTGTCTCTATTCAACCTTCTCTCACCACTCTTCTAGCAAAGGCCACCTCCTTGCTAAGATAGTAATCAGGTGCTTTCTGAACTCTTAGCTACCTTATCCTCTCACTTATACTGTGGCCCTGTATTGTACCACGCACTTATATCTGAAGTGAGATGCCAATATTATCCTTCCTGCTGGTAATACAGTTGTGTGTCTCTGTAGAAATGACCTTCTCAATTATATGTACCCTGTCTAAACATACTACCTTTAAACTGCATTCTTTTTGTATCATTCTAATTTTTAGCTTTTGCATCTGAAAATGTTCCTGATTCCTGTATAGACTACCCAGCTATGTAACTAGTTTTGTCTCACTATTTGTATGATGACTACTGTGATCTGTAGCCTACTGCTGTAATCTGACTTTTTTGATATTTTGTTTAACTGTACTATGCTAGCTATTGTCTGAAGTCACATCCTAACACTGCCTGTACTGTACTGTTTTAGTCTATAACCTCCCGGGTCGTGTCTGAAAATAGTCATTTCTATGGCTAGTACACCCACCCGGTAAACAAAAGCTAAATAAATAAAGTGATTTTCTAACGTTCTTAACATTAACTGCCACTCACATATTGTGGTAGCTGATGTCTGTGATTGTCACTCCAGCTGCTTTTAATGATGTTATTGTAAGTCCTTTTAATTATGGAAGGGATCGTAATTTGTCCCAAAGCCAGTGGCCATCTGACATGCCTCCGCGCTCAGACATGTAACAATGTGTGACCAGGGAGAGCTCAGGGGTGTGCCTTATTGAAGTGAAAGGGGCTCCATTTCCATGCCATTTTTATGCATATGAATGACCAGTTGGAGATTAATGAAGGCCACCGCTCAACTATCAAGGACCTGAAATCACTTTAGAGTTTTAGTATTTCTTCATTTAAATAGTATTACTCTAGTCACCATATACATGTTGTAAATGCATTATATGAAGTTTTCCATCCCCTTCCATCAGGATGCATCTGGAAGTGAACTGCTGGCAGCTCAGTATGTATTTCCTGGTAAAACGTTTAAAATAAATTAATTTGTGACATTCTTAGATTAGTCTTTCATGCATTTAATTTTCTTGCTTTTAAAAAAAACTTGGCAGCATCTTCAATTCTCCATCTTTGTCCTCCTGCTGAGTACTTTGGTGGTGCAAGATGGAGTGCGTGTGAGGCCCTGTTAAGTGCAACTGCCAGTAGTACCAGATCCCATGTACAACAGTGACTGGAGATTGACTTGGAGTGGACCTGTGATGGCCACATCCAGAAATTGTCCGTGAGGTTTATTTATTAGTTTGAAAATGTATTCCAGGAAAGGCATATTGAGGGAATAGCTGATTAATAGCTGATTTCCAGATGTGTCCAGGGTGGGGTAGGGGGTGAATGCAATTGAAATATAGACTAGATTAGAATAACATAATGGCAACCTGTACATAACTACATTAGACAGAGAAATTACATTACAATACCTATGGTAAAATAAATATATACTGTACAATTTATGGCGAAATAGATATATACAGTTGCAATACAGTCATATACATTATAAATACAGTACTTCCAGAACATGCACACATACCTGTAGATATTTCACCACTAGAGAACTTTCATATTAGGCTGAATGCCAATCATAACAAATTAGGATTGGTTTGTATGATTTAAAGGGAAAGGGAATAATATGTAGAGGAAAGGGAAAAGAAAGGGCCTGCAACCCTTCGGGATGCAGTAACCTCACAAGGGGGGAGTCTGGTGAAATTAGGGGTAGGCAGTATGGTGCAAGAGAGGAGGGGATATGGGTGGGAGGAGAGTAAGCGAGTAGCCAGAGAGGAAGACTAGTCAAAAGAATGGAAGACAATAATATGCCAACAGAGGGGTAGTAGAAGGACAGAGGAGTTAAAAGGAAGTAGGAGGGAGCAAAAATAAAGGGGCATAGTTTATACACTATTAAGTGGGATACAATAAAAAATGATTCCAGATTTAGATATGGCTATTCAGGACTTTACACAAACCTTTGTAACTATATGTAATTTACATGTGCCTAGGATAAATTTTTTGTAATATTTACAGTTGTACAAGGCATTTGTTGTAAATGGAGATATTATTTGTCCCTAATGGTTGTTCTTGCATAAAACAACATTTTATCTATTTTAATGATGTAGCTATAACTAATTTCGCAGTTAATGACTCAAGTAATTAAAGATGGCTGCCGCACTGAATTTTTAAAAAACTCTTCTGTTGTGGTTACCCGTTGAATGTACATACCAGTTTCATACTGTGAATGTATTACAGTGATGTCATCACATGCAGGGGTAGTGTTAAGCACTTAGCACAGTGTACTCCTTTGAAACAGGAGCGCAGAAAATCAAAACTGTGCCCTAAATGATGTGCTCCTTGACACCTTAACCATGCTTCTACCTAATTGTCAATTGACAATTTCCTATTAGTACCACAGGTTCTTGGTAATTAATAAGAAATAATATTTTTTTTGTCTGTCTTGAGATTTGAGTATGAGTGTGTGTGTGTATGTTTGTGTGTGTTGCTGTTGTTATGTTCAAGAACAGAAAATACAGCCACCCAATCATTACTGCACACTCAATCTGTAAGCCTGGTGGCATACTACATGCATGTGAACACACACACATGCACTCTGTCGGTTTCCTTACTCACCTCTGGCTCAGTGTCCATGGCCACCTGTCCAAATTACATAATTTGGGCTCCCAAACATTTTCCCTCCTTGTAAAAGTAGGCTGATTTTCCTGATTTACTTTACTTTCCCATGTAATTAACACATATAGAATAATACATAGGGTAGTGTATATAACACAATTTTTTTAATTTTTATTTTCTCTTTTTCTCCCTTTTCCTTGGCCCAGGGTGGGGTGTGCAGTGTCACCAGTGATGGTGCTGTGCATGCTTCCATGCACCCCCCATTGGGTGTCTGCCCCACCTCTGCCCACCATGGACAGTGTCAGTATGCCAGCCCTCAGTCTCTGCTAGGGGCCAGGCAAGCACCAACAGCTGATCACCCCCCACTCTGGAGATGGAGAGCAGTCCCTAGGATGCTCAATCCTTCTCCTCCCCGGCCGACATCCGGAGACCCACTCACACTGCAAACATGGGTCGCTGGTGTGGCAGGAGGTCAGACAGGATGCCTCAGCCCTCTACACCACTGGGATGCCATATAACAAGAATTTTTGCAATTAAGTACACTATTAAGTTTTCATACAGAACACACATAAAAAACTAAATAAAGATAACTATCAAAACACCAAAAAAAGACTACATAGAACAAAACAGTTCCAGCCCATCTGCTATTACAAACCATCCTTCCCCACCCCCATAAAACAAAAATTATGTTATACACACAAGAGCTGTGGGATGCTGCATAAATCCCTAGAGTGAAGCTTGTGGGGTTTATAAAGGCATCCCACACAGAAGGTGTGCAGAAAGTCTGAGTTTTACACACCACCCCATGTATTGTTCCATATAATTGCTGGGTGCTGTTTCTTCACCCTGAAGATTTCAGTTTAAATGTGTCCACTGTGTTCGTAATCACGGTCACTATCCATAATCATGGTCACTCGGCCTGGTTTTCCTCCTGGGGATGGAAACCTCCAACTTCGTGGTGGAACCAGTTGGATGGTCAGATCATTATACCATGAGGTTCAATCTCCAGGCTCCCCCTTATAGGCCTGCCCTTGTGGAGATGGTCAGATACTGCCCTTTGTGGGATGTGAATCCTGATGGTCTATTGGTGGTATTGGTCCTATAAGGATTTCTGGGGGCAAGTGAGGGTCCAGAGAGTCTGGTTCAGGCCTTAAATAAGGCTGTTACTGAAGCTCTGGACTCTATTGTTCCTGTCCGCATTCATCCTCTCTCTCTCTGCCCACGGTCCCTGTGGTTTGGTGGGACCTTAAGGGAGCTGAGATGAGTTGGACAAAGGTTAGAGTGATGCTGGCGGAAATATGCCCTGGATGCTTACCACCTTAGATTGATGGAACATTATCAAATCTATCAATTAGCAATCACCTGTAAGAAGGCAGAGTTCCTGTCGGGGGAGATCGCTGCAGCTCAGAATCAACCTGCTCAGCTCTTTTGGACCATGGGCAAGTTGTGCAACCCAACCTGTCTGCAGGCTCGAAGTGCATTTTCACAAGTTAGGTGTGATGAGTTTGCTCGATTCTTTGTGGATAAGGTGGCCAACATCAGGGTCAAGATCTGGCGGCCCACTCTGTGGGGTTGATGGTGGTCGCTCATTGGTCACTGCTCCTTGGTTTTCCTGGATATCTTCGACCAGCTAGAGATCACGGCTATCATGCGGATTGTCCAGAGCATGCAGCCAACATGCTGTAATGTGATCCCGGCCCAACATGCCTGATAGGAGGGGTGTAGGGATTCTATTATCCATCCACGAAGGTTGTTTGGTTACGCTTAGAGCTGGGTGAATTCCTAGCTCCCTAAGAAAAGGTGGTGGTGACAGTGCTCCTTAAGAAAGCTGCTCTGGACCCAAACTGCTTTGCTAACTACAGACCTATCTCTGACCTTCCCTTTGTAGGAAGGTGATTGAAAAGTAGTTGTGCTGCAGCTGGAGAACCATCTTACCATCCACGATGCCTATGATCCTCTCCAGTCTGGTTTCTGGAAGAGGCATTGTACTGAGACTGCTCTGGTTTGGGTCCTCAGTGATCTTCTGATGGCAAGAGATCAGAAGTGCCATTCCATCTTGGTGCTTCTGAATCTCTCTCTTCAGACTTTGATACCATGGCCCATGGGGTACTGCTCGAGCATCTGAGGGTCATCTGCGGCCTGGTAGACTCAGTCCTCAGATGGTTTCAATCTTTCCTCATTGGCAGATCTCAGAGGGTGGTGTTCGGGATATTTTCCTCTGACCCATTCTCTCTCTGCCATGTGGGGTTCCCCAGGGCTCAGTGCTGTCCCCTATGTTGTTCATGGTGTATATGCTGCCCCTTGGAGACATTGTAAGATGATATAGGCTGAGGTTTCACTGCTATGCAGATGATACCCAGTTCTATCTGTCTTTCGTGCTTGACCAGGATAGCGATCTTGGTCTTTAACAGCTGCCTTGTAGAAATCCAGGACTGGATGAAATCCAGCTGGTTGAAATTGAATTCTGAAAAGACTGAGGTGTTGGTGGTGGATCTAGGTCACCAGATAGAGGGGTCGGTGGCAGGGCTGCTCTCTGGACTTTGGCTCAGAGGTACCCAGCTACCTTCCTCAAACGGATGTGAAACCTGGGGAGGGTTCTTGATGATGGGCTGACATTGCATTTTCAGGTGTTGGCAGTCATCAAGTCCTCATTTTATCATCTGAGGAACTTTGCCAGGATTAAGCACTTTGTTCCATCCGGCAACCTTCTGACATTGATCCATGCCTTTGTGACCTCACGCCTGGACCACTACAACTCCCTGTACCTAGGGCTTCTGGGGGTTGATATCTGCCACTTGCAACTGGTGCAGAACACTACGGCTCGGCTGTTGATGGGGACTCCTCATTCGAGTCACATCACTCCTGTGCTGCGTGAACTGCACTGGCTGCCTGTACAGTGGTGAATCATCTTCAGGGTCAGGCTTCCTGACCTATAAGCCCCTGCATAGACAGGGTCCGAGCTATCTGCAAGAACTCCTGTCCTGGCCGACCTCTCTGCTCAGCTGATGAGGGTTGTGGAAGATTCCCAGGGTACAACTGAAAACTTCGAGGCTTGTGCATTTATGTTTGTAGCTCCAACCCTGTGGAACTCTCTACCTCATCAGATTAGAGTGCAGGACCATGGAGAGCTTTTACAGTGAGCCATCAGGCTGAGTTACAGCAAAGCCATAACGCAATTTCACTTTTTTTATTTTGGCTTTGCGATCTGAAAGGAGGAGTTTTATGACTCTTTGGTTACATGTTCATATGCAGAAGACTAACTTGACCAATAAACTATTCTCCTGTTTTAAACTGTATGGACACTACATACGCAAGATCATTGTGGAGAAGAGCTGTGCACATGCCTACAGTCAGAGAAACCTGCTGTGTGTTCGTCATTATAAACAGCTGGTTAAAACAGTGAATTATAACTGGGTTTCCCTATGGGGGAAACACAGCACTCAGTTATTGTAAGTCTATAAACAATTTCTTGTAGACTGCTTCATTTGCCTGTAAAATGCAGGAATACCAGTACAGATCTTGAAGCCCTGCACCACTCGATATCCTGAGGACTGACCAACTGCATTTAGTAGTGACTCCAACAGGGCTCCCGAATCTACAAGGATGTTTGTGTGTCCTAGGGAAATGGAGACGCATTCTACAGGAAAATGTTGTCTACACTTACTGTATGTTGTGAAGAGGTAAAACAAGCAATTCAGCTTGTGTGTTCCACACTAGTCCTTCAGGTACACCATATAGCAATTTGCATTAAAAGCGCACAACATAAATTACAGATCATTAATTCTTATGGTAGCCCACAGTTCAAATTACAAGATTATTTTAATTTATATTCCAAAGGCAACTTGTTGAAGACAACACACAACTTCATAACAGAAATGTAACTGCCCAACAGGCTTCACTCGATTCTTGCAGAACACCATGACTAGTGGTCTCACTGTCTCTCTACTTCTTCTGGTTTTCCTATCTATGATCTGTCTTTTCATTTCATATTTTTCTTCTGTATCTTTGTTCTTTCCTATTTAGCCTCTTAGTCTGATCTTTGCTCTCATTCGTTCATCTTACTCTGGCCGTAATTCCTTCTGTCCTTGTTTCATCTGTGTTTTTTTCTTCTGTCTGCTTACTAAAACCTAATCTTTTCTTCTACTCTCCAATCCTTTTTTCTGTCTACTTGAGTATTCTGTCTCTTTGCAGACAAGAAGAAGATCTGCAATATTATATATAGTCCAGAAGGGGTGGAGAGAATGTGGAGGAACCCAGCTAAACTGGAAGAATGGTCCAGAGTATGGCAATTAGGATTCAGTGCGAAGAAGTGCAAAGTCATGCACTTGGGGTACAGGAACCCAGGGGAAGGCTACATAATGAAGGGGAGATATTAACAGCAATGTAAGAGGAAAGAGATCTGGGGGTCATCATATCTGATGACCTAAAAGTGGCCAAACAGTGTGCCAAGGCAGTGGGTAGAGCCAGTGGTATGCTGGGGTGCATAGGGAGAGATATTACCAGCAGGAGAAAAGAGGTCATGATGCCACTGTGCAGGTCTTTAGTGAGGCCTTATCTGGAATGCTGTATCCAGTTTTGGAGGCCTCATGTCCAGAAGGACATTAACTGGGTGGAGACAGTTCAAAGGAGGGCAACAAAAATGATACAGGGCCTACACCGCAAGTCATACCAGGCGAGATCAGAAGAACTCCATATGTATACCCTGGAGGAGAGGAGGGAGAGGGGAGACATGATAGAGATCTAAGTATCTCAAGGAGATAATTAAGGAACAGGAGGGCAACATCTTTCAAAAGAGAATCTGCTCTAACACAACAAGAGGGTATGACATGAGACTGGAAGGGGTAGACTAAGGGCAATGTGAGGAAGTACTTTTCACAGACAGGGTGGTGGATGCTTGGAATGGCCTGCTCAGGAGGTGGTGGAGGAAAGCACAGTGGGGTGATTTAAACATACTGTACTTGGGAATAAACATAAGAGAATTCTGGGGGAAGGGGGGAGATAAGACAGCAACCAGGGACCATGTGGGGTCACCGGCTGCTAAGAAAATGTAGGGTACAAGGGCAGACTGACTGGACCTGGCAGTCCTTATCTGTCGTCTATTTTGGGAAGGCTTTAGGCCTGAGGTTCAATGGGTAGAGCAACTATGTCACTCCTCCAGCAGGCCTTAAAAGGCCACTCCTCCTGGACTGTTCCAGGATTCATTTCTTCATTGCAGCCGAGGATCTGTTGGCTGTCCTGCTCCTGCTATCCTCGTTCAGTCCCTCTTTCTTCTATCACCTCCTGCCAGCCGTGCACCTCTCCCTTCTCTCTGATTTTGCTCCCCCTCTCCTTTCTGTCAATTTCTCCTGCTGTTTCTCACCACTGCCCAATCATGTCTCCAATTTCTGTTGTTCTCTCCCCCCTTTTCCTTTCATTCTCTTTTTTGTTCCCTGGTTGTCTCTTGCTCATTTCTGCTCCTGTCTCTTGGTTCTTTTGGTCCCTCCTAGCAACCACCATCTGCTCTGCTCCTTCTGACCCATCTTTTGCTCTACACCCGACCTATCTCTAGGAACCCTTCTGGTGTGGCTGGATGGTCAATCCTCTTGAGTGATGCTCTGGCTCTCCTGCAGCGGACCTGCCTTCTCAGTAGCCGCTGACCTGGATCGCATGTTTTGGACCACTGAACTCCATTTACCATTGGAGCCATCTTCTTTCCTCAAGCTATTACAGTACTGTTTCTGGTGTACCCTCTGCCTTGATTCCTCAACAGCACGTCCGGGTTCTAAGTCATCGGCCATGCTCAGCTTTTGGTACCTGTCTCACCAGGAGCATCGCTGTTTCTCCTCTCATTTCTATCTATTGGTGCATTGTTGCCACCTCCAATTTTTGTATCCTTTGTGACTGATTCCATGCTGGGTTCCTCAGTGGTCCTTCCATTTTGCCTGCCATTTCTCTGCCTGCCACTTTTCTTTAATTTCTGGCTCCTCTGCTTTCTACTTCATTGTTCCTTCTATCTCCCCTCCTGCTCATTCTTCCTGGATTCCTCGCTCATTCAGCAGCCTTTCCTTTCACCCATAGCTCTCCACCTTTCATCCCCCGACCATGGTATGCTGCCTCTCAGAATGTGGATCATAAGGGCATTTGTAGAACACCTTGTCAAATCAAGGTGATAGAAGCCTTGATCTCTGTAGGACTGTATGTTTTCATGCCCACAGAGTTTGCTGTTCATTGAGCACTGCTTTTTTCATGAGTTATCCTTCCTGCTTTGGTTATCCTCATATCCATCCTTCAGCTCTTCTTCCTATTTGCTCGCCCCTCATCCTCAGTGTGTGCTACTTCCTTTTGGCCCTGACCTCTGAATTCTCACCCTAAGTTTTCCGTATGCTCGTGTGCATGGCTCCTGCTATTTGGAGGCCTTTTTTGAATCAGTCTATTTGTTTGACACAGCTCTTGCTGTTTCCCACTGCTCCTATCCTGTCCTGTTGCACGGGCTTTCAATATCTTCCTCAATTCAATCGGGTTAGTTGTGCCATGGATGTGGTGTCCTTCCCGGTAATGCAACATTTTATAGGCGCCTTTCATGCTGTTGGAGCTCCTTGAGGTCTAGTAACCTGTTCCATCATGGTCCTCGGTTGCTTGACTCTGTTCCTCTCTCTACATATCTCCGCTGTATCAGGGGAGTCTCCCCCATTGACTCCACTTGTTGCCTTCCTCTTCCCATTCCCTCCTTCCTCCACTCTGCTCCTTCTCTGACCTTTGCCTTCTTTTTTTTTCCCCCTATCCTGCCATCACTTTCCCTATTCATATCCTCCTCTTCCTTTAGTTTGTATGGTGTCCAGGTGTCTGAATTCAGTTCTCCTTCACTCAGTCTGACCTCAAGGTCTACTTATTTACATTGCTTAATTCTACTCATTCACATCAATTAATTGAGCATACATCTCATTGGGTCCTATGCTACCTCATCGATCTGCTGCACTCCAGTGGTTGTTATTACTATTAGTCTTCTCATGAACTCATCTGGGTATCCCTTGCTCATCCAACCTCTGTGTGGGTCTACTTCTTCACATCAAATACTCAAGCATAACCCTCTTAGGTCCATGCTACCTTGACTCAACCTGCTGTCTACTCAGAGACGTGCCTTCATGTCTATTGCCCCTTTCATCGGAGCTGGCAGGCTTCTCTCCATCATCATCATACATCATTCATTTCATATCTCACCTTAAACCATTCCGGCCTTCAGTGCTTCTTTTCATCATCATACTTCCTCTCTTGCTTTTGAGCATCTTGTTGTAGAGGCATCGCTCACATCCCTCGATGGCGTCCATTTTGAGGAACAGAACGAGAGCTTCATCTAAAATTGGACTTTTCCTCATTCCTCGATCGCTACATTAAATTGCTGTAGTGGAACTGTTCCTAATCAAAACATAATTCAGCCTGGAGGGAAGCGACCTAGGCCTTGGATCCCCAGAGGTTTCCTCCTCAAAGGGGGATTTTCCTCTCCTCCATGCCAGTGGTCATAATATTAATTAGGGTTAGTGCTTTCATAGGTTCCTTAGTTAGGTTCTGCTGTTGGATGGCATTGGATGGTGGCCCCAGCTGTTCCCTCTTTCCTTTTCGAAGTCCGCCCTTCTGCATCTCATCAGATTTCCATTCGTTCATTGTCCTTGCATTTTCATCATTCTTCTCCTGTCCTACATATCTATGTCTGTCACATTTATTTCCAGTCTAGATCTCTTCTGATTTCTCGCCTCTTCGATGCTCAACACCCTTTTGGGTATTCTTTATGGGATTCTTCCTAAGCTACCTTTAGCCAAGAGAATTATTCCCATGGCATCTATGGGAAGGGAACCCTCCTCTAGGGTTCCTTGCATTGTACCCTTACAGGGTGGTATATCCCACAGATAGGCAAACAGCCACAAATGTATTGAAGTCACACAAGTATACATCTCATCAGTTGCATAAGCACAATTGAATGGGAAGGCTTTAAGCCTGATGTTCAATGGGTGGAGCAACTACGTCACTCCCCCATCAGACCTTAAAAGGCTACTCCTCCTGGACTGTTCCAGGAATCATCTCTTCATTGCCCCACCATCCACCCCTCCTCCTCCAGAGTCTCGTCTCTTTTTCCTGTGGACTTCTTCCTAAGCTACCTTTAGCCTGGGAAATTCTTCTTCCTCTAGGGTTCCCTGCATCGTACCCCTACAGGGTGATATATCCCATGGATAGAGAGGTGAAAAACCACAAATGTATCAAAGTCACACAAGCATACATCTCATCCAGTTATGTAGGCACAACTGAACTTATGTTTTATATGTTTCTGTCTCTCTCTGTCCCCTTTTCCTGTCATTTTGACTGTTTTTTCAGGCACTGTGAGAAACAAAAACAGTGCAGTCCATATAATGTATTTACTCCAGCTTCTTGTCTGCATGATTGGTCCCCCCCCCACTTTCCTGCATAATCCTTTACCCTCCAGCCTGCTTGTTTCACCTGTCTTCCTCCTTCCACATGCTCATTTGTTTCGTCACCTGCTTTTTTCACCTGTCTGCATGTAGTTGATGTGATCATTTTCTCCCTGCAGTCCTTCTACATGCTTATTTCCCACCTGCCTGCACACTTTCTCATAGCCAAACAGTGCACATGTTGGCTCCCTGCCAGCCAGTGCTCCACTTATCCACACGCTTGTTTCCTGCCCAGCTGTGCCTCACCCAAAACCTTGTACACCCATTCCCCGTCTCTGTGCCCGTATGTTCAAATAGTCTGCCAGCTACTCTCATGCTCATTCCATGCCTGATAATGTCAGACTAGCCTCTGCTGGCTGTCCACATGCTTATTCATTGTTAGCACACTGAAGTGCACACTAACTTTATGGCCACTCACACATTTGATCCCTGCTGGCCCACCTATTAATCCTGGCAATTGCCCGTTTCACCCAGCTGCTTGTGGATTTAGCTTTGAACTCCACAAATTTAAAGAGCAGCTGACATGATCATGTCAGGCAGCCACAATGGTGTTGCCTACCCAGGAGCTATCCTAGCTATATTTTATCTTTTTTTGCATAAATAAGTTTTATTGCAGTTTCCGAAAACAAGTACATAGTACAGAATAACAGAACACAGTAACATCAAAATGGTACAGTAAGGGTGCCTAACCTTGATCAGGTTCTTGACAATAATTAGAGATGCAAAGAAGTCACAGACAAGTTGCATATCAGTAATAAACTCATTTATTACTACAAAAGGATATCACAGTTGCTATAAGTAGTTCTTATCTGAGGAACTAGGAGCCAAAACTTAGCATTCCCCTATACCCCAAGGAGTGAAGAAGGTCTCCGAGTCGAAAATATAATGCATTACATTATATACTATGATAATTACCATAGTTACCAGAAGAGAGAAACATTTCTAGTTACAGGTGATGAGCCCGATTGGCTAAAATAAGGTGGCTCCACAGATATAGATAACATTATACAATTTTGCTAAGATCATCATTTCTTAGAACAAAGAAGGTACAGAGGGTACATGAAAAATACAGGATGTGGTGTAATTATACACAAATCCAAAAGGTGTCAATGCATACTAAGGTATCGGAATGACAAAGACATAAATATCTTGGCTTACTATATGCAGGTTCCATGCATTAGAGAAAGTAAACTGAATTACAGTTATTACATATCCTTATACAGTAGATGCCTGTGCCCTGTAAGTTAGTAAGACATGTGCATGATATGTGTAACATAAGAGTTAAGGTGTACAGTAGCATGCCAGTTAGGGTGCAGGGATCTCACATAACAATCACCCCTCCCTTGTTGCCTTCCAAAAGGCAACAACACTATCAGGAAAGTGGTGAGAACAACTGTTGTTTACAGACTTGATGCATGAGCATTGTAAAGGAATTCAAGCTGCTCCTGATGCTGCTTGAGCATACACCTTAGGCAGCAGAGCATGATTATCAAAAAGAAAATTAAAAATGTTTGAATAATAATAAAACCTTTAAAAGTTATTTCTAACCAAGTGTTAGTAAGTGCTCTATTGAAATCACCATCATTGATGAAAGCATTTATTGCATCTGATGCACCAGTGAGATTGTTACTGAAGTGGATGAGGTGTGTGTCCTTTCTTACTAAAAGTGATTTTAATGTCAGTGGCCCTATGCATGAAGCGGGCATGGGTATGCATGACCTGCATGTACCCCGTCTGTGTAGCTGTGCACCCGTAGACAGGTGTGCTGGTACTGACATTCACTAATGCCAACCATCTGTGGACAAGTGTGCCGGTACTGACATTCACTAATGCTGGCCACCTGTCCATGGCCCCACCCACCTTGCTTGCAGGTGTGCAGAGGGGTGTTATGTGGATTGGGCGTGTATCCAGTGGGATGCCCTGACCCGATCTGAGAGTGGATCCCTTGTGCCCATGGGTGCGGGTATATGGCCACTGCTGCATAGCGTCCAGCATCCAAGAAGTGGGCCAGTGCCCGGGAGGCCATCCCCAGACCACCATTCACTGTCCATGGTCTGAGGCAGCATGGTGAGGGGAATGACCGTCCCTGCCTGTACTTCAGCGACTGGAGGGCAACATCCCAAGGGGTGCACAGTCCTTGTGACAGGGGTCCCCCTGCATACTGTGCTCCCCCATGCCCAGAACTCCACACCTCTGTGAATGGTGCAGAGTGCAGGCACACACCCCAGCTCCATCGATCATGTTGCCCTCCATGCGGTATGATTGTGGGGCTGTGCACCCCATTGGTGCATCCTGCAGCTGGTCACATGGGTGGTGCAATGGGCGTGAAGTGGCTATGCTCCCCAGATGTGCACCGTGGCCGTCCCCAGACCACCATTCACTGTCCATGGTCTGGGATGGCATAGTGAGGGGGATGACAGTCCCTGCCTGTCCTTCGGTGACTGGAGGGTGACATCTCAAGGGGTGCACAGTCCTTATGACAGGGTCCCCCCTCTGTACTGTGCACCCACCGTGCCCAGAACTCCACACCTCTGTGAATGGTGCAGAGTGAAGGCACACACCCTAGCCTGCCCCAACCACAGTGCCCTCCGCACAGTATGGTGATGGGGCTGCATGCCCCATTGGTGCATCCTGCAGCTGGTCACATGTGTGGTGCAATGGGCGCAGAGTGGCTATGCTCCCCAGATGTGCAGCACAGCTGTCCCCAGACCACCATTTGCTGTCCATGGTCTGGGGCAGCATGGTGAGGGGGATGAAAGTCCCTGCCTATCCTTCAGTGTCTGGAGGGTGAAATCCCAAGGGGCACACAGTCCTTATGACAGGGGTTCCCCCTGCATACTTTGCACCCCCCGTGCCCAGAACTCCGCACCTCTGTGAATGGTACAGAGTGCAGGAACACCTCCCAGCACACCCTGACCATGTTGCCATCCACGCGGTATGGCAGTAGGGCTGTGCGCCCCTTAGGTGCATTCTGCAGCTGGTCACATGGGTGGTGCAGTGGGCCTGGAGTGGCTATGCATTGTGTAGCCACTCCACCCCTTCGTGCATAGGGGCCTCTGTGAGTGGGTCTGTGTGTATATTAAGATGGGTAAATATTGAGCTAGAGCAAAGCAAATATTCAGGGTCACCATCAATAATGTCTGGTTCCACAATGGGAATAGGGATGACAACTGTATGTCCAGTAACAGTAGTTTGATGAGGAATTAAACAAAAGTTAGGCTGAGTGATTCTGCAAACCCTTTGACCATAAGCAAAAAAAAAATATGATTAGTGACAATACAGTACTGTCTATCAGAATTATAAGTCATTTTCACAGTTGGCAATCTCCATTTTGTAGTTGTATTGGGCAGGCATAAGACTGATTCAATATTATTGTAGCATGTTGATGAAAATCCTCCTTATAGACCTTGTACAGTTGATTGTAGTTTGCCAGTGGTGGTGGTGCTGATCATGCTTCCAGGGTATCTGTGTCATTGGCAGTAATGTCCTGGCCCAAGGTAAAAGACCAATCAATGTTGTCTGGAGAGTAACCACTAACAGGTTTAATAATGGCAAACACATTACAATGATACAAATAATTATGGCCCTTCTTGGCACAACAATCCATATGAGGCGAAACCCATGCTTCCAGGATGGGTTGACACAACAGGAGGGATGGCAGTTCAATGTGTTCTCTGTAGATGTCCTCATCTAGGTGCCCAATGGAGTGAACCGTAGCTAGTTTATCAAATAAACCTGTATTTTGATCAAAGCATGGTAATGAGACAGTAAAGGATACAAACATGGTATCTAGAATAGTGCATTTCTTAGCAGTAAAACAGGGTCCTGTGTTAGGATGCCTGGTAATGAAACCTAAGTTTCTAGCAGTAGATATAGGTATAGCAATAGATTGAGACACACATATTGCAACATGCAGAAGATTTGCAATGTGGGCAATACCATTTAGAAATTCATCTAACATGAATGAGATCAGGAATACATCCAGATTCCAGATCACGGAAGAGGTTATTGACGGTGATTATGACATAAGAGCCGTAAGCTGAGCAAAGGAGTTCCCTAGCAATATATTGCTTGTCTGCCTCCTTATTGTTTTGTGCAATGAGTACGCTGATTTTATCTTTAGTGTTAGTGAAGGTTTTGGTAATTTCCTTCATGTTGTAAACTGTATAGCGTTCTTCCTGACTAAGTCCATCTACACCATGTATCAATGGAGGTATGATGTCATTAATCACACCTACTTAAAATTTTTAAAAATCAGCTTTGATTGTAGCAATGTCTGCTTTATGCCAGATAAACATTGCAGAACCAAAGAGACCAGTAAATGTGCCTGCGGCACCAGTGACATCAACCTTGTCATGTTTTTTCTTTTTAGAATAAGATTTATTTTTAGAAAGAGGTCTAGATCTAAATAAATCTAGATGTTCTACAGTGTTAACACCAGCAATAGGGTCTTGAGTACAGGTCTGGTAGGCTGCCGGACTATCTAATAACATAGAATTGAAAAACATAGATGTATTAGTAGTGTGACACATTCTAAATTCTGTCATATTCCAATGGGTTAAATTAAAAAGAATGGGAATATACATATATAACTATAACTATAATGTGTCTATGTAGTGTATTTTGTTTGTTATGTTATTGTCTGTTGTTAACTATTTGTTTCAAATGCCACGGGTCACCTTTTTAAATGAGTTTTACTCAATGGTCTTACCCATTTAATAAAAATGAAAAAAAAATGATATGAACTATATTGCAAATTATTAATAAGTGCCCCAGGTTCTGATCTTGCAGTTAGACGACTGAGCGGGCCAGGTTCTTGTGGGGGACATTGAAGAACTTCTGCTTCAGTGGGAGGAATAACAGATAAGTACATGGCTGCTGAGGCCATAGAATTTAGTGCACAGTAGTGCTTTGCGGAGTCTTTGGAGAACCTCTCACAATAGGCAGGGTCAATTAGAGCATTAAGATTATATAAACCTGAATGTCTCTGGAGTGTTTTCAATTCCCTGATGTCCACCAGTAGGGGTGTCATGCACCTGGTGGAGAAATTCGGATCTCAGAGTTTGAGGGACTACCCACAGCTTGCAGGGTGAGTCTTCTGGTTGATACTAGATCAGTTTGTCATCTGGAGACAGATGTAACCTACCGGCATGTCTCTTGTATGGACTATGGGTAGGTAAGTCTTGTTCAGTTCCTTTGTCAAGGAACCTGAACACTTGCTTGAGTTCAGGGTCTGCATGTTGTGCAGCGGAGAGATCCAGTGGAGAGAAGAGTTCAGGTTTCTTCCTGATAGCTGCCATGTGTACAGCTGCTAGGGCATCTGGATGGTCAATCATCATCCAGGTGTCCCCCCCTCGAGCACCTTCTTTTGTAAGGGTATCTGCTTTGTCACTGAAGATGTGATAGGGATCTAATTTGGAATGGGCTTTAACCTTGTGTATGAAAAGTCTGGGTGGAAATGTCTGGGCCAATTCATGTAAATAGACCACAAGTGCTTTATATTTCACATGGGTCTACACTTCTATTTTCTTTTTTTCTCTTGATCCCATACCATACAGTATGGACTGTAGTTATTGTTCCATATTAGAACAATAACTTATTTCATCTCTTTTTTCATCTCCTGATTCAGAAAAATACTTAATCTTTAGATCTATATTACTTGAAACTATTTACTATTCTACTGATATTACAAACATACTAATGTATTGATTACTCGAGACTGCTGTACCACTTTCTATGCTGTTATACTATGTAAATGTTGCTTCACTATTGTGTGTTTAAATGTTTAAATGAATAAATAGATTAACTGCAATATTTCATGGTGCCATCAGAAGATGCAAAAGAGTTCTTCTGCCAGAAGGGTAAGACTTCAGTGAGGAGCAGCAGACCCAGTTGGAATATACAAAATGATGGTGGTCTTGGTATCATGTTGTATTAACATGAGTCATGAGCCACAGCTCCCAGTTCTGCATACCGTGATGACACCACACTGCAATGGTTGCATATACCAACAGTATTACCATTGGGATATACAACAAATACTTCAAGTCCAGTTACCTGTTCTCCTTGATAGTATGAGGCTGAGCCATCTGTGAAGACATGACACAGGGAGGTGTCCTTGAGGAGCTTGGGAGTAGCTGGAATAAATGGGCCTGGGTCAGGCAGGTCAGGTGGTTGCAGTGTGCAGTCATGGGGTTCTCTTACTAAAGGAGTCCATGGGCCAAGATAGAAGGGATTTTGGCAGGATGGACCTGGATGTATGGATCTGGAGAAGAAGTGACCAGTGAGTCAATCTGATGTTTGATACTGATCCATCCTTCACTGTATCTGATAGCAAAAGGTTGTGGGAGTATGATTGATGTTGCTAATGGTAGGTGAGTACCCGATGATATACAGGAAATGTTTGACAGCCATTAGGGTGGACAGAAGGTTCCTTTCACAAAGGCTGTACTTTTGCTCCTCTGATAACAACATTTAAAATGCATTTGCAACAGGCCTCAGAGTACAGTACCATTAACTTTCTGAGCAAGGACAGCAGACATGGCAATGTCTGAGGTGGCTGATTCCAAATGGAAGGGCAGTTCTGGATTGGGATTCACTAAAGCTCGAGCAGAGGCCATCATTGTATAGGACAGACACAGCCGTACCTGTATACAAAAGCATTGTCACTGGACGGCCCCCCGACCATGGCCTTGGTACAAGAATGTGTCCAATGCCAGCTTGTTCACAGTATGGACTGGGGCCTGTAGTTGTCAATCCGTAGTGGCAGCAGCAGGATGCTCTGGGTAGAGCGGTTGGGCCTGTTCACGTTGAACCTCATCCCTGTGCTGGATGGCTGCTATGAAAGGAGTGGTGTCAGGGTTTAGGCCTGCATTGGCCTGGTGCCCTGCAGTTTTGGAATCTCGGTTGCCTGTTGAGACCTACTCTCCTGGGCGATGGCTGCAAGGGTTCATGCTGGGACCGCGCTCTGCTACCAGGCGGACCTGGCGAGAAAGATTCGAATTTGTCGTTTCCTCTGCGGTTTTCTCTGTGAGAGGCCAGTTTGATTGTTTCAGTTGCTCTGATTGGAGTCAAATTCCAATTTCGCTTGTTTTTGTTCTGGTTCTGGTTTCCACCTCCGGATTGGTGATGCTGCTGGTTGTCCTAAGGTGTAGGCTATTTCTCATGGGCCTTGCCTTCCACAGTACAGTGGGTTGTGGGCTTCTCAGTAGATTTAACTGCAGCCACCTTTTTTTTTTTTGAACCAGAGTTGAGATCTCAGATGTGGAGCTGGTAAACTCACTCAGTTTTCTGAAGGATGCCAGCAAAATTGTCCGTAGTGGGGAAAATTGCTAGTTCCACCTTCTCTTGTTGTTTGTTTGTTTGTTTAAACATTTTTTATAAAGGTTAGTTTGTTGGAGAATTAAATCCTCATTTACAACAAATTCCTGTAGAACATAAATACAACAACAAAACAGAACAATAAATAAGTACACACAATACAAAATCACATTAACCTAAAAACAATTACAACAAACATTTAAATAATCATATAGCTCAAGTTTGAACATGTGCAAATCGTAAATCTCAATTATATGAAAAGGTAATTCATTCCAAATCTTTGCTAAACTATTCTGGAGAACTATATCCCCCATACAATTTCAAGTTTGAATCGTAGGCAATTTTTTAGTTGTTTTCCTTAACCTATCCAAATATGTTGAGTTAGAATTCAAACATATTAAGTAATTTAAAGAATGTGTTTTTGAATGAGTTAAACCATGACATATCACTAACTATAAGTACTTTCTTCGAGTTATCAGATGTAACCAATCAAGTTCCTGATAGACTAAACATCGATGAACTTGGAATTTATTTTTTAAGATGTAATTCCCCAATCTGTAATAAGTCTGATCTAGTTTATTTAAACTTTTTTATAGGAATGCATGTATAATGGAAATCCATAATCTAGTACAGGCAACAACAATTGTTTTACCAGTTTAATCTTAATATCCTTAGTCAGACACCCTGACACCCTTCTTAAAGCTCCCAGTCTTTGGTTCAATTTTTTTTTATCTGTAACAAAATATGTTCAGAAAAAGAAAAATGATAATCAACAAGAACCCCCAAATATTTGTAAGTACTTACTTTCTGGACCATTGCCCCATCCAAAAAGTTAATCTGCAAGTCAATAAAGTCTTTTTTTAAATGTGGTCCCACAGAAAAAATCATACTCTGTGTCTTTCCAGTACTCATTAAGAGTCCAGAGTCTCTTATCCAAGTCTCAATATTGTAGAAATCTGTTTGGAGCCGCTGTCTCATGTCTCCAGGATCATTTGCAGATGCAACCAATACTATGTCATCCGCATAAAGTCTGACATCAGTACTGGTTACATATTCTGGAAGACTATTTATATAGATGTTAAATAACACAGGGCCCAAGATAGAGCCCTGGGGTACACCTCGATGTAAATCCAGGAGAACCGAGACAGCGGCACCACAGACCACCCTATGCTTATGATTCGATAAATAAGATCTAAACCATTGCAAAGTATTTTGATGTATCCCTATATTCTGTAATCTAAGCAAAAGGGTTTCATGATGAACCAAATCAAAGGCTTTGCTTAGCTCCACAAATACTGCCCTAGTATGCTTACCCTGGTTCAATGATGTTGCCACCAGATTACCAAAATCAATAGGGCAGTATTTGTGGACCTACCTCTCTGAATCCATGCTGACAATTAGTTAATAGCTCCCAATTGGTCAAGGTAGTATCTAAGCTGATATTTATCAGCTTTTCCAATACCTTGACAAAATTGGAAGCAAAGTAATAGGTCTGTAATTGGAAGGATCTGTAGGGTCACCACCTTTATGAATAGGAATAATTTCACCTATTTTCCAATAGTCAGGGACAAAAGAGGATTGTATACTCAATTATAAAAATAAGTAAGTATGGGGGCTATGATATCAGAACCCAATTTCATAAATCTGGGATCGATACCATCTGTACCTGCTCGCTTTGAGATTTTTAAATTCTTTAGTTCTTTAGCTACATCCTGTACCTAAATATTTTTTAAATTAAAACCCCTAATGTTTGCTACAGAAGCAACATAATGTGTATGTTTAGGATCAACAATCCCAAGTTTTGGTATCTCCAAATCTGGTAAATCTTTAAAATAATGATTTAACAAATCAGCTACTTTTAAAGGGTTATCTATCAAATTTTCTCCCATTATTAAATTGATAGAGGTTTGAGTTTTCACTGGGCTTTTTAGATTAGAAATAACCTTCCAAAATTTATTTGGGTCATCGTGTTGCTAAAGGAATTCTGATAGAATCTTTTTTTTGCTAGAATTACCAATTGTTTACATTTATTCCGCCATCATTTAAAAATATCCCAATCACCCTCCAATTTTGTTTTCTTAGCTTTTTTCCATATTCTATTCCTAATGCGTAAATTAATTTTCAATTTTTCATTAAGCCATGATGGACTTTTAGCATTATTATTCTTTTTTATTTTGGGGGCATGAATTTGAATTATATGTAAAAAAGAATCCATAAATTCTTGAATAGCCAAGTTCAAATCTGGAATCAAGAATACTCTCGACCAATCAAAATTTTTAAGGCAATCCCTAAATGATGATACATTAAATTGCCTTAGGTCACGTACCCAAAAATCATAATTTCCATTACTCCAAATTTTTTGCATAAACAAATGACATTGAATAGGGTTATGATCCCCAAATTCAATGGTAACACTTTACATCCCTCAACCTTCAAATCTTGTGAAACAAAAATAGATCTAATATAGATCCAGTAGTTCTATTGTTTAAACTTAATGATGGAATCACTTCTGAAGGAAAGAATTGTTGATTATCTAGAGGCCAGAGGGCTCAGGACCCAAGAGCAGCATGGATTCACAGCAGAAAGGTCATGCCAGACAAATCTGATAGATTTCTTTGCCTGGGTGACTAAAGTAGTAGATCAGGGAGGGGCTGTGGACATGGCCTACCTAGACTTTATCAAGGCATTTGACACAGTCCCACACAAAAGATTAATATACAAGTTAGCCAGCCTGGGAGTGGGTCCCAAGATGACAACCTGGATAAATAATTGGCTGGAGAACAGGACACAGAGAGTAATAGTAAATGGAGTCCACTCTGAGGAAAGGGGGGTTACTAGTGGGGTACTGCAGGGCTCAGTATTAGGACCGGTCCTCTTCAATGTCTTTATAAGCGACATTGCAGAGGGACTGGAAGGAAAAGTATATCTCTTTGCAGATGACACAAAGATCTGCAACAGTGTTGATGCACAAGATGGGGTGGAAAGGATGAGAAGGGACTTGGCAAGGTTAGAGGAGTGTCAAATGTATGGCAGCTTAGATTCAGTGCTAAGAAGTGCAAGGTAATGCACCTGGGAAACAAAAACCCAGGAGAAGAGTACACAATGAGGGTGAGATACTAATAACAACAAAAATGGAAAGGGACCTGGGGGTAGTCGTATCAGATGACCTAAAGGTGGGCAAGCAATGTGAGAGGGCTGCAAGGAGGCTGGGGGATACTGGGATGCATAGGGAGAGGCATCACCAGTAGAAAACAGGAAGTTATTATCCCTCTGTACAGACAGTTGGTGAGACCCCATCTGGAGTACTGCGTGCAGTTCTGGAGACCCAATCTCCACAAAGACATAGACAGGATGGAGGCAGTCCAGAGGAGGGCAACTAAAAAAGGTGCAGGGTCTGCACCGGAAGACATATGAAGAGAGACTTAAGGAGCTGAATATGTATAGCCTCGAGGAAAGGAGGGAGAGGGGGGACATGATAGAAACTTTCAAGTACCTCAAGGGAATCAACAAAGTCCAAGAGGAGCATCTTTCAAAAAGAGGTGTGCAAGAACAAGGGGCACAATTTGAAGATAGAAGAGGGGCCTCAGAGGTAATTTAAGAGTATTTTTCACAGAGAGGGTTGTGGATGCATGGAATGGCCTTCCAGAGGAGGTTGTGGAGTCAAAAACAGTGGTGGAATTCAAGCATGCATGGGACAGTCATAAGGCAATTCTAGGGGGTGGGGGTAGGAAGAAGTAGGCTGCTGGTTAACTAGGATCTGCAGCTTATCCATTAGGTAGGGAAATGGGCAGACTGGGTGGGCCAAGCGGTCCTTATCTGCCGTCAAAATCTATGTATCTATGTATCTATGTTGGGTGATGAATCAATTGTTGTAATCCTAATACTTCAAAACTAGATTTAAGTTTTTTTACCTCTTGTATGTCCCAAGTCTGCGTTAAAATCTCCAGTTAACAACACACTTTGATCTTTCAGTATTTCCAATAAGGTGTCAGCCAAAGTATCAAATGTACTTGCTTTAGTCTTTGAAGGGACATAACGAACTCCCACTATCAATTTGATTTTAACAACCTTATAACCAATCAATTCCTTCATCATTTTTAACAAGTAATGTTTGATATGGACCCAAGGTATTCCTCAAGTAAAGCAGTACTCCCCTGCCATTACCCCTATCCTGCCTTATCAGTCTATATCCTGCAGGTCCACCTCCTCATTAAGTATACCAGAATACAACCAAGTCTTGAAATAGCTAAAATGTCACAAGACATTCCAGAAACCAAACCCTATATTCATCCATCTTTCGTACAAGACTTCTGACATTTTCATGAATAATTGTTATCCCAGATTGTTTTTAGGCCCTGGGTTTACTTCCACATCACCACATTGTATTAGGAGGACAGAACAGAACAAACTCATAGTTTTATTATCCACCATATCAAAAGATCCTTTTTAATTCTTAGTGGTCTTAAACGTAGTTTTGTGAGTTTGTAAATGAATTCCGCCTCTAAACAAATGTTGGTGGTCTTGACATGCCCCCATGGTCATAAATACTACACCTTTACTTGTATCATACCAATTTACGTCTGACAAATGGAATCTATTTAACCACATTCCCATCATTACCTAACCCCTGTAATACATAATAAATGCATAATTTAAATAACAAAAACAACACTTAAAATGGTCTTACTTGGACCTAGTGAAACTTTCTATCTTATTTTCCTCACTGAGTGAATTGTTAGGTATACCAGTACTTTTCCACGTCGGTGACATGGGCTTAAATGATGAAATCAGCCCCAGATGTCAGCAGTTACCCCACCTCAGACACACACAGAGCAAGTAAAAATAATGCAGACACTGTCCCGAATAATGAGGGCTGCCCAGAAGTAACAGCAATCAGTCAAACAGTTAGTTTGGACAGCTGGAATCATGTTCCAAAGGAACAAGTTTTTGTACTCTAGGAGATCCGTGTCCATGGCCTCTCCTGCAAGGTTTTTACCTGCACAGTAGGCCATCCATAGCCTCTGATGGATTGCATTTTGTTTTATGGGGTAGGCTAGCATCACCCCAACCACACCTGGGTTATGTGTGGCTATGAGTTCAGCTGCGATTTGGTCGAAAGTAGCTTGGTTATCCTGGTGGACCCATCAGGGAGTTTAGCCATAGGCTGGGATCAATAGTCTGTCGGAGAATCTGTACTTGATGGTCAGCTGCCAAGCTGAGCATTTCACATTTTGAGCATACTTTTTCCAAATGACAACTGTGGGACTCTTATGGCCTATGCTGTCAACAATCTGCTGAACAGAGTGGGTCATCTTTAGGGGATTACTGGGGTGATCAGGAAGAGGAAGGGTATCTCATGCACCCCACAGGGCTGCTTCTGCTGCAGCGTCGGCCATAGTATGGACCATGGCATCCTCTCTTGTAGCATTTGTTTTATCTGTGTATGGGGGTTCATTTGTTTTTCTCAGGCAGGTCAATATCATGCAAAGTGTTTTAAATCATTGTCTCAAGCTTTTCCTTCTCATGCGTAGAAATAATGGCAACTGGAGGTGCTGATGGTATGCTTTGAAAGGGCAATGGTAGGCCCAAGCCTCCCCCCATCATGGGGGTCACCATGTTGGCATCACACATGATAATCGTCATTGCGTTGATGACATAGGGATGTGCTATCATAGTGAGGGTCCCCACCATCTTGTGAATGGCAGGGTGGGGTTACTGGACCATAGTAGGGGCATGGCTGGGCATTGTACTCGGAGATGTCATCATCAGACTTATCCTCCCCAGATGACGTGATGTCAGTGGGGGTATAGCCACCCATTGCTTTAACGTGACCAGTCAGAACCTCCCTCTGATGGTGCAGTTTCACCATCTTGTTTTCACATTCCTCTTGACTAACTTTTGCAATATTCTGTTCCTCACCCTTTGTAACCTGTTTCTGAATTACTCAATATGCCGCGCTCAATTTGCAATTGTCCCTATGTTCCCTATCCAGCTCATTATGTACCTGGTTCAAGTCATCTTGGACTCCGTCCAAGTCCTCTCAAAGTTGATTGTTAGTTTTACTTTAAAAAATCATTCATTTACAACAATTGTCTTTTATCTTGCCTCAAATTTTCATATTCATTTTTCAACATACATATTTCCTGTTGATTACCTTCAACAGAACAGTGCAGAAAAGTCTATTTCTCATTGCCTAGGGACTGAAGTTCAGTTTCCAGTTCCTGCTCTTTTCTCAAATATTTATTTGCCTGCAATCCCATCTCTCTCTTAAGAGACAAGAGTTTGCAGTTTGAGGGTTTTAAACTTTGATTTGGAGGCTTCTAAAGCAGCATAGAGAGCTGCGATCACTAGCGTCACACTTTTTGGCTGTTTGGCTCGACTCTGAGTACTGGATTGAGATCCCCAATATGGGTTTTCGGATTGACTTGCATCCAGAGAGAAGTCAGTCCATCTTCCATGGGAGGCGACAAAGTTGGAGATGTCGAGTCTCAGATCTGTGCATATATTTGAAATAGTGGCCATTGTAGTACTGGTAATAATCAATGGGGAAGCTTGAAATCAGTATCTGTAAGAGGCAGCCATGCTATGCATCAATCCACAACTGGCAAAACCAGAAAACAAGCAGGCTACTGTACTCTCATAGTCTTTTAATTCAAAACTGCCGTTGGGCATGGTGATTTGGCATCGACCATGACCAGTAAGCAGCCAGACTTTACAAGTTACTATGGAGGGAGAAATAACAGGAGAGGTGATGTGGGTGTGCATACCTACTGTCCTTACAGGAAGGGAAAGTTTTCAAGCAGCAAGTGAAACTTTGCAAACTCTAAATCACCTGCACACGGTCGCCAATTTGTAAGGGTGTCTATCCCTGATCAGGTTCTTGGCAATAATTAGAGATGTAAAGAAGTCACAGACAAATTGCATATCAGTAATAAATTCATTTATTACTACAAACGGATATCACAGTTGCCATAAACAGTTCTTACCATAAGGAACTGGGGGCCAAAGCTTAGTGTTCCCCTATACCCAAAGGGTGAAAAAAGTCTCTGAGAAGAAGCCGTAATGCATTACATTACATATGATGATAATTACCATAGTTACCAGAAGAGAGAAACATTTCTAGTTACAGGTGATGAGCCCTACTGGCTAAAATAAGTGGCTCCACAGTTATAGATAACATTATACAATTTCGCTATCATCATTTCTTAGAACAAAGAAGGTACAGATGGTACATGTAAAATACAGGATGCAGTGTAATTATACACAAATCCAAAAGGTAGTAATGCATTTTAAGGTATCAGAATGACAAAGACATAAATGTCTTGGCTTACTATATGCAAGTTCCATGCATTAGAAAATAAAGTGAATTATAATTATTACGTATCCTTACATATCATGACATCTACTCTCTTATGGTAGATGCCTGTGCCCTATATGTTAGTATGAAATGTGCATAATATGTGTAACAAAAGAGTTGTCTGAGTTGTATACTAGGATTCCAGTTAGGGTGTATGGACCTCACATAACAGTACCATAAACATTAAAGTGAAACTTACAATAGAAAATGAAAGAAAACACAAATCCAAACCTGGCCAGTGGAATCCCCTTTGGATTTACAACACTAAAGGAAAAACATTTAGTAACAACTTATCTCTCAAATCTTTACTAAAATGAAATATAACTGTCTAATGTCATTTCATCCACATTATATATATACAGAAAAGTTAAACTGTTCCTATTTCCCAAGGAAATAGTACACATTCCAAACATCTTCACTCTTTTCATGGAGGTCTGTAAGCAGAGGTTTTTGTATAGCATATCAGAGGGCACACACTGTATCTTATACTATTCATAAAGAAAAAAATGGATGGTGAGATAGAGTATATAAATCTCATTCATTTGGAACTGCCGGGAATTGGGGGGCATGACTAAGGATTCAGCCAGGGTGTCAAGTTTTAAGTTGCTAAACCATAGGTCCCAAGACGCTTGGAAATTTCCCACCAAGCTTCTCTGGCGATGTAGAACATATAAAAAGGAAGCAGTTTTAGTCATCCCTAGATGCCAGTCTTTTACTTACGGGGCATCTGCTTGCCTCCATCACATCAACAGCTGACATTTGGCCACCATGGCGGCTGTCAGTAGTAAATATTTGCAGGGCATGACAGGTAGTGGAAATATCTCTGAGTCATCTAGGATCTAGAATACTGGGTTATTGGGTGGCACATGTTCGGCATGCGTTCCATTCAGTCTGTGATGCTTATTTACCATGACTGGATTTGGGCAGTACCATAAGATATGGGATATTGTTCACGAAGAGATGCCACACCTCAATATGTAATGATGGTATTAACGCCATATGTACTAACTGTCTGGTATTCTGTGCCAGCATCCCAATATCTTCTTCTGCATGAGTTGATATTTGGGATCTGGAGTTGCTCTGTGGGCCTCTCTCAACACAGACTCCGTGAGGTTGCTTCTGTCTGTCTGACATGCTAGGTTTGTTGCCTACTTTTGCCTATGTGTGTCCCAATCTAGAATGTGATAGGTCTGTATATGTTTATATTTGTACCCTATCTTACCCTTTGATAGTTTTCCACAGGAGGTGATAGTGTGTAGTAGGTTAGACTGCTTGAGGTAATGGTTCAAGGTAAGTCAGGGTTGCAGCCCGTGTTGCAACTGGAAGTATTTCCAGAAGTCCTGTTTAGATAATGCATAATGTTCTTGGAGTTGTGTGAATGATTGAAAGGAGCTTGTGTCAGGGTCAGGCAGATGACACAAGCATATAATTCCTTAACTGACTCAGGAGTCCCAGCAGATTAGAGTGCATGCTATTGTTAAACATGGGTCATGTCAGAGAGGCTCATGTTGTCCAAGGGAGGAGTCCTTTCACCCACTCGCATAAGTAAGGATCTTCCCTGCTTTGTGGGAGAAAGACATAGCTTCCAAGGGAAATGAACTTGGTGGCCTTCCCTCCACCAGGCTGACTGCAAGCTGGGTTATTCCTGTGATCATTTGCTCAATGTCGATTCATATCAGGGATTACTTTGAGTCATTAGTTATCCAACAGAGTGTCTGAGCAATCACACCACTAATATGGTATGCCCATGGCCATGGTAAATTCCATCAGCCAGATTCTAAAGGGCTCTCAGGATATGAGGATTCTACCTCGGACACGATTACCCCAGAGGAACATTGTAAAAGGGAGTCCACCTTCTTCTACAGTGTGTGGGAAATTTGGAGGGGGCATTATGAAGACTGTAAGTAAGTCTGGGCATTACCATCATTTTAAGGGCTGCAGTCTTTCCTGTTGATTATAAATTAAGCTTGGCCCATCTTTGCATATCTTGCTTTAAGCAGTCCAAAAGTGGTAATAAGTTTTTAGCTACCAAATCCTGCACATTTGAGGTGATAAGCATCCCTAGGTACTTAATCTTAATCCCTTCTGGAGCCCATGACATATTCTGCGTGTCTGTAGTGGCCCAAGCAGGGTCTGTCGCTTTTATGGAGAGAATCCCTGTTTTGGCCCAATTTATTTTGAGGCCCAAGATATTGCCATTTTGTACAAGGGTGCTCAGAGCTACCAGTAAGCAGAACTTAACTTCTAATAGGAGAAGAAAGAGGTCATCTGCATATAGCAGTGTGCTATACCAGTATGTCTGGTTTCCTACCTTGATTCCTTTAATGTTCTAATTTTGCTGTAGGGTTGTATTAAGTGGCTCTATGGCCAGTAAGAAAATCAGGGGGCTAAGAGGGCACCCTTGACATGTGCCTCAGTGGGATGGAAATGATTCAGAAAGGATACCATTCATGAGTATCCTTGCTAGAGGACTGGCATACAATGTTTTAATCCAGGTGAGGAAGGTGCCACTTATTCCTATCTGCTGTAATGTATATCATATACTATCCCACTCCACCGAGTGAAATGACTTCTCTGTAGCTATAGTTATGTAGGCCGCAGATTTCATGGACATGTGTGCCTCTTGGTTTAAGTCTAGCACTGCTCTTATATTACTAGAAGCTTGTCTCCCTTTCTTAAAGCCTGATTGGGACTTATGGATCAAGTAAGGGAGGGTTATCTCTAAGTGTGTGGCCATGACTTTAGCAAGAATCTTTTTATCTACATTCAATAAAGAGATAGGTCTATGTAGTTGGTGCATTTCATTGTGTCCTTGCCAGGCTTGGGTAAGACGGTGATGGCTGCATCTCTCATAATGGGAGAAAGTGAACCATTCAGATGGGCCAGGAGGAAGATTCTATGGAGGTGGGGGACAGCAAAGGTTCAAATACCTATTAAAAAAAATGGGCAGTAAGGCCATCTGGACCTGGGGCCTTTATTTTGCTAAATCATGAATGCCTCGGGAAGTCTCTTCCTGTGAGAGCTCCTTATCTACAGTACATGCTATATCATTGGGGAGCTTGGCTAATGTAATTTTAGAGAAAAAGGTTTGTTTCTTTGTCCGCTGGAGTACCTGTAAGGTTAGAAGTATACAGCATTGAGTAGTAGTCTCTAAAGGCCCTGTTAATACCTTTTAGGTGTGTTAGGAGCTCACCTTAAGAAGATTGCACATGGCAGATTTGGATATCAGCTTATTTCTTCTTAAGCCTACTGTATATGCTAATAATTTCCAACTCTTTCACCATTCATTGAAAAAAGGGGAGCAGCGAGCCTTGTATAAATATGGTGAGGGACAAGGGGTAGTCCCAAAGGTCCCAGAAGCTAATCATCAGGAAGCACAGCATGACTGAGGTAGGTCAGGAGGTTAAAGAGTGGGGATGTCCCCATATTGATGTTTATATTGCCATATTTTAAGATTCTGGGTATTTCTCTAACTGATCTATTCAGAAACAAAAGTTTTATTATGGCCAAGAATTGCTTACCACAGCAGGCTAACATTTATGGATAAGTAATTTATGGACATGAGGATCAGCTGATTTTCCCGGATGGGGGGGAGGGTGGCAGGAGGGGTGAGACAATGGACAATTTGGCCTTGTACTTGAGGCTTAAAAGAAATGTGATCCCCATAATGACTGAAGTAGCCAGATCTGATGGACACTGGGGTTAAAGTCTTGTGCACAGACGTTCTGTTTTTTCAAAAGCACGGTTGAGGAACATCAGCAAATCCTATGTCTGAGGGAAGTTTCCTTTTTGTCATCTTTCTCTAGTCTAATGAATACATGGGTGCCATATTGGAGTGGGGGTCAGATTAAAGGCTCCTGCTTGGGAAATGGAGACGATTCAGAATTTCCTGAATTTAGAAATATTCCTCATATACGATATAATTGGTCTGTGTAATCTGCTCCGTATCTCAACGAGTCTACATTCTGTACTAATCATTGTATGTATTTACTATTATGGGACAAGTCAACCTACTGCATTAACATTGTATGTACTTATTATGGTACAAATCTTACTACTATGGCTCAATACCATATTACTGAATTTTTTGGTCTTATTTAACTCTGGGTTGTCTCTACCCACAGAATCTCTGTTATACTATATGTACTATACCTTTTTTCACTACTACATGCACCGTGTTAATTCCTCACTCTTATGCCTGTATACTATGTTATTCTGAGAAGCCTTTGCATAAAAGTATATGACTCAAAGGGTTGTAATTCTGATTTTCTCAATAAATAAATAAAGAGCCCTTGGTAAAACAAGAACTAAAAGACAATGGAAGATGGGACTAGAGAGGACCCCTCTAAGGGTGGGCCTGGTGGGTGGGCAAATCTCTTGGACATAGGATAACATTATAGCAGGGTGGAGGGAATTTGGTGGGAACTTACAATGACATAGTCTAAAATATCTAGTGTTGCTGCAAAAGACACAAGGGAGTGCATTGCTCCTGATGCAGTAGCTATAAAAGTGGTGACTACAAACATTAGGTCCACCTGTTCCAGGAAGGGACCTCTAGGGGTTTCCTGTGTCAGCAGGTAATTCTCACCTTGAAGTCAAATGTAATATTTCAGTACCTCTTGACCATCGAGAGAGAGAAGAGGCGAACATGCAAATGGTTACACATCAAATGCTATTTGTTCTTAATCCAAGGGTCATTCAGTTGTTTATACATAGTTTAAAGTTTAAGTTAGCTTATTTAATGTTAAGTGTGCGTGCAGTGTACCCTGAAAGGTCATCCTTCTGAAGGAGATGTAATAGAGTAATGGTCCTCCACCCTCATAAAAGAAGGGTAGCTATTTTAGTTAGAAAAGATGTGCCCCAGTGATAGATCAAGTGGAGGAAGATGAGGAAGGCAGATTTGTAAAGATTACTTTGACATATAGAAGGTAATCCCTGCATCCTGCTGAATATCTACATCCCCGAGACTAGTCTGGAGAGGCTAGCATTTTTTATATGCCACCTCCTTAGAACCCTAGTGGAGCAGGGCCCCTTATTTTTGATAGAAGGGGGCTTCAATTGCACACCGGAACCAGAGTTAGCTAGGAGTGGATTGAAAAATAATGACCCACCAGGGGAGGGCAGGAGGTTAAAGTGAATGCTTGTGAAAGGGGGCCTCACAGGGGTATGGAGATTCGCTCATTGGAAAGATCAGGATTATACTTTCTTTTCACAGAGAAGGATTGGTTAAGTCTGTTTGCTGTGGAAGAGGTCTGTAAATTTTGCTATTGTTTTTTAAGCTACAGGAGAGAAGGATTAGTTAATTCTACTTGCTGTTGAGAGAGTTGATGTGTAGAGGATTTTTGTAAGTTTTGATTTTTTTTTTTATGTAGCTTAAAGTGCAATTTAACATAAAGGTTTCTGTGACTGGAGTGACTGTAAAGGTCTCACCACCTCTTCCACCAGCCTTTCTTAAATACTGAAATACCAATGGAGGCTGGGGTTGAAGGCTGTGAGGGAGGAGGTTGGGAGCTGCAAATTGACCTGAGCCCTCAGAGCAGGTCAGGAAGGAGGAAACAAGGAACAGCCATATCGCTAATTCAGTGTATAAATATATAAAACTTATGAGTAGGTCTATAGTCCTTATGAGTAGGATTGTGGTTTCTAGTTAGTACTGTAGTTGGCTGTCTTATGCTGTGTGCAAGGGCATTTAGGATTACAATTTCTCTTAGAGGCTGGGCTAGGATTAGTTAATTCTACTTGCTGTAGGGAGAGTTAGTGTGGACCATGAGTAGGACTGTAGGGTGCAATGGTTGTGGGACAGCAATGTGGATTACCATACTGTGGAGGCTGGGATGGTACCCAATATGCCACAGGCTAAGGAGGCTTGAGGAAGAGGTTCAGTGGCTTGCAGGAGCTGGGAAGGTTGAGGATGAGGGGAGGATTGCATTGGTAGGAGGGCTGACATCTGAGAGTATTGTGGGGGCACCACAGAGAAGGAACAGTGGGTCAACGGAGGGGCCAGGGGTGGGGGCAAAGTAGACAGCAAGCCTGCTGACCAAATATGGACTTTAATAGGACCTAGAAAAAGAGGAGCAGCAGTAGGCAGGAGGGAGGAGAAAACATATAGTAAGGCAAAGGGTTAGGGAACATATTTGCTGTACTAGCAACACATGTGAAAGAGGACACAGGAGGAGCTTGCACAAGTGATAGTACTCACAAAGAGGAGGGAGTGAAGGGAATTACTAGTGGAGAGATTGAGCATGGCGCAGCAGGGGGAGGGATAATACTTGGAGAGGTGAGGAGGGAGAGGGAGGGAGGTTGGCAGTCAAACAGGAGGAGGGGGTGGGGTCTCAATTGAGAGAGGCAGGGGAAGAAATTGTGGCACATAGTAAAAGCACCATCTTGAGTGGTCCGAGAAATGAGAACCTGGGTGGGGGGGTGGTGATTGGCACAAGGAAAGAGGAAGAAGGTGTACTGGTGTCGGGGGACTCCATACTCAAGGGGATCAGATGGGACAGCAAGGGGGAGAGGCATAGTCAGATATGGGTGGAGTCCATACCAGGATTAAAGGCAGACAAGGCAGGACGGGCAATCCTAAAGTGTGTAAGGAGGGGTAGAAGGAAACCACACATTGTGGTACATCTGGGGACAAAGGACCTAGTGGGAGAAACAGTGGATGTAACAGGGGAGAGGACTGAGGAAGTGGGAAGGTTGTGCAAGGAGACTGGGGAGTCTGTGGCCTTCTCCGAGGTGCTCCCAGTACCCTGCGCAATTACAGTGAGAAAGGAGAGGATTAGGGAGTTGAACACATGGTTGGTAGAATGGTGTCGAACTACGGAGTATGGGGTTGTAGGTGGCTGGGGCAGTACTGGGATGATAATCTGTTTGCAAGGGACAGACTGCACCTGAGTGGGGAGGGGAAGGAGGTATTAAAGCAAAGACTGGGCAGGTATATTGTGACAAAGGTGGATTTAAACTAGATGGGGGTGGCAAGTGGACAGCAGGTAGGCAGGGATCTGATAGAGTGGAGTCACAGCCTGCACCCCAGACTAGCAGGAAAGGGCAGCCAAAAGGAGGGAGTAGAAGGGAGGAAATGGAGGCCAGTGAAGGAAGGGGCAAGATGGAAGGTGGTCTCGCTGAATGCAAGAAGCTTAGACAACAAATCAGCTGAGCTACAGGCACTGTTAGCAGTGTGGAGGGTGGTTATTGCAGCTGTCACAGAAATGTGGGCAACTGAGCACGGGACTGGGATCTGGCAATCCCAGGATACAAATTATACAGGAAGGACCGTAAGGAGGGGGGGGGGGCGGTGGGGTGGCAGTCTATGTGAGGGATGGGATCAAATGCACAAGGGACAAGGGGGAGGAAAGGAGAACAGAGGCAATCTGGCTGCAGTTCCTAGACTTGAGAGGTAGGAAACTGAGGTCTGGGGTGGTATACAGGCTGCCATACCAGTCTGAGGAGCTTGACAGGGAATAGTGGGACAAATTAGAAAGGTATGTAGAAAAGGAAGGTGGTCATTGTGAGGATTTCAACTTGCCAGGGGTTGACTGAAGCATTCTGGTCACCTCCAGTGCTGAGAGCAAGTGCTCTGGATGCAATCCAGAAGGGTCTCCTGACACAGTTGGTTAGTGTATCTACTAGGCTAAAGAACCCTTTAGATCTGGTATTGTTGAATGGGAGGCAGGGAAATAAAGGTGGAGGACCTACTAGCTGACAGCGATCACCAAACAATGTGGTTTAATATCATGATGTGCGGGGAGCCAGAGAAATCAGTTACTCAGATGGTAAACTTCAGGGGCAGACTTTGGGAGGATGCAGGTAGTACTGAAAGGAAACTGGAGGGCATAAGGCAGGAGATGGATCTGGGAGCAGAAATGGGATATTATTAAATAGGGGATTACAGAGGCAACAGAAGCCTGCACCAAGACACAGAGTAAGAGGAACAGAACAAGAAAACCATGCTGGTTGAATAGCAAGGTAGTGGAGGTGGTGAGAGCAAAATGAGAGGCACACCAGAGGTATAGGAAGACAGAGAAGGAAGTGGGCAGAGAGGAGTATGCAAGACAGTCCAGGGAGGTGACCAGAAAAGTGAGAGAAGCCAAGGCCCAGAGGGAGCTGAGATTAGCACAGGGAATTAACGAGGGCTGGGAGAAAGACTTTTTCAGATATATCAGGGAGAAAAGAAGTGCAAGGAGACAATAGTGAGGATAAAAGGGTGGGAGTGGACAGAAAGTGGGAGGGGTAGGCAGAAGCACTGAATTAATACTTTTGCTCAGTGTTCACGGAAGAAAAGGGGATGGCTACCACCATGGGCTGGGAGGGTGGGGACAGGGGAAGAGGAGGTGACAGATGTAGAAATGAAGGCAAGTAGAGTTCTAGAGAGACTGAGGGGCACTGAAGGTAGACAAGGCACCAGGGCCAGTTGGTATCCACCCCAGGGTGCTGAGGGAGATGGTGGAGGTGTTGGCAGAGCCACTGGTGGATCTGTACAGCACCTCACTGGAGTCGGGATGTGTACCACTGGACTGGAGGATGGCACATGTAGTACCATTACACAAGAGAGGACCAAGGGATGAACTGGGTAATTATCATCTGGTAAGTCCCATCTCCGTAGTGTGCAAACTCAAGGAAACAATACTAAAGGAAAGACTGGTATCGTACCTGGAGGACAGTGGTCTCCAGGATGTGAGGCAGCATGGGTTCGTTTCAGGGAAGTCTTGTCAAACCAACCTGGTACAATATTATGACTGGGTGACAGGTGAGCTGGATAAAGGTCATGCGGTGGATGTTCTTTACTTGGACTTCTGCAAGGCCTTCGATTCTGTGCCTCATGGGCGGCTTGGGGGGACGCTAACTAGTGTAGGGGTGGGGTGAAAATAATGAACTGGATTACAAACAGGCTAAGTGGGAGACTGCAATGGGTGGTGGTGAGAGGGGAGCTCTCAACTCCAAGGTCGGTGATGAGTGGGGTGCCACAGGGCTCTGTGTTGGGGCCAGTATTATTTGGGCTCTTTATATCAGACATTGCACATGGGGTGGAAAGCAAGGTAAGTCTGTTAGCTGACAACAACAAAATTGGAGCAGTGGTGGATGGAGGGGAGGGATGGAAGTAGTTGCAGGGAGACCTAGGCAAGCTAGAGGAGGAGCGGTCAGAGGTGGCAGCTGTGGTTCAATGCAAAGAAGTGTAAGGTTATGCACTTTGGGGTGAAGAACCCAAGGAGAGAATACTGGCTGGGGGGTTAAGCTGGGGATCACTGAGAGGAGGAAGGACCTAGGGGTAATGATAACAGGGACCATGAACAACACTGCCCAGTGCAGAAGAGTGGCTGCAAAAGTGAACAAAATGCTGGGGTGCATAGCGAGGTTTTTTTCATCCAGGCGAAGAGAGGTGATCTTGTCCCTCTACAGGTCACTGGTAAGGCTGCACTTAGAGAACTGTGTGCAGTTTTGGAGGCCATACCTAAAGTGTGGTATCAGGCTACTGGAGAGGGTGCAGAGGAGGGCAACAAACATGATATGTGGCATGGTGGGGAGCGACTATGAGAGCAAGCTGGGAGACCTGAATATGTACACCCTGGAGGATAAAAGGGACGGGGTGACATGATAGAGACATTCAAGTATCTGAGGGTAATCAATAAGGATGGGGCAGATGGGGTCTTTAAGCTAAGGAGGGAGGGACACCGGGGGCATGGGCTAAGAATAGAGGGGAGATTTAGGGGGAAATGAGGAGACACTACTTCACAGATTGGTGGTAGTAAAATGGAACGCCTACCAGAATGGTGGTATCATGTAAATCTGTGAACAGCTTTAAAGAGGCATGGGACAGGGAACAGGGAGAGTGAGGGTGGGGAGGTGGGAGTGGCAGTGGGATGACAAAGGAGGGTGGGGCAGCTGCAAGCTAGGTGCTAGCTGCACACTTGAGCAGACTTAGATAGACTGGTGGTCTGTTTCTGCTGGCAATATTCAGAGTGTTCATATGTTCGTATCCACATTCACAATACTCTCATATAGACCTATTTCTAGTGGCCATGGAGTGGCTACATCCATTGCAAGGTGCAAAATTAACCAGATCACAGCTTCAGATCATGCACCAGTGTTAGTAGACTTACTGGTGGAAATCACACTTAAAAATCCATGTTGAAGACTAAATGTCTCCCACCTCAATGAAGGAGAGGTCTGCCAGGCTTTGGGGAAGCCACACGGGAATACTTAGCCATAAATAGGAGGGTGACGCATCAGATGTGACTCAGAATGGACTTAAAGCTGTGCTAAAGGTCTCTGCATACAACACGCTACCGTAGGAAGATAGAACATGAGAGACAGAGGAAAGACTTAGAAGCTTAAAGGCAGAACATAAAATAACTTTGGACCCGCGGGTCCAAACAAGACCCAAAGAATACCGAGATAAACTCACCAGGTGATTTGAGTAAAAAATAAAAGGCAATCTAATGTATACTAAACAGAGGTACTATGAGGCAGGTAACAGAGCAGGGAAGCTCCTAGCTTGGCAGTTGAGACAACAGATTATCAGCAGGGCAGTTCTGATGGTGAGGGGAGAGGGTGGAGAAAGGCGCGTTACACATCAACCTAGAGGATATCACTAAGATGTTTGCAAATTCTAGCAAGACCTCTGTGAGGACTCTTGGGGGCGAAGATGACAGAGCCCTTGTAGATTTTTTTGTCATCAGTGGGGCAGATTGCAATTTAGAGTCCAGTGGGGCAGTCGCCCCTCTTGCATTGCAGGCCATTTTTTTTTTTGTTATTCAGTCCCTGGCTCCACCCCACAGTCCCTCTGGACAGTTGTTGCCCCCATTGAAAGTTGAAATGGCCCCCTGCAGTGAGACTCCAGCAGCTTGCTGCAGAAGAAAGAGAAGGACTCGAGACACCTATTTCTCAGGCAGAGATTAAAGGGATGATACAAAAACTAAAACGTAGTAAGGCACCAGGTACAGATGGTCTCCCTGCTGAATTTTATTTGAAAAAATGGGAGACGCTCTAATACCATCGTTGCAATTTACCAAGATACTGGAGGGAGGGAACATGATCCTGATTCTTGAAGACAAGCCCAGATAACAGTTATACCCAAGCCTGGGAAGGATCCACAGTTCTGTAGTTCTGACAGACCCATTTCCCTGCTCTCAGCGGATGTGAAAATATTCACATCCTTTATGGCAGGAAGACTGCAGGAGGTAGTAGGAAACCTGGTGCATGCAGACCAAATGGGCTTCATTAAAGATCAAATGCGCATATTCCATGAAAAGCTTCAATCCCCTTGAATACACATCCCTGTGTCGTGATTAGTGTTTCCTGAAAATATAATGCAGTTTGGTTTTGTGGTTTTCTTTAAATCAGCATTTGTTAATGTGCTGTGCAGTAACTGAAAATGGTGAAGAAAGAATGAAGATGTTTCTGTTCCTGTCAGTGAGCAAGGACATAATACCTGTCCTTCCTGCTGCTTCTGCAGTCAAGTCCTTGATTGACTTAATAAGCTGTTGCAGTCCCTAGTTACAACAGTCTGTTGAAACTACTTGAAAAAAAAAGAAAAATACTTTCATCTTGTGTTATATGGTGGGGACAGAGGGCAGGGTGCAGCAGCCTCAGCTGTTTGTGCAGGATGCATCAGGGTGCATCAGCCATGACTGTGTGGAGAAGACAGTGGGCAACAGGTTGCAGCAGCTTCAAATGGGGGCAGGAGACGGGGCTTTTGGGGCAGGGGAAAGGAGGAAGCAGAGAGCTGCTGCCTAAACTGTCAGGCAGAAGACAGGCATCAGGATGCCGTATAGTATTTCTGGTTATACACCTACATGATGTATTTGCACACAGAAACACTCTAAGAACTGAATTTTATGAGTTCATACAGTACATGTTCCTGAAATAGCAGAGTGTAGCAGACACACATCTGTCAATCTGACATTAAAACAAAATTATCACATGAACATATTTATTGAGGCTATATTAAATGCATGCTGCTTCTACGAATTAATGGAATGTGTTTATTTTATATCCATTATACAGCCAGAATAGAATGCTGAGTTTTGATGACAGAGAACTGAGGCTGTTGATACAGAAAATGTTACTCACAGATTCATTCATACCACTTCAATTCAGCACTGAACTCCCAAATGATCAACTTTTATGAGAAAAGAAATATTTTAAGCATCTCTGTCTAAACACAAACCAGACGGGTTAGTAACAAACTCTGAGTGAAAACAATTAGCTCTACGGACTGTTGCAGCTAGGGACTGCAGCGGCTTATTTAGTCAATCAGGGATTTAATTGCTGAAGCAGCAGGCAGGACAAGTATGATGTCATTGCTCAGTGACAGGGACAGAAACCGTCTTCACTGTTTCAATAACTGCCCGAGCATATTAACTGATGCTGATTTAAAGAAAACCACAAACCCAAACAGCGTATGAGAGTGCCAGTGGAGAGCTTTAAAACTGCTTTAAAAACATACTTATTTGCTTGTGCCTTTCCTGATTTTTAGCGTGTTTAATTGCACGTTTTAAGTCTTTTTAATTGTCTTATTTATTTGTGAATTGTTCGCTTTTAGAAAATTGTACAGTGCTTTGATAGTTACTGATATTGCGCTCTATAAATAAACGTATTATTATTTTCAGGAAACACTACTCATGACACAGGGATGTGAATTTAAGTAAATTCAAGCTTTTTATAAAATATGTGTGCATTTGATCTTTAAGGGTAGGGTCCTGCAGGACAATATCCACAGATTCCTCAATATATTTAACCACACAGAAGAAGGCCAAGCAGCCACAGCTGGCCCTTTCACTAGGTGCTGAAAAGGCATTTGATAGGGTACGGTGGGGTTACCTTAAGGGGATGCTGGAGGCAATGAGTTTTGGTTGGGGATTTCAAGCATGCATAGTGTGATCGCAAATTCTCTCACTGTAAGTATTACCTGAGCAACCACTCCCGTCGTCACGGGGCAAAAACCACACCACTGGGTTTTGTCTTAACGTTGCTTTATTTGATCAAATATCTCACACATGCATGTGGGACTTCTACAATGGAGAAGTTCCCTGATTACAATTTACAGTAGCTTTTTATAAGCTAGATTTTGCACTTCTTATCTTGAAAAATACCAACATTTCAGTATAAGCCAATCATAAGACAGCATAACAAGTTTTCAGCAATGTAAAATAAAACATGCAATTCATTTCTTTCCCATTACTGCCTGATACATATGCCTGGGTCAAGCTGACCTAGAGAGAGACAATGAGTTTCCACTCACACCATAGCAACTGCACAGCTTATCTTCAATGCCACTACGTGCTCTTATCTTTTATATTTTGTCCAAGCCTGCCATGCAGGCTGGTACAACCAGTTCTTCTCAGTTTTATCTAGCTTTCTGTTTTTTACAAATGTACTTCAAGTAACCTCAGTACAAATTCTATAACCCTTAAAAGAACAAAACATGAACTCAGAAATGTCTACTACATTCATTATTACTTTGTTACAGCATGGCTTTTAAAGCAAGCATAGCTTCAAGGCATTTAATAGCAAATATAGCTTTAGGATATATAAAAATTCCCTCACACTATCCCCCCTTTTGATACTACGTATCAACTAACCGATCCCTTTTTACTTTTTTTCGCTTTATATTTTGGTCACAATCTGGCTCATTTTGTAATGGAAAACACCCCTCCAGTTTAATGGGGTCCTTTGTTTGGGTTGGCAAGGGCAGGGTAGTGTCCCATGACACCATTGTGTTGCACAGGCATTGTAGAGAAGTTTGATTAGGACAGTCAGTAGCCAGAGTGCCAATATGACCACTTACAAGTACTGTCACCCAATGGAGAAGAGTAGCACCCCAGTCACCAACTACGCTTGTAAGCTCATGACCATGGGTCCCATATTTATGTGTAGAAGTCTTAGAAAAAATGCAAGGTTGAATTTTAGGTATATCTCGCCACGGCCTCATTTTATGCTTTTAGCTATTTTTTTTTTTCTCATTGTGTAGAATTTTACAATTAACCCTTTTAAAGTCTTACACGCATTATTAAGTGACATAGTGGTATTTTCCACTTGCAGCCTTTTGCTACTAGATATACTAATTTACATGTTGGCATCATTTAGTCATTTACTAACCATTTTACCTTTTACTAGCCCTTTAGCAATTTACACTAGCCATTTTACACCTTTTTATTTCCTCAGTTTTATGGTTAGCCAACTACACATTGTTGATAAAAGTTTGGTCACTGATTACTAAAACCTTGGCCACTGACCACTGTTAATAATTTTCACCCTGAAGATAGGAGGCCCCTGAGGGACTCGAACATTCACAAAAAATTGAACATAAATGTAAAGATATTAGTAAATAACTGAAGGTTACAAAAAAACAAAAAAAAAAACTAAACATTTCTACTTTTAGACTGTTAGACTAGGTGACTAGGTATATGATTTAAAACTGGTTGCCAGCATACACATAGTCGAGGCATTTATAAAAAGCATCCTGTTTTGGAGTTGGCACAGGGTGGTTACAGGCAGGAACACAAATCGTGAGTTTGTAAAACATAATACAGAATTGAGGATGATCAACACCACAATTGAAATATGTGAAAAATGCTAACATGTGACACCACATATAACACAATATAACATGACAATTTTGTTGATGAAAAGAGTTCATGGAATTCACTTTGAGAGTGAATAAGGTAGATGCTACCTTGTGTTGAGGTGGCACACCCTGGGAGCTTGATTGAAGAATCTGTTGATAATGTCTCTTGACAGATAAGTCCTTATAAAACATAACAGTCCATGAAATTAACAGTTCATAAGTTCATATAAGTATCCACAGGTTGATGTAGTTACAGTACAGATGAAATGTCATTTGCAGAATGGTGGTAACCCCACAAGGCATATGGGGCAATGCAGACAGTAATTTAAAACAAAACACCAGCATAGTAGAAAAGTCAGTGTTCATTTTGTGGCTAGCTGCTGGATGGCTGAGTAGTAGACACACTGGCCAGGGGTGCATTGAGTCCTTTTAATGGAATAGCCACACACACACACACACTGGCATGGCATTTGTTTTGTCGTAGTTGATTACACCCTTGCATAAAGATTACCAGTCCATAAAAAGGTAACAATTGACAATAAACCATTAAGAACACAGTCCATAACAGAGCAATAGGGTTGTAGAAAGTACCAGCCATGTTTGGAACAAGCAGCAGCGAAGAAAATAGATGTATTGCTTGAAGGTCAATTGAAGCAGAATCTTCTCGCTGGAGTTGGGGAGTGCCCTTCCCAGACTTAACTTCATAGTAAGCAGAAACAATAAGCTTGATTGCAGAGTCTGCACTGACTGGACCTTCTTCAGTTGATTTAAAGTTCTACAAATAGGTGTAATTTTGCTGAAAACATTACACTTGCAGAGGTAAATAATAACCGGATTCATGCAATAGTCCTTATTAGGAACCAGTCAGGCACAAAGATGGTGATAACATCAAAACTGTGGCAGTTGTTTTTCTTTGTTAAGAAAAAAGATGAAGGTCTTGGCAACTTAGATGAAAGTATTACTTCTGTTGAACGTGGAGATCTTATGTGTGCCACACCTTGGAAACCTGCAAACTTGCAAAGTGTGTTAGACACTGAATTAAAAAACACATAAATAACAATCTTTTAAACCAATAACTTCTTGTTTTGTAAAGAGTGGTGTGACAGAGCCTAAATTCTGGCAATTTAGAAAGAGAAAAAATAAAAATTGGACATTAACCGCACACCTGGGGGTGCAGGCCAAGGTTCAATTATACCATTTGACCATCTGTAAATCATGACAGTGTTATGGTTACCTCCTGCTTTTAAATTACAGAAGCAGTTATGACAGTGATGAACATTATTTCCCTGTCTGTTGCAAGCAGGCCTGACTGAGACCTGAGTTATAAAATCTTGTAATGTTACAATACATAGATATAGACAGTGTCAGCAGATAAGGGCCTATGGCCCACCCAGTCCACCCATTTGAGCCCGTAAGTCCAGCCTGTTTTCCCAGAAGTCTGTTTTCTCACCCCTGACCTCCAGAACTCCTCCATGTCCACCCCATGCACCCTCAAATCCGTGACCGTCCTCAGCCCCACCACTTCCTGTGGCAGGGTGTTCCACTTGTCCACCACCTGTTCTGTGAAGAAATTCTTTCTCATGTTTCCTCTGAATCGTCCTCCCTCCAGCTTCATCCCATGATCTCTAGTCCTGAAACATCTTTTTCACTTAAAAATAGTGTTTTTCTGCACTCTGTTTCTCCCTGTAAGATACTTGTATGTCTCTTATCATATCCTCTCTCTCCCTCCTCTCCTCCAGGGAGTACATGTTCAGTTCCTTTAACTTGTCTTCATAGGATTTGTGATGCAATCCATTTCTGCACCATTCTCACCCCTTGTACTCCCTTCAGACCCATTACCCCCTCTTCCTCAGTAAAGACTGAGCAAAAATACCTGTTCAACATGTCAGCTCCACTGTTGTCATTCTCCATGCGACTCCCATTTTCCCCCTTTAGTCTCACTATCCCTCCCTTTGTCTTTTCTTTCTTTTACTTATGTACCTGTAAAAGGTTTTGTCCCCTTTAACCACTGATTTTGCAATGTTTTCTTCTGTCTGAGCTTTGGCTTCCCTTACTGACTTCCCTGCCTCCTTTGTTTCTCCTGGTACTTCTCCCTATCCCTTCTGCCTGTGTCTTTTGTATTGCCTGAATGCTATCTTTTTTGGCTTTCACTTTTTTTTTGCTCCCTCTTTGGAAAACCATAATGGTCTCCTCTTCCTTTTCCTCTTGCTAACCTGCTTAATGCAGTTACACGCTTCAAACATATTGTTCATAACAATATGCCTTTTACACAATGCAATTAGTGGGACAAATACATATGTTGTTGGCCTATGCCAATTTAATAACAGTGCCTATTGCACCTGTGACAAGTGAAAAGGTCTACCTTCTTTACCCTGTATAGTGAAATACTCCAAAGTACTGAGTGGGGTAAGGCTTGAAGCATAGGTTTGGAGTACAATCTAAATTTTGCATATTATAATTGTTAAAATTTAAAATGACAAAACTTGCATAGAGTACACTCATTCTTTCGGGTACCTGTGAGTAATAAACAAACAGAGCATTAATTTTACCTTTGGTTTTGCTTGGAACATATTGTAGGGTGGGTCAGCAATGCTGGTCCCAGTATTTAGGTTTGGTTATGAGCATTAAAAACGTTATACATGTGGAACACTTTTTCTGAATACACACATGATACAGTGTAGCAAGATGTATATCAAAACGTTATAACATAAACATGAAACATAAGCATGTTTGTAATAGAACAATTTCAGTATTGAGCATAATGCATAATGCATAAAATACATTTTAAACAACACATATAGACTGTAAACTAGCTTAGAGTCCAGAAATGTTAAGAGTACTATGAATTTACTGGTTGAAAAATGCATTCATTGCTGTAAGGCAATGACAAAAGTTGTTTGCATTTGTTTTAACAGGATAAGAAAGCTGAAAAGACAATCAAAAGAATGAATATGTGTGGACATACATACACAACTTTACCCTCCAGCGTAACTGATTACTTGCTGAGAGCAGAAACCCTTGTACCAATAATAGGTGTGAGATTTAACTGTTTGCACTAGAAAAAACAGAAGGGCTTGGGCTGGGTTATGCTGTTAAAATACCTTGGGTCTTTTTTTTTTTAAACCTGTAAATAAGAAACAATTATTGGCAAATATACATTTTCTTTATTTACCCCTTTGGGGGACCAGTGATGTACCTTGCAAACCTTGCAACCTTTGTGGGTACTACACTGGAAGGGATAGAGGAAAGGTAGCTTACCCCTTCCCCCCAAACTCCTACTGGTGGAAGAGACAGCTTGAAGTGAAAGAGACAGCTCGAATACTGTAGCAATAAAAAGGTTAACTGTGGATGGTGACATGATCCCCACCTACTACACTTTAAATTATAACAAGATAATATTACAATTAGTTTAGTAAGTTTCATACCTTACTATAAAGATGGGGAACTTTTTTCTAGAAGAAAGAGAAGAAACACAAACAACAAAACAAACACACACCAGTTTAAAAATAAAACAAGATTATTTCCATAGGATAAAAGAAGCCAAGCGTCCCTGGTTCCCTTATCCTAAGCATGACAAAATGTCAGCTGAATTTATAAAAAATCCATATTGATGGTAATACCGTGACGTACATTATCTCTAGAATGCATTTCAAAAGACAAAAAAATGATTACACCATGGTCACACATAAAAAACAAAAGCCATTGTTTTAACTGTAGATGGTAAACTCTCAAAACAGCCGTAATAGTCCTTTTTCAAAATCAGTCTATATATATATATATATATATAAAAATATGGGAGATGACGAATAATCCTCCCTTCCAGCTGGAGTATTGCCTGTGTTGGCTGCAAGTCAGAAGCAGTGAGATAAGAAGAAAAGTTTGTTCCTCTTCACTTAGAATACTAGTTTTGCAATAAAAGTCAAATTACATGGTTCACTCTTGGTGTGCTTTCATGAGAAACATACATTTTTGTGTGAAAAGTTGTGCTTTAGGTATGGAATACACATCAAGTTTGAACTGGTAGTAACATAAAATGTTGAAACACAAGAAGGTCAAATAACGTGCAAAAGGTCACAGTGTACATGCAAGGGTCGCTCAAACCCAGTTATTTATTTTTTAGTGTCCTTGAACACTACTGATATTAAATGTCTTTACAATAAAACTGCTGGCCAAGACAGTACACACACATACACATACACAAAAGAAATACTTAACACAAAATAAGACTGACATTGTTTCACACCAATTTGCTGAGGTAATGCCCATAGTTTCATTAGAAAACTGTACATTTTTAGATATATGTGCTGCCTCCCCTGTCTTGTAACACTGACAATTTTTAAATCAACACATTTATACATATCACCATGCCAAATCTTTCCAGAACAAAACACTTTTAAACACATTCTAACTCCTTTCAAACCATAAACACAACACAACGTACCATCTGTAAGTGAACACATCTTGTATAACATGGTTACACCTTTTGGCACCTAGCCAAAATATGGCACCTGCCATTTGCAAAAGTTTCTGTTATAACTAAAAGTATGATAAAGCCATTTATAGCTGTTAACACATTACATCTTCACCTAGCAGTGGCTTGGCACATTGCTTGCAAACTACAAATCTTTCTGCACATTGCGATCTATATGACGTCATATCTCTTCACCTTCAACACTACCTGCTTCACCCAACAACTACATACAAAGTTCTTCACTGACCCTATCTAGGCAGCACAAATGTTCCATTAAAAATAAAACCAATTAAAACAGTCAGATATGAGGCAAAGAAGCTTCCTCTTTCTTTTTACTGTAACAATGTTATGCACTGAAGGCAGTCAATCCTGTCTCACAACCTTGACAACAGAACATAATTACAGAACACAAATATAAACTAGAAAATATGCACAAGAAAGAGCATTACCTTGTTTAGTATATGTATTACAGAAATAAAACAGACAGACATAAAACAACTTTGAATAAAAATTCAGACTTACCCGGTGCCAAGGTATTTTTCTTCTTCTTTTCCAATACACAAGTCTGAGTAAGAAAACTGACTGCAGGACCTTCATGATAATTTCCAAACACTGCAGCTATTAACCCTTTCAAAGATTTTCTTTTGGCCATTTTAGTAACCTGCCAAACCAAGTCTTTTTCCAGAGCTCTGGTTTGCAGTTTAAAAACAAAACAAAAAAATCTCTAACAATACTAGGTTGAGATCCATCTGGTAGAGGTCCTGAGTACTTAGGTTTGGGACCAAATGTTTCAGCCTCTATAGGAGGCAAGGGAACTTAGAATTAATACAAAAACTTGAAACTATACAGATAGGCAACATGGGGGGTAGGAGTTTCAAATCATCCTGTCTGTAGTCACCTACTGTGTGTACATCCACAGTAGTTTATTTTTCTTCTCTAGATGTTGCTTATCTAACGTTACTTAATCAGCTGCTGCTTTTCTCCTAAAGCAGCCTGAACTGTAAAAGCCATCATTGGCTCTAACAGTATATACTTGCAGCAAGCACAAATTACAAGTACAAAGGGCAGTGCAGTTGCCCTTGTAATTTTTTGGTCAAACTTGTCAAACATACATTTTGCGGTCCAGATAATACTAACTCTGGACCCAGCTATTTTTTCCCTTGTTTCCATATTATCTAGGCCTGTCCTTTATAGTGCACACTCGCTCCAAGGTATTCTTGTACTTACAGTGATGATGAGTGTCGCCAGCCCCTAGGCGTCACGTCCTGATGGGGTTCCACAAAAATGTCCTTCTTTTTGTCCAAGGGAAACAACCCAATCATGAGGTGACACGGACCGAAGAACTCATCCTGCCGACTACGCCAAAACTGTGATCGCAAATTCTCTCACTGTAAGTATTACCTGAGCAACCACTCCCGTCGTCACGGGCCAAAAACCACACCACTGGGTTTTGTCTTAACGTCGCTTTATTTGATCAAATATCTCACACATGCATGTGGGACTTCTACAATGGAGAAGTTCCCTGATTACAATTTACAGTAGCTTTTTATAAGCTAGATTTTGCACTTCTTATCTTGAAAAATACCAACATTTCAGTATAAGCCAATCATAAGACAGCATAACAAGTTTTCAGCAATGTAAAATAAAACATGCAATTCATTTCTTTCCCATTACTGCCTGATACATATGCCTGGGTCAAGCTGACCTAGGAGAGACAATGAGTTTCACTCACACCATAGCAACGTACAGCTTATCTTCAATGCCACTACGTCTCTTATCTTTATATTTTGTCCAAGCCTGCCATGCAGGCTGGTACAACCAGTTCTTCTCAGTTTTATCTAGCTTTCTGTTTTTACAAATGTACTTCAAGTAACCTCAGTACAAATTCTATAACCCTTAAAAGAACAAAACATGACTCAGAAATGTCTACTACATTCATTATTACTTTGTTACAGCATGGCTTTTAAAGCAAGCATAGCTTCAAGGCATTTAATAGCAAATATAGCTTTAGGATATATAAAAATTCCTCACACTAGATACATTGTATAGCAAACCAGAGGCAGTGGTAAAACATACTTGCATACTAAGATGCCAGCAGGATAGGCCTAAAGGTCTATCCAATCTGCTCAAAAGCAGCACCTGGTCAAGACACTGTTGCTCCTCCCCACTGCCCCGTCATTTCCCTCCGTCTCATCTCCCACCAGAGTTACACCTCCATTTCTGACATTCTCCACTTTACCTTCCCATTCTACCTGTCCCAATCTCTCTTGAATCCCTCCACTATATCAAAAACCACCAGTTCCATGCGCAGTGCATTCTATGGGTCCACCATCCTCTCTGTAAAGTAATGTCTTCTAGTCTGCCACTGAGTCTCCCACCAACCAACTTCATAGAATGCCGTCTGGTGGTCCCTTCCTCCCTTAGCTGGAACACCATATTTGGGCTGAACCTTTTCACTCCCTTTCGATATTTAAAGACCTCGATCATATCCCACCGTCTCTTCTCTCCTCCAAGGAATACATGTTCATCTCCTCAAGTTTCTCCTCATAGGATCTTTCCCCCAGACCATGTATCATCCTTGTTGCCGTCCTCTGGACCTTTTCCAGGAGGGCAATGTCCTTTTTCAAGTATGGGCACAAAAACTGCACTCAATACTCAAGGTGTGGTCTAACCAGGCAGTTGTACAGAGGAAGAAGTACTTTCTGTTTCCTTGAGGTTATCCCCCTGGCAATGCACCCAAGCATTCTATTTGTTTTAGCTGCAGCCCTTCTACACTGCTCAGAGTTACTCATTCTGGCATCCTTGATTCCCCCCCCACCCAAAAAGTACTTATGATCAGGGTTCCTAGGCCCTAAGTGGAGAACACTGCATTTCTTGGCATTAAACCTCAGTGAATGGGATAAACTTGACCAGGTTGCCTTTGGCTAGAGGAACACAACAGGGTTGCCCCCTGTCTGCACTTCTGTTTGCACTTTTTACAGAGCCCCTCGTGGTTAAAATCAGACAAACCAAGAGTGTCAGTGTGACATTGGTTAGGTGGTGAGAAGCATTAAATTTCTTTATATGCAGATGATGGCCTGATTTTTCTAAGGCAACCAGACACCTCTATACTGGCACTACAAGATATTTTACAAAAGTATGGAGGGATCTCTGGGTATAATGTGAACTGTGATAAATCAGAAGCTATACTAATAAGTGGTTCACTTCCACGGAAAGTAGGAGGAACTTGCTCTTCACCTAGGTCAAAGATAACACAATCCGGTATCTCGGAGTATGGGTTATGCCCAGGGTCAATGACCTGTTTAAATTAAATTATGAAAAATTGCAGGAGGAAATTGCATCAGATTTAAAACGTTGGACCCTTCTCCCTTTTTCACTGGTGGGTAGGGTGGGAATATTAAAATTGAATATCCTGCCTAGATACATCTTTTTATTCCAAACTTTACCTGTTGGGATATCCACTAAGTTTTGGAAGCATTTGGACAAAAGTCCGATAAAATTTATTTGGGTTGGAAAAGATCCAGACCTGAACACATGAAACTTTCCTTGCCTAATGAGGAGGAAGGCCTAGGCCTTTCAGATTTTTGGACAAACTATTTGGTTGCACAGCCCTTCCCCCTGATAACATGGGCAAAGCAGAGTATAGAGTCACGGTGGTATACCATGGAGAGAGCCGAGGTTTACATGATCCCATGTCATCCTCTCCCTACCATGAAAATCAGTGGAGGAGACAGGTGTCTAACAGATGGATCAAACACTCCCTTAACATTCTACACAACACGAGCTCAAACCCATACACCCAATACACTGGGTCCACTTACATTTATCATAGGGATCATGATTTTGAGCCGGATACATGGACAGGAGTAAGTAAGCACATTTTTTTATTTTTAAACAGGAAAACATGTCATTTGGACTTTACAGCCCAGTTTGCAAGACGGTCCTGTATACAAACCACAGTTACATAACACAATATAAAAATGCAAGATATTCAAATCAGTACAAAAATATTTATACACACAGAACAGACCCAAGAAGCAAAAAGCACAGAAACAGCAGGTATTAAATGTAACAACTACATGTAAAAAACACTGCATTCCTAGTAGCCTGACGGAATATTGAAAATTCTGTAATTTCCCGAACAGTAGGAGGCAGTGAATTCCAAAGCACAGCAGCCCTTGTAGTTAGGGTCCTGTCTCCAAACCCATTCCAACGTTTACCAAGTTGTATTTTGTTCAAGTGAACTGATCTATTCAGTACCCTCCTGTTTGTCCCCCCTTCTGGAAAAAGATGTTATGAAATTGAATGTACAGGGAAACAGAACCTCAATTTATGTGTTAATAGCGACCATGTTCTCACGTAGCGTATTTCCAGAGGCTGCCAATCCAGTCTACTCAATAATAGGCAATGATGAGCGTAAAAACTACATTTCAATATGTATCTGGCAGTTCTGTAATGTGTTTTATCAAGACGTTCTAAAACAGATTTGTTAACTGTTCTGTAAACCAACTGGCCATAATTTAAAGTTGGTATAACAATTTGTTTTGTGATCCTCTTTCTGTCAGTTTGTTTCAAACACCCTGTTCTTTTAGGGCCCTCATTTTTATTCACTTTCCTAAAGTACTAGTTATATGAAAATACAAAATACACATGCCCCCACAATGCAAAGCATCATGGGCTGCATATGCAAATCACCACAGAATGTTATGCTGGTCCAACTTTAAGCAGAATTGCATGGTGCGAAAGGCCTCTCACACAGTTTGCAAAGCGTGCTAACAGAAGACATAGGCACGTGTTCGTCCTACCAGGACTCATCAGTATGCCTAAATCTGTTTGACACCCCAGTGGAATGGACCAGCTACCTTTAAAGGCAGTCATGGATATATTGTGGTGAACCCATTAAAATAAAAAACTATTTAAAAGACAAAGAACCTCTGTGCACAAACACTGAGGCAAGGGTTACCCCAAAGGGCATTTGGCTGGGAAGCCAAGTTTCAAGAAAATACAAAATCACACATGCCCCCACAATGCAAAGCATCATGGGCTGCATATGCAAATCACCACAGAATGTTATGCTGGTCCAACTTTAAGCAGAATTGCATGATACCGAAAGGCCTCTCACACAGTAAGGCGCACTGCCTTAAGGGTAGCTGGTCCATTCCACTGGGGTGTCAAACAGACGAGGCATACTGATGAGTCCTAGTAGGACGAAACACATGTCTATGTCTTCTGTTAGCACCCTTTGCAACTGTGTGAGAAGCCTTTCGCACCATGCAATTCTGCTTAAAGTTGGACCAGCATAACATTCTGTGGTGATTTGCATATGCAGCCCATGATGCTTTGCATTGTGGGGGCATGTGTGATTTTGTATTTTCTTGAAACTTGGCTTCCCAGCCAAATGCCCTTTGGGGTAACCCTTGCCTCAGTGTTTGCGCACAGAGGTTCTTTGTCTTTTACTAGTTATATGTTTTGTAAAGGACAATTCTGTATCAAAAATGACCCCTAGATAGCTGTAGCTATCCACCATTTCCAAAGTGGTGGAATTCTGAGTTTGAATCACAAGTTTTTCACCCCTTTTACCCCCTTCACCTTTTTTAGGGGAAAAGTGCATCAGTCTGGTCTTTTTTATGTTCATAAGCAACTTCGACCTGGCGAACCACACCTCAATGTTTGCAAAATCAGACTGCAGATTAAACTGTAATTCATTCATATTCTGACCTGAGGCAATTATAGCAGTGTCATCAGCTTACAAGCCTTACAGCTGTACGTGTTGCCACATTGGGCAAGTCATTATTTAAAATAAGAAATAGCAGGGGGTCCAGCTCAGGGAATGGAACAGAAGGGCACTAATCAGGTTTACACAACTAGTTGAGAGTGACCACTGTGTAGCATTTCAGGAGCTCCAAACTAAGAATTCATTGGACAGTAGAGACTTCTACAGATTCCTGCAGATACAGAGTTGCTTGTTAGAGACACACCAGTTAAGGTTTATTAAATGAGAGATGACCAAGTGGGAAGAGTTCTTATACTGGTCCGCAGTTCTTGCAGACAGATCGAAGTACATCTCTGTGATGTACCAAGTGCTTTTGAAAGAGGGAGGACTCCCCCTCCTGGGCTTGAAGGAAAAATGGAAAGAAGAATCAGGGGTGGCCAATGGAGAGAGCGCTCACAGGGCTGCAAAGTGCCAGCATCCCAGAGTTAGAGACAATTCCATTGGAAAATTAATGGGGTCTTCTATGGTCCCACCATTATTAAGCACTTTGAGAGAACACTAACGGATAAATGCTGGACAGGGAATGGGAAAAGGGGATGCACGTACACATACTATGAGCTTGCCCTCAATTGACAGAATACTGAAAGCAAGTCAGACATGAGCTTTCAAAGATATGGGGGGTCCCAATGCCAGAAGACTACAAGCATTACTTATTAGGAATAAAGATTCTGGCAATACCCACCAGGGTGGGAGAGGAAGTGCTAAGATGCATGCTCATGGTGGTCCTTAAGGCCATAACAGCATACTGGTAGACCCAAAGGTGACAGAAATTGTGGAGGAGAGAGACAGACAGACAGACAGACAGACAGACAGAGAGAGAGAGAGAGAGAGAGAGAGAGAGACCTATATACATCAGGTGGGACATAATTACAGCAAAAATACAATTAACTGAGAAAAATTTAAGGAGACATGGAGAGTCTTGGCAGTCTAGGTGAGCCAATCAGACTTCTGAATAGATTCACTTATTTGGTTGGGGAAGAGTGCAGAAATAAACTGAAGGTTGAGTCAAATTGTACAGTCACATTGATTTGTGGGGGCCTGGTTGGGGTACACACACACCTTCCGCCATTAGAGCACCGGCATTTGTGTGCCATCACATTAAAGCACAGATTTCAGGATTTGCACCCCCTCCCCGAGGTCTGCCTCCACTCAGAGTTAGAATCCTAAGAAAAGGGTGGGGTGGGGGCTTAGCCTTCTATAAAAACAGGGGTTGGCAAAATCCCGACTTGGTGTCCTGATGACCAGGCACACTAATGCCGGCACTGTCAATGGGTGGAACCCATGCACACTTATGCTTGTTTATGTTTTTTTTGTTACTTGATAAGTTGTATGTTTGTAACTGTAAATAAGAGAACAAGTAGATAACTGAGCACAGTAATGTAGAATCTGAAATACATAGTAAAAGTGATCAAATGCACATGCCAGGAGGGCTTATTATGGATTAAGAACACAAATTTATTTACGACTATGAATCCTTGTTAGGGAAACTAAGCCAAACCAGTTAGACTTGGAAACCCATCCCAGAAGATAAGGCTGTATCTCTATAGAGGCAAGCAAAAACCTTAATCAGGATCAAACCTACAGGTAATTAATTATTCTCTTTTCTGTAACTCCTAGAGCACAACACTTCAGAGAATGGGGTAAAATGGTGCCTAAGGATTACAAGGATTCATGTTAGACAAGGTGGGAGCCTAGATGGACTTTTCAACCCCTATCTGTGGATGTATTATGATTACCTCATATATTGTTAAATAGAATGTAAAGTTATTATGTCTGTACCTACACTTGTAGTAGGAAGTTAACCTGAAAGGTAATGTATTCAACATAGAAACATAGAATTTGACAGCAGATAAGGACCGCTTGGCCCACCCAGTCTGCCCATCTCCCTACCTACTGGATAAGCTGCAGATCCTAGTTAACCAGCAGCCTACTTATTCTACCCCCACCCCTAGAATGGCCTTATGACTGTCCCATGCATGCTTGAATTCCACCACTGTTTTGACTCCACAACCTCCTCCGGAAGGCCGTTCCATGCATCCACAACCCTCTCTGTGAAAAAATACTTCCTTAAATTACCTCTGAGCTGCCCCCCCCATCTTCAAATTGTGCCCTCTTGTTCTTGCACACCTCTTTTTTTGAAAGATGCTACCCTCTTGGACTTTGTTGATTCCCTTGAGGTACTTATTATTGTTATCTTTTTATCTTAATAAAATCATTCTGAGTTAAAAAAAAATAAGTTTGTTGTGTTAGTCATTTTTGCATCGCAGGTAAATTGGTAGTGAGCAGACCATTTATATCTTTAATATAATTCAAGCTTGCTATGAGTACCAAATCATCTGCATACATGACTGGCATGCAATGGGCTAAGCACATATAGAGATTGTTTTGTGCAAGGAGAAGAGTAATGGGTCCAAGAAAACCCCTTTTAGTACTTCAACAGTAGTAGGGGTTGGCTCAGAGAAGGAGCCACCAAGTTTGACCATCTGATGCTTACTGGTCATATAACTGCTGAACTGGGAGACACACACTTTGGTCAGATCTACACAGACTGCAGCAGTGAGACTGTCTCCACCCATGGTTGTGGCAATCTTATTAGTGCGAGTAAGGAGAGTAGCTGTGGTACTATAGCCACTCTGAGAGCCATGTTGATGGGGGAGGTAGGAGAGTCATTAAGTTACAATGATTCAGGTAGCAGGTGAGCTGGATTGAGAATGGAAAAGGAGTTGCCGTACCTCGGATACCTTGACCACTTTGAAGAAGAAAGATGGCTTACAAGTGGAATCATCAGCCAAGGGGAAATGATGAAGGCAGGCTGTGGACTGAGATGACAAAAATGACCGGTGTACATGAAGAAATCACTGAAATAGTTGTTGAAGGTTGAATGGATTAGCTATAGTAACCCTGGTGTTGCAGTTCACACCATTTATGACCAAACCAGACAGTACATGATTATTATTCCAACCCAAGTTTGCTTGATACTTTTCCAAAAATATCATGGACTACTAGTGGTGGAAGCAAGGAGGGTTTTGCAGTAGGCGGGTGGCATCATGGGTGCTTTTATTTTGCGATAGAGCCCTTTTGTAAACCAGCCTTAATTTTCTGTACTTTTCCTAATCAGAAATATTTCCAGAGGCCTTAGAACTCATCCACTAATTCTCTTGTAGGGAGGGCTTTAAATATTTGGTTGTAGAGCCTTTAACCCTTCTTATAATGAAAAGAGCAAATCTGTCCTCGAGTGTTAAAAAGAGTGTTGAAATGTGAGCCTACAACCCTGCCTTCCCGTTTAACAAAATATTAGTAGAAAGTATGGTAGCACAGTACAGTACTGTTCACGTAATAGCAACCAACTGGCATGACTTTAATTTTTGTTTTTTGGTTTTTTAAACAGTTGATCTGTATGAGCGGATAGAATATCATCAAGGTAAGACCATTTGAAATATTTAGGCATCAGTATTGGCCTTCTTGGGTGTGCATTGTATTAGTGGCATATTGGCCACTAGGCAGTTAGTGAGTTAAAGGAAAACGACATGCTAAAATTATAAATCCACATGTCGTGCATCGGGTTTTGTTTCTCTGATTGTTCCCTATGTCTGTGGCAAGGTTGTTTTAATTTTTTTATTACTTTACCCTTCCAGTTTTATGGCCCCTTGCGGATAGCAATTCAAGCTTATTTTATTGTTGTTGAACTGTTAAGATTTTCCCAGAATGCCTCTGGGAATGATGTCAGACCTACTAAGAACCCAGGATCCTAATTATAATCTAGCCATAACATCCGGCATGCTGGTAAGTGCTATGCTTATCTCTAAGTCCAAAATATTGCATAAATGCTCTTTTTGATCTATACAGTAAATGGATGTGCGTGTTCTCCTTTCTTAGGTAGTAGCTTGCTTTTGATGGATTGAAGTCCTCCCTCCCAACAGAAAGGTCTGTGCTGTTCTAGCTTGCTTGGTTCTGCATTTTTTTTAACTTTATGCTTATTATATAAAAAACACAGTTTTGTCACAAGCATTAATTACAATAAAATAACTATATTCCATGAGGGCAACACTCCTCTCAGTATTCACTATCAATTCCTTCAAATGCTTTAAGATACATCCTTTTCGGGGAGAATAGGAACAAATATTATTAGGAAATCCAATACACATGTAGCTGCAAATTGAGTCCATGAGTTGCATGATTTAAATTCCAATAGTTGATAAAGATAAACTACAAAGTCCTCCTCCTCATCCCCCAGTGAAGGAGGTATCTACCACACTATTTAAGTAGTGAGGCACAAAACGTGCCCTGTCAAAGTAAAACACTTTCCTTCAGAACCCCACTTACATAAGTATATAATTTATGTGCATCTGTTCTATGGCAAACAACAGTAACTTTCAGGAATCTGTTTAACTATGTGCATTCCCCTGACATAAAACTTTCAATTAGTAAATGTTTAGCAACATCAATAAAAGATATAAGGCTCCACTAGTATATGGCAATACAGGTACAATAAGGGTAACTATAATTATTTAACATAACTCGGCACACCAGTGAGCCCGATGTGCTAGTGGTGCTAACAACTCACCACTCCGGGGGTAACATATTATTTATTAACTATAGTCCCGAGTCTCTGGTCTGATTGTACCCCCAAAATAGCAATCGTCCCTCACAAAAAAAAACCCACCTAAAGTCCAAAAGTTACAAGGGTCTTCAGGAGGCTTCATTGGAGGAAGAGCCTTCTTGCCCCTGTTCCTTGAGCCTGGGCACCGCATGTCCCTGCACCCACTTCAAGGCCTCATTAGGGTCATTGAATAAATACACTCTGCTGTGATGAACAATTCACAGACGGGCTGGAAAGATAAGCCCGTGGGAAAATCCTACCTCCCTGAACATGGTCCTTGCTCTGTCTTACATCTTTCTTTTTTGACAGGTTGCATAGCCAATATTAGGAAACAACCTGACCTGTTCCCCATTGTGAAGAAGAGACCTCTTATTTTGTGCAAGCACCAGGATATAATCCCTCGATTCTATCCCATCTGTTATGACCACCACCGCCCTGGGAGCTTCTGGGTTGTCTGTTCTTCCGCAAGGGGTCACCCGGTAGGCCTTTTGTAATCATTGGGCCTGATCGGAGACCTCCTCCCCAAATTGTTGTACCAGTCAGTCTTTAATGAAAAGGAGGAGATGGTCCCTCTTAGTTTCCTCTGACAGACCCAGGATACAGATATTCACCACCCTCTCCTGATTCTCTAATGTTTTGAGGTGAGACTTCAAGTGAGTATTTTCTTTCATCATCATTGCCACTGCCTCCATTGCTGAATCAGCCTGTTTAGAAGCTTTGGCCAATGCTCCTTGAATGGCATCATTGGTTGCCTCAATTCCATCCACTCAGTTAGTAAGGGCATCAAATTTGTCTGAGAGCCCTGCGACTGATGCCATGATTTTATTGAGCTTCAATCCGATCATTTGGAGGGACTCTTCAGGCGATGTTTCCCTTGGTTCAGTGGCTAGGCCTGGATGAGACCTCATGGCAGGCAGTCTTGGTTGATTTTTAGATCTTGCATCCTCATCTGCTATCTTATCTCTATGAGGGTTACCCAGTTCAATAAGTAGGACTTCAAGTTACAGTTGGCACCAGTTTTTACTCAGCTATGGTGCCTAGAAACAGCACGATAAGTTCAATATTTGTAGTATAATGGTAGAGCTCTAATGGGAAGCAGCCATCTTGCTTGGGCTCCACAGCACCCCCCCCCTTCAGTTCTGCATTTTTGTTATTACAGATTTATTTTAGCCATTATATTCAGTCATTGACATAACCCAATAAAGTTAAAAGAGAACACCACCCAAATTGCAAGTTAAATGCCCTCATAAAACCTCAGCATTACTTTTATTATCATAGTTATGTCTGTGTGCCCCATCCCTTGCAGATTAGACATTTGTCTTGTTCTGATGTCTGCCTGCCTGACTTTTTTGTGAGGGAGGGCTACAATCTACCAAAAGCAAATAACGGAGAAAGGAGAGCTCCCACACATTTATAGGACAAGATGAGCAATTCAATGTTTTGTACATGGAGATAAGCAATTAGCAACAGTGACACTGAATGAGTACTATGGATATATAATCACTAGATTATAACTAGAATCTGTGACAAGGTTGACTAAGATCCCGTCCCATTAGTTATTCACAAGGAGTTAAAAGCAAGGACCTGTTCTATCCTCTCCTTTAATGTATTTTGTCATTCTGATTGCTATCTCTCTGCCTTTGCTTGCCATTTCTGTCTTTTCTTCCTTATTGCTTATCTGTGGTTATAACATATATGTGAAATTGAACTTGGATCCCTTTGTTTGCCAATGTATACTGTTGTATTGTTAAAATGATTGCAAAAAGTTATTTGGAACTCAGGGGTTATCTCTGATATGTTGTTTAACCTCCACCAACTCTTTTGCAGAGTTGTCAAGAGGAGATTAGTTTTAAGACACCATGCTCTATTTTTTTGCATCTGCAAAGAAACTGAAGAAGTTCTAATACATGTTGTGAGAAACAGGATGCCTCTTAACAAGCTCAGAATGCAGAAATTAATTACCAGGCAAAGACTTTTATAAAAAGAGCAGCAATGTTTATAGAGAGAGAGAGAAATAGAAATTTAGAATTAGAGATACCCTCAGAGGAAGGACTTTAAAGAGTTAGTGTACTGCTTGGAATTAATACTAATGTTCAGATGCTGTCAGCTATCACTTTCAGTATCTGAAGTATTTTTTATTTTCTGTTTGCTAATTAGAAGATTTTTCACCTGGCAGTACTGGGGTGATGTGTGGAGCAGCACTCTGGAGGAGGAAAAAAAGCAAGCTCTGTTCCTCCCACTACATCATCAGAAATGAGACCAAACACCTTGAGGTACCACAATCTTTGCAGCCTGAGTAGCAACTTCCACAGGCTACCAAGCCAAGTGCAGGAAATTGTGACATCACTAATAACCAGGGAGAGCCAGTCCCTGCTGTTTCATGTGAAAGTGAAACCTGGCAGTGAGAAATGTTTCTCATTGGTTGCTAGTGATGTCATAGTCAGTGTGGTTTCAGTGTTGATCTAGTGGGATGAACAGAACTGGCTTTTTTTTTCCTCCAGACAAAGTGCTGTTCCACACATTACCCCAGTACTGTCAGGTTGAAAATCTTCTAATTAACAAACAGAAAAGAATAAATGCTTGAGATCTAAGAGGTGATAGCTGGCTATATCTGAAAGGTACAGTTAATTGCAGGCAGTTTCCAGGCAGTACACTAGCTCTTTAAAACATTCTGTACGTTTGTTAGGTTTGCTTACATGCATGTGCAAGAAACATAGTGTCACCATACAAAGTTTTGTAGGTGTGCCACCTCACTTCCAATGCCCTACTCCTTGTCACAGGCGTGGCCTCACTGCACCAATAATGTTTGAGCTGTCTATGACAGCAGTTCAGATTCAGTGGCATACAGTTCCAAGCAAAACACTGCTATAATCAGTGGCGGTATGTAACTGCCGTCGGCAGTATGCAAAGTGCCTACATGTCAGCACTGCACTGGAACAGCTGTCATAGACAGTTCTGTCCCCCTATAACAAACACCCAAGTAGCACGCTGGGAGCCCACCCCAGCGTGCTCATGCCTCCCTCCCCACACACACTGTATGGCAGACGGGGTTCCCAATACCCCATCGGCTCGCTGCACCCCCAACAGACTTCCAGGTGCCACGCTGGGAGCCCACCCAGCGTGGCAACAGTCCATATGGCCGACGGGGGTGCCCAATTCCCAATCAGCTCCACTGCCCCCCCAAACAGCCTTACAGCTGCCATGCTGTGAGCCCACCCCAGCGTGGCAAAAGTCCTGCGTCGTCTTTCAAAAAACAAAACAAAAAAAACCCCATAAAAATCACCTGTAAGAAAAAATGGTCCCACGCTGACTGTCTTGCACCCCCTCCCCAACTCATGCCCACCCTCTGAGTGCCCCACCTCCCCACACCCCCACATCACCCCAAACTTACCTCCAGAGTCTGGCGTGATGATCTTCGGTGGACTGGGAACACTTCTGCACTCTTCAAAGCCGACCGCGAACTGAAGAAATGCCGGTAAGCTGAATAATGGCATAAATAGACTTATTTCAACTTTGGTACATATCTTGGGCATTTTTGGGAATTGTTTCACCAAATTTTCAACATGGGGTTCTTGGGACTCCACCTCATGAACTCAGTCACTGTCATTTTGTTATTTGGTCTTGAAATGTGATTTTGCAGTCACTGCGCGGAACCACCTTTTGGGACTGATTTACAAAATGACAGTATCACAGTTCATGAGGTAGGCCCCAAAAACCCTATGTTGAAAATTTGGTGAAAAAAATTCCCCAAAATGACTTTTTTATGAGCGTGCGTTGCACAGTTCCTACGCAAGCTTGTAACTTTGAGAATTTGTAATATTTTCACTCCAGATTTTCATCATTGCCATTTTACTACACCTCTTTATGAACAGTACAGCTGTCATTTTTCACATCTCACTCAAAATGTGTTCTTGCACATGTAGAGCACATTGGCGCAGTCGGTTTGAAAAATCAATGTTCAGGACACATTAAGAAAATCACAGTGACACTGGTCATGAGCAGAGGTGTTAAAATGGCTATGTTGAAAATTTGGTGACAAAAGTCCATAAAATGGCTGTGTGACGTGCGTGCATTGCTCAATTTCCACGCACCCTCGTAAGTTCACGAATTTGTAATATTTTCAGTCCAGATTTTCAACATTGACATTTTTTCACACCTCCTTATGAACAGTGCTGCTGTCATTTTTCACACCCTGGATGAAATGTGTTTTTGTACTTCCAGCGCAGAATAGTGTGGTCGCTCTGAGAAATTAGTGCTTGGGATAGATTAAGAAAATTACAGTCACACTGTTCATGAGTGAAGGTCCCAAAATGCCTATGTTGAAAATCTGCTATAAAAAATCCTCAAACTAATTACATTACGGGTGTACATTGCGCAGTTTCTATGCACGCTCATGACTTCACCAGTTTTATATTTTACTCCAGATTTTCAACAGTGCCATTTTTTACACCTCCTCATGAACAGTACACCTCTCATGTTTCACATCCTGTTCAAAATGTGTTTTTGAACCTGTGGCACCAAATGGTGCAGTCGCTGTGCAAAATCACCTTTCGCCTAACAAACTGATAGTGTCACTGTTCATGTGGTGGGGTCACAAAAAGCCCATGTGGAAAACTTGGAGTAAAAATACCAGGAAACGCCCAGGGCATTAGGGTTTTCTACCATAACACCCTACCCTGTAGGGACTGACAGGTGTCAGGGGGTGTAACTTGGGATTGTCGACAGTAATGCTCATTCCATTGCACCCCCTGCCCCCACTCTCCAGCCAGTGACAGGCATCGAGGTGCGCCTTGGACCCTTTCCCCCCAGAGTTCACCCCATTTTCCTATACTGCGCCCATTTCAGTATATTTCCTTATGGAATGAGGTGACTATAAAGCCCAAACACCCAAGGCACACCTCGACACTTGTCAGTGTCTGAAGGGTAGGGTGAGGTGAAATGTTGTGACCGTCATGGGTGACAACCCAAAGGCACACCTCAATGCCCGTCCATCTCTGCAGGGTGAGGGTGGAGTTGGCGTCAGTTCAGTACTTCAATGCCATTCCTATACTGCATCTGTCTAACTCCTGCACTCCCACTGCTAATGCCAGCAAGCAAACATTCGGCATTGACAAATGCTTGTTTTATTTTTATTGTTATTGATATTTTTTATTACTGCTCCTAGTTTTTCCTATGCTTCATGACCTATGTCTCGACGACAGATGGTGTCAGACTAAGTGGGATGTATGCCATGTGTACTCTAAGCAAGGAGTTTTGTGCGTGGGTACTAGACATGGTACGGGGAAGCATAGAAGAAAGATAAGGATCCTGCAACAGCAAGGCCAGGAGTGATTACCGGAAGAATGGCAGTCAAACTAGAAGCAGAAACAAAAGCCCAAACTGAGACTGTACAGCTGGAACCAACGAAAGAAGAATGGGCAGTTGAAAGAACCTGACCTGAACCTGACCAGCCTTTCTGCTGTCTTCAAATGGTGGGCTATACAACAAAGAGAGAGAGAGAGAGAGAGAGAGAGAGAGAGGAGGGAGGGAGGGAGGGAGGAGAGAGAGAGAGAGAGAGACAGAGAAGCAGAGAAAGAAGAGATGCAGTGACATGAGCAGCAGAGAAGAGATGCAGTGACAGGGGCAGTAATGGCTGGATGCCTTGCAAGTTATCAAAGCTGAAGCTGGAGGATCTGGCACAGGCCCAGAAGAGCACCAAAATACAAACAACTCAAAAGACATTAAACTTACAAAGTTATGACCCACAGATGATATCAAAGCATACCTCACAACTTTGAAAGGGTTACAGCAGCGGCCTGCCAGTGACCAAAGAATCAATGGGCTAACAGGTTGGTACCTTACCTGATAGGTAAAGCCCAACTTGCCTACAGCAATATGGACTCTGCAGAGTTAGAAAACTATGACCTTGTGAAAAGAGAAATCCTGAAAAAACATGATTTCTCACGAGAGACCTACAGGCAAAGATTCCAGTCCTTGAAGTACCACTCAGTCGACAGTCCATGAGAAACCTTCACCCTTCTCAGAGAACTCCACATTAAAAAGCTTGGAATTAATAGTAATTTTCAGATACAGTCAGTTATAACTTTCAGTATGTGAAGTATTTTTTAATTTTTTTTTTGTTTGTTTGTTACTTAGAAGATTTTCCACCTAGCAGTACTAGGGTGATGTGTGGAGCAGCACTGTCTGGAGGAAAAAAAAGTCAGTTTTGTTCCTCCCACTACATCATCAGAAATGAGACCAAACACCTTGAGGCACCACAATGCTTGTAGCCTGAGCAGTGACTTCTCAACCTACCAATCAAAATGTAGGAAATTGTGACATCACTAATAACCAGGAGAACAATCCTGCTGTTTCATGTGAAAGTGAAACCTGGCAGTGAGAAATGGTTTCTTTGGTTACTAGGGTGTGTCATAGACAGAGTGGTCTCAGTGTTGTTGTAGTGGGAGGACCAGAACTTATTTTTTCCTCCAGAGTGCTGCTTCACATATCACCCCAGTACTGCCAGATGGAAAAATGTTCTAATTAGCAAACAGAAAAGAATAAATACTTGAGATATAAGAAGTGATAGCTGACAATATCTGAAAGTTACAATTAATTGCAGGCAGTTTCCAGGCAGTACACTAACTTTTTAAATGACCCCAACCAGATGGCAAACCAGTTCCACAGATCACTGACATATTTGCATCATAGCAATTCATAAAACATCCTAACCTATGCCTTGATGACAGGATCCTGTGCTATCAGTGGATCTAATTGACATCCATCCTAGAAGAGGCATTCTGGGAAAGTGCTCACAAACCAAAGGCAATACAGGAATCCTACCTGGGGACCCTCAATAGCCATAAAACTGGCAGGGAAAAGTAAAAACAAACAAAAAAAACCACCTGCCGTGGGCACAGGAAACAAAATGCCAGGAACAATTAGAGAAACAAAAACCTGCGTACCTGTGTTTTTATAATGTTTGTATGTAGTTTTCCTTTTAAGGTAACTAAAATATGAGATAGTAGGACCACTGATTGATATTTGAGGGCATTCTAAGCAACAAAAGTGGAGACAGAGCGCTAGAGAAAGGGAAATGTTTTACTAGCATTTTAAAAACACATAACACCCTATTTTTTGGGCACCTGTTTACCTTATAACATGTTGTGTGACTGATGAGATTACCTGTCATCGAGGCATAGGTCAGGAAGCATAGGAAAAACCAGGGGCAGTTATAAAATTTATAAGTGGCATTTTATTATTATCAATAACAATAAAGTAAAAAAAATGTACAGAATGTTTTAAAGAGCTAGTGTACTGCCTGGAAACTGCCTGCAATTATTTGTAACTTTCAGATGTAGCCAGCTATCACTTCTTAGATGAGATGATCAGTGAGGTTTGGGCTATTGTTAGACACTGCTTAGTCAGGCCATCTGGTGGCCACGTACATTAGGCAACCTGAATTGGGAGTATACTCAAGAGTCTTGCAGCTGTGCTGCAGGTGGTATCCTAACCAGGGAGGAAGACACTGCTCCAGAAACCCCTGTGGTGGGCTGAGCCAGCCTCCACACAGGGATGTGCTGCATGCATGTGATGCCCCCAATAGGATGTGTACAGCATCAGCAGAAGGGTAGAGGGTTCATGTTGTAAAGGCCCCACACAACAAACATCCCCCACAGTGTTCCTAGTCACGTAGATATGTACGTGAAATATGCAAGGAATTAGAAGCACAAGTACATTGGCAAGCCTCTGCGGGTACATGTATGCAAGGAAATCATTGGCTCCACTATACTTTTACACAGAATAGATGGCTGCAGTCACAGAACTATACCTCCAAAAACAGCCATGGAGAGTACAGGGCACCCCAAACAGCAGGGCATCATGGGAACTCTGGTCCCCCACCTAATTGTATACCTTGGTAGAGGGTGGACCCCATCTTGAAGACCTTACCATAGGGGAGCAAGCCTTGGAAGACACAAATAAACAGTGATTGGTGCTGGGTCTGGGTGGTCAGTGGAACAGCCTTAAAAAGGGAACTGCAGTGTTTTATCACTAAAATAATGTATGGAGACAGTCAATTAACCTGTGATTTCTGCAGTCTTACAACCTGATAATCCCATCAATATGACGTCAGTATGCTGCAAACCTTGCATTGGGATGTCACATCGATGGGATTACAGAATAGAACACCACAAGTAGAGATAGTTCCAAACATGGAACGCTAATCAGTTAGCATACAAAAAGTCAGCAGTCCCACTCATTCAGTCCCTGAACCACCACAGTACACATTGCGATGGATAGCAGTACAGCCCCCCACAATCAGACAGACAGGCTTTCATAGACGAGCAGAAGAATAAATGTACAGTAAAGAAAACTGTATCTGACATCCACATGATACAATCTTACCTTTCAGACGTCCAGGAAATTCATACCATTGCTTCCATTCCAGCTGCTGAACTTGATCTGCATCTTGCTGAGTTCCTGTATAAAATAAAGAGAAATGATGGCTCAGAATACAAGCCAGGAACTCTGAGGGGAATTACTGGCATTGTTGACAGATATTTGACCAGGCAAAATTACGGACACTCTGTGTTCCGTGGTAACACCGAGGATTTCAAAGAAACATTAAAAACATTGGCAGCTAAACAAAAATTCTTAAAGAAACAGGGTAAGGGAAGCAAGCTGGACAGGGCTGAGGCATTGTCTCCCAGTGACATTGATTAAACTGTGTGACATCCATACACTCTGCCTGCATAGCCCGACTGCCTTGATCCACGTGATATTTTTCAACAATGGACTTTATTATGCACTGCACTCAGCAAAGCAGTATAGCCTGAGGTGGTCAGACCTAAGACTCCTACAGGACAGTGATGGTAATGAATATTGTGAATATTTAGTTTAGTTTAGTTTAGTTTATTGTTCTAGGAATTACTACCTTTGAGCCAGAGTCTCTTTTACAAAGGTTCCACGTCAATTAGGTACAGTACAAAAGGTTACATAGATAACACAACAATTTGTGTTGTGTCAAGAGCAAAAACATATACAAATACATATCAAATCATTTGTGCAAAGGACATGAGATATCAATAATCACATTATTATTACAAGAAAGAGGTCATGCCAGATTAGGAGAAACAAATAGGAAAAAGTCCAGAACAGAGAGGGTAAGTGAAGAAGTGTGGGGAGCAGACAATAGCAGGAGAAAAGGTTTCCCAAACATGTCTTTGTCAAATAACGGGACAGGGTGGGTAGTGAGAAAATAGGAGGTTTAATCAGGGCAGTCACAGGAGCTGGAGGTGACAAGGTGAGAGAAAAGCCTTGATTTGAAAATACCTAGAGAGGTGGAGGCAGTAATATGAGTGCTGAGGGCATTAGCCAGCTGGGGGCACGATAGGCAAATGATCTTTGTCCCTGAGAAGTCCGGCATCGGGGGACTTGGAGAGACTGGTGTTCTGATCTTCTGGTAAAACAGGTGCTAGCGCTCGGGCATAACAGGTCTTGGATACAGGGTGGAGTGAGGCCCAGAGTGGATTTTTTCGCCATCAGGCAGGTAAGGTACTTTATCCGGTTTGCGAGTTGCAACCAATCTGAGTCAGCATAGAGTTCACATGTGTGGGTACGTCGGTGTGCACCAGTGAGCAACCGACAGGCCTTATTTAGGGATGTTGTGATGCGACTAAGTGCTGTAGTAGTGGCAGATCCGTATATAACCAAGCCATAATCAGCGACTGAGATGATAGAGGATTGGATGGCAATCCTCAGTGCAGAATGGGTAAGAAGCTGTCGGTTCCAATACAAAATCCCAATTCATGATTAATAGTTTTTGCTGTACTACTATCAATGTGAGTTGCAAAGGTTAGGCCTTGATCAAAGTTGATTCCAAGATATTTGAAAATTGGCACTTGTTCAAGGGTATTTCCTAGGTGTGTATTAATGGTGAGTGGGACTTGCAGCTTCTTGTTTTGTGGGTTAGAGAAGAGCATGGATTTAGTTTTTTGTGGTTTAGAACCAGCTTATGTTCAAGGAACCACATCTCAACTTTGGAAAAAGCATGCCAAGGTTGAGGCGTAGAGGTTCGGATCTTTGAGTGGCAAGAATCACGGCATCGCCGGCATAGAGGATTATTTTCAGGGCAGGATTTGGGGAGGGAGTTTAGGAAAAGGCTGAAAAGGAGGGGGCCCAGGATGGATCCCTGGGGAACTCCTGAGCGAACCGGTTTTGAGTCTGAGAGAACTACAGCTACTTTTACAGATTGAGAGCGCTGAGCAAGGTAATTTTTTACCCAGTCACCAGGACCCTGCGAGAGCCCTAGGGATAATAGTTGCTTGATAAGTAGGTCATGGTGAACTGTATCAAATGCTTTGGTTAAGTCAATGTAGACTGCTCCAGTTAGGTTTCCTTTGTCCATGGCATTGTGGATTGCTCCTGAGAATTCAAGTAGGGCAGTCGATGTGCTGTGCCCTTTCCTAAATCCATGCTGCTGAGTGCATAGGATGTTGTGCTTTTCCAGGTAGTCTGAAAGTTGGTCCGCCACCAAGCGTTCAAGGGCCTTAGAGAGAGGTGGTAGTATTGATATCGGGCGATAGTTACCAGGCAGTGACTTATCACCACTTTTGTGCACCGGAGTGACAACTGCAGCTTTCCATTTCCTAGGGAATTGGCTGTAGCAGAGGGAGAGATTGAAAATTTTTGTGAGGGAGCAGTACTTCCTCCAGAGTGAGGGACAGAAGTTTAAGGTCAATAGTGTCAGCTGTCTTGAGGGACTTAGAAATAGCCTTCTTTACATATTTATAGACTTCATGTGCCTTTACTAGTTTGAAATGGAAGGGTGGTTTGGTTGGAGGCAGTAGTAGAAGTAGAAATTGGAGGGTCAGCATCAGTGAAGAAATCAGATGAGAGGACACCACTAAGGTCCGTGAAGGTATAATTTAGGGTGTTTGCAATGATCTCTGGGTCTAATGTAGTGGTTCCATCCACATTCATTATTGTAAGAGAGGATTTGGACTGCTGACCCATGATATTCTTTATGTTGTCCCAGAAGGATTTCCCTTCGCCCCAGGAGTATGCAGCTTGCCAGATGAAAACTCGTACTGGTGAGAATCCTAGAGATATTAGGGCAGTAAAGCCCAGAATGTATGCCAACAATGCGATGCCTGAGCGGTGCCCCATCAGGGCCTACAAGCTGTACAAGTCACACAGACCACCCGACTTGCTAAATCCAGATGCCCCCTTTTACCTGACGCCAAACATAAATTTCAAGCCTGTACTATCCCTCTGGTTTAGACGTATGCCACAAGGGAGAACAAGATTCGCAACATAATGCATGTAATCAAAACATCAGCTGGCTTCCAAGCAGAAGCGCATAACTAACCACCCGACAAGAAAAACGTCGATCCAGTGACTTGTAGACAGTGACATGCCCCTGACTGAAGTTCAACAAGTGTCAGGGCACCGCTCACTACAATCTATTAACAGTTATTCTCTCCTGAGTGATGCAAAGCAGAAGAGAAATTCAGAAATATTTGGACGTCAAAGTCACAATGACCATTGTCAGCCCTCAAACAGCAGTGCACATCCCAAAACAGTTGTGGCACATGTACCTACACTGCAGAGAAACCCACTGAGCGAGCTAGGTGTTAACTTCAATCTTTTTGGAGAAGGAATCACTGTAATAGTCAATAACAACTACCATGGCAAGCAAAAGCATAGAAGGATCTCAGTGGTCAGTGACTCCTCCTCCTCCGATGAAGCTTAGAGAGAATACCAGCATTTTTTGTCAGCCCTGCCGTATATCTTGATGTGTGTGTAAGAGTAGCTGTTCCCAGTAAAAATGCTTTGTTTTTTTCTTATTTAATCTCCCCAGGGCCACAAAAAAACTTTGTGCTGCTCCCACAAACTCCATGTCTGTTGAACCATGCACAGCAAGAGGTGAAGTCGCAGACAACTACATTGCGCACATCAAAATGACAAAAATGGACCAACCGCAAATGTGCTGGATGCAGCTCAGACTTAAATTAGCCCTTTAGCAGTGTAATTAGGCATTTTTAAATAAAAACAAATGTTACGCTTTCATCCGGTGGCATGACTGTATTGTTGAGAGTCCATTAAATAAACGGGATGATAAGTTTTAACATTTTGGCAATCTGAATGCCGTGACGTGTTTCTGTTTATTTTTAAAAAGAACACGCTCCGTACACTATAAAGAATAATGCTTAAGAAGTGTCTGTTAACCATGGAGGTAATCGCCTCTCATGGTTGCCAAGACAACTGTAAACCTCTCGAGCTGTGCTCTCGAGGTTTACTTAGTTGTCCTTGCAACCGCTCTAGGTGATTACAGCGTGGTTAACAGCCACTTCCTAGGCATTATCCTCTACGTTAAAAAGCACAACTGTGTAAATTTCCTTGTGCTTCTGTAAATCAGCTCTATGCTGTAGGGGCTATGGGTTGCAGTATTGTAAAGCTACGTTAACCTTTGTAATAATGTTATTCACCAAGATTGTAATAGGAGTCGTAATAATTTAAGCTAAGTAAGTTGGTATAGCAAATAAAGGCATTCGGGTTTACCTTTCTCGTGCTGATTCATATGGAAGGATTGCTTTTTGACAGATACTTTTTGGTACCGTATTAGCCACTACTAACCATTTTAAAGCACAAATTGTAGTGAGAAAGAAATAAAGTGACTTATTGGGAATTGAATGTAGGCCCCTGTAATAAAATCCCAGTACTCTAACCATTGAGCTTTAGGCTAACATGGTTGGAGCAGAGTGTTCATGGACACACTTCCTTTCTGTCTAACCACTGAGCAACAGGCTCACACGGCTGGTCCAGGAGATTTTCCTGGACCTTATCTTCACCAGTGATTTACACTGCTGGGTTCAAGCCAGAAGAACTGGGACCCTGTAGGAGATAAAAATCTTCAGGAGGGCCGGTGCTGAGGCAGACTGCATGCATGCATAGTACCACGAGACTAGCTCGCACTACGTGGCCTTTCTGCACAATGGCCCTCGACCACCTCAGTTCCGTTTTTTCCGCTGTCGAATGCACTTCAGTGATACCATCACTCATCTGCTGGGAGTCAGATCTTCACATCTATAAGACAACAGTATTAGTTCATTTGACCTTTTAGCTGTGTATTATTTTTCTGTTAGTTTAAGAAAAAAAAAAAGAGGAAGATTTTTTTTCATCAGTTTTTCTCAGCCCTACCGAACAATGGCCTTGACCATGGACAGTGATGGTAGGGAGTCTCCTTTTGAGTGCTGCTCTGGCAATGGGGCTGTGTCTCATCTGGTTCACTCCCCTCCCAGGGAAGGGGTCCGACCATGGGCAGCCCTGTGTTTGGAAGGGAAGACAGTCTTCCCATAAACACAAAAAGAAGTGGTTCTGTTTACGATCTAGGTCTGGACCCAGTACTGCTCGATCTTATGTTCTTCCTCTTCCTATCAGAAAGGAAGAAATGAAACTGTTCAGGGTCCCCCTCTGGTATGTCTGCTAAGAGATCTTCTACGTCTGGGAACAGAAGGCCTTCATCAGCATCATCTGTCTCTCTGGAGGCTTCTGTTTGCGTTCATTTCCAGGTCTCGGGCCTGGAGTCTCTCTGTCCTCTTGTGGGGACTCCAGTGGGCAGTTTCACCACTAGGCAACTCTTATGGAGCAGTCGGTACAGCATCAGGATTATCTGACCTCCCATAGGATCCGGTACTGGGGCTTTTGGGTCTAAGCTCCTTGGGACCACAGTTAGAGTATTCGACCGGAGAGCATTTGGCTCCACCAGTGGATCCAAATTCCTGATGCTGACCATGTAGCTGATGCTGGTTTCACATGCTGCCCTCCCTTGTGCTATCTCTTCACAGGAATCAGCACAGGTACCTTCTCCAGCCACTTCAGTGCTGGCTGGTCCTTTGGGACTTTGGCAGCACCTTTCCGATGCTGGCTCCTCTGGGGTCGGTTCTGGCATCAGCTCCTGTGGGGCCAGTGGGGAGTCCATTGCTGACTCTGTTGGGTCTGGTGCTGGCTCCATTGGGCCTGGCACTGTGGTCCAGTGTCGGCTCTTGTGGGCCCAGCACTGGGTCCACTGCCAGTTTCTTTGGGTCCAGCACTGGATTTGATGTGACTTTGGTTTTAGTTCTAGTGTTGCCTGTCTGTCTGACTCCGAGGCGGGGCAAGGCCTTACAGAGTTCACTCCTCTTCCAGTTACTTCTTCTGAGGGAGATTTGCAGGGGATGAGTCTGTCCCCAACCTCATTCTCTCTGAGGGTGGTGATGATGACACTTTCTACAGCCTGAGAGCCAACCTGCTGCTCCTACTTCTGTCCCTCAAGAGGACTTCTCCTTCCAGACCTCACTGAGAAATGTGAAGACTGCTCTAGATCCCGAGACTTTGGCCCTTGACCCAGGTAAGTGGCTGTGTCTTGAGTGGCTTCTTGTTTCTAACATCCGAGCTAACCTCACACCACCTATTCCTCCAGCCTTTGAAACCCTTTCGAAGGCAGTGTGGGTTAGGCCTGATTCCATTCCTTCTGTCTGTAAGATGATAGATTGTAAGTATATTCCTCCTAAGGACTGACCAATTTGGGCTTTTCAGTCTATTGCAGATAAAATTGTTATCCTTGCAGAAATGATAAGGCCATCCTTCCCCCAAGAGGTTCGGCACATTCTATAAATGAGGAATCACATAAGATTGATACTGTGGAGAAAAGGGCTTTCATAGCTCTGAACATGCGACTAGCCAGCTACCAAGGTAATTTGCCTCAGTATGAGTGTGCCCTCTGGACCTCTCTTAAGTCTCTGGCTGAGTCCTTACCACAGTCAGATACTAAACAAAACATTCTTCAGACTGTCACACATGGTATGGAGTTCAGCAGTCATCAGTTAAAAGTGGCCATGGATGCATATGACATTGCTTCTCATGCTGCTACTGCCAGAATCTGCATAAGAAGACATTCCGGCTATGAACCTCAGGGTTTTCCACTGACGCCAGCATCAGGTTATGAATGTCCTTGTTGATGGCACTTACTTGTTCGGTCAGCAGGTGGAACAGTCACTGGAAGTCTCTCAGAAGACTAAGACAGCCATAAGATACGGCAGACCAGCCCCTTCACACCCTCAAAGAGGAAGAGGCTATCAGTAATTTCGTAACAGGCAGTCATTTGGTGGAAGAGGCAGAGGAGCCCACCAAGTACCAGTCTTCTCAGCCACAAAAGAAAATGCAACAGAAGGCACAAGCCCTGACAGCATTTAGTGCTACACTCTGAATCTGTCACCAACTCTGCTTCAGCTTCCTGAGGTGGACCTCTCCTTCATGGTGGGAAGGCGTCTAACTGATTTTTACAGCCACTGGAAGTCTATCACCAATGATAAATGGGTTTTAATGATCATCTGGGAGGGGTACCTACTGAACTCTGAAATCCCCCTGGACTATGTGCACAAGAGGCAGCACTCTCTTTCAGCTGCCCAGATGGGCCATCTCACTTCAGAGATAGTGGGCCTTCTGAGAAACAGAGCAATGGAAGTAGTGCCTCCAGCAGAATATAGCACAGACTTCCACTCCCATTACTTTCTAGTTCCAAAAAAGATGGGGTATGCACCCCATCCTAGACCTCAAAAAGCTGAACAAGTAATGTGCCATGAGAAGTTCCAGATGGTCTCCCTAGGGACCCTTCTATGATTTCTCAAGCTGCAGGACTGGTTGGCATCCCTGGACTTGCAAGATACTTACCAGCACATTCCAGGACACTCAAGCCACCGCAAGTTCTTTGTATCGTTGGGGCACCACTATCAATTCGGAGTCCTGCCCTTTGGGTTATATTTGGTGCCTCGAGTCTTTACAAAGTGCTTTGCGGTTACATAGAAACATAGAATTTGACAGCAGATAAGGACCGCTTGGCCCACCCAGTCTGCCCATTTTCCTACCTGATGGATAAGCTGCAGATTCTAGTTAATCAACAGCTTACTTCCTCCTACCCCCCACTAGAATCGCCTTATGCCTGTCCCATGCATTCTTGAATTCTCCTGCTGTTTCTGACTCCACAACCTCCACAGGAAGGCTGTTCCATGCATCTACAACCCTCTCTGTGAAAAAATGCTTTCTAACATTACTTCTGAGCTGTCCTCCTTCTATCTTCAAATTGTGCCCCCTTGTTCTTGCACATCTCTTCTTCTGAAAGATACTACCCTCTTGTACTTTAATTCCCTTGAGATACTTGAAAGTTTCTATCATGTCCCCTTCTCCCTCCTTTCCTCAAGAGTATACATATTAAGCTGCTTTAGCCTCTCCTCATATGTCTTCTGGTGCAGACCCTGCACCCTTTTGGTTGCCCTCCTCTGAACAGCCTCCACTCTGTCTATGTCTTTGCAGAGATGGGGTCTCCAGAATTGCACGCAGTACTCCAGATGGGGTCTCACTAACTGTCTGTACAGAGGGATAACAACTTCCTGTTTTCTACTGTTGATGCCTCTCCCTATGCATCCCAATATCCTCTCAGCCCTCCTTACTGCCATCTCACATTACATGCCCACCTTTAGGTCATCTGATATAATTACTCCTAGGTCTCTTTTGATTTTTGTTATTAACTCACTCCCCATTGTGTATAATTCCCCTGGGTTTTTGTTTCCCAGATGCATTACCTTTCACTTCTTTGCACTGAATGTGAGCTGCTGCATATTTGACCATTTCTCCAACCTTGCCAAGTCCCTTTTCATTCTTTCCACCCCACCTTTGTATCAACGCTGTTGCAGATCTTTGTGTTATCGTAGCATACCTTTGAAAACTTGGGCTTCAGGTCTTTCCCTACCTGGATGACTGACTCCTAGCATATACATCAAGGCAGAGCACAGAAGAGGCAGTGACCACAGCAGCTCTGTTCCTGACCTCCATGGGGGTACTGTTGAACCTAGAGAAGTCACAGCATAAACCTTTGCAGCAGCTGCTTTTCACAGGAACCCTTTTTGACACTACCAAGGCAAGGGTCTTCCTCCCAGAGGACAAAAAGAATGCCAGCCTTCAGATGGCACATTTCATCATGGAGAACAACTCCATGTGAGCTCACTCCATGTAGCGGATGTTAAGTCTTATGGCATCATCAGTCTTCACGATGAGATTATCTTGGCTGCCCATCAGCCCTCTACCAGAAGGACTTACACAGCCAGATTGAGGCACTTCTCAGAATGATGCACCAAGTCCTGTATGGATCCATTCCACTGTCCACCAGATAAAGTTTTGGAGTATTTACTGGATCTCTCTATGTGGGTCTTCAGTACTCCTCAGTAAAGGTTCACCTTTGTGCTGTCTCTCTCCTATCATGAACCAGTCCAGACCAGAACCTTACTCTAGCTCAGCTGCCCTCTCCAAAAGATTCTTAAAGGCATCCTGCAAATAAAACCCCCAGTATGGGAACCTATTACTTCCAGGGATATCAACCTCGTGCTGAAAGTGCTCACTCAGAAGCCTTTTGAACCCTGGCTACTTGTGATCTTAAATACCTTACTTGGAAAATAGCATTTTTGGTGGCGATCACCTCTGCCCAAGTGATCTCTGAGATATATACTTGTACTTTGGTCACAGACTCTTCTTCTACTGTCTTCCATAAGGACAAGGTGATCCTCTGCACACATTGCAAGTTTTTGCCTAAAGTGGTTTCAGAGTTCCATTTAAACCAGCCCTTGGTGATGCCCACATACTTTTCTAACTTCAAGAACAAGGAAGGAGTGCACCCTCCACTCTCTGCATGTTAAAAGAGCCCTCAGGTTCTACATCAATAGAACTAAGTTAGATCTGTTAGTCCAAGAAGCTCTTTGTCTTCTTCACCTGAACCAACTAGGTCAGCTGGTTACAATCAAATGCATTTCCGCTTGGATAGTGGCCTGCCGTCGCTACTGCTATTCCGTGGTGCAGGTCAGATTAGAAGGCCAAGTTTATGCCCATTCCACCAAAGTGGCTGCAACATCCTTGGCAGAAATCCGCTGTGTCCCCATTGCTAATATTTGGAGAGTGGCAACTTGGAGCTCAGTGCATACTTTTACTAAGCACTATAGATGTTCATGCCAGACAGCATGATTCCTTTGGCAGGACAATCCATAATGGATTTCTATCCTGAGTGAGCTTCATCTCCTAGTGTCCTGTTCGGGGGATTTTTGTCTGAGCTTGGTACTCTGACCCAGCAGTGTGACTCAGTGGTGAAGATAAGGTCCAGAAAGATATGAAAATGATGTACTCACGGTAATTACATTTTATGCAGTTACATAGCAGTTGCTGGCAGAAAAACCCCTTGGTCCATCTAGTCTGCCCTAGAGAACAACTTCTCTTCTTAATTTTCTCTGCAGGTTCTATCTGACCTGCGACCCTTCTTCCCCCATTCCTGCTTCTAAAAATTCCCTGTGCCTACCCCATGTGTGCTTAAATTCCTCTATGGTGTTTGCCCTTACCACCTCTACCAGTAATCTGTTCCAGGTGTCTATCACCCTTTCTGTGAAGAAGTACTTCCTCACATTTGCTCTGAGTCTCCCCCCTTCCAACCTCATATCATGTCCCCTTGTCCTAGTGCATCTCATTTTTTGTAGAATGCTGCCCTCCTGTACCTTGTTGATTCCCTTAAGATATTTGAATACCTCTTGTCATGTCCCCCCTTTCCCTCCTATCTTCCAGACTGTACATATTCAACTCCCTGAGCCTTTCCTTGTAGCTTTTTTGGTACATGCCCTGGATAATTTTGGTTGCCCTCCTCTGCATCACCTCCACCTGATCAATGCCCTTTTTGAGGTGGGGCATCCAGAACCAGACACAGTACTCCAGTGGGGCCTCACCAGTGACCTATACAGGGGCAATACCAACTCCCTCTTTCTACTTGTTTTACCCCTCCCTATGTACCCCAGGATTCCAGTATCTTTTCCTACTGCCTTTCCACACTGACTTGTCACTTTGAGGTCATCCCTTATGATCACCCCCAGGTCCTTTTCCGTTGTTGTTGTTGTTGTTGTTGTTGTTGTTGTTGTTGTTGTCGTCACTTCCTATTGCCCCAGATGGTACTTTGCCATAGGGTTCTTGTATCCTATATGCATAATTTTACACGTTTTTAGCATTAAAGCCTAGTTGCCACACCCTTGACCATTTCTCAAGTTTTTTCAAGTCCCTCCTCATTTTGTCTACCCCCTCTGGTGTGTCTACCCTGTTACAGATTTTTATGTCTTCTGCGAACAGGTATACTTTTCCTTCCAGTCCCTCTGCAATGTCACTAATGAAGACATTGAAGAGTAATGACCCTTGTGGCACCCCGCTAGTCACTACCCCTCCGCTGAACTTACTTGTAACCCCCTGCCTGCGTGACTAGGTGCAGGTTGAGAGGCCTGAGCTTATTAAACGGGTGCCTCCACCTGGAGGAATGGTTCTGGGGTAACGTAACTGCTGTTGGTATGCTATAACCTCTCCGCCAAGCCCTCTAGTGGCCTAAACAGTATAGCAGCAAAACATTCACACGTACCACAAGGCAGTAATGACTTGCTCACACCCCTTGCACTTACCACCAGGGCTGGATTCTCTGCAGCTGCCCTGGACACCCTCTGTAAAATAAGACCTGTAATGCAACAGTTCAATGGCGGTACAATACGCCCACCTAAAAGTTACACACTAGCCAGGTTAAATGCAAAAAGAACAAAATCTGATTTATTCAGGGAGAAGTGAATGGGGTGGGGCATGAATCTAGCAGATAATTGACAGATCTGAGTAATTCAGACTGAACATGCATGCACGGTGAATCCCTTGTTTACAGTCACACAACCCTAGGTACCCAGTTGTTAAGCATGCTAGCCTGAAGTGATGTCTGGGATAGGCTGGCATTGCAGCTGTTTTTGGGGTTCTTAGGAAGAAAAAAACAATTATCATGCACATCAAACCAGAATTTGTAATCCGGAGCTGGATGGCTCAGTTTGTTGTAATAAACCCAAACAAATAAATCAGATGACACACAATGTTTGCAGCTTTGTTGCAGGGAGCTACCCTGTTTGGTACTCACCCTACCCAGACCAGGAGGCAGGACTGACAAGATGAAGACCTCTGAATGGTGTTCTGGTTTGCCAGAGGAAGCAGGGCCCACATGACTCACTGAGATGGTTGCTACCTGTTCGATGGTGTTGAGCAAAGAGCCGAATCCCCGGAGAAGGTCTTTCGTCTGAAATGTCTCGGCAATGGGAGTGGCAGTCTAGGCCAAGATGGCAGGGCTCAGACCAGAGCAGGCAGTTTGGATTTGGTCCATGAGAGTGCTGGAGCAGCTTCCATCTACCATAACACACTTGAAGGTGGGGAACCAATTCATGACCCTCACAGCACATTCAGCACACTTATAAGCAACACAACACTTTGTCATAGTTCGGGCAAAGTCAGGTTGCAATTTAGCAGAAGTTCTACGCAAACCTCTGAATCCGTGACTCACTTCGGTTCCTGGCAGGCCGATTGCTTCTGGAGCAAGTCTTCAGTCCCAAATTCAGGCAATGATCACTCTCTTGCTCTTCAGGCTTCAGATCTCAAACAAAGGAATTAGATTTAAGTCCAACTTTCACATTCACAGGATTTCTCATTGGAAGATGTGACTGCACACCATGCAGTTTAATGAATGGTTGCAAAACTGGTGCAGAGCACAGGACTTTGGCTTCATTGGGGACTGGGGGGCCACCTGGAGAGATAAAGGTCTATACTGGCATGATGGTCTGCATCTGTCCATGAAGGGAACCAAGCTCCTAGGTGATAGGTTTAAATGCTTCCTTGGCAAGCTTTTAAACTAGCCAAGGGGGGAGGTGCTGATGAAAGGCAGGAAATTTCAAGCCTCCCCCCACAAAACATGGCAGGTAGTAAGGTAAACACTGAGGTACCGGGCTCAACACAGGGCAGGACAGTGGTAAATGGAAAAATAGACAAGGACAGTAAGAGCAGGGATGGGGAAAAAAGGATAAAGCCAACATTAAATGGAGGGCAATGAGTACCAATGCCCGTAGTCTGGGAAACAAGCTTCCTGAGCTAGTAGCCCTGATGGAAGATGAACATTTGGATATTGTGGCAGTCACGGAAACATGGTACACCGAGAACCATGAATGGGATGTCAACATACCAGGGTACACAGTCTACAGAAGGGACAGGCAAGGTAAAAGAGGAGGTGGAGTAACTATACATAAGGGAAGGGATCAAAGCTACAGGACTAAAAAGTAAAGGGGGAGGACAAGAGGCACTCTGGGTCACCTTGGAGACAGGGAATGGCATCACAATCTGCACAGGGGTTGTATACAGACCCCCATCTCAAGGGGAGGAAATGGACAACAAAATGATAGAGGATATTCTCAAAATGGCTGAAAATACTGTTGATGGGGGACCTGAATAGGCCAGATGTTAACTGGATAACCGGTACTGCAGCCACATCCAAGCAGGTCATTCTCGATGCCCTCGGGGGCAGGCCTTAGACAGCTAGTGTTGGAACCCACTCAGGAGGGAGCAATATTACACCTGGTACTCTCAAATGGAGAGAGGATCACAAATTTAGAAGTCAGTAGACATCTGGGAACAAGCGTCCACTGCACAATGTGCTTCACAATGAGCACAACCATGGAGATAAGCCATACAAAAACAAGGATACTGGACTTTAGAAGAGCTGACTTTGGCAAAATGGGTGAATACCTGAAAAATGCACTAGCAAATGACCAAAAAGGAGGGGTGGAAGAACAATGGAGAAAAATCAAAATTGCCATCATAGAGGCAACAAGCCTTTGTGTGAAACAAATAAAGAAAACAAAGCGGAGTAAAAAACCACTATGGTTTTCAAACGAGGTGGCAGGGAAGGTTAAGGAGAAAAAGGCTACATTCAAAAAGTATAAGGAATCACAGAAGGAGCATGACAGGGAACTGTATCAATTAAAGCAGAAAGAAATGGGGAAGGCAGTCAGACGAGCAAAGGTGCAAACAGAAGTAAAAATAGCCAACTCAGTTAAGAAAGGGGATAAAACCTTTTATAGGTACATTAGGGAGCATAGAAAGGTTAAGGGAGGGATAGTGAAGATTGATAAAGGAGAGGGGAGGTGGGCAGAGCGAGACAGTGAAAAGGCAGAGATACTGAATGAATACTTTTGCTCAGTATTCACAAAAGAACATGAGGAGGAGTTACCTAAACCAGACAATAGAAGCACTCTGGGTAGGGGGGTTGACACCAGTTCATTCACAGAAGAAAGAGTCCTGAAAGAACTCCTAAAACTCAAGGTGGACAAAGCAATGGGGCCTGATGGAATTCACCCCAGAATCCTAAAAGAACTAAGGGAGGACCTAGTGACACCACTGACCATGCTTTTTAACAGATCATGGCAGGATGGGGCGGTACCTGAGGACTGGAGGAGGGCAGATGTGATTCCCCTTCACAAAAGTGGGAGCAAGGCAGAAGCGGGAAACTACAGACCTGTAAGTTTGACCTCAGTGGTAGGGAAAATGATGGAATCACTTCTGAAAGAAAGAATTGTTGAGTACCTAGAGGCCAGCGGGGCACAGGACCCAAAGCAGCATGGATTTACAGCAGGAAGGTCATGTCAGACAAATCTAATTGATTTCTTCGACTGGGTGACCAAAGTAATAGACCAGGGAGGGGCTGTGGATATGGCCTACCTAGACTTTAGCAAGGCATTTGACACAGTCCCGCTGGAAGTAATAATCAAGTTAGCCAGCCTTGGAGTGGGTCCCAGGGTGGTAGCCTGGTAACAAACTGGCTACAACAGGACACAGAAGGTAATAGTGAATGGAACACATTCCGAAGAAAGGGGGTTACCAGTGGAGTACCTCAGGGCTCAGTACTGGGTCCAGTCCTCTTTAACATCTTTATAGGTGACATTGCAGAGGGTCTAGAGGGAAAGGTATGCCTCTTTGCAGATGACACAAAGATCTGTAACAGAGTTGATACACAAGGGAGAGTAGAAAAGATGAGATGGGACTTGGCAAGGTTGGAGGAATGGTCAAACATGTGGCAACTTAGATTCAATACAAAGAAGTGCCAAGTAATGCACCTGGGAAACAAAAACCCAGGAGAAGAGTACACAATAACAACAACAAAAATAGAAAGGGACCTGGGTGTAGTCATATCAGATGACCTAAAGGTGGGTAAGCAATGTGAAAAGTCGGTAAGGAGAGCCAGGGGTATACTGGGATGCATAGGAAGGGGCATCGCAAGTAGAAAAAGAGGAGTGGTTATCCCTCTGTACAGACAGTTGGTGAGACCCCATCTGGAGTTCTGCGTGCAGTTTTGGAGACCTCATCTATGCAAGGACATAGACAGGATGGAAGCAGTCCAGAGGAGGGCAACTAAAATGGTGCAGGGTCTGCAGCAGAAGCCATATGAAGAGAGACTGAGAGAGCTTAATATGTACTGTATACTCTTGATGAAAGGAGGGACGGGGGGGACATGATAGAAATGTTCAAGTACCTCAAGGGAATCAACAAAGTCCAGGAAGGTAGCATCTTTCAGAAAAAGAGAGAGATGTGTAAGAACAAGGGGGCACAATTTAAAGATAGAAGGGGGACGGCTCAGAGGTAATGTGAGGAAATTTTTTTTCACGGAGAGAGTGGTGGATACATGGAACAGCCTTCCTGAGGAGGTCGTTGGGTCTAAAACAGTGGGGGAATTCAAACATGCATGGGACAGACACAAGGCAATTATAGTTGGGGGTTGCAGGAAGTAGGCTGTTGGTTAACTAGAATCTGCAGCTTATCCAGTAGGTAGGGAAATGGGCAGACTGGGTGGGCCAAGTGGTCCTTATCTGCCGTCAAAGTCTATGTTTCTATGTTTCTAAGCAAGCCAGCAGGCCAACGCAGCCTTCCTGCCAGTTCTCCTGTGCTCCTAAGCAGGAGCAGCTTCTCGATGGCTCGAGCTGTTCGCTCTCCAAACTCCAGCTCACAACTTGACTCTGCTGCAGGCAATTCTGGGGATTTCCTTTGAGATCCAAAAGGTTTTGTTGGCTGAGGGAACTGTCTGTCACAGCAAGGGCTCCCCCTCAGGTCCATTTAGGTGCCAAACCTTAAAAACTACAATTCCTACAGATTTCAATCCCACAAGACCTCTGAGGACAGACTCCATTGAAGGTCCCCTGAGGTTTGATTGGTCCAACTCTGGCAGTCCAGAACCAAAATGGTATCTGAGATGCAAAAAGTCCAAGCTGCAAGAGAAGGCAGGTTAAACAAACTTCTGTACTATTATTATTAAGGCAGGTAAACAGCAAATGAACACAGTTCCTAGCAGAGCTCCCTCTGCGCATATAGCGACTGCAGAATGGCATAGAAATACCACTCACCTGGCCAGTCATGAGCCCTAAACTACTCGGACCCAGCCCAGACTAATTTCTAATAGAGCATAATGACTCTCTTTAAGAGACAGGCATGGCGGCTTTCTATAGCACTCTCATGCAGACACATACAGTTACTGCAGACACAGGACACCATCCTGACAGTGGGCATTAGGCAGCCAACAAAGACATCTTAGTAAATCCCAATTGGTAGGGGGGTTGCATACCCATTAATGACTACCCACTGGCTCCTGTGAGTTAACCTGTTTTGAACCCATTTTACCAATTTTGATCCCACCCCGAGGCTGCTCAGTTTGTTTACTAACATCCCATTTGGGACGATGTTGAAGGCCTTCCTGAAACCAAGGTATGCCAGATCCACCACCCCACCTAATCCACTTCACTTGTCACCCAGTCGAAAAACATGATTAGGTTTGTTTGGCCAGATCTCCCTCCAGTGAACTCATGCTGTCATGGATCCTGCAACTGATTTGCAGTCAGATGCTCCATCATCCTCTCTTTTATTAATGTTCCCATACTTTTTCCCACTACTGATATCAGGCTTACTGATCTATAGTTCCCTGCCTACTCCTTATTCCCACTCTTGTGAAATGGTACTATATCTGCCACAGGGTGGGAGAAATCAGGTAGCCAGGTGGCCAATGGCCACTTAATAAACTGGTTTGGCTACCATATTTTGAAAGTTATTGGCTAGCTTGACTACCTGTCTACAAAGTGATTTTTGAGCCCTTAAAAAGGATGGCCACTGCAAACATTGGTTTGGCTACCAGATTTTGAAAGCTAGTGACCAAACTGACCACCAGCTCACAAACTGATTTGTCCCACCCTGATCAGCCCTTCTCCAGTCTCTTGGTACATCACCCATTAGCAGTGATTGGTTGAATAGTGCTGCCAGGGGGAGCAGCTAGCTGTACCCTCAGTTCTTTCAGTATCCTTGGTTGTATCCCATTTGGCCACATTGCCTTATCCACTTTTAATCTCTCAACCTCTTTGAGTATTTTCTCCTCCTGAAAAGGGCTAGTGTCTACCCATCTTCAGTAACTCCTTTCTCCTTTGCCTGTGGCCCATCACCCATCCCCTCTTCTCTAAATACTGAACGAAAATATTTGTTCAGTATGTCCCCTCTTTTTCTGGTCCTCCTCCACACTCTCTACCACTTCCCTCTTCCGCCTGACTATACCCACTTTATTCTTCCTCTTTTCATTTATGTATGTACAGAATGCTTTGTCCCCATTTCACTGTCCTGGCTATATTCTCCCTGTTTGTGCTTTAGCAGACCTAACAACTTTTGGTACCTCCCTCTGTTTCTTTAGATAGTCTTCACTTTCTTCTGCCTATTTGTGTTGCTTTGTACCTCTCAAAAGCTAACCTTTTTGCCTTACATTTTGCTGCTACTTCTTTGGAGAACTATAGTGGTCTCTTTCTTCTCCTGTTCTTGTAACCTGCCTTATGCAGAGGCTTATTGATCTTCTTGGACCATCTTCACCATTGATTCACACGCCCGCCTACCATCCCTGAACTCACTGTCTCTGTTTCCTGGTCTTCACCGCCCTTGTTTTGGTTTAGGTTGTGGAAACACTGTTTTTGTTGTTGATCCTTCTTACACAGGTCCAAGAAACTATCTTATGCCCTTATTAGGTTAGCTGTTTACTTAGGTTATGCTGCACCTCCTCAGTAAAAAAAAGTACTGAGGCAGCTGAGGGCCGTTGCCGAGACAGGCTGTGTAGCATGAGCTAGTCTTGCAGTGCCACGCATCCATGCAGCCTACCTTGGCGCCAGCCCTCCTGAACATTTTTGGCTCCCACAGGGTTACAGCACCTCCAACTTGCACCCAGCAGTGTGAATCAGTGGTGACGATGGTCCAAGAAGATCAAGAATGCTCTTGTTTTCACCAGTATAGAAAGGAAGTGTGTCAGAGAACTCCAGATTCAGCAATGTGAGCCTGTAGCTCAGTGGTGAGAGCACTGGGACTGTGTGCTGGGGCTTTGGGTTCAGTTCCCAGTAGGTCACATTATTTTTTTCTCACTACCATTACAATTTGTGAATGAAAGATTTCTTGTATGAACCAAACAAGAAAGGCCAGGCAGCAACTGTCGATACTGTATTTAAATGGATAAGTATTATACCTGTTGCTTTATTGAAATTGCATTTAGTCATGTTTTTTTGCAGTACTGCCTTTTCCCCGGGTCACACCTGGAAAAGAGCTTCGGCTCATTGTGTGCCTCTCCTGGTCACCAAACATTTACACATGTACATCAACTAACTAACTAATTAACTAACTAACTAATTAAAAGGGCTTACCTTGGAGTACAGATGTTGTGAAGTTAAACTGTGTGGGGGAAGATGAGGCAAAGTGGCATACTCCACTCAGTAAAAACCGACAAAACGCTGACGGTTTACCAGTTTTCCAAAAAACATTTGCAAAGCATGGCAAAGTGTTACTTTAATTCTGTAGAAATGTATTTAATCCAAACCCAGGAGCCTCTGACAGTACTCTACAAACCCAGTGTGAAATGTTAGTGTTTTTCTGCTTCAGCATTCCTGTATCAGCCTCCACTGTACTTGAAATGAGATGATTGTTTGCACATGAATTATCCACTGAAGTCTCTTTGCAGGGTGTAACAGTGAGGAGTGAAGTGTTTTGAATACAGTCCAGGAGGTGAGGGTTGTCTCCTCTAATCTATATACACAGTTTACTTTTGGTGCAAGGTGCTACCATAACTGCTGACTATACTCCAAGTACGACCTCATCAGTGACCTGCAGAGGAGCAAAATCACTTTTCTGCTGCTAGGGAAAATCCTGACTATGCATCCCAGCATCCTATTGGTTTTCCCTGTGCCTCACTAGATTTGGGAATTGGTTTTAAGACTGTCACTTATAACAACTCCCAGGTCTCTTTCCTCAGATATCTGCTCTGTTCTGACTCCCCTCTCATCCAGTACTGATTCCTCGTCTCCATGTGTATGACCTTATACTTTTTGGCATTAAATCTAACCTGCTGGCTCTTTGCCACTATTCCAGCTTCTCTAGGTCACTTTTGAAGCAGCAGTATTTGTCAGTTGGCCAAAAATGACATCGTAGTTTTTAAACAGTTTCTTTCTTTTTTTTTTCCTCCTTTGTCCAGTCAGCCTTCCTTTCTGTGGGCACTACAGTCTTGTCATTCCAACCTCTGCTGGGACTTACCACCAGTCCTCTTCCCCCAGGGCTTGCCCCCCGAGGTCCCCAGTCCCTGAGGACCAGATCCAGTTTTGGCTTGCGAGTCTAGCTAGTTGGGTGTGGGCCCTGCGAGTGGCCTCCAGCAGCCTGCTGCCTGCATTTTACCCTTTTCTGGTGCCCTGCGAGGTGTGGTGTGTAAGGACATCTAGACATACACCACACACACCATCTGCCAAACTTCCCAGTCTTCTGACCTGGGCTGCCTTTCCCCTGCTTTTGCCAGGGGACAGGCAAGAGGCGGGCTCTGCCCGCCCTCCTCCCCAGAGGAGGAGGAGAAGCAGTCTTACAGATGTTCGATTTCCCCCCCCCCAGCCAACCCTCCAACTCCTGAATTTGATTCTGAACCCAGCTTGTCAACATCATGAGCGGTAGTGCTTCCACTCCATCAGCAGGCTGGCTATTAGTATTTTTCTGACATAAATCATTTGTATATTTTTATTTCTCGCAGATGTTTTTAAACCAGCTTTTAATAGTTAATGACTCAAGTAATAAAATATGTGTGCCTCTTGCAATTTGAAAAAAAAAATCCCTTTCCTCAAGGTTACTTTTTGCATTTACAGACTGGATTTGTACTGTGGTTGTATTAGGAGGGTGCTAGCACACTTTTCCAATGGTAAATGGCACAGCACCACACTGAAATGTTGAATTTAGTCATAGTGGGTGTGGTCAGAGAGCAGGGTCTTTTTAAAGCTTTAAAAACCCATATCTAAGGGGTGCTAGCTGCACATTCGAGCAGACTTGATATACCTCTAGGCCTTTATCTGCTGGCAAATTTCATATGTTCGTATGTTAGGAGTGAAATACGTTAAAAGAAAAATGGATTTATTGAGTTTTGTCACAAATACATTATTGCTAAAAAAATACCTGATTTTTTTTCCTGCTGACAAATACAATAGAAGCTGCTTAAATGGGATAGCAGGGTAGTAGGCATGTCATCCTGTTTAAGCAGCAATCCCAATTATCAGGAGGGCATTTTTTTTTTAAATGACAAAAATGGGGCTAACAACTAACTAACCTTAAAAATGACCTCTTGTTTGGTACGGTTAAAAATATTTTGTTAATATTCACATGATTGCAAGATTTGTGTAAGACTGGAACCAAATCCTGTTTCTATAATTGCACTAAGGAAGAAATGACTGCACTTCAGAGTTTGCAGAATAATAAAAAAATTGTGATTGAAGCTACAGACAAAGGTGGCTTTATAGTAATACAGAATAGAGCTGACTATGAAGCTGAGTTATTGAGACAACTAACTGACATTACGTTTTATAAACGTTTGCCTAAGAACATGACACCAGCTTTTAAAAATTACATCAATGGATTGTTGTATGAAGCATTTTTGAATGGGTTGATTGACAATTATGTGATGTCATAACAGAGGATCATCCAGTGAAAGTGTGCTTGTATGGGCTGCCAGAAATACATAAAGATTACCAGAATCCGCCAGCGAGACCCATAGTATCTAGCATTGGGTCTCTCATGGAGCCACTTGCTCAGTTTGTTGATGAATGACCATTTGTGGCATTGCATCCAGCCCATATAAAGGACACTACACAAATATTACAAGTGTCACAAGATTTAAGTGTGGAATAAGAATGGTGGTTAGTGGCATTGGGCATAACTGCTTTATATGCTGATATAACACACAATGAGGGTCTTGAAGCTTTAAGAAATACTCTGTACAAGTATTCAAATTACACACCTGGATTTAATGAATGTTTACTATATGGATGTGGAATTTAATGCACTCAAAAAGCATACGAAAAAAATGTGGTAATACTGTCGCACCTCCAGTGTTAGTAGTACTGTCAATCAATGTTAATAGTAATGTCAATCAATGTCTATCGTTCAACAGCTGAATGATAGAATTAACACTGGTACCAAATAGCGCAAGCATCCACAAAAATGCCAGGTGCCCAGCACAAGACAATTGTACCCGCCACTTGCACAGACAAATGAACGTTTGCTTCAGCACATGGCCACATAACATCACATAAACAGCTAAAACCAAAAAAAAAAGGTCTTTCTCAAAACTGGACAATATTTCAGCTGAAAGACTTCATTTTGTAGAGCAGCAAGAGAATCTAAATCCACAGAAAAAAAATGCTTTTGACTTCCGGCTCCTCCACAGCTACCTGAACTTTTGCTTAGACAAAACTGCCGAAAGCCACAGAATTCCACAAATCACATGGGCGCAGCAGCAACCAGCACTAAAAAGGTAAGCCTCATCAAAACCTCCCATCCATATATATAAAAAAAATAACGTACACGTATGGGTGTATTACCGGCGAGAGAACCATCTTGAGGTTCTGGACACGGTAACCTCTGGAGCTTCTCTCTTGAGGTTCTGTGTCCAGAATGTCTTGATGGTATTACTTGCCAGTAATACACCGATACCTATACATTGTTCTATTTATAGTGTATGGAGGAAGCATGTTCTGCATGGATTTTCATCCTAAACAGAATGCTGTTGTACCACAGTGCAAAGGTCATGAAACATGGTTGTACCTTTCTGTGGTGCAACAGCGCTCTACACTGGTGAAAACAATGTCAGTGCAACCAGCCCTAATGAACGCAGAGCTGAAAAAAACACACTGTTCCCAACCGGATACCACAAAATGGACCACAGTGTGAACCTTTGATAGCCTGCGCAGTTTATAGCAAATTTTATAAAATTAAAATATTATATGGATGTTAACTTATTAAAAAAAAATCATCTGTTTCTCTGTATTAGCTGTCACTTGCAGCTGACAATGGGAAAATGACAGAGAATGAGAATGGGACACAACAGTTTAAACATTTAAAAAAACATCAATTTTATTTTTGATTTCTATACACTGTAAAAAATACTGGTTTGGGCAAAAGTAGGCCCAACCAGCCTGTGCTGCCACTTTGAGGTTCAGATTACAACGGACCTCTCAAGCTTTGCTTTCAAGGTCTGCTATAATCTGAAACTCTTGGTGGCATCTTAGGCTGGTTGTGTATAGTTGCCTAACCAATATTCTTTATGTTTTGGTGATTGGTGAGAAGGTGTTATGTTATAATTCTAAAAATGTTATAATACTTTTCTGTTTATGGTCATTTGTTCCTTGCAATCAAGGGAACAGCAATGGGGGCCTCCTTTGCACCAAATTATGGAAATATTTATTTGGCAGAGTGGGAGAGGGAATATGTTATTGACTCAGAAAAAAAATATTTTTTTGAACAGATAGATTTCTTTTGCTATTATATTGATGATTTTTTTGGTGTGAAAAGGGCATCCTGAGACAATTGCTGATTTTGTTAAATATTTGGAAAATAGTAATGAGAATTTGAAATTATTTACCCACGGTAGTAACAATAGCATTAATTTCTTGGATTTGTGTATTAAAAAAGATGGCGGGGGCGGGGGGGGTGATATGTACGAGCCTGTACCACAAAAATATTGATTTTGATTCTGGAATATTCAAGTTGTAATACCATACATGTTATAGATAATATTCCTTTTTCTTTTTTGATGAGGCTCAAAAGGAATACAAGTAATGAGGAGAATTATCTTCCATGATCGCACTCAATCCACTAAAATTAAAAATCGTATTTCCCCTCCAGCTGTGGTGTCACTGGGTGTCCCTCAGGGTTCTGTTTTGGGTACCCTTTTATTTAATTTATTTTTGAACACTTTACCCCTTGTTTGTACGAACACTCACATATTTCTTTATGCGGATGATGCGGTGACCGTCACGAGTGGCCCCGACTTCCAGGGAGTATAGGATAATTTGGCTTCTGATTTTGCTGAAGTCCAAAATAGTTTTTTTGTTATACAAATTGGTTTTGAATTAAAACAAAATCCATGGTTTTCTATAACAATACAAAGTCTTTGAAGACAGAACCCCATCTTTAGTTAAGAATGTTAAAAGACATTGAAATTGAACAAGTCAAGACAATTAAATATCTTGTTTTTACCTTGGATTATTCCCTTAAGTATGATCAACATACTAACTGCATGGTTAAATCAGTTCATCAAATGCTTGGAGCTTTATATAGACTAAATTCATTGTTTACCCCAACTACTAGGATGCTTCTGTTTCAGAGTTTTTTTGCTCTCAGTTATTGTCTATGGTCTTATGTTTTATTATTCTGCAGGAGAGGGGTTATTAACTAGGATTAGAACATTATTGAATTAGATAGCACGATTTTCCACTCAGTTACCATCTCTGTGACTTGTATAAACAAACTAGATGGCTTCCACTTCAATCAATCAATCAATCAATCAATCAATCAGTCAGTTAATCAATTCTTTATTTAACCAGGTGAAGCACCCTTGAGGCAACTCATTTACAAGTTGGGCCTGGAACACTAGGAAATAGGAATGCTGGCAAACAAAATTATTATTAGATTTAGTCGCAACATTCTTCCATATGATCTAATATAATAAGCAAGTTCTAGTATATTGTCTACCAGGTCTTCTGTAAATTTCCAGTTTTCAATGCCTAGAATGAAAACAACAACAGGTCAAAAAAGGTTCGTCAAAAACTAAGCAGTAAACTACCAGTAGATGTCATGTACCTGGATTTCAAAAAAGTATTTGACAGGGTACTGCATGCCACATTAATAAATAAAATACACACTCTTGGTATAAAACCAACACTTATCAGATAGGTTGATTCATAGCTGAGTAATAGGACCCTGAGAGTTAGAATTAGAAGTCATGTGTCAGAGGCAGGATCTGTGACAAGTGGTGTCCCCAGGGATCAGTGCTGGAGCCTGTCCTGTTTGCACTATTCATCTCTGACATGAATTAGGGTATCAAAAATTATTGTACCAAATTTGCAGATGGCTCTAAACTAGGAGCTGAGGTTGGTAGCGAAAAAAAAAATGTAGAATCCCTAAAACAAGACTTGAGACTATTAGAAAACTGGGTAGCAGATAATGGTATGTGTTTCGATACCAGTAAGTGTGCAGTGATGCACTTGGGGGCTGAAAATAACAGAGTGACCTACACATTCGATGGGGTTGCAGTAAAAGTGGCCGAAAGTGAATGAGACCTGGGAATACTGATTGCGAGTGACCTCACCTTTTGTGACCAGTGTAACAAGGTTATCAAGAAGGCAAACAGAATTGTGGCATGTATTTAAAAAGTTTTCACAACTAGGAGTAGATAATGTATTGTGCCACTCTACAGGGCTTACATGAGGCCACATATGGACTACTGTGCACCACTGTGGAGCCCATTGTGAGGAGAGATGTAAACAGCCTCAAGTGGGTCCAGAGAGGAGTGACCTAGATGACTAATGGGTTGAGAAATCTGGAACACAACACCAAATTACAAAGTTTAAATTTGTATCCACTGGAACTAAGACAAAGGGAGACATTTTACTTATGCACGAGGTGTCCAGGGATTTAAACCTAATGGCTAGTTTAAGCTCAGTACTAAACATTAGGGCTCAGACATTCAAAGGGGTTGCGTCTGGTGCAACAGAGTTGCATGGGCGCAACTCCACACTGCGCCTCGGTGGGATATTCAGAAGGCTGCCAGGTGCAGCACAAATCCCAATGCGCTGGGGCGCAATGGTATGTATGCACAAATGCAGTGGGCGTTTTACGATATGCGGTACATCCAATAGTCAGCCTGGGAGCGTGCGCATATGCTGGGCACAACCCCTGCATTGGCACCGCATAGGGAGGCCCAAAGTTGAGCCCGTGAAAGGAGGAACAACTACAGCCACCCACAGGTGGGCTGCTGTATTGCAGGGTGCAACACAGCAGCCGCCAGCTGTGGGTGGCCACCCGCCCACCCAGAACACCATCCACAAGCACCCATATGGGCCTCGGTAGTCTAGTGGTACCCCCTCCCTCCCCATTAGCCCGATCACTGTTTTAATGTTTAGATCCAACCCTGGTAGTCTAGTGGTGCCCCCCTCCCTCTCTGTTAGCTTGATCATGGTTTTAATGTCCAGACCTAGTCCTGGTAGTCTAGTGGTTCTCCCCCCCCGTACATCTGATCATGGGCATATGTACAATTACTATCCCTGGTGGGCTAGTGATATCCCCTTTCCTCCCAGTAGCCCGATAGCAGGCAGAGGTAAACACAAACCATGCCAGGTGGTCTAGTGGACCCTACTTCCTGATCCCGAGTCACCGATTGCCATCTGCTGTACCTATGAAATATCCCTGGTGGTCCAGTGGATCCCCCCTCCCCATCCGAATCCCTGACATCGGTGACAAGTCAGTGCCAAAGCCCTGGTGGTCAGTGGTAACCCCATCCCCACAGGAGACCCCTGCCACCCAGCTCCCCATCATCGGTGGGCGGCTGCACTCCGCCCACATACTGCCTGGCTGCCCGGCTGAATGACCTTACAGTATGATCTGTAAGCCATTTGGTCCACAGTGTGGATGAATGGGCTTGCACACCATAGTGTACTACACAGGCACGAATCTGTGAATTAACCCATTCACAGATATATGCCTGTGTAGTACAGTATAGTGTGCAAGCCCAATGGAGGGGGGTAGCCCTGTACATCAGAGAAGGCATAAAGGCTACAGAAGTATAGGGAAGACAGGCGGAGGCTGATGCAATGTGGGTCACCCGTGAACCAGGGAATGGCACAGCAATATGTACTGGGGTGATCTACAGACCTCTGACACAGAGGGAAGAAGTGGACTGGGTATTAATGGGGGAAATTCATGACATGGCAGTGAAAGGTGGACCAACTGGGCAGCTGCTTCGGTCAGAAGCACGGCCATCCTGGAATCCCTGCAGGGAGCTGGACTCGGACAGCTGGTGCATGAGCCAACCAGAGACAAGTCTATTCTGAACCTGGTATGGACCAATGGAAACAGAGTGGAAGAGCAGCTGGAATCCAATGACCACCACATGGTGTGATTTGGCATGAAGACAGGGACTCATTTAAGCCACACGAGGGCAAAAGTATTAGAGTTCAGTGAAATGGGTAGATGTTTAGGAGCAGCTCTGGAGAAGGGATGGAGGGAGTGGAAGAACAGTGGGGGAAATTAAAAGGAGCCATAGTGGAGGTAACTAACCAATGCCTTAGGATAATGGCCAAAGGGAAAAGAAGAAGGAAACCACTATGGTTCTCTAAAGAGGTAGTAGACAAAGTAAGGGCTAAAAGGGCTCAAGCATGCATGGGACAGTTATAAGCAATTCTAGGGGTTGGGGGTAGGAAGAAGTAGGCTGCTGGTTAACTAGGATCTGCAGCGTATCCATTAGGTAGGGAAATGGGCAGACTGGTTGGGCCAAGCAGTCCTTATCTGCTGTCAAAATCTATGTTTCTATGTAAAGAGCAAATTTCAGGAAGTATAAGGGAACCCAAAGGGAGGAGGACATGGAGGTGTACATTGAATGTCTAAGGGAAGCAGGGAGGGCTGTTATGAGAGCCAAGACACAGACAGAGGAGTGTTTAGCACTGTGAAAAAAGGGGACAAGACATTCTATAGGTACATCAGCCGATAGAAGGAAGAAACGGGGGATTGAGGCTCAAAGGAGGAGGGAGAGTGTAAGGAGGGGGATCTAGATTAAGCAGAAATGCTGAACAAATACTTCTGTTCAGTATTCACTAAGGAGGGAGAGGGTCAAGGACCACAGTTGGGGAGAAGAGGCAATGGGGGGAGGGAGAAGTGGACACCAGTCCATTCACAGTGGAGAGAGTTCTGGAGGAACTCACAAAGCTGAAGGTGGATAAAGTCATGGGGCCAGACCACATACATCCGAGAATATGAAGGGAGCTGAGAAGGGAACTAGCAGCACCTCTGGTGACCCCGTTCACAGAGTCACTCAACACAGGCATGGTTCCAGAGGACTGGAGGAGGGTGCATGTAGTCGCACTGCACAAAAGTGGCAGTAGGGAGCAAGAGGGAACTACAGGCCAGTCAGCCTCACCTCAGTGGTGGGGAAGATCATGGAGACACTGCTGAAAGGAAGGATAGTGGCACATCTGGAATCAAATGGTGCCCAGGATCTGAGGCAATATGGATTCATAGCAGGAAGGTCTTGTCAAACAAATCTGATAGATTTCTTTGATTGGGTGACTAGGGAAATGAATCGGGGGTGGTAGACATCGCCTACCTAGATTTCAACAAAGCCTTTGATACCGTCCCACCCAGAAGGCTGGTTAACAAGATGAGTAGTATGGGCATGGGGCATAAGGTGATACATTGGGTTAGAAACTGGCTGATGGACAGAAGACAGAGAGTGGTGGTAAATGGGATCAAATCTAGGGAGAGAGAGGTGACCAGCGGAGTACCACAGGGATCAGTACTGGGACCAGTCCTGTTAAATGTCTTCATTAGTGATATTGCAGAGGGGCTGGAAGGAAAGTTCTGCCTATTTGCAGATGACACCAAGATCTGCAACAGAGTGGATACTCCAGAAGGGGTGCAGAAAATGAAGAGGAACCTGGAGAAGCTTGAAAGATGGTCAGAGGTGTGGCAACTGAGGTTCAGTTCAAAAAAGTGCGCTTTACAACAGCTGGGTTAGACCACACCTTGAGTACTGTGTGCAATACTGGAGGCCGCACTTAAAGAGGGACATCCAACTCCTGGAGAGGGTTCAGAGGAGGGCAACCAAAATGATCTGGGGACTGGGGCATATGACCTATGAGGAGAGACTGGTGGATCAGGGCCTGTTCTCACTGGAGGAGAGGAGGGACAGGGGGGACATGACTGAGGTCTACAAGCACCACAAGGGGGTCAGTAGTGTTAACAGAGATGGGATCTTTCATCTGAAGGAGGGGGGATCACAAGAGGACACAGTTGGAAGCTTGAGGGGACGAGTTAGGGAGGAAAGAAGGAAAAGATATTTCACCGGGAGGGTGGTGGAACCGTGGAATGCTCTTCCTGGGGAGTAGGTGCAGGCCTCTACAGTGGAAGGGTTTAAGAGAAGGTGGGATTGGTACAGTCAAGGGGTAAAGCAGGGGATGGCTCCCATGGGGGGGCAGGTTCAGGGACTGAAAAATTGGGATAGGAACCAGGGCGATGGTGACGGTACCCACTAAAGGTACTGAAGCACGGGCAGACTTGATAGACCATGAGGCCTACTCTGCTGGCGTCTAGTATGTTAGTATAAAATGCACCTGGGAAGGGGGAACCCTGGGGAGAGCTACAGAATGGGGGGGGGGTTGCTGACTGTCACCAAAGAGGAATGGGATCTAGGGGTTATCATATCTGATGACCTTAAGGTATCAAAGCAGTGTGCAAAGGCTGCAGGTAGGGCCAGTGGCATGCTGAGGTGCATAGGCAGAGGCATTACTAGCAGGAGACAGGAAGTGTTGATGCCACTGTATAAAACTCTGATAAGGCCTCACCTGGAGTGCTGCATGCAGTACTGGAGACTACACATGCATAAGGACATAGACAGGGTGGAAGCTATCCAGAAAAGGGCGACAAAGATGGTGTATGGCTTGCATCACAAAACATATGAGGAGAGACTTAGAGTTCTCAATATGTACTCACTGGAGGAGAGGAGAGAAAGGGGGGGCATAATAGAAACTTTCAAGTACCTCAAGGGCTTAAACAATGTGCAGGTGGGGGATCTTTTCCGATGTAGAAAAGATATCAGAACGAGGGGGCACAATATGAAATTGGAGGGGGGGGTAGATTAAGAGGGAATGTGAGGATGTTTTTCTACACAGAGAGGGTGTTGGATTTTTGGAACAATCGGCCACAAGAGGTGGTGAGGCAAGCACAGTGGAGGGTTTAAACATGTCTGGGATAAGCACAAGGGGAACATTGGGTGGGGAGGGAGTGATGAAAACCCATTGTTCACTTAGGGTCAGTGACTGCATACAAGTTTAGGGCTTATGGGCAGACTAGATGGACCTAGCGGTCCTTATCTGCCAACAATTTCTATGTATCTATATAACCAACTGACCCACTGGAGTGGGAGATGGGCATTATGGGCTAGCGCCTTCTGCCAATCTCATACTTCTGGTATTGAATCTTGTATTGAAAACACAATGTTCTACAAACTGCCAATTTTCTTTAATTATGGGCTAGCGCCTTCGGCCAATCTCATACTTCTAGTATTGAATCTTGTATTGAAAAAACAATGTTCAACAAAATGCCAAATTTCTTTAATTCTATTGCTACATTAATACTTTGGTTTGGGAATTCTCTAATTTTAAGCTTGTCCTTAGAAATCATTTACTGTCTAATAGCCAGTGTAAATGTTTTACTATTTAGTAGTGTGCTTTATTAATTTTTGAAGTTTTTCACATTGTATGAATTTTTTCAATGTATTGTTATGTCTTCTTTTATGTTATTTTTATTTTGATGTATTGTTTATCTGTTCTGGTTGCCCATGAAAATGGGCCTTTGGCTCAGACTTTTCCAGAGTATAAATAAACAAATAAATAAATTATTGTATACTGGAGGAAACTTAAAAAAAACAATTTATGGAATGAAAGCAGTCAGGATTGTTTCAACAATGCATTTGCACAACTGAACATTTATTTATTTATTTATTTGGATTTTGTTGACTGGGTGGGCCCATTGAGACTAGGAGTCTCTTTTTTTTTCCATTATTGTATTTCTTGTTTTTTTTTTCCCCCCAGTTTTCTCCCGCTGTCCCAGGACCCCAGCACACAGGCGTTGCATGCTTGTGGATTTGCACACGTGCCCCGTTGCGCCGGCTCAGCCCCTTATGCCCTTCCCCTGGCAAGTGGCCTGGCACTACCATCCATCCTTCACTGGGTGGCAGCCAAGGGCTGGGGAAACCCCCACATCCCTCTCAGGAGGAGAGAGCAGCCTCATAGCGGCTCAATATCGTTCCTCTCCCCCTCCCAGCCAACCCCCAACAACCATGGCTCATTCCCAAACCCGGGTCACCAGCATAGCAAGAGGAGTGGTGTCCAGTGCTGCAACCCTCAGCACCACCAGGCCAGCTGGAGTTCCTTTTTCAGGGGTGACCCGGGTAAATGTGAATAGGGAACACTTGTTACATAAGGCTGAAAGGGTGCAAGGTTCTGTTTGACCACGCTTGTGCTGGGGTCCTGGGCTTCTTCCACTTCTATCCATGGTTCTGGAGGCTGCAAAAAATACATGGAAAAACTTTAGATGGTCTAACTGCACTTGAAACACACTTTTCACTTTAACTTGACTGCATGGGGGGCAATGTGTCTGGTCCCTGCTCCTTGCTTCGCCACTTAACATTTACACAGTACTTTTTATGTTGATTGCGCTCATGCGCATAAAACATATTGCGGCAGCTTTCCTCCAGAAGCAGGTTGTGGAGGTGCAGCACTGTTGTGGCCAATGCCCCTACAGCCTTTAAAGGCTTGGCCTGCTTTCCCCAATGCCGTGACATGTTGCTGCTGACACTAGTTCAGCCAGCGTGCCACAACCTTGTAAAAAATTAGCCGCTGCAATCAGAGGCTGCCTCATCATTGTAGCATAAGCCATTCGCTGCAATGAGGGAGCGACCTGTCATTGCTGGGCGGAACCTTGGTACTCTGATATTGTTTGTGAACCTGGCGGCGGCTTGCCTCTGTGTTCACAAACAATATGAGTGAGCCCCCACCCATGCCAAGGGGTGCCCAATCCCCTCGGCAGCAATGTACCCCCCACAGTGTTTATGTGCGACAGGGACCACAATCCCTGCAGCTGAGTGCCCGTAGTATCGTTCTTTTGCAGATGGGGAGCACACTCCCGTTGGCATTATGTCCCCTCCCCAGTGCTGCTCCCCCAGTCAGCGGCGGGTGGCAGCACCCCCCATCTGCTGCCCGCCAGCCGCCCGGCTGACACCTAGGTAGGGCTGCTCGCCCATTGGTTCACAGCATGAGCCGATGGGCGTACATCTCTCTACACATTCAGATATGTGAATGATTCGTTCACATATCTGGAATGTGTCTGAAGAACTGCATGCCCATTGGCTCCAGCGGTGAACCAATGGGCGTGCAGCCCTACTGAGGTGTTAGTCGGCGGGTGGCGGGGTGGCAGGTGGGTGGGGTGCTGCCTCCCGCTGGATGACCGAGGGGGGAGCGGGACGGTGGGGCTCAGTGGGCGGGTGGAGGGGTACCACTAGACCACCAGGGATATTGGAATTATTTTATTTACAAATGCCCGCGATCGGGCAGATAGTGGTCCACTGGACCACCAGGGATATTTGACGGATTACTCTGTCATTTTTACAGATGCCCGTGATTGGGCAGATAGCGGACCACTGGACCACCAGGGATATAGGACGAATTATTCTGTCATTTTTACAGATGCCCACGATCGGGCAGATAGCGGTCCACTGGACCACCAGGGATATAGGATGAATTACTCTGTCATTTTTACAGATGCCTGTGATCGGGCTGCAGGGGGCATCGGTCCCCGACAGCTGCTGCCTGGGAGGGTGCCAGGCACAAGTCGTTGGGGATCGGCAGACTTGCATGCAAATGGGGCCATAATGACATGCAAATGGCCCCATGTGTGCCTTGCATACATTATGGCCTCATTTGCATGTCAAGTTTTGAATATCGTGGTTGCTGTGCATGGCACAATCGAACTTGCGCTAGTGCATCTCCATGCTCCACTCTGGCCACTTGCGCTAGCGCAGTGCCACTGCACCATGCACATTGGGGGTGGCCAGGGTGCGATATTCAAAGCTGCTGAGCCATGGTGCAGCTCCGTTGAATATCGCCCAGTTCACACCCTTGCGCAGCCAAGTTGCGCTGCGCCCAAGCTTGCGTCACAGCCTGGCGCAGTATGAATATCTGGGCCATGGTATATACAACACAGTGATTCCACATAGTGAGGTTTGATGTCCTCCATAAAGTGTATTCATAACAATTTATATTATATTATTTTATAAAATGGCAGGAAAAAATATCTAGAAATTTCATTGGCTGAGATGTCACCGGACTGCACCTTAAATCTTTATAAATGCACAGACAGGTGCCAAATCTCATTTTCCTCCCCACAAAAATACTTAGAGGCATTTTATAAAGAAAGACTTTTCCAGTTCAGCCAGTACCTTGAAATAAAGTCATAAAAATAATTTATATTATTTATTCATTGGGATAGGACAAAAATACCAGTAAAGGCTGACGCTGGACACAAATGGAACTGGTTTAAAATGTCCCACTCACCCTAAAGATATATCCACTATAAATTTGTTTTCATAAAATGTATTTTATTTTAACTTAATCACTCCTAGTCAGTAATATAATCAATGTTTCGGGAAAACCCTTCCTCAGGACAAGACTGGTGCTTCTAAAATTATAAACATAAAAAGATATAGAATTTTTTTTTATCATCAAAATACTTAAATCATAATATATTGATAAAGAGTACTTCAAATAAAAGTGCAGTAAATCCTTACTATTCATTTCATATTGTTTTTCCCATAATTTGCTGCTTTAATATTACATTCACTGTTCGACTCCCATCACAGGACACTGGTAAGATCAAAGTAAAAATCACATACTAACGACTACAATCAGATGCAGACAAATAGCTTTTCTAAATCATCAGACAGTGCACTTAAATACTATCTTTGCTGGCCAAATCTTAGAAAATTACCAACCTTTTCAGCTAAATCATATTGCATAACTCTTTAAGCCACTTTTATAGGAGCACCAATTCAAAAAGTTACCACTTCTGTAAATACAAGAACTAGTTGTTATTTGTAGGCTTATTTATAATTTTTCCTCCACATCACTCCATATATAATCTTTAGTGACTGCTAGCTCTTAAAAGTTCCCATATTCTAAGTTTGTTCGGTGAATAAAGCGCCTCAAGTCAAAACATATTTAAATGTTTTTACAAATGTCTCATTACTTCACCTTCTCAAAAGTTCGTACCTTTTATTTTTAGAACCAGCTATGATGTTGCTCGTGTATCAAAAATGCTAACCCTGTATTTTTTTCAGTGTTCCTCTCCTGCTATCAGAAGTGCTTGCGTTTTCTAGTGCTACAACCAAGCAAAGAAATAGCCATAATTTAGATGGTCTGTTCACTTCTTTCATGTCTTAACTAGATAGATTTAGGCCATTACTTACTGTGTTAGTGCTCCAGTGTCCTGCTTAGGTGGAAGTGAGTGCGGGGCAACCTAGCACCTCTTTTAAACCATGATCAGACCCCACCTCCAAATCTGGCAGCCAATGCAAATGCATAACACAGGCAGACTCTGCTTGCCTGAGTGCCAGACCCGCCTACTGGTGGCACAAAGTATCAAAATCCTTGGTGTTGGAGGTGCTCCTAAAATACTTCAATTGAAAATTAAATATCTGGGCCTGGATATTCAAAAGGGTTGCGCCATGCGCAACAGGGTTCTTGCGTCACGCCAAGTCAAAATGCGCTATTCGCAATATTCAGCAGAGGCAGTTACGCCACTGGCATCAGGTTGCGCAAGAGAGCAATGCAAATGAATGCATGCCCAACAGGAGGGGGAGGATCCATGCATAACCTGCGCAACCCGATATTCAGTTGGGTTGTGCAGAGTTGTGCATGCGCAACCCCCAACCTGCGCCTGCACAACCTTGAGCCAAAAAAAGGCTTAAGTTGAGGGCCACCCACAGGTGAGCTGCTGCATTGCAGGGCACAACACAGCTGCCACCCCTGGCTGGCCCCAACTCTTTCCCTGTGCCCCCCACCAGCCCGATCGCGGGCACAGTGTATGCTACGACTCCCCGCCCACATCTCCCACAGCCCGATCGCGGGCAGAATCATCACAAACCCCAAACATCTCCCTGGTGTCTGTGTCCCCACCCACGAAGCCCCTCCACCCGCTCCCCCCGCGGCGGCGAGACAGCATCCACCCGCCTGCTGCCCGCGCCCGCCGACTGACTGTCCAGTAGGGCTGCCGCCCATTGGTGCAGAGCTACAGCAATGGGCTTACAGCCCATACCGTACATGACAGTCAGATTTGTAGATGATGTTCATTCACAAATCTGGACTATCATGATAGTATGACTGCAAGCTGCACCAACAGCGCTGTGGTGAAATCGATCAGCCAGCCAGCAAAGCGGCCAAGCGAGGTGGATCTGCCCGCCCACTCTTGAGCGAGATGAGGAAAGAAACAGGTGCAGGGAAGGAACTGTTTGAGAGAGATTTAATGATTCTGCCCACGATCATCCTACGTCCACTGGACCACCAGGGAGATATTTGGGTTGGGGTTATCTGCCCGCGACCGGGCACTGGAGAGTTCATACCGTTATGCCAGCGATCGGGGCATCGGAGTACGTGTGTGTGTGTGTGTGTGGGGTGTTTCCTGTACCTGTACTGCCCGCGATGGGCTTGGGATATGGGGGGGGTGTTGCATGTACCTGTACTGCCCACAATCGGGCTGCATTGTACGTGGGTCCCCGACGGCTGCTGCCTGGCAGGGTAGCCAGGCGCAAGTCCTCGGGGATCAGCGCACCTACATGCAAATGGCATGCAAATGGGGCCATAAATAGATGCAAATGGCCCCCCCTGCGCCTTGCATAAATTATGGCCCCATTTGCATGTCACCTTTTGAATATCGGAAATTTGTGCATGGCGCAATGGTACTTGTGCCACCGCAAGTTTAATGCTCATCTCTGGCAACTTGCGGTGGCGCAAGTTCCACTGCGCCATGCACAAGTGGCTGTGAAAGTTGGGGAGTGATATGCTCAAAGGAGCTGCGCAATAGCGCAACTCCTTTGAATATCACCCCGGCCACACCCCTGCGCAACTATTTTGAGCAGCGCAAGGGCTTGCGCCTCAGAATGGCGCAGTTTGAATATCCAGGCCCTTACGTTTAAGTCTGGATTTTTTTTTATTAAAGGCTTTCTCCCCCAATTTTGTGGATTCTAAAATCCTCCAGTGTTTTTTGACCACCTTACCTATGTCATAATAGACATCACTGTATTTTAATGAAAGAAAAATCTTTTTGTTTATCTGGTCTTTATTTTCTTTAATTTTTTTTTTTGGAAAGTAAATCTTTCCTTTCCTTTTCCGATACCCTTTGTTTTGCCCTGTCTGACGTTCCCTTTTTATAACCTCTTGCCATAAATCTCTCTGTCATTTCTTCTGTAAATGTTTCCACATCTAGGTTTTCAGAACAGTTATGTTTTACTCGCAAATAGTGACTCATAGGAATCGACTCTTCCAAACTCTTTGGGTAGAAACTATCAGCTCTGAGTACGGTGTTTCTATCCATTGGTTTTCTATACATTCTTGTAAATAGATCCTCAGATTTTTTTTTAAATTACCTAGTCCAAAAACGAGATTTCTTCTGCATTATGGTCAATTGTAAACTGCCGATATTCAGTTTGGGAATTTAAATAACCATGAAATTCTAACAATTTACAATGACCATAATGCAGAAGAAATCTCATTTTTGGACTTGGTCATTTTCAAAGAATCCACAAAATTGGGAGAGAGAGCCTTTAATAAAGGGGTCCAAGTAGTGGCAAAAAAAGTAAGATCTTTGGCAAATAGACTTGTACGTTCGGAGCATAAAATATCAGAAGCAAGGATAAATGTATTATTTACATCAGAGGAACCGAGGGGAAATTATAGTTGTGGGAGGTGTGTGCACTGCCATAATACATATAGAATGAAATCGATCTGGAACACTAGCAGAAATGAAAACTTTACAATAAAGGAATTTATAAACTGTCAAACTGAGGGAGTAAGTTATGGTATTAAATGCCCCTGGGACTTAATGTACATAGGAAAAACAAAAAGACAACTTAAACAAAGAATAGGGGAACATAAAAGTTACATCAGGAACAAAGACTTAACTTCCCCTATAGCACAACATTATTGGGATAGGGGCCACCAGTTACCTTCATTATGGTTTTTTGGTATAGAGAAGGTTTATAAAAATAGTAGGAGAGGCGATTTTAATAATAAATTACTCTTGAGAGAGGCATGGTTCATTAACCTATTTCAGACAAATAATCCGTGTTACGGTTTAAATGAGGTTATTGAATAGCAACCAGTCTTGTAAGTTAGATGCAGTAGAGTTTGTATGGAACAGAAATTAATAGTAGCAAATCCGTATAGAGACAGAGTTTGGCAGCATTAGAGCATTAGTCCAGGTTACTACAGGCCCTCAGTGTCCATAAATATGAGTGGACAGTAACAGTAATTAAAACAGAAAAAATCCGGACTTAAATGTAAGATATTTAATTTTAAATTGAAGTATTTTAGGAGCACCTCCAACACCAAGGATTTGGTACTTGGTGCCGCCAGTAGGTGGGTCTGGCACTCAGGCAAGCAGAGTCTGCTTGCATTACCCATTTGCGTTGGCTGCCAGATTTGGGGGTGGGGTCTCATCATGGTCTAAAAGAGGTGCTAGTTTGCCCCGTGCTCACTTTCACCTAAGCAGGACACTGGAGCACTAATACAGTAAGTAATGGCCTAAACTTATGTATTTAAGACTTGAAAGAAGTGAGCAGACTATCTAAATTGTGACTGTTTCTTTGCTTGGTTGTAGTGTTAGAAAACGCGAGCACTTCCGATAGCGGGAGAGGAACACTGAAAAAATACAAGGTTAGCATTTTTGACACATGAGCAACATGATAGCGGGTTCTAAAAATAAAAGGTACAAACTTTTGAGAAGGTGAAGTAATGAGACATTTGTAAAACCATTTAAATATGTTTTGACTTGAGGCGCGTTATTCGCCTAACAAACTTAGAATATGGAAACTTTTAAGAGCTAGCAGTCACTAAAGATTATACATGGAGGGATGTGACGGGAAAAGTATAAATAAGCCTACAAATAACAATTAGCTCTTGTATTTACTGAAGTGGTAACTTTTTGAATTGGCGCTCCTGTGAAGTGGCTTAAAGCATTATGCAGTATGATTTAGCCGAAAAGGTTGCTAATGTTCTAAGATTTGGCCAGCAAAGATAGTATTTAGGTGCACTGTCTGATGATTTAGAAAAGCTATTTGTCTGCATCCGATTGTAATCATTAGTAAGTGATTTTTACTTTGATCTTACCAGTGTCCTGTGGTGGGAGTCAAACAGTGAATGTAATAGTAAAGCAGCAAATTATGTGAAAAACAACATGAAATGAATAGTAAGGATTTACTGTACCTTTATTTGAAGTACTCTTTATCAATATATACTGATTTTAGTATTTTGATGATAAAAAAATTAATTTTCTATATCTTTCTATGTTTATAATTTTAGAAGCACCAGTCTTGTCCTGAGGAAGGGTTTACCCAAACCATTGATGATGTTACAGACTGGGAGTGATTAAGTTAATAAAATACATTTTTATGAAGGCATTTTATAACTGAAATAATCCCTTGCTAGGTCTTCATCATAGGATTTCAGTGCACTTCTCAGGGGCATAAGGACACTCAGCTTTATGCCTTACTACACCCTGGGGTATGCATTAAATATAGAATAATACTTGGCATGAGGTGTTTACCAAGACTTTTACACACACCCAAGCTGTTAGATACTATGTAAATCCCAAGAACCAAGTTCAAAGGGTTTATTTAAGCATCCAGCACAGAGGATGTATGTAAAATTTAAGTTTTACATGCCACCCCTTGTTTTATTTTATGTAATTGATGGGGAGCATTTTTGTTGCCACTGCAGTTATATAAAACAGAAACACATAGCTGGGCAGCTGTGGTGAGGTTCAAGCACGGTCCATGGTCGGGCTCAAGAAGCTGTTGTAACATTTTCTTTTTATTTTGTAAAGTGGTCCCTCTGCTAAAAGAGCTGAGTTTTTTTTGTTAATATTTACTTATAGCAGAATCGATTGCAAGAAGTGAAGTTTCAAGAGCTGATGAAGGGAAGAGTGGTGTTGGCGCATGTCGTGGGTGAGAAACCTGGTGCTGATGTATAACAGCCGTTATAACGGTGAATTATAACTGGGTTTCTAAGGGAAAAATGTTACCGAAGAGCTTCAAAATTATGCATACGTGCATGCGTAGAACAAGGTGGTATATTCATCAAGTGAAGTTGAGAGCACTTCTGTTGATCCCAGCTTTATGAAACAAAATTACCACAGAGTTCTTCACAGACCGCTGTGTGTTCTTTGTTATATTAAAGTGATTTTGTCACATTTACCCTGTTAGAAATGGACTTACCACCTTGGATAGTCAAAGGTAGCAAAAGTCAGTCTATCCCATTTTTAATATGGAAAGCAGTGCCTGAAATGAGAAATTTTAGATCGTATTTCGCCCCTGACAACACCAGTCAGCACATTCCTTGACTTCCTCATTCACTAATACACCCTTGTGCTAAGATGTTCTGCAAGGAAGAGCGCAGGGACGCAACCCATTGAAGTGAATGGGGCTCAATTTTGTGTCCTATTTAACAACATATAATGGGCAGTTTGAGATTAATGAAGGTTAGTCGAGCTGTGTCCTTCATTAATCTCAAACTGCCCATTATATGTTGTTACAAACAACGCAAAATCGAGCCCCATTCACTTCAATGGAGCATGCCCCCATGCTCTCCCTTGCAGGACGTCATAGAGTGGGAGCGTATTATTTATTTATTTAATAAATACTAGGATTACCAAAATAACTTTGCACCAAAGGTTCATTTACAAAGGTTCCATGTCTTGGTACAATCAGTAAACACAAAACAATATTTAGAGGAACATAAGAGGTTCTGCATCATAGTACAATGAGTAAAGCACAACACGATGTTAAGAGGAGCAGTTACAAGCAGAATCAAGTAATGGGTGACTGAAGGGTTGGTGTGCAGAAATGGGGTATGGGGCAGTTGGTGGTGGGGCAAGACATGGAATAATAAGGGGCTTTATGCCAAGGATAGGCTGCATCTCAACATCAAGGGTACAAGGGCAGTCACACAGGGGATGGAGAAGTACATTCAAAACAACATAGATTTCAACTGAGAAGGTGGAGGGGCTGAGTCAGATAGCAGGGAGGAGGCACCTTCCTGGGGAGACTGGAAGGGCTCACCCCCCAGAAGAGGGAGGAGGAGAAGAATGAGGGGAAGTTACTGAGACAAAAGTGGAAGGGGGAGAGACAGGAAGGGGGGGGCAGGACACAAGGTGGATTGTAGTGTCCTTGAATGCAAGGAGCTTAGCAAACAAAGTGGAAGAGTTCCAGGCAATGATGGTGGAGGGGAAGGTAGATGTTGCCACCATCTCAGAAACCTGGGCCACCCAATACTTTGACTGGGATCTCACGATCCTGGGATACAAGGTGTTCAGCAGGGACCGGAAGGGGTGGCTATTCATGTCAGAGATTAGGTACTGTGTACCAGGGAAGAAGAGGATGAGGGAAGGCCAGAAGCCATGTGGGTATTGCTCCAAAGCCCTAAAGGTAAGAAGCTCAGGATGGGGGTGGTGTACAGGCTAACCTCACAGAATGAGGTGGTGGACAGGGAGCTGGGGAGCAAATCAGGAAGGTCAGTGGCAAAGGGAAATACTGTTATAGTGGGAGACTTCAACCCACCTGGGGTTGACTGGCACACAGTAACTACAGTACATGTCCAGGGAACAGGTGCTGCTGGAGGTTATCCAAAACAGTTACCTAGTGCAAGGAGTGATGGATCCTACTAGGGAGGGGAACATACTGGACTTGGTGCTAACAAATGGAGACCATGTCCTGGATGTGGTAGTACAGGCCCCTTTAGTAGGAAGCGAATACCGCTCAGTGTGGTTCCTCCTCAACACAGGGAGGGAGTTAGCTAAGACCAGGACAAGAGTGTTGGATTTCAGGAAGGCAGATTTTGCCAGTATGGGCAGCATGCTAGAGGGGTATTTAGCTGGAATTAACCCAGGGATGGATACTGAACAGAAGTGGGCAATCATTAGGAATGAGGCCACAAACACGTATACCAAATCTCTGAGTAAGCAGTCCAGGTCAAAAAAACTAGCTGGCTCAGCAAGGAGGTGGAGGGGAAAGTGAGGGAAAGAAGATTGGCCTTCATTAAGTTCAAGAAATCTAGGCATGAGGAGGACAGAGAAGTGTTCTTAAAGGCATCTAGGGAGGTGACCAGGTTAGTCAGGGCAGCCAGGGCAGCAAAGGAGTGGAAGTTAGCTCAGGGGATCAGAGATGGGCGGGGGGGAAGGGGTTCTTTAAATACACAAGGGAGAATAGGAGTTGTAGGGATGACATTGTTAGAATCAAGAGAGAGAGTGAGGATGGGCGGAACAAGAGGAAGATCAGGCACAGGCACTCAATAAGTATTTCTGCTCAATGTTCACAAAAGAAAGGGATGGTCCAATACTGTAGAGGAAAGGGGGCAAGGGTGGAGAGGGGCAGAGATAACAGATGAGGTTACCCAAGAGGACAGAGTTCTGAAGGGCCTTAAAGCCCTACGAGTGGACAAGGCACCAGGATCAGATGGTGTACACCCAAGGGTCCTGAAGAAACTGGCAGAGTTGTTGGCAGGCCCTCTGATGGACCTGTTCAACACCACCTTGGAGATGGGGAATGTACCCAGGGACTGGAGGATGGCTTATGTGCCGCCCCTTCACAAGAGTGGACCCAAGGACCAACCAGGTAACTACAGACCAGTGAGCTTGACTTCCACAGTGGGGAAGTTGATGGAGACCATTCTGAAGGAGAGGTTGATAAACGTTCTTGACTGCAATGAGCTGCAGGATAAGAGACAGCATGGGTTTGTAATGGGAAGATCTTGTCAAACTAACCTGATTGACTTCTTCGATTAGGTCATGAGGGCAGTTGACGAAGGCCACACTGTGGATGTCCTGTATCTGGACTTCAGCAAGTCTATTGACTTTGTGCCACACAGGAGGATAATGAGCAAGCTGAGGGACATGGGGACGGGGGAAAAACTGGTGGGGTGGGTTGAGAGCTGGCTGCAGGGCAGACAGAAGAGGGTAGTTGTAAAGGGGGGCATCCAAGCCACGGCCAGTAACGAGTGGAGTACCACAGGGTTCAGTGCTGGGCCCTGTTTTGTTCAGTGTCACATATTGCAGTGCCATGGCAAAGCACGGTCATGCACACACAGTCACAGTCACTGGCAGCATGGGGAATGCACTGCTGCACACAGGACATGGTGCACCTGCCTGTGTACCTCCTCTATGTAGTACCACTCTAATTGGATGGATGTCACATGGGTGAATAATTGCCTGCCATGGCTGATTGGTCCCATGTGTGTCCACTTTCCATGTGCATGCTGGGATCCCTGCATGCAGTTATTCATGTCTGCCATCGGTGCCCCCACCCCCCCATGTAACTGCATTGTGTATCGCCGCATGCGGGGGGGGCTTGTGTGCATGCTCCTGATGGTCTTCTGGCTGTCCACATCCCCTGCCTGCTGCCTGTTGCCGTGTGTTTGCACTGTCCATTGTGGGGCAGGGGCTGCATGCCGTAGTGCTCTGTGCTGTGTCCCCGACGATGGTCCTGCTCCACAGGCATGATGTGCCTGCACTTTGCAACCTCTGCTGCATGGAAACGCCACAGTTATGTACCTTGTTGGGGTGGGGCGTGCTGGCATTAGTGGTCTTGGACTGTGACCGTCTGTGCAGGGTCGGTTCCTGTGTGTTGGTGGCCCATGGGATGGGGTGGGGGCGCAGTTGCTGTACATGCAGTGGCAGGGATGGCACCGGTAGTCGGCCATCGGTCTTTGTGCACCTTTCGTTGTGCCTGCCCATTGCTTCTTTGGCAGGGTGCCCTGTTGTCCCTGCCAGTCCTGCTGGCACGGTGGGGCTGTGGCATCACATGGCAGAGTGGTGGCCCATGGTATTCTGCACCACAATCTTGTGGCCAGGCGGTCTTTCCGACCGTGATGTTTTGCCTGAGTTCATTTGTCCCGCTATATTTTGTGGGTGATGTTTTCAGTCGGTACAACACAGGGTGGTCCTGGTAGGATCATAGAGGTTTTTACATTCATAACATGACAAAAAACATGCAGTAGCAAGAGTATTGCAGTAGTAGTCCTGAAAATATGATTTAGAAAGTACAACAACAATAGATAAAAATGTGGTCAGATACTGACAAGTGCAGGGGGATAATGGGCAGGGGAATGGCAAGATTGTGAACAGTAGGGATAACTGCATGTCAGGATAAGGAAAGGTAGGCTATAGGATAGGAACTGGCAGAGAGGGATGGCTGTAGGGGACTAGTGTCAGGAGAGAGAGAGCTGGGATAGGTCATACCGCAAGGGGAGTATTGTGGAGGTTTGAAACAGGAGCATTGGTTGGTGGAGCTGAGATGCTGGCAGAGCGCTTTTTTAAAAGCATTTTGTGTAGGAGCTAGCTGGATGTCCAGAGGGAGTGAGTTTCATAATTGAGGCGCAAAGAGTTGAAGAACAACATGCCTTAGTTTTTTGTAGTGCATCAACAGTTTGTGTATGTTGTGTATGGTATCTTGCTGACAGGAAGGCACTCATCGCATCGGTGGGTCAGAGCTCTTAGCTGATTGTTTTGTGAGGGCACAGTTTAGGCCAACCCCTTCCCACCCCTCACCCCACCCTCCCTGGAAATAGTTCCTTATACCTGGGGTTCTGACATCATTTCCTCAAGAGTGCAAGGTGCATATCAATGTCATATCCTCTCTAGCACACAGCACTGAAAATATAAGCATACACATTGTATAATATATATATTTCTATGTAACAAACCAATCACACACACAAACACACACACACAAAAAAAAAGTACATAATCATGTGAGGAGTAGTGCAATGTAATGGCTGTGGGGCAGCAGTCTTCTGGGAGTCTTTCTGGAGGCTGAGATGCTGCCCTATTTGCAGACAACTCTCTGCCCTGAGGGAGGAAGCTGCCCATCTTCAGGCTACACTGGACAGCAGTAAGGGAACCTTCCCCCAGGCCAGACTGGATGGTAGGAAGGGAACCTCCCCCATCCAGGGAGCACCAGAGCCACCACCACTACCTCAGAGGTTGCAAAGAAAGCACAGCAGTTGGACCACAGTGGGCTCAGGGAGGGTGAGGATGGTGGAACAGAGGCACACCCAGTCAGTTGTTCCACTCCACAATCCATACACCATTCTGGGGGAGCATAGCTCCCCTATGGATGCACAGACAGAGGAGATTAAGGAGGCTGAGGACACCTGTCACAAGGAGGCCCACAGGAAGGAGGCAGAGGACACCACAAGGAAAGGAAGCAGCTCCTGGTGGGGACTCAATTATTAGGGATAGAACTGGGAGAGCAGGGAAAACTGAGTAAGGTACCTGCCTGGTGCCATGGCTTGGAGGGACAGGAAGTGCATCCTCAGGATCACAGAACAGCTGCACAGTGAGTCTGCTGAGCTGGACGCCATTGTCCACCTAGGGACAAATTACTTGGCTCAACATGAGATTAGAGCAGTGCAGAAGGACTTTGTAGAACTGGGAGGGGCCTAAGACAAGTAGCACACACAGTATCCTTCTCAGAGGTGCTGCCTGTCAATGGCATGAGTGAGGCAAGGGTACTTTGCACCATGCAGTTTAATGAATGATTGAAAAAATGGTGTGGAGCACAGGGGTTTGGCTTCATTGGGGACTGGGGTTCCACCTGGAGGGATACCAGCCTATACTGGCAGGATGGTCTGCATCTGTTCAGGAAGGGAACAAGTCTTTTGAGCAATCGGTTTAAATGCTTCATTGGCAAGCTTTTAAACTAGTCAAGGGGGGGAGGCACTGATAAGCAGCAGGAAAATCGCAGCCTCTGCCTACAAAACAAGGTACTAAATGAGAAAAAGACCGAGGTAGAAAGGTCAGTGGGGGATGCTGCAACAGAAGGTAAAGCCATCAAAAAATGGAAAGCAGTGAGTACCAATGCCCGTAGTCTGAGTAACAAGCTTCCTGAATTAGTGGCCTTGATGGAGGAGGAACATCTGGATGTCGTGGCAGTCACAGAAACATGGTTCGCACAAAACCATGACTGGGACGTAAACATACCAGGATACACTATCTACAGGAGGGACAGAGAGGGTAAAAGAGGAGGAGGAGTAGCTCTTTACATAAGGGAAGGAATCAAAGCAACAGAACAAAAGGGAAAACAGGGAGGAGAAGAAGCACTGTGGGTAAATTTGGAGACTGGCAATGGCATCACAATCCGCACAGGGGTTGTATACAGACCCCCTTCTCAGGTGGAAGAAATGGACAAGGAAATGATAGAAAGTATACTTAGTATGGCAGAAAAAGGGGAGATATTGCTGATGGGTGATCTGAATATACCAGATGTTAACTGGAGTGCAGTTGCAGCAGCCACTTCGAAGAGTGGGGTTATTCTAGATGCCCTACAGTGGGCATGCCTTAGACAACTAGTATTGGAGCCCACCTCGAGAGGGAGCAATCTTAGACCTGGTTCTCCAAATGGAGATGAAGAGAGGATCACAGATGTAGAAGTGGGTAGCCATCTGGGAACTAGCGACCATCGAACAGTATGGTTCTAATAAACACAGCAATAGAGTCAAGCCATACAAAGGCAAAGGTACTGGACTTTAGAGGGCTGACTTTGCAAAATGGTGAGTGCCTAAGAATGCACTAGCAAATGAGCAGGAAGGAGGGTGGAAGAACAATGGGGAATAATAAAACTGCCATCACAGAGGTAACAAGCCTTGTGTGAAGCAAATAAACAAAACTAAACGATGTAAGAAACCACTATGGTTCTCAAAGGAAGTGGCAGTGAAGGTTCAAGAGAAAAGAAAGCTTCAGGAAGTACAAGGAATCACAGAAGGAGCAGGACAGAGAACTGTATCAGTTAAAGCAAAGGAAGCTGGGAAGGCAGTCAGAACAGCAAAGGCCCAAACCGAGGAAAAGATAGCCAACTCAGTTAAGAAGGGATAAAACCTTTTATAGGTACATCAGGATGAAGGAAGACTAAGGGAGGGATAGGGAGGCAATAAAGGGGAGGTGGGCAGAGGGTGACTGTGAAAGGCAGAGATACTAAACAAATATTTTGCTCAGTATTTACAAAGGAAGAGGGGGAGGTACCTAAAACAAACAGTAGAAACACTCTGGATACAGAAGTTGATACCAGCCCATTTACAGAAGAAAGGGTTCTGAAAGAACTCTTAAAACTGAAGGTGGACAAAGCAATGGGGCCTGATGGGATTCATCCCAGAATTCTAAAAGAACTAAGGGTAGAATTAGTGACACCACTGACTACCCTGTTTAACAAATCATGGGAGGATGGGGTGGTACCTGGAGGACTGGAGGAGGGCAGATGTGATTCCCCTTCACAAAAGTGGGAGCAAGGCAAGCAGGAAACTACAGACCTGTTAGTTTAACCTCAGTGGTAGGAAAATGATGGAATCACTTCTGAAGGAAAGAATTGTTGAGTATCTAGAGGCCAGAGAGCACGGACCCAAGACAGCATGGTTCACAGCAGGAAGGTCATGCCAGACAAATCTGATAGATTTCTTTGACTGGGTGACCAAGTAGTAGATCAGGGAGGGGCTGTGGACATGGCCTACCCAGACTTTAGCAAGGCATTTGACAGTCCCACAAAAGATTAATATACAAGTTAGCTAGCCTGGGAGTGGGTCCCAAGATGACAGCCTGTAAACATTGGCTGGAGAATAGGACACAGAGAGTAATAGTAAATGGAGTCCACTCTGAAGAAAGGGGGTTACTAGTGGGGCACCGCAGGGTTCAGTATTAGGACCGGTCCTCTTCAATGTCTTTATAAGTGACATTGCAGAGGGACTGGAAGGAAAAGTATGTCTCTTTGCAGATGACACAAAGATCTGCAACGGAGTTGATGCACAAGGTGGGGTGGAAAGGATGAAAAGGGACTGGCAAGGTTAGAGGAATGGTCAAATGTATGGCAGCTTAGATTCAATGCTAAGAAGTGCAAGATAATGCACCTGGGAAACAAAACCCAGGAGAGAGTACACAATGGTGGGTGAGATACTAACAACAACAAAAATGGAAAGAGACCTGGGGTAGTCATATCAGATGACCTAAAGGTGGGCAAGCAATGTGAGAGGGCAGCAAGAAGGGCTGGGGGATACTGGGATGCATAGGGAGAGGCATCACCAGTAGAAAACAGGAAGTTATTATCCCTCTGTACAGACAGCTGGTCAGACCCCATCTGGAGTACTGCGTGCAGTTCTGGAGACCCAGTCTTCGCAAAGAAATAGACAAAATGGAAGCTGTCCAGAGGAGGGCAACTAAAATGGTGCAGGGTCTGCACTGGAAGACAAATGAAGAGAGACTTAAGGAGCTTAATATGTATAGCCTCAAGGAAAGGAGGGAGAGGGGGGACATGATAGAAACTTTCAAGTACCTCAAGGGAATCAACAAAGTCCAAGAGGGTAGCATCTTTCAAAAAAGTGTGCAAGAACAAGGAGGCACAATTTGAAGATAGAAGGGGGTGGCTCAGAGGTAATTTAAGGAAGTATTTTTTCACAGAGAGGTTGTGGATGCATGGAACGGCCTTCCGGAGGAGGTCGTGGAGTCAAAAACAGTGGTGGAATTCAAGCATGCATGGGACAGTCATAAGGCAATTCTAGGGGGTGGGGGTAGGAAGAAGTAGGCTGCTGGTTAACTAGGATCTGCAGCTTATCCAGTAGGCAGGGAAATGGGCAGACTGGGTGGGCCAAGCGGTCCTTATCTGCCATCAAATTCTATGTTTCTATGTTGTTCAAACCAGGTTTCGACAAGGCTAAAATTAGTCTGGAGATCTTGGGAGAGAAGGAGTGGATCAGTGTGTGTAGCAAAAAGGACTGCATCATCTACATAGAGTATCATATCGCTATGGCAGGCCGATGGGAGGGTGTTGATAAAGAAGCTAAAGAGCAATGGTCTAAGGATGGATCCTTGGGGTACCACAGATCGCACCGGGAGGCTGTCGGAGAGGGAGTCACGAATCTTCACACATTGGCACCTACCAGACAGGCAGCTGTCAAACCAGTTGGTGACCTCTATGGAGAGGCCTAGGGTGGGGAGGGAGTTCAGCAGGAGCCGGTGATTGATGATGTCAAAGGCTTTGGTTAAGTCTACATACACTGCACCTAGAATATGTTCCGAGTCCAAGGCCTTCTGAATGTGATTGGTATATTCAAGCAGGGCAGTGGTAGTACTATGGGCTTTTCTAAAGCCATGCTGCTGATTGCACTGGATGTTGTATTTGACTAGGTATTCCACCAGTTGGTCCACCACAATGTGCTCAAGTGCTTTAGAGAGCAGGGGAATAATTGAGATAATTGTTATGAAGAGAACTTTCACCTTCACTTTCATGAATGGGTGTGACGACAGTAGATTTCCAAAGTTGGGGGAACTGCCTGAGGGTGAGCGAGAGGTTTATGAGTTTGGTGAGTTGGAATATGATGGCATGTAGTGAGAGAGAGAGAAAGAAGTTTTAGATCTAGGGAATTGCTGCTAAACCTTGATTTACCTAAGACCTTTAGGAGGTATTTTCTGGTTTCAGCAATGGACACTTTCTTGAAATAGAAAGGAGGTGTGTTCATTGGGGGAGCAGATTTAATGCTGGTGCTAGACAGGGTAGAATCATCGAAGAAGTCTGTGGGGAGAACACCACTAAGATCTGTGAATGAGACATTGAATGTATCAGCGATAAGCTTATAGTCCTGGAGTACAGTACCGTTAACTGCGAGCATTGAAGGGGAAAATTTATTTGGTTTCCTGATGAGGTTTTTGATGTTTTCCCAGAAGGATTTACTGTTTTCCCCAGGAGTTTGTGAGGTTGCATCTGTAATAAAGTTGCTTAGCCTTACAGACTGCGTGGGTGCACTGGTTAGGGGCAGCTCTGTATTGTTGCACATCGGCTTGATGACATGACATCTGTGCACGGTACCAGAGGTTGTCCCTGTCCTTCATCAAAGAGATAAGGGCAGGGGTGATCCAGGGGTTTGAGGATCCCCTTTGCTTTATTTTCTGATAGGGAGCGAACTTATCACATACTTCATTAAATTGCTTAAAGTAATTAAGGGCGAGATCTGTGCAGCTCATTGAGTCAAGGGGGGACCAATCAATGTGCTGCAGTGAGGCCTGAAATTGTTGAAGCTTTCCTTTTTCTAGAATGTGTTGGCAGGAGAGTTTAAGCTTAGATCTGGGTGCCCTATTTGTCCACAGGCAGATGACTGGGGAGTGATCACGCAAGGAATCTTTTAAGACTTTTGTGTTCATGATTCTGGAAGGGTGGATGGTGAGGATTAAATCTGATAGGGTGCAACAGCTAGTTCTGTAGTTGATGCATATAGGAGAGGGTAACATTTGAGTGATGTCAGTTGTGGCAAGAGCATCCTTGTACGGTTCAGCTTCAGGGGCAAGCCAGTTCACATTAAAGTCCTATATAACCACTGTCTCAGTTCGATGGGGAAGGCTATCTAGGTAGTCTGTAATCAGTTGAAAGCCAGATACTTAGTCACATGGAGGGATGTAAATGGATATTATGGTAAGAGATTTCCCATACTGACCGAGGAATATTTTGATGGCTAGCATTTGGGAGCTGTTGCTCTGGGGTGGTAGTGGAAGGATCTAACCCTTAATAGTGTCCTTCAAGTAAATGGCACAACCTCAGACTCATTTTCCAACGTGGTCCAGGCAAAAAAGTATGTATCCTGGGATGGATATTACATTGCCAGGGACCTAGTCATCATCTTTTTATTGTTTATAGTTAAGATAGCTGTTACAAATACAGATTCCATCCAGGAAAATGTAACATATAAAAATTTGCTAAGTACATCATAAATACAGCATATTAATTCCAACAGAGACATAAAATTGCTTAAAATGTACACATAGGCCGGGATATTCAAACTGCGCCAGGCTGTGACGCAAGCCTGGGCGCAGCTCAACTTTGTTGTGCAGGGGTGTGGCCTGGGCGATATTCAACAGAGCTGCGCTATGGTGCAGCAGCTTTGAATATCGCACCCTGGCCACCCCCACTGTGCATGGTGCCCACCGGCTGACAGGAGGGGGAGCGGGGCGGTGGGGCTCAGTGGGCAGGTGGGGTGGGGGGTAAACTAGATCACTAGGGATATTGGACTTGGGGGGTCCTATTAATGATGCCTGCGATCGGGCTCAGTGCGGTCCACTGTACCACCAGGGATATTGGACTTGGGGGGGGTCTTATTAATGATGTCCATGATCTGGCTGAGTGTGGTCCACTGGACCACCAGGGATATTGGACTTGGGGGGGAGGGCTATAGTAATGCCCGTGATGGGGCATGGGGGGGTGCCGCCAGGTGTGGCAGGAACTCGGATGGCCAACCACAGGTGGCAGCTGCTGTGTTGCGCCCTGCAATGCAGCAGCTTACCTGTGGGTGGCCATCACTTGTTCCTTTTTTGGGGGGCATAACTTTGTGCAGGTGCAGGTAGGGGTTGCGCATGCATGACTCTGCACATCCTGGGCTGAATATCGGGCTGTGTAGGTTATGCATGGGCATGCCCCTCCCATCTGTGCCTGTATAAATTACTGATGCGCTCCGGCGCATCGCGATTTGTGTGGTGCACTTTTCCCTTTTGAATATCGCGCCAGGGCACATCAGTGGGTTGTGCATGGTGCAACACTGTTGCGCCATGCGCAACCCTTTTGAATATCTGGGCCATAGTATCTGAGTTCCCATTGCACTTCTTAGATTTTATAGGGCCTTAATTTTTTTTTTATATTATTGATTGCCCAAAAGTAGTTTGTTAGCCTATTCACAGACCATACATCTTCTGTGTTGATCAAAATATAAGTTAACATACTCATCTCAATCTGGTAGATGTTATTTATAAATGGTGCAAGCCAATAAGCTGTAGAGTTACTGTACCATGTGCAATATTACATTACATGATCAAGATCTTCAGTACCTCCATGACTACAGTCACAAGCACTGGATAGTATACCTTCTTTTTTATACCTATAAAGGAGCACATTACATGTGAATTGCTCAAATTTAAAATTTGAGAATAGAGATCTCAATTTAGGGTCCTGTAAAATCTCCAAATAAGATTTAAATCCAAAAGAGGTATTGTTTTGTGCAAACCACTTAGAGTATTTTGACCCCACTATTAGTAGTAAATCTTTATTATTCCAGTAGTTAGTTTTTTTTATATATATTTTTTTTGTATTTATTACTTATTCTAATCCCTAAGTCAGCGGCCCTTTTTAAACTCTTTAAATTATAGTTCTCCCAATATGAGGATATAGTTGTATACCACAATCCATCCTTAAACAAAATCCATCCTTAAACAAGGCAGTATAACGCAGTGGTTTAAGGCTCTGAGCTGCAAATCTGGTGACATCCAGCAGACCTGACCTGGATTTGAATCCCACAGCTTCCACTTGCATACTGTGTGACCCTGAGCAAGTCACTTAACTTTCCTGTGCTCCCAGGTCACTCCTATAAAAAAGCTTTCAGCTTAGTGTGCTACTCCTGGTTAAACAACTAAAAAAAAAAAAACACTCACTAATTGATACCATTCCTCTTTTTCCTTCAAACATTGTTTAGCTAAAGTATCATCTGTTATATTAGTTAGTCTTAATCAATACTTGAGTTTACTAGCCTCCTTGTTTGCTTTAATATTAGTAAACTCTAGCTCTGATCTAATATGGGTTTCAGGGCAAGAGTGGCCCACTTTAAGTATATTTCGAAATAATCTAAAGACTGGTGACATAAGTGCCCTCACATGCTCCAGTTCCCATATTCCTACTCCGTATAATATTTGTGCCTCAAATTTGGCTCTACTAGCTTCAACAAGCAGTTTAATTGTCATTCCTCCAAAATTCAGATTTAATCTTATTAATCCCACCAAACTACTTTTTAATATGTTCACCAGAAAGACTTTGTGTGCATTCCACTGTATATTATTCTGGAACATTATTCCCAGATAAAGATACTTATCCACTGTCTCCAACCTTTCTTTTCCCAGATGCCACATACCATTTGTATATTTATTGCTTTTGCTGAAGATCATTACTTTTGTCTTATTTAAATACATTTTTAACTTTAAGTGATCTGATCTCTGCTGAATATAATCCAATTTTGTTTGTAATCCTTTTTTTTTTTTTTGTTAATGACAATAAAATTCTATCATCCGCATAAGCAAGAATTGAACAAAATGTATTATTAATTTTAGGGGAATCTGAATTTAAAGTATCAATTTCTTCCAACGTTTGTTCCAGATAAAGAGAAAACAATACTAGTGCTAATACACACCCCTGTCTCACACCCCTGTTTATGTTAAATTGGACAGATAATTGCCCTTCAGTACCTAATCTTATCCTGGCTGAAGTTCCAGAGTATAATTCCACTATAGTTGCCACTAATGTGTAGTTAATACCTCCTTTTATCATTAAATCCCACAACATTCCTCTAGCTATATAATCAAATGCTGAAGAATAATCAATAAAAACAGCAAAAACATTTTGTTTCCTTATTTTTGCATAACGCTCCAAGATATGGCTAAGTACATAGATATTATCACACGTTGAATAATTGGACCTAAAGCCTGCATGATATCTAGATATTCCACCAGTTCTCTGAATCTCAGTGTTAAGCCTCATCAATAATATGCTACTAAATATTTTTAGATTTACGTTTAATAGACCGATCGGTCGGTACATTGCCGGATCATATAAATCACCTTTTTTATGTATAGGGATTAGATTGGCTCCTTTCCATGAACTCGGAAATATTCCAGTTGTTATACATTTATTATAGAAAATGGTTGGGAACTTCCCCCAAATTATCAGTGCAGAAAGGAAGACTTCAGCTGGTATACCATCAGGGCCTGGAGCTTTATGCTTTTTTAATAGGTAAATAGCTAGATAAAATTCATCCAGGGTTACCATTATGGGTGGAATGTTAACATTTTTCGGCAAAGTGATATTTATTCTTTTCTGATGTAACCCCCCTGCAAATGGGGGTTCCCAAAAGACTTCCAGGAGCTTGCTTGAATGCTCCAAGCCTGAATGGTGTTTGGCGTTTAAGCCATTTATCAGTGAGTGTTTTTAGAACCTCTGGTACTGTCTCTTTAAGAGCTGTCTGCTTGCAGACATAATTAGTTTATATGGGGGGACTGTGTGTTTCTCTGTTTGAGTGCCACTCAAGCTGCTGCCAATTCCCTCCATTTTTGCAGTCACTAGGAGTGCAAAGGAAACCTATCTGAAAGATGTAACTGTTTGCCAGAAACCATTTAGAGTGATAATGAAATTACAGTTTGTCTAACCTGCTTTCTTTTGCAGTCAGAACAGTGTCTGCCTAGTTCCCCATTCTGGTTTTGAACTGCTGAACTGGACCAATCAGTGTGGGGTAAGCTAGCTCTAAAATGGTGCCTTGGACGAATCAGAACTTGGACTCATAATCTGAGCCAGCCACAAGAGGATTGTATGGGCAGTGACTCTGGGAGATGTAGTTTAGACTTCAGTGCCTTTTGGACCAACAGCAGCAGTCTATTGTGGTGACAGCCAATCCAGTCAAGAACTGGGAGGAACTCAAAGGAAGTGCCGGTTTTGTCGGTTGGAGTTTCAGTTGAGCTTTGGCAGTGAAGAAGGAAGGAGCCCTGTGCTTTTTCAGTGTGCAGTTTTAGTCAAAAACGTGTGTAAGGCCCAGAGTTCCGGTCTGCAGCTTGTGTAACTGCTTGTTAGGACTGAATCCGTCCTGTGAAAAGAATCAAAGGATCTCTGAAGAGTAGAAACCAGGCTCACCCTGTAGAAGACTGGAGAAATTATGAATTGCACTCGGTCTGTCAGGAACTGAATCTGCTGTGTGTTCTCCCGGGTATTGTGCAGTAATTGCGATCGGGATAGAGAAGCAGCCTGCCTGGTATAGTACTCTTTTTTTTTTTTACCATATAAATGTGTGAAGAGTCTCTTGGAGCTCAGGAGTAGCCCTGCTGATATTGAAGGACCCTATCTTATTTGGAGGTCGTGAGTACTAATTCAGGGTCGCTTCCTGTTGAATTGCCACATTAAATCCAAATGGAATTACTGTACTGCTGACTGTTTAATTTTCCTTTTCTCTGTGTGAAGGGCCCCTACCAGCTGCATGGTTTGGACTAGCCACTAGGGCTTGGGTACCCAGGGACAGTAACTGATAAGGATAGACCTGTGCACAGAGCCATAGGTAGATTATTAGAGTGATAAGCTAATTAACCTGATTTCTCCCTGTCCTTGTTATATCCCCTAAATAAATCAGAGCTGCTTGTTTCAGCAAAGTTATACTGCCTGAGGTATTTGTCTATGTTAAAGTACTGTACTGTGATTGTTGCACTGTATCTCATTTCACAGGAGGTCCCAGTGCCGGAACCAGTCCTGGGGTAAGTGTATACTGTGAGGTAATTCTGATATATTGTGTGGGCCACTAGTGGGAAGAAAGGGGGTTGCAGTGTCCCAGAGGCTGTGACCAAGTTAGTTTAACTATTGCAAACCCTGACCTCTGGGTGGAGGCACCGCCATTGGATCCAGGCCCCTCAACCTGTTAGTGGCAAATCAGGCAGGGTAGTAGCCCTGGGATAGCGCCATCTAGGGGTTACATCTTGGAGCTCACCGCTGGGATTGTGTGTCCTCTAGTGGCCATATTCGAACCACTGTTAAGAAAAAATGGGTACCCGACAGAAGTGGCTGTGCACCGGCTGGTGGAGTGGTGTACTGGGGAGAGATCGACCCCAAAATGCTATGCTTATCCTGGACATCCCCTGGGTATCAATACGGACACTGTGCAGGGAGTACTTTCCAAGGTGGAAGGTTTACAAAACCCTGTGGTGGTGGGTCGGCATGCTAATCTGCTCACCCACACTTTCCTGGCCCTAGTAGAGTTTAAGGATCCATAGATAGCTCCAAAGTGCCACAGACCATTACCCCAGAGGAGCCCTCACTGCTTGGAGAGTGATAACTAAGGACAGTAAAGACCGGGGAATGAGCCCACACCACTATCTGAAACTTTGAGGAGAAATTTGCTAAATGGTTCCTGGGGAAGGGAAAACTGTGGAGGACTTGAAGAAACTATTCTTGCCACCTGGTGGTGTTCCTCCCCAACACCCTCTCCTCCAGTACCCATAATGGTGGCTGAACCAATGCAGACTCCTATTTCTGCACCTGCCATTAGTCAGACTCTTACCAAGGTTTAGGATCTTCTCGCACCTCCCACCCCCAAGGGAGGATGACTGGGAGACCTGAATAGACTGTTGCCCCTCAAGTGCTAGAATGGCAATGCTCAGAGGCGGCGAAAGAGGGTTAGTGAGAGCCTCCGAGGTCCTGCCCTGGCTACCATCCATGCTAAACAGGCCAGTAACCCTGAAGCGACTGCACAGGCCTATCTTGAGGCCTTGGAGAATGTGTATGGAGCCCAGATTCTGATGAGGACCTATGGTGGAGAGTAAGAAATGCACAACAGTACCAAGGGAGTTGTTGTCTGTGTATGTCTCTCGGCTGGAAAAATTGTTGCAAGAATGCCTCAGAAAGGGTAGTTTGCCAGCGATTGAACTGGACCGAACCAGACTGGACAGAATCCTTAAGTCTGCCCCTTCTCAGAACTGCTGTTGCTTCAGTTACGCCTGGCAAATCGACTGGAATCCCACCCTCCTATGATGAGTTAATGAGAGAAATTGAGGAGTTGAGAAAAGGCGACCTCGGGAGGGACCTGCACCAACAGCTGTGGCTACGACCCAAGTGACTGAGGGTGACCCATCAAGTGAAGTTCAGGGCAGAGGTTGACAGTCAATGAGTGCTCTGACAAGGAAAAGATATGCCACAATGGGGCGAACTGTTGAGAGAGATCCAGAATTCAAAACAGTCCCTTTATGAAGGCCACGCCTGCAAATGCAGGCCCTGACCTATATCCGACTGCATCTGCTATGGGGTGGGGTACTCACCCATGTATCTCCTGCTGATAACAGCTCCAAACTCAATTCCTTGACCATGGAAGTGGAGAAACTGACGAGATGTCTCCAAATGCTTATCACGCCGAGACAGAGATGGCACCAGGTTTCCAGTTAGTAGTACCCCGCCCTGGCTCCCAGTGTGGCGCCTCGGCAGCTCAAACTCCAGAAAGTATGTTTTGCTATAATTGTGGGAAAGATGGGCACATGAAAAGGGAATGCCAGTCCCCAAAAGACACTGACAAAGTTGCATATAGGCTACAAGGAGAGCTTGGAGAACAAATCAGTGGTTAAGAGGTGCACGACATGATCCCAGTGAGGGCACCAAAATGCTAATTCACGTCCTTTGTGGCAAGGTCAGCTCCCAGGCCCCCACTACCGCCTCTCCAGACTGGTCCAGAATAGTGGGTCCCTCCATGGAGACCACTGTAAAAGTGAATGGAGTGTCTACAAGAGCTGTATTAGACAGTGGCTCCCAAGTGACAATTATGTTCCAGGATTGGTATCAGAAGCATTTGTCAGACGTGCCCTTACAACCATTAGAAGGACTGCATGTATGGGGGTTAAGTGAAGCCTACCCCTATTCTGGGTATATCGAATTTGGCTGTCTTTCCCACCTCCGTGGCTGGAGTGGCCGAACAAGTAGAGACCCTAGCCTTAGTGTGTCCCCCACTGGACTGTATGATGGTGTCCCTTTGTTGATTGGAACAAATGCTCATATGTTCGGAAGGCTGCCACAGTTGTGTTATGAAAACAGGGTCAAAGACTAGTAGAGCTTTAAGAGTTCCGGCTTTAATTAAGAAGGCCTATGAGGCACAGAGAGATGCTGAAAAACAGAACCAGAGGAACCGGTCGGAATTGTATGGAAGAAGGATCCTGAGTCTCTGATCCTGGCGCCAAATGCCCAGTGTACCTTACAGGAGAGGTCCGTATCAGAAAGGATGTTAAGAATAAAATATTAATGTTGGATGCACCAGGCGATGGAAAATTGCCAGAGGGACTGCTGGTCAAGCCTAGTATTTTGCCCGCTAGAGCCCATGCTTATGCCAGAAGGGTAATGGTCCAAGTTCATAATGTGTCTGAAAGAGACATTCGAGTAAACAGAGGTTGCATCCTGGCTAATGTGCATTGTGCAGACACTGCAGTGCTACCCAGCAGCAAGAGTTCAAGGAAGAATGACAGAGTAACGCCTGACTTGTTTGATTTCGGCGACTCCCCGCTGCCAGCTGAATGGAAAGTGAGGATCAGTGAGAAGCTTGCCCAGAGAGACCAGGTGTTTTCTTTAAAGGAATGGGATGTAGGATGCGTGCAAGGAGCTGAGCACAATATCTGGCTGCATGACGAAAGACCATTTCGTGAGAGGTCTCGACGCCTGGCACCTGCTGACATAGATGATGTGAGACGGCATCTGCAAGTGATGTTAGCTGCTAGTGTAATACAAGAATCCAGAAGCCCTTATGCTTCCCCCATTGTGGTAGTGAGGAAAAAGAATGGAACAGTAAGGATGTGTGTGGATTATCGCACCTTAAACCGGCGGACTATCCCTGATCAGTACACAATGCCCGCATTCAGGATGCTTTGGACTGCCTAAACGGGAGCAAGTGGTTCTCTGTGCTGGATCTCCGCAGTGGGTACTACCAGATCCCGATGGCCCCAGAGGACCGTGAGAAGGCGGCCTTTATCTGTCCGCTTGGGTTCTATGATTCATGAGGATGCCTCAAGGATTTCAGGTGCCCCAGCCACTTTTCAACGATTGATGGGCGTGCAGTGGGGGACATGAACTTACTAGAGTGCCTGGTTTACTAGATGATGTTATTGTGTTTGGCAGCTCACTGGAGGAACATGAGAGCAGATTATTTAAGGTATTGGACCGACTGGAGGACTTTGGCCTTAAACTGTCCATTGATAAGTGTCAATTCTTTCAAACATCAGTAAAGTATGTGGGACACATAGTATCCACCGAGGAATAGAGACCAACCAAGTAAGTTGAGGCCTTGACCACCTGGCCACAGCCCAAAATCTAAAAGAACTGCAAAGATTCCTGGGATTCTGTGGTTATTATCGGCGTTTCATCAAGGACTATTCAAGAGTGATCCGCCCTTTACTTAACCTTACTCAAGGGTATCCCCCAACCCACAAAAAATACCAAAAGTCAGCGTCCCTCAAGACTGAAAGAGTGTATTTTCATCCGAGTGAAGTATTTGGGGCCCGCTGGACTCCTGATTGTGAGACTGCTCTTCATGAGATCATATATCAACTTACCCATGCTCCAGTGCTGGCCTATGCCGATCCAAGAAAACCTTACGTCCTGCACACTGATGCTAGCTTGCAAGGGTTGGGGGCTGTGTTGTACCAAGAGCATGAGAATGGCCTGAGACCAGTGGCCTTTGCCAGTAGAAGCCTGACCCCATCCGAAAAGAACTATCCTGTACATAAGTTAGAGTTCCTAGCTTTGAAGTGGGCTATTGTTGACCAATTCCATGAGTACTTGTATGGGGCTAAAATACTAGTAAAAACTGACAATAATCCTTTGACCTATGTGCAGACCTCAGCTAAGTTGGATGCCACTGGCCATAGGTGGCTTTCTGCATTATCTACATATGACTATGCTCTCGAATACCGAGCAGGTCTGAACCACATAGATGCTGATGCTCTCCCGGAGGCCTGTTCCCCAGAATGATTGGGTCCGATTGGCAGAACCTGACATTCGAGCACTCTGCCGGAAGTTTGACAGGGAGGAACAAATGTCCACGGACGCAGTGGACTGCATGGTGGATTGCTTGGGACCCTCTGAGAATTGCATACCTGCTGCTTATTGCCACTTTTCTGCAATAGACATTGGTGCACTGCCTCAGCTGGACAATGACAGTATTCGGCGGGCTCAATCCCGCAATCCCATGATCAAAGCAGCTTTAGAAGCCCTCTATGCAGGAAAAGATGTGTCCAACTTATGCTCCACTGATTTGAGAACTGCACTGTTATACAAAGAAGGTCCTAAGTTGAAACTGATCAATAAACTGTTATACAGAGAAACAGTAGACAGAGGGGGACAAGTAGACAAACAACAACTAGTGCTGCCCACTGCCTTCGAGACTCAGTACTGAGGTCCTTGCACAACCACATGGGGCACCTTGGTATAGACAGAACACTTGACTTGGTGAGATCCAGATTCTATTGGCCTAAGATGGGGGCTGATGTGGAGCAACACATTCGAACTTGTAGTCGCTGCTTACAGAGAAAGCTTTGTCCCAGAGGGCTGCCCCTTGTTAACATCACCACCAGTGCACCCATGGAGCTGGTTTGTATTGATTTTCTGAGTTTGGAGTCAGATCAAAGAAATATCAGTAATGTGCTGGTGGTCACTGACCATTTCACGAGATATGCCCAAGCTTTCCCACCAAAGACCAGAAAGCATCCACTGTGGCCAAAGTACTTGTAGAAAACTTTTTTGTTCACTATGGGGCTCCACAAAGAATCCATTCTGATCAAGGGAGAGACTTTGAGAGTCGTCTGATCAAAGAGATGCTTTCTCTGTGGGGAGTGCGAAAGTCCAGAACCACTCCTTACCACCCCAAGGGGGGACCCACAGCCTGAACGTTTCAACCGCACTTTGCTAGATATGCTAGGCACCCTGCACCCAAAGGACAAGCCTAGATGGAGCCAACAAATTAGCACCCTGGTACATGCTTATAACTGCACCAAAAGTGATGCCACTAGATTCTCCCCCTACCGCCTGATGTTTGGAAGAGAAGCTCGACTACCAGTAGATGTGTGTTTTGGGGTCTCTCCTGATGGGGTTCAAGCTGACAACTATTTACAGTATGTGCAAAAGTTAAAGGCCCAGCTAACTCATGCGTACCAACTGGCTCAAACCATGGCTGCCAAAAGAAATCTGGCCAACAAAGAAAGGTATGATAAAAAGGTGAAAGCACAGGAACTCCAGGAGGAAGATCGGGTATTGCTAAGAAATCTGGGACTGCATGGCAAGCACAAGATTGCTGACAGATGGCACCATCTCCCTCACATTGTAGTGGGCAAACTAGATGATCTGCCAGTGTACAAAGTAAGGCCTGAGAATAATTCAAAAGATGTAAAAACAATGCATAGAAATCATTTGCTGCCCATTGGACAAATCTGAATTGAGTCTGAGCCCCTAGAAGATGCCCCCTCTGGACCAATGACTAGAGCTGCTGCTAAGAAAAGATCAAGAAAGTCTGCACCTACAGAAGCAAAGTTAAAGTGTTCCCTCCACAAGTCCCAGTTGAGCATGACGTCAGTCCATACTGGAAGAAAGTGAGAGTGACTTTGAATACTATCCTTCTACGAACTGAGTCAATTGTTTCGGGCAATCCCTAGTCAATACTGGAGACAAAGCTGGGCCTTCTGGACTGTCTAAGCCCCCAGCTTCATCCCTGGAGCCAATGCTCCCAGAAAGTGAAGTGCAAAGCATCAGATCAGATGAAATGGAATCATTGTGCATGGTTGAACTGTTTGAGCTTTCAGGGAGGAAAATGATAGATTGGGGCAGACTGGTGATACACCGAACAAGAAGAGTATTTTGAGTGCCCTGACAGTCCACTGCCAGTGTCCGAAAGCTCTCCATACGAGCCAAATGTTGTGGACTCAGAAACTGTAACTCCTGGAGCTGAAAGTGCCCAAGTTCTAGCCTCTCTACCCCCATGGAGACTCCCTGACAAAGTGAGGACAATGCTGAAAATGAGGCTCAGAGTGCAGAGACTGTAACAGTTCCCCTAGAAAGACTGGTCGAGCTGTAAAGCCTGTGGTGCACCTCAGTTATGATTCCCTTGGAGGCCTGTGGATTTGCCTCTCAATGTTGTCCATAAAGGAGTGTATGTGTCCCTGAGCTCATTGCCCAAACTGAGCGTCAGTGCTAACTCCAAGTTACTTGTGTTGCCCTCTAAGTATGGTGCCCTTGCCCCGTCCAGCCCCAAGGTGACTGATAGGGAAGGGCCCCCTCTCTTCAGGTTTCATGTACAAGAGGTAATAACTTGAGTTATGGTACAATGTGTATGTAATACTGTGTAAAGAGTGATGTACTGCAATATTTCAGAAATGTGTTCTTGGTAAATGATATATTGACTGATGATTACCATGTGAGCCTAATGCAAATGTATATGGTTGCAGTTGAAACTTATGGGGGTACTTGCTTGACGCGGACGTCAAGCTTTCCCAGGCCAGGAAGGGTGTAACCCCCCTGCAAATGGGGGTTCCCAAAAGACTTCCAGGAGCTTGCTTGAATGCTCCAAGCCTGAATGGTGTTTGGCGTTTAAGCCATTTATCAGTGAGTGTTTTTAGAACCTCTGGTACTGTCTCTTTAAGAGCTGTCTGCTTGCAGACATAATTAGTTTATATGGGGGACTGTGTGTTTCTCTGTTTGAGTACCACTCAAGCTGCTGCCAATTCACTCCATTTTTGCAGTCACTAGGAGTGCAAAGGGAACCTATCTGAAAGATGTAACTGTTTGCAGAAACCATTTAGAGTGATAATGAAATTACAGTTTGTCTAACCTGCTTTCTTTGCAGTCAGAACAGTGTCTGCCTAGTTCCCCATTCTGGTTTTGAACTGCTGAACTGGACCAATCAGTGTGGGAGTAGCTAGCTCTAAATGGTGCCTTGGACGAATCAGAACTTGGACTCATAATCTGAGCCAGCCACAAGAGGATTGTATGGGCAGTGACTCTGGGAGATGTAGTTTAGACTTCAGTGCCTTTTGGACCAACAGCAGCAGTCTATTGTGGTGACAGCCAATCCAGTCAAGAACTGGGAGGAACTCCAAGGAAGTGCCGGTTTTGTCGGTTGGAGTTTCAGTTGACCTTGGCAGTGAAGAAGGAAGGAGCCCTGTGCTTTTTCAGTGTGCAGTTTAGTCAAAAGCTGTAAAGGCCCAGAGTTCGGTCTGCAGCTTGTGTAACTGCTTGTTAGGACTGAATCCGTCCTGTGAAAAGAATCAAAGGATCTCTGAAGAGTAGAAACCAGGCTCACCCTGTAGAAGACTGGAGAAATTATTGAATTGCACTCGGTCTGTCAGGAACTGAATCTGCTGTGTGTTCTCCCGGGTATTGTGCAGTAATTGCGATCGGGATAGAGAAGCAGCCTGCCTGGTATAGTACTCTTTTTTTTTTTACCATATAAATGTGTGAAGAGTCTCTTGAGCTCAGGAGTAGCCCTGCTGATATTGAAGGACCCTATCTTATTTGGAGGTCGTAAGTACTAATTCAGGGTCGCTCCTGTTGAATTGCCACATTAAATCCAAATGGAATTACTGTACTGCTGACTGTTTAATTTCCTTTTCTCTGTGTGTGAAAGGGCCCTACCAGCTGCCACGGTTTGACTAGCCACTAGGGCTTGGGTACCCAGGGACAGTAACTGATAGGATAGGCCTGTGCACAGAGCCATAAGTAGATTATTAGAGTGATAAGCTAATTAACCTGATTTCCCCTGTCCTTGTTATAGCCCCTAAATAAATCAGAGCTGCTTGTTTCAGCAAAGTTATACTGCCTGAGGTATTTGTCTATGTTAAGTACTGTACTGTGATTGTTGCACTGTATCTCATTTCACAGGAGGTCCCAGTGCCGGAACCAGTCCTGGGGGTAAGTGTATACTGTGAAGGTAATTCTGATATATTGTGTGGGCCACTAGTGGGAAGAAAGGGGGGTTGCAGTGTCCCAGAGGGCTGTGACCAAGTTAGTTTAACTATTGCAAACCCTGACCTCTGGGTGGAGGCACCCGCCATTGGATCCAGGCCCCTCAACCTGTTAGTGGCAAATCAGGCAGGGGTAGTAGCCCCTGGGATAGCGCCATCTAGGGGTTACACTGATTTATCAAAAAAAAGTTGGAAAAATATTCAAGTCATGTCTCTTAAGAGATATATATATCAATCTGTGATTTAAATATACCAGTTCCTTTTGCTACCAGGGTCCAAAACAGTTTAGAATCATTACTCTGTACTGCATTTAACATAATTTGCCATTGAGTGTTAAAAAATGCCTTTTTCTCCATTTCAAGAAGACTTTTATATTGCCTTTTTTCAATATAAATTTGTTTCAGTAACTGTCTGTTCCTGTCATTCCTGTAATAGCCGTGCAATTTCCTAATATTATTTGTTTTTAGCTGACATTCCTTATCAAATCTTGTACCAATAGAAGACTTACTTTTATTCTTAATTGTCTTTTCTATACAGCTTTTAATATTCTCAAATACAGTAGTTAATTCTTCCATCAGTAAGTCCTGCTCTATTCTCCACAAATCTCTTGTTTCCTTAATCAGTATTGAAGTCATTAAGATAGGGACTATCTCTATATTGGTGTTCTGATTCCAGATGATTTTTTGTGGGCTCTTATTTCTGTATACAATACATTATCTCTAATATTACCATTCCAATAGGATTTGGCCTTGATGCTGTAAGAATAAGTGGAAAGTGATCACTATCTCCTGTTATTGCTACATTCATATTCCTCCATGTAAAGGGAAAACCATTCCAAATAATATAATCTATTATGGAAGATCCTCTATTTGTTACACAAGTAAATCCACCTGCTAAGTCATTCAAATATCTACCATTTAATCGGTAGAGATTAAAATCCCTAAGAAGGTCAATAAATTGTTCCCATTATTATTCACTTGTACATCTTTTGATTTCCTTTGCAAGAGATTTTCCCTGCTAAGTGAGTGATAATAGTGAGGATCATCTGTTAGACCATCAAATACCCCTATTCTGGAATTAAAATCTCCCCAAATCAAAATATCTGCATTTCTGTGTTACAGTGTTATTTCCAGCAATACACTATTCAGTTCATTCCACAGTGTAGGAGCATAAAAATTAGAGAATTCAGGAGGTATATAGTAGTTAACAATTACCATCTCTTGTAGTTTATCCTTTACATATACCACGAAATAATTACTAGTAATTTGACCAGGTATTAACTGTTGAAAAGTCCTAATCTTAATAAAGGTTAGCAATCCACCTGAACATCTACCCTAACTCTTTTTTTCTTACACCCACACTCTGGAATGCTACATATCCATTTAGATCTGCTATGTCATTAGGTGTTGCCAAGTCTCCTGTAAACATAATATATCGTGTTCTGGTAAGAATGACCTAAATTCCATATCCACTAATTTATTTGACCATCCAGCTATGTTCCAGGAAATATGACATGTTTTCTCTGTGTTCTCTTAGTTGTCCAGGGATATTATCCTGACTATAGTTACGTCAGTCATCATATCCTGCCATTAATTTAAGTCTATCTGATAATGCAGTCTCATTTCCAGGAATACCTCTATCAGTGTGTATATTCGAAGTCAACTCATGAGGCAATATCACATAAAGGCCATGACCATCTAATTTATCTGTCTTGTTCACAATACAGTTTACTATCTTAATATTGCTTTTGTTAATAGGTAATCATCCTCATTCTTAACTGAGCTCATTCCAAACACTCAATATTTTTGACTTGTTTTTATCCTCATGCTTTTCTCTTTCTTTATTGAATAGAACTCTATTTGGAAAGGTATAATTAAGCCTTCCTCTTGAATCAGCCAGCTGTTTACCCAAACAGTGTTAGCAACCCTTGGTGAGACAAACAGTACAGTATATCAATCATAATTGCTGCAGAATTTTGGATTTTTTTATTTCTATTATATCATCCTCTGTAAATTGTATACCTTTTGCTTCATTTAAGTAATGTAATAGTTGAATCTCAAAATTACCCGTGTCAATATTACCCCAGTTTGCTGGCCCATAAATTCTAACAAGAGGGTACAATTCTAACAAATTTACCTCAGGATCTGTGTGCGTTGTGACAGGCTCAGTGGGGAGACCACATGGGCCAGACTTTACTACATCACTATATAATGGTTTTATATCACATGAACACTGATTCTCTCTGACCTTTTCATTATTACTCTTTGATTTGCGATCTTTGGTTACCAATGGAATTTCACCAACGTGTTTATTCAATTCTGCCACTTCTTTTTCCAAATTATGTAATTGGGTCAAAAGAGATTTTTCTGATATATCAATCAATCTTGTCTCAACATAAGATGAACTTTGTTCCTTCTTCTTCTCCAGTATTACATTTTCTATTATTACTTGACTTTTTTTTACCCTTTCCTTTATTTTTTTCTGCCAGTACATTATCCTTATTCAATAAATGTCTGTGGCTTTTATTCTTTCCTAACTTAGTCTTAGTTTTATTATTTTCATTCTCAATTAGTTTTTTTCCCCTTTTTTCTTTTTGCCTTTTGTTTTTTTGTTTTGTTGTGTTTTCTGGTGAGTTAGGAAATTCAGTACTACTAAAATCTGGTCTTAACTTCGTCATATCCTGTTGAAACTCTGTTTCTTGGGTAGGCTCAATTATAACAGGACACTCCCTGTCACTTAACTGATTCAGCCTTGCCCTACTATAGGCAATCTCTTCTCTCATCACTTCCATTATGTTCTTATTTATTACGAACTGCTCCATGATTGCTAGATGAGCTTGATGGGGATTACCCATTAGTTCCATCATATAATCATTCAAACAGAGGGGTCTGTATTTGATTTTATCTTGTCTAACTTCAGTCAGTTAATTTTTTACTTCTACCCCCACAATTTTCACATAGCCTGATGTTAAAGTTGGCTTCTAATGATTTTAAGCCTTGTATAGTTGTCTGAAGGTCCTGGATCACACCCTACAAAGCCAGATTAGGACGTGACTCAGGACCGACAACATCATCATCAGTACTCAGAATTATACTTGAACTTGAATGATCCTCCTCTGGCAAATTGTTCTCCATAGAATCATTAACATCCCAGAGTTTTGGTGTAGTTTACAAATCCACTGTGGATAAAGTTTCCACATTGTATGAATTATCAGAAATTATTCGCTCGATATTTACAACTTTATAAAAATGAAATAATCAAATTTGGGTTTCAGTGTGAGGACTAATACTAATATAAGTGTACCAGTCTAAAGCTCCACTTCAGGCATCAGCAAAACTTCAACTGCATGTTTTAGGCACTGACATCAACCCCCTCAGAATGCTCAATGAAGATGCTCAAAGTTAGAGATGTCAGGCATGCACTTTAAGCCTGATGTTACGTGCACCTAGACAACCAATCAATCTTTAAAAACACTTTTTAAAAAAAATTCTCTAATAAACTCACTTTTTCTACTAGGCAATGTGGTTTTTGCTAAAATATAGAACTATTTCATAACTTATTCTAAACAGAACATATAAGTTTATAAAACATTTATGAAGCACATACAGAGAGAGCAAAATGTGTTATAAACAAATCATTAGAGATAAGAGGATAGAGGGACAAGGGGCAAAATAGAACAAAGGAACAAAAGATTTTTACTCCCCTTGTGGTAATTCTATAAGTCTCCTTGTTTTGGGATTTTCTCTTCACACACGCTTACCTTATACCTTCAGTCACAGTGCTATATAACACAGTCCTGAGACAGAGCGGGTGTGTCTCCTGCAGAACTCTCAGGCCTTCATCCTTCAGAACCCTCCACAGGATTTCCTGCTCCTCTCACACACAGGGGGACCTCTCCAGCGCAGACTGTCCAACCTCTGGGGGGAAATACAGGACAGGGCAAAGACTGTAGAAAAATCTGAAGCATAAGCTAGACTGGAAAGAACCCGACCCTGCTTAGGCAATGTAGATAAAAATGTGCTGAGGATAGGATAAATGGGATAGAATAAATAAAATATATCACTAACCTAACAGAACTAAAGGGTAAACATGGAGGAGAGGAGGCACTGTGGGTCACCCTGGAGACTGGAAATAGCTCCACAATCTGCACAGGGGTTGTATACAGACCCCTGTCTCAGGGGGAGGAAATGGACAAGGAAACAATAGAAGGCATCCTTGGGATGGCAGAGAAAGGGGAGATATTGCTGATGGGGGACCTGAATATGCTAGATGTTAATTGGAGCACCTTTGCTGCAGCCACATCCAAGAGCAGGGCCATTTTTGATGCCCTACAGGGGGCATGCCTCTGCTAGTTTTGGAACCCACTCAGGAGGGAGCAATCTTAGACCTGGTACTCTCAAATGGGGACAGAGAGGATCTCTGATCTTGAAGTGGGTAGCCATCTGGGAACAAGCGACATCCAAACAGTGTGGTTCACAATAAACTTAGCTGTACAGTCAAGCCACACAAAAGTGAAGGTACTGGACTTCAGGAGGGCTGATTTTGTCAAAATGTGAGAGTGCCTCAGAAAAGCACTAGCAAACAGGCAAGAAGGTGGGGTGGAGCAACAATGGGGAAACATCAAAACTGCCATCACAGAGGCAACAAGCCTTTGTGTGAAGCAAATAAATCAAAACGAAAGAAAAAAACACTCTGGTTCTCAAAAGAAGTGGCAGGGAAGGTAAGGGAGAAAAAGATAGCATTTAGGAAGTATAAGGAAACACAGAAGGAGCAGGACAGAGAACTGTACCAATTAAAGCAGAAGGAAGTTAGAAAGGCAGTCAGAATAGCAAAGACCCAAACCAAGGAAAAGATAGCCAACTCGGTTAAGAAGGGGGCTAAAACCTCTTATAGGTACATTAGGGAGCAAAGAAAGACAAAGGCAGGGATGCTGAGGCTGAATAAAGAGGAAGGTGGTTAGGCAGAGAGCGACAGTGAAAAAGCAGGGATACTGAACGAATACTTCTGCTCAGTATTCTCAATGGAAAAGCAGGGGGAAATACCTAATCCGGTCAACAGAAGCACTCTGGATAGGGGGGTTGATAATAGTCCTGTCACAGAAGAAATGGTTCTGAAAGAACTCTTAAAACTGAAGGTGGATAAAGCAATGGGCCCTGATGGGATTCATCCAGAATTCTAAAAGAACTAAGGGAAGAACTAGTAACACCACTGACTACCCTTTTTAATAAATCATGGGAGGATGGTGTGGTACCTGAGGACTGGAGCAGGGTGGATGTGATTCCCCTTCACAAAAGTGGGAGCAAGACAGAGGCAGAAAACTACAGATCTGTCAGTTTGACCTCAGTGGTAGGGAAAATGATGGATTCACATCTGAAGGAAAGAATTGTTGTGTACCTAGAGGCCAGTGGGGCACAGGACCCAAGGCAGCATGGATTCACAGTGGGAAGATCATGTCAAACAAATCTAATTGATTTTTTTGACTGGGTGTCCAAATCAATAGACCAGGGAGGGGCTGTGGACATGGCCTACCTAGATTTTAGCAAGGTATTTGACACAGTCCCACACAAAAGATTAATAAACAAATTAGCCAGCCTGGGATGGGGTCACAGGGTGGTAGCCTGGGTAAAACACTGGCTGGACAACAGGCCACAGCAGGTAATAGTAAATGGAGTCAACAGTGAAGAAAGGAGGGTTACTAGAGGGGTACCGCAGGGTTTAGTGCTGGGGCCGGTCCTTTTTAATGTCTTTATAAGTGACATTGCAGAGGGACTGGAAAGGAAAGTATGTCTCTTTGCAGATGACACAAAGACCTGCAACAGGGTTGATACACAAGGTGGGGTGGAAAGGATGAAAAGGGACTTGGCAAGGTTGGAGAAATGGTCAAATGTATGGCAGCTTAGATTCAATGCAAAGAAGTGCAATGTAATGCACCTGGGAAACAAAAACCCAGAGGAAGAGTACACAATGGTGGGTGAGATACTGACAACAACAAAAAAGGAAAGGGACCTGGGTGTAGTCATATCAGATGACCTGAAGGAGGGCCAGCAATGTGAGAAGGCAGTAAGGAGTGCTGGTGGGATACTGGGATGCATAGGTAGAAGCATCACCAGTAGAAAATGGGAAGTTGGCCCTCTGTACAGACAGTTGATAAGACCACATCTGGAGTACTGTGTACAGTTCTGGAGACCCCATCTCCGCAAAGACATAGACAGGGCAGATGCTGTCCAGAGGAGGAGGACAACCAAAATGGTGCAGGGTCTGCACCAGAAGACATATGAAGAAAGACTAAAGGAGCTTAAGATGTATAGCCTCGAGGAAAGGAGGGAGAGGTGGGACATGATAGAAACTTTCAAATATCTCAAGGGAATCAACAAAGTCCAAGAGGGTAACATCTTTCAGAAAAAGAAATGTGCAAGAACAAGGGGGCACAAATTGAAGATCGAGGGGGGGACGGCTCAGAGGTAATGTGAGGAAGTATTTCTTCACAGAGAGGGTTGTAGATGCATGGAACAACCTTTCTGAGGAGGTAATAGAGTCAAAAACAGTAGGGGAATTCAAGAATGCATGGGACAGGCATAAGGCAATTCTAGTGGGGGGGTAGGAGAAAGTAGGCTGTTGGTTAACTAGGATCTGCAGCTTATCTGTTAGGTAGGAAAATGGGCAGACTAGGTGGGCTAAGTGGTCCTTATCTGCTGTCAAATTCTCTGTTTCTATATAACCTAATAATTTAGGCAACAGTGGTTTACCATTTATAAAAAGCAAGAACGCGTATCAGGTCCCTGCTGAGTACTCCTCTGAGCTCAGCTTGCAGCTTCACCTCTCCCCTCTAGTCCATCAGGGACCTTTGAGGAGAGCCAGGTCTCATTGAAGGTCAGTATGTCAGGATTATGTTACGACATCCAGACTTGCAGCTCATCAAGCTTCAGTAGTAGGCTTTGAATGTTAATGGAGGCTAAGGTAAGGGACTGAAGTTTTTTGGGTGGAAGGTTGGTTTTTGCTGGGGGACCTAGGTTAGGATGAATGTTACCTGATAGTAGTAAGAGGAGAAGAGCAATTCATATGAAGTAAAGCACAAGGAGCTTCAACACCTTACATTGTCTCCTTCTGGAAGTTCTAATCTGAGATGTGTTGCTAACTGGGCTGAGAAGCTATAATAGTTGTGGGTATTCTGGGAGGGGGAATTAGACAGTCAGACTCTTAGTTGGGGTGGTGTAAGCGTTTGTCCATACATGGGAGGCACTTGAGGATAGTGTGCTGGAGGGTACACTTGTGAGCATGGTAGCATCAGTTAGCAGTGAGGCAAGAGTGCTGTAAGGGTAGTTTTGGGGTAGAAGGATGAGAATAGGAAGGAGTAGAGTTAGATGGCAGTGTTTCATTTCAAGTGGAGCTAGGAGGGATAGTTGGGATGTGGTACAAGAAGAGAAGGGTGGAGGGAAACCACAATTCAGTTGGATGCATAGGAATAAAGGTGAGGGCTTAGAAGGTAGAAGTGAACTGAATATGTGTGTATAATAAAGTAGAGGGTTAAGAAGGTAGAAGTTACCTGACTACGTGTGTGCAGCGGGTATAGGCAGTGTAAGCAACTGATGTCAGTAATGCAGTGTGAATTGGTGGAGTGTCACTTTAAGGGAAGTTGAGGCAGGTGAGCACAAATTAGAGAGAGAGAACCTAGTGGGGTGTATCTGTGTGCAGAGAAAGTGTAATTAATAGAGGTAGAGTCTGGGGAGGTGGGGGACAAAAATATTGGTGTAGAAACAAAAAGCCATAGCAAGGTAAGCTTTTTGCCAAAAATGCAATGGATCATTGGCAGTCCAGTAACAGGTAGGTAGAACAGTGGCTTCAGCCAATGATGTGCTTGTTAGGTTTAAGGCGACCAATCAGGTGGCTTGCCTGGGAATCAGGACTTCCCGAGGTGTTCAGCGGACCATACCTTAGTCTGGGCTGCCTGAGGGGATAGTGCAGCCAGCCAGGAGCAGCACCATGCCATGGTGCAGGAAGCGCCCAATCAAGGGCAAAATTCTGAAAGAGAGAAATAAGAGTGCTGGTTTCAGTATTAGGTGAAAACAAGTTGCGCTAGTGGTTTAATCAGGGGCAGGTTTGGGGGTTAAACAAAAGCAGGTAGGAGTGAGTGTGAAAAAGAGGAGGGTGAGGGGGGAGGTGGGAAGAAGGAATCACAGTCAGGCACTAAGGCTAAGGTGCCAAAGCATGATGAGAGTTACAAAAGAGGTAGATTAAAATTAAACGTTCGGTATGGAGGGAGGAGGGATAGTAGCAGTTAAAGTGTAGGAAAGAGGCTCAGGCTTTCTCAGGGAAAGAAATTACAGCTAAGGGAGCAGGAAAATTAAAAGGTGCGGGGGCAGGTAACAGAGGAGGACAAAGCAGGGTTGGAACAATAGGGCAGAGGGCAGCAGAGCATAGGTTAAAGCAGCGAGCATAAAACTTAACACAGTAGGCTGTAAACTGTAATTAGAAATTCCCACAATTACATATTAGGTAACACTATGCAGTTCAGGCAAATATAAAGCAAATGTTAGGCTAGCAGTAAAAACAGATTAGGTAGAAACTCTGATAGCAGTATAAAGAAAACCACCTCAAACACAAAATATTGGTGTATAAACGATAATCTGTAGCAAGGTAAGCTTTTTGCTGAAAATGCAATGGATTGTTGGAAGTCCAATAGCAGGCAAGTAGAACAGTGCCATCAGCCAATGATGTGCCTTGTCGAGTTTAAGGCCAGCAATCAGGTGGCTTGCCTGGGAACTGGGACTTCCTGAGGAGTTCAGTGGACCATACCTTAGTCTGGGTGGGCTTAGGAGACAGCGAGGCTGGCCAGGAGTAGCACCAGGCCGTGGTGCAGGAGATGCCAGATCAAGGGCAAAATTCTTAAGTCTGGGCATGCTGAGTAGATAGCATGACTGGCCAGGAGCAGCGCCGGGCCACTGTGCAGGAGGCACCCAGTCAAGGGCAAAATTCTGAAAGGATTAGTAAATGAGGAAGTAAAGGAATATGCTGGCTGGTGTTGTTGAGGGCAAAATACAGTCTAAAATGTGTCATTTCAGGCACTTCAGACACTGCTTTCTGTATTAAAAGCAGGATAGGCTGACTTTCGCTACCTTTGACTATCCAAGGTGGTAAGTCCATTTCTAACAGGGTAAATGTGACAAAATCACTTTAAATGGTAAAAAACTGGGTTTGTTTTTACATACCTTTTACACATGGGGATGTGTTTGGGAGTGTAAACTGAGTGTAAATGAGATGTTTCCCATAGAAATGTAGAATTTATGAGCAGAAAAGGACCACTTGGCCCTCCCAGTCTTCCAAGATGCTCCCTGCCTATTATGTCTCCTCATACCTTAACTCATCTCCTGTGACCCTCACTCCTCCATGCCTATTTACTAATATTCCTCTATATTAGTCCCATGCATGTTAGGTGCCCCCTATTGTTTTTGCCTCCACTACTTCCGTTGGCAGTCTGTTCCAGGCGTCTATAGATACATTAGTGAAAGGAGAAAGTCCAGAGAGGGTATTGCTAAGCTCAAAGGAGAAAAGGGGGCATGTGAGGAGGAGGACCCTGTAAAAGCATCTATCCTAAATAGATACTTTTGCTCAGTATTTACTGAAGAGAAGGTAGGGCAGGGCCCACCGCTCCAGCACCATGGACACAGGGGGAGGGAGGTGAGCATTACTCCTTCACAAAGAAAGAGTCCTACAAGAGCTTCTGTTGGCTCAGGTGGACAAGGCAATGGACCTGATGGCATACATCCCAGGGTACTTAGGAGCTAAGGGTGGAACTAGCAGAGCCATTAGCAGAACTGTTTAGCGAGTCTCTGAGCACAGGAGAGGTCCCAGAAGACTGGAGAAGAGCTCATGTGATCCCGCTCCACAAGAGTGGTAGCAGGAGGAGGCAGGGAACTACAGACCAGTCAGTCTTACCTCTGTAGTGGGCAAGATTATGGAGGCATTCCTTAAGGAAAGGATAGTGCAACACCTGGAATCCATAGGGGCACAGGATCCAAGACAGTATGGGTTTACAAAACAGGTCCTATCAAACTAATCTCTTAGATTTCTTTGACTGCAACCAGAGTGGTGGGACCAAGGGGGAGCAGTTGATGTTGCCTACCTTGACTTCAGCAAAGTTTTCGACACTGTTCCACATAGAAGATTGATAAATAAGCTGGGTAGGCTCGGGGTGGGTCAGGAGTTGGTCAACTGGGTGGCAAACTGGTTGACGGACAGAAAACAGAGAGTGGTGGTAAATGGTATACAGTCAGAATAGATGCAAGTCACAAGTGGGGTACCTCAGAGATCAGTCCTGGGGCCAGTCCTCTTCAATATATTCATTAGTGACATTACAGATGGACTAGAGGGTAAGGCTTGTCTGTTTGCAGATGACACCAAGATTGCAACAGAGTAGATGATCCAGATGGGGTGGGCAGAATGAGAAGAGATCTGGATAAACTAGCAAAATGGTCAGAAGAGTGGCAAAATGGTCAGAAGAGTGGCAATTGGGATTTAATGCAAAGAAGTGCATGATCATGCACATAGGGAAGAGAAACCCTGAAGCCACATATAGGCTGGGAGGGGAGTTGCTGGCAGTCACAAAGGAAGAAAGAGACTTGGGCATCATCATCACTGATGACCTGAAATCATCCAAGCAGACCTCTAAAGCAGTAGGTAAGGCTACGGGGATGTTAGAGTGTATGAGTGTATAAGTGTATTAGTAGGGGTATCACAAGTCGTAAGAGGGAGATAATAACCCTCTTTACAAGACACTAGTTAGGCTCCCATCTGAGTACTGTATGCAGTACTGGAGGCCACACCTTCACAAGGACATTAACAAATTGAGGCAGTCCAGAGAAGGGCAACCAAAATGGTGCAGGGACTGCATCAGAAGACATATAAGGACAGATTAACGGAGCTCAATATGTATACCCTTGAGCAAAGGAGGGAGAGAGGTGATATGATTGAAACATTCAAACACCTTAAGGGCATTAACAATGTGAAAGAGTCTAACATGTTTAAATATAAGAAAAATAGCCAGACAAGAGGACACAGCATGAGAATAGAGGGAGGCCGATTAAGGGGGAATGTGAGGAAATTCTTTTTCACAGAAAGAGTGGTGGATGCATGGAACAGCCTACCTCAGGAAGTGGTGGCTATGAATACAGTACAGGGCTTCAAACAGGCATGGGATAGGCATAAGGGAGCAATACAGATGTATATGGATAGATAGGTCATTGACAGGGCAAAGGTGTGTGGCTCATTCATAAGGTAGAAAAAATGGGCAGACTGGATGGGCCTTGCGGCCCTTATCTGCCGTCAACCTCTATGTTTCTATAACTCTTTGAATGAAGTAGTAGTTCCTTATAGCCTTTTTGCACCCTCCCCCCCCCAGCTTCATTACATGCCCTTTATTCCTTTGTGCTCTTTCTAATTTGAAAGAAACTCCCATTTTGCACCGTTTACCCTTGTGAGGTACTTGTGGGTCTCTGTCATGTCCCTTCTAGCGCTCTGTCTTCCAGGGTGCACATACTGAGATCCCTCAGTCTCTCTTCATAGGACTTTTGGTGCAACCCCTGCACCATTTTAGTTGCCTTCCTATGGGCTGCCTTTGTGCTGTCTTTGTCCTTTTTGAGGTGTGGCCTCCAGAACTAGACACAGTACTCAACGATGTATCTCTCCAATGAAGCGATGTTGTTGGAACACCCTTCCAGCCATTAGAAGGAAGGCATTTGTGCACCAGCACATCGGAGTGCTGAATTCGGGATTTGCACCCCCTCCCTGAGGTCCGCCCCCCCCCCTTGGAGTTAGAATCCTAAGAAAGGGAGGTGTGGGGGGCATGGGAGGCACAGCCCCCACATAAACAGGGGTTGTTGAAATCCCAGTTTGATGCCCTGATGTCCAGGTGCACTAACAGCAGTGCTCTCAATGGGTAGAACTGTGGAACACTACCTTCTTACATAGATACATAGATACATAGACAGTGTCGGCAGATAAGGGCCTATGGCCCACCTAGTCTGCCCATTTGAGCTTGTAAGTTCAGTTTGTTTTCCTAGAAGTCTATTTCCCTTTACCCCTGACCTCTAGAATTCCTTTATGTCTATCCCATGCATTCTTAAATCCCGTGATTGTTTCAGCCCCCACCACTTCCTCTGGCAGGGTGTTCCACTTGTCCACCACCGTTCTGTGAAGAAATTCTTTCTCATGTTTCCTCTGAATCGTCCTCCCCAACTTCATCCCATGCCCTCTAGTCCTGAAACATCTTTTTCGCTTAAAAATAGTGTTTTCCTGCACCCTGTTCCTCCCTGTAAGATACTTGTATGTCTCTATCATATCCCCTCTCTCCCTCCTCTCCTCCAGGGAGTACATGTTCAGTTCCTTCAACCTGTCTTCATAGGACTTGTGATGCAATCCATGCACCATCTTTGTTGCCCTCCTCTGAACCTTCTCTACCCTGTCTATGTCCTTACGTAGGTATGGTCTCCAGAACTGTACACTGTACTCCAGGTGGGCCTCACTAGTGTCTTGTATAGCGGAATTATGACCTCCCTTTTCCTGCTGGTGATGCCCCTGCCTATACATCCCAGTATCCTATTTGCTTTACCTGATGCCTTGTCACACTGTTTCCCTACCTTGAGGTCATCAGAGATGACAACCCCAAGATCCCTTTCCTGCTTGGTGCATGCTATATCCTCACCCCTAACTGATATATTGTGCCTGGGTTTTGTGCCCCATATGCATTATCTTGCACTTCTTTGCATTGAATTTCAACTGCCAAACCCTTGACCATTCTTCAAGTTTCTGCAGGTCCTTCTCATTCTGTCTACACCCTCTGGTGTGTCTACTCTGTTACAGAGCTTTGTGTCATCAGCTAACAGTGAAATTCTGCCTTCTAGATCCTGTGCAATGTCACTGATGAAGATGTTGAATAGGACCGGTCCCAGCACTGATCCCTGTGGTACCCCACTGGTCACTCTTCCCTGTGGAGTGACAGCCATTTACCACCACCCTCTGTGTCCTGCCACCCAGCCAGTTACCTACCCACCACACTACTGTCCTGCCCACACCCATATTCCCCAGTTTGTGTAATAGTCTTCTATGTGGCACAGTGTCAAAGGCCTTGCTGAAGTCCAGATAGGCCATGTCCACTGCCCTCCCTGATCCACCTCCCTAGTCACCCAGTCAAAAATTCAATGAGGTTGGTCTGACATGACCTCCCCTGGTGAAACCATGCTGCCTTGGGTCCTGTAGTCCATTGACAACCAGATGTTCCACCAATCTCTCCTTCAGTAGTGCTTCCATGATCTTTCCCACTACCGAGGTGAGGCTGACTGGTCTGTAGTTCCCTGCTTCCTCTTTGTTCCCACTTTTGTATAAGGGGACTACATCTGCTGTCCTCCAGTCTTTGGGTACCTCCTGTTGGAGATACTGCTCCCTAGGAACCCCATCATCCCAGTGGCCCCACCCACTGCTTTGTCACGCTGCCCTGCCACTTCGAGGTAATAAAATAAGATAACCCCAATGTTCCTTTCTTGCCTAGTTACTGTCAGTGTCTCCGCTTCTGGGTTCCCATGCCCTAGATGCATGATTTTGCACTTTTTGTCATTGAACCTCAACTGCCATGTTCCACTTTGAATTTCCAAAGATCTCTATGCATTTTCACCACCACCATCTGAGTGTCCACCATATTACAGATTTTGGTGTCATCTGCACCCAGATTGATGCAGTATGTGAGAAGCTACTTGCCAGATTTGGCTTCTACTACAGGAACCAGCGCTGTTTCCTTGTGAATATCAGACAGCATCTGGTGCAAGTGACCTTTTTACCAATCCTAGACTATGCTGACACAATTCAAAGCCTCTTCCCAATTACGTGCTTGAACAAGCTTGATGTTCTCTACCAAAGAGTTCTAAGGTTCATCATTAATTTGTCACCAATGACTCATCATTGTAACTTAAATGCAGCAGTCGGATAGTCCTCTCTGTCTAAACAGAGATTTTACAATCTTTACAAGTGGGCTTGTAAGTTGCTAACCAGTGATCTACCCAGGTATATCACTGAACTCTTCAGCAAGTCATCTTCCTCCTACACTCTAAGAAAGAACAATCTCCTTCTCCTGGACACACCTAGGTACGCTACTCAATATGGCAAATCAGCAATCAGCAGTGTCATTCCAGTCACCTAGAACAGGTTACAGAGCACCCTAAAACTTAGTTCTCTGTTTAAGCACAACCAGTTCAAAACCCCCATTGACAACCTATTCACTGAAACATGCTCATGTAACAAGAGTGTGTGTCCCTTGTTTCTCAGTTCTTCCTGCACAACTCCCATGAAGCAACTGTCTTGCCTTCTTGAATGTCTCGTGGTATATACTAATTTATACTAACTGTATCTCCACTGTAATCTGTCACCTCTGTATTTGTAATTGCATTGTTTTTCATGCTGTTATTTCATTTTATTGTTTTACTGTTTTTATTTTCTGTATCTCTGTCTTATCCAGGACCTCTTTGTAAATGAGCTTGCTCAATAGAGTCTTTTCCTTTAAAAATAAATAAATGAAATGAAAAAGGCATACTTTGCCTTCCAGTTCTTCTGTAGTGTCACAAAGACATTGAAGAGGACCAGTCCCAGTAGTGAGCCTTTTGGCATCCTGCTGGTCAGTCTCCCATCACTAGATAGACTGTTGTTAACCACCACCCTCTGTCTCCTATTCTTTAACTAGTTTCTAACCCAGTTTAGCACTTTGGATCCAACCCCTAAATTGCTCAATTTCGTAATCAGTTTTCTGTGCTGCACAGTGTTGAAGGCCTTGGCTAAAGTTCCGATATTCCACATCCACTACCCTCCCCTGCTCTATTTCCGTGGTCATCCAGTCAAAGAAACCAAATTCATCTGGCATGACCCCCTCACTCCCATGAATCCATGCTGCCTGTGGTCTTGCAGCCCATTGGATTCAAGATACTCTACCAACCTTTACTTTAGCAAAGTTTACATTATGTAGAGGGATCATGCCTACTCTCCTCCAGTCCTCTGGAACCACTGTTTCGTCTTCTTTTTGTGAATACATTTTTTATTGAATTTCCTGTGCATACAATCAAAGGCAATATAACTGTGATGTACGTCAGTGTTGGATAATTCTTGAAACAAAAAGTCATTGTACAGTATAAGAAGCCATTATTGCCCCAAAACTTGGAAGTCCCTCATGACCCAGAATGTGGGGAGAATACTCCAGTAAATGGGTAGAAAGCTGAACAGCAGATAGACTCTCCAAAGCAGTTTTATAAAGCTATACTGCATTCTGAAGAAAATGCTAATGGGGAGAAATAAGAGGGAACAGACCCATCACCATCTAATATACCAGCCCAATTCCTTAAACAGAAATCTTGTATCAGCCTTGATCTTGATCAGTAATACCCTGCACTGTCAAAGTGAATGGCCATACTAGGGAATACAAACTCCAAGTCACCTAGTAGCAGTTGTGTTTGGCACAACATTTGAATCTCAGGCCATAATGCACATCACCCATCTGTTCCAGCAGGAGGAGAAAAGCTTGTTATTATCATGAAGGGAATTAATAATTTTTTCCATGTTAATTTATTTTATTTATTGAAGATATCGGATGACATACCTTTGAGTCAAAGACTCCTTTACAAAGGTTCCATTTCATTATATACAGAGACATCAGATACAATGACAACAAATAAGACACAGTAGTTACAAAGAAGCTTGTACATTAGCAAAAGCGGTTACAGAAAGTTGCATGTAATAACTTTGATTAGTTATGTTCTACAAGGTTTTAACTGAAGGGATTTTGGGCCCATGTTGGAGCCCTGGCAACTCCCAGTCTCCTGCCCTATGCCATCGGCCTGTATGGCTTGAAAGTATATGGTTCCTAAAGGCTTCCTCTCTGGGTTTACTGAACATCCCTCAGCCGAAGGCTTAGTTGCTGATTTGGCATTCAGACAGACAGGCAATGTCAGGGATGTCATCAAGCCCCTGACAAAGAATACAAGAAATTGTATCATGCAGCCAACAAAGTATATGTGGCATCATACTGCAGCCTTAGGCAGGCTAGTTCAGCCTTAACGATGGCCCACTTTACCCATGCCTTGTTGGGACCCTTGACCAGGTGCACCCTTGGCTCCCAGCTGACCTTCAGGTGGTAGTCAAGGAAGTCTGGGACCAAGGCTGTACTGTGACTAAACAACAGTTCCAGATGGCCATGGACAATGGCAACTCCTGTGCCAGGTCCATGGCAGCAGCCATGGCTATGCACAGGCAGGGCTTGGCTGAAGGTCTCGACTTTCACAGCAGATACCCAGTACAAATTGAATATCCCTTTCATGGGCACCAACTTGTTCAGGCCGGGAGTGGATGATCATCTCACCAGGATTGAGAATCCAGTGCCACCTTGGGCTGTTATCACCTCTGCCCAAAAGGACGTTAAGGGCTGTAAACCCTAGAAGAAGTCCTTCTGGCCCCACTCTGCCCTTGTGGCCAAGTCATCCCAGCCACTGTCTGGGAACCAGCAGGCCTGGCTACCCAGACCCAAGTCTGTCACTTCCATGGACCGGAAGCCTGGTGGTCAAGGCCCAGCCATGTCCTCCGCTGGCACTGCCTCTGCCTCTGCCTCCAAGCCTGGCCAGTGATCTGTTTGGGGTGCCTCCTCCCTGCCCATCCTGTCTCCTCTGCGTCCTCCCATGGTGGGGGGGCTGGCTCTATCTACCACTTTTTTCCACCTGGTACAGTGTTAATTGGAAAAAGATTCGCACCTAGACTGGTGGTGCTAATAGGAAAGTCCAGTACTATCAAAACATAAGATTCCAGCACTCACCACCTCAAATTGTAAGAATCTAAGACACCTTCACTACATGGTATATTATTACTACACATTTATTTATTTAACAAGCGACCATACTACCCCGCCTGACGTATTTCGGACGTCGGACGCATGTCCTTTATCAAAGGCTTTTGATAAAGGACATGCATCTGAAACATGGCAGGTGGGGTAGTGTGGTCTCCTGTTAAATAAATATGTGTGATAATAATATACCATATACTGAAGGCATCTTACATTCTTATAATTTGAGGTGGTGAGTGCTGAAATCTTATGTTTTGCTGGTACAGTGTTACCACAGACAGGTGAGTGCTAGAAGTCCTCGGACAGGGCTTACCTCCAGAGTTTGATGCTCATCTGCCAAGCCAAACCCGCTCCCCTCGGGAGGATGTGGTGTCCACAGGCATGTTATCTACCCTTCAGGAGGACATCATTCAGCTCCTCCAGAAGGAGATGGTGGTTCATTTTCTGGACCCACCAGCCACTCCAGGGTTTGTCTCCATATATTTTCTGCTTCCAGAACAGATGAGGGAGAGGGGAAACTGACACTCCATCTTAGATCTGCACAACCTGAACAAGTTTCTGCAGTTGCAAACCTTCAGAATGGTCAATGTGAACCAGATCATTCTGTCCCTGGAACAGGACATGCAATTCTGCTCACTGTGCCTCCTGGATACCTGCTTTCATGTCCCCATCTGTCCTTCCCACTGAGGGTGCCTCCATTTCTGCCAGAGAGGACCCTCTACAAGTTTCAGGTCATGCTCATCAGCCTCTCCTCAGCCCAGGGTCTGCACTAAATGCATGGCAGTGGTGGCAGCCTTCCTGAGGTGCTGAGGGGTCCGGGTGTACCTGTACCTGGATGACTGGCTGATTGCAGGCCCCTTCAAGGCAGAGGTAGAATGGTCCAGGGACCTGGCTCTCCAGACCTGCTTGAACCTTGGCCTCCTAGTCAACAAGGCCAAGTTGGAACTCGTAACCTCGCAGGCGATCAACTTCATCAGTGTGGAGCTCGACTCTTGCCGAGCCAGAGCCCAGCTCCTGGTGGGCAGGGTGGAGGATCTTTCCTCCTTTGCCCAATCATTTCAGGTTAGGCAATTCTGCCCCACCAGGAACTTCCTGTGCCTCCTGGGCCACATGGCAGCCTGCACCAGACTAGGTTTTTCTACCCACTGGAGAATGCACCTTCTGCAATGTGGGCTGGCTCATCAGTGGTCTGTGTCAGGGCCACCTGGACCAAATGGTCACAGTGACCCAGCAGTTGTGGGATGCCATCCAGTGGTGGCTGGTCCTGGAGCATCTCAGGAAGGAATCCTGTTTGTCCACCAAGAGCCAACGGTCACTCTCATGATTGATGACTCCTTAATGGGCTGGGGTGCCCACCTGGGGAAGCACAGAGTCCATGGCCTGTGGTCTCTTGAGGAGTCCCGATGTCACATCAACCTGCCTTAGCTTTGGGCTGTTTGTCTGGCCGTGACAGCCTTCATTCCATATCTCTGAGGTCAGGTCATCAAGGTCCAGATGGACAACATAATGATCATGTACTACCTCAACAAGTAGGGTGAAACACATTCCCTAGCGCTATGCTGGGAAGCACTCCACATCTGGTTTCTTGTGCTCAGCCTCCAGGCTGACCTTCTGGCCATTCATTTGGCCAGGGTGTCCAATCAGCCACAGCACTAAAGGAGTTGCATTTGACTATTAATGTTGATAGAACTAAACTTCTGATTATTAATAATACAAAACTGAGCTATAATTGGACAATAGATAATAAAACAAATGAGCAGGTAAATAAATACCCCTATTTAGGAATCATAATACATGATAAAAATCGTGGAAATTACATATAGAGGAAAACAAAAAAGGGGGAGGCAATTAGTATTGGCAACACACAACTTTTCTAAATAATGTATTAATAATTCAGCTTCTGTTTTATTAAAAATCTATAAAATGAAGGTTGAATCAACAATTTTATATGCTTCAGAAGTCTGGGGAAGACAAAAGGATGTAAAAAGTTCAGAGCCGATAGAACATTTTACATCAGACTTACTCTGAATATATCACAGTTTATACCGGAAGAATTTCTGAGAGCAGACAATGGAAACTTATTGTTGGTTTCTAGACTAATAATACATCAGTTGCATTATTTCTCAAAAATATGTGATATTAATGAAGGGAATCCAGTTGTATATGAATGCTGGAAAGATAGTTTGATATCAATCAATCATTGTCTTTATTTTGCCAGGCAGAACACCATTGAGACAAGCTCATTTGCAAGGTGGACCTGGGAACAGTACAGTAGCCACAAGGCCATGAAACAAGCATGTAATAACATAATAAGCATATAGTAACGTATACAAGGCAAGGATAATATATGTACAGACAGTGGGTCAGCAATGTGAGATAATCATTTGAACATATGAGTAGACTGGCGTACATCACGTATACAATAGAGATTACTTAAGTACAGGTGTGAGTAAATACAGGCCAGGAAGGTGTAGCGTATAATGAAACCACAGACAGCATTTGATTCATATGTACAGTTTTGAGCCACCAGTAGGTCAACAGTGTGATACATTTCAATAACAGCAACTTCAAGTGTACGATGCAATTTCAAGGGTATGGTGCATACATACATTAGGACTATATACTAGGTGTCAGTTAGCACAAGTCGCTCCAGACTAGAGAGGTTCAAACCGTATCACTGGGCGTGAAGGAAGAGGAAAGTAAGAGAAGAAGAGCTGAGAACAAGAGAGATTAAGGAAGGGAAGTGCATATGAGCAGGTGTAGGCATGACAGAGACAGGGAGGGACTGGAGGGAGGAGAGCTGGGGGGAGGGGAGGGAGGACCAAAGAGAAGGATGGTGTAAGTGGAAGGAGTATCTCTTAAGATATTAATCTAAGGAATGAGCCCGTAGGGAGATAAATGTCTTGACAGATAACTAAGGCATAAAACAGTACTATGACCCATATTTGAAGAAATGACAGGCCTCTGAGAAGGTTCTCAGGAACATGGCTTTGAAGACGGAGCATGTAACAGGGGTAACAAGCCTTACTGATTTCTGGATACCGATATACAGTATAAGCCAAGGGAAAATATATCTCTGAAAGAATGGACATGGACGAGGGAGTTAGATAATTTTCTTAGGAAAATAGATCTGGTTACTATTGTAAAATAGCAGTGAAAATACTAACGTTTCATAATATTGCCTCAGAAAGAATACAAGATACTGTTAAACAAAGAGATCTGGAAAGAATTTTGTTAACCATGAATTTCCCGATCTTCAAAAATTTTAAAACATATACATAAAAGAGAAGCATATATATATATATACACACACACACACACACACACACACACACACACACACAAGTGCAATGACAATTTACACTACAAGACCATTGCTAATTTAAGGTTTGATGTTAATGCAGGAATACTGACCTGTTTTATGGAATGGAGTGTAAATGCTCAGGGAAAAGGAATTCTATACATATTTTATTGGATTTTCCAAAACTGAATGTGCTAAGAGATAAATGGCGACTGCAATATCTGATTAAACTTGAAAACAGAACTCAGGAAGAAAAATTAAGATTTTTATTAAAAGATGGATGATATTGCAGTTTCATATAGTGTAGCACAGTATGCAATTATGTCTCATAGATTACTAAAAATGTGATTTTAATGGAAACATATGTACTTTCATATTTATGTATATTATACATCTATGTAATCAATTACTATGGGCCAGATATTCAAAACCTAGCCCTGGGGCTAAATTAGCACTGCTCGATGGGCAAACTTAGCCTGGGAGCACAAAGCAAGCTATATTCAAAAGGAATAGCCCGGGGCAAACAGCTTCTGAATATAGCATGGGAATGAGGCTGGACAAACTGGGCAGGGAGTGCAGGGCAAATGTAGCCCTGGAAAAAGACAGCTCTGAATATAGCAACCAGGAAGTGCAAACCACAACAGCAACACCGTGCACAGCGACGTGAAGGTAGGAAGAGGTGAACTATGTGGCCAGTGTATGTGCCAGTAAATGCGTGGACCCAGTACAGCTGCAGGCAGCAGCAGATGGGAAAGAATAGTGTTCAAAACAGTATAATATTTTCCAAACTGTTAGCGATGCGCTAACACGTTTGTACGGCTTTAGCATGGAGCAATGCTGTTTGCCCAGTGCAAACACATTTGCCCGGTGCTAAACTTTGCCATATTTAAAAAGTGACATGCAAATGAGCCTACTTAGGCAGTCTCTGGGCAAACATCCAGATTAGCATCTCATTATGCCCTGATTTGCATGCAGTTTGCCCAGCGTTGCTGCAGGGTCCCACAGCTCCACCTGTAGGCCAGTCTGGAAGTACAGAGACTGGCCAGGTCTAACCGCAGCTCCACCTGTAGCTCAATTCTGACAGTGCATGATGGTAGCTGCAGGCTACATGTATGCAATACAGCACAGCAGTGTGTACCCCATGGGACAACACAGCATAGACACAGGCGGTGGTGGTGATGCATGCAACTGTCACAATGTTGTGTGACCCACAGATGCTGAACCTCTGGCATGGGATGCTCATAGTGACATAGACATGGCCGGCTGTGTGTGCTGTGGTGTATGTGCAGCTGTGCGGTATGTGACTGGAGGGGGCATGTACAGTCAGATAGGCACACTGGTATTGGACTATTCCCAATACTGGCCCATGTGCACTGCGTGCTGTGTCCCAGCCTTGTGGCTGCACCTGGTCTGTGGTGGGGCCTGGCCACCCATACACCCTCCTCTCAATACCCACCATGCCCAGAGTTCTGCATGTGTGTGCTGGCATCTGTTGGTCATCACAGACGTATGATCTGCAGGTGTGTACTATATGGCCACACTACCATGGGGTCACCACATACTGCCTGGCATGGCTGGGACTGGAGGCAGCAGTTGGCATCATTGTGGTGCCATCAGTGAGCAACATGTTTCCTCCATGTCTGGCTTTTTCTCAGTGTCAGAGTCATATGTTAGGGTCGCGCAAGGCCGCACTAATGCTGCGCAAAGCCACAATGTTGCACAAAGCTGTTTGCCCAGAGTTAAGACCAGCTTTTCCTGAGCAGTAATTTGTACCACGCACAGGGTCACAGTAAGTCATGCTAAACACCTTCGCATGGTGCGAGTTGCTGAATATCTCATAGCGCCTGTATTCATGTTCAGTTTGTCCCTTGCATATATTATGGTTTGCGTGGTGCTAATGTGGTTTGCGCGCGCTATTTGGCCTTTTGAATATTTATTTATTTAGTTTTTGTTAACTGGGTAGGTACACTAGACAGCATAGCTGCCTATTTTCAGGTACGACCTGGGAGATTACAACAAAGGGTATGTAGACAATAGTAGATCCAAGAAAACATCATGGGAACAAGTAGAAGTCAGACATAGTACACTTATACAACATTTTCAGCAATGACAGTACATTTGCAGGAATCTATATGTAGTGACAAAACAGAAATATAAGTGCAAATAAATAACAGTCATAAGTAATATGGCAGACCCGTACTAATCCCCCGCTAACACTGTGCAAACAGTTTGTGCACCGCGCAAAGCTTTGAATATCTGGGCCCTCAGGTTTTAATGTAAAATTTTCCTATAAATGATGTGTCACATGTTTCATTAATCAATTATTATCAATCAAAGCATGTACATCTTACAGACAGTTCTTGTTTCAAAGCAGTACTTCATTTTTTAAGGCTTGTGTTTACATTTTTCATTTGAACATTTAGCTTATTCAGAATTTCATTGGCACAAAGGGAAAGTCATCTCACCTAACCTACTCTTAGGTGTATCTATTTTAAACTCCTTCATTTTTGTATCATTCCTTAATCCATAGTCTGTTTTGCATTTTCTCATGTAAATACAGTGGTCTTGTTATTTCCAATGTTTTCTTGGTCATTCTTACCCAAGCTATATTTTGTTTATTTTTTGGGTAAGCCAATCCAAACTTTCATACAGCTTGCAGTGGTAGGTCCATCTGTTTGCTTTCAAAGCAGATCTTACCAGTCTGTGATACACCACTTCGGACTTTCTCAATGCAGTATTGCTGGCAAAACGATAAATATTTATCCCATAGTTTAATATGGGACTAACAATTGGTTAACATGGACATCCTCATTGAATCATTTACAAAATATCCTGTTCTCCTCAGTGCACCCAATCTGCTCTTTAGTTTTTTCACTTTATCATTTATATGATACTCGAAGGTCAACTTTTGGTCTATCCAGAAACTTAAGCATTTATATTCAGACACTTGTTCTAATGCTGAGTTGTTTTTATTTTTTATTTTTAGGGTCACAGTTGGGGTCCCCTTTTGAGATTTGTAAAAACATTATTTTAGATTTGTTACTATTAAGTATCAGGCTTGATTTCTCAAACCAATTCTGAATTCTGGTAGAATCTTCCTATAAATCCATCTGTATTTTTATAGTATCTATTCCCTTGGTTAATATCACAGTATCATTCACGTATAGATGAAAATCTGAATTTTTAACCATTTTTACTACTGGGTTAATGTATATAAGAAACGAGAGGGGGACAGAATTGATCACTGGGGAACCCCTCTTTTCACACTAGACTTAGTGGACAGATCCATTCCCACAACAGTCTGTCGAGTTCTGTCTATTAGCTATGACCAGAACCATGTTCTTACCTCACCTGATACCCCTATCTGCTGTAACCTACTTATCAGGATTTAGTGATGCACCATATTGAATACTTTAGACAAGTCCACAAACACTGAACCCACAACACCCTCTTATCCAGGGGACAGGCCAAGATGTCAATTATGTCAGTGAGTGCAGTGCTCATGGAATGTTTTTCTGAATCCAGACTGGTACCAGGACAGTAATCCATATTTTTCCAGGTGGTCATAAAGCTGTCCATGCACCAGTCTCTCCAGAATTTTTGAGACCACAGATAACAAAGCTATAGGTCCGTAATTTGTTGGGCTTGAGTGTGATCCATTTTTGAATACTGGCATGATTTTTGCTGTTTTCTATAGAGTGGGAAAAACTTTTCACAAACTCCAGTTAAAGAGATTAGTAAGCACAGGTGCAATGATGCCATTTGCATCTTTCAAAAATCGTATTTCCAGCTGATCTGTTCCTGGTGACTTGTTTTTATTTCATTTTCTAATCACCTTTTTAACTTCCTTACAAGTTATATATTTAAATCTAAATTTAGGTATATTCAGATCTATCAGGCCATTTTCTTGTTCCATTTTTTCCTTTTCTTCACATTCCTTCAAGCCTGGAACATCTGGTAAATTTGTAAAATAATCATTTAAAATGTTTACTGATTTTATCCCATTCATTAGAACTCCATTCTTCTCTATTTGTATTTGTAGGGATTATTTATTGGTGTTTCTAGAGATTTTAGCAGGGACCAGTATTTTCCCGTTCCATTAGTTTCTGCACTTTTACTGGTATAAAACTGTTGTTTGGCCATTTTTATTTTTATTTTAAGGATATGTCTTTTGACCTTATACTGTTCTCAATGTGTTAGGTCTAAAGTTTTATTTGCATTTCTCCATAGCCTGTTTTTTATGCTAATCTCTCTTTTTTTAAAAATATTTTTGGTTAGCCGTGGTACTTGTACATTTCTTTTTTTGATTTTTATGAAAGGAGCCATGTTGTTACATACTTCAATACATAGATTGTTTAATTCTTGAATTGCCAAGTTAATTGATGGAATAAGGAATGGTTGGAACCATTTTACCTGTCTACATTTGTTTTGAAAAATATCTACACTATACTTTTTAAAGCACCTTACTCATTTAGAATTGTCCTTTATTTTAATTTTTATTTTTGCATTGAACCTCATCTCACAACTAATTGTATTGTGGTCTCCTAAAATTAGCTTATTTACTTGTATACATTTCATTTGAATGTTTTGTGATACAAACAATAAGTTCAGGATGTTTCCTGGACTTTTTAGTGAACTTTTTCCTGGCGAAGTCATGCATGCCCAAGTTATGCATTTTTTAAGTCCCCAGATAGTTTGGTGAGGCATGAAAGAAAGACAAATGTTGAGGCTAGTGATGTGTGTTTTATCTTGAAATGAGCATTACAGCATTTCAAAAATGCAATAGAAAATTGTAGCCATGAATCCTGGCATGTGCACTAGCATTGGAGTTAGTGTGCATGGCCCGAGCCACAGCTCCAGTTTTCTAATGCAGTTTTGAAGGGATATAACACTGAGGAGAGTGACAACAGACTGGGAAGAATTTTATTAAATGTTGAATTCTATAGCTAGATTGTTTGTATGCTGACTGGCTCCAATTTCTTGGCCTTGTTTGCCTCTGCTCACTTTTCCCTACTACACTCCTAATTTGTTTTGTCACACAGATAATTAGTTTTGAACATTTGTTGTAGAGTCTTCATGTGTTTTTGGTTAAATTTCAGTACTGAACAAGTGCAAAAAGTTTGTGTGCCCAGAGAAATCACCAGTCTTGTACAAATGATTTAGTAAGGTATCTGGTGGAGCTCACCAAGTTTCTGGTACATTCAGATCCAACAACAAAATTCTGGCCTGCTCGAGCAATGAATGCTACTACACACAAACTTTTTTTAAAGTTTGTTATTTTTATTTATAAAGTCCCAACGTTTTGCCTAGTATTAGGCTTCTTCTGGGGCACTGTAAAAAGATTTATAGACAAATATTTACTGTATTTCACATTTGAAAATAATATTCAGTTTTTTAATTTTCAATTTTTAATATCTTTCCATATTAGACCATGCTAGTCAAAAATGACTGGGCATACCATCTTTCTGTTGTAATTATTAAAGCAATATTAAAACCAAAATTATAGTTTAACCACCTGGTTATCCTTTACATTCATTAACAGTCATAACATTCTTATACATTTTGCCCAACTAGATGCCACCAATATAAATGCATGAAAAATTAATTGCCTTACTTTTTAACAATGTCGCCAAAAGCCAAACACCTGCCAAGCCTCCTTAAGAATTGTCTCCTGTATGTGTTCACTTTAAAAATAAATAAAACACTTAGGTCAAATACTACATACTGTAAATTGCACCAAACAATGCTACTTTATCATTTATAGTTTAAGTTCTCCATATTCACCTTTTTATTTATTCTACTTTTGATTTCAGAGATTTTTCTTCAACCATTTAACTGATAATTAATTAAATAAATAAATAAATAAAAGGGGACAGAAAGAGGAAACAAAGTTATAATAAAGAACATCCATTGTTAATTTACGTGCTTCTTTAAAGTTATTTGCACACATTATGCAGTATTTCTAGTATGTTCATACACTAGATTTTAAATATTCACCTTTTTATATATGGTACTTTGCTTTTTAATATGTTTTCCATGCCTCATGTCTATTAGGCAATGTGTACCAGGAAAGCTGGGGGGGGGGGGTTGAAAAGAAAAAAGCAATTATTTTTTTATTTACCTACATAAGTGTTAAATCATGTGTTCATAAACAATCCATTTTTTTATATTTCAATCCACCTCTATTCAAGTTCCTTAAAAGCTTAGTAATGAATGTAATAATGTTCTTTCATTTCCTTTGAAGTTCAGATTTAACTTATTTAAACCATGTGTGCACAAAACAAACCTAAATCAGTTCCCTAGTACCATGTTCTTCTGGCATCTGATGCAGTTTCATGCAAAGCTTCATTTGTTTCCCCTAGTTTTCCTTTTTAGCTTATCAGATAAACATTCTCCTCAAAATGTTACTAAATAATACAATTCACTTCATAGTCTAAAACTTTTCATTCGCTGATTTAATAATCATTTTGCTGTTAACTAAATAAATCCTATGACCAAGTGCATTTCTAAGTATAAGTATTACAGAAAAAAATCTCTGACTTACTCAATGGAGTTCTGAAGGCAGACTGGCAGCAATGGCTGCTTGGCTGACTAGGCCTCTTTATGTCAGGGAGAGAAGTCACATGACACCAAAGCATGTGTCATCATTCCTTGCCAAAGCAAGGTGGTCATCATGGCGACCAGTGACTCTTCTCCCTGACATATTTCAGCATTGCAAGGATTATTAACTCTGCTGGAAAGTCTTTTAAAGGGGTATGCACAGTTTTTAAATATATACTGACTCTTTATGGAAGTGACTTAATTAATCAGTCCATCCACTGTTCACAGAAAAATATATAGAAAGTCATTTTTGACAAGCATGGTCTAATATTGAAAGATATTAAAAATTGAAAATAAAAAAAATGAATATTATTTTCAAATGTGAAATATAGTAAATATTTGTGTATAAATCTTTTTACAGTTCCCCAGAAGAAGCCTAATACTAGGCAAAACGTTGGGACTTTATAAATAAAAATAACAAACTTTAAAAAGACTTTGTGTGTAGTAGCACTCATTGCTCGAGCAGGCCAGAATTTTGTTGTTGGATTTAAATTTCAGTACTGTCATGTCAAACTCCTACTTGTTGTGACTTGTAACACATCACAAAGCTCAGCAACATTGACAACTCATTTCAGTTCAAGGTAGTTTCTGCAGCATGTCATTGTAATGTGCAGCGAGTCACATGTTTTGGTAAATGAGACCTTGACATGAGTCAATACTGCAGGCCCCTCCATTTTCTCCAGACAGTTAGCTAACCTTGTAAACGCTTACTTCCATGTCTTATATAACCACTTAAGATGTTGGAAACTAGTTTAGTCAGAAACATGATTCTGATACTAAATGTAATTGCTTTCACTGAAATGACGGTGTGTTCTCTGTTGGACCAGTGGATGTTGCATGTGGCTTTGTGATCTGGAATATTAGTTGTATTCATTCTCATCCAACACTTTGCAAGCAAAGCCTTCAAAAGCTAGGAAAAGAAGAGATTGCTAGAGGCAAGAGGAAAATGTTCATAGTGAGATTAAGGACATAAGATGATTGCAAATTGGACTAAAAGTTAGTTTGAAAACTACACAGTTTATGATTACAAAATGTGTGGTATAACCAAAGTTCAGAATACATGTCATGTTATTTATAGGTTCAACACATAGTGTCTACAGAGTTAATTCTCAACAGCTGAACCTCAAGCTTTCATTTAAAAAAAAATTCTACCACTGAAGGTGTTCCTGAACAAAAAAAGGTTTCAAATCTTTGACATAGGGACATGGCCATTACTCATCTGGCAATGTGTCCCTAAAACATACACCATGCGTTTGGCATTGACAAATGCTTGTTCTTTTTTTCGTAGTTTGGAGTCCTCCTCAAACAGAAGTGGAAGGTGCTACAGTATTTCTTCCTGGCATTAATGAAAAAAACTCTGACATATCACGCATTATGTGGGGATTCAGGTCTTCGAGTCATGACCCAGCAGTTACCATTTTGGAGTACATCCCATCCAAGGAAAGATATACAGTTCCTGCCAATATTCCTTATGAAGGTCGTGTTCAGTTTAATCGAGAAAACTTTTGTCTTGAGTTACAAGCCTCAACAGTCAAAGACAGTGGATACTTTACACTGGAAGTGCATTCACCAAGAAATACACGTTTTTATATAACACCTGTGAAAATAAATGACCTTGGTAAGTTTGGTCTACATTTTATTATGTCCTGGTCACAAATTGAAGGGGCATACAAAACCATATTGCCTGTCTGCCATCCATCTCTTTTTATTTTGGCTTCCTTTTGGTTATTCAGAGTAGAAACAAAGTGTTTTTTATTATTGTTTAAATACTGCAGGTGAAGTAAACAGCAAAAGGACTCTGATAAAAGCAGGTCATACCTTCCTCCGCCTCTGAAAATAGACAAATCAGTGCATGCACAGTAAAGAGCATAATGGGCTTAATGAAAAGCCTTTACCAGATCATTACTGGTGTGCACAGCCTCACTGACAGGAGGAGGGTAAACCATAGTTTTCTTACTCGCTATGCTCCAGGGAATGCTGCACCTTCTGGGGGTTTCGTAATTATTTTTTAATTATACTTCGTCTGTCTTCAGTCATCCTCTCCTCCCAGTCCCATCACCTGATGTCCCCAGGACTTTAGCTTCCAACCAGTCAGTGGCTCATGGATTGCCCCCACTCCTCATGGCAGGGCATCCTGAGTTTCTCAACTCCAGGAGGTCTTAGAATTGGGTTACGGTTGGAAGCCTGGTGAGCTATGTGGGGCCTGCGAAGGAGAGGTGGCATCAGGCAAGGAGGTGTTTTTCTTCCCTGTTGGTCCCCTCCACCGAGCGCTTTGAAGGTGAGGACCAAGTGGACATCTGCAAGCAAGTGTGCAGGTGTCCTAGCCAGGAAGTGCTCAGCCACCCATCATGGCTCCACTGCACTGCCACTTGTGGTCACCGAGATGGCGGTGTCTTAGCTGAGCAAGCAGTCCTGCCTTTCTGGAGGAGAGCATTCTCTGGAATGCCTCAGCTTCCTCTCCTTGGCCAGACCCCAGTCACTCGGGCTTGCTTCTGAAGCAGGGTCACCAGCATTGTGAGCGGTAGTGCCGCTGCAGCACTCATGGGCCAACTGGAGGATACATGCATTTAAAGCAGCAGTGCATGTTCTGGCAAACAGTTTACACCCATAGCTTTTTATTATTTCTGTTTGTATTTATTCAAACAACATGTATTCTGACAATTGCAGTGATTCCCAACCTTTGAACTGCCCCGGAGAACAAAGAGTTAACTTTCTATGCAGGGCATAGAATGCTGAGCTCGAGCTCAGTTGAAGTCTCTGTCTGGAGTGTTTCAAACTTAAACCGTCAGATATTTTACTCCGCCTCACTGAACAGTTGCTCCAGAGATTTCTCCTTCAGCTCGGTTCGAAAGTCGGTTAAAGTTTCAGTTTTCGTTGGTTTGTTAAACCGAAAAAAGTTATCCGCATAGTCGGTTCAGCCTCTGTCTGTGGTGCCGTGAGTACTAGATAGGAATTGTTCTGTTTTTCTGTATGGAACTTGTAAAAGTGCAGCTCGGTTCAGCTGAACCAGCCATTTGATAGTGAAATATTGTGTTTTGTGTTGTTTTACTTAGTGTGTGGTTACCGGTTCTTATCGGTTCTAAAAAAACGTGTTTTAGTACTTTTTTTCCAGTACCCGTGACATGGTTAGGAACCAATAAGATAGTCTTGTCTGGCAGTTGCCATAAAACGGGTAAGTTTGTTAGATTGGCCATGTCTGAGAAACTCAAGAAAAAAAACGGGCCCACTAGGTTTCAACACTGCAGTGAGTGTGGGTAGGTCTTTGCTAAGGCCGATCCCCGCACCACCTGTGTTTATTGTCTGGGGTTTGACCACCTCGATTCAGACTGCCAAATATGTAAAAACCTCCCAAATCTGCCCTTGAGAAGAGATTAGGTAGACTGAGGGAAAAGGAGGCCAAGAAGTCCGCTGACCCAGATGGCCAGCCCGGTTCGGTTCCAACCAAACCAGAAGGAGTGCCCTCTGACCAGGGCGATACTTCTTCGGCCAAAAGGAGAGCCGATTCCGAGGGATCGGTTCTGACAGAAAGAAAACGCAAAGACAAATCGACCGGTTTGGATCCAGAGGTTCATGTTCCAACCACTGAAGAGATAGCCAGAGCGATTCAGATTGTGGAATCACTCCGTCCAGTTCCTACCGATCCGGCTCCTTCTGGCAGGGGTTCGGTTCGGTTGGTTCCCCCAGTTCAAGATTATACCCTGGAAGATTTTTATGAACCGGAATTTGAAGAGGAAGGGGAATTTGAGGATGATGATGGAAGTGAGAGTCTGGATGTGCCTGTGGAACCGGACATCTCCCCAGACAGACCTTCAGGTGTTTCCCCTCCTAGGCTTTCTGAGTCCCCTTCTCACTTTATGTTCTACAGAAAGGTGGCTGAAACCCTCCAGCTTCCTATGGAGGAGGCTGTGGAAGATCAAGAGGAGCCTGATTATGTAGAGATGATGGACATCCCAGAGTCCAGGAGACTGTCTATTTCCCCTCCACAAATCTTTTGGGAAACAGACACAAAAAATCCTAAAGTCTCCTAACACTATACCTCCTGTGGATAGAAGAATGGGCAAGAGGTATACACTTTCAGGCTCGGACACGGAGTTCTTATATCAGCAATGCAACCATGTTGGGGTAGTGCAGGCTGCTGCCTGTGACAAGGCAAATATTCCCTTGGCTTCACACCCCCCCCAGACAAGGACTCCAGGAAGATTGGTGCCATGGCAAAGAAGCAGTACATGGCATCTTCTTTGGGACTCAGGCAGGCGAATTACATGGCCTATACAGCCAGGTACCAGAAGTCCAGGTGGCACACTGTACTGGCACTGGCTAAACAGGCCTCCTCCCAGCTAGCCAAGGAGCTGGAGGCAGTGACTGCAGATGGGATTGAAGCATCTAAGGTTCAGTTTCATGTTGCTGTGGACTCTAATGATGTGTCATCAAGAGTCATGGCTACATCTGTGGCTCTTCGGAGGATGGCTTGGCTCAGATGTACTAGCCTCTTGAAGGACACCCAGGCTAAGGCCATGGATTTTCCTGTAGTGGGTAATTCTCTGTTTGGGGAGCAGACAGAGAATTACATGAAGAAAATGGATGAGTACAGGACCACTTACAGGAGTGCTCAGACCAAAGAGAGGCAGGCAGCTCCTCAAAGACAGCAGTCTAGGGGCAGGGGCAGTCTTTTTCAAAGGCCTTTTTACCAAGCACAGGCCTCTTCTTCCCTTTCTCAGAGGGGGTTCTTCAGAGGGAGAGGCAGAAGGGGGATGAGCAGGGCTGCATCCACTCCTCAGCCTAAAGCCCCTGCCAAGCAGACACCCTGATGGGCCTGCCTGGGTTGACTGTCCTATTCCAGTAGGGGGCAGGCTGGCTTACTTTGTCCAGGACTGGATGTCTGTTACATCAGACAAGTGGGTCCTGGAAGTAGTAAGCAAGGGACTGGTTCTCAGCTTCAGAAAATTTCCAAAGATGAGAGCCAGATCTTTTTCACCTGAAAATCTCTCGGAAACCCTTGCCCTAGAGGCAGAGGTTTCTTCTCTCCTAGCTTTAAGAGCCATAGAGAGAGTACCTACCCTACACTGGGGCAAAGGACTGTACTCCAGCTACATCCTGACCCCCCCCAAAAGACAGGGGAGTGGCGATCCATCCTAGACCTAAGATATCTAAACAAACATCTCTTAAAACCAAAGTTCAAGATGGTAACTCTGGGAATAATGCTTCCCTCTCTAAGGCCAGGGGACTGGCTAGCCTCTCTGGACCTCAAAGATGCCTACTTTCACATTCCCATCAGATGCTCTCACAGACAGTACCTCAGATTCGAGTTACCCTCAGGCCACTATCAGTTCAGAGCAATGCCCTTTGGCCTAACCTCAGCCCCAAGGGTTTTCACAAAGTGCCTGGTAGTAGTAGTTGCCTTTCTAAGAAGGCAAAAGATTTCAATTTTTCAATATCTGGATGATTGGCTAATAGTGGGACAGTTTCCAGACCAAGTCAAGTCTCACCTGCAAGTGACCCAGCAAGTGCTCACTTCTCTAGGATTTCTTCTCAACCTTCCCAAGTCAGTTCTCAAACCAGTCTAGCTTCTTACCTTTATAGGGGCAGAACTGGACACTCTCAGAACAAGAGCCTTTCTTCCTATAGAAAGGGCAAGGGTTCTTATGGAACTAGCCTCTTCTTTCAGCCTTCAGGTATCTCGGCCAGCAAGGCATTTCCTCCAGCTCTTGGGCCACATGGCAGCTTCAACAGCAGTGGTCCAAGGGGGCAAGATTCCAGCTGAGGGATGTTCAGTTCCACCTGAGAGCTTTGTGGTCTCAGAGGAAGGATTCCCTTACCAAACTGATCCCAGTGACTCTGACCTTGATCCATGCCCTCCAATGGTGGCAGGATCAGGACAATTTAAGACAAGGTGTTCCTTTTGTTACTCAGCCTTGTTCAGTGGTCCTTACCACGGATGCTTCTCTTCTGGGCTGGGGAGCCCATCTGGGGTCCCTCACTGCCCAGGGGCTGTGGTCCCCCCCAAGAATCCCTTCTCCACATCAATCTCCTAGAGCTCAGGGCAGTTTGTCTGGCCCTAAAAGCTTTCTCTCAGTCAGTACAGAACAAGGTGGTTTAAGTCAGAATGGACAACACCACCACCATGTGCTACATCAACAAGCAGGGAGGCACTCAGTCCATGGCTTTGTGCACAGAAGCCATGAAGTTGTGGTCCCTGGCTTATTCCCTGCAAACCTCTCTTGTAGCAGTTCACCTTCCAGACAAGAACAATGTGCTAACAGATGCACTGAGCAGGATCTCTTAGGGCCATCACGAATGGTCCCTGGACCCTCAGGTGTTGAAAGTGATTTTTTCAAGGTGGGGCACTCCAGAGATGGATCTCTTTGCAGCCCCAGAGAATCACCAACTCCCTCTCTTTTGTTGCAGACCTCCAGTCTTGGGCTCAGTCCCCCTGGACACCCTGATTCTGAATTGGGAAAGGAAGTTTCTATATGCTTTTCCCCCTTCCCACTCCTGTTCAAAGTTTTGGTCAAAATAAGGTCTCAACCTTGCAAGGTGATTCTGATTGCCCCAGATTGGGCCAGACAGCCCTGTTACCCCCTGTTGCTGTCCCTAGCAGTCAATCTTCCCCTGTCTCTTCCCAGGAATTACAACCTGCTAACATCCTCTCAGGGAAGGATTTGGTACCCCAATCTTCAGTCTCTCAATCTCAAAGCATGGCTCTTGAAGAGTTAGAGTTTGCAGATCTGCATCTTTCCCAAGGGGTTCTGGATATCTTCAAGGCTTCTCGAAAGCCCTCCACCAGAAAGATTTATAACTCCAAATGGAAGAGAGTCAGCATTTGGTGTTCTAAGAAGCATATTTCTCCAGACACTGCTGGATTGCCTATGGTTCTGGATTATATGGTCCATCTTAATGGCCTAGGCCTCAGACCAGCTGCTCTCAAGGTACACTTGTCAGCTGTTTCTGTGTTTTTTGTCTGTGGGGAAGTCTTCCTCATCATCTTCTCAAACTATGTTCTGTAATTTTTTTAAAGGATTGCTTCACACCAGTCCTTCTTTTAGAGACCCTGCCCCTGCCTGGGATTTGAATGTTTGCATTACTCAATTTATGCAACCCCCTTTTGAGCCTATGTCCTCAGCAGAGCTTAAGTACTTGACTTGGAAAACTGTGTTCTTGGTGGCCATTACCTCTGCCAGGTGTATCAGTGAATTGCAAGACCTGTCAGTGGAACCTGATTTTATCTCATTTCACAGGGATAAAGTGGTCCTTAGAACCAATAGAAGGTTCTTGCCCAAAGTGGTTTCAGACTTCCATTTAAACCAGTCTATGTCTCTTCCTGTTTTCTTCACTGATCATTCTTCCTCAGGAGAGAGGAGGCTACACAGTTTAGATGTTAAAAGAACCCTTAGTTACTACATAGAGCGTACCAAGGGTCACAGGTTTGACTCCCTCCAGTTGTTCTTCACTTATGGAGAAGTGGGAAAGGGCAAACCTGCCACCAAAAGATCTGTTGCCAGGTGGATTGTGTCTTGTATACAATCCTGCTATGAAAAACTGGGAAAAACTCCACCCTCAGGCCTGAGGGCTCATTCCACAAGAGGTACAGCTGCTTCCCTGGCTGCTGCCAGGGATATCCCTCTCTTAGAAATTTGTCAAGCAGCCACCTGGAAAACAGTCCACACCTTTACCAAGCATTACTCTCTGGATATCCAGGCTAGGAGTGATGCTGGGTTTTGCTCAGCAGTACTTCAGAGCCTATTCCCAAGTAGGTTCTGTCCCTCCTCCTTGGAGGTACTGCTTGTATTCAGCACTGTAGAATACAGCAAGACTTCATGTTGTTTGAAGAAAAAATTACTCACCTTAGTAATTATGTTTCTTCTAATGGAGTCTTGCTGTATTCTGACCTCCCTCCCTGCCTTCCCTTTCAGAATCTGTTTTGGGAAGTGGGTGGGCAGGTGCAGTGTTGCAGCCCAGGGGTGTTTTTTGCTTGCACCCTCCTCCTTTTTGTTTGGGTGCTGATTTATTACTGTTATTTGTATTAGACTGGTTTTTGGTTATTGGGTTTCCTGACTTGAGTCTTCCCTGGGAATCCAAAACTTCTTTCAGCCAGTTGGCTAGTAGGAATTTTTAGTTAGCTGGGCTCGTAACAATCTGACGGTTTAAGTTTGAAACACTCCAGACAGAGACTTCAACCGATCTTGAGCTCAGCATTCTAAGCCCTGTATAGAAAGTTAACTCTTTGTTATCCGGGGCAGTTCAAAGGTTGGGAATCATTGCAATTGTCAGAATACATCAAGACTCCATTAGAAGAAACATAATTACTAAGGTGAGTATTTTTTCTTCCCTCTCTTTGCCTGTAAAATTGTTCATACACCAGGCACTTTTAAGTAAATCTGTGAACTGGCTGTTAGTGGATGATATATTTTTTTAACCTAGCCTGATTTTATGTCGTCTTTTAAATGGATTTTTTGTGAGGTAAATTATGAGCTTTTCTTAATTTGTCAAATACTGTAACCATTTTTCCCTTCCTAATTCCCACTATGTTTGGATTCCCTGCTCTCCCCGCTCTTTCAGGCAGGCACCAGGTTTCCATTTAAGAAAAGGGGCTTAGCTCTTAAAATTGCTTTTGATTTTGTAGATTTTCACTCGCACTCTCCCCATTTGAGACAAGGCGCCTACATTCTCGCCTGTGCTTGCTTTATCAGGCAGCAGGACAGGTTTTTGGGGGGTTTTCAAACAAGAAGACTAGCTCTTAAAAGTGATTTTGATTTTAAATATGATGTTTCCAGAGCACTACCCAAGTCTGGTCAAACTGAACCTGAGTCAGCGTGCCACATTCTGTCTCCTCTGCAATGAATGGGTAATGTGGCATGCTGAACAGGAAGAGCTTACCAATGACAACAAGGGAGCAGGAGGAAAAGTAAAATGACACTTCCCATTAGTGTCCAACTTTCTGCCACGGACTCTCTCATTCCATATGTCCCACAAGGCTGTCTCTTCTGTTCCATCAGTAATGGGTCATAGGAGGAGGTGGATTGCTGCTTGCATGTATACCTCAGTTAGTCACTTAGGTCTGACCTGTGTCTGGTGGGCTCATGTGTTCCTTTCCTGGTGCAGCTGCACATCTCATACACCCTGGAAGAATGCATCTGCCTGCAGAGGTGGAGGATGGACCAACACAGCCCAGAAGTCCCAGACAAGACAAGTTGTCCAGTGATGAAGAAAATGTTTGTTTTGGCAGTTCCACATGCACTGGTCTGGCAGTCTGTATCACTAATGAGTACGCAGACTGACGGAAGTCAGTATTAGATTTTGGTTGCCCAGTGGGCAGGATGAACTGTGATTTAGGTTGTCGTGATGGGCATTCTTTTTGTCCTGTGCTGCCAGGCAACATGATTTTTCCTAGCCTGGCTGCTAATCCCCATTACCCCCAAGTGGAAAAAGGATAGCTTCTCACCATCTCCACCTTTTGTTTTGTACTTTCTATTTATTTGCCTTCCCTACCCCCTGCACTACACCTAATCAGGAGAGCCTGGCTTCTGCCTTAGTTCCTTCCTTACCTGGAGCCCTGGGACGGTCCCCCCATGTAACCTTGGATTTCCCCCAGGTGGGTATGCAGTGGGGCTCTTACACCCTGAACTAACGGCACTTTGTCGGGGGCTGCTGCATGGACAGGCAGGGGACCATTGAGGTCTGTGCTAGTGCTCTGTCTTTCCGGAGTGCAGGAGGTGATTTTCCCCTTTCTTCTAGGTGTACCATGCACCCTGATGTCAAGGTGGAGATCTGCTGATGTCTGGCACATCCAACCCTTTGCATGGCCAGGCACTTGCTGTACCCCAGGCCTCCACCTGGGGTCAGTTGAGCACTGGACCTTGTTCCCCTTCCCTCCCTGGAGAAGGCGAGCAATCCACAGTTGCTCAGCCTTCTCCCCCTGGCTGGCCCTCCAACTCCCCAGGCTTGTTCCCAAACCTGGGTCACAAGCGTTACAAACAGTAGCGCTACCACTATGCTGGCAGGCCTGCCCCATCTCCACCTTTAATGTCCAGCCAAAACCAATTTCAGTTCTGCATCTGATATTCTTAATTGGACAATTACTCTAGCACTCTTAATTAATAAATAATATATGCATTACAGTCTTCTACCTAGACAGGAGATATATATTGCTTATGATAGTGGGGTATGGCTGCATGTGCCTGGTGACTCTTATGATCTAGTCATGGAAACAGTGAACTTATACTGACCTCCAATGAAGGAAAGTAGTGCCACTATTATGGATTATCCCCTGTGGCAGACAGTACCCCCCCTCCCTCTCAGGCAATTGGGCATGTGAGATGCTACACAGTAGTCCCAAGACCAGTAAACACTGATGTATAATATAAAAGAGTTACTAACCCCTGGGGATATTTTTCAACAAAGGGCTTAATTGCAACAAACAGTAGTCATAATGCTCTCTACAGTGTGTCTGATTATATAGGACATTTATGAATTGAAGAGGTACTGCCTGATCTTCATTGAGAGCATCTCTTGCAGCAGGCCACATGTATAGGACTTCAGCTGCAGGCTCTAGGACCACATAGAAACCTTTCTAGCTAGCAGTCTACTAGGGACCACCCATGGTGATGTCACACACTGACATTGTACTTTTTCTGCAAAAGTGGGCAGCCCCCCATGCTATCCTTAGTTCTTTTCCCATCGTTGACCATTGCCAGTCGGACTTAACAGAGACACTGCCACTTCAGTCAACCACCAAATTTCTTTTTTGTTCTGATTTTTTATTTTCCCTCCCTAGTTCATTATTCACTTTAGTTCTAAAGTGATTCCCTACCTTTTTAATGCCACAAGTGCCTGAAAAACTTTTCTGGTCCTGTTCATGTGGGAAGAAGATCCTTGAGAAGGACGATCACAATGCTTGCATCCATGGCTTAGGCCCAGACCACGATGTACAGGCAGGCGAGATCTGCTGCAGCTTCAACCAGGCTGCAGCATTGTTGGTGGAAATCAGACCTTGATGCTGATAGACTTAGATTGATGGCTCACTATGTGGACTATCAATTGGCGATCTCCCATAAGAAGGCAGAGTTCCTGTCTGGGGAGACTACCGCTGCACAGAACTGACCAGCCCAGCTCTTCTATACTGTGGATAGACTGTGCAATCCAGTCTATCTGCCACTTCAGAGAGTTTTGTCACAGTAGAAATGTGATAAGTGTGCTCACTTCTTTGCAGATAAGATTGCCAACTTCAGGTCTGAGATCTGCCTAGCTCGCGCCAATGGGTGCGGCAGTGATCGGTAGAGGGTTGCAGTGCCTCGGTCTGGTTGTTCGGCTTTTGATCAGATGGCAGTCAAAGATGTCATGATGATCATCTGGAGTATGCAGCTGACCTGCTGTAGTTTGGCACCGGCCCAACTCTCCTCCTTGTGGGGTGTGTTGAGGTCATCGGCCCAGTCTTGGCTGAGATAGTCCAGTGATCGCTTGAGACAAGTGAGTTTCCTGACTCCCTGAAGGAGGCGGTGGTGACTCCCCTCCTTAAGAAATCTCCTCTTGACCCAGATTGCCTTGCCCATTACAGACCTGTCTCTAACCTACCCTTTGTGGGTAAGGTTATTGAGAAGGTGGTTGGACTGCAGCTGGAAGACCAGCTTACTATCCATGACATCTATGATCCTCTCCAGTCAGGCTTTGGGAAGAGGCATGGCACTGAGACTGCCCTAGTTCAGGTGCTGAATGATCTCCTGATAGTGAGAGATCAGAGGAGTCATTCTGTCTTGGCCCTTCTTGATCTCTCTGCAGTGTTTGACACTGTGGACCATGGAGTGTTGCTAGAGCACCTGCAGGTGATCTGTGGATTCTCAGGGACAGTCCTCAGATGGTTTCATCATTTCTCACTGGTAGGTCTCAGAGACTAGTGTCAGGGATTTATTCCTCTGATACTTTCTCCCTGCCATGTGGGGTCCCGCAGGGCTCTGTGCTGTCGCCAGTGTTGTTTGTGTTGTATATGCTGCCATTGGGAGACATTGTAAGGCAGTATGGTCTTAGTTTTCACTGCTATGTAGATGATACTCAGCTATAAATGTTCTTTGTACCCAATCAAGACGTTGCAGTCTCGTTGTTTAACAACTGTCTCTCTGAGATCTAGGACTGGATGAGTGCCAACAGGTTGAAGCTGAATCCTGACAAGACTGAGGTATTGGTAGTGGACCCAGGTCAACAGGTAGAGGGTGCTCAGCTGGGCAGGCCTCTGAGTTTTAGCCAGTTGATGACCTCTGAACGGGTGTGGAATCTGGGCATTATTTTTGATGTGGGACTGACCCTAAAATCGCAGGTGTTGTCCATCATCAAGACCTCTTTTTACCATCTGAAGAATATCACCTGGATTAAGCACCTGGTTCTGCCTGGTGATCTTTCGACATTGGTCCATGCTTTTGTGACCTCCCACCTTGATTACTGTAATGCTGTATACCTTGGGCTACGGGGGCTTGACTTTCACCACCTGCAGCTGGTGCAGAATGCTGCAGCTAGGCTGTTGACTGGGCTTTCTCAGTCTAGCCATATCATGCCTGTGCTGCGTAGTCTACACTAGCTGCCAGTTCAGTGGCAGATCACCTTCAAGGTCAGCTTGCTAACCTATAAAGGACATAAATTGTCCTCCTCATTACCATCCAAAATCATCTCTGGAGATACTACCTGCACAAACAAACATGACATCCTAGAAGCCTTCAACAATCACTTTGCCAGTGCTGGCCTAGCCTTTGATGCCTCTCAGTAGGCAAATTGCTGAACCAGCAAATTGGCAACATCACACCTTGGACCCCTTCCAATACTTCCACCTGCTCAACTAAGTTTAGTTTCACTCCTTCCTCACTCAAGAACATTGAAGACCTCCTAACCCACCTAGATATTAAAAAAAAGCACAGGGACTGACCAAATTGCCTCTCTCTTTCTAAAATTAGGCTATCATCATCTAGCCCCACAAATCACTTACCTCTTCAATATGTCAATTCTTTAAGAATCATAACCTACTAAACCCTCTACAGTCTGGGTTTAGGCCAAGTCACAGTACAGTCTTGGCATTAGCCAAGGTTACTAATGATTGACAAATGGCACTTGACATGAGGAATCATGTTGCTACTCTATTCCTTGATTTAAGCAAAGCGTTCATTACTGTGACTCACAATCTGCTACTGACCCTACTGCAACACATTGGGCTGGATGATAATTCCCTTTGTAACCCTTCTACAAATGGGGGTTTCTAAAATATCTTCCTGTGCTTGCCTGAATGCCCACTGCCAGGCTGGTGTTCTATATCCTAATAGATTTAAAAGTGTCTGCATGTGAATGCCCTGTTAGCCTCCACGCCTGTCTCTTTAAGAGCTGCCTATCTTGTAGTTTATAATTAATCTGGGTGGGGGCCGAGAGTTCCTAAGCTTGAGTCCCGCCTGGGCTGACTTATAATTGCTCCATTCTGCCATCACTTACTACACCGAGGGAGCCCTAGTAGAACCTGTGATTCTTTGCTGATTATCTGCATTAATAATAGTAATATTGTAGTTTGTCTAACATGCCTTCCTTTGCAGCATAGACATTTCTGTATTGTACCACCATTTTGGTTCTGGACTGCCAGTTTGGACAAATCAGTACCTTTGGGGACTCTAAAATGGAGACTGTCCCCAGAGACTTTATGGGAGTGGATTTCTGTAGGAATTGTAGTTTTCACCCTTTGGCACCTAAATGGACCTGGAGGGGGAGCTCTTGCTGTGACAGACAGATGGATCAACTAATCGAACCTTTTGGATCAGTGTGGCATTGGAGTTGAAAGAGTGAACAGCTCGAGACATTCAAGCAGCTGCTCCTGCATAGTAGCGCGGGGAATCGGCGGGAAGGATGTGTCTGGCCAGCCTGCCACCATCTTCTCAAGTGAAGAAGTCTGCATTAATATCTTGGACTTTATCTGAAGTTACTGTAATTGTGACCGGAATACTGTATTTGACAAAGTGAATTTCGCCTGGTGTGGACCGAAGATTTGCCTCGGTGCGATCAGCCTGTCAGGACTTGAGACTACCGCAGAGTGAACGGTTTGCACAGAGACACTATCAGTTGTAACCAGACTGTCTTCCAAACTGTGGTATTTACTTGCCTTTATTATAAGTGTGCTGAATGTGGAGTGTGGGTTGCAGTTTGGTTCCCTACCTTGCTGATTGTGTCATGCTAGCTGGAGGCTGCATCCAGCAAATTTACCAGACTGTATCTGACTTGTTCACCTTGTCTTGGTCTTGCCATCTTGTCCTAGACTGCCACTCACACCTCAAAGTAACACCCGACGAGAGACCCGCCTGGGGATGTGGCTCCCTGCTCACCACCAACTAACAGGAATGACCACCACAGTGCATCGTGTGGGCCCTGCTTCTCCTGGCCATCCAACTCTTCATCCTGAGGTCTCCATTTCATCCATCCTGCATCCAGACTTAAGCAGTGTGAGTAAAGACCAAAAAAGCTCAAATCAAAGTGTTCCATCTGATTCAATTGTTGTTAATTATTTTGGACTGATCCATCTGGCTCCAGATTACAAATTGAGGGTTAAGGTGCATGTTATGTTGTCTTTCCATCCTAAGGGCGCCAACAACAGCTGCAATGCGGCCTACCCCAGGCAATGCTTCAGACTAGCCTGCAATAACAACTGGGTACCCAGAGTATATGTCACTGTGTTAGAGGGACTCTTGAGTGCATGCCTTATCACCTGAATATATCAGATCAAACCTTAATCACTGAATTGCTGCCCCTCCCTTGATTTGATTTGATTTGATTAAAATTTATTTTTATACAGGAATTTCATTTGTTGGAACACAAGTCCCATTTTCAACAAAGTCCTGTGTTACAATGTAGATAATCCGTACAAAAATACAAACAACAAAACAATACAAATAATTATTTAAAATATGTACAGGTCAATTTCAGATACTCCTGTAGCTTCTTAAATCTAGGCAGACTGTCAATGATCTTCAGTTCATAAGGTAGAACATTCCAAAAATGTACAATGCTATTCTGGAAAGTTATGTCACCAAATCTGTTACATGATCTGGTCATAGGAATTATCTGTACTTTTACCTTGGTTTAATGATGATACTACCAAGTTGTTACAGTCCAACATGGCGGTGTTTGTGGACCTCCCCTTCTGAAACCAGAATTGGTAGCTTGTTAACAGCAGATTACTATCTAGATACTGGCTTAGCTGTAAGTGCACTAACTTCTTCAATATTTTTGATAATATAGGTAGTAAGGCTATCGGCCTATAGTTGGAGGTAAGCGTACTATCTCCCCCTTTAAAAAAGGGTATCATTTTACCCACTTTCAAAACTTCTGGGACTGTTAAGCATTGTAAACTCCAGTTGAAAAGGTATGTTACAATAGGAGTGATAACTTCAGCACTGTAATTTAAAAATTTAGCTTCTATTCTATCCAATCCTCCTGATTTTGAAATATTCATTTGTTTTAATTCTTTTTCATCTTCCTTTACCAATATCTTTTTAAATCCAAAACTGGGTTTCTGGTCTCCTTTATGATTCATTTTTATATCTTTCCAATTTCACTTATAGAGATTTCAGTTGTTCTTTCTGTTGGTTTAGGGATTTTTAAGTCAAGGAGATCTAAGAAATATGCATTAAATTGATTTACTACCACTTTCTGATCTTTTATTATTTTTCCACCTTCCTTTAAATTAATAATTTGTGTAGGTCTAATGGGATATTTCAAGTCAGAGATTTAGTTCCAGAATTTCTTTGGTTCTTGTGCCTTATTTAATCTTGCTAAATGATATTGTGTTTTTGCTTTTTTAATGTCTCTCTTACATTTATTTCTCCAATTTTTATACTTATTCCAAATCTCAGGGTCTTTATTTTTCCGTGCTTTTTTCCTCACCCTGTCTCTCATTCTTATCTGTTTTTTTAATTTTTCAGTTAACCAGGGCAATTCTCTCCTCTTAATTGTCTTTTTTATTTTAGGTGCATGCTGTTGTATTAATAAGAGCAAGGACTCACTAAATTCTTGTACAGCCAATTCAATATCTGGCATAAGAAAAACTCTTTCCCAATTAAAGTTCTTTAGACTATTTTTAAAATTTGCCTCATTAAATTCTGTATAATCCCTCACCCAATAAGGTTTTGCATTTGTTTTTGGCAAAGTACTTAAATTGATCAAACAGGTTATTGGGTTATGATCACTCATGTTTAGTGGTAATACCCCTTGATTAAATATCCCTATATCCTGTGAGACAAGGATAAGATCCAATATAGAACCTAAAGTTCCATTATTTGTAGTTCTTGTTGAGTTCTTTGTAATTTGTTCTAAGCCCAATGTTGCAAAACTATTCCTTACTTTTGTCCCCTTGATTGTAGCCAGTTAGCGTTGAAATCCCATTATTAAGACACAGTGATCTCCAATTTTATCCAATATGACATCTGCCAAAGAATCAGAACTCTAAATTTTTGTTTTAGGAGGTGCATAAAAAAACCATTACAATTAGCCTCATAGAACAGATGTTAATCATCAATCAATTCCCTCAAGAATATAGTCTAATAAGGGCCTAAACTCTCTTAAATATAAAGCAACCCCCCTCCTCTCTTTCCTCTATCTTTTCTAATTACTTTGTAATCCATTAATTGGATTTCTTCATTCCTCATACCATCATGGAGCCAAGTTTCAGAGAGCGCAATAATATCATATTTAAATTCTGCTACCCAGACCCTATATTCTTCTATTTTGCTTACTAGGCTCCTACCGTTTTCATGTACCACTAAAGTGCTTTTGCTTCTGTTTGGTCCTGGATTCTGTTCAGTGTCACCACTTTGCATTAGTAATGCTACACAAAATAGGTCCCCTACCCTAAAACTAGGTTTGCATGCTGTATATATTGGGATCAATTGTTTTGCTATAGATTTCCTAATATTTGAAAAGTGATTTCTTTGTTTTACCAAATGATTTTATTTCAAATAATTCCTATGACCATTTTACCTATGTCTTGTTTCTTCTTGCTAGCATCCAGCAATTCCCATTTACTCAATACCCAAACAGTCTGTATCATCCATCCTGCTAATAATATTCTTATGAACTGCCCCATCTTAAAACCTTAAGCCTCCTGGGGTTAATAACTTTACAAGACCCTACCCGAGTGGCGCTCGCGCCCGTTGCAGTGTGAGACTTTGAAAAGTGGAACCCCCACCCCTTCAGCATACAGCCAATCACCTCTTGTACAAGAGCCCTTTCAAGTATCAGGTGCAGTTTGTTTGAAGTGGCTATGCAGATTAAAGTGCAGTTTGTGTAAAAACAGATTAAATTTAGCAGCAGCTGGATATATTTTGATGCTGTCCACTTCCCAACTATGGCTCTTCTCCCTTGTTCACGTCCCCTTAATAAATCAGATCTAGATCTTTTTGCTTCTAAATTGGCTGCAGTGTACCTCTGTACAGAAAGTAGTGTGATATTGCTGTTTACTATTACAAGCCTCATTTTACAGGGGGCCTCCAGGGTGTTCCAGCTAATCCAGCCCTGGTGGTTAAGTGTACTACAAGTGGGGTTTTACAGTGCATTATAGTGTTTATTGGGAATGTGTTATCTCATATATTTATTTATTTATTGAATTCTCAGATTAAAACCTTTGAGCATAATAGCTTGTTTACAAAGGTTCCACGTTGGATTGATACAGACAATAATACAAATACAGACAGGATATAATAACAAGTTTAACATAGATACAGTGTTTACAAAATTCAGTTGATAGAAATAATAGGTACATTAAGTCAGTATAAAACACCATAATACAAGTGACACTTGTTACAAAAGAAACAGAGCAAGGGGTTTAGAGGTGCTAGGTATTGCCTCTAGGGGCAGAGTTCCAGGTGCAGGTTGGGAAAAGCCCAGAATAGGGGGAAGTTGTTTCAAGTAGGTTAAGGTGAGGGATAGAAGCTGGTGAGGGGGGGGAACTACCCAAGAGTTGACGTGGGTGACAGATTGAGCTAGGAAAGAATCCACCAAAGGGTTTCAATATCAGTCAGTCTTTATTTTACCAGGTGGAACATTATTGAGGCAAACTCATTTATAAGATGGACCTGGTACATTTCATAACAGGAACAAAAATGGAACACAATTTCTGTACAGAAAAGTAATAAATAAGGAGCTTCAATAAGCTAACTAGTTGTCGTACACAAGGTAATGACTGGACGACTTCACATAGCAGCAGGAGCAAAAATACAGAAATTCTAGTTATAGTCTACAGTTATATCCAGTAAATAAATGTCTTTGAAACCCCATGTTGTTCTATTTTTATATTTTCTTGAACTTAAACCCCCCTGGGACTCTTGCTGTGGGGTGGGGAATGTTATGGTCTGTGTGTATAACATGTTAGTTACAGGGCCTGCCGCTGGCCGGTACTGCGGCAAGGGCTGCCATTCTTTGGCCTTTAATAATTAAGACAGCCAATCTCTGACTTTCCTAGGCTCGAGATCTGTTGCTAATGCAGGAGCAGGCAGGATGTTGTGCTAGGCATCAACTGAGCTCCTATCAGGTGTCATAGGGTCGGACAGATAAGTAATGTGACCAATGGGAACTCAGACCCAGAGCCCCATACAAAAGAAGGATGAGATAAAGAAAGGGGATCCCAAAGCAAGAAAGCACAGTGTGAGCTGTTGCTAAATATATCATTCTCTGACCTTCTACCTGAATGAGCAGTGTTTACACAGCAAACTCATGCCAGCCTGTGAAAAATAACAGTTGAAGATCAACGCATAGCCCATGCTTGAGGAGTGTATATTTGTACATCAGCGAGCTGAACATAGGCACCAGAGAGAGTGTACCTGATGCTGCCGCCCAAGAGAAACTGCATGTCTCTGTTTGGATTCAACTTGAGCCCAGTAAAAAGGGTATCCCTGGAGAGACATCCTTGATAACCATGAGTAACAGTGCACAGAGTTCTGTGGTTTGCAACTGTGCCAGGGTTCCCTGTTGGATAAGATTCACAACTGTTTTCAGTTATTACAAACTCCTCGTGTTTAGGGGTTGGAGAGCCATTTAAGAATTACATGACTTGTGTGGTTTAAATAATTAGAATTGTTGTGTTTAAAGTTTAGTGCACCAGTGCCAGCCAACCAGTGGCAACATCTGCAGGCCTGCATTGATTTAGCAGTGGGTATCTAGGGACTTTCATAGGAGAACTCCTACTTTAACTAGTAGTGATATCCTGGTACCTGGAGGGAAGGGTAGCAGGCTTCTGTACAAGACAGTCCTAGGGGATTGTTTGCTGAGAAGTCTTGTAATGCTTCTCAGAAAACAATCAGACAAGTCAGAACTGTTTTGGCCACTAGAGGGGAAGGGTGGGGTATCAGTGTCCTGGAGGGCTGTACCCAGAGCAGTTAAGCTACCATTAACTCTGTCCTCTGGGTGGAGGCACCATTTTCACAAGCTCAGGCCCCTCATCCTGCAGTCAGTCATGCAGGCAGGGGTAGTATCCATTGGGATAGTGCCACCTAGGGATTATACCTTAAATGGTTTTCATGCTACCTTGTTGGAATGCAGCAACAGGTGAAGGCGCAAGAGTGACCTTTCTCCCTGCAAATCCCTTCTGAGAGGCGTACTTCAAGGTTCAATTTTGGGACCTCTGTTATTCCCAATATACATAAACAATATTGACCACAATATTACATCTATCAGTATTCATCTATTTGCAGGTGATACTGTGCTTTATGTCTCTTGTCCTACCATTGAATCTGCCTACAGGGATTTACAGCAAGAATGTAATATCCTACAGCAAAATCTGCTACATATGAAACTTCTACTCAGTGCCAAAACGACAAAAATCACATCCTTTTCTCCATCAACTAATGAGTCTTCTGGATCACATCAACCTGTCAATAGGCATATATGATCTATGCTGGGTGAAACCCTGGAAAGAATGGACACATTTAAGTATCTAGGCTTCTGGGTGAACTGTAAACTCTCTTGTATCCCTCATGTCGAAGAACTCTCCAAAAAGCTAAAACAAAGGCTGGGATTATTCTTCCATATCAAACATTTGCTTTACCTATGATGCAAAATTACGATTAGACAAAACAACATTCCTCTCACTAATTGACTGTGCTGACTTTCTTTACAGTCATTGCCCCAAAACTGTCCTTAATAAGCTGGACGTCCTGTACCACAGGGCCTTAAGATTTGTGACCGACTCTCCATTTACGATCAACTAAGCTGGACTTCCTTACCTGCCAGAAGATTACATAATTCCTCCATCTGGACCTTCAAAATCCTCACCAACAAATTTTCTCTTTACATATCCGGACTCTTTAAATTGACGCCTTGCACATACCGCTTAGGAAATATGATTATATCTTGCTTGATACCTCCTCCGGTAAAACTGCTTAAACATTAGCATCCATTAGCCACGCCTTACCAACTGTGGAATTCCCTCCAAAATACCCTAAAATGTACCCACTTTTTAGCCTATTTTCATTTAAATCTTTTCTGAAACCTCTATTGAAGGAAAACTGCTAGTGATATGCCTAGTGTCTCCCCCTTTGATATTTTATATGGTACTTACCACTATATTTGCCCATGGCCCTCCCTGCTCCCCATTTTTACACACCTGTCTGTCTCTGCCCTGCTACTTTCTGAGCATCTGTCCCTTACACCTCCCCCCATCCTATTTACTATGCCTTCCCTCACCTTATGGATCATGCTCTACCTTCCCCCTTACCTCCTTCCGTTCCAATCATATTATGCAATTAGCTGCTTGTACTCATGTAGATATATAAAATCAGAGTAATTTAACTGTACCTTGTTATGTACTACTCATTGTATTGTGTGAATTATTGCATAAACCTGTAGTGGTTTTTTTTGTATATTGTGTGTGTCCCTCCAGGACCACATTGCAAATGAGTATTTCAATGGTGTATTTCCTGGTTAAAAATAAACTGAAACTGAAATTGGAAAAAAAAAGCCCTACACGGAATGGGACTGACTTACCTGCAAGACCTTCTACGACCCTATTGCCTCCTTCGACCGCTCCGTTCCACTGACAAGGGATTTCTAGAGATTCCAAGGGTCCACTTGAAGACTTTGGGGTCTTGAACATTTGCTTTTGCACCCTCACCCTATGGAATTCTCTACCTCTTCGGGTACAGGAGTGCCTGACTGTGGAGTACTTTAAGACAGCACTGAAAACTCACTTATTTCAGCTTGATTTTTCGAAGTATCATTATTGAATGTTGTTGCCTAGTTACTGTATTTTAATTATTTATGGATTTTAATATGTTCTAGTACTGTACAAGTGCTTTGATACATGTGAATTTTGCTTTTTATGAAGATTATTATTATTATTATTACATGGAGGTGCCACCAGAAGACCTTCCGGCAATTCCTGCTTGAGCAGAAACTGGCTTTTATGGAGAAGGAGCTACAAGCCAGGAGCTCCTTTGCTTCTATGGCCCCATCATCAGCTTCTTTTTCCTCTGAGGCCTGGGACAAGTTGCCAGGAAGTATAAACATAGGCATAAGGAGTGGACTAGAACTAAATTCCGCTCATCAAGCTCATTGTTTCACAATGCTCAGTAACCGTGGAAGGGCCACTTTCCACTTCAGTGGTGACCTTGCTTGCCACTCACACACTCCCCTCCACAGAGTTCACTGTGGCAGAACCCTCCATCAGTCTTACACTGGTAGGCATGGGTTCCTTCGTGCCTGATCTTTTCCCGGCACAAATGATCTTCCAGCCCCTGCTGTTCCAGTCTCTCTTCTCCTTAGGCTCAGTCAGGGTACTTACCTGGCCCTGCCTTAGCCAGAGTTAGTATGTGCCATTGGGACCTCAACTTAACTGCCTGGCACCATCTACAGCCTTCTTCTCCATAGCCATTGGGTCCCAATACCCTCCTGCATCACCCAGGGCTGGATATCATCCCTGGGATCTTCCCTGGTGGCTTCCCATGTTACAGGGCCTACTCCTGGGTGGAAGCACCTAGTGAGGCAGCAATGGCACAATACCGACACAGGTATTGTGCTGCCCAAGCCCCAAGTGTTTTCTCTGCCCCCCGCACCCCCCGGACTTTAGGATTCCAACTCCAGTTGGTCCAGGAAGGGGGCTGGACACTGGGGGAAGGCAAAACATGGAAACGGACCGTTACAGTGACTGTTGCTGTAGTGGTCATTTTCCATGTTTCACCATCGGGGTGTCAGGCAAAAAGGGGCCACAGCCAGCCCTGATACCCACTCTGGCTTCACTGCCCATGCCAGTCCCGCTACCTCCTCTCCTGGCACTGCCTAGCACTCCAACACCACTGGTTGTTGATTTGCAGGCAGTGTTGTATTTTGTTGGAAGTTCATGCATCATATATATAGGTACCTCCTACCCCCTCATGCTGGCCCTCCACGAGGCCGCTTACTGATGGACCCTGCATGATGCTATCTATACCAATTTCAGTGCATGGTGGTGAGGAAGACTATAACCTTGACCTCACTTCTCAGATGAAGATGAGGAGGGTGATGCAGATGATGATGAAGAGGGGGCTGCAAGTCCCTAACACTCTCACTCTACCACATCCTCTGAGAGTGAGGAACCTGGTCTATAGACCCCATGGTCCTCCCTGACAAACCCTCTTTCATTGCCATTATGCAGCAGCTACAGTATAAGCCACCATAGGGTTTGAGGTGGAAGAGCAGGACCCTGCTCAGAGATGTCTGACACACTGACTCAAGCTACCAGCTTCCCCCCCTCCTCATTCCTCCCCTGATAGAACCTTTTGAGGATGCCACCATTGCCACTTGGTATATTCCCAACATTGCCCTCGCCGTGCTTAGGAAGCTGGATGAACCATACTAAGCCCTTGCATGGAAGCCTTTTTTGTGGAACAACCACGGGCAGATTCTGTGGTTATAAATACTGCTTATGATGGGTCTAAGCAACCTAAGCACCTTAGCATGCTTCCCCCAGAGTAGGAGTCCAGAAGGCTGGACCTGATAGGTTAAAGGGCCTTTGCCTGAGACACTCATCATTAGGATTCTCAGTTATTTATGCCACATGGTCAAGTTTCAAAATCAACTCTGGAGACTTGCCAAGGCAACTGTCCAGGTCTTCCCAGATGATCCCCTAGAGACAGGCAGTACTTGAGGCCATTTAGACTGGAGTAGATGTAGGTAATCACCTCCTGCAGTCTGCTTATGTTGCCACTGATACTTCTGCTAGGGTCACTGCCATTAGCATTTGCATCCGATATCACTCGTGGCTTAGAGTTTCAAGTCCATTTTACCCCCCTCCCCCCGAGGATGCAAGCTCTTTGCTGTGGATGTACAAGATATTCTTTCAAACCTGCAGGCCTCTGGCTGAACTTTCTGGTTGATCCACACTATGCAGTCAGCAGGTGCCTTTTCATCTTACCTCTCATAGGGCCAAAGAGGGTGCCAGACCCCCAAATAAGTGCAGAGGAGCATCCACCCTGCCTACCACCACCTTCACCTCGAGCAAGACCCCCCGAGGAGATGGCATGGCCCTGGTCATGGGTACCACTTCAGCATGGCATGACTCCTTGCTTGACACCCCCGTTCAGTAGAAGGAGGTGGTGGTGGAAGGGGGCGTCAGTTCTCCCTGCACCTCAAAATGTGGTTTGAAATAACCACAGATGCTGAGGTCTTGCAGCTCATAGAGCAGGGGCACACCATTGTGGATTTAAGAAACCTAAATGCCTTCATCCAGTAGAGAAAATTCCAGATGGTGACACAGCAAGGTGTGTTGCCCCTTCTGCACCAGGGAAATTGGATATGCTCCCTCGACATGCAGGATGCTTACAAGCATATCAAGGTGTCTGCCCCCCATAGGCATTACATCAGGTTCCAGTTCTAAGGGGGGCACTACCAGTTCTGAGCACTACCTTTTGGCTTGTACTCCGCACATTGGGTCTTTATCAAGTGCCTAGCAGTGATGGCAGCAACCTCTATGAGGGAAGGCCTCTGTGTCTTCCCTCATTACCAGGATGACTGGCTGCTCAAAGCACAGTCTAGAGAACAGCTGGTCCAGACTCTGTTGTGTGCTAGACAGTTGTTCCAAGCTCTAGGCATCACAGTCAGTCTGCTCAAGTCAGTCTTGACCCTTTTTCAGTTCTTACAATACAGAGGGGCACTTCTGAACAGAGCTCAGCCCATGGCCTTCCTGCTCCAGGATAGGGCAGACTGCCTGGTGACTAATGCCTGTCTGCTGTTTCACAGCATGCATGTCACTGCCAGAGACTTCCTAATGGTTTTGGGCCTGATGACTGAGACCAGTCATGGTTCCTGTAGCCAGGCTGCACACGAGGGTCCATCAGTGGACATTGAGGGTCCAGTGGGATGAGTGCACCGATGACCCGGAAAAAACAGTTCTGGTCTCCTCAGCTGTCAAAAAGGTGCTACTCTGGTGGATGGAACCTGAAAATTTGTTGAAAGGGGTTCCCTTTCTCATTTCTTCCCCTCAGCAGATTCTCTGAGCCACAGCAGATGCCTTGGGGCAGGGGAGCCCATCTGGAACCTCAACAGATTAAAAGGACATGATCCAGAGTGGAGACAACCCTCCACATCAACATGCTAGAAATCAAGAGCCATTCTGTATGCTCTACAAGCCTTTCAGACCCATCTGTCCCTGGGCCATCTGCTGATGCAGATGGACAATATCAGTGTAGTTCATTACAGTACATTGACAAATAAGGAAGAACCCATTCGTATTCTTTGTGTTTGGAAGTGATGAGAGTATGGTACTGGGCTCTAGGACATGGTCTAGAGTTATTGGTCGTCCATGTTTCAGGTATCCAAAATGTTCTGGCAGACCAGCTAAGTCTGTTGCAATCCAAGATACGTGAGTGGAAACTGCAGACCTCAATTATAGAAGATCTGTCCAACAGGTGGCGTCATCCAAAGTTGAACCTTTTTGTGGCTCCACTCAGCGCAAAACTGCTGCATTTCTGCTGGCTTGTTTCCTGGCCTAGAGTTTTTTGGGTGAGAAGCATTGTCCATCTCTTGGAAAAGGAGGTTCCTCTATGCCTTCCTTCCCTTCCTTCTAACACAGAGGGTGCTGATCAAGGTCCAGATGGGTGGGGACACCTTGATCTTCATTGCTTCCTTTTGGCCTCACCAAATCTGGCTCCCCTTATTGCAGTAGTTAGTGGTGGAACCACTGGTACCTCTGCCCCTATGCTCAGGCTTGTTCTTCCAGTACCAGGGCACCCTGCTCCATCTGGACCTCATGTCACTTCATCTGCATGCCTGGCTCATGAGAATGTAGACATTGCCAGGTTTGGAGTCTCTCCCAGAGTGGCTGATGTGCTGGTGGCTGCTAGAAAACTGTCCATGAGAGCCACTTATTCCATGAATTGGAAGCACTTTGCTCTGTGGATGGGTTCCCATCATCTGGACCCATTCCCTTGCCCAGTGAGCCAGGTCCTGGAGTACTTACTGCCCCTGTCAGACTCAAGATCGACATACCCCTCTATTAAGGTGCACTTGTCAGTCATTTCAGCATTTCAGATGCCCATTAATGACCAGGCAGTGGCACAACTAGAGGTGTCCCAGACTTTTTTAAAATACATCCTTCAACTGAAGCCTCCCATTTGAAATCCTGTCTCTCCCATGGGCATGAATTTTGTGTTAAAGAAACTTACTTTGACTCCTTTTGAGCCGGCCACAGGTTGCGAGCTGTGCTTTCTGTCATGAAAAGTCTTAATTTTAGTTGCTGTTACTTCTGCTCAAAGGATTTCTGAGCTGCAGGCTCTTATACATGTGAGCCTTCTTATTTAGTTTTCCACAAAGACAGTGTCTTTGCATGAGAACCCTAAAATCCTTCCTATGGTGGTGTCAGAGTTCACTTTAAATCAAACTATCCACCTGCTAGTTTATTATCCTGAGCACACCAATCCAGGGGAAGCATTGCTCCATACTTTGGATGTACATCTAATACTCCCATATTATATGCACCATACAAAGGGCTGCAGGAAGTCCTCACAACTGTTCATTTCTTTCACCCTTGGGAAAGACTGCATTCAAGTTGTTTCTAAACAGTGTTTGTCCAAATGGTTGGCCAGGTGTATTACTTTTTGTTATAGGAAGTATGGAAAGGAATTTCCTGGTGTTATTCATGGCCATTCCATCAGAGGTATGGCCACATCCGTTGCTTGCTTCAGGAATGTTTAAGCTGCAGAGATCTGTGCTGCTGCCACTTGGAATTCTGTCCACACTTTCATAGAACACTACAGTATGGACATTGCCTCTAGAAGAAGGGAAGACTTTGGCCTAGCTGTATCTCAAGGCCTTCTGTCATAGGCCTTTGATGTCCAGCCACCCAGACTGACATTTTGGCCAGAACTGCTTGACACTCATCCTATAGGTGTGGCCTACTGCAAGAGATGCTCTCAGTGAAGATAGTACAGTTGTGTAAGAACTTACTGCAACAGTAAATCTTCAACAGAATCTCTTTCATCAGGCCATCTCGTCACTCCGTTATCCCCCCCCCCGAGCCTGAGGCCCTCTCTGCATCTGTATCTCTTTCTCCATTACAGATCACCATCTATTCACCTTTTATTGTATCTGGCAGTAACCTTTGGTCTTCCTCAGTTCCCCAGCAGAAGATTGGCTGGTTCTAGTTTCCAGCGGGTGAATTGAGGATAGTGCCAGGGCCACACTCTCTTATTGAGAATGTACATTGTCAACAAGTGACGTCACCATGGGAGGTCCCCTGGTGAACTGCTAACTAGAAAAGTTTCCATGTGGTCCTAGAACCTGGTGGGTGAAGTTCTATAGGTGTAGCCTGCTGCAAGAGATCCTCTTAAAGATCTGTTGTCATGGTAAGTTCTTACATAACTGTACTTTTCCATCACTTGCTGTGAACAATTATTGAACATTGTTTCCATCATTTGCTGTAAAAAATAATTGAGCACTGTTTCACCTGTTAGTTTATGAATTACACTGTATGTTGTATTATATAAAAATCCCTATACAAATCTTTACAGAAAAAATGATATGAAAAGAATTGTTTTCACGGTATGCTGCTCATCTGTCTGCTGCCTGGGAGACCAACCCATAATTTTTTATTTTATGAATGTATTTTTCTGTTGACCTGAAATGGTCCTGGTGGTTTCACTGTAGAGCAATAATTGCCTCAAGCTATATCACCCCTTCCTTAAACCATATCTCTGAAACACACACTTTGTAGATCATGACAACCTTTACTCCACTGATAGGGCAATGCCCATCCCCATCTGTACTGACCTTGATTTGTGTCAGATATTTGTTTTATTTGTTTTACACTGACAGGCATGTGACCATATTGCCCATTTTTACAAGCATCCAGTACACATGACACAACTCAACAAAACATAGAATACATAAAAAATAAGTGCATAAAAAAGAAACGGTAGCATACACCAAAGATGAACTCAATTAAAACAATTAAAAACAAATTTGTTAAATAAGTAAAACTTAAGTAAACACTTAAAAGCAGAAAATGTGTACAGTCAATGATAGATTTGGCAGGTTATTATAAAGACTAATACCCATAAAATATAGGGAAACCTGACCCAGATTTGTGTTAAAAAAGTGAACCTGGAAGGAGAACCTACTCTGCATTCTTGTTGAAAAGACACAGGTCAGTTTTGGAAACAAGGCAATATATTCAAGAAAGAGACCGAGATGCACTTTACGTAAAAATAGAAGTAACCTGTATTTAAATTTGACTTCTAGAGAAAAACGGTCAAATGTCTGATAAAGTACACAATGATGTGTTCCCCTGAAAAGCCTGGTGGAAAAGTGGATAATGTTATGATGCAGTATATTGCCCTAAGTTTACTAAGTAGCTTTGCAGTAGTAAAATAATAAACAAAAGAACCATAGTCAATTAATTAAAAAAAAAAAAAACTATTAGTCAACATTTTCCTGGTCTTTGTGGTTTAATACTGATTAAGACTATACAACACCCCATCATCTTGTGTAGTTTCCCAATAAAATAAGATTAATACTGTGTGGTTCAAATGACATACGATTATCCATAGTTGTACCTAGGTATTTAAATTCACAACTGTTACCTATTAAATTTCAGTAGTGGTCTTTGAGAGTTAAATTACAATCCAGGGTTTTTCTGGGACCACTAACATATGGGACTGAAACCAAACATCTAACCTGCCAAAATCATACTGAAGGTTCACTCCCTAATGTAGCTACAGTATATTATTATCAGTACAAAAGAATTCTGCGTCTGTTGTGAAAACTTGCTATTAGGCTTGATTTGGGTCTCAAATGAAATACGAAAAGACAGAGGTCAAAGTTTTAAAGACTGAGTTTATTTACTATTTCCATATAAGACACAGTTTGACACTGGATACCAGCTATTGGCTAACTTATCCTTTTCCAGACAGACCAAAAATATACAGAAATATAGTCTTCTTCTAAGTTTTGGTTTCTGAAGCAATTGCCAGAATGCCTGAATATAAACACCCCCAAATTACATCACATCCTGAGTAGGCAAAATTTCTTAAGCCAATCACAAAATTAGTTTGACTTTTACCAAATCTGGTGTGTGTTTCCTGGGAATTCTGGAGTCAGTAATCATTTCTGATTAGCTGGCTATTTTTACATTGTCCGGCTCCTAGCAAAGGCTAAGTTGGTTGGGTTTGTTAGCAAAATAAGTAGTCATAATTGATTCAGCTACTAGATGGTAGCAATGTTCCACAAATTAACAAAGTATGTTTTTATACACAGTTATTTACAGTAGCAGCAATTTACATCTTCTTGTAGATTTAGATACAGCATAATATGAATGTTTAAAGTACAAGCTTATAATAACATACAATAAAGCATGTGCATTACTTTTGATAGCAAAACCTTTTTCATTCTAAGTCTTAAAAGTAAAGAGCATATGAAATGTATTTCCTTAATTACAGTTACAAGAATGTAACTTAGTCACAGACTTTCATCATCTCAGTAAGTGGCTTCACTCCAACTGAGACTTGTAGTCACAGAAATGAATCGCCATACATAGCTTTGTCTTGCAAGTAACATAGCCCAAACTGATACCTGGAGACCAGCTTAAAACATTATAACTGAAGTATAAAATAGACGGCATGCAATTTTTATAGAAACATAGAAACATAGACTTTGATGGCAGATAAGGACCACTAGGCCCATCTAGTCTGCCCATTTCCCTACCTACAGGATAGGCTGCAGATCCAGACCCCCCACAAGAATTGCCTTATGTCTGTCCCATGCATTCTTGAATTCTCTCACAGTTTTAGACCCCACAACCTCCTCAGGAAGGCTGTTCCATGCATCCACTACCCTCCCTGTGAAATAATACTTCCTCACATTGCCCCTGAACCGCCCTCCTTCTATCTTTAAATTGTGTCCCCTTGTTCTTGCAAGTCTCTTTTTCTGAAAGATGCTACCCTCTTGGACTTTGTTGATTCCACTGAGGTACTTAAAAGTTTCTATCATGTCCCCCCTCCCTTCTTTCCTCAAGGGTATACATATTAAGCTCCTTTAGTCTCTCCTCATACGGCTTCTCTTGCAGACCCTGCACCATTTTAGTTGCCCTCCTCTGGACTGCCTCTATCCTGTCTATGTCATTGGAGATGGGGTCTCCAGAACTGGACACAGTACTCAGATGGGGTCTCACCAACTGTCTGTACAGAGGATAACAACTTCCTGTTTTCTGCTGATGATGCCCTCCTATACATCCCAGTATACCCCCAGCCCTCCCTACTGCCTTCTCACATTGCTTGCAACCTTAAGGTCATCTGATATGATTACCCCAGGTCCCTTTCCTTTTTGTTGTTGTTACTACTTCACACCCATTGTGTATTCTTCCCTGGGTTCTTGTTTCCCAGGTGCATTATTTGCACTTCTTTGCATTGAATCCTAGCTGCCATACTTCTGACCATTCCTCCAACCTTGCCAAGTCCCTTTTCATCCTTTCCATGCCTCCTTGGTATCAACCCTGTTGCAGATCTTTGTGTCATCTGCAAGGCATACTTTCCTTCCAGTCCCTCTGCAATGTCACTGATGAAGACATTAAAAGGACCGGACCCAATATTGAACCCTGCGGTACCCACTAACAACCCTATTTCTTCAGAGTGGACTCCATTTACAATTTCTTCTGTGTCCTGTTGTCCAGCCAATGTTTTACCCAGGCTACCACCCTGGGTCCCACTCCCAGGCTGGTTAATTTGACTATTAATCTTTTGTGTGGGACTGTGTCAAATGCCTTGCTAAAGTCTAGGTAGGCCATGTCCACAGCCCTCCCTGGTCTACTACTTTGGTCACCCAGTCAAAGAAATCTATTAGATTCGTCTGACATGACCTTCCCGCTGTGAACCCATGCTGCCTTGGGTCCTGTGCTCCACTGACCTCTAGGTACTCGACTATTCTTTCCTTCAGAAGTGACTCCATCACTTTCCCTACCACAGAGGTCAGACTGACAGGTCTGTAGTTTTCTGCCTTATTTTTATCTATCCAAACCATGGAAAATACAGTTGTTTTCTACCATTATAAGCCAGCCTTTGGAAAAACCTATGTTGCTAGATGTGACTTGACTGGAAGGTACATCTTTACCTGATATTAACATTTAATTAGCTGAGCTCACATTTTTTTTTAACTACGTTCTAATGACCAAAAAGATAAATTAATGGACAAAACATGTTCAGGATTTGCAAAAAAAAGGGGAAGTAAGCCGAGAAACATGCTTACACTTCCATTTTCAAGATACAATTCCTAAAGAAACAGTATCCACGACTGAGCACAAGTCTGGTAAACATATTTGACCTATTAAATGAATTTTATTTAAATGCCAAATAGCTTTTCAGCAGTTTTGCAAGCCTTATATTTAAGATGAGTGCACTAACTATGAAAACTTGTTATAAAACAGTTATTTTCCACCTGTAGATAGAATAAAGCATAAAGGTATATTGCTCGTGTACACTTGATTATAAAAGCATTGCAAAGCAGTCTTCTTACCAGCTATAATTATAAAAGAAAACGTAGAGCTACCACCTAGTAACAACAGATCAGGTTTAACCCTTTTTCCATGATTTAAATTGCTACATATCCCTACTTTCCCCACCTTGTTGCCAGCAAAGGAAGATGTCATTTTTACATTAATTTGGTCAACTGTGTTGCCAGCAGAAAATGAAGTTGTTTCTTGCGACTCTTGAGTCTGTACCTAAGGCAACACATCATACATAGGAGGATGAAAGCAAGAACTATTTGAAGGGCAATTAAAGCTTTAAAGGTTACTTCTATCCAGCTACTGTTGAGAACAAGACTAAAATCTCCATCATGAAGCAAATCATCCAAATCATTTTCTGCCATATGCATGTCATTGTAATCTGAATAAGGTGTGTATCTTTACGTTCTAGTAGCGACTTCAAATTTAAGGCCAGAGGATTACTGTACACATTAAAAACAGGTATATAATTGTGGAAGTATTGTGGGATATACGACTCTGACACCAGTGTGGATGCAATATACTGCAGCAGTTTTATTCGAAAAACAGAAATAAAAGCAAACAAACTGTTCGATTACAAAAATAAAATAAAGCAAGGAGGAATACTTCTTCCACGTAACAGAATGCAGATATCCAAAAGAATAAGCAAGCAATCAACTTTCCATAGAATAGACTAAGGTACTGAGGATAGCGCCCTGCTGACCCCTTGGGTTAGACTAATTTTAGGTAGCTTTTTGCCTGTTTTTATAGTATCAAGAGGACATGTGATCTAGAAAACCACTCCCCTTCTTATATAACTGGGAACAAAAAACTTGTAAATCACATAAATATCATTACAAAACATTTCCAACAATTAAACAGTGAAAATATAAACATATAGAAGGGCTGGAATGTAAAAATAAGAGGTTTAAACTCAGCTGGTTCACATACATGGGCTGTTGCTATGTTCTCTGAACTCCTTCCCCTTAAACTCTGTATAAATGTGAGGAGGGTTTGGCCGGCCGGCTCTTAAATGAACAAGAACTAAGTAGGAGTGGAGTCCTGAGAACAAAGGGCCACAGTAGTGATTTCAGGTAAGAAACATAAACTCAACATTTTAACCTGTATCAAGTCAGTTTAGATTGAAAATGACATTTCTATATCTTTTTGCAGAGACAGCAACATACAATAGCAATACAGGGTTAACTATAGGGTTTCTACAGGCTGCAGCTATGCAGTTTCTGTGTGAAAACCTGTACTACCACAGGCCTTAAAAGTAGTAAGGACTCTTATCACTATCAACATTACCCAGGACTTTTATGTGGGCTGTTTGCAAGAGCTGCAGTCTACAAGCAGACTGAATCTCAAGTCAGTACTTATTTCAGCTTTCCACTGAAATGCTAGCTTTTCTAAGTTTCAGTCTGCTTGTTAAAACATGCAGCTTCCTAAACGCGAGGTTTAGGCTGTGCTTAACACTGGGTTGCTTAGGGGACATTCAGAAGGCTTCATTTACAGAAATACCAGGCAATTTCAACATTATTTTATTAAGTACACCTTCCCCTCATTCTTACAAGCCTGAAAATGAAACGAAATAACAGGATTGGGACTGTTCTTGGAGACAGTAGGTGAAACAAAACAAGGATAAGGACAGCAAGAACACTAGGTAGGTGGCCAGACTACCTAACGGGGAACTAGAAAACTAGAAAAGGACACAGCAAGGAGTAGGGGAAGGCAGAGGAAAGAACAGTATGCTGTTGCAACAGACTTAGAAATGTGGGGGGGTCTCCAGAGGACAGTAACACAGACCCCGCCACAGTAATTTTCAGTGTCCTTTTTTTGGCCAGGCTTAATCTGGAAAACAGACTTATCATGTGTAGTGACAGGTGTGATCACAGTCTAGTAAATAATGGTACTCTCCTATGGAGTAAAGCAAACATTTGGGGTGACAATATCACAAGAGAGGGACCCGTAAAAATATTTTATATAGTTGGTAACTATGCAAAACTGTCCCCTTCATGTTATAAAGTACCTTGGCAGTTGGTAAATGCCATTTGGTGAGCTGGACTGGACAAGCGGCTGTGAGGTTCATATGTATCTGGTTTATGGTGCCCAATCCCAGAGGCTCTTTGCACCTTACATAAAAACAGGCAGGGTAGTGCAACATAAGATAAATTACAAACATATATACATTAAAACACAACATAGAACACATAATGCAGATTTAAAATCAATAAATATGATCTTAAAAACATAGAATAGCTCTGATTAGTCTGGGTAGGCCAGCTTAAAGAGATTAGTCTTTAGATCCCTTTTAAAAGCCTCCACCATCAAGGCCTCCATAACATACAAACATAAGAACATATGAAGAAGCGAGTAGAAGAAGGTCAACTGGTCTATCAAGTCTTCTCGTATTGCAAGGTCCACAGCTTGAGCTAATGTCCCTGCACTCCCTCCCCATTCCTCCCATCCTCCCTACCCATGATTTTTATCTTCCCCCATGCCTATCCCAGCACCTCTTAAAGCTTAAACAGAGATGGGAAGTGAGTTCCAGAGGGCCGGTGTGATGACCTCAAAAGCTTGATCACCAGATGTTTTTAACCTGGCCCTCAGAACTGCAAGAAGGCCCCTGGTGGAGGAGCGAAGGGAACTGACCGAGGTGGCAGGAGATAAACCAGGCAGCCAGGGCCTAGTCCATATAGGGCCTAATAGGTGAGCAAGCCCACCTTGAAGATAATCCTCCACCTTACAGGCAGCCAGTGCAGAACTCGCAGGACCGTGGTCACATGACATGACCTAGACAGGTCCATCAGTAGCCTGACCACTGTGTTCTGCAACAGCTGCAGATGGTGATGGGTCCATCCACTGACTCTGAAGTACAGAGTGTTACAGTAATCAAGCCTGGCTGTGACAAAGGTTTGTACCAGTGATGGCAGGTCCTCAGCTGGAACTAGGGATTCAATCCTAGTAACATTCCTTAAGTGGTAAAAACCACTTTGGACCACAGATGACACCTGTGCATCGAGTGTCAGTCTGTTCTCCAGCAAGATGCCAAGATTTCTCACCCTAGGGGAAGCCATCAATGGAGTAGATCCCAGGACCAATCCTGTCACCACTCCAGAAGCACTCCCATCATGCCTGTGACCTTCCTTAATCACTAGGTCCTCTGTCTTATCAGGATTCAGTTGCAACCAGCTGAAGGACATCCAGTCATTGATCTCAGCCAGGCAGTGGTTAAGCAGTTCCACAGCATCACGTGGTCCAGGGGCAAAGGACATATACAATTGGTTATCATCTGCATAGCAGTGAAAACCTAAACTGTAATGCCTAATGAGTGCACCCAGGGTAGTATATATACTGTGAATAACACTGGTGACAAACCTTGAGGAACTCCACATGCCAGGAGCTTTGAGGAGGAGGAGAAATTCCCCATCACTACCTGATGCTTCCTGCCCAAGAGACAGAACTCAAACCAGTTGATAACAGTATCAGTGAGTCCACAATAGTCTCTAAGGAGATTCAGAAGTACAATGTGATCCACCTTATCAAATGCTGAAGAGAGATCGAGGAGAACAAGAACTGACCTGTGTCTACTATGTCTTGCCCTGAGGAAGTCATTTTGCATCCTAATCAATGCTGTTTCAGTGCTATGCCTAGCCTAGAAACCAGACTGGAACGTCTCATAGATGTCAAAGGCCATGAGGTGCACCTCGAGCTGCTGCACCACTATTTTCTCAACATTCTTTCCTAAAAATGGAAGATGGGGATTGGTCAATAATTTGGCAGTACATCAGGGTTGAGCGATGGCTCCTTTAAGAGGAGTTGCACCAGTGCCTCTTTCAAGTTATCAGGAAAAATTCTCTCTGACAATGAATATTGAATAATCTTGGTGAACACTGGACCAATGGTCTCAACACATCTCAGCAAGGAATGGGTCAGAGCTAGGTCTAGTTCAAAATAAGTGCGTCAGCTTTGAGAGCGCCTCAATGACCTCTGCCATGTTTACTGGTCTAAACTCCTCCCAAACAATAGGAGTGCCTCCACTCCTACTGAGCTGATCACTGAGAGGCAAAACTTGCCTCACTAACGAGATCCCTGACAGGATGGAGGAAACCCTGACAGAGAACTGAGCAAACTCATCACACAATGCAGTTGAAAAAGCTTCTTTTCAGCTGTAGATAGACTAGATAAAGTAGTCTGTCCACAGTCCAAAAAAGCTGAAATGATCTGTTCCTCCCTCTGGCAATCTCCCTGGACAGGAACTCTGCCCTATTTATGGTCGATTGCCCCTTGGTACTCATGATAGTGAGCACACGAGGCCAGTTAGTCCTCCTTGGAGCGGATCTTCCACCAGCAACACTCCAACTTCCGAACCCCTGATCTTCATCATCTTGAGAGCTCCATCAAACCAAGGGGGTCTCAAGCAAGAGGATCTAGGTCATATACAGACCAGTACGATGGCATCAAGTGCCTCAGATACTGCCTTGTTATAGGCAGCCACCACCTGGCCCGTGCCAGTTGCATATGCAGCTGTCACACCAGATAAATGGCCAACAGTCACTCTGGGGGCAATCCCCTTAAAGGGTGACAACCGATAATCTCAATGGGGGGGGCTATCGGGGGGGGGCCCAAATGAGAACTCCACCGTGCAATGATCAGACCAAGCAACCCAATCAGTCTTGAGATTCTTGACCTCAAGTCCCAGTGAGAAAAATCAAGTCTAACGTGTGGCCGTGATGATGGGTCACAGAAGTAAATACATACATAGATACATAGACAGTGTCGGCAGATAAGGGCCTATGGCCCACCCAGTCTGCCCATTTGAGCTTGTAAGTTCAGTTTATGTTTTCCTAGAAGTCTGTTGCCCCTTACCCCTGACCTCCAGAATTCCTTTATGTCTATTCCATGCATTCTTAAATCCTGTGATTGTTTCAGCCCCCACCACTTCCTCTGGCAGGGTGTTCCACTTGTCCACCACCCGTTATGTGAAGAAATTCTTCCTCACGTTTCCTTTGAATCGTCCTCCCTCCAACTTCATCCCATGCCCTCTAGTCCTGGAACATCTTTTTTGCTTAAAAATAGTGTATTCCTGCCTGTAAGATACTTGTATGTCTCTATCATATCCCCTCTCTCCCTCCTCTCCTCCAAGGAGTACATGTTCAGTTCCTTCAACCTGTCCTCACAGGACTTGTGATGCAATCCATGCACCATCTTTGTTGCCCTCCTCTGAACCTTCTCTACCTTGTCTATGTCCTTACGTAGGTAAGGTCTCCAGAACTGTACACTGTACTCCAGGTGGGGCCTCACTAGTGTCTTGTATAGTGGAATTATGACCTCCCTTTTCCTGCTAGTGATGCCCCTGCCTATGCATCTCAACATCCTATTTGCTTTACCTGCTGCCTTGTCACACTAGTTCCCTATCTTGAGGTCATCAGAGATGATAACCCCAAGATCCCTTTTCTGCTTGGTGCATGCTATATCCTCACCCCCCAACTGATATATTGTGCCAGGGTTTTTGTGCCCCATATGCATTATCTTGCACTTCTTTGCATTGAATTTCAACTGCCAAACCCCTGACCATTCTTCAAGTTTCTGCAGGTCCCGTCTCATTCTGTCTACACCCTCTGGTGTGTCTACTCTGTTACAGAGCTTTATGTCATCAACAAACAGTGAAATTCTGCCTTCTAGGTCCTGCACAATGTCACTGATGAAGATGTTGAATAGGACCAGTCCCAGCACTGATCCCTGTGGTACCCCACTGGTCACGCTTCCCTCTGTGGAGTGACAACCATTTACCACCACTCTCTATGTCCTGCCACTCAGCCAGTTACCTACCCACCACACTACTGTCCTGCCCACACTCATATTCCCCAGTTTGTGTAATAGTCTTCTATGTGGCACAGTGTCAAAGGCCTTGCTGAAGTCCAGATAGGCCATGTCCTCTGCCCTCCCCTGATCCATCTCCCTAGTCACCCAGTCAAAAAATTCAATGAGGTTGGTCTGACATGACCTCCCCCTGGAGAAACCATGCTGCCTTGGGTCCTGTAGTCCACTGACAAGCAGATGTTCTGCCAATCTCTCCTTCAGTAGTGCTTCCATGATCTTCCCCACTACTGAGGTGAGGCTGACTGGTCTGTAGTTCCCCGCTTCCTCTTTGTTCCCACTTTTGTATAAGGGGACTATATCTGCTGTCCTCCAGTCTTTGCGTACCTCCCCTGTTTCCAGTGATCAGCTTAACAGGATAGCCAGAGGTTCAGCCACCACCTCTCTTAGTTCTTTAAGGACCCTGGGGTGCACCCCATCTGGTCCCATTGCTTTTTCAACTCTTATTACTTCTAGTTCCTTCAGGACCCTTTCTCGTGTAAAGGGACTTGTGTCCATTTCTGGACCATTCTCACCCCTTGTACTCTCTTCAGACCCATTACCCTCCTCTTCCTCAGTAAAGACTATTTGATTCACACAAAGGCCATCTGGGGGATTCCATCACCCTGTTGACGATAAAGTCCTCATCCTCCTGCAAAAAATGATAGAAGGCATCCTTAGGGTGGCAGAGAAAGAGGAAATATTGTTGATGGGAGACCTGAATATGCCAGATGTTAACTGGAGCACCTTTGCTGCAGCCACATCCAAGAGCAGGGCCATTCTCAGTGCCCTACAGGGGCATCCCTCAGACAGCTAGTGTTGGAACCCACTTGGGAGGGAGGAATCCTAGACCTGGTACTTTCCAATGTGGGTAGCCATTTGGGAACAAGTGACCACTAAACAGTGTGGTTCATGGTAAACTCAGCTGCAGAGTCAAGCCATATGAAAGTGAGGATACTGTACTTCAGGAGGGCTGACTTTGTCAAAATGGGAGAGTGCCTTAGAAAAGCACTAGCAAACAGGCAAGAACGAGGGGTGGAGCAACAATGGGAAAACATCAAAACTGACATCACAGAGGCAACAAGCCTTTGTGTGAATCAAATAAACAAATCAAAATGAAAGAAAAAACTACTATGGTTCTCAAAAGTGGTGGCAGGGAAGGTTAGGAAGAATAAGATAGCATTCAGGAAGTATAAGGAAACACAGAAGGAGCAGGACAGAGAACTGTACCAGTTAAAGCAGAAGGAAGCGGGGAAGGCAATCAGAATAGCAAAGGCCCCAAATGAGGAGAAGATAGCCAACTTGGTTAAGAAGCGGGATAAAACCTTTTATAGGTACATTAGGGAGTGAAGACAGACAAAGGGCGGGATAGTTAGGCTTAATAAAGGGGAGAGTAGGTGAGCAGAGAGGGACAGTGAAAAAGCAGGGATACTGAATGAATACTTCTGCTTAGTATTCACAAAAGAAGAGGAGGGATGTTACCTATTCCAATGAATAGAAGCACTCTGGATAGAGGGGGTCAATAGCAGTTTTTTTACAGAAGAAAAGGTTCTGAAAGAACTCCTAAAACTGAAGGTGGACAAAGCAATGGGGCCTGATGGGATTCACCCCAGAATTCTCAAAGAACTAAGGGGAGAACTAGTGACACCACTGACTACCCTTTTTAACAAATCATGGGAGGATGGTGTGGTACCAGAGGACTGGAGGAGGGCGGATGTGATTCCACTTCACAAAAGTGGAAGCAAGACAGAGGCAGGCAATTACAGACCTGTCAGTTTGACCTCAGTGTTATGGAAAATGATGGAATCATTTCTGAAGGAAATAATTGTTGAATACCTAGAGGCCAGTGGGGCATATGGATTCACAGCAGGAAGGTCATGTTAGATGAATCTAATCAATTTCTTTGACTGGGTGGCCAAAGTAGTAGACCAGGGAGGGGCTGTGGACATGGCCTACCTAGACTTCAGGAAGGCATTTGACGCAGTCTCATGCAAAAGACTAGTAAACAAATTAACCAGCCTGGCAGTGGAACCCAGGGTGGTAGCCTGGGTAAAACATTGGCTGGATAACAGGACACAGAAGGTAATAGTAAAGAGAGTCCATTCCGAAGAAAGGAGGGGGGGTTACTAGTGGGGCACTGTAGGGTTCAGTACTGGGTCCAGTACTTTTTAATGTCTTTATAGGTGACTTTGCAGAGGGACTGGAAGGAAAAGTATGCCTCTTTACAAATGACACAAAGATCTGCAACAGGGTTGATACACAAGGGGGGTGGAAAGGATGAGAAGGGGCTTGGCAAGGTTGGAAGAATGTTCAAAAGTATGGCAGCTTAGATTCAATGCAAAGAAGTGCAAAGTAATGTACCTGGGAAACAAAAACCCATGGGAAGAGTACACAATGGGTGGGGAGGTAGTAACAACATAAATGGAAAGGGACCTGGGTGTAGTCATATCAGATGACCTAAAGGTTAGCAAGCAATGCAAGAAGGTAGTAGGGATCGCTGGGGGGATATTGAGATGTATAGAGAGACACATCACCAGTAGAAAACAAGAAGTTGTTATCCTTCTGCACAGACAGTTGGTGAGACCCCATCTGGAGTACTGCGTGCAGTTCTGGAGACCCCATCTCTGCAAGGACATAGACAAGATGGAGGTCGTCCAGAAGAAGGCAACTAAAATGGTGCAGGGTTTGCAACAGAAGCCATATGAAGAGAGACTAAGGGAGCTTAATAAATATACCCTTGAGGAAAGGGGGGGGGGACATGATAGAAACTTTTAAGTACCGCAAGAGAATCAACAAAGTCCAAGAAGGTAGAAAATTTTAGAAAAAGAGATGTGAACGAACAAGGAGACACAATTTGAAGATAAGAGGGGGAACAGTTTAGGGGCAATGTGAGGAAGTATTTTTTCACAGAGAAGGTGGTAGACGCATGGAATGGCCTTCCTGAGGGGGTTGTATGGTCAAAAACAGTGGGGGAATTTAAGAATGCATGGGACAGACATAAGGCAATTCTTGTGGGGGGGGGGTTAGGAAGAAATAGGTTGTTGGTTAGCTAGGATCTGCATCTTATCCAGTAGGTAGGGAAATGGGCAGACTAGATGGGCCAAGTGGTCCTTATCTGTCATCAAAGACTATGTTTCTGTTTCTCTTCCCGGCCTCGGATGGCGGTAAATGAAGAGAATCCTGCAGCCCACACCTGGAACCCCATGCACTGCCACACACTCAAAGGACGTGGTAGAACCCACTGGATGCATGTGTAGCTCAATCTAGATCTAAAGCAGATGGCCACACCCCCATCCTTGCGGCCCCTCCTCTGGCAGTACACTACAGAGTACCCAGTGGGATAGTGCCCATAGGATCTGTCTGCATCTGACTAAATGCTATGGTACTTGACTGCCTCTCTGGGACGTAACCACAAACAGGAGTGACAACATCAAACACATCACATCTGCAAATGTACCTATATCCTTTCATAGAGCAACAAGCCATGTAATAAATCAGATAGCTAAACGAGGTAAATTCTTTACACAAAGGGTTGTAACAATGTGGAACAGTCTGCCACAACATATTATTGAAAGGCAGAACATAACTATTTTCAAAAATAGTTTGGATACATATAGGGGTTACAAAAAATATGAGTTCCACCCATGATATATAGTATATGGGTAGCGAGTTCAACAAAGGGCATTCCAGCCTGTTGAACTCATATTCCCTCCTATGAACCAATGTAGGGCTAGCCACATCTGCATGGCAGGATAAAACACTAAGAGCTATGGTAAATCCAGATGTTCATTGTATATATACATCATCCTCTAGGTACTCTGTGGAGTGGACAGTTGCCAATTTGTTAAATTCTGAGGCTGTAGACTCAAGCGCTGGCACGGATGCAGTGAAGGAAGTATACAGTGTGCCCCTAGTGGGACAGGACCACTGAATGTAACGTGGACCTCTGTTGGGGTGTGATGTTACTGATCTCAGATTCCAGGCAGTGCTAAATAAAGGCTTTTGGCAATTTGTCTTAACACTTGTCAAGGCTATCCTGCCATGCACGTGGCTGCACTGAGGGCAGTACCAATGGGCCAGCTGTTCATCCTTGATGAGGTCTGGGATGCGGCCATTTTCCACATCCTGCAGCAACTGAGTTACTGTATTTAGAACATAACCACCATAGGATGCGCAAATAATCTCTCGACCTTCCCTATTTCTGCTTCTCTATTATTGGCCTCTGTCAATTCATTTATTTTTGCCTGGGTCTCATTAAAAAAATTCAGGAATGTCATGCATATTGTATACTGTAAATTGTTTGTCTTGTGCGAGATCATCAGTACCATGGAACTCAAGCATTTGCATCATCTGAGCTTTCTATTTTCAAACTGCCTACTGTGGTGCCATATACTCTCTATGTCTGCCTGTTCCAAATTGACATACCTGGGCCAAATAGACCTGATATTGACCCAGCAATTCCCTCCAGGCCCTGTAGGCTCCTGAAATGGAATATGCCTTGTTGTGAAATTTTTTCTTGCCCAACTACAGGTTCTTGAGCCTGTTGTTGGTAGGTTGCAATAACATATATTAGTATAGAAGCATAGAACAAAGAAACATTGGTATTAATGCAGTGTCCAAAATCTGCCATGTTCCAATGTGAAATGTTCAAGACAACAGCTATATGCATAAACTGAATATTATTTCTCGAACATTATTTATCAGAGTCCCTGGAATAGATGTGGCACAAGGGGGACCTGGCTCCACCTCAGGGATTTGGAGTGGTGTTGATGAAGGTCCTCTTGTCATTACAGCCAAAGGATCAGTAGGGAAAGTGACTGTAGTAGGTGGACTGGGAGTGGTTGTTGTCCTTGGGGGCAGGACTATGTCTGCTGACAAAGAATTAGAGTGTGTCAGTCCCTTTTACACCCCCATGATTTAAAGCTGGCCAGTCATGTTCCATGGCCACGTCTTATCTGAGAAGAGGGAAGGAACATGGTTCCATTGTGGTTCACTGTTATTCTGTCCTTATAGCACTCATGACTTGATCATTCATTTTCCCAGGCATTGCCATGTGGTCGCTGCCAAATCAGAGTATAAAAAATCAAGTCACCATCATAATCATCAAGCCACAGCTTAATGTAATTGCCTTCCACATCATAGTTAGTAGTACTGAAATTCTTACTGCTCACTTTTTGCTCAGGCACAGAGTAATAACTATAACTATTAGCATCTGAAAAAGAAAACTGAGAAACAATAAAAAAAACCACATAACCCCCACCCCACAGAGGGGCTAGTTTTGTTATCATTGAAGAATTTCAGTTGACTGGAACAAAACTGTTTGTCGGTTTCTTTCTGTTGGTAAGTCTCACCTTGTACACCAATGGGCTACATTTGTCAATTTGTGGAACGGCCCTTCACATTTATGATTCAGAGGATGGTGTGGTTTACCATAGGACCATACCATCACCTTTAGGCCTACCTGCCATTCACTCACTGACACCCCTTGGTTGAAGCATTTGGCTGCCTGGGCCCTACATTTTTCAAGGCACTGAGCAACCTACAGGAAGACCTTTTGCAAGTCTTCCTGTAGCTGTTCCACATATTTGTCAACCTGCACAGACTCTTTGAGGGGTATGTTTAGATGATACAGTAGATGTTCAGGTAGTCTCATCTTCCTCCCTGTCATGACCTCAAATGGAGTCAAGAAAGTGCACCTGGTAGGGGTGGCTCTAATAACCATCAACAGTAAGGGAATCAGGGCATCCCAATTATTTTCATTCTCAGCTACAAATTTCCTTAGCATAGTTTTGATAGTCCTGTTTGCCCTTTCTGCCTGGCCTGATGACATGGATGGAAGGCAATGCGAAATTTTTATTTCACCCTCAATAGATACATTGTCTGAATCCACCTGTAAGGGAAGTCCCCTGCCTAACTAACAACTGTTCCACTAGGACTCTGGCTGTGACTTTGGCTGTTTAATTTTGGTTGGAAAGGTCTCAACCCATTTGGAGAACAAGTTGGTGACCTTCAATAGGTATTTGTTGCCCCTAGCCATTGTGGGAAGAGTCCCAACATAATTAGTTTGGAGCTGGGTCCATGGCCCCCCCAATAATTCTCTGTCCCCTCAGCAGGGATTTATTTTGCTTGGGCACTGAGTTGTCCTGCACACATACAATATAATTTTCACAGTGAATTTTTACAGCTTGTCATAGAGGGCCACCATGTGACTGTTTGCAGGCAGATCAAGGTATTTTTGGGACTTTGGTGCCCACTCCCAATAGTAACATCATATACCATGTGCAGGAATTCAGACCTGAGATCTCACGGGGCCACCCATACAGATTTGCTCAAATTTAGTGTACAGAAGCACTGCACTGTCACTGGAGAGTTTGAGATTCCCACTATGTTTTGCTGTAGTTTGGGAAAGACAGGGACTGGCTAACCTGCAATTCAGAAATAACTGTCTGGAGCTCAGGGTCCTGTTTTTGGAAGGATGGCGGATCAATGAGCTTTGGCGGAGGCACGTTGTTTGCCACTACCACCTCTAGTACCTTCCTTTCAGGCAGGCCCCCAGATTTCCCTCTAGGGCTTCCTGTTTGGCTAATTTATGAGCCCTACTATTTTCTGATACATAGGGGCCTTTGGTGAGTGGACCTTTACATTTTTTAACAAACAATGGACCTGCATGCTGTTTAGTTTCATAGCAGTATACTTAAGGAGCTTAGAGTGTGTCAGTAACTTACCATCTGATGATCGGAAGTCAGTCTGTTCCCATACTGGAAGTAACTCAGTGAGAGCATTATAAATCCAAACTGAGTCAGAAAACAAAATCAAACCTTGAGGGACAGTGGTGTATTGCTGCATGACCCATGGTATGGCAGACAGTTCTGCACACTGGGGAGAGTAGAGAAGACGTCTGAAGAAGAATTTCTTTTCCTCAGTGCTTTGCAGCAGATATATCCCCAAACCAGTATAAGCTTTTTCCTTCAAGATAGTAACTAGACCCATCTGTGAAGGCTTGGAGATTATTTGTAACCTAGTAGCCATTCAGGAGCACCTTCAACAGGGATCAGACCTCTGGCCTATAATCTGCTGCTGGGCACTCCTGCGGTTCTCCCTCATAGCGAAGAGAATGAGTTACAAGGATGGAGTGCTTTGGTGTTTGAGAGTGATGTCTCTATCCTGCAACAGCAATGCCCAGTGGGTGAGACATGCATTAGACACAGCACCGTCCTTTACTTTTCCAGACAACAGGTACTCTGTCGGAGTATGACAAGTGTGCAGAAGAATGGGATACAGACCTAGAGTGTAGGTAAAATGCTGAATAGCCTAGTGAGTCGCTGACAGATTTTTTCTCACATTACGTGTAGTTTCCTTCTACACCTGTCAACAGTCTGGATGCATAAGCAATAGGCAACAGTCTACCATGTTGATCCTGTGCTAGGACAGCAGAGATGGAATTTTCAGAGGCTGCTACCTCCACATGAAAAGGCAAGGCTGGGTCAAGATTGGCCAGAGCTGGTGCCTTCATAAGAGACTCTTTTAGTGCCTATGTTGCCTCTGTGTGTTCCAAAGTCCATACCCACTATGCTTCCTTCTTCAAAAGGTCATATAGGGGTTTGGCAATGTCAGCAAAATGTGAGATAAAATTTCTGGAGTGTCCCACTAGGCCTAAGAGCCTTCTACGGGTAGTTTCAGAGGTGGGTAGAGGCAGTTTCCTCACTATTTCTGCTTTTTCTTGATCTAGAGTCTGACTCTCCTCCTCAGTGGTCAGGCCCAAAAATGTAACCTGCTGCTTTGATTTGTGCCTTTCTAGGGTTAACCTTTAAACCTTGCTCTTTTAGCAAATACAATTTCTTCAACAAGGTGAGATGTTCAGTCTCAGTAACAGTAGCAAGCAAAATTTTCAACATATTGCAGCAGACACTCAAGCCTTGATTAGCCCTTAAGTGCCTCCTTCCTATATAGATAGAAGAAAGAAGGGGAATTGTTGAACCCTTTCCAGGTATACTTCTGGTTTTCAGAGGTAAAGGCAAATTTATACTGGTAGTTGGGGTGCAGTGGGATGGACCAGAAACCATTGGATGTGCCCAATACAGGGAACCACTTAGCCACTGGGGCACTTGGGCTATAATGTCTCAGGCTGATACCACTGTAGTTGCACAAGCAGGTGTGGTCTGGTTTATCATATGGTAGTTAATGATCAGTCTCCAAGAGCCATCCTGCTTCTTGACTGGCCATAGAGAAAAATTATTCCCTGTGCTGCATTTTCTAAGGACCCTCTGCTGGATCAAAGACTCCATGGTCTGCTTTATAAAGGGCTCTGCCTCATTTGGGATGTTATACTGCCTTTGATGGGGGTGTTCTTCCCCACTGACCATAACACATGCCTATATTTTTCCACAATTATGCTTTCTTTTTATGAATACATCCACACATTCCTGTACCACCTTAAACACCTCTAAGACTACAGTCACACCTCTCTCAGTTAAAACCTCAAACACATCATGTTCCTCCAGTTTCTTTACTGCAAACACTGCATGCACATAGGAAATTATTGGGTCAGTCATCTCACATTCACTGTCTAATCTCCATAAAATGCAATTGGCCAAGTTAACAATGCACCTGTACCTGTTCAAAAAGTTTGCACCTAGTATTTTCTGCTGACGGGACAGTGACATGGCCACTTAAAACAAAGGGAAGGTATGCACTGGGGTGGTGGTGCTCTCAATAATTATTACAGTCAATTCACAGTACAAGATTCAGGCACTTACCAGCCTGAAAGAATAATGACTCCACAGCTTTCTTCATATGTTAAACTATTTATTATAAAACAATAAAAGACCCACAGTACAAAATATGTACATGCCCAGTGCATTTCCGATTACTTAAAATTGTTTATCAAAGCCTTTGATAAAGCATTTTGACTAATCTGAAACATGTCAGAGCATGATAGAGGTCTTTAAATATTTGAAGGGGATTAACTGGGTCAGCTCAGATGGTCTGTTCCTATTGAGGGAGGATGGGGCCATGAGGGGACAGAGCCTGAGATTGGTGGGGGGAGGTTTACAGGGAAGGGGAGGCATCACTGCTTCATGGAGACAGGTGGGGATGCCTTGGAACTCATTGCTATCGGAGTTGGTGGGGATGGAGACAGTGGGAGGATTCAAGAGATGGTGGGACCAACACAGGGGGTAAAGTCCAGGTGGGGGGAGTGGGGTATGGAAAAGGTCTGCAGAGGGTCACAAAGGGGGAGGGGGCAGCTGCAGTAACAAGACTGTAGGGCACTAATCAAGCAGACATGATAGACCACTAGGCCTAATCTGCAGGCAATTTAGTATGTTAGTATATGAAAAAAGCTGTGGATTCACTATTTCAGGCTGGTGAGTACCCAGTTCCAGTACTGTACAATGACATGGCAATCTTGTGCTACATAATAACATGTCCAGTTTGCATTGGTATAGAAACTGATTCCATTGCCCCTGCTTCATTCCCTGAGAAAGACTGCAAAGAAAATTTTACTCTTGAGGCAACCTGGCTGCAGCTTCTAGACTCAAGGGCCAGGAAACTGAGGTTTGGGGTGGTATATAGGCTGCCGTCCCAGTCTGAGGAGCTTGACAGAAAATTAGTGGAACAAATCAGAAAGGTATGTTGAAAAGGGAAGGTGGTCATTGTGGGGGATTTCAACTTGCCAGGGGTTGACTAGAGCATTCCAGTCACCTCCAATGCTAGGGAGCAGGTGCTCCTGGATGCGATCCAGGAGGGTCCCCTGACACCATTGGCTAGTGTACCTACTAGGCTAAAGAACACTTTAGATCTGGAACTGTCACATGGGGAGGCAGTAAGGGAAATAAAGGTGGAGGATCCACTAGCTGACAGCAATCACCAAATCGTGTGATTTAATATTGCAATGTGCGAGAAGCCTGAAAAATCAGTTACTTGGGTGGTAAACTTCAGGGGGGCGGACTTTGGGAGGATGCAGGAAGAATTGAAAGGTAACTGGAGGGCATAAGGCAGGAGATGGATGTGGAGCAGAAATGGGATATTATTAAACAGGGGATTACAGAGGCAACAGAAGCCTGCACAAAGACACAGAGTAAGAGGAGCAGAGCAAGAAAACCATGCTGGCTGAACAGCAAGGTAGTGGAGGCAGTGAGGGCAAAACGAGAGGTGCACTGGAGGTATGGGAGGACAGAAAAGGAAGTGGACAGGAAAGAGTATGCAAGATGGTCCAGGGAGGTGACCAGAAAAGTGAAGGAAGCCAAGGCCCAGAGAGAGCTAAGATTAGCGCGGGAATTAATGGGGGACTTTTCAGATACATCAGGGAGAAAATGAAGTGCAAGGAGACAATAGTGAGGATAAGAAGCATCTGACAATGCCAGATGCTGGCTTGCTGGCATTGGCAATGGTAGTGCAGCAGGTAGAGAGATGCATAATAGAAATGGCAGTGAAGTATTGAATTAACGCCAACCCCACCCTGCAGAGAGTGACAGGCATTGGGGTGTGCCTTTGGATCATCGGGCATAACGCTCATGCCATTTCATCTCACACTACCCTGCAGACACTGACAGGTGGTGCAGTGTGCGTTGGTGTCTTTACGCCTTACACTCATCCCATTCCATAAGGAAATATGCAGAAATGGGTGTGGTACAGGAGAATGGGGTGGATGCTGGGGCCGAAGACCAGGTGTTGTGGTGTGCTTTGGGGTCTTAGGTCCTTACACTTATCCAATTCCATAAGGAAATATGTTGAAATGGGTGCGATAGAGGAGAATGGGGTGAATGCTGGGGCCGAAGACCCCAAGGCACACCTTGATGCCTGTCAGTGGCTGCTGGGTGGGGGTGGACTGGTGTGTGTGTTACAGGTGATGATCCCAAGTCACACCCCCAATGCCCCAATTCCTGTCAGTCTGTACTGAGTAGGGCATTATGGTTGGAAACCTTAATGCCCTGGGTGTTTGTTGGCATTTTTGCACCGTATTTGCAAAATGAGATTTTTGTGACTCCAGTCTCCACGTCATAAACAGTGGCACTATCATTTCATTACTCAATCCGAAAAGGTGGTTTTACCCAGCAACTACACTATTTGGTGCCACAGGTGTGAAAACACATTTCTGGCAGGATGTGAAAAATGACAGCTGTACTGTTCATGAGGTGGTGTGAAAAAATGGCAATGTTGAAAATCTGGAGTGAAATATGAAAAATTGGCAAAGTTACGACACTGAGTAGAAACTGCACAACGCACATCTGTAACACAATCATTTTTTGTATTTTTTCCACCAAATTTTCAACATGGCTATTTTTGAACCTGTCATCATGAAGAGTTGCACTGTGATTTTCTTACTGTGTCCTGAACAGTGATTTCCCACAGTGACCGTGCTATTCTGTGCTGAAAGTGCGAAAACACATTTTGGCCAGGATGTGAAAAATGACAGCTGTACTGTTCATAAGGAGGTGTGACCAAATGCCAATGTTGAAAATCCGGAGTGAAACTATTACAAATTTCATGAAGTTACGAATGCGTGTGTGGAAACTGCTCAACGCACGCTTGAAACAGTCATTTTTGGGAATTGTTTCACCAAATTTGCAACATAGGCTTTTTGAGAGCCCACCTCATGAACAGTGATACTGTCATTTCATTAATTGGTCCCGAAAGGTGATTCCATGCAGTGAGCGCGAAATCACCTTTCATGACTGAATAATGCCATGACAGTGACTGAATTTATGAGGAGGGGTCCCAAGAACCCCATGGTAAAAATTTGGTGCCAAAAGTCAAAAAATTGGCAGAGAGATCCACCTAAGTTGAAAAAACACCATTTATACCATTATACAATACAGCTTACTGGCATCCCTTCAGTTCATGGTTGGTTTTGAAGAGTGCAGACATGTTCCTGGTCCACCGAAGATCATCGCGCCGGACTCCAGAGGTAAGTATGGAGTGAGGGGAGGGTGTGGGGAGGTGGGGTGCACAGAGGGTGAGTGCAGGTTGTGAAGGGTGCAAAAAACTCAATGAGGGTCTGTTTTCTTTTTTTACAGGGTTTAAAAAAGTAAAGATGACGTGGGATGTTTGGCACACTGGGGTGGGCTCCCAGTGTGCCACCTGAATGTTTTTTTTGAGTGGAGTGGAGCTGATGGGGATTGGGCATCCCATCAGCCATACAGTGTGCTGGGGGGTGCATGAGCCAAGGGGGATTGGGCACCCCCTCGGCACACAACATATGTGGGGGCATCATGCCGACAGGGACTGGGCTACCCTGTCGGCAAATGAACTGGGGAGGGGGCATGCCATTAGGGGGACTGGGAACCGCCATCAGTTTTCATGGGGACAGAAAGGTGGCTGACAACAGCCGCTGCTTGCTGATGCTGGCAAGACGACAGCCACTGCTTGTCAACGTGTATGTAAATTGCTACACATTACCACTGCTGATTGTAGTGGTGGTTTCCTTTCAACTGTACGCCACTGCATCTGAAGTGCTGTCATAGACAGCTTAGCCATTCATTGGTGCAGTGTGGTCCCACCTGCAAAATGGAGTGGGCATCGGCAGAGTGGACGCACACCTCTAAAAAGAGGAAATTATGTTGCTTGGCGCACACGCATTAACGCCACATAAAAAGGGGTGAAGGAGTGGACAGAAAAGGGGGAGGAGCAGGCAGAAGCACTAAATGAATATTTTTGCTCGGTGTTCATGGAAGAAAAGGGGGAACCGCTACCTCCATGGGCTGGGAGGGTGGAGACGGGGCGAGAGGAGGCGATAGATGAAAGAATTGAGGCAAGTCGAGTCCTAGAGGGACTGAAGGCACTGAAGGTAGACAAGGCACCAGTGCTGGATTGTATCCACCCCAGGGTGCTGAGGGAGATGGTGGAGGTGTTGGTGGAGCCGCAGGCAGATCTGTACAGCACCTCACTGGAGTCGGGATGTGTGCCACTGGACTGGAGGATGGCACATGTAGTACCATTACACAAGAGTGGACCAAGGGATGAACCGGGTAAATATTGTCCAGTAAGTCTCACCTCCATAGTGTGCAAACTCATGGAAACCATACTAAAGGAAAGACTGGTGTCATACCTGGAGGACAATGGCCTCCACGATGTGAGGCAGCATAGGTTCATTTCAGGGAAGTCTTATCAAACCAACCTGATACAGTATCATGAGTGGCTTGGGGGAAGCTAACTGGTGTAGAGGTAGGGGCAAAAATGATGAACTGGATTACAAGCTGGCTAAGGGGGAAGCTGCAGCGGGTGGTGATGAGATGGGAGCTCTCAACTCCAAGGCCAGTGCTGAGTAGGGTTCCACAGGGCTCTGTACTGGGGCTAGTATTATTTAGGCTCTTCATATCACACATTGCACACAGGTGGTGAGCAAGGTAAGTCTGTTCACTGACAACACCAAAATCGGAGCAGTAGTGGATGGAGGGGAGGGATGGAAGCAGCTGCAGCGGGACCTAAGCAAGCTAGAGGAGTGGTCAGAGAGGTGGCAGCTGGGGTTCAATGCAAAGAAGTGTAAGGTTATGGCAAAGAACCCAAGGAGAAAATACTGGCTGGGTGGGAGGTTAAGCTGGGGATCACTGAGGAGAAGAAGAACCTGGGGTAATGATAACAGGGACCATGAACAACACTGCCCAGTGCAGGAGAGTGGCTGCAAAAGCGAACAAAATGCTGGGGTGCATAGTGGGCCTTTCATCAAGGTGAAGAGAGGTGATCTTGCCCCTCTGCAGGTCACTGGTAAGGCTGCATTTAGAGCATTGTGTGCAGTTTTGGAGGTCATACCTAAAGTGTGATATCAGGCTACTGGAGGGAGTGCAGAGGAGGGCAACAAAGATGATACGTGGAATGGAGGGGAGAGACTATGAGACCAGGCTGGGAGACCTGAATATGTACACCCTGGAGGATAGAAGGGACAGGAGGAACATGATAGAGACATTCAAGTATCTGAGGGGAATCAGTAACGATGGGGTAGATGGGTTAGTTAAGCTAAGGAAGGGGAGGGACACCAGGGGGCATGGGGTAAAAACAGAGAGGGAAGATTTAGGTGGGAAATGAGGAGACACTATTTTACAGAGAGGGTGGTAGCAAAGTGGAATGCACTACCAAAATGGGTGGTATCATGCAAATCTGTGAACATCTTTAAAAGAGCATGGAACAGGGAACAGGGGAGAGTGAGGATGGGGGAGGTGGGATGATGGGGGGGTTGGCAGTCGCAAACTAGTGGTGCTAGCTGCACACTCGAGCAGACTTGGATAGACTGGGTGGTCTTTTTCTGCTGGCACATTTGTATGCTCATGTGTACTCCTAATGAAAATTCTGACTGGCTAGACTGTCTCATGTGGTAGACAGATATAGATGCTCCAGTGTCAATTAAAACAGTGCTCTGGTGTCTCCAACCACAGCAATGACAACTGGACATCCCCATGTGTCCATCTCCACAGGAGCAACAAATACAATAGAAGCCCTTGATTGCTGTGCAGACCCTGGTGGATTCAGCTGACTAATGCCTGCTCTAGCTTGCAACATAGCCCTCAATACCTGTACCTCTTTTTCCAAGACATCTACCCTAGTGTTTTTATTTTTTTGGTACCTGTTCCCCTGACCTTGCCCCCCATCCATGTCCTTTCCCCTCTCCATGAGTTGTTACTTGCTGTGGGTTTTGCTGTGGACCTTCATTACTAAAAGGTGTTGGGGACTTGGGGTGTCCAACCAAAGATTCAGCTCCTACGGGGTCCGAGGACTGTATTACAACCACCACTCTCTTGGATAGTTCTCCCTTGAGTCCTGTCATGGATTGCCAGGCTAACTGCCTTTTTCCATTATATCTCCATAGGTATCAGTAGCATTCACATGCACCTTTTTAGTGGCCTTAATCTGAGACAAAGCATTATTCATCAAGCAGCTTTTAAAGGTCTGATTGCCTGTGCCTTGGTTGGGGACAAAATAAGAGTATCCGGAGTACTATTGGTTGGAGTAAGCCTCTGGAGACTCATCTGATTCTTGCCTACAATTTGGTATGACCTCATATTGGTCCTTGTACCACCACCCATTTAGATTTAATGGGTCCCATCAGGCACTAATTTGGTAAATTGTGCTGCAGTGCCTTCCATTGTTGTGGAGGCAGTGTTGCCATTAGCATCCTAATTTTGTCCAACTCTGTAAACTGATACATATCGCCTGCCCGATGTATTCTGTGGAGATGCTGCAAGGGGCAGTCTTGCCCTGGCATAAATTCTCCTACTCTCTTTGCTACCTTTTCAACTAACTCAGGATTGGCTTCTGTTATTTCTCGGATGTTGGCTACTTGTTGCTGCCCTGCTGGACCCCTCGCCTCTGCCTTTACTGTGATTAGGGCCAACAGAGGGATGTCTTTGTCTCCCCCAGAGTCTCTTTGTGATGCATGGAGAGTGAGGGATATAATCCCTGAGGACACTGTACTTGTACCACATCAAACAGTGGTGGAGCAGACTGCACCAAGGCCGGCACTGTTAATGCCATCCCTGGTGCCACTGTTGCTGCAGTTCCTCAGTGAGCCTGCATTTCACTCTTTAACTGGTCAATTTGCCGGTGGCAATTCATATGCTCTATGTCTGTACCCTTGTTTTGTTTCTACTAACATTTCTATTTGCTTCCTCAAGGCTGCTTTTAAATCAGCATTTTCCTTTTCAGTTTCACCTCTAACCAGTCCCAACTGCCTATGCGTGGTGTCACTTGTATATTGTATATCATCTAACTTGCTTGTTAAACTGCATTGCATTAATGTAGACTGTAGTTCCCCTTTTGTTTAGTTTCCTCCATTTATGTAACTCTAAATTGGTAGATTTTAAATCTGAGACTTCTTATGCACTTTAATTTTTCTTCCAAATTAATCTCAGTAATAGACAAGCCCTGCCTACAGTACTTTTTTTTCTGCTTGTTCTTAATGTTCTTTTCCAATTCCACCTGAAACTGTTCTTTTACATAACCCCAACTATTACTCTGATGTTTAGCATCTTTGCAAAAATCTTGCTTTCGATGGGCAATCACAAATTCTGCAATATACAATTTATTATTGCAATAACCTATCTACCTTCTGTCAGACTGGGTCTGACCTTCAGTCAGGGGCTGATTGCAGCGCACTGACTCCCACTGTTACCATGTATTAGGTTGTGGTCCTTGCTACATGGTATTCTCGATTCTTATGTACATGTATAGCCTCGAGGAAAGGAGGGAGAGGGGGGACATGATAGAAACTTTCAAGTACCTCAAAGGAATCAACAAAGTCCAAGAGGGTAGCATCTTTCAAAAAAAGAGGTGTGCAAGAACAAGGGGGCACAATTTGAAGATGGGGTGGTGGCTCAGAGGTAATTTAAAGTATTTTTTCACAGAGAGGGTTGTGGATGCATGGAACGGCCTTCCGGAGGAGGTTGTGGAGTCAAAAACAGTGGTGGAATTCAAGTATGCATGGGACAGTCATAAGGCAATTCTAGGGGGTGGGGGCAGGAAGAAGTAGGTTGCTGGTTAACTAGGATCTGCAGCTTATCCATTAGGTAGGGAAATGGGCAGACTGGGTGGGCCAAGTGGTCCTTATCTGCCATCAAATTCTATTATGTGGGACTCCTCATAGGAAAATCCCCCCAAATTTTAAATATTGACACTGAGCGCCTCCTCCTGTCTGGCTTCACCAGAAACATTGGACTCTATACGATAAATAGAAGTATTACTATTTAAGGGTTCTGCAGGAGGTTAAATGACACAGCAAGAGTTAGAGTTTAAATTATAAGAAGCAAGTTTATTTATTAATCCTATCAACAAAGCATATACTTTGACAGCAGACTGATTTAGCTTACTACAGTTTAGGCCACTCAGCCTTCAGTTTTGGAACTCAAGGTAACAGGCAGCACCTCTCTCTCTCTCTCTCTTTTCTGACTAGTTTTAATCTCTGATGGAGTCTTAGAAAGCTCCCTCTTATATACTCTAAATTGCCTCACATCCTGAGTAAGCACACGGTCTTAGGCCAATCACAAAGTTAATTTAAGACTTCTACCAAATTCGGTGTATGTTTCCTGGAACTTTGGAGTCAGTAATCATTTCTGATTAGTTGGCTATGTTTACATTATCTGTCTCCTAGCTAAGGCTAAATTGCCTAGGTTTGTTAGCAAAATAAGTAGTCATAACTGATTCAGCCATTAGATGGTGGCAGTGTTCTGCCACTTAACAAAACATATTTTGATACAGAGTTATATAGCAGCAATTTACATCTTCTCATAGATTTGGATATAGCATAATATGAGTCTTTAAGGTACAAGCTTATATTAACATACAATAAAGCATAAACATTACTTTAGATAGCAAAATCTGTGTCATTCTATCTAAGTCTTAAAAGTAAAGAGCATGTGAAATTTATTTTCCAAGTTACAGAGACTTTCATTATCTCAGTAAGTGGCGTCACGCCAGCTGAGGCTTATAGTCACAGAAATGAATTCCATACACAGCTTTGTCTTGCAAGCAATATAGTTCAAGCTAATGCCAAGAAAACAGCTTAAAACATTATAAATGAAGTATAAAATATAAAATAGTCAGCTTGTAATTTTTATTTCTCCAAACCATGGATAAATACAGTTGTTTTCTACTGTTACAAGCCAGCCCTTGGAAAACCCCATATTGCTTGATGTTGCGTGGCTAGAATGTATATCTTGACCTGATACTAACATTTAATTAGCTAAACTCACATTTGTTAACTAAGTTCTAACCACCAGAGAGATAAATAAATGGACAAAACATGTTCAGGATTTACAGAAAAGGGGAAGTAAGCTGAGAAACATGTTTAAACTTCCATTTTCAAGACAGCATTCCTGAGAAACCATATCCACAACTGAGGCACAAGTCTGGTAAACATATTTGACCTATTAAGTGAACTTTGTTTAAATGCCAAATAGCTTTTCAACAGTTTTACAAGCCTTGTATTTAAGATGAATGCATTAACTATGAAAACCTGTTACAAAACAGTTATTTTCCACCTGTACAGTAGATAGAATAAAGCACAAAGGGTTATAGCTAGTGTACATTGGATTATAAAAGCATTACAAAACAGTCTTCTTACCAGCTACAAGTATAAAAGAAAACATATTGCCAGCCCCCACAGCAGATCAGGTTTAACCATTTTTTCTTGATTTAAATTGCTGTACAGCCCTACACATCATAGGTATATAAAATTAGTTCAGTTATGTTGCACATGTCTGAGAAAGAATTTAGAAATAGCGAGAATAAGTGAGCCAAAGAGGGATCCATAGATACATAGATACATAGACAGTGTCGGCAGATAAGGGCCTATGGCCCACCCAGTCTGCCCATCTGAGCTTGTAAGTTCAGTTTATGTTTTCCTAGAAGTCTGTTGTCCCTTACCCCTGACCTCCAGAATTCCTTTGTCTATCCCAAGCATTCTTAAATCCCATGATTGTTTCAGCCCCCACCACTTCCTCTGGCAGGGTGTTCCACTTGTCCACCACCCGTTCTGTGAAGAAATTCTTTCTCATGTTTCCTCTGAATCGTCCTCCTCCAACTTCATCCCATGCCCTCTAGTCCTGGAACATCTTTTTCGCTTAAAAATAGTGTTTTCCTGCACTCTGTTCCTCCCTGTAAGATACTTGTATGTCTCTATCATATCCCCTTTCTCCCTCCTCTCCTCCAGGGAGTACATGTTCAGTTCCTTCAACCTGTCTTCATAGTACTTGTGATGCAATCCATGCACCATCTTTGTTGCCCTCCTCTGAACCTTCTCTACCCTGTCTTCGTCCTTACGTAGGTATGGTCTCCAAAACTGTACTCCAGGTGGGGCCTCACTAGTGTCTTGTATAGCGGAATTATGACCTTCCTTTTCCTGCTGGTGATGCCCTGCCTATACATCCCAGCATCCTATTTGCTTTACCTTCTGCCTTGTCACACTGTTTCCTACCTTGAGGTCATCAGAGATGACAACCCCAAGATCCCTTTCCTGCTTGGTGCATGCTATATCCTCACCCCCAACTGATATATATTGTGGGGGGTTTTTGTGCCCCATATGCATTATCTTGCACTTCTTTGCATTAATTTCAACTGCCAAACCCCTGACCATTCTTCAAGTTTCTGCAGGTCACTTCTCATTCTGTCTACACCATCTGGTGTGTCTACTCTGTTACAGAGCTTTGTGTCATCAGCGTACAGTGAAATTCTGCCTTCTAGGTCCTGCGCAATGTCACTGATGAAGATGTTGAATAGGACCGGTCCCAGCATTGATCCCTGTGGTACCCCACTGGTCACTCTTCCCTCTGTGGAGTGACAGCCATTTACCACCACCCTCTGTGTCCTGCCACCCAGCCAGTTACCTACCCACCACACTACTGTCCTGCCCACACCCATATTCCCCAATTTGTGTAATAGTCTTCTGTGTGGCACAGTGTCAAAGGCCTTGCTGAAGTCCAGATAGGCCATGTCCACTGCCCTCCCGATCCACCTCCCTAGTCACCCAGTCAAAAATTCAACGAGGTTGGTCTGACATGACCTCCCCTGGTGAAACCATGCTGCCTTGGGTCCTGTAGTCCATTGACAACCAGATGTTCCACCAATCTCTCCTTCAGTAGTGCTTCCATGATCTTCCCCACTACCGAGGTGAGGCTGACTGGTCTGTAGTTCCCTGCTTCCTCTTTGTTCCCACTTTTGTATAAGGGGACTATATCTGCTGTCCTCCAGTCTTTGGGTACCTCCCCTGTTTCCAGTGATCAGCTAAACAGGATAGTCAGAGGTTCAGCCACCACCTCTCTTAGTTCTTTAAGGAACCTGGGGTGCACCCCATCTGGCCCCATTGCTTTATCAACTCTTATTACTTCCAGTTCCTTCAGGACCCTTTCTTGTGTAAAGGGACTTGTGTCCATTTCTGCACCATTCTCACCCTTGTACTCCCTTCAGACCCATTACCCTCCTCTTCCTCAGTAAAGACTGAGCAGAAATACCTGTTCAATATGTCAGCTTTACTCTTGTCATCCTCCACGTCTGCGTCCTCCACCTTCAGTCTCACTATCCTCTTCTTTGTCTTTTTTTTTCCTTACGTCCTGTAAAGGTTTTGTCCCTCTACCACTGATTTTGCAATGTGTTCTTCTGTCTGAGCTTTGGCTTCCCTTACTGACCTCCCTGCCTCCTTGCTTCTCCTGGTACTTCTCCCTATCCCTTCTGCCTGTGTCTTTTGTATTGCCTGAATGCAATCTTTTGGCTTTCACTTTCTTTGCTACCTCTTTGGAAAACCATAATGGTCTCCTCTTCCTTTTCCTCTTGCTAACCTGCTTAATGCATACTTCTGTTGTTCTTGTAATCCCCATTTTAAATACTGCCCACTGTTCCTCAACGCTGATTCCTGTCCCATTCCCTTAATGCCACTTTCAAGTATCTCCCATTTCCCAAAGTCTGCCCCCTAAAATCCAGGATACATGTTTTTGTGTGGTTTGGTTCTGCTCTTTCTGTGATTTCAAACCACAATGACTTGTGGTCACTGTTCCCTGGGGATTTAAGAATGCATGGGATAGACATAAAGGAATTCTGGAGGTCAGGAGTAAGGGGAAACAGACTTCCTGGAAAACATAAACTGAACTTACAAACTTAAATGGGCAGACTGGGTGGGCCATAGGCCCTTATCTGCCGACACTATCTATGTATCTATGTATGTAACTCCACATTTAATACTACACTCATCTGAAACATAACCATTTATTGCAGTTTTCTGAGACCTATTTTCCAGGTAATTTATAACCCATATAATAGTATCAGGGGAAAAGTTAACCTTTAATGACATCATTGATAGAACATTATGGTCAACGAGGTCAAATGCCTTGGCGAGGTCCACGAATGAGTATGACTAGATAGACCACTGACAGAGCAAAGGCCGATGGCACATTTATAAGGTAGAAAAATAAATGGACAGACTGGATGGGCCTTGCGGTCCTTATCTGCCATCAACTTCTATATTTCTATGTTTCTGTGTTTCTATGAATACTGAGGCTAACATTTTTCCCTCATCCAATGCTTTATAGATTTGATTTGTGAACCTCATCAAGTCAGTTTCTGTATTATGATTAGATCTGAAGCCAGGTTGTGATTTCAACTATACACCATGTTTGTCCAAGCAATCAGCAATCTGCTCAGAAACTATTTTTCTAACACTTTAGAGAGTAGAGCTAGCATTGATATTGGTCGAAAGTTATTAACATTTGTCCTGGATCCAGACTTGTAGTGGCTTGACAGTGGCACATTTCCATTTGGTTGGGAAAACACCAAAACAAAGCGAGTAGTTAAAAAGTTTTGTTAAGTGGAGTGCTATTGAGGTACACACTCATTTTAACAAGTGATATCAATACTGTATTGTCAAGCCCTACATGAGGTCTGGGATTACTATGTTTAATATGACACACCTCACTTGGGGAAAGATAACAAAAGTAAACTTTTGGTCTACCATTAGTTGTTTAAAATGATGGAGACTGTGGCATAACTCTTGCAGAACCACTGCTAAAGTATGAGTTTGAGTCTAAAGAGGAGGGTCTATATTTTTCCAGATTATCAAAATGTTGGTTAAAATAATTTACAACCTCAAGTGGATTGTTTATGAATGAGTAAAGGGTTTCTAATGAAAAAGTACCACTCTTTTTGGACATACCCGTAAAGGTGTTTAGAGTATCCTAAATTAATTTAGAATTCCCCCAAATCTAAGTTCAATTTACATTGACTGCAGCTTTACACTTGTTGCGTAATCATTTGAAATCCTTCAGATGACATGATAACTTGTTTTTTCTACACTTGACCCAAGCTTTGTTTCTACTCCTCATTAGTTTGAGTGAGTCTGGTGTGACCCATTCATTGCTTTTCCTTCTAACTTTACTCTTTTTAACCAGTAAGAACTTATCACAAGTTTTGAGAAACTGACTGCAAATGAATTCAAATGCTTCATCAAAATTATCAATTCCTATCAGTTAAAAGTCCAGTCTTCTGAACTAATAGCATCTGAAAAAAACTGTAATATGTAGGTCCTTATAACAATGGTATGTGATAAATTTTAGATCCTTCCTATTTACTTTGGCAGACCAATAGAGTTGGCTAACGAGCAGACACGAAAGACCGTTAGACCTATTCTGCTTGCTTTTAGTATGTAGTATGTTAGAACAATTGCAGATTGATTCTGTATACCCCCCCTTTTGTTGTACTGTGCCCCTGATCCCTGTGCAGTTGTAGACTCCTTCCCCCTGCCTTGTTGTGCACCCCTTCTTATCTGGTTTGTCATGGTGAGGTGTTCCTTGGTGCTGTTATTGTAGGAATTCCTGGAATAGCACTTTTAATAATCCTTCCATCGCAGGCTGACTCCTGCTATTAGTAACAGACCTGTTCGTGTAAGTGTAGTCACCACTGCATGAGTCTTACATTGTCTCCATTTAGGAAAGCAAGAAATTGTACAACCCTCTGAGCAAATTGGGATGGTTCTCCAATAGCGCAAGAAGTGTGTGTGTGTGTGTGTGTTTGTAGAGGGGCAGCATACCGTGGATAACCCTGACTTGTGAGCTGACTTTTCAACAGGTATTGAACATTCTCCCTGGTACTTTTTTTTGCATTACCAAGTTTGGACACCTGTCTCTCCCCATCCCCATACCCCCTTCCTGCAGAAGCCCTCTAGTGTATGGTTTTGAGTCGTCATTGGACTTTACTGATGGGCTTTTAGTAGTGTGTGTGTGTGTGTGTGTGTGTGTGTGTGCTTTCTTTTAATACTTTTTTTAACCCTAACTGGCATGCACACAGTCAAAGAGATGTGAGCACCTGGGCTTGGGACTGTTCTGGGGGTCAAAATGGGAGGATAGGGCTGCAGGTTCTAGGCAATTGCTGTGGACAAGTACTGTATTCCATTTGACATAGTTATTGGTCTCTCTTTAGGAGCCTGTTTCCTGTATCAGTTTTTTTTTATTGTCCAGGATCCAACTGGTAGACATCCTAATGTGCATCACCCAGGGTCCCAGCATTACTGGGAAACATGTTATACCAGAAGTGAATGGGTCACTCGTCCATATTTTCCCTTCTTCAAGCTCACAGATCAAACCCTTCCTGTGCTGTTCTTTTTTAATACAGCTACTATTCTCCCTGCTCCCAGCTCTCCAAAACCCTCACTTCCCCAAAACATTTGTGTGTGTGTGTGTGTGTACTTACCAAGGATAATGCTGAGTTGTGAGATGACTTTCAATAGGTACATAGATACATATAATATAATGGCAGATGAGGACCACCTGGCCCATCTAGTCTGACCATATAGCCTACCTCTCAAGTGTCCCTTATTTACCCTTTCCTCATCATTGCTACCATCCCCTTATGCCTGTTCCACACATTTTTGAATGCTTTCACTGTTTGCACACTTACCACTTCTGTGGGGAGGCTATTCCATGCATTCACCACCCTTTCTGTGAAGAAGTACTTTCTCCCTGAGTCTACCTCTGTGCAGCCTCATATCATGACCTCTTGTTTTTGAGCATTCTCTTTTCCTAAAGAGGATCCCCTCCTGGACCCTAGTAAAACCCTTGAGGTACTGAGCATTCTCCTGGTTCTTTGAGCTTGGACAACTCTCCCCTCCCCCTCCCACTGAATGAATCCCTCTACTGTATGATTTTGAGACTGTCTGTGGACTTTTCTGATGAACGCTTGGTTGCTCATGTGCTTTTATTTTAGGTTATTCCATTTTTTAGTCCTGATTGTCATGCACACTGTCCAAGAGATACAAGTACCTGGGCTCAGGACTGTAATGGAGGTTGGGGCAGAAGAATTGGGCTGCAAGTTCTAGGCAAGCCCTGTGGACAATTACTGTATTGTTTGGTCTCTCATTAGGAGCCTGTTTCCTGTATCAGATTTTTATTGTCCAGGATCCAACCGGTAGAAATCCTGCTGTGCACCACTCAGGGTCCCAGTGTTATTGGGAAACTTGTTATAACAGACGTGAATGGCCACTCGAAGTAGAGTATTGTGCCACTCATCCTTATTTTCCTGCTTCAAGCTCACAGACCAAACACTTCCTGTACAATTCCTTATTTTGTTTTAATACAACTACTCTTCCTGCTCCCAGCTCTTGAATACGTTCACTTCCCTCCAAAAAATTGTTTGTGTGTATTTGTTTGTTAACTTACCAAGGGTAATGCTGAATTGTCAGCTGACTTTCAATAGGTATGCTGAACATTCTCCTGGTTCTTTATGGGCATCACTGAGTTTTGGACAGCTTCCCCCACCCCCACCCGCAGAAGCCTGCTAATGTATGGTTTTGTGACTGTCTGTGGATATTTCTGATGAACTTTCGGTTTCTCGTGTGTTTTTGTTTTAGGTTATTCTGTTGTTGTTGTTGTTGTTTTTTAAACCTCATTGTCATGTACACTGTTCAAGAGAAGTAAGTACAGTACCTGAGCTCAGGACTGTTCTGGGAGCAAGGCAGGAGATCTGGGCTGCAAGGTCTAGGCACCTCCTGTGACATTTGCTCCATCCCATTTGGTCTCTTGTTAGGAACCTGTTACTTGTATCTGGTTTATATTGTCCAGGATCCAGCTGGTAGAAATCCTGCCATGCACAGCTCGGGCTCCCAGTGTTACTAGGAAACTTCTTGTAATAGAAGTGATCAGGCCACTCAAAGTACTGTATGTGGCTGTGCTGCTTGTCCTCATCATCCCTGCTCCAAGCTGACAGACAAACCCTCCCCTGTACAATTCTTTTGATAATAAAATGTTATTGCTGCTGCATTTGCTCTCTAGTTTGTTTGCCCCTGTTTTTCATTGCTTGCACAGCCTGTTGCAAAGGAAATGGAGAGACAGAACAATATGTTGGGTGGGCGAACAGCTGAACAGACTTGGCAGGGAGGGTGTTCTCTGCTTGCTGGATGGTGATAGGAGTGGCTTGCTGTTTTGGACTATGAGAAGATTCCACCAAGCAAGCAGAAAACACTGTCATGATCAGCTGGTCTGATCATTGGCCTGCCACTGCCAAGCGTGCTGCAGCCTGAGCTGCACTAGACATGAGTGGCACAACTCTGAAATTACCTTATTGTAACAAGATGTACACTTTATGCTGTGTTGGCAGGCAAACATAAAAAACAAAATTCAGTATGCTGTATCTTTAAAATTTCTATGTCTTCCTTCAACACCATTCCACATAGGGGACTAGTAAATAAGCTGGGCAGATTGGGAGTGGGGCCAAAAGTGATAAACTGGGTAAGGAATTGGTTGGGGATAGGCTTCAGAGGGTGGTGGTAAATGGAGTTCACTACAAAGAAAAAAGGAAGGAAGGGTGACCACCTTGGTGCCACAAAGATAAATGCTGGGACCATTGCTCTTTAATGTATTTGTTAGTGACATTGCAGAGGGAGTAGAAGGGAAGGCTTGCCTTTTTGCAGATGACACTAAAATCTGCAATAGTGTGGACATTCCAGGGGTGGAAGAAAAAATAAATATGGATCTAGGAAAGCTTGAGGAGTGGTTAAGAATGTGGTAACTAAGTTTCAGTGCGAAGAAGTGCAAAATCATGCACTTAGGGGATAGCAACCCAGGGGCAGAGTACTAGATTGGGGGGAGTGGTACTGACGACCACTAAACAGGAAAGAGACCTGGGGTTAATCATATCTGGTGACCTTAAGGTGGACAAACAGTGTGACAAGGCTGTGGGGAGAGCCAGTGGGATGCTAGGGTGCATAGGGCTGGGTATGGCAGGGTTGAATAAGGCCCTGCCCTATTTGTTATGCAGAAAGAGTTTGAAAACAAGGGTCTGTTCTATCCTCTCCTTTTCTGTCTCTTCTCTAACTGTGCAACCTAATTTTCTTGTAAACCTAGAAACTGATTACTCCGATGGTTTCGCAGTTTTCGGTCTGTCACTATCTCTCTGCCTTCCCTTGCTATTTCTGTCTTCTTTTCCCTTGCATATCTGCAGGTATAAAAATATATGTTAATTGTTATGTGAAAATGTCACTGATACTGGGATTCCTTTGTTTAAAACTGTATATAGTTATACTGTTGAAATTATTTCAGAAGGCTGTTTGGAACTCAAGGGGGTTAACCTGAGTGCAGTTTTTAAGCCTTTTGCAGAGTTGTCAACAAGAGGTCAGTTCTGGGAAACCGTATACTATTTTGCTGCACCTCTAAGGAACAAAACTGACAAGAACATTCTGTAAACTGACAAGAACATTCTATGAGAAGCAGGCTGTCTTAATGAGTTCCCAGACAAAGACTTATAAAAAGAGCAGCAATGTTTTTACTAGAGAGATAAGGAGAGTGAGAGACTGAGAGTCTGTAACTTGGAATGACGAGATACCCTCAGAAGGACTTTGTTTTCTCTGTTTGTACTGCCTTTGTAAATAGTTATACTGAAAGCATTTTTATTTTGCTGTTATTGAGAAAAATAAAATGCTATTTGTGAATTTTGAAACTGTTCCTGGTTTTCCTGTGCTTCCTGACCTGTGCCTCGATGACAAGGGGTATCACCAGCAGAAAGAGGGACATGGTGATACCACTGTATAAATCAGTCACTGGTGAGATGTCACCTGCTGTACTGTGTCCAGTTCTGGAGACCACATCTCTAGAAGGACATAGACAGAGTAGAGGCAGTCCAGAGGAAGGCAACAACAATGGTGCAGAGTCTGCACCAGAGACCACATGAGGAGAGACTAAAGGACCTCAATATGTACACCCTGGAGAAAAGAAGGGAAAGGGGGATATGGTAGAGACTTTAAAATACCCCACGGGTATAAATAAGGTACAAGAGGGAACCATTTGTCAGTGAAAAAGATGCTTAAGAAAAAGGGGGCATGCTGTGAGGCTTGGGAGGGGGTAGACTCAGGTAAAACATAACAAAGTACTTCAGAGAGCGAGAGAGAGAGAGAGAGAGAGTAGTGGATGCCTGGAACAGCCTTCCTGAGAGGTGGTGGGGCCAAAAATGGATGGGATTCAAGAATGCACGAGATAGGCATAAGGGAACATTAGTTCTTAGGGATGGTAGGTGTAAGCCAGAGATCAAGTACAGTCTACAGTATTACAGTAGGTAAGGAAAATGGTCAGATTCGGTGGGCCAAGTGGTCTTTATCTGCCATCAAATTCTATGTGTCTATGTATGTTTCTTTGTTACTCCCCATTCTAACAACATATCAAGAGGCATGTATACAGTCAAAGTAAAATGCTTTTGCCTTTTCTATTAACATATTGAAACCCTCTTTCTACAGAGTTTGTTTATTAAAATAATGATTCTGTAGGCTTGTAAAGGAGAGACTGTTGTTTACATTTATACTGAAAGTTTATTTATTCAAGTAGGATAAATGCAATTTCTCAGCATTTGAAAATTGTAAACAAAGCTTGTCCTGATTTAAAAATCCTGCTCTGTCAAAACCCTAAAATGGCTGCCATAATGACGTCAATGAAGCTGGAGATGCCCAGCTCTGAAAATGTGCTGTATACACATGAGTTCCCCATATGCCCATTTTAATGCCAAACTATGTAAATCATCACTCAAACTTGTGTATTATTTACACAGATATACAAGTTAAGCAATGATTTGGAAGGACGCACACAGTGAAATGTCTGCAGCAGAGTGCCATATATATATCAGAGCTGCACTTTGGTGTTGCCTGTCAATGGCATGAGTAAAGCGAGGGTACTTTGCACCATGCAGTTTAATGAATGGTTGAAAAAATGGTGTGGGGCACAGGGGTTTGGCTTCATTGGGGACTGGGATTCCACCTGGAGGGACACCAGCCTATACTGGCAGGATGGTCTGCATCTGTCCAGAAAGGGAACAAATCTTTTGAACAATCGGTTTAAAGGCTTCATTGGCAAGCCTTTAAACTAGTCGGGGGGGGAGGGGCACTGATAAACAGCAGGAAAATCCCAGCCTCCCTACAAAACAGGGTACTAAATGAGAAAAGACCAAGTAGACAGGTCAGTGGGGATGCTGCAAAGAAGGTAAAGCCATCAAAAATGGAGAGCAATGAGTACCAATACCGTAGTCTGAGTAACAAGCTTCCTGAATTAGTGGCCTTGATGGAGGAGGAACATCTGATATAGTGGCAGTCACAGAAACATGGTACACACAAACCATGACTGGGACATAAACATACCAGGATACACTATCTACAGGAGGGACAGGGAGGGTTAAAGAGGAGGAGGAGTAGCTCTATATAAAGGAAGGAATCAAGGCAACAGAACAAAATGGAAAACAGGAGGAGAAGAAGCACTGTGGTAAATTTGAGACCGGGCAATGGCACCAATAACCGCACAGGGTTAGATACAGACTTTCCTCAGGGGAGGAAATGGACAAGGAAATGATAGAAAGACTACTCAGAATGGCAGAAAAGGGAGGTATTGCTGATGGGTGATCTGAATATGCAGATGTTAACTGGAATGCAGTTGCAGCAGCCACTTCAAAGAGTGGGTTATTCTAGATGCCCCACAAGGGCATGCCTTAGACAACTAGTATTGGAGCCCACTCGAGGGAGCAATCTTAGACCTGGTTCTCTCAAATGGAGATGAAGAGAGGATCACAGATGGAAGTGGGTAGCCATCTGGAAACTAGCGACCATCGAACAGTATGGTTTACAATAAACACAGCAATAGAGTCAAGCCATACAAAAGGCAAAAGTACTGGACTTTAGGAGAGCTGACTTACAAAATGGGTGAGTGCCTAAGGAATGTACTAGCAAATGGGCAGGAAGGAGGGTGGAAGAACAATGGGGAATAATAAAACTGCCATCACAGAGGTAACAAGCCTTGTGTGACGCAAATTAACAAACAAAACGATGTAAGAAACCACTATGGTTCTCAAAGGAAGTGGCAGTGAAGGTTCAAGAGAAAAGAAAGCATTCAGGAAGTACAAGGAATCACAGAAGGAGCAGGACAGGGAACTGTATCAGTTAAAGAAAAGGAAGCTGGGAAGGCAGTCAGAACAGCAAAGGCCCAAACTGAGGAAAGATAGCCAACTCTGTTAAGAAGGGGATAAAACCTTTATAGGTACATCAGGGAGTGAAGGAAGACCAAGGGAGGCTAGTGAGGCTTAATAAAGAGGAGGGAGGGTAAGAGGTGACTGTGAAAGGCAGAGATACTAAACAAATATTTTGCTCAGTATTTACAAAGGAAGTGGGGAGGTACCTAAACAAACAGTAGAAACACTCTGGATACAGAAGTTGATACCAGCCCATTTACAGAAGAAAGGGTTCTGAAAGAACTCTTAAAACTGAAGGTGGACAAAGCAATGGGGCCTGATGGGATTCATCCCAGAATTCTAAAAGAACTAAGGGTAGAACTAGTGACACCACTGACTACCCTCTTTAACAAATTATGGGAGGATGGGGTGGTACCGAGGACTGGAGGGGAGGCAGATGTGATTCCCTTCACAAAAGTGGGAGCAAGGCAGAAGCAGAAAACTACAGACCTGTTGGTTTAACCTCAGTGGTAGGGAAAATGATGGAATCACTTCTGAAGGAAAAGAATTGTTGAGTATCTAGAAGCCAGAGGGCTCAGAACCCAAGGCAGCATGGATTCACAGCGGAAGGTCATGCCAGACAAATCTGATAGATTTCTTTGACTGGGTGACCAAAGTAGTAGATCAGGAGGGGCTGTGGACATGGCCTACCTAGACTTCAGCAAGGCATTTGACACAGTCCCACACAAAAGATTAATATACAAGTTAGCCAGCCTGGGAGTGGGTCCCAAGATGACAGCCTGGGTAAAGAATTGGCTTGAGAATAGGACACAGAGAGTAATAGTAAATGGAGTCCACTCTGAAGAAAGGGGGGTTACTAGTGGGGTACCACAGGGTTCAGTATTAGGACCGGTCCTCTTCAATGTCTTTATGTTTATATTGCAGAGGGACTGAAGGAAAAGTATGTCTCTTTGCAGATGACACAAAGATATGCAACAGAGTTGATGCACAAGGTGGGGTGGAAAGGATGAGAAGGGACTTGGCAAGGTTAGAGGAATGGTCAAATGGCAGCTTAGATTCAATGCTAAGAAGTGCAGTAATGCACCTGGGAAACAAAACCCAGGGAAGAGTACACAATGGGGGTGAGATACTAGCAACAACAAAAATGGAAAGGGACCTGGGGTAGTCATATCAGATGACCTAAGGTGGGAAAGCAATGTGAGAGGGCAGCAAGGAGGGCTGGGGGGATACTGGGATGCATAGGGAGAGGCATCACCAGCAGAAAACAGGAAGTTATTATCCCTCTGTACAGACAGTTGGTGAGACCCCATCTGGAGTACTGCATGCAGTTCTGGAGACCCAATCTCCGCAAGGATATAGACAGGATGGAGGCTGTCCAGAGGAGGGCAACTAAAATGGTTCAGGGCCTGCACCGGAAGACATATGAAGAGAGACTTAAGGAGCTGAATATGTATAGCCTCCCCGAGGAAAGGAGAGAGAGGGGGACATGATAGAAACTTCAAGTATCTCAAGGGAATCAACAAAGTCCAAGAGGGTAGCATCTTTTAAAAAGAGGTGTGCAAGAACAAGGGGCACAATGTGAAGATAGAAGAGGCGGCTCAGAGGTAATTTAAGAGTATTTTTTCACAGAGAGGTTGTGGATGCATGGAATGGCCTTCCGGAGGAGGTTGTGGAGTCAAAACAGTGGTGGAATTCAAGCATGCATGGGACAGTCATAAGGCAATTCTAGGGGTGGGAGTAGGAATAGTAGGCTGTTGGTTAACTAGGATCTGCAGCTTATCCAATAGGTAGGGAAATGGGAAGACTGGGTGGGCTAAGTGTCCTTATCTGTCATCAAAATCTATGTTTCTATGTTTCTTTGCTGTGCAGCAACTCACACAGTTCTGGGTACAGTACATTATCCCCCATGTCCTGAAATCAGAAAACAAATACCTGGTGGTCCAGTGGGTGAAGTCTGTTCTCCTGTTTTTGTAACAACTAGATTGTGGTAAGGTGTATCCACTGAGTTCCGAATGACAGTGGGTCCGCCAGAGGAAAGATGTGAAATCAGACTTGATCCTTGTGTCATTTTACGCTCACTGAGCATAAAAGTGCATCTTTCAAGTACAACAGTTATTAATACACTTCACTCACCTCCCCTGCAACTGTTAATATAGTTTGTAAATAACTATTTGGGAATCATTATTACTGTTAGAACCATTGAACTCCTGGCACTTACAAAAGATGAAATAACAGCTCCTGACTTTCACAAAATAAGCAAAGAAAAATGTAAATCTTCCTAGTGAGGGACTGTAAGGGGGAAGGGATACAGCTACACTCAAGCCAACATACTAGGCAGAATAACACAACCTGTGCCAGAGTCCTTTTTTAAGTAGCTTCCCTGAGGAATCTTTCCCATTCTCCAGCTCAGCCCCAGCTATGTCAGTCTCGACAGGCAGCCTTGCAGTCTTGCATTCTCACTCCAGATGCAAAAGAAATCAGCATATCGGGCTATGAATGGATGCCCTTGCGAAGGAACACATACATCCCCGTATCAGGCTGGAACCATCTAAAAACCTATGCAGAGCCAAGAACATCTGAGTTTTGGGCCTACCAGAGGAAATTGAGGGGAATAATATTCTCAAATTTATGGAGCAATGGCCTCATAAGAAATTGCATGTCAGTGGAGTCCCAGGACTGGACAAAACCTACTGGATTACGTAAGGGCGAGCAATGGCTCACACAGAACATCCCCCAGCTGTACTGCTCTCTTTTTTAAAAGCAAGAGACAATGAGAGCATTTTCTGAGCAGCTAAAAGAATCACAATCATGATAGAAGTCAGAAAAGGGCTTTCAGGACAGGTTCTACACCACGAAACAGTGGTGAACTGCCTTTGATGGGGTCAGCATTATTTCCTCCACCTAGAGTGCATCTCACTGTCCGAATAAGCCTTACTCTTTTTCCGATCCCAAAGATGTCTTGAAACTCCTTAAAAGGTTGCAGTGGTCATGCAAGACCACCTGTGGCGACTGAGCTGCCGAGGAGGTGGAGAATATCCTTATTTTGCATTGTTTATTGTTTGAAACTCGGGAGCTGTTATCTCATCTTCTATAAGTGCCAGGGGTTCCACGGGTCTAATAGCAATGCTGACTCTTAAATATTTATTTACAAACTATATTAACAGTCAGCGGGGGTAATAAGCAAGGTTTATTAATAACTGTGATACTTGAAAGATGTGCTTTTATGCTCAGTGAGAAAATGGCACTTGGAACATGTTTAATTTCATGTCTTTCCTCCTGAGGACCCACCATCATTCGAACTCAGTGGGTACACCTTACTGCAATCTAGTTGTTGTGAGGACAGGAGGACAGACTTCACTCACTGGACCACTGGGTATTTGCTTTCTGATTTGGGGCTTTGTGAAGGGAGGAGAGATTACCACACACTGTGCCCAGAACCGCATGAGTTGCTGCACAGTAGAGTGCAGCTCCAATATAGCTGGTACTCTGCTGCAGACATTTCACTGCGTGTGCTTCCAGGTCATCGCTTAACTCATGTATTTATGTAAAAAATACACAGGTGATGATTTCTATGGTTTGGCATTAAAATGGGCATATGTGGAACTCATGTGTACACAGTGCAGAGCTGGGCATCTCTCTGTCTTCATTGATGTCATCACAGAAATCATTTTAGGATTCTGACACAGCAACATTTTTGAATCAGGTGGGTCTTTGTTTACAATTTTCAAATGGTATGAAACTGCATTTATCCATTTCTGTATAAATGTACACACTAGCCTCTCCTTTACAAGCCTATGGGTTCATTTTATTAAAAAACAAACTGTGTTAAAAAAGGGTTTAGGTATCCTTTAACTTCTTGTTCTTTTTCCTTTTTATAAAATCCACTACAGGAAACATGAACATATGAATTTGCCAGCAGATAAACGATAATAAATAATGTTAACACCCTTCTAGTTCATGGTATAAACTGTTCAGAAGTTCACCATGACTTATTGAGAGCATTTTACTACTGATACATGGTTTCATCTACTCATTTTAATTCAGTCACCTGATAATTTTCATTTATTTTTTTCTGTCACATTAAAGCTGCACATAGTAGTTTCAAACTGTGTGTTTCAACTCTGCAATTTTTAGAACATGTTTATATCACATTGCTGTTAACTCATCTGTCACATTGTAAAACACTCATATATTCAGTTTTAGTGATCATTTCTTTATAAAACATTATTCAACATTTTGTACAATATTTTAACGGTTTTATGTTGCAGTTTGTGCTGAGTGTACCATTTCTGAGGCTGCGTGTTGTCTTGACCTTCTGCCATTTTATGTTTAGAAACATGGAAACATAGAATGTGATGGCAAATAAGGACCTCTTGGCCCACCTAGTCTGCCTGTTTTCCATACTTACAGTCACACCGTAGACACTACTTGATCTCCAGCTCCCCCCTCTGACATTTCCTTACTTCTAAGGTTCCTTTATACCTATCCCATGCTGTCTTAAATCCCATTACAGTTTTTGCTCCCACCACGTCCTCAGGGAAGCAGTTCCAGGCATCCACCACCCTTTCTGTGAAGAAGTGTTTCCTTACATTTCCCCTGATTCTAACCCCCTCCAGCTTCATCGCATGACCCCTTGTTCTTGTGCATCCTTTTCCCTAAAAAAGGCTTCCCTCTTGAACCTTATTTATACCATTGAGGTATTTGAAAGTCTATCATATCCCCCTTCTCCCCCCCTTCTTCCAGCGTGTACATATATTGAGGTCCTTCAGTCTCCTCATAGGGCTTTTGATGCAGATTCTGCACCATTTTAGTTTCCCTCCTTTGGACCACCTCTACTCTATCTATGTCCCTCTGGAGATGAGGACTCCAGATCTGGACACTGTACTCCAGGTGGAGTCTCAACAGAAATTGATACAGAAGTATCACCACCTCACTCTTTCTGCTTGTGATACCCTCCCTATGCACCCTAGAATCCCACTGACTGTCTCCACTGCCTTGTCACTCTGTTAGGCCACCTTTAGGTCATCAGATATGATAACACCCTGGTCTCTTTTCTGTTTGGTGGTCGCTCTTACCACTCTCCATATTGTGTACTCAAATCCTGGGTTTCTAAACCCCACAGTGTATGATTTTCCACTTTTCCACGTTGAAACTTAGTTGCCACCTTCTTGACCACTCCCCAAGCTTACCTAGATCTCTAATGATTTTTCCACAACCCCCCCGTGTCCACTCCATTACAGATTTTTGTGTCAGCTGCAAAAAGACATACCTTACCTTCTAGTCCCTCTGCAATGTCACTTACAAAGATATTAAAGAGGACTAGTTCCAGTACTGATCCCTGTGGCACCCTGCTAGTCACCCTCCCTCCCTTCCTCAGAGTGAATTCTGTTTACCACCACCCTTTGTCACCTATCCTCCAACCAATTACTTACCCAGTTTACCACATTTAGTCCCACTCCTAGGCTGCCCAGCCTACTTATGAGTCTCCGATGTGGAACAGTGTTGAAGGCCTTACTGAAATCTAGGGAGGCCACATCCATCGCTCCACCCTGGTCTACTTTCCTGGACACCCAGTCAAAGAAATCTATAAGATTAGTTAGACATGTCCTCCCCTAGTGAATCCATACTGCCTAGGATCTTGTAAGCCACTGGATTCCACAATCCTTTCTTTCAGTAGCAATTCCATTAATTTCCCTACCACCGAAGTCAGGCAGACTGACCTGTAATTGCCAGCCTCCTCCCTGCTCCCACTTTTGTGAAGTCGTACTACATCCGTCCTCCTCCAGTCCCCCAGGGCCACTCCTGTTCCCAGTGAGTGGTTGAATAGGACTGTCAGAGGTGCAGCCAACACCTCTCTGAACTCCTGCAGTAACCTTGGAAGTATCCCATCTGGCCGCATTGCCTTATTCAGGACTCTCTCATCTGTAAATGGACTAGTGTCCATGCCCCTTCCCTTGATGCCTCTGATACTGATCTGTGGTCCCTCACCTTACCTTTCATCTGTGAAAAGTGAGCAGAAATAATCATTGGGGACTGGAGCACCACCTGGAGGGATGCAGACCTATACAGGTGCGATGGTCTGCATCTATCCTGGAGGGGAACCAGGATCCTAGGTGATAGGTTTAAATGCTTCAATGTCAAGCATTTAAACTAGCCAAGGGGGGAGGCATTGAAGAGGAAAATGGAAATCCTAGCCCCCCCAAAAAATCAGGGTAATTAGTGAGGTAAACACCAAACTAGAGCAGTCGATAGGGAGACAAGCAGGGCTAAATGGAGAAAAAGACAAAGGCAGTAGGGACAGGGATGGGGCAAAAAGAAATAAAGTCATAAAAAAATGGAAGTTAATGAGTACCAATGCCCGTAGTTTAGGTAAAAAGCTCCCTGAAATAGTGGCCTTGATGGAAGAGGGATGCCTGGATATTGTGGCAGCCACATAAACATGGTACACAGAGAACCATGACTGGGATGTCAACATACCAGGGTACACAATCTACAGGAGGGACAGGGAGGGAAGAAGAGGAGGAGGAGTAACTCTATATGTAAGGGAAGAGATCAAAGCAACAGAACTAGAGGGTAAACAGGGAGGAGAGGAGGCACTGTGGGTCACCCTGGAGACTGGAAATGGCTCCACAATCTGCACAGTGGTTGTATACAGACCCCTGTCTCAGGGGGAGGAAATGGACAAGGAAATGATAGAAGGCATCCTTGGGATGGCAGAGAAAGGGGAGATATTGCTGATGGGGGACCTGAATATGCCAGATGTTGACTGGAGCACCTTTGCTGCAGTCATATCCAAGAGCAGGGCCATTCTCTATGCCCTACAGGTGGCATGCCTCAGACAGATAGTTTTGGAACCCACTCAGGAGTGAGCAATCTTAGAGCTGGTACTCTCAAATGAGGATGGAGAGAGCATCTCTGATCTTGAAGTGTGTAGCCATCTGGGAACAAGCGACCACCAAACAATGTGGTTCACGATAAACTTAGCTGTAGAGTCAAGCCACACAAAAGTGAAAGTACTGGACTTCAGGAGGGCTGAGTTTGTCAAAATGGGAGAGTGCCTCAGAAAAACACTAGCAAACAGGCAAGAAGGTGGGGTGGAGCAACAATGGGGAAACATCAAAACCGCCATCACAGAGGCAACAAGCCTTTGTGTGAAGCAACTAAACAAATCAAAACGAAAGAAAAAAAAACACTATGGTTCTCAAAAGAAGTGGTGGGGAAGGTAAGGGAGAAAAAGATAGCATTCAGGAAGTATAAGGAAACACAGAAGGAGCAGGACAGAGAACTGCACCAGTTAAAGCAGAAGGAAGCAGTTAAGGCAGTCAGAATAGCAAAGGCCCAAACGGAGGAAAGATAGCCAACTCTGTTAAGAAAGGGGATAAAACCTTTTATAGGTACATTAGGGAGCAAAGAAAGACTAAGGCAGGGATACTGAGGCTGAACAAAGATGAAGGTGGTTGGGCAGAGAGCGCCAGTGAAAAAGTAGGGATACTGAATGAATACTTCTGCTCAGTATTCACAATGGAAAAGCAAGGGGAAATACCTAATCCGGTCAATAGAAGCACTCTGGATAGGGGGTTGATATTAGTCCTGTCACAGAAGAAAGGGTTCTGAAAGAACTCTTAAAACTGGAGGTGGATAAAGCAATGGGCCCTGATGGGATTTGCCCCAGAATTCTAAAAGAGCTAAGGGAAGAACTAGTAACACCACTGACTACCCTTTTTAATAAATCATGGAAGGATGGTGGTACCTGAGGACTGGAGGAGGGCAGATATGATTCCCTTCACGAAAGTGGAGCAAGACAGAGGCAGGAAACTACAGACCTGTCAGTTTGACCTCAGTGGCAGGGAAAATGATGGAATCACATCTGAAGGAAAGAATTGTTGAGTACCTAGAGGCCAGTAGGGGCACAGGGCCCAAGGCAGCATGGATTCACAGCGGGAAGGTCATGTCAGACAAATCTAATTGATTTCTTTGACTGGATGACCAAAGCAGTAGACCAGGTAGGGGCTGTGGACATGGCCTACCTAGACTTTAGCAAGGCATTTGACACAGTCCCACACAAAAGATTAATAAACAAATTAGACAGCCTGGGAGTGGGTCCCAGGGTGGTAGCCTGGGTAGAACACTGGCTGGACAACAGGACACAGTGAGTAATAATCAATGGAGTCCAGAGTGAAGAAAGGAGGGTTACTAGTGGGGTACCGCAGGGTTCAGTACTGGGGCCGGTCCTTTTTATTGTCTTTATAAGTGACATTGCAGAGGGACTGGAAGGGAAAGTATGTCTGTTTGCAGATGACACAAAGATCTGCAACAGGGTTGATGCACAAGGTGGGGTGGAAAGGATCAAAGGGACTTGACAAGGCTGGAGAAATGGTCAAATGTATGGCAGCTTAGATTCAATGCAAAGAAGTGCAAAGCAATGCACCTGGGAAACAAAAACCCAGGGTGAGAGTACACAATGGGGGGTGAGATACTGACAATAACAAAAATGGAAAGAAACCTGGGTGTAGTCATATTAGATGACCTAAAGGTGGGCCAGCAATGTGAGAAGGCAGTAAGGAGGGCTGGGGGAAGCTGGGATGCATAGGGAGAGGCATCACCAGTAGAAAACAGGAAGTTGTTGGCCCTCTGTACGGACAGTTGGTAAGACCACATCTGGAGTACTGTATACAGTTCTGGAGACCCCATCTCCACAAAGACATAGACAGGGTGGAGGCTGTCCAAAGGAGGGCAGCCAAAATTATGTAGGTTCTGCATCGCAAGACATATGAAGAAAGACTAAAGGAACCAAAGATGTATAGCCTCGAGGAAAGGAGGGGGGGGGGGGCATGATAGAAACTTCTAATACCTCAAGGGAATCAACAAAGTCCAAGAGGGTAGCATCTTTCAGAAAAAGAGATGTGCAAAAACAAGGGGGCACAATTTGAAGATAAAGGAGGGATGGCTCAGCGGTAATGTGAGGAAGTATTTCTTCACATAAAGGGTTGTGGATACATGGAACAGCCTTCCTGAAGAGGTCGTAAAGTCAAAAACAGTGGGGAAATTCATGAATGCATGGGACAGACATAAGGCAATTCTAGTGGGAGGTAGGAGGAAGTAGGCTGTTGGTTAACTAGGATCTGCAGCTTATCCGTTAGGTAGGGAAATAGGCAGCCAAGGTGGGCCAAGCGTTCCTTATCTGCCGTCAAATTCTATGTTTCTATGTTTCTATTCAGGATGTCTGCTTTTTCCTTGGCCCCTTTCACACAATCCCTCCTTCCCTCCTCAGCCTCACAGTCCCTGCCCTGGTCTTTCTCCATTCACTTGGCTAAGGAGCCAATAGCCACATCAGAGTGAGGAGTGAGGGATTGAGAGAGTACCAGAGCAGTGTTAAGCAGCTATCCGCCCTAGCGATCACCAGGAAACCTGTGCAGCTTCCAAAGTAGCCCCTAGACTTTTTTTTCAAAGCTCTCTCTGTAGTGCTCCTCTAGCCAGTCAGGGACTACAACTAGACACTGGCATAGAAACCCACAAAAACTATTGTTTCAAGTCTGAAGCAGCAGCTCCCTACAGCTCAGAGGAGCCAGCAGCCACACTGGAGTGAGGAGCAAGGGGTTAAGATGGCACTGGAGCAGTGTTAAACAGGCTCCCCTCCACTAAAGATCACTGACGAGACCTGCAGGGCTTCCAAAGCAGTCCTGGACTTTTTCAAAGCTCCCGCCAGTGCTCCCTCAGCCAGTTGGGGACTGCTACTGACCACCAGCAGAGAAACCTCCCAAAAGTGTTGTTTAAAGTCTGAAGCAGTAGCTCCCTACAATACAGAGGAACAAGCAGCTGTATCGGAGTGAGGAGCAAGGGATTGAGAGACCACTCAAGCAGTGCTAAATAGCCCTCCACCCCAACGATCACCAATGAGACCTGCGGGGCTTCCAGATCAACCCCTGTAATCTTTTCAAAGCTCCTACCAGTGCTCCCCCAACAAATCAGTGACTGCTACTGGCCATTGGGGCATGGCACAGCCTGTATTTTAGTAGTGTCTCATACACAGCCCCCATACAAAGGACCACTCACCAAGGATTTGTGCTGTCGTCTGTACCCAGTCTGCCAGAGTCAGCCGGTTACTCCGCTTCCCCCTTTTACATCACCGATACTATAGGAACTCTAACATACATGCACAGTAAGCTCTGTCTTAGTCCACTACAGTAGCCTACCTGTTAGTAATTATCAATCACTGGTCCTAGCAAGTCACCCTATGTAGGGTAGACTGCCATAGCAATTTCAGCCACTGTTTTCTGGTGTTGTTTGCATCTCTGAATGTGTTTAGTTTCATCTACCAACAAGTCTCTCTAGGGTAAGTCAGTATTGTAGTGTAGTGATACTCTATGTAGTCTGTTGCCTTCTATGCTCACCTTGCCAGTTCTTACTACTGTTGCCTAGCTATAGTGAGAGTAGACAGCCTTAAATAATCTACCGTTGTATATGAAAATAGAAAAAATCCCATTTGGGTTAGCCACTATCATTACATAGAGCCATTATATTCAGTCTGTTGCTTCCTATGCCAGTGTTTCCTGATTTGAAGTTCCTTCAAGAACCCAACCTCACCCAACCTTGGTTAGGTCTGTTCTGTATTCCCTTACCTTTAGTGTTCCTTATACCTAAATTTGCTATCATAGCCTGTAATCAGCACAGTTTGCCGCTTCTGGTGCACTGAACAACAGGTACCTCCGCCAGAGTTGGCAGCACCGCTGTACAGTGCTGCCTAGTACTTCCCACCCTCGTGTCCTTCCTCCCACCCACCCAGGAGGTGGCTAATTTTATAGTGTGATCAATCCTGTCAGAACCAATCAACTCACTTCAAACAACATGAAGTCTTGCTGTATTCTGACAATATGCAGTTAGCCCTTCCAGTTCAGCTGCTCCAGAGATGAAGGAGTTAACTCTGTGCAGAAGCATAGAATGTTGAGCTCAAGCTTGGTTTTCAAACCCCTGTCACTGGTACATTCTCTGTAAACCATCAGATTCTTTACTCAGCCTAACTGTGAAGACGCTCCGGAGATTTCTCCTTCGCTGCTTCTGTTCGGTAGTGGTTTCATTCAGTTTTCTCAGCCGCAAACGTTATAAAATTTTGTCGGTCTTCAAACCTCTGTCTACAGTACAGATGAAGTGTTGGTTTTTCATAGGTTGGTCCAGTGAAGAACTGACTGCTGTTAATTCTTGTTTGTGTTTTTCTAATATTGGGATCCGGCAATCTTCGGTTACATAAAGAACCGATTTTTCATTTTTTTCTCTTCAACCCATGACATGGTTGGTAACCGAAGGTTTTTGGGTGTTACTCAGCCTGACTGCCACTGAGGGTAACTTGGCTTAAGTGCTATGTCTGAGAAACCCAAGAAAAAGACCAGACCCACTGGGTTTCAGCACTGCACTGAGTGTGGGGATGCTTTTGTTAAAGCAGATCCCCACCTCATGTGTGCCTATTGTCTGGGGTTTGGCCACCTAGAAACAGACTGCCAAATTTGCAAAGACTTACCCAAAGCCATGCTGGATAAGCACTTACAAAGGTTGAAGGAAAGGAAGGCTGAAAAATCCGCTGACGCAGATTGCCGGCCTGGTTCGGGTTCAACCGAACCAGAGGAGGTGCCTTCTGACCAGGGCGTTACCTCTTCAGACAAAACAAGGGCTGAAACCAAATCCCTGGTTCCAGCAAAAAAGAAGAGAAAGTCTGCCAGTTCGGATCCAAAGCCTCCGACCCCAACCGCGGAGAAAATAGTCAGAGCGATTCAAATAGTTCAATCACTGCAAACCGGACTGACCTCACCAACGCTTCCTAACCGTCGGTCAGTTGAGTCAGTTCAAATTCAAATGGATTACGATCTGGAGGCTTGTTATGAATTGGAATGGGAAGGTGAAGAAGAAGAGTAAGATGATGAAGGCCTTGGTGATGTAGTGGAGGCTGACATCTCCCCTGATAGGCCTAACTCTATTTCACCTCCCAGACTTGGTGAGTCCCTTCCCCACTTTGCTTTTTATAAGAAAGTGTCTGACACTCTGCAGCTTCCCACTGTTGAGGCATCTGAGGAGGATGAAGAACCTGACTTTGTGGAAATGCTGGACATCCCAGAGTCCAAGAGGCTGTCTATCCACTTACACAAATTCTTAAGGAAACAGACAAATAAGATTTTGCAGGTACCTACTTCCATATCTCCTGTGGATAGGAAGATGGATAGGAGGTGCATGCTGTCAGGTCCTGGTACGGAGTTTCTCTGCAATCATTGGGCCCCCCTCATTATAAATTAACTCTCGATGAAATTACAAACAAACAACAGCCTGTCTTAATTCAAAGTAGGCCTCAAACAGCACCTAATGTCTAACTCAAAATGCACCTGCTTCTCAGGCCCCACTTGATAGACAGGTCTACCCCCAAGGTAACACCCAGCAGGGCTACCTAGAGAACCCTGCCTCCATTCCAGCCTAGCTAAGGGCTTATAGCTATTGTAACCCCTGCAAATGGGGTTCCTAAAAGACTTCCAGGAGCTTGCTTGAATGCTCCAAGCCTGAATGGTGTTTCATGCTAAGCCTTTTATCAGTGAGTGTTTTTAGAACCTCTGGTACTGTCTCTTTAAGAGCTGTCTGCTTGCAGACATAATTAGTTTGTATGGGGACTGTGTGTTTTTTGATTGAGTACCACTCTGCTGCTGCCAATTCACTCCATTTTGCAGTCGCTAGGAGTGCAAAGGAACCTATCTGAAAGATGTAACTGTTTGCCAGAAACCATTTAGAGGATAATGAAATTACAGTTTGTCTAACCTGCTTTCTTTTGCAGTCAGAACAGTGTCTGCCTAGTTCCCCATTCTGGTTTTGAACTGCTGAACTGGACCAATCAGTGTGGGGTAAGCTAGCTCTAAAATGGTGCCTTGGACAATCAGAACTTGACTCATAATCTGAGCCAGCCACAAGAGGATTGTATGGGCAGTGACTCTGGGAGATGTAGTTTAGACTTCAGCGCCTTTTGGACCAACAGCAGCAGTCTATTGTGAGTGACAGCCAATCCAGTCAAGAACTGGGAGGAACTCAAAGGAAGTGCCCGGTTTTGTCTGTTGGAGTTTCAGTTTGAGCTTTAGCAGTGAAGAAGGAAGGAGCCCTGTGTTTTTCAGTGTGCAGTTTTAGTCAAAAACGTGTGTAAGGCCCAGAGTTCCAGTCTGCAGCTTGTGTAACTGCTTGTTAGGACTGAATCGTCCTGTGAAAAGAATCAAAGGATCTCTGAAGAGTAGAAACCAGGCTCACCCTGTAGAAGACAGGAGAAATTATTGAATTGCACTCGGTCTGTCAGGAACTGAATCTGCTGTGCTCTCCCGGTATTGTGCAGTAATTACGATCGGGATAGAGAAGCAGCCTGCCTGGTATAGTACTTTTTTTACCATATAAATGTGAAGAGTCTCTTGGAGCTCAAGAGTAGCCCTGCTGATATTGAAGGACCCTATCTTATTTGGAGGTCGTGAGTACTAATTCAGGGTCGCTCCCTGTTGAATTGCCACATTAAATCCAAATGGAATTACTGTACTGCTGACTGTTTAATTTTCCTTCTCTGTCTGAAAGGGCCCCACCAGCTGCCACGGTTTGACTAGCCACTAGGGCTTGGGTACCTAGGACAGTAACTGATAGGGATAGGCCTGTGCACAGAGCCATAGGTAGATTATTAGAGTGATAAACTAATTAACCTGATTTCCCTGTCCTTGTTATATCCCCTAAATAAATCAGAGCTGCTTGTTTCAGCAAAGTTATACTGCCTGAGGTATTTGTCTATGTTAAAGTACTGTACTGCAATTGTTGCACTGTATCTCATTTCACAGGAGGTCCCAGTGCCGGAACCAGTCCTGGGGTAGTGTATACTGTGAAGGTAATTTGATATATTGTGTGGGCCACTAGTGGGAAGAAAGGGGTTGCAGTGTCCCAGAGGGCTGTGACCAAGTTAGTTTAACTATTGCAAACCCTGACCTCTGGGTGGAGGCACCCGCCATTGGATCCAGGCCCCTCAACCTGTTAGTGGCAAATCAGGCAGGGTAGTAGCCCTGGGATAGCGCCATCTAGGGGTTACATCTTGGAGGCTCACCGCTGATTGTGTGTCCTCTAGTGGCCATATTTACGAACCACTGTTAAGAAAAAATGGTACCCGACAGAAGTGGCTGTGCACCGGCTGGTGGAGTGGTGTACTGGGGAGGAGATCGACCCCAAATGCTATGCTTATCCTGGACATCCCCTGTGCATCAATAAGATACTGTGCAGGAGTACTTTCCAAGGTGGAAGGTTTACAAACCCTGTGTGGTGGGTCAGCATGCTAATCTGCTCACCCACACTTTCCTGGCCCTAGTAGAGTTTAAGGATCCCATAGATAGCTCCAAAGTGCCACAGACCATTACCCCAGAGGGAGCCCTCACTGCTTGGAGAGTGATAACTAAGGACAGTAAAGACCTGGGGGAATCAGCCCCACCACTATCTGAAACTTTGAGGAGAAATTTGCTAAATGGTTGCTGGGAGAAGGAAAACTGTGGAGGGCTTGAAGAAACTATTCTTGCCACCTGGGGTGTTCCTCCCAACACCTTCTCCCGCTCCAGTGCCCGTAATGGTGGCTGGAACCAATGCAGACTCCACTTCTGCACCTGCCATTAGTCACGACTCTTACCGAAGGTTGAGGATCTTCTCTGGCACCCTCCCAACCCCCCAAGGGGAGGATGACTGGGAGACCTGGATAGACTATGTTGCCCCCCAAGTGCTAGAATGGCAATGCTCGGAAGCCGAAAAGCGAAAGAGGGTTAGTGAGAGCCTCCGAGGTCCTGCCCTGGCTACCATTCATGCTAAACGGGCCAGTAACCCTGAAGTGACTGCACAGGCCTATCTTGAGGCCCTGGAGAATGTGTATGGGAGCCCAGATTCTGATGAGGACTCATGGTGGAGAGTAAGAGATGCACAACAGTACCAAGGGAGTTGTTGTCTGTGTATGTATCTCGGCTGGAAAAATTGTTGCAAGAATGCCTCAGAAAAGGTAGTTTGCCAGCGATTGAACTGGACCGAACCAGGCTGGACAGGACCCTTAAGTCTGCCCCTTCTCAGAACTGCTGTTGCTTCAGTTACGCCTGGCAGATCGACTGGAATCCCCACCTCCATGATGAGTTAATGAGAGAAATTGAGGAGTTGAGAAAGACGACCTCGAGGGACCTGCACCAATAGCTGCGGCTACGACCGAGTGACTGAGGGTGACCCATCAAGTGAAGTTCAGGGGCAGAGGTTGGCAGTAAATGAGTGCTCTGGCAAGGAAAAGATATGCCACAATGGGGCGAACTGTTGAGAGAGATCCGGAATTCAAAAACAGTCCCTTTATGAAGGCCATGCCTGGCACGGGCCCTGACCTAAACCGACTGCATCTGTTATGGGGTGGGGTACCCACCCATGTATCTCCTGCTGATAACAGCTCCAAACTCAATTCCTTGACCATGGAAGTGGAGAAACTGACGAGATGTTCCAAATGCTTATCACGCCAGAGACAGAGATGGCACCCAGGTTTCAGTTAGTAATACCCCCGCCCTGGCTCCCAGTGTGGCGCCGCCAGCTCAAACTCCAGAAAGTATGTTTTGCTATAATTGTGGGAAAGATGGGCACATGAAAAGGGAATGCCAGTCCCCAAAAGACACTGACAAAGTTGCATATAGGCTACAAGGAGAGCTTCGGAGAACAAATCAGTGGTTAAGAGGTGCACGACATGATCCCAGTGAGGGCACCAAAAATGCTAATTCACGTCCATTTGTGGCAAGGTCAGTCGCCCAGGCCCCCACTACCGCCTCTCCAGACTGGTCCAGAATAGTGGGTCCCTCCATGGAGACCACTGTAAAGGTGAATGGAGTGTCTACAAGAGCTGTATTAGACAGTGGCTCCCAAGTGACAATTATGTTCCAAGATTGGTATCAGAAGCATTTGTCAGACGTACCCTTACAACCATTAGAAGGACTGCATGTATGGGGGTTAAGTGAGAAGGCCTACCCCTATTCCGGGTATATCCGAATTTGGCTGTCTTTCCCCACCTCCGTGCCTGGAGTGGCCGAACAAATAGAGACCCTAGCCTTAGTGTGTCCCCCCACTGGACTGTATGATGGTGTCCCTTTGTTGATTGGAACAAATGCTCATATGTTCGAAGGCTGGCACAGTTGTGTTATGAAAAACAGGGTCAAAGACTAGTAGAGCTTAAGAGTTCCGCTTTAATTAAGAAGGCCTATGAGGCACAGAGAGATGCTGGAAAAATAGAACCAGAGGAACCGTCGGAATTGTATGGAAGAAGGATCCTGAGTCTCTGATCCTGGCGCTAAATGCCCAGTGTACCTTACAGGAGAGGTCCATATCAGAAAGGATGTTAAGAATAAAATATTAATGTTGGATGCACCAGGTGATGGAAATTGCCAGAGGGACTGCTGGTCAAGCTTAGTATTTTGCCCACTAGAGCCCATGCTTATGCCAGAAGGGTAATGGTCCAAGTTCATATGTGTCTGAAAGAGACATTCGAGTAAATAGAGGTTGCATCCTGGCTAATGTGCATTGTGCAGACACTGCAGTGCTACCCAGCAGCAAGAGTTCAAGGAAGAATGACAGAGTAACGCCTGACTTGTTTGATTTGGCGACTCCCGCTGCCAGCTGAATGGAAAGTGAGGATCAGTGAGAAGCTTGCTCAGAGAGACCAGGTGTTTTCTTTAAAGGAATGGGACGAGGATGCGGCAAGGAGCTGAGCACAATATCCGCTGCATGACGAAAGACCATTTCGTGAGAGGTCTCGACGCCTGGCACCTGCTGGACATAGATGATGTGAGACGGCATCTGCAAGAGATGTTAGCTGCTGGTGTAATACAAGAATCCAGAAGCCCTTATGCTTCCCATTGTGGTAGTGAGGAAAAGAATGGAACAGTAAGGATGTGTGGATTATCGCACCTTAAACCAGCGGACTATCCCTGATCAGTACACAATGCCCCGCATTCAGGATGCTTTGACTGCCTAAACGGGAGCAAGTGGTTCTTCGTGCTGGATCTCCGCAATGGGTACTACCAGATCCCGATGGCCCCAGAGGACCGTGAAAAGACAGCCTTTATCTGTCCGCTTGCTTCTATGAATTCATGAGGATGCCCTCAGGATTTCAGGTGCCCCAGCCACTTTTCAACGATTGATGGAGCGTGCAGTGGGGACATGAACTTACTAGAGTGCCTGGTATACCTAGATGATGTTATTGTGTTTGGCAGCTCACTGAGGAACATGAGAGCAGATTATTTAAGGTATTGGACCGACTGGAGGACTTTGGCCTTAAACTGTCCATTGATAAGGGTCAATTCTTTCAAACATCAGTAAAGTATGTGGGACACATAGTATCCACGAGGAATAGAGACCGACCTAAGTAAAGTTGAGGCCTTGACCACCTGGTCACAGCCCAAAAATCTAAAAAGAACTGCAAAGATTCCTGGATTCTGTGGTTATTATCGGCGCTCATCAAGGACTATTCAAGAGTGATCCGCCTTTACTTAACCTTACTCAAGGGTATCCCCCAACCCACAAAAATACCAAACGCCAGCGTCCCTCAAGACTGAAAGAGTGTATTTTCATCCGAAGGAAGTATTTGGGGCCCGCTGGACCCTGATTGTGAGACTGCTTTTCATGAGATCATATATCAACTTACCCATGCTCCAGTGCTGGCCTATGCCAATCCAAGAAAACCTTACGTCCTGCACACTGATGCTAGCTTGCAAGGGTTGGGGGCTGTGTTGTACCAAGAGCATGAGAATGGCCTGAGACCAGTGGCCTTTGCCAGTAGAAGCCTGACCCCATCCGAAAAGAACTATCCTGTACATAAGTTAGAGTTCCTAGCTTTGAAGTGGGCTATTGTTGACCAATTCCATGAGTACTTGTATGGGGCTAAAATACTAGTAAAAACTGACAATAATCCTTTGACCTATGTGCAGACCTCAGCTGTTGGATGCCACTGGCCATAGGTGGCTTTCATGCTATCTACATATGACTATGCTCTCGATCACCGAGCAGGTCTGAACCACATAGATGCTGATGCTCTCTCCCGAGGCCTGTTCCCCAGAATGATTGGGTCCGATTGGCAGAACCTGACATTCGGCACTTGCCGGAAGTTTGACAGGGAGGAACAATGTCCACGGACGCAGTGGACTGCATGGTGGATTGCTTGGGACCTCTGAGAATTGCATACCTGTTGCTTATTGCCACTTTTCTGCAATAGACATTGGTGCACTGCCTCAGCTGGACAATGACAGTATTCAGCGGGCTCAATCCACATCCCATGATCAAAGCAGCTTTAGAAGCCTCTATGCAGGAAAAGATGTGTCCAAATTACGCCCACTGATTTGAGAACTGCACTGTTATACAAAGAAGGTCCTAAGTTGAAACTGATCAATAAACTGTTATACAGAGAAACAGTAGACAGAGGGGGACAAGTAGACAAACAACTAGTGCTGCCCACTGCCTTTCGAGACTCAGTACTGAGGTCCTTGCACAACCACATGGGGCACCTTGTATAGACAGAACACTTGACTTGGTGAGATCCAGATTCTATTGGCCTAAGATGGGGCTGATGTGGAGCAACACATTCGAACTTGTAGTCGCTGCCACAGAGGAAAGCTTTGCCCCAGAGGGCTGCCCCCTTGTTAACATCACCACCAGTGCACCCATGGAGCTGGTCTGTATTGATTTTCTGAGTTTGGAGTCAGATCAAAGAAATATCAGTAATGTGCTGGTGGTCACTGACCATTTCACGAGATATGCCCAAGCTTTCCCCACCAAAGACCAGAAAGCATCCACTGTGGCCAAAGTACTTGTAGAAAACTTTTTGTTCACTATGGGCCCACAAAGAATCCATTCTGATCAAGGGAGAGACTTTGAGAGTCGCCTGATCAAAGAGATGCTTTCTGTGGGGGTGCTAAAGTCCAGAACCACTCCTTACCACCCCAGGGGACCCACAGCCTGAACGCTTCAACCGCACTTTGCTAGATATGCTAGGCACCCTGCACCCAAAGGACAAGCCTAGATGGAGCCAACAAATTAGCACCCTGGTACATGCTTATAACTGCACCAAAAGTGATGCCACTGGATTCTCCCCACCGCCTGATGTTTGGAAGAGAAGCTCGACACCAGTAGATGTGTGTTTTGGGGTTCTCCTGATGGGGTTCAAGCTGACAACTATTTACAGTATGTGCAAAAGTTAAAGGCCCAGCTAACTCATGCGTACTAACTGGTTTCAAACCATGGCTGCCAAAAGAAATCTGGCCAACAAAGAAAGGTATGATAAAAAGGTGAAAGCACAGGAACCCAGGAGGGAGATCGGTATTGCTAAGAAATCTGGGACTGCATGGCAAGCACAAGATTGCTGACAGATGGCACCATCTCCTCACATTGTAGTGGGCAAACTAGATGATCTGCCAGTGTACAAAGTAAGGCCTGAGAATAATTCAAAAGATGTAAAACAATGCATAGAAATCATTTACTGCCCATTGGACAAATCTTAATTGAGTCTGAGCCCCTAGAAGATGCCCCTCTGACCAGTGACTAGAGCTGCTACTAAGAAAAGATCAAGAAAGTCTGCACCTACAGAAGCAAAGTTAAAGTGTTCCTCCACAAGTCCCAGTTGAGCATGACTGTCAGTCCATATCGGAAGAAAGTGAGAGTGACTTTGAATACTATCCTTCTTACTTAACTGAGTCAATTGTTTCGGGCAACCCTAGTCAATACTGGAGATGAAGCTGGGCCTTCTGGACTGTCCAAGCCCCCAGCTTGTCCCTGGAGCCAATGCTCCCAGAAAGTGAAGTGCAAAGCATCAGATCAGATGAAATGGAATCATTGTGCATGGTTGAACTGTTTGAGCTTTCAGGGAGGAAAATGATGGATTGGGTCAGACTGGTGATACACCAGAACAAGAAGAGTATTTTGAGTGCCCTGACAGTCCACTGCCAGTGTCCGAAAGCTCTCCCTGCAGCCAAATGTTGTGGACTCAGAAACTGTAACTCCTGGAGCTGAAAGTGCCCAAGTTCTAGCCTCTCTACCCCCATGGAGACTCCCTGACAAGTGAGGACAATGCTGAAAATGAGGCTCAGAGTGCAGAGACTATAACAGTTCCCCTAGAAAGACTGGTCGAGCTGTAAAGCGTGTGGTGCACCTCAGTTATGATTCCCTTGGGAGGCCTGTGGATTTGCCTCTCAATGTTGTCCATAAAGGAGTGTATGTGTCCCCGAGCTCATTGCCCAAACTGAGCGTCAGTGCTAACTCCAAGTTACTTGTGTTGCCCTCTAATATGGTGCCTTGCCCGTCCAGCCCCAAGGTAACTGATAGGAAGGGCCCTCTCTCTCAGGTTTCATGTACAAGAGGTAATAACTTGAGTTATGGTACAATGTGTATGTAATACTGTGTAAAGAGGACGATTGCAATATTTCAGAAATGTGTTCTTGGTAAAATGATATATTGATGTGATTATCACGCATGCAGCCTAATGCAAATGTATATGGTTGCAGTTGAAACTTATGGGTACTTGCTTGACGCGACGTCAAGCTTTCCTAGGCCAGGAAGGGCGTAACCCCTGCAAATGGAGGTTCCCAAAAGACTTCCAGGAGCTTGCTTGAATGCTCCAAGCCTGAATGGTGTTTCATGCTTAAGCCATTTATCAGTGAGTGTTTTAGAACCTCTGGTACTGTCTCTTTAAGAGCTGTCTGCTTGCAGACATAATTAGTTTGTATGGGGACTGTGTGTTTCTTTTGATTGAGTACCACTAAGCTGCTGCCAATTCACTCCATTTTGCAGTCGCTAGGAGTGCAAAGGGAACCTATCTGAAAGATGTAACTGTTTGCCAGAAACCATTTAGAGTGATAATGAAATTACAGTTTGTCTAACCTGCTTTTTTTGCAGTCAGAACAGTGTCTGCCTAGTTCCCCATTCTGGTTTTGAACTGCTGAACTGGACCAATCAGTGTGGGGTAAGCTAGCTCTAAAATGGTGCCTTGGACTGAATCAGAACTTGGACTCATAATCTGAGCCAGCCACAAGAGGATTGTATGGGCAGTGACTCTGGGAGATGTAGTTTGACTTCAGCGCCTTTTGGACCAACAGCAGCAGTCTATTGTGAGTGACAGCCAATCCAGTCAAGAACTGGGAGGAACTCAAAGGAAGTGCCCGGTTTTTGTCTGTTGGAGTTTCAGTTTGAGCTTTGGCAGTGAAGAAGGAAGGAGCTCCTGTGCTTTTTCAGTGCAGTTTTAGTCAAAAACGTGTAAGGCCCAGAGTTCCAGTCTGCAGCTTGTGTAACTGCTTGTTAGGACTGAATCGTCCTGTAAAAGAATCAAAGGATCTCTGAAGAGTAGAAACCAGGCTCACCCTGTAGAAGACTGGAGAAATTATTGAATTGCACTCGGTCTGTCAGGAACTGAATCTGCTGTGTGTTCTCCTGGTATTGTGCAGTAATTATGATCGGGATAGAGAAGCAGCCTGCCTGGTATAGTACTCTTTTTTACCATATAAATGTGTGAAGAGTCTCTTGAGCTCAAGAGTAGCCCTGCTGATATTGAAGGACCCTATCTTATTTGGAGGTCGTGAGTACTAATTCAGGGTCGCCCCGTTGAATTGCCACATTAAATCCAAATGGAATTACTGTACTGCTGACTGTTTAATTTTCCTTTTTCTGTGTGAAAGGGCCCCTACCAGCTGCCACGGTTTGGACTAGCCACTAGGGCTTGGGTACCAGGGACAGTAACTGATAGGGATAGGCTCTGCACAGAGCCATAGGTAGATTATTAGAGTGATAAGCTAATTAACCTGATTTCCCTGTCCTTGTTATATCCCCTAAATAAATCAGAGCTGCTTGTTTCAGCAAAGTTATACTGCCTGAGGTATTTGTCTATGTTAAAGTACTGTACTGCGATTGTTGCACTGTATCTCATTTCACAGGAGGTCCCAGTGCCGGAACCAGTCCTGGGGGTAAGTGTATACTGTGAAGGTAATTCTGATATATGTGTGGGCCACTAGTGGGAAGAAGGGGGTTGCAGTGTCCCAGAGGCTGTGACCAAGTTAGTTTAACTATTGCAAATCCTGACCTCTGGGTGGAGGCACCTGCCATTGGATCCAGGCCCCTCAACCTGTTAGTGGCAAATCAGGCAGGGGTAGTAGCCCCTGGGATAGCGCCATCTAGGGGTTACACTATCATTCCTCTTTAAACGCACTTGGTACTGCCCCTCCCAAACCACTCCCACACACACACACACACACAGACACACACACACACACACACACCATACCGACAACAAAGCCTTCTGAGCTGCCTCCCCCCCATCACTATCCCCAACCTCTCACTCTCTGTGGTTGGTTTCAAACCCAATCCCCCTTGTTTCACTGTCACCCAGCGTCTGGCCATCTGGGATAGCATTAAACCCTGTGCAGTTACTCTGCCATAGTCTATAAACGGATTTGTAGGTTTCAAGGGGTATGCTACCTTGGGCAACCAATTAGAACTAGTTTAATATTCAATTACAACTGCTCAGTTTTTTTCTCCTATTTGTCTAATTGTCATGTAATCACTCTTTAATGCCTAATGATCAGGCCTCTGTAACCACTGAATATGTGTATTGTTTTATTGTCCACCCTGACATGGAACCTTGTAAAAGAGCTCACGCTCAAAGGTCTTTCCAACATACTAATTAAACAAATTAATTAAAAATCATTGCAGACATGTTGGGGTAATGCAGGCTGCAGCCTGTGACAAGGCTAACATCCCCTTGGCTTCACATCCCCCGGATAAGGTCTCCAGGAAGGTGGATACAGTGTCAAAGAAGCAGTACTTGGCATCCTCCTTTGGGCTCAGACAGGCTCCATACATGGCATATGCGGCTAGGTACCGGAAGTTCAGATGGGAGTCTATCTTAGACCTAGTTAAAGGTGCCCCAGGTTATCTTCAGGAAGTGGGGCACCCCAGAAATAGATCTCTTTACAGCCCCAGACAATTACCAGCTTCCCCAGTTTTGTTGCAGGCCCCCTATCTTGGGGTCTGTTCCCCTGGATGCTCTGGTTCTGGATTGGGGGAACAAGTTTCTGTATGTCTTTCCTTCTTTCCCCCTCCTGTTCAGAGTCCTGATAAAGATCAGGACACAACCCTGCACGATAATCCTGATTGCTTCAGGCTGGGCCAGGCAGCCCTGGTACCCATTGTTGATGCCCTCTCAGTGGCATCTCTGATTTGCCTCCCCAGGAGGCACAATCCTCTCACCTCCTCCCAGGGGAGGATTTGGTATCCCAGCCTCAGCTCCCTCAGGCTTAGGGCCTGGCTCTTGAGGAGTTAGAATATGCAGGCTTGTATTTTTCTCAGGGAGTGATTGATATCCTGAAGGTTTCTAGAAAACCAACCACCAGAAAAACTTATAATTCCAAGTGGAAGAGATTTTCTATTTGGTGTTCTCAAAAGAGGGAGGCAGTATAGCGCAGTGGTTGAAGGCTCTGAGCTGCAAATCTGGGGACCTGGATTTGAACCCCACAGCCCCCACTTGCATACTGTGTGACCCTGAGTAAGTCACTTAACTTCCCTGTGCTCCCAGGTCGCACCTGTAAACAAGCTTTCAGCTTAGTGTGCCACTCCTGGTTAAACAATTGAAATTCAAAAAAAAGAGTATAGACCCAGATTTAGCTGGTTTGCCTGAAACTTTGGACTACTTAGTCCAGCTACACTCCTTGGGCCTCCAGCTTGCTACTTTAAAGGTTCATCTGGCAGCTGTGTCTGCCTTCCTCTCTGCAGGTAAACCTGTCTCCCTGGCCAGTTTTCAAGAATTTTTTTAAGGGATTGTTACATTTACACCCCCCTCACAGGGAGCCCACCCCTGTTTGGGACCTGAATGTATGCATTGCACAGCTCATGCAGCCTCCCTTTGAACCCATGTCTTAAGCTGAACTTAAGTATTTAACCTGGAAGACTGTTTTTCTTGTAGCTATCACATCTGCTAGGAGGATTAGTGAGCTGCAAGCACTCTCTGTTCAGCCTGACCATATCTCCTTTCACAGGGATAAGGTTGTTCTCAGGACAAATAGAAAATTTCTCCCCAAGGTAGTCTCATATTTTCATCTTATCCAAACAATGACACTTCCAGTGTTTTTCACAGACCTTTCTTCCTCAGGTGAAAGAAGGTTGCATAGTCTGGATGTCAAGAGGGCCATTACTTATTATCTGAATCAAACTAAAGCCTATCGAGATAGCTGTTCTCAGCTGTTCCTTACCTATGGGGAAGTGGGCAAAGGAAAACCTGCCACCAAGAAGACTTGCTAGGTGGATTGTCTCTTGTATCCAGTTTTGTTATGGAAAGTTGGGCAGAGAGTCCCCCTCAAGCCTGAGGGCTCACTCAACCAGGGGTACAGCTGCCTCTATGGCAGCAGCTAGGGACATTCCCCTTTTGGAAATATGTAAATCAGCCACCTGGAAGACTGTTCACAAATTTACCAAACATTACTGCCTGGACACTCAAGCCAGAAGTGATGCCAGATTTGGCACAGCAGTTCTGCAGAGCCTGTTCCCTAAATAGGTTCTGTACCTCCCCTCCAGGGGATAGTGCTTGGTAGTCTGCATATTGTCAGAATACAGCAAAACTTCATGTTGTTTGAACAAAAAAATAATCACCATAGTAATCTTGTTTATTCTAATGGAGTCTTGCTGTATTCTGACCTCCCTCCCTGCCTCCCCTCACAGAACCCCAAAAAGCATATTTAGGGGATGGCATGTGCCAGTGCTGCACCTCAGAGGGTTTTGCATTATTATTATTACTATTATCATTATTATAGTGAAATGGGTTTTTGTCCTTGGCTTTTCGACTTGAGTCTTACCCAGGTGGTTGGTGTTACATACTGTACTAACATACTAAAATGCCAGCAGAATAGGCCTAATGGTCTTTCGTGTCTGCTCGTTTGGTCAGCCCCCACCCTAGGAGCTGACCTTGCTGCCCCCCTCGCCTTCTCTTGCTTCTTCCTTCCCAGTTCCAGATATTCTCGAAGCACTGGATTTTGCTTCCAGAACCCTTCCCCTGTACCTGTCCCACCCCCTCTTGAACCCCTCCACCGTCTCTGCCTCCACCAGCCTCCTGGGCAGTGCATTCCATGGCTCCACCACCTCTCAGTGAAGTAGCACCTCCTCCTTTCTCCCCTGAATCTTCCCCCCTCCAGCTTCCACCCATGCCCTCTAGTTGCCCCCTCCTCCGATTTAAGAATGCATGGGATAGACATAAAGGAATTCTAGAGGTCAGGGGTAAGGGGAAACAGACTTCTAGGAAAACAAACTGAACTTACAAGCTCAAATGGGCAGACTGGGTGGGCCATAGGTCCTTATCTGCCGACACTGTCTATGTATCTATGTATCCTCCTTCCTTCGAAGCACCCTGTCTGCTCCTCCTCCATTTACCCCCTTCATGTACCTGAAGACCTCTATCATGTCCCCCCTGGTCTCTTCTCTCTTCCAATGTGTACATATTTAGCTCTTTGAGCCTCTCCCATAGGTCCTGTCCCCCAAGCCCCAAATCATTTTGGTTGCCTCCTCTGGACCCTCTCCAGGAGTTTAATGTCCCTCTTAAGTGTGGCTCCAAACTGCACGCAGTACCGAGGTGTGTCCTCACCAAGCAGTTATACAGAGGGAGTATCACTTCCTCCTTCTGGAGGTGATCCCCTAGTGATGCATCCCAGCATCCTGTTGGCCTTGGCTGCTGCCTCCCACAAGTCTCTGAGTTGTTCATCTTGACATCCACCACCACCACCCCAGGTCCCTCTCAGCCATCAAGACTTGTAGCATCCCCCCCCAGGATGTACACTTGGCCTGGGTTTCTGGCCCCTAGGTGCAGTACCTTGCATTTCCCTGCATTGAACCTCAGCTTCCACTGGCTTTGCCTTTTTGGGATTTAAGTAGTAATAGCTAGACTTAGTGTCACTTAGTGCTCACAAGAATCTGACGGTTTACAGAGCATGTACCAGTAACAAGGGCTTGAAAACTGAGTTCGAACTCAACATTCTATGCTTCTGCATAGAGTTAACTCCTTCATCTCCAGAGCAGTTGAACTGGAATGGCTAACTGCATATTGTCAGAATACACCAAGACTCCATTAGAAGAAACAAGATTACTATGATGAGCAATTTTTTTCTTTCATCCCCCTTTGGCCATCCTGAATCCTGAATGGTACATCACGGCAATCTCCTCCATCACCGCTACATAAACTCCTTGGTATCTCCTAGCCCTCATCCTCAACAGCAATCCACACCCCCAGCCCCCACTCTTCTTGTTGTAATGCTCTCCCCTCAGGGAATCCATGCCAAGCTGTAAGCTAATAGTCCTCTACTACCTACTCAAGTGCATATCTGGTAGTGCACCATTTCTCCATTCAGGCGCATGACTTCCTATCCCTTGTTTTCCTGTACTTCAACACTCGTTTTCACTGACAGTCCCACATCCAGCATAGCTCCCCCCTGCCATCCTACGGTGTACTCTCTGCCTCCTACCCATTCTCATTACCATTAGCTTCTTCCTCCCTCTATACACCCCTCCCTCCCCTCTTATACCACTCCTCCCCTCCTTACCAAAACTCCATGCCTTGCCCCTTCCTCCTTCTCAACTTCTCCCATTTGCTCCCTCACATTGCCCCACTACCCATGGCCTCCTGGTGCACCTGTACTTCTCTCACCCTGCCCTCTTATGGCCCTACTCTGGGTATTGGTTACTTCTCTCCCGTATCCTCTAGCTCCTGCTACCAACACCATTGGCTGCCTAAGAAGCAAACTTTCACCATTACCACATACCTAATCACACTACTGCTTCTGCTTGCCAGTGACTTTAAATCCAACCCTGACCCTGTCCCACTCCCTCCACCCAACTCCTGCAAGGACTGAGAATTGCCCATTTAAATATCAGGAGCCTCCTGCTCAAAATTGATCAACTCCATCTTTTTGCCCTAACCTTCCAACCTGACACTCTTATCTTGTCAGAATCCTGGCTCAGTCATAAAATCCCAGATGAGGGCATCTCTATTCCAGGTTTTACCCTCATTTGTCAGGACCATGCTAGTAGGGGAGTAAGGGTAGCCATGTACCCCGCGTCCACCATTCCTTTCACTACTATCCTGGTTTCCTCTGTTCTCCCCACTTATGACCTGATCCTGATAAAGCTCTCTCCCCCATCCTAACTGCCCATCTTCATAGCTGGAGTTTACTGTTGTCCTGGCCTATCCCCCACCTCAATTATTGAGCTTCGGATATCTCTTTCAGCACATGCCTCTTCAGGTGAACTGCTTGTTCTGGGTGATTTCAACTTGAACTGGCTCGACATCTCCCATTCCACCACTCGTTTTTAAGTCTCCTCCCTAAATCTGTCTCAACTCATCAGTGAACCTACATGCCTTAACCTCAAAACCCACAATCATTCCCTCATAGACTGGGTCTTAGCCTTGCACCCACACCTCATCATAAATGCAACACTCCTGCCCGATGCACTAAGTGACCATCACATCACCTATTATATCTGGAAAATCTGGTGACCCAGAGCCCCCCCCAAAAAATCTTACTCATCTGCTCATTTAAATCCCTAGACCCAGCCCCCCCACCAGAGACCAGTCCAGTTCTGTGGGCCCCCATTAATACAGTCACCTCAATTGATGCAGCCCTTGAATGTTTCAGATTGACATTCCTCAACATCTGGAATTGCCACACCCTTCTCAGATGCATCACGGTCCATGGATCCTACCTCCCCTAATTCACAACCGATCTCCTGGTATGTCTATGTGTTCAGGACCAGACCTGGGAGAAACTTAAATGCACACCCTTTGCTGCAGCCTATCAAAGATACCATTGTCTTTGTAACAGCTGCACTAGGTTAGTTAGATAAGCTAAGGCCAATTACTTTTCTAGAGCCTTCCAGTCAAATATAAGCCACCCATCAAAATTCTGGATGGTGGTCAATACTCTTTTCTCCCCTCCAAATAAACCCCCTCCCCGGTCCTCACAGTTGGTGACACATCCCTGTCAGGCCCCCTTTACGTAGCCACAGAGTTTAATGCCTTCTTTGCCTCCTGTGCCTCATCCCTTCACTCCCCCTTCCCCACACACTCTCCCCCTATGCCCTCACTGCACCATGAGCATCCTACTCCTCCCTTCTCCTTCTCCCCAGTATCCCCGCCACTGCTTTTCGAGTGCTCCTTGCCCTGAACTCAACCAAAGGCAAGAGCTCAGACGACCTTGATGCCAATTTACTCTATCTGTCCACTTCTGCTGTCTCCCATCCCATTGCTGCTCTCCTAAACATCTCCTTCACTCTAGCCACTGTCCCATCTGCTTGGAAGCATGCCACCATCATCCCTCTCCCTAAAGATGGTGACCCCTCTGCTGCTGGTAATTACAGCTCCATTTCCCTCCTCCCATCCTTGCTAAACTGCAAGAGTGCATCGTACTCTCTCAGCCATCTCTGTACCACGACTCCACTTCCTTTTTCACCCCTTTCCAATCTGTCTTCCAGAAGAACCACTCCACATCCACATCACATCCACCTCCCTCCTCAGGCTCACTGATTCCATACTCACTGAAATGGATCATGGCCTCATCACATCTGCCGTCTTTGTTGACCTGGCCAATTCCTTCAACACCATCTCCCATCCCTTCCTCTTGGGCAAACTCTTAGCCACAGTGCTGTTAGCCAGTGTCATCAGCTGGTTCATATCATACCTTATGTGCCAGTCACAATCGGTCAGAATCGGGAACTCAATTTCTCCACCCCTCCCCAACAACACTATAGTCCCACAAAGCTCAGTCCTTGGATCAATTCTATCCTCCATTTTCCTTAACGATCTCCCTTTGGTCTGCTCAACAGGACACAGAAGGTAATAGTGAATGGAATACATTCTGAAGAAAGGGGGGTTACTAGTGGAGTACCTCAGGGTCAGTACTGGGTCCAGCCCTCTTTAACATCTTTATAGGTGACATTGCAGAGGGTCTGAAGGAAAGGTATGCCCTTTATGGATGACACAAAGATCTGTAACAGAGTTGATACACAGGGGAGAGAGAAAGGATGAGAAGGACTTGCAAGGTTGGAGGAATGGTCAGACATATGGCAACTTAGATTCATGCAAAAAGTAAAAGTAATGCACCTGGGAAATAGAAATCCAGGAGAAGAGTACACAATAGCAGGGGAGGTACTAACGACAACAATAATGGAAAGAGATCTAGGTGTAGTCATATCAAATGACCTAAAGGTGGGTAAGCAATGTGAGAAGTCAGTAAGGAGAGCAAGGGGGATACTGGGATGCATAGGGAGGGGCATCACAAGTAGAAAAAGGGAAGTGGTTATCCCTCTATACAGACAGTTGGTGAGACCCCATCTGGAGTACTGCGTGCAGTTTTGGAGACCTCATCTACACAAGGACATAGACAGGATGGAAGCAGTCCAGAGGAGGTCAACTAAAATGGTGCAGGGTCTACCTCAGAAACCATATGAAGAGAGACTGAGAGAGCTTAATATGTATACCCTTGATGAAAGGAGGGACAGGAGGGACATGATAGAAACTTTTAAGTACCTCAAGGGAATCAACAAAGTCCAGGAGGGTAGCATCTTTCAGAAAAAGAGATGTGTAAGAACGAGGGGGCACAATTTAAAGTTAGAAGGGGGACGGCTCAAGGGTAATGTGAGGAAATTCTTTTTCATGGAGAGAGTGGTGGACGCATGGAACCGCCTTCCTGGAGAGGTTGTGGGGTCTAAAACAGTGGGGGAATTCAAACATGCATGGGACAGACATAAGGCAATTATAGTGGGGGGTTGCAGGAAGTAGGCTGTTGGTTAACTAGAATCTGCAGCTTATCCAATAGGTAGGGAAATGGGCAGACTGGGTGGGCCAAGTGGTCCTTATCTGCCATCAAAGTCTATCTTTCTATGCTCATCTGCATCCATTCACATGTATGCGGATTGACACCATCTTGTTCATGTCTGGTCCTTCTGCTCCTGTTGCAGCATCCAGTTATCAGCAGGACTTCGACAATGTCCAGCACTGGCTACGCTCTAACCAACTGTTTCTTAACACCAAGAAGACTGTCCCCATGTCCTTTGGCACAAGGCAGAGACTCTCTAGGCTCCCTTCCCTCCTCTCTTTCCACACTCTAGATGGGACCATCTTAGAAGATGCTACCTCATTCAGGTAACTCAGGGTTTGGCTCAACAAACACCTCGACCTCGCTGGCCACGTGGATGCTATACACAAATAACTACTCCCCAAATTGGCCGCCTTTCACAGGAACTGTGATTGCATCCCTTTGCTAGCCCACCGAGAAATTCTCCTGAGAACAATCCTTCTATCATTTGGCTATGGTGATGTGGTCTTTAGTGCTGCCCCCAAAACCTCCTTAGCCAGATTGGATGCCCTCTTCCTCCCTTAAGGATGGGATGGTTGAAAATAAACTGTGAATCCTTGAAGAACTTTACCTTCACTTTGCCACTGCCGGGTTGGCATTCAACTCATCTCCATACGCTAGCCGAGTGAATAGCAACTCTAGCCCAGATTCTACACATGCTACTCCACCTCATCCCTTCCAGTTGTGCCTGTTTAGCTACAAAGAAGTTGAAGACATAATTCTTAGCCTTGACACCAAGAAAAGTGCAGGAGTCGATGTCCTTGAATCATTTTTCTTGCAGTTAGGCTATGCCCAGCTCACAGCCCCCATCCTTCACATCTTAAACCTCTCAATTACCACAGCCACTATTCCATCCTGCTGGAAATCTGCCCATGTTCTTCCTCTCTTCAAATCAGGAGATCCTTGTGACTTAAACAACTACCGTCCTATCTCTATTTTGCCCGTTCTCTCCAAAGTGCTGGAAAAACTTATATACAACCAACTAAAAAATCACCTTGAAGCACACTCACTCCTAAACCCGGCCCAGTCTGGCTTTAGATCGAAGCACAGTACCATCTCAGCCTTGGCTAAAGTCTCTAATGACTGGATCCATGCTATGGACACCAAGAAGGTTACTGGTGCAGTCTTTCTAGACCTCAATAAGGCCTTCGACACTGTAGACCATCACCTTCTAATCACCTGTCTTGCCTACATAGGTGCCACTCCACTTACCTTACAGTGGTTTAACAGTTATCTCATGGGAAGGATACAAAAAGTCAAAGCTGATGGCCTACTATCTGCCTCCTTCCAATTGTCAGAGGAGTCCCTCAAGGCTCCATCCTAGGACCAATCCTTTTTTTCCTGTACATCAACAACCTTGACTCCCACATAAAGAACTGTAGCATACATTTCTTTGCGGACTATACGGTTTTGTACGCATCAGGCTCATACTTAACTGAAGTCAGGAAAGCACTCCAAGCTGACTTTATCCAGTTAGAAAGCAACCTTATCAATGCCAAGCTTCTCTTAAATGCCAAAAAAACCAAGACAATGATTTTCTCGAGACTCGCCTTGTCTGGTGCCCTACCTACCCCACCTAAAACCTCATAGTTACCTCCCTAGGTGAACCCTTGGAAGTCGTACCTAAATTTAAATATCTAGGTATGTGGATAGACAACAAGCTTTCCTTCAACGACCACTTCAAGGATCTATCAAAGAGGCTTAAAACACGCTTGTATTTCTTCTTTAGAAATAGCAGCCTCTTTTCTCTCATGACCCGCAAAAGACTTGTCCAAGCAACATTCCTTCCCTTGCTTGACTACGAAGACATTATCTTTATCTCCTCCCCAGCCTTGAGCCTATCTAAACTGGATGTACTCTATCACCGTGCTCTTTGCTTCATTACTAACTCTGCACACAGGACCCACCACCGTGATCTTTATGCAGCAGTTGGGTGGACCTCTCTTGCCACCAGACACCTCCTGCATGCTGGCATTTGGACCTCAAATTACTACTCCACAAACTGCCTGTCTATTTAACGTCTCTCATACACATCTCACATAGCGCCTACTCCCTAAGGAAATCTGACCTTATCCTACTAGATGTTCCAGGACACGTACTCAGCTGGCCAAAGAGCTGTCTCATACGCCCTCCCAAACATTTGGAACCAACTACAAGCCATGCTGAAGCTAACCAGCATCGTATCAATCAACTCCTACAAAACACTAGCTATCTTTAAATTAAAAGACATACGTAGGTGCTACTAGGCTCCCAACGCCAAGTCAACTTCCTAGGTACCAACTGGTCCTCTACTTATTAAGCTGAAATGTGTTCCATAATTTAGGGCAAGGTTAAAGCTGGAATGTACCGCATATATAGCATAAGGACTTCTATTGTGTATACCTCTTGTATTATATATTTTTCCTTTGTTGTTCTACATTTTATATATCCTGTCTACGTAATTGCGAACTGTATGTGTATGTGCCTCAGGACCTCCTTGTGAATGAGCTTGCTCAACGGAATCTTTCCTGCAATAAACTTGAACTTGAACAGTCACAGCAGAGCTCCCTCTATAGGTGCAAAAAGGTGCCAAGGATCCAGAACCACACTTCCCAGAGGCACCTTCCATACAGCCCCATTTAACAGGCTCTGAACTAGAGTCCCAGTCCCAATTAACCCAAAGCAGGCTCCATTTTAAGGGCTTCACGACCCCATTGGCCCAATTCGGCAGTTCGGGACCAAAATGGTGGAGCAAACAGAAATAGTCCATGCTGCAAGAAAGGCAGGTTAGACAAACTACATTTTCACAGTTACTTTAAATAATCCCTAGCAACTAATTACATCTCTTAAAAGGGCTTGCTCTGCCCACATAGCGATGGCAGAAATGAAGTGATTTGTCAGCAGCTCGAGCGGGACTCAAGTAGGGAAACACACAGACCTCCCAGTCAGATTAATTATGACTGCAAACAGGCAGCCCTTAAAGAGACAGCATGTGGAGGCTTTAAAAGCACTCGCTAGCAATCACACTTAAGTGGCTTAAACGCCGGATACCACGCAGACTCAGAGCACTTAGGCAAGCTCCATGCAGGCTTTCGGGAACCCCCATTTGCAGGGGGGTTACACCCTTCCTGGCCTGGAAAAACTTGGCATCCGCATCAAGTAGGTACTGTACCCTTATACTAACTCTAAGGTAAACATCATACATAATTACACTCTAGCATATCTAGCTCATAACTTTTAAACAGTTGTCAGCATATCAAACCTTTGTTACATGTACATTCTCTATATTTCACAGTACATTACCCTTATACAGCAGTATACATACACTACACAGATTGTTCAGACCCACTTTGCAGTTTGAGCTCAGGTCAACACCTCCTGCACATGAAACAAGGATAATGGGGGCCCTTCCCTATCAGTTACCTCAGGGCTGGATGGGACAGGGGCACCATATCTAGAGGGCAGGACAATTAAAGGGGAAGACTCCTGTATATTTATGATTTGGATATGTCTGATGTAATTATTATACATTACATCAAATACTGTACATATATCAATAAGAGATCAACCATTTCTTCTGTTGCAACACATATCTAGAGTTTGAGGCTCTGACACAAGGTAGTAAAATGTAAAGCAAGCCTCCATTTACATGCAGATGAGTCACTTGTAATACAGCCCCTCTCATTCCTTGATGTCACTGCAGCAACAGTGCAGAACAAAACACAAGGGTATCAGTGCTGTCTATCCTGATTTTAGTTTAAGTTTGCAATGGCTTAAGACAGTTCTGTCATGCAACTCACACAGGGAGTGGTACTTGTAGCCTTAATACTGCATGTGTAGAGCAAATAATACATTTAATAGTATTTCATTCACAGGAAACAAAAGCTGTTCTTGTGTACTGCTCATTTCTCTCTGTGAGACAGTTGTAACATGTTGTGGAAAGCAGTACACTAAATCAGTTAATCAACCAATCAACCAACCAATCAATCAATTGAGCAGTTAATCAGTCACTCTGTAGTGAACCAGGTGAACACCCGTGAAAGGATTTATTTACAAGGTAGGCTTGAGCAGTTTCCCAAAGGATCACACAAGACTGAATTCCTCCTTTGCACAAATTATGCACTCTCCTTTCAGCAGCCTAAAAGTGGAGAGCTAGATTGCTTACTTTATAAAGTATATTGTTTTACATTTCAAATGCTCCTTACATCTGGGTTCTGACTGGACATACCAAGACACAGAATGCATGTCATATGGGAGGAATGAGCTAAGTAAATACAGAGTACTACAAACACTGAGACTGATTAGTTTCTTTACCTACAACAGCTGAAGTGTAGCTTCTGATTTGTGAGGGACATCCTACTTCAAATGCTGGCATTACAAGGGGGAGGGGACCCTGCCACAGCTTGTTTTCAGTACCTTCAAAGTGAAGTGCTGTAGCTCTCACATCACTGCTAATGATTTATACTGGGAATGTGGGCACTGTTAAAGTCATGGACCTGAGGGGCCATCACAGTTCACAACGGGGTTAGGGGAACTTGTAAGGGTTAGAGAGTAAGGGACTTTAGTAGGATTTGAACCAGAGTTTCCCAGTTCTTGTCCCTGTGCCTTAACCACTAGATTATCCTTCTTCCATATGGTGCAGCTGATGTTCTGGTAACCTATTCCTTGTTATAGCTGAACTCTTTATTGCCTTACATCAGCCATGCAATCACTGACTGCCTAGTTACAGAGGGAAAGGGGCATTTTTGCAAGATTGTGTCTCACTGCTGGTGTTAATCAAAACAGAGAATGCTAACATACACATAACATAATACAACAGCTGTATAATACCACTTAAGACTCTTGTTGTACCCAGAGTCATTTATTGGGTAAACTGTTTTTGCTAACAGAAACATTAACACAACACATACAGGCACTTCCTTATAGGCATACTGTATATACATGCCAAATCAGTGCTGAATCACACTCATATGGTTCTAGTCCCTATTAGACCTGCACTTCAGGATGTGCACAACACTTAAAGAGTTCTCTCATTACTCAAGTGGGGGACCAAACATTGTGGGTTCTGTTTACTGGTGGAACAGCATTTAGTGCAGCACCATTACCTGTTGCTCTGATGACATCATCCTCCAGCAGCACTGATGGTAAAATGGAGGACAAACACATTGATAACTTCTGGGGGCTGTATATTTTTATTTATAATCTAGATTTGGACAGCAATAGGACTGCTGGCAACTAGAGGAGGAACACAACAGTTACACATAAGGAGTTGGGAAAATATGGGCCTGAAACTATGGGAGACTTCCCCTTTAACTGGGAATTTGCACTTATGCTCGGTTTGGGCAGTGAGCTCTGGGACACATAAACTCCCTTTTGAACCACATTGAGAGGCAAATCCACAGGCCTCCCAGGGGAATCGTAGCTGAGGCACACCACTGGTTTTACAGCTCGACCAGTCTTCCTAGGGAGAATTGCCACAGTCTCTGCACTCTTTGTCTCACTCTCAGCATTGTCTCTAATTGCCAAGGGAGTGTCCATCTGAGTAGGAAGATTCAAAATTGGGGCACTATCAGCTTCAGGATCTGCAATTTCTGATTCCACCATACTTGGCTCACATGGAGGGCACTCTAGCACTGGAAATGAACTGTCATTACACCCAAAGTACTCTTCCTGTTCTGGTAAATCACCAGTTTCTCTGAGCTCATCTGTCTCCTTCTCAGGGGGATCATACAGTTCCACTATACATAGGGATCCAATATCATCAGATGCAATACTCTGTATTTCACTCTCAGGGAGCATTGGCTCCAAGGACGAAGCTGGGGCTTAGGCAGTAGAGAGGGCCCAGCTTCATCCACATAATTGACTGGGGGTTGCCTTGAAACAGCTGACTTAGTTCATATGAAGGGTAGTAGTCATAGTTGTACTCACTTTCATTGGAAACAGACTGACAGTCATTGTCAATGGGAGTTTGCTGTGGAGGAAACTTTAAATCAACAACTGGAGGTGCAGACGTTCTTTGTCTCTGTTTGGCAGCAGCCCTTGTCATCGGTCCAGGTGGAGCAATTTCTGGGGGCTCAGATTCAATCAGTATCTGACCAATGGGCAACAAATGATTGCGATGCATTGTCTTGACATCTTTTGAGTTGTTTTCATGCCTTACTTTATACATGGGCAGATCATCCAGTTTGCGCACTGCAATGTGGGGGAGATGGTGCCACCTGCCGGCAATTTTGTGTTTCCCATGTAGTCCCAGATTTCTTAATAATACACAGTCTCCCACTTGGAGCTCTTGGTCTTTTACCTTTTTATCACATCTTTCTTTGTTTGCCAAATTTCTCTTCGCTGCTATGGTCTGAGCTAATTGGTATGCATGATTAAATTGATCTTTTAACTTCTGCACGTATTTGTAGGTAGTTGTCAACTTGGACCCCATCAGGCGAGACACCAAAACAAACATCCACTGGAAAGTGGGCTAATCTTCCAAACATAAGATGGTAGGGGGAGAACCCTGTAGCATCATTTTTGGTGCAGTTATAGGCATGTACCAGGGTGCTAATTTGCTGGCTTCATCTGAGTTTGCCTTTTGGGTGGAGAGTGCCCAGCATGTCAAGCAGGGTGCGGTTAAACCGTTCAGGCTGTGGGTCTCCCTGAGGGTGGTAAGGGGTGGTTCTGGATTTTCGCACTCCCACAGAGAGAGCATCTTCTTGATTAACCGGCTCTCAAAATCTCGGCCCTGATCGGAATGGATTCTTTGAGGGGCCCCATAGTGAACAAAGAAATTCCGTACCAACATCTTAGCTACAGTGGGTACTTTTTGGTCCTTGTGGGGAATGCTTAATGATCTTGTAAAATTGGCAGTGACTACCAGCACATTATTAATATTTCATTAATCAGACTCCAAACTCAGAAAGTCAATACAAACCAACTCCATTGGGGCACTGGTAGTGATGTTAACAAGGAGGGGGGGGCAGCCCTCTGGGGCAAAGCCTTTCTCTGTAGGCAGCGACTGCAAGTCCATATATGATGCTTAACATCAGCCCCCATAGTCCGGCCCAGTGGCCCTAAGGGTTGAGGTGCTGGACGCCATACCTTGCGCCACGCCGGTGACCCGAGTTCGGGAGTGAGCTCACATGTCGGGGGTCAGCAGGGGAGGGACTGGATTGAGCTCCCACTGGGCTGCTCTTCTGTCCTGGGGGGAAGGCATGAGGGAGCGCGGCACTCCAGCGGCCCCTGGTGGAGACTGGGGGGTGCTGCAGTAGCACGGGGCAGCACATAATAGCGTGCCTGACGCTGGCAGAGTTGCTGTGTGCCATAGCGTTGGGGGGGTGCACACGCAGGGATGGGGCGGGCAAAATAGAACATAGGAAAATCCCAGTTCCAGGGGTAGGTGACGGCACCAATCCCCATGTCCACGACCAAGTCCAACTCAGCCAGACTTCACAGATCCTCCTCACAGAGGCCCACGTCTGCAGCTGGAGTCTACAAATTGAAGAGCACCCAAGGTAGGAGGGATGACCCCACTCCGGAGGGGTTAAGCTGGGGGTGCCAGCTGTGAGGCGGGGTGGAGGTGTGGAAGGTTCGGTCGGGGGGGACTTCAGGCAGGGCAGGATAAGGTTGGATGCCCGAGGGAGGCTCCTGGAACCATGACCAGAGGGAAAAAGAATTGAAAAAACAAAACAAAACAAAAAAATCAGTCCCCATCTCAGGCCAGTAGAATCTTGATCGCACTAGATCAAGGGTTCGGTCTATACCGAGAGGACCCATGTGGTTGTGTAGGGACCTCAGTACTAAGTCTCTGAAAGCGGTGGGCAAAACCAACTGTTGCTTGTCTACTTATCCTCCTCTGTCTACTGTTTCTCTGTACAGTAATCGGTTAATCAGTTTCAGTTTAGGGCCTTCTTTATACAACAATGCAGTTCTCAAATCAGAGGAGCGCAATTTGGACACATCTTTCCTTGCGTAGAGGGCATCAAGTGCTGATCTGATTATAGGATCTCGGGATTGAGCCCGCTTAAGATTGTCATTATCTAACTGAGGCAGTGCACCAATGTCTAATGCAGAAAAGTGACAGTAAGCAGCAGGTATACAATTGTCAGAGGGCCCCAAGCAATCCACTAAACAGTCCACTGCGTCCGTGGACATTGGTTCCTCCTTGTCAAACTTCTGGCATAGCGCTCAAATATCAGGTTCTGACAGTCTGACCCAGTCGCTTCTGGAAACAGGCCTGCGGGAGAGAGCATCAGCATCTATGTGATTTAGGCCTCCTCTGTATTCAACAGCACAATCATAGGTAGACAATACAGAAAGCCACCTATGACTGGTGGCATCCAGTTTAACTGACGTCTGTACATATGTCAAAGGATTATCTTTTTTTTTAATTGAATAAACTTTATTCATTTTATACCAATTCAACACTTTTTAGCAGGCATACAACTTCCCAGCAGAACTTACATTGGTACAATGGCATAAGTCCTTAACAAAGCATGTATCAGAACATATATAACATTTTAACAGTTCTGCCATTCATTAAGTACATGAAAAGAAACATAATCTCCTCATGCCTTCCAGTCAACAGCTATCTATTCCCCTCTACCCTTCCCCATCCCATGACCCCCACCCCTACCCCCCACAGCCATGTTCACCATCTCCAGTGGTGCCATTTTCAGCTACTAGTGACACCACAACCCCTTTGTCTATGTTACATGAAATAAAGGAGTCATCTTTGTGAGCTTCTCTGAGATGGGATATCCTATGGTTCCTTATGGGGTAGCCATATAGGATGTTACTGTTCACTTATCTATTCTTCTCTTCTAATTTGGTTTCCTAAGAAGCAGGAGGGAGGGACCAGTGCATGAATAGCTTCTCCCATCTGGATTTATACAGGGGTAGCTTACTCTGTAGGCTCGCAATTGCCTTTTCCATTCTTAAATTGTGTAGGAGTTCCTTTACCCACTCAAGGTAAGAAATCACATGCTGATCTTTCCAATAACAAAGGACAAGCCTTTTAACCGACAAAGAGATAATGGCCATATGGTGCCTCTTCTCCTTGAAAGGGACAGTGGTATAATCCCCCACTGTACAAACCTGTGGTGAGAAGTACCCCAACAGTGGGTCTGTCTTTTCCCGAATGGTTCTCCAAAGGCAAGCTACTTTGGGCAATCCCATAATATATGGAGTAGCGTCCCAGGCTCCTGCTCGCACTTATAGCACACTTGATTCTGGAACTTCCCATTCCATGCAATTCAGTTGGAGTATAATAGATATTATGCAATATATAAAACTGTGTTAATCTTAGGTGGTCATTGGCAATATAAAAGTGGACTCCCTCCCAGATTTTATCCCATGAAAAATTGTCATGTGGAAATTACACACCCAATAACTGGAGTGAGCTGATACCTCTGGATTAAGTTTCCCATATAACAATAAAACCAACTGGGATACAGTGTGTGGTTGATTAACACATTCAAGAAGCTCCTGAAAAGGAGGCACCTGTTAGCGCATCCATATTCCTGAGCTGAACCATTTTATCAACATGTGCCTAATTTGGAGCACAAAAAAGGAGTACTTGTTAGGAAGCTGAAGGAAATTTAATATTTCCGATGTTCCCCCTAGTTTACCATCAACTACCAAATCACAAACTTTGATTTGGGGATCAGAGCACTCTTTGGGAGCAGTAATTGTCTTATCACCTACTTTAAAGTTGGGGTTATTAAACACTGGTTGTGATAGGTCCAGTTGGTTATTGTATTTCATTGACTTACAGAACTGTGAATGGACCTTTAATGAGACATATAAAACTGAGCCTCTTAGATTATTGGGTACTTTTCCGGGGCAATAAATACAGTAAAAGGCTCTCCGGAGATATCCCAGCTAATAAGTATTGTTCCAGCTGTAACCATATGGGAAGTTTGACAACACTGTCGATATCTGAAGGGATAGCCCTCCAACGCCTATACTTAGTCATGTGACTAGCTAAGTAATAGTGGTATAAATTAGGGAGTTTTAAACCCCCCAATTGCTTTGGGGCACTTATACGATTATATGCCCTACGTGGGGGCTTGCCTCTCCATATGAATTGGGAGATTATACTGTAGAGTCTACGGAACCAGTTCAGGGGAAGATAAACATTCAACATATTAAGTGGATAGAATACCCTCGGCAAAACATTCATTTTAATTACACTAATCCTTGCTTGAAGGGACAAGTGCATGGAATTCCACCTATTTAGATCCAATTGGATTTCCTTTACTAGTTTATCTAAGTTCAACTTTTTCATCAGGGACACTGATGTAGATAGAGTTATTCCTAAGTATTTCAGACGGGTAGTCCAAGCCATAGATAACAGGGTAATGTCTTCCCTGGAAAGCAAGGGGTTCAAGGGCATCACCTCTGATTTACTAATATTGAGTTTGTAGTTCGATACCTTGCTGAACCTGTAGATTATCTGAAGGGCAGTTTGGATAGATTCACAAGGGTTAGTGACATGCAGAAGGATGTCATCCGTGTAAACCGATAATTTTAAGTGAAATGTCCCTATCCTAATACCTTGCAACATTGGTGAGTCTTTTAACTGTCTTATCAACAGCTCCAGATATAGGTTAAATAATATTATCTGTCTTTACCAGTATCTTTGCCCCATACAAATATTCATGGAATTGATCCACAATAGCCCATTTCAATGCCAGAAACTCTAATTGATGCACAGGATAGTTCTTCTCAAATGGGGTCAGACTTCTGCTGGCAAAGGCCACTGGTCTCAGGCCATTCTCGTGTTCCTGACATAACATGGCCCCCAAACCTTGTAGGTTAGCATCGATATGCAACACGTTAGGGTTTTTCAGGATCAGCATAGGCAAGGATAGGAGTGTGAGTGAGTTGGTATATGATCTCATGAAAAGCAGCTTCACAATCAGGTGTCCAGCATGACCAAAAAGATTCACCTGGGTGGAAATACACTCTCTCGGTTTCATTGGAAGCCTCTCTCTTGTAGTTTTTGTTTGTGGGAGGGTAACTTTGGGTGAGATTCAGAAGTGGGCGAATCACCCTTGAATAGTCTTTAATGAACCACCGATAATAACCACAGAAGTCTAGGGATTTCTGTAATTCTTTTAAATTTTGGGGCTGGGGCCAGGTGGTCAAGGACTCAACTTTGCTTGGGTCAGTCTTTATCCCTTCAGTGGATACAATATGCCCCACATATTTTACTGATGTTTGAAAGAACTGGCATTTGTCTATGGATAACTTGAGATCAAAATCTTCCAGGCGGTCCAATACTTTGAAAAGTCTGCTTTCATGTTCCTCTAATGAATTTCCAAACACGATAACATCATCCAGATATACTAGGCACTCCAATAAGTTAATGTTCCCCACTGCACGCCCATCAGCCGTTGAAAAGTGGCAGGGGCACCTGAGATCCCTTGGGGCATTCTCATAGATTCATAGAACCCAGGGGATAAATGAGGACTGCCGCTTTCACGGTCTTCGGGCCATAGGATCTGGTAGTACCCACTGCGGAGATCCAACACTGAGAACCACTTGCTACCATTCAGGCAGTCTAAAGCATCCTGAATACGAGGCATAGTGTATTGATCATGGATAGTTCACCTGTTGAAAGTCCGATAATCCACACATTCTTACTGTGCCATTCTTCTTTCTCACTACCACAATAGACAAAGCATATGGGCTTCTGGATTCTTGTATTACACCAGCCTCCAGCATCTCCTATAGGTGCCGTCTTACATCGTCTATGTCAGCTGGTGCCAGGCATCCAGACCTCTCACGGAATGGCCACTCATCATGTAGCCAGATATGATGCTCAGCTCCCTGCACACATACGAACATACAAAATTTGCCAGCAGATAAAGGCCTAGAGGTCTATCAAGTCTGCTCGAATGTGCAGCTCGCACCCCTTATTCTGCAGCTACCCCTCCCTTCCACCCTTCCCTTTCATTGACCCTCCCCCTTGTCCTGTCCCATCCCCTTTTGAAGCAGTCCACTGTTCTACTGGATACCACTGCTGCAGGTAACGATTCCACCCAGCCACCACCCTCTCTGTAAAAGTGTCTCCTCATCTCCTCCTGAACCTTCCTCCTCCAGTCTCATATCATGGCCCTGGTGTCCCTCCGCTCCCTTACTTTGAACAGCCCCTCTGTACCTGTCTTGTTTATTCCTCTCATGTACTTAAAGGTTTCAATCATATCCCTCCTGTCCCTCCTCTCCTCCAGCGAGTACATGTTCAACTCCCTCAGCATCCTCTTGTATGATAAGTCCCCCAGCCCCTTGATCATCTTTGTTGCCCTGCGCTGCACCCCGTCCAGTTACTTAATGTCCCTTTTCAGATACAGGCGCCAGTACTGCACGCAGTACTCCAGGTGCAGTCTAACTAACGACCTATACAGTGGCAGAATCACCTCTTCCCTCCTCAAGGATATACTCCTTGCAATACAACCCAGCATTTTGTTGGTCTTTGCAGCTGCCTTCCTACATTGTGCCGAGTTGTTCATTGACCCTGTAATGAGCACCCCCAGATCCTTCTCCTCCTCCTCTGTCTGGGCTAGCTGCACTCCCCCCAGCTGGTAACTCCTCCTTGGTTTCTTCATCCCAAGATGCAGTACCTTGCACGTTTTGGCATTAAAGCCCAGTTGCCAGGTGTCTGACCAGGTTTCAAGCTTTGCCAGATCATTCTGCAACCCCTGCCATCCCCCTAGGTCATCCACCACCACTCCTACCTTGGTATAATCAGCAAACAGACTGATCTTGCTCTTGATGTCCAGTGATATGTCTGCAATGAATATTTCAAACATCTCACATCCCATTCCTTTAGTGAAAACACCTGGTCTCTCTCTGGGCAAGTTTCTTACTGATTCTTGTCTTCAATTCGACTGGCAACAGGGAGTCGCCAAAATCGAGCAAGTCGGGCATCACTCTGTCATTCTCCCCCGAATACTTGTTACTGGGTAGTGCTGCCGGGCCTGCACAGTGCACATTGGCCAGGGTGCAACCTCTATTCACTTGAATTTCTCTGTCTGACACATTATGAACCTGGACCATTACCCATCGAGCATAGGCATGGGCCCGAGCTGGTAAAATACTGGGCTTAACAAGCAACCCTTCTGGCAATTTTCCATCACCTGGAGCATCCAACATAAGTATTTTATTCTTAACATCTCTTCATAGGTGGACTTCTCCTTGCAAAATACACTGAGCATTAGGTGCCAGGATCATGGCTTCAGGATCCTTCTTCCATACAGCTCCAACCGGTTCATCTGCAGCCATCTCTCCAGCATTCTTCTGTGACTCATAAGCATTCTGGATCAGGACAGGGAACCTTAATGCTCTACCAGTCCAATGTCCCTGTTTCTCGTAGCATAATTGTGCCAACTTCCTGAACATATGAGCATTTGTACCAATCAGCAAAGGGACACCATCGTACAGTCCAGTAGGGGGACAGACTAAAGCTAAAGTCTCCACTTGCTCTGCCACCCCAGCCACCAAGGTGGGGAAAGACAACCAAATGTAAATGTAGCCAGAGTAAGGGTATCCCTTTTCACTTAACCCCCATACATGCAGTCCTTCCAAAGGCAGTAAGGGCACGTCAGACAAATGCTTCTTGCACCAGTCTTGGAACATGATGGTTATTTTGGAGCTACTGTCCAGCACAGCCCTAGTAGACACCCCATTTACTCTCACTGTCGTCTCCATGGAGGGACCCACCACTTTGGACCACTCCGGCGGCACTGACATTGGTGTGGATCGGGCATTGGCCCTAGTGGCATAACTTTTTTGAACAGCTCCCCCTGGTGGCCGGGTAGCGTTTCTGCAATGCCAGGCCAGCAATCTGTTAGTAACCCTCCGCAAATTCTCTGGTGATCGACAGGCAGACCGGATGTGCCCGTCCTCCCCACAGTGGTAGCAAAACTTAGTTTCTTTAGAGTCTCTGAATGGTGGGGGGTCTTTTCTCTGGGGGGATACCTCAAGAGCACCTCGAAGCCCTTCCTGGACTTGGGGCCTACATTCCCGGACTTGGGTCTCCATTACGACGGGTTAGGTAGTCCTTTGCAGTTCCTCCACTGTGGCCTCAACCTCGGATCTCTGCCAACAAGTCACCCTCAGTCCGGTCTCAGAGGAAACAACATGTACTCCCACTCAATTTATTCTCTGGTGCCTGATACAGATCAGGTTCTGTGGCTGCCCCAGTCAACTCTTTTGATCAATTCTCTCAACTGTTGAGTCTCATCTGAACCACCCCTCTCTGGAGTCTGGCAAGTGTTCACAACCCCAGCATAGGGCTCCCAGCCCTCTTCATCAGTTTCAGTTTCACAAATTTCTTTCATGAGGGGCACTACTCAGGGAGTTGGTCCTCCTGTCTTAGTTTAGTTTTTTTTGTTGTTGACCGGGTAAGTTCACTAGACAAATCCTGCCTATTTTCAGGCATGACCTGGGGAAGGGGGATACAGATGAATGCCAACTGACCTTGAACCAGATTAAGCTGTTGGCGGTATTCTTAGTGAACTGTCTTGCAACTTGAGCTTTAATACCATTACACTGGAAAATCTAGCTGACTTCAGAATAGGGTCCAATCTGACCCAGTTCAAATATTTTGCAGGCACGCTCCCTTTCCCGTGAACCCTCTTCAGAGCCCTCTCAATCCTGGTGACAAAGGCTGAGAGCTTCGCATTCTTCCACTGTTTAGCTGACTTGAACTTGCAGAACAAATCATCCCCTGACTCAGTGCTGCCAAATACCCCTGCTAAGGCAGAGAGGTATTCAGCCGCAGTAGCTTCCGGGCTAGTTGCTCGTAGAAAGTGTATGGCTTCCAGTGCAGGACCCCTCAAGTTCTCCATCAATCTTTTCCCCCACCGAACATTGCCATTCCTGTACTAAAGGGGTAGCATAGTCCATCCATGTCTCTAGATCGTCCCTCCCTAGGGCACTGGGACTGTGCTGGAAAAATTTGAGCTTTCGGTAAGAGTCTAGCTGGATCAGAGGAATTATTATGGAGGAGGGGTCACTGGAGAGCTCTTGGGAGAAGCTGAATGTACCAGAGGAGCAGGGCATGGGGTCACCTGAGAGGTCTACACCTTACCTGTTTCTGAGCAGTTCACCCTTCGGATGCTAACAGTTTGAGCAGTTTCTATTTAAACCCCTGTATACTAGGAGAGCCACCTGGGGAGGCTGGACCACTATGTAAATGGATGACCCTCCACCCCTTCTGGGTATCTTCAGGCAAAATGACAGGGGGTACCTTCTCTGGGTCCACTGGGGAACTACACAAAATCAGTACTATCATAATCTGTTCAAATAAATCAGCATCTAATCCCCTTACTTCAACCATGCCCAGGCCCTTAATTTGCTCCACAGTGAATACAATGTCAGCATTACTGGTCCCTAAGGGGACATCCAGCAACAGAATAGCCATTTGGGGGTCTATCCCCTCAGCTTCACTCCACCCCATCATTCGGTGCACCAATAGCTTATGGGGGCAATTTTTAGCGTAGACGTAGTAAGATCCTCCATTTTATCTCCTAAACTGAACATATTGGGGTAATTCCCTCAGGTGGCCACTAGAGGACGCTAATCCCAGCGGTGCCACCAAGATGTAACCCCTAGGTGGCGCTATCTCTTGGGCTACTACCCCTGCCTGCATGGCTAGTGACAGGTTGAGGGGCCTAGGGTTGATTACAGGTGCTTCCACCCAAACGTCAGGGTTGGTTTGGGTTACGCTAACCAGGCCACAGCCCTCTGGGACACTGTGACCCCCCCTTATCGCCCACTAGTGGCCCACACCGTACACAACAGTGACTCTTCCAATACCCCAGATATGCAAACCACATACACTTGTACTTGGCACTTACCCCCAGGATTGGTTCCTTCAGCTTGACTCTGGGGACCCCCTGTAAAATAAGGTGATGCAGTACAACAGCAACAATGCAATACCTTCAGCATAAACTGACACCACAATCAATGTAAATTGCAGAAACAAACAGATCTGGTTTATTCAGGAGTCTGTAACAAGGAGGGGGAATAATCAGGTTAATTAGCTTACTCTATATTAATCACACAGTTATGCATGCAGTATTGAAATCCCCCCCCCCACCCCACAGTCACACACACACTGGGTACCCAGGTAACAAGTCAAAGGGGCTAGCCAGGATAGTTGCCCGAGGTAGGCTGGTGTCTAGCTGGGTGGGGCCCTGTGATGGGAAAAACAACATGCACACCAATAATTTGTAATCTGAGCCGGAGGGCTCAGTTCATGGAAAGAAAATACAAGACAATCAGATGGCACACTTTGATTAAACAGAAGTTGTGAGGAGCTACCCTGATAGTTACTCACAATACCCAGACTAAACACAGGAGGGCTGATGGTTGACTTGCTGGTTTGCCAGAAAAGATAAGCCCCTCGATGATGGATATTTCTGTGCAGCAAGGTAGTGAGGCAAGATCCGTGGTAGGGCCTATCTGGCCAGGCAGCATGGATTCAGTCCGATTCTTGCTGGGAAAACAACTTCCAGCACTTACACACAGGTTACAGCAAATGGGAAACCAGATTGCGATCCCCTTCCAGCACATAGCACATTCATATGTAAAGGAAAGTTTACTGTACCAGGTGGCGACTCAGTCCCGATCGCAAAGATCACTGCTAAACCCGGGAGCACTTCAATAGCTAGAGTCCTGACAGGCCGATCGCTTTCAGTAAAATCTTTGGTCTGCTACAGGGTGAGCCTGGTTACAGTCAGCATCTTGCTTTGTTCTCTGCAAATTCGGATTCAGTCCGATTGTGTTTCCAATAAATGGCTGCAGGTCAGATTCGAGCCTCCCACGCTTCTCCCACGCGAACAACCACAACACTCAGTAGAGCTCCTTCTCTCTTCACTCCCAACTTAGATCTGGCTTGCCTGCAACAATTCAGGGCATTTCCCTTAGAGTCATAAGAGTTTGGTTGGTTGGTTCAGCTGTCAGTCACAGCAGGTCTCCCTCTATAGGTGCAAAAAGGTGCCAAGGATACAGAACTACACTTCCCAGAGGCACCTTCCATACAGCCCCATTCAACAGGCTCTGAACTAGAGTCCCAGTCCCAATTGGCCCAAAGCAGGCTCCATTTTAAGGGCTTCACTACCCCATTGGCCCAGTTCAGCAGTTCAGGACCAAAATGGTGGAGCAAACAGAAATAGTCCATGCTGCAAGAAAGGCAGGTTAGACAAACTACATTTTCACAGTTACTTTAAATAATCCCCAGCAACTAATTACATCTTTTAAAAGGGCTCACTCTGCCCATGTAGCGATGGCAGAAACGTAGCGATTTGTCAGCAGCTCTAGCGGGACTCGAGCAGGGAAATACACAGACCCCCAGTCAGATTAATTATGACTGCAAACAGGCAGCCCTTAAAGAGACAGTACGTGGAGGCTCTGAAAGCACTCGCTAGCAATCACACTTAAGGGGCTAAAACGCCAGACACCACACAGACTTGGAGCACTTAGGCAAGCTCCATGCAGGCTTTTGGGAACCCCCATTTGGAGGGGGGGTTACACATATGTTAAAAAGGTTTTTGAAAGGTGAATGGAAAGATTGGGGCCAATACTTACCTTACCAGCTTTTTGTTTACAGAGAAGTGCCACAACCATCAATCTGTTTTTCACCCTTTAAAATGTTGCATAGTGGACAACCTAGAGGGTCACTGGATGCAACAAAAGAGATATGGGAAGATAACCCCACTCAGAAAGGATCTATTATATCTTATATGCGTGCACTGAGAAAGAAACATAGAAACATAGAATTTGATGGACCGCTTGGCCCACCTAGTCCGCCTAGTTTTCCTACCTAATGGATAAGCAGCAGATCCTAGTTAACCAACAGCCTACTTCCTCCTACCCCCCATTAGCACTGCCTTATGTCTGTCCCATGCATTCTTGAATTCTCCCACTGTTCTTGACTCCACAACCTCCTCAGGAAGGCTGTTCCATGCATCCACAACCCTCTCCGTGAAAAAATACTTCCTCACATTACCTCTGAGCCGTCCCCCCTCTATCTTCAAATTGTGCCCCCTTGTTATTGCGCATCTCTTTTTCTGAAAGATACTACCCTCTTGGACTTTGTTGATTCCCTTGAGGTATTTGAAAGTTTCTATCATGTCCCCTCTTCCTTCTTTCCTCAAGGATATACATATTAAGCTCCTTTAGTCTCTCTTCGTATGTCTTCTGGTGCAGACCCTGCACCATTTTGGTTGCCCTCCTCTGGACAGCCTCCATTCTGTCTATGTTTTACGGAGATGGGGTCTCCAGAACTGCACACAGTACTCCAGATGGGGTCTCACCAACTGTCTGTACAGAGGGATAACAACTTCCTGTTTTCTACTGTTGATGCCTCTCCCTATGCATCCCAGTATCCCCCAGCCTTCCTTACTGCCTTCTCACATTGCTTGCCCACCTTTAGGTCATCTGATATAATTACCCCCAGGTCCCTTTCCATTTTTATTGTTGTCAGTATCTCACCCCCATTGTGTACTCTTCCCCTGGGTTTTGTTTCCAGATGCATTACCGTACTTTTGATTGAATCTAAGCTGCCACTTTGACCATTCCTTCCAACATTTCCAAGTCCCTTCTCATCCTTTCCACTCCATCTTGTGTAACAACCCTGTTGCAGATCTTTTTGTCGTCTGCAAAGGGACATACTTTTCCTTCCAGTTCTTCTGCAATGTCACTTATAATGACAATGAAAAGGACCGGTCCCAGTACTGAACCCTGTGGTACCCCACTAGTATCCTTCCTTTCTTCACTGTGGACTCCGTTTACTACTACCCTTTGTGTCCTGTTGTGCAGCCAATTTTTTATCCAGGCTACCACCTTGGGATCCACTCCAAGGCTGACTAACTTGTCTATTAATCTTTTGTGTGGGACTGTATCAAATGCCTTGCTAAAATCTAGGTAGGCCATGTCCACTGCCCCCTCCCTGGTCTACTACTTTGGTCACCCAGTCAAAGAAATTGATTAGATTTGTCTGACACGATCTTCCCACTGTGAATTCATGCTGTCTTGGGTCCTGTGTCCCACTGGCCTCTAGGTACTCAACAGTTCTTTCCTTCAGAAATGATTCCCTCATTTTCCCTTCCACTGAGGTCAAACTAACTGGTCTGTAGTTTTCTGCCTCTGCCCTGCTCCCACTTTTGTGAAGAAGAATCACATCTGCCCTCCTCCAGTCCTCAGGTACCACTCCATCCTCCCATGATTTGTTAAAGAGAGTAGTCAGCGGTGTCACTAGTTCTACCCTTAGTTCTTTTAGGATTCTTGGGTGAATCAAATCAAGCCCCATTACTTTGACCACCTTCAGTTTTACTAGTTCTTTCAGAACCCTTCTGTAAATGGACTGGTATTGACCCCGTCTCCAGAGTGTTTCTCTTGTTTGGTTTAGGTACCTCCCCCTCTTTTTCCTTTGTGAATACTGAGCAGAAATATTCGTTCAGTATCCCTGCTTTGTCACTGTCACCCTCTGCCCACATTCCCTCCCCTTTATTAAGCTTTAGTATCCCTCCCTTGGTCTTTCTTCACTCCCTAATGTACAGTACCTATAAAAGATCTTATCCCCCTTCGTAACAGAGTTGACTATCCTTTCCTCGGTTTGGGCCTTTGCTATTCTGATTGCCTTCCCTGCCTCTTTCTGCTTTAACTGATAATGTTCTCTGTCCTGCTCCTTCTGTGTTTCTTATATTTCCTGAATACTATCCTTTTCTCCTTAACCTTCCCTGCCACCTCTTTTTGAGAATCATAGAGGTTTTTCCTTTGTTGTGTTTTGTTGATTTGCTTCACACAAAGGCTTGCTGCCTCTGTGATGGCTGTTTTGATTACTCTCCATTGTTTCTCTACCCCTCCTTCTTGCCTATTTGTTAGTGCTTTTCTGAGGCACTCTCTCATTTTCCCAAAGTCAGCCCTCCTAAAGCCCAATACTCTTGCTTTTGTATGGCTTGACTCTGGCTGTGTTTATCGTGAACCACACTGTTTTGTTCCCAGATAGCTACCCACTTCTAAATCTGAGATTCTTTCTCTTTCCCCATTTGAGAGTACCAGGTCTAAGATTGCTCCTCCGAGGGATTGCAGTACTAGCTGTCTGAAGTATGCCTCTTGGTGGGCATCAAGAATTACTCCTGCTCTTGGATGTGCCTGCAGCAAAGGTGCTCCAGTTAACATCTGGCATATTCAGATCCCCCATCAACAATATCTACCCTTTTTCTGCCATTCTAAGGATGCCTTATATAATTTCCTTGTCCATTCCTTCCCCCTGAGATGGGGGTCTGTAAACAACCCCCATGCGGATTGTGTTGCCATTTTCTGTCTCCAGGGTGACCCAGAGTGCCTCATCTGCTCCCTGTTTACTCTTTTGTTCTGTTGCTTTGACCCTTTCCCTTAGATAGAGAGCTACTCCACCTCCTCTTTTACTCTCCCTGTCCCTCTTGTAGATTGTGTATCCTGGTATGTTGACATCCCAGTCATGGTACTTTGTGTACCATGTTTCTGTGACTGTCACAATATCCAGGCATCCCTCTTCCATCAAGGCCACTAGTTCAGGGAGCTTGTTACACAGACTATGGGCATTGGTACTCATCACCCTCCAATTTCTGATGGCCTTACCCCTTTCTGCCCTACCTTTGTCCTTACTACCTTTGCCTTTTTTTGCATTTACCTCTGTCCTGCTCCCTAATGACTTCTCTACCTTGGTGTTTACCTCACTAATTACCGTGTTTTTGGGGGGGAGGCTGGGATTTCCCTGCTCCTTTTCATTGCCTCCCCTTGGCCTCAATCACCTCCACCCCGCACTTAATTGTTTCCTGGGAGTTACCCTACTCCCCACCTCAAGCAGTCCTTACGGCCTCCTCCGTCTGCACGCCTCCCTCCCCACATGCTGCCTGGGATCCCCTTCTTGCTCCCTTCTTTGGGGCTCCTGTAGGTCCTTCGCTATCCCCGACCTCTCTACTAGGACCTGTTGCTGGGGCGGGCAGCACTCCCTGCTGCTCGTGCTTGCCGAGGTGGTCTTCCAGGTGGGTTCTCACCTTCTTGCTACGCTGCCCTCTGCAAAATCTTGCCCCCTTGCTCGTTCTTCCCGACCGCCTCGGGGAGTCAGCTGATTTCGCCCCTCCTCCTCTTACCCTTCCTCTTACTCCCTCCCTCTACCCCTGTACTTGCTGCCTCCACACCTGCCACAATTTGTGAACATATGTATTAATGAGCCTGTAGTTGTATTCTCATTTGTTGCTCTGACCATGTACTTTTGTCTTCATTTGATCAATCAATCAATCAATCAATCATCAAGTCTTTATTTAACCAGGCGTTCATCGTTGAGCAGAAAGCTCATTTGCCCTGTTTACCCTGGCCCCACCTGAGTGGGTGTGAATGTTCTATTGTCCATTCAATGTCCTGGGTACTGTTTTCCACTTTCTCCACTTGTGGTGGCCTGTATGCTACCCTGTATTTGTATCCTGTTTCTCTGTACTGTAACCTCCTGGGTCGCTCCTGAAAATAGGCACTCGTTGTCTAGTGTGCTTACCTGGTTAACAAAACAAATAAATAAAAAATAAATAAATGCTTGCCAATGAAGAGTTTATACCATCAACTAGGCTCCTGGATCCTCTCGGACAGATGCAGACCATCGCTACCAGTATAGGCCTGCATCCCTCCAGGTGGCTTCCAGTCCCCAATGAAGCCAAAACCCTGAGCTCCACACCAGTTTTTCAACCATTCATTGAATTCCATGGTGAGGAGTACCCAGCATCACCCTTGCCATAGACAGGTAGCACCTCCAGAAGGTTACCATATGCGTCACTTGTATAAGGCCCTCCCCAACTCTGCAAACTCCTCTTGCACTGCTCTGATCCCATTCCTAGCCAGGTCATTTGTCCCTAGGTGGACAATGACATCCAGCTCCCTCCCTCGTGCAGCTGCTCCCATGATCCTGAGGATTCACTTCCTGTCCTTCCAAGCCGTGGCACCAGGCAGGCACCTTACCTCCTGCTCCCCTCTTCCCCACTTCTACCCCCCTAATGACTGAGTCCCCCACCAGGAGTTGTTTCCTTCCCCTCTGGGATTCCATGCCACCCTCCTGTGGGTCACCTTTGTGGAGGTTCCCAGCATCCTCATTGGTCTCCACTGCAGGTGGCTCCATAGAGGAACCACTGTCCACCAGAACAGCATATGAATTGTGGAGAGGTACAGCTGGAGGGATGCACCTCTGTTGCAACACCTCTCCCTTGCAAAATATGTTGAAATATGTTGAAATTGACCACAATAATCAGGAAGAAGCCCAAAGATAGCAGAAAGTACATTATGACCATGGGATAAAAGAAAGTGTGTTTGAGCCAGGTGAATAGGTCTCATTACTGTTACCCACTACAGAAAAAAAAAACTGTTAATGAAGTGCAGAAGCCTTATAAAGTTATCAGAAGCAGTGGTAAAGTTAGCTATGAGATTGATACCCCTCATAAGAAAACTCCTACCAAGATATACCACAGTAAGCTCCTGAAGAAATGGGTTGAAAACACACCAGAGGCTGCTTTGTTAGGATTACCAGAAACTGCTAACATAGATATTGCTATAGCTGACTGGAACAAACTATAAGCACCTTTACACGACAGGCTCTGTACCGCAAAGAGCGGTACAGAGCAACTATAACGTTACATTTTGGGCATGTAAAGGCAAGCGGCAACACAGTACAAGTGAGCGTTCGCTTGCCGGGCAATCCATTTTCCAGGGTTAGCCATTGCATTCTGCTACTTTCTGTGGCATTTCATTGCTGAGTGCTGCTGTGTAAACCCGTTGATGCGGCTACATCAATCCCGGAGAGTGTCTCGTGAGACTGTATGAGATCTCGGTGGCTTAGGAATGCCCACTTCCTTATGTTGGTTCCGAGGCTGGTGCAAACAGTATTGGTCCTGAGTTCAGCTACATATATTGTCTGTTACTACAGAGAATGCTGAACTTGGGCAAGTAAGCAGTTTTTGGAAACAGGTGCTAAAAGTGCTCTAAGATGGTTCTGAAATTGGTTCCGTGTTACTATGCATGCACGTATGCATATTAATATCCCAAGGAATATGAATATGCATAAGTGCCTGGCTAGTAACACAGAGCCACTGCAGAGGTTTAGAGTATGTGACCATATTCAAGCAATAAAAAATAAGAACCTTGGTAACACCATGACCAACCACGTACATACAAATTTTATGGTCAGACACAAAGTAACTGCTTTAGGCATGCTTGAGTATCATTTGTTCCCAGAGCGTGGTTCTCAGGGCAGAGCTGCCCCCGAGGCAGCACTCTTTAGCTTCTCCTCATCTGCCTTACTCCTATTGGTGGATTTCGCCCACTGGTAGTGCTGCCCCATTGCAGCACCCACGCCTCCACCTCCCACCTATCCCTATTGGTGAATATCATCCCTGCCCCAGGCAGCAACTCAGGCTGTTACTTTCCACAAATCCATTTGTTGCAAGTCTAATGAAGGGCTTTAAACGTAGATGAGAATGTTATGGCTACCCCTAGCAATGTGCACTGCTTGTCTGAATTTTGGTGGCTCAAGGTGTATGTCTGTCTGCATCCAAAAGAGCCAGACTTCAAGGGTTCAGATCTTAACCAGGGACATTTTTTGTGCTTTTTGTCAAACTCAGTTGTGAGCATTTAATCATGTAAGTGTCACAAATCATTACCTTTTTTTTATATTGCTAAATTAAGACAAATGTAAGCGAGAGAATATATTTTATTTATAAATTGTAATAAATGGGGCAGTGCCATGATGATTGGTTACTGGTGCTGCACTGGGGCAGTGCCATGATGGTTGGTTTCAATTGGCTGCCCCTGGGGCAGTGCTTTTGCTGCTCCTGGGACAGCACTTGTGTAATTGGTTCCCATGGGCTGCCCCTGGGGCAGTGTCCTTGCTGTCCCTGGGGTAGTGCCTATGTAATTTGTTCCTGTGGGCTGCCCCTGGAGCAGTGTCCTTGCTGTCCCTGGGGCAGCACCTGTGTAATTCATTCCTAAGGGCTGCCCCTGGGACAGTGTCCTCGCTGCTTCTGGGGCAGTGCCTGTGTAATTGGTTCCCATAGGCTGCCCCAGGGCAGTGTCCTCGCTGTCCCCGGGGAAGCGCCTGTGTAATTGGTTCCCATGGGCTGGATTCTATCAGTTCACCATCAAGCCGCTTGGTTTACATGGCACACCCACTACATTCCAGATATTCATGGATGTAATTCTAGTCCCTCACACTGGATATTGTGCTGCTTACCTGGATGATGTCGTGGTGTGTAATCCAGACTGAAAAAGCCACATGGAACACCTACAAGTAGTCATCCAGTCTATCAAACATGTAGGTCTGACCATTAATCCTACGAAGCGAACATTAGGCATGCAGGAAACCAGATATTTGGGTTATATTTTGGGAAATGGAGAAATAAAGCCAGAGATTTCCAAGAAAGAAGCTGTAGCTAACAGTCCTGTCCCTAAAACAAAGACACATAGCAGGTTGTGTGTAGATGTGGCTGGTTACCATCGTAGATTTGTTCCGATCTTTGTACAGCTAGCTGCTCTTCTCAGTGAACTCAAGAAAAAATGGTACCTGAATAATGTGAAATGGTCTCCAGAGTGTGATGAGGCTCTTTGGGCCATGAAGGCTGCATTATGTTCAGCCCCTGTTTTAAAAAATCTAGATTTTGTGAAACCGAATTCTGTTGCAGACAGATGCATGAGAGGTGGGCCTAGGTGCAGTCCAGAGTCAGAATGTAGAGGTAACACAGAAACACAGAATCATAGAATTTGATGGCAGATAAGGACCACTTGACTCACCTAGTCTGCCCATTTCCCTACCTAATGCATAGGCTGCAGATCCTAGTTAACCAACAGCCTACTTCCTCCTACCCCCCACTAGAACTGCCTTATGTCTGTCCCATGCATTCTTGAATTCCCCCACTGTTTTTGACTCCACAACCTCCTCAGGAAGGCTGTTCCATGCATCCATAACCCTCTCTGTGAAAAAATACTTCCTCACGTTACTTGTGAGCGGTCCCACCCTCTATCTTCAAATTGTGCCTCCTTGTTCTTGCACATCTCTTTTTCTGAGATACCACCCTCTTGGACTTTGTTGATTCCCCTGAGGTATTTCAAAGTTTCTATCATGTTCCCCCTCTCCCTCCTTTCCTCAAGGGTATAAATATTAATCTCCTTTAGTCTCTCTTCATATGTCTTCTGGTGCAGATCCTACACCATTTTAGTTACCCTCCTCTGGACAGCCTCCATCCTGTCTATGTCCTTGCAGAGATGGGGTCTCCAGAACTGGGCTTAGAACTCCAGATGGGGTCTCACCAACTGTTTTTACAGAGGGATAACAACTTCCTGTTTTCTACTGGTGATGCCTTTCTTTATGCATCCCAGTATTTCACCAGCCCCCCTTACTGCCTTCTCACATTGCTTGCCCACCTTAAGGTCATCTGATATGACTACCCCAGGTCCCTTTCCATTTCTGTTGTTGTTATTATCTCACCCCCCATTGTGTACTCTTCCCCTGGATTTTTGTTTCCCGGGTGCACTGCTTTTCACTTCTTTGCACTGAATCTAAGCTACCATACATTTGACCATTCCTTCAACTTTGCCAAGTCCCTTTGCATCCTCTCCACCCCACCTTCTGTATCAACCCTGTTGCAGATCTTTGAGACATTCTTTTCCTTCCAGTCCCTCTGCAATGTCACTTATAAAGACATTAAAGAGGACTGGTCCCAGTACTGAACCCTCTGGTACCCCGCTAGTAACCCCCCTTTCTTCAGAGTAAACTCTGTTTACTATTACCCTCTGTATCCTGTTGTACAGCCAATTTTTTTACCCGGGCTACCACCTTGGGACCAACTCCAAGGCTGGCTAACTTGTATATTAATCTTTTGTGTGGGACTGTGTCAAATGCCTTGCTAAAGTCTAGGTAGGCCATGTCACAGCCCCTCCCTGGTCTACTACATTGGTCACCCAGTCAAAAAAATCTTATTAGATTTGTCTGACATGACCTTCCTGCTGTGAATCCATGCTGCCTTGGGTCCTGTGCCCCACTGGCCTCTAGGAACTCCCATTTGTAATGCAGAGAGAGTTAAAAGCAAATATCTATTTTTCCTTTCCTTTACTGCCTCTATCACTTGCCTTTCTGATTGCACGGTCAAATTTTCTTGTGACACCTATGAACTGGCCATTCCTATGGTCTCACAATTTTCCCACTATCTCCCTTCCTTCACTTGCTGTTTCTGTTTATTTCTTTCTCCCCTGGTTTCTCTTTGGTTCAAAAATATGTATCAAAAAGTATGTGAAACTGGGATCTCTTGGTTTGCAAATGTACGCAGTTATATCGTTGAAATGATTACAGACAGTTACTTGGGTTTGTTAGAGAAGTTAGCTGTTTGGAACACAGGAGATTGAGTTTGGCAAACGTTTTGACCTTTCACAAGCTTGTTAACAGAATTATCAGCAGAAAATCAGCCCTGGGACATGATGTCTTTAAGGAGTAGTCCACCCAGAATTTGCAAAAAACGTATGTTATGCAGAGTGTTTTGATATGTATGTTGAGTGTGCCCAAGGGGGAGACCTGTAGTGCTAGCCACGAGTGCTGTCAGTTCTTGGTTCCCATTTGGGATTTCTTTTGGGGACCTGTACCTGTACGTTTTGGACTTTTGAGGAACCACAATCACAATTCTGCAGTTATTTACTTTTACGGTCAAGATTTTTTAACTTCATTCCGTTCATTGCATTATTGGTTTGGGAGGTCAGTGAGAGTGCCCTCCAAATTATTCTGTCTACTTAACAGTGAGAGTATTTGGGGATGGAAAAATTACTAATCTATCATAACTATTATTTGTAAGGCAGTGAGAGTGCCTTGTCCAGCCCCCCTTTGCAGTGAGAGTGTATAGGGGCTGGAAAATAAAAAAAAACATTTGGAAAACATTCCTTTGCTTAAGCCCCTCTGGCTGTGAGAGAATCTGGAGGGAGCTGAAGACTTCCACTATTGATTAACTATTTTTTGACTTCAGTTACTGTTATAACTTATTAATCTATTAAGTACTTTTTCTAGCTGGTCTTTCATTTTGGATTTTAAGACTGTTTTATCTAAATTTTATTGTGTAATTTTGGGATCTGTTTTGTTTTGTTTGGTGGGCATTTTTTTTGTGTCTTGGTTGTGTATTCCTATTCTGGTCATTAGACTCATAAATTCACCTGGAGGGCCTCTTCTGGAAGTGGGTGATTTATTAGAAACTGGAAAGATCTGGCTTTTGACTGGTTACAGAGCCAAAATAAGATTTATATTTTGTTTAGTGTTTTATTTAATTTTGAGGTGGGGTGTTTTTGGTTATTTTTAAGTTGTTTTTGTTTGGGGTTTATTGAATTGATCTCCGGAATGTTTTAGAGGACTATCCCCACAGTCATGCCTATTCTTCCTCTGCCTCCACTTTTGCCCCTCTGTCTCCCCTTGCATTTTGTAATCTACCAATGCTGTAGAGCACTGGATATTGCCGTCGAGGAGGAGGGGTGGAAATGCGATAGTGGGGGTTGAATGAGTGGGGTCATCGCATCCGGGTAATAGGGTCCAGAACACACCCTGGGGTGAAATAGAATCCTGACCATGGACCACCTTGTCTGGTTTCCATACCCAAGGGCACCACCAGTTTTGGTGAGCACATGGTCTGGGCAGCTCCAGAAGTTCATCCAACTTGAGCAGTGTTACGCAATGCCAGATCCATTGAAAACAAGACTGCAATTATTGCAGATCTTGTAAATTCAGTGGATCTGGCTTGTATCACCAAGACCTGGCTGGATGAGAACTCTGGCCCCATATTAGAAGCTGCATTTCCAGCCAGTTACTCTGTGTTTCTCTGCTCAAGATTGGATCACGGGGGGGGGGGGGTTGTGGTCTGTTTTAAGACCAAATTGGGCCTCATGAGTGTACCAGTTGAGGAGACTGAGCCATTTGAGTGTACCATGGTAGTAGGCATAGGTTGTAGGATCGTTCTCATCTACTGTCCACCCAGGGATGGGAAACGATTCCTTCAGGAAGTTGTGGACTTCATCATCGACATGGCATTTGAATCTCCCAGGCTGATGGTCCTGGGTGACTTTAACTTCTGGGTTGATGATGAACTCGCCATTTGGACAACACTTCCTCCAGCTTATGACATCTCTGGGCCTTATGCAGATAGTTAATACTGCTACCCATAAACATGGTCACTCACTTGACTTAGTTTTCCTCCTGGGGATCAAGCATCAGATTTGGGGGTGGAACCAGTCAGATGGTCTGATCATCACACCGTGGGGTTCAATTTTAGTGCACCCCGAAGGCCTACACCTGTGGAGATGGTCAAGTATCACCCTTTACGAGGTGTTAGCTCTGAGGGCCTAATGGAGGTACTTGACCTGTCAAATGTTCTGGTGGCAAACAATGACCCAGAGGCTCTTGTGGTGGCCTATAATATGGCCATTTCAGTGGTCCTGGATGTTGTTGCTCCTGTCCGTGTTCATCCTCTCTCCCTTCACCCTCAGTCCCCACGGTTTGATGGACCTTGAGGAAGATGCGGCGATTAGGTCGAAGGTTGGAGTGTTGTTGGTGGAGATCTGCACTTGATGCCAACCACCTTATATTGATGGAGCATTTATCAAGCCTATCAATCTGCAATCACCCGTAAGAAGGCAGAATTTCTGTCTGGGCAGATTATGCCTCTCAGAATCGACCAAGTTAGCTTTTTTAACTGTGGACAGACTGTGCAACCCAGCCTGTCTGCAAGTTTGGAAAGTGTTTGCAAATAGAGTGCATTGAACTTGCTCAGTTCTTTAGTGACTAAGGTGGCTGACATCAGAGCAGCTCTCATGCCGGCACACTCTCCACGGGCGCTGCTCTTGATCAGCACTTAGTCACCAGCCTTCAGACTTCCTGGAGTGCCTTCGACCGCCCAGAGTTCATGGATGTCATGAGGATTGTCCAGGGTATGCATCCTGCGTGCTGTAGTCTGGATCCAGGACCAACTTCCCTTGTTTTGGGTTGTATTGATACCATTGGTTCAGTCCTTGCATGGATAGTTTGGTGCTCCCTCGAAACAGGTGAGTTTCTTAGCTCCCTGAAGGAGGCGGTAGTAATACCCCTCCTGAAGAATGCTTCCTTGGACCCGAACTGTCATGTGAACTACAGACCAATCTCCAACCTTCCCTTTGTAGGGAAGGTTATTGAGAAGGTAGTGGCCATACAGCTGGAGAACCATTTAATCATCCATGACATCTATGAACCCTCCAGTCCGGTTTTGAAAGAGGCATAGTACTGAGACAGTGCTGGTTCGGGTGCTCAGTGATCTCTTGATGGCCAGAGATCAGAAGAACTGTTCTATCTTGATGCTTCTTATCTCTTCAGCATTTGACACTGTGGACCATGGGGTTCTCTCGGTCATGTGAGGTTCATCTGTGGCCTGTCAGGTACAGTCCTCAGGTGGTTTACATCTTACCTCACTGGAAGAACTCAGATGGTAGTGTCTGGGCTTTATTCTTTTAGGCCCAGTCCCTCTGTTATGTGGGTTCCTCAGGGATTGGTGTTATCCCATGCTGTCTGCAGTGTACATGCTGTCCCTCAGAGACATTGTGAGGAGGTATGGGCTGAGTTTTCATTGCTATGCTGATGATACCCAGCTCTACCTTTCCTTTGCACCTGACCAGGATGGAGCTGTCTCAGTCTCTAATAACTGCCTCACAGAAATCTAGGAGTGGATGAATTCGAGTTGGTTGAAGTTAAACTCAAAAAAGACTGAAGTGCTGGTTGTGGATCCAGGACACTGGATAGGGGGGTGGGGGTAGGTTCACCCGCTGGACTTTTTCTTGGGGGTCTACCACCCTGGCCTCTGAACGGGTGCGAAACCTGGGGTAATTTTTGATTGAGGGCTGACACTGCATGCAGAGGTGTCACACAGTCAAGACCTCTTTTACCATCTGAGGAATATCTCCAGGATTAAGCACCTTGTCCATCCAGTGACCTTCCTACATTGGTTCACACCTTTGTGTCCTCACTCTTGGATTATTGCAACTCTCTATACCTAGGGCTTTCTGGGGTAGAAATCCACCATTTGCAGCTGGTGCAGAACGCAGCAGTGTGACTTTTGACAGGAACATCTCATTTCTGCCATATTTCTCCTGTGCTGTGAGGTCTGCACTGGCTGCCGGTACAATGGTGGATCACCTTTAAAGTTTGTCTTGTGACTTACAAAGCCCTACACGGACTCGGCCCTGACTACCTGAAAGAGCTCCTGGTCCCTTATTGCCCTGGGCGATCACTTCGCTCAGCTGGTGAGGGGTTGTTAGAGATCCTGAGAGTGTGCTTGAAACCATCTGGGGCCTGGGCATTTATGCATGCAGCCCTATCTCTTTGGAATTCTCTACCCCACCAGTTACATGAGTGCATGACTGTTGAGGGATTTAAAAAAGCCTTAAAAACCTACTTATGGCTCCAAGCTTTTGGTGATTGAGTTATCAGTTTTAATTTATGTGTTTCATTTCATTTAGTTAACTGTATGTTATCTGATATGTTTTTAAATTGTGAGGCACCTTGGTTTTGGAAAGGTGACATAAACATAAAGTTGTATTATTATTTATTATTATTAGTAAGTCCTAGTATGTCCTTCCCTCTGTCTGCTATTAGGAATTTTTCCTAAATTAGCCTGCTAGCGGTATGGTAGTTTTATGACCCCTGGGATCTCAATCACAAATAGGTTTATTGGCTTTCTGTCTCCTGCAATGCACCCTGTCTCATGTGACAGTGATGTAGCCAGGCCCTTAGATTTAACATATGCACTGCTTTAAAATCAGTTCACAACAGCAGAGCTTTGTAATTGTCTTATCCAGGGAGCACACATGGCAAATGTTACAGTTTAGCAGATACCTGGGAGCTAGCTAACTGGGGTTTCTGTAAGAAAACAACTGCTAAATAGCTCTAATTTATTATTTGTGTTTTCGGTGTGTGTCAGGTCTTGCTAGCAGTAGTAAGTGTTTTCATTTTAAAATGTTATTTCATCAAACTATACACAACAATAAAAAGCACAGAAATTGCCCCAGATCATCAGTGCTATAATTAGTAAAGACTGTAGCTGTTTTCTTACAGAATGCCTACTCAGCTCTCAAGTATTTGCTAGACCCTAAATGTAGGTACCATAATTCTACTAGAAGGAACTGGGAGTTAGGCCTGATTTTGCTCTGTGACATGACTTTCATTTATTTATTGTTTGTTTTTTTTTGTTACAAATGTGAAGTGTCTTTTTAATAAAGTATTAAATTTGTATGTGTGAGTTATTTAGTTTGGAGAATATTTGTTTTATTATTTGAAAGAGTGTGATACAATAAATGTGTAGTGCAGTGAACCATTGTAAAATGGAATAAAATGTGTAGCTGGAATAGTCACTGTCATCCTATTGCTTTCATGCCATACCACAGGTAGGAGAACAGCTGACCTCAAAGTATTTTACATTTTCTAGGCTACAGCTTCATAACACACACTTCATTTGTAAAAAAAAATATATATATATATATATATATAAATCTTGTCACAGAGCAAAATCAGCACTAACTGCTAATAGAATGCTGATACCTACATTTACAGTTTAGCAAATACTTGACATCTAACTGAGTGGGGTTTCTGTAAGAAAACAGCTAGAATCTTTATTAATTACAGCATTGATGATCTGGGCAGTTTCTATGCTTGTATTGTTGTGTATAGTTTGATAAAATTAAAAGTTTTAAAATTAAAACACTCCTGCTAGTTAGACCTAATGCACATAGAAAACAAAAATAGTGAATTAGAGCTATTTATTTATTTATTTATTTATTAAGCATCAGTTTACAACCTTGAGCCAGAGGCTCAAGTATAAAGGTACCATCACAGAGAGGACAATACAGTGATAACAACTTGGTACAGAGAAACAGTGTACAGTTTTTTTGAGGATACAGGAGGACAAATGAGATCAACAATTTACAACATACAGGATTGGTGAAGTTAACATTGTTCAGGAAAATAACATCAGAAAAACATAGGATATCAATGCAGTGTGTTTTAGCGGAGTCAACAGGGAGGTAACAGGAACCAAGGGTAGAGAAGGTAGAGGATTTGAGCAGCCAACAGTGGGCTTTGTCAGAAAGTGAGCAAGATAGCTTAGAAACAGCAACAGCTGCGAGTAGTGAGAAGGTGGTTTCGGAGGGTAGTTTTAAAGCAAGAGATTGTGGGAATGTCTGAGATACTGGCAGGGAGGAAACTGTACCAAGAAGGGGCATGGTAGAGGAAAGCCCGTTGTCTATGAGAGGTCCTTGCCCTAGGTACCTTCAACTTGGTTTTACAGGAGGACCGTGTTGAAGCTAGTGAGTTTACATGGTGGATAACGGCAGTCAAACCAGGAGGAGAGAGCCCAAGGACAGTTTTTTTGTAAGGATGCAGGTTTGATACCTAAGACATTCATCAAGATTGAAACAGATTTGCCTGGCAATAAAGATGGCAGGTATGTGTAAGTCTGGGAGCACCTAAGATTAGTCAACAGGCCTTATTTAAGGTGAGGCGGATTTTGTTTGAGCGAGGTTCGTCAGCAGTCCAGAGACTGGTAAGCCATAGTCAACAAGTGACAGAATAGAGGACATAACTGCAAGTCGGAGGGCATCAGGGGAGAGAGTGTTTGTGGCGGTAAAGGATCTCAACCTAATATTGGTGATGGAGGCTGGACAGAGATATGGGAATGGAATGTGAGGGCAGGGTCAAAGGTTATCCCAAGGTATTTGTATGTGTAAATTTGTTCAAGTGGAAACATAGAGCTGGCGAAGACTTGAAGTTGGAAATTACTAGCTTTGTTTTGGGGGTGGGAGAAGATCATAGATTTGCTCTTTTTAAGATTGATAACCAGTCTATGTTCTTTAAACCAGGCTTCCACGTCTTTCTAGGATAATTGCAGGGAATCTTGGAGGGTGGTGGGGTTACGGTCAGAAGCGAAGATAACAGCATCATCAGCATAAAGGAGGAGTTTACCAGTACAGTCACCTGGCAGGGTGCTGAGATAAAGGGAAAAGAGCAGGGGCCCAAGAATAGAGCCCTGGGAACCCCAGATCGGATAGGGCAGAGGTCAGAGAGGGTGCCATTGATTTTTACACGCTGGGACCGGGCAGACAGATAGCTGGAGCACCATGAGACAAGTCCTGCAGCAAAGCCAGTGTGGCTGAGTGCATCCAGCAGGAGAGGATGGGATATGGTGTCAAAGGCTTTTGACAGATCGATGAACACTGCCCCAGCAAGAGAGCCCGAGTCCAGGGAGGAATGGAGGAAGTTAGAAAACTCAATGAGGGCGATATTGGTGCTGTGCCCAGCATGGAAGCCGTGTTGTTCAGGGCAGAGGATACTGTATTTGGTAAGAAACTCAGATATTTGGGAGGATACTACTTTCTCTAAGGTTTTTGAGAGTGGTGAGAGGATAGAGATGGGATGATAATTACCGGAAAGGGCCCTATCTACACCCTTATGTATGGGAGTGACAGTGGCAATTTTCCAGACAGATGGGAATTGCCCTAGACAGAGTGATTTGTTGAAGAGGCTAGTGATTGGAGTGATGACCTGGTCCAATGCCAGGCTGAGGAGTCTGGGGTCCAAGGAGTCACTGCCAGTGGTGTTTACTAGGGCCTTGGTCAGAAATGGTCTGACTTCATTGGCAGTAACCCAGTGGAAGTGGAAAGATGCGCGGTGAGGGAGCAGGGTCAGGAGATTGGGGGTCAAAAGTTGCTAGGAGTACAGAGCTATGGTCAGTAAAGGATTTATTGAGATGGTTAGCAATGAGGGTAGGATCAGTAGAGATAATACTCAATATTGATTTGGGAAGGCAGAGGAGAGCGTGTACCACCATTTAGTTGTTTGATGTTATCCCAGAAGGTTCTAGCATCTCCCCAGGATGAGGTGAGTGAGGCCTACAATGATCGGGCCTTTGCTTTATGATGGCCCAGGTACATTTATTTTGGGCAGCAGCATATGCCTGTCTGTCAGCAGGTGGCCTGTTTCTGTGGTTAGGTGCTACAGGTTATCCCTGTGCCTAAGGAGTTGGAGTAGGGAAGGAGTGACCCAGGAGTGTGCTGCATCTTGGAAATCCAAGTATGGTTAGGGGTGCGAAGATATCACAAGCTTTGTTAAACATTAAGATGAAGAAGGCCAGGGCCGAATCAAGGTTGGGGGCGGTCTCAATGGGAGACCAGTCAACTTGGGCTTAGAAGTTGCTTCAGGCCTCTAGGCCCACCTGGTCGCAGCCGCCGCCGTAGGGTGGCCTGTGCAGTGGGTTTGGTTAGGGACATAATCCAATGGAAAAGAATAAAAGTGGTCACTGATTCCATCCGGGAGGACTTGTAGATTGCAAACTTGGTTAGGTCGGTTGGTGAGGACTACATCCAGGAGAGTGCTCAACCCCATTGTGGGGTTCACTCTTGTTGGTTGGGTAACAAGTTGCGTTAGGTCAATAGCAGTAAAGGAGTCACAGATGGAGGAGGATGCAGGGCTAAGCCAGTTGATGTTTAGATCACCCATGAGAATATGCTCAGGGGAATGTGGTAGAGAGGTGAGATACTCTATTAGAGGGACCAGGGCCTGAGTTTGATTTTTTGGGGGAATATAGGCAGAGGTTAGAAAGAGGGGGCCTTTAGAGGGGTCGGGGGTAAGTTTTAGGGTAAGGGCCTGGGCCCTGAGGTTAAGGACAGGGGCTGCGAGGGCTACTCCAGGAAGGGAGTCTTTGATATAAATAGCATTAGTTTTCCACCTTGTCTCCCTACACGGGCCCTCTGAAAGAGGAGTAGCCAGGGAGTGAGACAAGGGAGTCAGGAGTAGAGTCAGATAGCCAGGTTTCGACTTAGGGAGATGATGTCAGGTTTGTGGACAGTGACCCAACATTGGAGCAAGTCAAATTTCTTCAGGAGACTGCAGATATTCATAGAAGCAATAAGAAGCCCAGGAGATCTAGCCAAGGAGTTACTGTGGGTTGGGCCTGGGTTGGGATGAATGTTTCCTGACAAGAGTAGGAGGAGAAGTACAGCCCTGATCAGGGGGGTGTGGAAGGCATTTTTGCATCGAGCGAGATAGTAGGAGTGGGAGAGCTTAGAGACACAAGGGATGGCCAAAGAGGTACAGGATGGGCAGGCTAGTACAATAAGTTGCCCGTAGGCGCAAAGGGGGAAGCTAGGTGGGACTGGGGGGGGGTATGATAGGTTGGGGTGCAAGGAGATAGTAGAGAAGGAGGAGGCGACTGGGCCCCAGAGAGTAGGGGACCGTGGAGCCATGGGGACACCTGGGTTAGATGGAGGCCACGTGAGAAGGAGGAGGGAGAGGCATGACAAGAGAAGGTGGGCAGTCATCTTAGGATGGGTCTGCAGATAGCAGTAATGAGAGGGTGAATGGTCTACCTATAAGCGTAGTCGCCACTTTGGTACAGTGATAGAGCCCCCGCCTCAAGTGCACAGAGTACTAGGTTCAAGGCCCACCTAGGGTGATAGAAAAGGTCCCAGGATGGTTGTGGCAGCAGCAGGGTGCAGGGTTCAAAGCCTGTAGTAGCACCCAGAAAATATTGTAGCAGACTATGGGGGTTAGAGGCTTTTAGAGTCTTAAAACCTATCACAAACAATAGTCTGATGTGATAGCTGAGTGGTGGAGCTGCTGAGTGAAATAGTAAGGGTGCAGGGTTCAATGCCTGCAGTGGCACCAAGTTCAAGCTCCTCTGCTGGGCAGTGAGTTGTGAGGGGAGAGGGCTGCTTCAGGGCCTCTTAAAGGCTCTCGGCAATCCTCCAAGTTCAAGCTCCTCTGCTGGGCAGTGTTGTGAGGGAGAGGGGCTGTCAGGGCCTCTAAAGGCCTCAGCAATCCCCCAAGTTCAAGCCCTCTGCTGGGCAGTGTTGTGTAGCTGTTGTCTTATGAAAATCCCAATTAGCTTGCTCTCAGATATCTGCTAAACTGTAACTTTTGCCATTTGTGCTCCCTGGATAAGTGAACTGATTTTAAACTGATTTTAAACTTATTTTAAAGCAGTGCACATGCTAAATCTAAGGGTCTGGCTACATCACTGTCATATGAGACAGGTTGCATCGTAGGAGAAAGACAGCCAATAAACCTATTTGTGATGGAGATCCCCAGGGGCGTAAAACTGCCATACAGCTAGCAGACTAATTTAGGAAAAACTCCTAATAGCAGACGGAGGGAAGGACACACTAGGACTTAACATACATATCAAAATAATCTGCATAACATGTTTTTTGCAAATTCTGGGTGGACTACTCCTTTAATTGGTTGCACCTGTTAAGCAACCTAATGTATTCTTCATGCTGGTCATAGGAAAATTAGTGAAAAAGGTCTTGTTGCATTTTGTGAACAACAGGAAATAAAACTTATAAGAACAAGGTGCAGAGATTAAACTGTCAGGCAGGCACATCTCATATAAAGAGAGCAATGCTGTGTTTGGTTAGTGAGAGAGAGAGAGAGAGCCGAGCTTGACTGAGATTTTAGAGAGAGACTCAGAGGAATTGTTTTTGTTTGTACTGCCTTTATGAAGGACTATCCTGTACATCTTTATTTTTTATGTTATTGTTAATAAAGCAGAGTCAAAATCTGGCCCAACCAACCTTGTCAAGGAGATAAATGAAAGAATAGAGAAAGGAATTTGTTAATAATAAAGTACTAGTTGAAGGGACTTCTGGTTGAGCGTTCCTACAGCATGGCGGCTCATTAGATCGGCCCGGGATAACCCTCTCCTTACTCCCGATACACGACTTAAATTGATGACTAAAACAAATAAAACTTAAGAAAGATCAGGGACAACAACTTTAAACAGCAGCGATAAATTAAAATAACACAGACTGCAAAATAAAGCTTTGTGACAATGTCAGCCCTGGAGGCCTCTGACTCAGAACAATCGGTGACTCTAACAGATCAATCAGAACAGATGAGCAATGTAAGAAACAAAATAAAGAATAAAAGAATAAAACTAGATACTATACTGTATATAAAGAGTTACTATCATTTACAGTAGAAATCAAGGAATTGTATGGTGAATTGTGAAAAGATATAACCAGCCTAGAACAACATACAGATGCTTCAGAGCGGCAGATTATAGTGGTAGAGAATTAGGTAGATGATTTGGAAATGGCGGTGCAAGATTTGCAAGAGCAATGTATACACTTACAGGTCAAACAAGATGATGCAGAGAATCAGGCCCGCCAAAAAAAGTTATGGCTCTCTTGTATTCTGGAGGGGTCAGAAGGGCAAGATATTAAAGATTTCACCACCACACTACTTAAAACTTCCCTGGAGCTACCTGCAGACTTTCAAATGGACCTGGAACGGGTTCATAGAACCTTGGGACCACAGCCTAAGGATTCATAAACCAGACCTAGATCTATACTGATGTGCTTCTTAAGTTATGCAGCCAAAAAGAAGATATTAGCTACAGCTTGGTGCAAGAGGAAAATATACTATGGTCAGTCTTGAATATATATAGACAATGACTATGCCCCACAAACTTTGAGAAATAGAAGAGCATACTCAGATATGCCCAGCTTTAAAAGAGGCTAAAGTTAAATTCACTACCCCATACCCGGCGCCTGGTGATGCAACTGTTTTCGGTCAAGAGAATTCCAGACAGCAGAGGAGGCCAGTGAGGATTTGAAGAAGGAAGGCATTCAATTTAAGGAGAGACTATGGACTTCTGCAATGCAGCCTAATGTTCCCCACTGGCAGACGGCCACAAGTTCAAGACGCCCACAAAGAGACTCACTAGGCAAGCCACAGAATATTACAGGCTGCCTAGCAGCGTTCCGATGTCCAGCTAGGAGAAGGCTCTGAACAACAGACTGGGACATTGGGTGAAGCACGTACAAGCGTAAAATATGTTTGGGCCCTGTTCTACCATATGGTCGATTTTGGGACAATACATTGAACTGGCAGCATGTTGGAGACACAGTTCAGAGTGCGAGGACTCTGGGCCTGACTCTGAAAAAGCCACTACATTCCAAATATTAACTGACAAACACGTACATATAAATGGATGCAGGTTCTTTCTAATAATCTGAAATGGTGAAGTATACAATGGAAAGAAGACTGCAATTTATAAAAGAGATGTATCCGAACACTGTTAAAATAAAATTAACAGTTTGTAATAAAAAGGAGGTGAGGGGAGACCCTTACAAGCTATCGCTAAGGAACGCTCATGTTTTTACATAAGTGGCAGATTTTATGCGATTTCTTTTCACTTATTTTGTTAATTTGGATAGTTTATCTGCCCAACATTGTTTGGTATCATAAAGGGCCTAATTACCCCTGGGGGGCCCGGAAATGCATAACGACTGGATTTCCCCCAGTGCTTTCATTAACTATGGAGACACAGAAAGGGAGAAAATTCCTAATCTCCCCTACCTTGTAAGTTTCACTTAATGTAAATAGTTATGGGAAAAAGATCCAGAACATGTTTAAGAGGGGATTTTTTCAATTAGTAAAATTAAGTACAAGTTTACAATGTTTAATAAGATTAGATCACTACTTGGGACAGCAGCAGAATTTTGAATGGCAACTTAGGAATACAGTACATAATCATTCAGGAGGGTTTTGGGGTAAAAAGAAGAAATTATTTAAAATCTGTTTTTGTTTGGCCTTTAATGAGAGACGGGGGAAATACACAATGCATATGATATTGATGCTAGATGGGTGAGAGGGATGGGGAAGAGAAGAACTAGAGCAGATACGAAGCAAGGCTTCTGGGTTAAAATTCAATTATGATGGTGATAAAAACTGTGAGAGCATTATCTCTTAATATAAATGGATTAAATAATCCAATTAAGACATCGTGGCTATTTCAATATATTATAAAAAACATCCTAGTGATGTTATTTATCACCAAGAAACACACCTTAATGAGAAAGAGCATGCTAAATTATCCTGAGGAGGGCGATATCAGGTATATGCTTCCTCATACCCGGAAGGGAAATGTAGAGGGGTGGCAATTTTAATTCCTAAAACTTCTTTGTTCCAAATGGACTCACAGTTTGTAGATCCACAGGGCTGCTTTATTATATTAAAGGGAATATTATTTGGGATACCAGTGACTTTAGCAAATGTATACCTTCCACCCCTATCTATGGCTGCCTATATTAATAGTTTTTTTGTAAAAAATGCTTGAAAATATACAAGGATGCTTAATCGTGGGAGGGGACATTAATTTAACATTGAAGTCTCAATTAGATACTTTAGTATCTATGAGATATCGTTCCTCCCCTGCCCAGAAGGTATTCTGTTCCCAACTGAAATAATTGGGACTGACTGATGTATGGAAACTTTTTTTCCCATTTCTAGAGGATATACATATTATTCCTCTAAATATGACTCTCATTTGAGGTTAGATTCATTTTTTTATCTCAAAGGAGCATTTAGACAATTTCCATGATATATCTGTGGGACCTTGATTTCTGACAGAAAATTCTCCGGTATTTTTAAAATTGGACTTGAAAATTCCTAGAAAGTCCACAGGGTGGTGCCTGAACACTGCCTTTCTTAAGGACAAATCCTTTGTAGAAAATTTTCAGTCCAAGATATCTCATATTTTAAAAGAGAATTCAACTCAGGGATCTCAGAAGCTATAGTATGGGATACTTTGAAGGCAGTTGTGAGGGGCCAAATAATTGCGTATGCAGCTCATAAAAAGAAAAATTAGGAAAAGCAATATAAACAAATAAATGATGAACTCAAGAATTTACAACAAAATACAACTCTGTTTACTGCTGAAATTAAGACCCAGATAAACTATAAAAAAGCTGAATTACAAAAAATATTAGATGAAAAGACGCAGCAAGCCCTGTTCTACCTTAAAACATATAGTTACGAAGGAGGTCCAAGGGGAGCAAGAAATCTGGCTAGGAGACTGAGAGGCCATAGAACGGCCACCTGTGTTGCTCACCTTCTGGATCCCATTAGAAACTTTAGGGCAACTAATACAACACAAGTGATGGAGATATTTATGAATTATTATACCCAACTATACAGTGATTCCCCTCCTTCAAATCTGAGCCAGTTAGAAGGATTTCTGCAGTCCCTCTCATTACCAAAGCTTTCCGCAGGTATGATAGAAAAGCTTCAGGCACCAATTAACATGGAAGAGATTGCGGGAGTAGTAAAGAAGAGTAAAACATTAAAAACTTCAGGCCCTGATGGCCAACTTACGGAGTGGTACAAAACATTCCATAAACAATTGACACCTTTATTATTGAAAGTATTCAGAGAAATACAAGATGATGGGGCACCTCCACCCTTGTGGGCCCATATGAATATCTCACCCATATTGAAAACAGGGGAAAAAAACAGAATTAGTAACTTCATACAGAACAATATCCATCTTAAACATGGATTACAAATTATTTGTCTGTGTAGGCCTGTAGGATGGAGGAAATAATGCCCCAATTGATAGATCCAGATCAGTTTGGGTTCATAAGAAACAGACAGATTGTGGACAATATAAGAAGAACTATCCACTGATCAGATTATGTCAATCAGAGGCAAAGACTGGTGTTTTTTCATTCAGCCTTGATGCTGAAAAAGCCTTCAACCAAGTTCACTGGCCATTTCTATGGAATACTTTAACAGCTATGGGATTCCCAAAAGAGATAATTAAACTTTTTCAAAATATGTATGTTACACCCAAAGCATACATAAAAATTAACAGCCAGCTGTCAAAGGCTATCACATTACACAGGGGAACTAGACAGGGCTGCCCCGCATCTCCACTTTTATTTGCACTCTATAAAGAGCCATTGGCAGTGGCCATAAGGCAACATCCAGAAGTAAGGGGTATTCCCCTGGGTGGGAGAGAATTTACTATCTCGCTATCCGTGGATGATATTTTATTAACATTATTAGACCAAGAAATTACTATCCCCATAGTATTGAAAATAATTACAGATTTCTCAGAGATAGCAGGATATAAAATAAATGTACAAAAAAACAAAAGTCTACCATTACATTTTTTAACCTCTCAATCTTTAAAAACACAATTTCCATTAAAATGGAGAAACAATAAAATAAAATATTTAGGAGTCATCATCCCCCAAAAACTAGATAATCTTGAGCTCTTTAATTTGCAAGAAGTCACAGTGGATATAGAAAGTCTATTGGGATCTTGGATTCATCTTTTCCTTTCATTTTCTTCAGGAATACAAGCTATAAGAATGACCACCTTTCCAAAGATACTTTATTTTTTTCAGACATTACCATTCACCCCATCTAAATTATATTTTTGTTCCTGGTACAGAACGATGTCCCAATTCATTTAGGCAGGAAAAAAGCCACGAATACGTTGGTCAGTGCTGCAGCTCCCAGTAACCAGAGGAGGGTTAAATCTTCTGAACTTAATAGAATATCACAGAGCAGTAAACTGCAAAACTGTAATGTTTTGGTTAAATAAATGATTAGAGACTATGTGGAAATCTATAAAAATTATACTGAATGACTTACATGACCCCCTTCCTGTTATTTTCACCCCATCACACTCTTTACCAAATCTTGGAGAATATACTTATGGAACTAGAAACACTTTAAAAATTTGGGGAACGATTAGGAATCTTCAGGGGTTAGAAATATATTCCTTTATTTTAAAATATTGGCATTAGAACCAGAAATAATAGTAACTGATCTTGGTCATATATTTAGAGAACGCGGAAGATGGGGACTAAAGCAGATTTTACAATTCTTGGATATACACGGTGTTTCTCCTTTTGTAACCCTACAGACTCAGTTTGGTTTACCAGGCACCCATCATTATAGATATTTACAGGCCAAGAAATATTTACAAGAAAAGGAATTTGTAGCCAAGGGCGTGCCAGATCCAATTCCACCATTTATGACCCTCTTGTTGGAAGCTTTGGGAGGAAGGGAGCAGACCAAATTAATTGGTTTAACTTATAAAGCTCTTGGAGATATTTGGAAGGAATCGTCTAGAGATATATTAACCCAATGGAACAGAGATTTAAATATTCAAATAACATACGACAAGTGGTTGGAAACTATCCAATATTCACAACACAAATACCTTTTTGGTCAGAATATATCTGGAAATGTCATGTTAGATATTTTATTACACCAGATAAACTAATTAAATATCTACCAGTAAAATATGGATTGTGTTGGAGGGAGTGTGGCGAACCAGAAGCATCTTTGACTCATATAATATGCTCTTGTCCTAAATTAGCACTCTATTGGCAGGATATTACTAAAAGTTTAAGGCAATTAATAGATCCAAATCTTGAATTGACTCCTGAAATGATTATGTTATATATTCGACCAGAGGGACAGCTCCCCACTCAGAAAAGTATGTTATACCTCTATTTAGCCATGGCCAAAAAAAAAATGACCCGATTATGGCATACAACTTTGGTGCCCATACTATCCCAATGGCACAGTGCTATGATAAAAGTCTATCAGATTGAATGGATAGTTACAAATAGAATGGAACGTAAATCTGCATTTGAGACCAGATGGAGACCCTGTTTTTTTTGTATCTCCCCTATAGATGCATCATTTGTACCCTGAAAAACTGAGAGAAAGAGATGTCAGATTAAATAATGCATATGAAATGTTTTACCCTCTACTGGAACATATGAGACATATGAATAACAACTATACTGTAATAACTTCAATATTCTTCAGAGAACTAGAAATGTATATGATTATAAAGCTGAATGCTGTGTGTACAGATATATATTGAAAAGAAAATAAAGAATTAAAAAAAAAAGTACTAGTTGTAAATTTTATGTTTTCCTGGTTTGCTATGCTTCCTGACCTATGCCTCAACCACAGTCAGTACATTGATTGAGATATGCAATAGAATTATGTAGTTAGTTCTCTGTTGATGTTTACAGAATCAGAGAATTGTCAGTACATCTCCTCCATGTGATGTGGTTTAGTTTGTACAGATTGCCTTCATATATACTAGGATTCATACTAGGAAGTGATAATGTACAGAAGCCAGTGGCTCATGTGACTACATCTCCAGCAAGCTGGTGAATCACCCGCAGTTAAGTAAATATTTGTCTATGTTATTTTTGAAGGTCTCCGGGCAGTTAGTATCAATTATAGATTTTGGGAGTGAGTTCCATAATGGGATTATTCTTTGAGTGAAAAAGAAGCATCTATTGTCCTTACTTGGATAAGTTATTGTGAGTTGGTGTGTATGGCTTCTTAAGTCACAGTCCCATATGTTATATGCCATACCTAGTTCAGACATTAGTTCTGGGTCTTTTAATATTTTAAACATTAGCAATAGGTCACCTCTGGTCTTCCACAGCTCAAATGGATATAGGTTTAGTTCTTTGAGTATACTATCATAATTTTTATTTTGCATTTTGTCAGTTATTTTTGTCACTCTTCGTTGAACCCCTTCCAGCCTATTTATATCCCTTTTCAGGTATAGACTTCACAGCGGTGAACAATGATCCAGTTGTGCTCTTATACAGGCTCTATAGAGGTGAAGAATGCATCCCCTATTTCTTGATACAAAAAATCTCTTTATGCAGCCTATTATTCTGTTAACCCTATTAATATATCATAGAATCATAGAAATAAGCTGGCTGGTAAGGACCATGTGGCCCACCTAGTCTGCTCAAAATGACCCTCCAGTATGTCATCTACTGAGGGGTCACCAAACCTGTCCTTCCCTCTTGAGTATACCCATGTGTCTGTCCCATGCATGCTTAAACTGTGTGACTGTAGTAGCCCACACCACCCTCTCCATGAAGAAAAACGTCCTCAGGTTGTCTCTGACCCTGCCACCCATAAGTTTCATGCAATGCCCCCTGGTGTTAGAAATTCTGCTGAAGCAAAACAGCCTGTCCCCCTTAATCACATAGATCCCCCCTTTAAGTATTTAAACATCTCAGTCATATCCCTCCTTCTTCTCCTGTCTGCTAGAGAGTACAGGTTCAGTTCCCCAAGTCTCTCCTCATATGTTTTCCTCTGTATACCCAGTATCATCCTGGTCACCCTCCTCTGCACCACCTCCACTCTTTCCCTGTCCTTGTGGAGACAGGGGGCCTGATTCCATAATGTGTGGCACAACTCACGGGCGTGTGTGAGTTGCACCATGTGACGTTATGCCAGGGACCCTGCGCTGTATTCCAAGACAGGCAAGGTCCCCGGCACCTACATCCTGCAACTTGTGGCAGCCATAGGCTAGTGTCACAGGAGTGGTGTAATGGACCTGAGTGCCGTAAGTTGCAGTCCATGGATAACTGCCCCCTGGAGCCCCCCAACTCAAAACACTGCCACATGCACCAGGGGCCATTGGGGGACTGGCCAGATGGCACTGGCATTTGGGGAGCACTTAATGTGATGAACCCTGGGGGTCCCCGTCACTTGAGGGGACATGACTGTGTGGGGGGGCATGGGGAGTCAGGCAATGTGTGTGCTACGGCACAGCGGAGTGGGCACCCATCAATTGGCATGGATGGATGCTCCTTAGACCATCTCCCTGTTGGTCTTACTCTGCTGTGCCAGTGCAGCTCTTTGAATTACTTATGTGGGTTACAGCAGCCACCCTTCTGGAACAGGGCACAGTTACTGCCGTAACCTAACCTTGAGCCATGCCGCTGTGGGTTACAGGCATAGTGGGTGGCGTAGCCCACCTTTGGCGCAAGTTGCGATTTACATCATAGGGTTTGGTGTAAATTGCCTTGTGCCATATGTAACATATCTTGGAATCGGGCCCCGGGTCACCGGTACTGCACACAATACTCAAGATGTGGTCTCACCAATGATACATACATGGGGAGAAGCACCTCCCTCTTCCTGCTGGTAATTTCCCTCCCTATGCATCCGAGCAACTAATTTGCCTTCCTTACTGCTTTCCCACACTGTCTAGTTACCATAAGCTCATCAGTAATAATTACTTCAAAGTCTCTCTCCTTTGTGACCTTTAGCACCTCCCCCCCAGCGTGTATTCCACCCCAAGCGTGTATTCCACCCCTGGGTTCCTATGTCCCAAGTGCATAATTCTGCATTTCTTCACTTTGAACCCCAGTTTCCACTTTATAGACCACTCCTTTAATTTCCTCAAGTCCTCCCACAACCTATCAACCCCTCCCAGAACATCCACTCTGGCACGTAGTTTAGCATCATCAGCAAACAGGGATACTTTTGCTCTCACCCCCTCTGTTATATCACCAATATGGATGTTAAAATGTACTGGTCCCAGCACAGACACCTGAGATACTCAACTGGTCATCCTCCCCTCACCCAATCATACTCCATTCACCACCACCACCACCACCCTTTGGCTTCTATCCCTAAGCCAATTTTCCACCCATTTCTCTATCCTTGCTCCCACCCCTAGGTTCCTCAATTTCATAACTAGCCTCTTATGAGTGATGGTATCAAACGCTTTCCTGGAGTCCAGGTAGGCCACATCCACTGCCCCACCCTGGTCTATCACCCTGCTCACCTTATCAAAGAAGTCTATCAGGCTGGTCTGTCAGGACCTCCCCCCGGTGAACCTGTGTTGTCCCCCAGTTTTGCAACCCTCTGTCTTCCAGGATATCCACAATCATTTCTTTGACAAGTGTTTCCAGTACCTTGCCAGCTGCCAACATGATATTAAGGGCCTGTAGTTCCCTGGTTCCTTTTTATTACCCCCCCTTGTGCATTGGGACCATGTTTGCCACTTTCCAGTCCCTTTCACACTGCAATGTCATCGCTGTTCTTTTAGTCTGTAGATGGAATGTGTCACCAAATCTGAGATAGTTTTTGTAGAACACCAGTTCAGCTAGATATTGCAAGGCACATTTTTTTTTATCTGGCACACAATCCTGGAGGCTCTGGGCACCGTACAATCAGAATACAACAATTAACAGAAAATAAAATAACATATAGTAATACTTAAACCACAGTAACTGAGGGTTAAATATCTACTAAAATATACAGAAACCATATAGTTCTAAAAGGCTGATTTTTATCGTACTACCAGACTGTGTCCGGGAATGCCTGGCTAATAAAATGAGTCTTAAGTTGGGATTTGAAAGCTTCAACTGAAGGGGCCTCCCTTATTGATGAAGGCAGTGAATTCCACAGGATGGGGATGGCAACACTAAAAGCTCTGTCACCAGCAGTTTTTAACCTCATCCTGGAAATCACCAGGAGGCCCCTAGAGGAGGATCGAGAGGAGTGGACCGGAGCAGCAGGTGATAGAAGTTCCAACAGGTAGCCAGGGCCCAATCCATGTAGGGCCTTAAAGGTGAGCAAGCCCACCTTAAAGAGTACCCTTCACCGAACAGGCAGCCAGTGCAGTTCACGCAGCACTGGTGTGACGTGACAGAATCTAGACTGTCCCGTCAACAATCTGGCAGCTACATTCTGCACTAGCTACAGTCAGCGGAGGGAACCCCCCCCCCCCGAGACCCTGAGGTAAAGTGCATTACAGTACTGAAGCCTAGATGTCACAAAAGCATGTACCAAAGTGGGGAGTTCCAGGGGCAGAACCAGTTGCTTGATCCTAGCGATATTCCTAAGACAGAAAAAAACTTGATTGGACAATGGACGACACCTGATATTCAAATGACAATCTGCTGTCCTGGAACATGCCAAGATCATGCACCCTAGAGGAGGCCATCAATGGAACAGACGCCAGAACTAATCCTGTATCTGCCCCAGAGGCCATCCTCTCAGGCTTCCTGTTCGACTCTACCACTAGTACCTCCCTCTTATCGGGGTTCGGTCGCAACCAGCTGGAGGCCATCCAGTCATTGATCTCAGCCAGACAGTTCTTAAGTACTTCAGCCACATTGGATGTACCAGGGGCAAAGGATAGATACAACTGGGTATCATCAGCATAACAGTGAAACTCCAAGCTGTACTTCCTAATGATCCCACCCAGGGGCAGCATGTACACGGCAAATAACATTGGTGACAAGACTGAACCATGAGGTACCCCACAAGACAGAAGGCTAGGGGAAGAGGAGAAATTCCCCATCTCCACCCTTTGCCTCCTGTTTGTGAGATAGGACTCAAACCAGTGGATGACAGTGCCCGTGAGTCCACAGAATTCCCTCAGGCAGTCAAGCAACACACAAAGGTCTGCTGTGTCAAAGGCTGAAGAGAGATTGAGGAGAACGAGAATTGTCCCCTCTCCTCAGTCTCTCGCCCTGAGGAAATCATTGTGTACCCAAACTAATGCAGTTTCCGTACAGTGTCCAGCATGAAATCCAGACTGGAGTGGCTTGTAGATATCAAATGCTACTAGGTGTTCTCCCAGCTGATGCTACACAATCTTCTCAACAACCTTACTCAGAAATGGTAGGTTGGAGACAGGTCAATAAGTCATCTTGATGTCAGGGTCTAACGATGGTTTCTTTAGAAGGGGTCTCACCAGTGCCTACTTCAAGTCATCTGGGAAGACCCTCTCTAACAAAGAGCACTGGACAATCAAGGCGAACACCAGGCCAAGTGTGTCAACACATCCCATTAATAAACTAATCGGCATTGGGTCCAGTTCACAAGATGTGTGCTTCAGCCTCAAGGCCACCTCTATGACAACGGCCACATCCACTGGTTTAAACTCCCCCCAACCAGGCGGAGTACTATGTAGACAATCCAGGCGACCATTGTTAGCCATGCCATATCTCGCTGGCGGAATTCCCTGCCTGATGGCAGACACCCTGTCTGAGAAGAACCGAGCAAACTCATTGCACAAGGCCTCAGAAAATGCCTTTTCAGCTGTAGACAGGCAGGATCTAATAACCTGTCCACAGTCCAAAAAAGCAGAGCTGGTCGGTTCTTCCTGGCGGCAATCTCCCTGGACAGGAATACTGCCTATTGGAGAAACAAGGGTGGATATATATGTTGGGGCTTGTGCTGTCAGCAGGGTGTCTTGAGTCCTTTCTGTGGGGTATGGAAGTAAAAAGATCTTCAACATCTAAGGTTGCTGAAATGCAGTTTTTGAAATGTTCTCTTCCCTTATGGTCATTTTGGTTATTAACTATGTGTGGGATCTGTACTAAAATTTTATATGATGCTGGGTTTGGGATCAGGTCCCTAATGTGCCTGTATACAAACTCTGACAGAGACTCAGGCCTGTGCCTGCAGTGATCAGTTTCTCTGTCAGGTCAGTGATGGACTTATATGAACATACAAACATACAAAATTGCCAGCAGATACAGGCCATTCGGTTCATCTAGTCTGTTCGAGTGTGCAGCACTTCCGTCCATTAGACTGCAGCTGCCCTCACCTCCACCATATACCCTCCCCCATCTCCCACCCCTCCTGATTTGTACCCTCCTTTTGAATCTGTCCCACCCCCTCTTGAAGCCCCAACACTTTGTGTAACCCCTAGGTGGCGCTATTCCAAGGGCTACTACCCCTGGCTGCTTGGCTAGGAGCAGGTTAAGGGGCCTGAGTTCTGAAACGGGTGCCTCTACCCTGAGGTCAGGGTTGGTGGTGGTCAAGCTAACCTGGGCACAGCCCTCCGGGACACTGTAACCCCCCTCCTTCCTTACTAGTGGCCGGAACAATACACAATAATCACTTTCACGATACCCCTGATACACCACACAACTACCCACACTGTTTGCACTTACAGTACCACCAGGGCTTTCCTCTGGCTCAACCCTGTAAAACAAGGTTATACACAGCAAATAACAGCAGTACAGTACTCTTGCACAAACTGGAACCACAGTCAGGGTAAATGCAAAAAAGAGTTAGATCTGATTTGTTTAAAGGACTTAAACAAGGGAGGGGCGTAATCAGGTTAATTTACTTAAAGGCTATATCAATCCAACAGTTAGGCATGCACTTCAGGGTCCATAAGCGGTCACACATTCTGGGTACCCAGATGGAGAATGGTGGGCTAGCCAGGAACGTTGCAGCTGGTTGGGGCTCTGTGATGGAAGAAAACAACATGCACCACACACACTAATTGTAATCCAGAGCCGGAGGGCTCAGTTCGTGAAAAGAAAACAACAAGACAATCAGATGACACACTTTTAGATTAGGCTGTTGTTGCAGGGAGCTACCCTGATGATTATTCACGATACCCAAGACTGGACACAGGCTGGACGAAAATTGAGACTGTAGGTGGTTGATCTGGAGTGCCAGGAGAAGCAGGGCCCACATGATTTGCCGAGGCATCGTTCCTGTTCAAGCGTGGAACAGGGGGCTGATCCCCAGGCAGGTCTCTCATCGATGGCTTTCTCTGTGCACCGGCTAGTCTGGCTGGACTAGTGTGGCAAAACCTAGGCCAAATAGAGACAAATTTGGTTACAATCCATTTTGGGCTGGATACGGCTTCCAGCAAGCAGAATACAGTTCACACAGTGGGGAACCAAATCATGACCTACTAACAACTCACAGCACATTTACATGTAAGGAAATTCTACTGTACCAGGCAAACCACTCTCCAGTCACAACCGCAAAGTCTCTGCACAAACCGGGAATTCAAAAGCAGATGGAAATCCTGACGGGCCGATCACATTCAGCAAACTCTTCTGTCTTCTTCAGGTTGATCCTGGTCACAACTCAGTGGCTTACTTCATTCTCACAAACTCGGATTCAGTCCGAGCTGAATCTCTTCTCCCTCTCAGGGACAGCAGGCAGGCATGCAGGCCAAAACTCAGGCCTTTCCACTGAGACTGTATTGAGCTGTTGCTTCTTCAGCTCCCAACTTAGATCTGACTTAAACAGCAGGCAGCTTGGGGATTTCCCTCAGATCCAAAAAGTTCATTTGGCTGATTTGGCTGTCAGTCAAAGCAAGAGCTCTCCCTTCAGTTGCAAAAAGGTGCTAAAAACCCAAAACTACAGTTCCTACAGATTTTGATTCCAGACAGCTCCTGTAGTCCGGCTCCATTTTAGGTTCCACCAATACTGATCGGTCCAATTCGGCAGTCCAGGACCAAGATAGTGGAGATAAGCAAAACAGTCCTTGCTGCAAGGAAGGCAGGTTAGACAAACTACATTATCATTATCACTCTAAACGATTTTCAGCAAATAGTTACATCTTTCAACAGAGCTCCCTCTCAGATTACTTATGACTGCAATTCAGGCAGCTCTTAAAGAGACAGTGCACATAGGCTATACAGGCACTCTCTGGCAATCACATTTAAACTGCTAAAATGCAGGACACCAGCCAGGCAGTGGGAATTTAGGCAAGCTCGAGGAAGACTTTTCGGGAACACCCATTTGTAGGGGGGTTACACTTGCAGTGATACAACTTCCTCTGGCAGAGTGTTCCATCCTGCCACCACCCTTTCTGTGAAATAGTGCCTCTGCAGTTCCCTCTTGAACCTGCCCCCTTCCAGCTTCATAGAGTGACCCCTGGTTTCCCTTCCGCATTTAAAATTGAACATACACCTGGTGTCTACTTTGTTCAAACCAGTCAGGTACTTAAAGGTCTCAATTATATCCCGTCTCCCTTCTTTCCTCCAGGATATACATATTGAGCTCTCTCAGTTTCTCCTCATATGGTCTGTCCCCTAGCCCCAGGATCATTTTAGTTGCCCTTCGCTGTACCCCCTCCAGTAGTTTGGAGTCCCTTTTCAAGTAGGGGCACCAAAATTGCACACAGTACTCTAAGTGTGGTCTCACCAGGGACCTGTACAGGGGCAAGATGACCTCCCCACTCCTAGAAGTAATCCCCCTTGCTATGCACCCTAGCATCCTGTTTGCCTTCGCTGCTGCCTTCGTGCACTGAGCAGAGTGGTTCATCTCCCTGGTTACCAGCACTCCCAGATTCTTCTCCTCCTTGGATTTTGTTAACAGAACACCTTCCAGCCAGTAATTGTGTCCTGGGTTCTTGCCTCCTAAATGCATCAGTTTGCAGTTCTTGGCATTGAAACCAAGCTGCCAAGTGTGAGACCATTCCTCCAGTTTCATCAAATCCTCCTGAAGTACTTCTGCTTTTTTTACTTTTTTACTTTTTTATGGATTTTTGGTTAATAGGTTGGATGTTCCTCAGTGATTTTTGTTCCCAATATTTTAACCATCCCTTTTGTTGCCTGAAATCTACCAAATTCTCAATTTGTCTTTGTATTCTTGGTCTCCCTCTAGTTCCCAGTAGTTGTTTATATCCTTAATAATCTCTTCCTTGTCCAAATACACTGAGAATTGCTTCTGCCCACTGGAGTCCAAGGGCCTGAACAACACTACCCTTAGAGACAGCAGAGGACTTCAGGCACAGATTGGTGTACAGTGGGAAGGCAGTGAAGGTTGGTTGGAAAGGCACAAATGTAATCCCCTGGGATGGTGACCAGGAATTGTTGTCTGTTCTTGAATCACTGGAGAGGGACAGCAAACATGAACTCTTGGCTGACAGTGAGAGTCAGGCACAGACTATGGGAATCTAGGTTCCCTCTGTACAGCAAGAACCTAGTTGAGTGGCTCAGTTTGCAGTGATGGAGCCTATTAGAGAAAGAGACTGGAAGAAGGACCCATCTGTATGGAGGGAGCCTACAGAGAAAAGAGATGGGAAGGGAACAAAATGCCAGAGGAGAGTTCTAGTGCTAGGAACGTAATCATTAGGGGGATAGGGTGACTAGTATTGGCACTGAATCCTCACAGGAGAAAGGTTGTGTGCCTTTATGGGTATGACAAGAGACATATTCATTCAGTGGAAAAGTGTAGTCAGTATTAATAAAATGGTGTACTGACAAAATAAATGTCCAAAGGTAAAAATAAACAGTAGGCAGGTACAAACAAAATACACAGTAGAAAGGAACAGGTAAAATGAGCAATTCTTGGCAAAATAAACAGTGGTAGATTAACAGGTAATGGGTGCAGAGAGGTTGTACTGGCAGTAAAAAGTAATAAAATATATAACAAATATGGTGCAATAAGAAAAGCGAAAGAAGGTGTAGTTAGGAATTTCCCAAACCTCAGTAGGCTTTTAGGTTGCAAGTGCTCAATAAATTCTGTGAAGGTGCACAGAGGTCTCAAGCAATCTAAGAGAAGGGCGAAGACATGAGACAAACCAGACAGGGGCCAGGAAAAGAACAAGAAGTAGTGAAAAGGGTTTAGGTTGATGCTTGAGTGAGTCATAGGAGGAGGACAGAGGGTGAGGTGGAGAGGTTGTTCCAGATGGAGGAAAGACAAAAAACAGAAATCAGACTGTCCAGTGGCAGATTTTGAATAAGGAATGGAGACAGTGCAGGAGTTCCTAGAGCAAAGAACATAGGGGGAAAGGGACAGGAGAAAGTAGAGGTAAGGAGGAAGAGATGAGAATAATATTTAGAAAGACAAGAAGCACGGTGAGTGAGGCTTCGGGAGGCAAAGGTTGGAATCAAGAGGTTACTGTGAAGGAAGCAGTGATGGGTGTGAGAGGGGAGCATTAGAGGCAAATGGCAGAAGGCAATGCAGAGAATACCCAGTCTAGTGAAAGTGGAGATAGTGGTGGTGTGCTATAGACATCATTCCCATAATCAAATACTGGAAGAACCACGGCACGGGGTATATTGTCGCAGACAATAACCTCACAGTAATACGTGCCGCAAGGAAAACATTGGCAGTCCCATACAACATCGGGTACAACAACTACCTGACTATGTCAGTGCACCCCATTGAAAATAATGAAAGTTTTTGTTTTATGCAAGAGGCTTTCACCCCTACCCAGACTTGAAATAACCAACTCATGGGGGCTGGGGGACGTGGACTTTGGGGATGGGGAGAAAATCGAGAGAGAAATTTTTTTTAAAAGCAATATAAAAGTTGCAGCTGGAGCAGACCTGGCAGGAACCAAACCGCAGTCCCAGGTTCCTGCTATGCCATGTGCTGTTACCCTAGCCACTCCACCACAGGAGCAGCTTGACCAGCACTCTAGCACACAGCAACTCGATTCCTCCATAGGATGTCTGCAGAGCGACAGGGTTAGCGGTAATTCCCTATCATTATTCTAACCCGTCGCTCTAAATCCTCTAATGCTTTGCACAGCACAGCTCTTTCAGTGCTCTTCCTGGTGTGCTATTATAACCCAGTACCAAGAACCACCTTGGGGAAAATTTCCTTGTGAACTGGGAGTAGTAGGCATTCCTTGTTGAAGTAGATAGCACTGTGTTTGAGGTGGAGCATTGTGTGGATGGTATTGATATGGTGGAAAAGTCAAGATTTCCATCCAGCCAGTCACCTAGGTACTTGAAGTGGGGAATAACTTTAAGGAGGATGCCTCCAAGATAGAAAAGACTAGGGGGAAGGGGAACCTTGTAAGCTTTTGGTGTTGCAGAAGGTCAAAGACACCGTCTTCTTGGCATTGACTCTAAGTTGGTGGGATTGGAACCGATATTGGAGTTCTTTTTTTTTTTTTCATACAGCTATTTCTCCCAGGGACAGTCGGTCAGTCTCTCAGCACTGTTCCCCTGGCCTATGACTGACACTCAGCTCCTTTGACCAAAGTGGATTCCCTCTGTGACAGGTCCAGAAAGGGAGGGCTATCTTCCCCAGGTGCATAAATCCAGTTTGCCCTGACACCCATGTTGTTTTTTCACAATTGACATGAAACCTTTTAGAAATATATATTTTGCTATTGAGCTAACCAGTGAATTCATGAAAAGGAATATTTTCATTATGTCTGATTGTATTTATGTTGTACCTGAAATGTAAATCCCTCTTTCTCTTCTGTTATGTATCTGCAAATTGACCAAAGATACATTGTAATTGTCTCTATTGTTTTTTACTTAGAATAACTTAGCTAGTAATCTTTCTAGTTCTCATGTGAAAAGGTATGTGTTAGACAGTATGGCCCCCTGCTCCCTCTGAAAGCAGGCACATGCTGACAGTTCAGGGGCCTTTTATATACTGCAAGAATAAGGGATGGGGAAATTGGGCACACACCAGTGCACCACACCGCATGACCAAACAATCATGTGATGAGTGCTAGCAACTTGAATTAGCATCCATTATATTTATCACAAGTCCACATTCTATACATATTCGTATCTGAATTAGTGAGGGTGGCTTACTGTTCAGAACAGTACTACTGTACCGACAATTAGCTGTCCATTATTTTTCACTATCCATGTATGTTTGCCAATTGTCGACAATAGCAAATAACGTGAAAATAAACAGTGAACATTTTCTACAGTATATAGTAATTTGTGTTGAAGTCTTAAGGCTGTGATATTGAAGGAACTGTGTTAATACTACATATACATAAAGGAGTAAAATGCTTATTTTGTATTGGAGTGTTGGCTGGTGTGCAAAGGCACTACTGGGGAAATGGTTCTCTTGAAAAATAAATTCTAAATTTGAGATGGCAAGTTTTATTCTTTATAGCTGCCTCCTCTTCTGCTACAGCTCCACAGGGATCAGTCATCCGTGTTCTTTTGTTGGCGGTAATCTACAGGTTTATAATTTTGCTGTTGACTCCATATTGTCAGAACTGTGGAACTGTGTATTTTTTAAACATACAATATCCCTAAATATCTATTCATGTATATTGTGTTTTTTTATTTCAGAACTGACATGTTCTCCTTTTCTTTCTCTTAAACAGACCTCATCTGTAAATCCTGCCATTCACAGAGCTCTAAGGTACATCAATCACTAATATGCAATAATATTGTGTTTTTTTCATTGTCTCCACTGATGTCTTTGAATCATTGTATTTCCATAAAAAAAACTGTCTTCTTGTTCATGTTGACAGGCATTATTTCAATATTTTTGGCTAGTGCTGGGTAAATTGTTGTGATAATTTTAGACTCCCAAGATATCAAACTGCTGTTGGCCAGCGTTGTTTTCTGTACAAGTCAGTTGTAGACTAGAATGTCTTACCTACAGAGTTTTAGCAACTTGCCTCTTATTTCAGGTTTAAAATCCCATTGAAAGGACATTTTTTTTACCAAGTTGAAATCAAAATGTATATTTTTACTTGATTATGTATGTAATTTGTAAGTTGTGTATTTGTACCTGTTTTTTTTTTTTTACTTCTATACCTTTGTGCCTGGGTCCCCCTTGAAAATGAGCATTTGATGCTGATGTTAACAAATCTAATAAATATATAAATCAGTAGTGTGTAAAATTACAGGTAAAGTATAAGGTACTGTTTGAAGTGCTCAGCTCTGGTGTGGATTTGTAGTGAAACAATATATGAAATAATTTAAAAGACAACCTTAGTACAAATGCTGGAAGAGCATTTCCAAGAAAGTCAAATTTTAAAGCAGTGCAAAATCACATATGCCCCAATAATGTAGGGCAATTATTATTATTAGGATTGTTATTATCTGAAGTTTATGGCAGGAGATCCTGTAAGATACAATACCTCACTTTCATGGGGTCTCAAAATGTATAAAAACAATGAGGGATCTTACTTTGATGAAGGCTCTTGCAGCAGGCAGCACTGTTAGGATTAAGTCATCAGGCACATAACATGGAACACTTTCTAGCTAGTAGTCAACAATGAGGGTCTGCCCACCACTGATGTCACCCTCTGATGTCAGCCTATCTTGTAAAGGTGGGCAGTCCTCCATGCCCTCGCCAGTTCTTTCCCACCATCAACCTGTGCTTGTTGGACCTTTCAGACATCTGCTACAGTCGAGTGACATTTTTGACTTGCGGTTTGTTATTTTTTTTGCCTTTCTCAGTGAAAAATGTCTTGTTTTTGTCATTATCTTGTCGTTGGTATCTTTTCACTGACTCCTGCGACAGATTCCAGGAAGACCAAGTGTGCCTGCAGCAAGCAAATCCTGGAGAAGAACGGCCACTCAGCGTGTCTACTCTGCCTAGGCCCTGACCTCAATACCGAAGTCTGCCAAGCCTGCCAGAGCTTCAACCAGACCACATGGAGATGATGAAGGAAAACCTTAGAGTGTTATCGCCTTCAACAAAAGTTAGCCCCCATGGAGAGGAAGCTGCAGGAACAGAGCTCTTCCTCTTCCCCAGTGATTTCTTCTGGGGCTTCCACTCCTTGTGTGTCCTGGGAGGAGTTGTCAGGTAAACACAAGCACAAACAGGACAAACATCAGGACTAGGATCGATCTTCCTCCTGTTCATAGTTACCTTTGAAGGCCACAACCTCTTCTGGTTCTTCTCCCCATGGGGTTCAACCTCTCTGGCCAAGCCAGCCCTCCCTTCCTCCAGGCATCCTCTAGCCTCACCACCCACCCTTGTTTCTGTCTCAGGCAGCACCATGATAGGTTGGGTTCTTCTTCCCCAGGCCTACAACCCCTGCATCTCAGACCCTTAGTTCCTCCAGGTCCTCAGCTGGATGGCTTGTCCAGTTCTGGCTTGGATGTCAGGTCCTGGCCCGATGTCCCCCCAGCTTTGACGCTTTCTTTGCTGGTCCCTTCCCTGTGGGTCCCAATGATGGCCCATCAAACCAGTGCCTGCTGATTCCCACTCTGGCGGAGCATCAGCTTTAGCCAATGGGGTCCCCTTCCCAGGTGCCTACCTCATCTGTTCTGCTGACTCCACTGGACCCTCTTCCAGGACCTTCCTACCTGACACCCACCAAGCCAATGCCATCAGGGCTCACACCTTGGCCTACACTGACTCCTACCCTGATGCCGGTCCCTAGTATGATGTTGGTCCCTCCTGGGCCTACACTGGTCCCTCAGCCAATGCCTGGCCCTTTTCCAGAGTATTCTTCCCTGCCACCTCTGCTGGTCTCACCTTCACTGGCCGCTACACCTGTGCCAGTTGCCCTGGGACTGCAGCTGCTCCCGCATCTAGTGCCCATTCCATATCCAGGCTATCCTGCACCTGCCTGCTGCTTCTTTTTCCTCATCTGGTGCTGGATTATCCTTATCCTTGGGCTAACCCTTATGGGCTGCCAGTGGACTATGCTTCTCTGTTCTCAGCATGGTGGGACTTCTTGCAAAACCAGGCCCCTGTCCAGGCCCTTGCTGGCCCCCAGGCCAATGCTGGCCACCCCCCCCATATGCCTGCTTCCAGTAGGGGGAGTAGCCAGCCTCCCCAGACACTGTTGAATGTGGACCCTTGGACTAACATTGGTGCGGGCTCCCACTCGCTCGAACAGCCTCCTCTACCCTTCGACCCTGAAGCTTCATAAGATGAGGAGTCGATCTTTTTAGAACATTCGGTCACCCCCAAAGAGTCCTCAGAAGGGAAGGAGGCCACAAAAGTGGCCTGCAAGTCTCCCCCGGTGGACCCCCTCCTTTATGGAGATCATGCATCATATTGAGATGATTATGGGCTGGTGAATTGAGGGGCAGGATCCCAAGCAGTGCCAATTGGCAGCACACTTATGTCAGCCTGACATCCTATTAGTGATTGTCCCCCCTCTGTTCAATCCCTATGATGATGCCACCAAAGTCTCATGGAGGCATCCTTCTGCTGTCCCATCCTTACCCAAGAAGGCAGACAGAAAATGTCATGCACCTGGTGGCAGGCCCTGTTTGGGGTCTCACCCCAAAGCAGACTCTGTGGTGATCAATGCAGCACACAACCATACCAAGAAACTGACACCTCAGTGCTCTCCCTCCTTATCAGGAGTCCAGGCAGTTGGACTATATGGGTTGGAGGGGGTTTTGCCTCCTATACCATCACTGTTTGCACTCTCAGTTACTAATTGCATATGATTACATACCAAAACTCTCTTTCAGACACTTCTTAGGGTATATAAAGCTAAAGCAATATTAATAATGTTATACTCAACTGAAATCTGGGGATTAGAGCAAAATAGTGTAACACTGGAACCTATCCAAAATCTTTTCCTAAGAAATGCACTAGGGTTCCCAGGAGTAGTATCAGATGCCCACTTAAGAAGGGAAAGTAACCTTCAAACTTTAGAAACAGGAGTTAATATAAGATTATTAAACTGCTGGAAAAGAATGGTTACTACCCCCAATGTCAAGCTAAGATATGCCTGCTGGAAAGAAACAATGCTGCATCTTAAAGAAGGAATATACCACCAATCCTGGTTTAGTAAATTAAGTATAAAAATTCAGAAGGCAGTAATACAAACTAGTTATGACAGCTGGGCACTAACTAACATTTCAGAATAGACAAAGAATGTAAGAATTAGATGGTTAGACATTAGTGCACAAATGGATTATATGAAAATTGGTTCAGCAACAATGTTCACACAATATAAGTCACTAAATGTACAAAATGAACTTCAGAATTACTCAGATTGGTGCCAGAACTCCCTACACAGAAAAATGTTTGCTAGATTACACTTTGATATCCATTCTCATTATAAACCTCAAACAATAGCTTGGGACAAGTTGAACGAAGTTCGAATATGTAGATGTTATCAAACTAAACATCTGCCAACTTCACACCTGCTGCTTGACTGCCCTCTTTTAGATGAAGTAAGGAAAACCTGGCTGGATCTGTTTATAAACAAAATGAAAGGTCTTAATAGAGATGAACTCACTAACAGATTATTAAGAGGTCAAAATATAGCCATTTCTTGTGCAGCGATTAAATTTTATCTGGAAATCTGTGAAATTTTGCACATCTGAATGATGTATTATAAAGCTCTATATGTGTATTTATTACTGTGATTTTAATATTTGTATTGTTTGATTTGATAAAATTGTATTTTTATACAGGAAATCAATTTGTTAGGACATATGTCCCATTTTCAACAAAGTCCTATATTAGAAGCAAATGTACAGAAGGAAGACAAAATCGCATACGACAATTAAGACTTAATAAGTAACAAATATCAAAAAGTAAAACATCTTTCGTTAAAACCTGTACAGATGGTCCTCAAATATTTGAATAGATTAGTCTTAAAATTAGTCAAGCTAGTAATACACCTCAGTTCATTAGGTAATTTATTCCAATTACTTGCTATGTTATTTTGTAGTGTTGTATCTCCCATTTTGTTAAACGATCTGTGCATTGGAATTCTTGTAGCAGAGTTTCTTGTAGTAACTCTTTGTCCACGTAGGAATTCTTGTACAACATAATGAGACAAGGGGTGTTTATTTTTGTTATAAGTAAGGATTAAGCAACGAGAGAGGATGGGTCTACTGTGGAGCTAATCCATGGTTGGGGGGGTTGGACCACGAGGCCGAAGGCCGAGTGGGTCCAACCAACCAACCATGGATTAATTCCACTGTAGACCCATCCTTTCCAGTGGCTTAATCCGCTTGTAACATGGCAAGGACTATAGCTACTTCATATGCATTATTATTAAGAACATACATCAATATGACTTAACTGCACTGAGAACATCAGGTTCCTATCTCTCACTAATCTCTCTATAACGTTCACTTTACTTTCAAACATGCACGTGCACGTTGTACATCTTACATGCATTTATATACTTATGTGCTTTTCGTGAAATTGAAACGAGGTGACTAAAATCTGCAGCACTACTATACATCCTGCTGCCTGTTGCTAATTCTCTTCTCTATGGCTTCTCTTCTCCTGTATCACGCCCACTGTCTGGTGTTTCGGTGGCTGGCGCCTGTTGCACTCTGGGTATGTGTGGCAATTTGCGTTGGTATTTTGTAATCTACTTAGCTCTGCAGCACCTGTAAGCAGATGGCTTTTTTTACACGGTAGAAAAGAATTGCGTTCTAGTGGAACATCTCTGATAGTTCGGCATATGAAAACATTTCTATGTGACAAGGGCTTCAAGTGTAAACACAGCATTGTCCGAAATGTTCACCTTAATAGTAAAGTGGATTGTGAATGGGATCTGGTAAATTAATTGTACTGGGCACTCTGTCTCATGGTGACCGATAATAAAGAGCCCTCTGTGCTCCTTCCGAAATGGCATTAACAATCGTGTATGTGGGGATATAGGTTGTTGGGTACATAAATCCTCTTGTTTAGGGGTTTGCTTTATGTTTAACAGTAGGATTGTTTCCTTTCTTTATAACAGGTTTTGGTACACTGTAGTGTCAACTGGCTTAAAATGGTATGCTACATCAGACATTCGTCCTCTCCTCTCTCCATTGGACCGTCTCCTTTTCCTCCAGCTGTTCTGCTATCCCTCTCCAGAAAAAGATGGTTAGACTCCTGCAGTAAGATTTGATCTGCTTTACACACACACACACACACACACACACACACACACACACGAATAAAGTAGATCTTAAAAAATAACATGTCCATTTTTTGATGTGACGTATTGTGTGTACACTTTTTATATTAGACTTCTTCCGCTGTACTGCAACTATAAGAGCAATAGACATCAGATGTTACTGTCATACCTTTACAATACACATTTTTAGAACATTTCTAAGAGGCACAGGGGAAGAGAGGACTTTATTGTATGTTTAGTAACTGGGAAGATGGGATGACTTTATATATTCTGTAACTCCCTTTATTAGCTTGTAAATTATGAATTACTAGTAAACGAGACCCTTAAAATGTACTTTTTGACGTCACGCGCTGTATGCAGTCTTCTTATACCAGTCTGGCTCGAGCAGGATTGGAAGTGTGTTCTAATTATTTTTGCATGCAGCCGGTGTCTACCATGATCTACTGTGGTATTAAACCATGGTTGTTTATGTACCACATGATGCCATTAGTCCAATCTCAGTCCTTTATTTGGCTTTCCTTTTTTGTGTGCCATGTTACAAAGTATGTTATGGCACGTGTTAAGCCATGAAAGCTATTGTGTCTGTCTTATGACTATACACTTTGTCTTTGTTAATAATACATTTTTAGAGTGAGATATTGTACAGGCTGAGTTACTGTTCCGAGAGAGAAACAGTGAATGACAGTTACAGTATACAGTATAGTGCTTCTTTTGCTGCCATTCATGCAATAAAAGTATAGAACTGAGTTGTTACAGTTAGCACAGGACAGTCCTAAGGCTGGTCACTCAGGGAGGGATCGTACCTTTGCTAGACTGCTGTACAGATTTTACTGGCCTAGAATTCATGAAGATGTTGCAGCTTGCTACCCACTGCAGTTCTTGTACTGAATGTCACAAAGTAGCCCTAGTGACTAAACAAGCATTTGTCAATGCCAGATGTTTGATACTTGGTAAAGAATTTGTTTTTTTTTGCTATTTTAGACCCACATTTTAAAAATACTTGTTTTAGGATTTACCTTGTAGACATGACATGTGCCATTTACAGAATACGGGCTGAAATTTCATTTCACACCAGAGATGTGAAAACACATTCTTTCATGATTTTAAAAATGACATGACACGTTTATGAGGTGGTGTGAAAAAAAGGCAATGCTGAAAGGCTGGAGTCAAAATATTGAAAATTAGTGATGTTATAAATGAACGCAGAAATTGTGTAATGTTCAGTCATAACCTGGTCATTTTACGGTACCTGTACACCAAATTTTCAGCATAACCTTCTTATTACCCCACCTAATGAACCCGGTAGGTAAAAAGAAAAAATTACTCCCCTTAGTATTGTGTTTCTTCTAATGGAGTCTTGCTGTATTCTGATATATGCAGTTAGCCCCAGCACTTAAACTGCTCTGGAGAGGAAAGAGTTAACTCTCTGCAGGAAGCATAGAACGTTGAGCTTGAGCTCAGTTTCAAACCTCTGTCTGCAGCACTTCAAAATGTAACTGTCAGATTGTTATGAGCTATTACTAACTAACTATATTTCTTAAAGTGGAAATTGTAAAAAAATATAGCCAACAGGCAACAAATTTTTGGTTCTCCCAAAAAGACTCAAATCAAGAACCCAAAATAGTAACCAGGTAAAGAACCAACATATAGCTACCAAAACAGCATAACAATAACCCACTCCCCCCTTCTAGAAAGGAAGAGTGCCAAGTACACCCCTGAGGTGCAACACTGTACCTGCCAGCCCACTTCCCAAAACCAGGTTCTGAGAGGGGAGGCAGGGAGGGAAGTCAGAATACAGCAAGACTCCATTAGAAAAAACAAAATTACTAAGGTGAGTAATTTTTTCTTCAAACAACATGAAGTCTTGCTGTATTCTGATATATGCAGACTACCAAGCAGTACTGCCATGGAGGGGGGTACTGAACCAATTTTGGGAATAGGCTGTGCAGTACTGCTGTTCCAAACTGAGCATCACTCCTAGCCTGGATATCCAGAGAGTAATGCTTGGTAAAAGTATGGACAGTTTTCCAGGTGGCTGCTTTGCATATTTCTAATAAAGGTATATCCCTGGCAGCAGCCAGAGAAGCAGCTGTACCCCTAGTTGAATGAGCCCTCAGGCCTGAGGGGGGAGGGGGTATTTTGCCTAGCTTTTCATAGTAGAACTGGATACAAGAGACAATCCACCTGGCAATAGTTCTCTTAGTAGCAGGTTTACCTTTTCCCACTTCACCATAAGTGAGAAGCAATTAAGGACAGTTAAACCTAAGTGCCTTAGTATGCTCAGTGTAGTAGCTAAGTGCCCTCTTAACATCCAAACTGTGTCATCTTCTTTCTCCTGAAGAAGAATGATCGGTGAAGAACACAGGAAGAGACATGGACTGGTTCAGATGAAAATCTGAAACCACTCTGAGTAAGAACCTCCTATTGGTTCTAAGGACCACCTTATCTCTGTGGAATGAGATAAAATCTGGATCCACTAACAGAGCTTGTAATTCACTAATACACCTGGCAGAAGTGATAGCTACCAGGAACACAGTTTTCCAAGTCAAATATTTGAGTTCTGCTGAAGCCAGTGGCTCAAAAGGGGGTTGCATAAGCTGAACAATGCAAACATTATGACCCCAAGCAGGGACAGGGTCCCTAAAGGGAGGGTTGGTATGAACCAAACTTTAAAGAATTTACGGAAGACAGGATGAGATACCAGGGAGGAAACCTTCCCCACTGACAGGAATGCAGGGACAGCTGCTAAATGAACTTTCAAAGTGGCTGGCCTGAGGCCTAGGTCATTGAGATGAACCATGTAATCCAGAACTGTAGCCAGATCAGCAGTATCCGGTAAGACATCCATATTGGAACACTAAATGCTGAATCTCTTCCATTTGGAATTATAAGTTTTTCTGGTGGCAGGTTTTCAAGAGGCTTTGCAACTATCCAGAACCCCTTGAAACAGGTGCAGACCTGCATACTCTAACTCTTCAAGAGCCAAGCCTTGCGGTTGAGAGCCTGAAGGTTGGAGTATCAGATTCTTCCCTGAGAGGAGGGTAATGGATTGTGCTTCTTGGGAAGAGACAGATGAAGATAGACTGCTAGGGACGTCAGTAGGGGATACCAAGGCTGTCTGCCCCAGTCTGGTGCAATCAGGATTACCTTGCATGGTTGTGACCTGACCTTGACCAGTACCTTGAATAACAGAGGAAAAGGAGGAAAGGCATACAGGGATCCCCCCCCCCAATCCAGAACCAGAGCATCCAGGAGAACTGTGCCCATGACTGGAGGTCTGCAACAGAAGAGAGGAAGTTGATGATTGTCTGGAGCTGCAAATAGATCTATCTCTGGAGTGCCCCATCTGGAGAAAATTACTTTCAATATGAAGGGGTCCAGGGTCCATTCATGATGGCCCTGAGAGATCCTGCTCAGGGCATCTGCTAGCACATTGTCCTTCCCTGGAAGATGAACTGCTACTAGAGATGCCTGCAGGGCATAAGTCAGAGACCATATTTTCATGGCTTCCATGCACAAGGCCTTAGACCGAGTGCCTCCCTGCTTGTTGATGTACCACATGGTGGTGGTGTTGTCTGTCCTGACCTGAACCACCTTGTTCCTCACTGAGTCTGAGAAAGCTTGGAGAACCAGGAATACTGCCCTGAGTTCCAGAAGATTAATATGAAGTAGAGACTCCTGAGGGGACCACACCTCTTGTGCTGTGAGGACTCCTAAGTGAGCTCCCCAGCCCAGTAGAGAGGCATCTGTGGTTAGCACCACTGAATGAGTCTGACTGATGAATAGGACTCCTTGTCTGAGATTGTCCTGATCCAACCACCATTGGAGAGCTTGGACTAGAGTCTGAGTTACTGGAATCAATTTGGTTAGAGGATCTTTTTTCTGAGACCAAAAGGACCTCAGATGGAACTGAATGTCCCTCATTTGAAATCTGGTTCCCTGTACCACCGCAGTGGAAGCTGCCATGTGGCCCAGGAGCTGAAGAAAATGTCTTGCTGGTCGAGATACCAGAAGGCGGAAAGAAGAAGAAGCAAGATCTGTAAGGGCCTTCACCCTTACCAAGGGAAGAAAAGCTTTGCTTGGGCAGTATCCAACTCTGCCCCTATGAAGGTAAGGAGTTATACTGGTTCAAGAACTGACTTTGGCAGATTGAGAAGGAACCCTAGGGAAGTAAGCAACTGTTGTGTCACTTGTAGGTCTGAATTGACTTGGTCTGGAGACTGTCCCATGATGAGTCAATCATCCAGTTATAGAAAAATGGAGATATTCTGTCTCCTGAGAAAGGCCACTACTACTACTAGGCATTTTGTGAACACCATTGGAGCTGATGTTAGGCCGAAGGGCATTGCTCTGAACTGACAATGACCTGAAGACAATTTGAACCTGAGGTACTTTCTGTGGGAGCACCTAATTGGGGTGTGAAAGTAGGTATCCTTGAGGTCCAGGGAAGCTAACCAATCCCCTGGCCTTAGATAGGGAAGAATTGCTCCCAGAGTCACCATTTTGAATCTTGGCTTTAAAAGGTGCTTGTTTAGGTATCTTAGGTCTAGGATGGGCCGCCATTCCCCTGTCTTTTTTGGGGTAAGGAAGTATCTGGAATACAGAGCCTTGCCCCTGTACTGAGTAGGAACTCTCTCTACAGCCCTGAAGGTTAGTAGAGAAGAAACCTCTGCTTGTAGAGCAGTGGTCTCAGAAAAGTTTGCAGGTGGAAAGGACTTGGTCCTCAGTTTTGGAAACTTTGCAAAACTGAGAGCCAATCCCTGGCTTACTACCGCCAGGACCCACCTGTCTGAGCTAACAGACTTCCAGGCCTGGAAGTAGTAAGCCAGCCTGCCATCTACTGGGATTGGGGAGTCGACCCAGGCTGACACATGAGGATGTCTGCTTGGCAGGAGCCTTGGACTGAGAGGAGGATGCAGCCCTGCTCATCCCCCTTCTGCCGCTCCCTCTGAAGAACCCCTTCTGAGGAAAAGGAGAGGAGGCCTGTGCCTGGTAGAAAAGCATGTGAAAAGGCCTGCCCCTGCCCCTAGACTGCTGCCTCTGAGGAGTTGTCTGCCTTTTCTTGGCCTGTGCACTCCTGTAGGTGGTCCAGTACTCATCCATTTTCTTCATGTAATTCTCTGTCTGCTCCCCAAACAGAGAATTACCCACCACAGGGAAATCCATGGCCTTAGCCTGAGTGTCCTGTGAGAGGCTAGTACATATGAGCCAAGCAAACCTCCGAAGAGACACAGATGTAGCCATGACTCATGATGCCACATCATTTGAGCCCACATCAGCATGAAATTGAATCTTGGATGCCTCAATCCCATCAGCAGCCACCTCCTCCAGCTCTTTGGCTAGCTGGGGGTAGGCCTGTTTAGCCATCTTCAGAACAGTATCCCATCTGGACTTCTGGTATCTGGCTGTGTAGGCCATATAATTTGCCTGCCTGAGCCCCAAGGAGGATGCCGAGTACTGCTTTTTGGCCATAGCATCCACCTTCCTAGAGTCTTTATCTGGGGGGTATGAAGCCAAAGGTATGTTAGCCGTGTCACAGGCTGCAGCCTGTACTACCCCAACATGGCTGCATTGGTGGAACAAGAACTCTGTACCTGAGCCTGAAAGCATATACCTCCTGTCCATTCTTTTATCTACAGGAGGTAAAGAATTTGGAGATTGAAGAACTTTCTGTGTCTGTTTCCCAAAAGATTTATGGAGGGGAATCGACAACCTTTTGGACTCTAGGATGTCCATCATTTCCATGAAATCAGGCTTCTCTTGTTCCTCAAGAGCTTCAACCAAGGGAAGCTGGAGGGTCTCAGCCACCTTCTTGTAGAACAAATAGTGGGATGGGGACTCAGAAAGCCTGGGAGGGGAAACATTAGAAGGCCTGTCTAGGGAGATGTCCGGTTCAATGGTCTCATCCAGACCTTCATCACCATCATCATCATCATAATCGTCATCCTGTTCTTCCTCTCCCTCCCACTCTGGTTCATAAAATTCATCTGGAATATATTCCGGACCGGGGGAACTGACCGAACTGAACGCCTACCGAGAGGCGCCGTATCAGATGGAACCGGATGGAATGATTCTACAATACTTATCGCCCTGGCTATTTCTTCAGCAGTTGGATGCTGCGGTTCTGAATCCAAACCGGCCGACTTCCGTTTTCACTTCGATGGAACCAACCCCTCAGGATTAGATCTCCTCTTGCCATGGGGAGTATCGCTCAGGTCAGTGGGCACTCCCTCAGGTTCGGTAGGAACCAAACTGGGCTGGCCATCTGGATTAGAGGACTTCTCTGCCTCCTTTTCCCTGATCCTACCCAACCTCTTTTCTAGGGTGGCCTTTGGGAAATTTTTACAGATTTGGCAGTCTGAATCAAGGTGGTCAAACCCCAAACAATAAACACAAGCGATGTGAGGGTCTTCCTTAGCAAAGGCATCCCCACACTCACCACAGTGTTGAAACCCAGTGGGCCCGTTTTTTTTCTTGGGTTTCTCAGACATGGCCAGGCTACAGACTTACCCTTTACAGCTTAATAGCCAGGTAAGACCCTCCTATCGGTTACCAACTGTGTTATGGGTCATGGAAAAAAACGTGTAAGATCACATTTTTTTTTAAACCGATAGGAACTGGTACCTCACACTACAGAAAGAAAAAATAGATAAACCCTAACACAATCGGTTCCTAACCGGACTGATTGACAGGTTTTACAATTTCCACACAGAAAAAAATATAATAAACCTATAGTCCACTACCTACAACACTTACTGTACCGCAGACTGGGATTTGAAGCCGAAAAACAACAAAATCGGTAGTTAAACTGATGGATTCTAAACCGAACCGACTGTAGCGAAGGAGCGCTCTCCAGAGCGACTGTTCAGTTAGGCAGAGTAAAGAATCTGATGGTTACACTTTGAAGTGCTGCAGACAGAGGTTTGAAACTGAGCTTGAGCTCAACGTACTATGCTTCCTGCATAAAGTTAACTCTTTCCTCTCTGGAGCAGTTCAGGTGCTCGGGCTAACTGCATATGTCAGAATACAGCAAGACTTCATGTTGTTTGAATATTCAAATCCCCACCAAAACGTCATTCTGCATCATAGAAATATCATTCCATGCCACATGTACAAAAACACATTTTGGCCAGGATTTGAAAAATGACAGCTGTCACATTCATGAGGTGCTGTGAAGAAATGGCTATTTTAAAAATTTGGGGTCAAAATATTGAGAATTACCCAAGTTATAAGCCTGCATTCATAAATTTCAGCGTAGGCTCATAGCTTTGTTTTTAATATTTTTGCCCTAAATTTTCAACATACTGTAGCCTTTCTATGACTCCACCTCATGAACAAGTGCAGAGAAAATGTTCAACTCCTGCCCAAAAGGTGATTTTGTGTAGCAACTGCGAAATCTTCTTTCGGGGAGTGAAAACGCATTTTGGCCAGGATTTGAAAAATAACAACTGTCAAATTCATGAGGTTCTGTAAACAAATGGCTCTTTTGAAAATTTGGGGTCAAAATATTGAAAATTGCCAAAGTTCTGAGCCTGCGTTTGCAAATTTCATTATAGGCTCATAACTTTATTTTGAAATATTTTTATACCAAATATTCAACATAGTCTTCTTATGACCCCACCTCATGAACAAGGGCAGAGAAAATGTTTAACTCCTGCCCATAGAAAAATACCTTCTTGGACTTTGTTAATTTCCTTGAGGTACTTGAAAGTTCCAGTCATGTCCCCCCTCTCCCTCCTTTCCTCGAGGCTATACATTTTAAGCTGCTTTAATCTCTCTTCATATGTCTTCTGGTGCAGACCCTGCACCATTTTGATTGCCCTCCTCTGAACAGCCTCTACTCTGTCTATGTCTTTGCAGAGATGGGGTCTCCAGAACTGCACACAGTACTCCAGATGGGGTCTCACCAACTGTCTGTACAGAGGGATAACAACTTCCTTTTTCTTCTCTTGATGCCTCCCCTATGCATCCCAGTATCCTCCCAGCCCTCCTTACTGCCTTCTCACATTGCTTGCCCACCTTTAGGTCATCTGATATAATTACTCCCGGGTCCCTTTCAATTTTTGTTGTTGTTAGTATATCAGCCCCCATAGTGTACTCTTCCCCTGGGTTTTTGTTTCCCAGGTGCATTACCTTGCACTTATTTTCATTGAATCTGAGCTGCCATACATTTGACCATTCTACCAACCTTGCCAAGTCCCTTTTCATCCTTTCCACCCCACCTTGAGTATCAACCCTGTTTCAGATCTTTGTGTCATCTGCAAGGAGACATACTTTTCATTCCAGGTACTCTCCAATGTCACTTATAAAGACATTAAAGAGGACTGGTCCCAGTACTGAACCCTGTGGTACCCTGCTAGTTACCCTCCTTTCTTCACTGTGAACTTCATTTACTGTTATCTTTTGCATCCTGTTGTCCAGCCAATTTATTATCCAGACTACCACCTTGGGACCCACTCCAAGGCTGGCTAACATGAATATTAATTTTTTGTGTGGGACTGTGTCCAAAAGGTGATTTCATGCAACAACCACAGAATCATCTTTCAGAACATATTTGCCTAAATTCACTATAATTGTTCATGAGGTGGGGTCCCAAAAAAAAAAGCATGTTGAAAATTTGGGGCAAAAATATTAAAAGATGGCCAAGTTATGCCACTAAGTTCAAACCCCTATTTAAATACATTGGACTGACTGGGGGCCGGAGTAAGGAGCATAAATAGATAATACAAAAAAATACACTGAACCGCATATCTGATTTCCTCAGTTCACAGTCTGGCTTTGAATAGTGAAGACGTGTCTGTGGTTCAAAGAAGATTATGGCATCAGATCCCAGATGGGCAAGTTAGGGCTTGGGTGGGGGTGCAGGGGTGGGCGCTGACTGGGAGGGTCAGGTGGGAGGGACTAATGGTGCAACAGACATCGATAGACAGTTTCTGTTTTACAGGGTTATAAAGAAAAAATGACAAGTGAGTTTTCATATTTCGGGTAATTGCACTGGGATTGGGCACCCCCCAGTGTCAATGTTACATTTATGGAGTGGGGTGTGGGGTGGTGGATACTGAAAGGGAGTGCCGGTGGTGGGGGGGGGGCAGTTAAGGGGCACCAGCAACAGACATCAGTGGATGTTTTTCTTTATTACATGAGATATTATTGGGCTGCAGTGGTGTCCCATAGTTAAGGTTGAGTAGGGTGTTCAGTGGTAAACTACTAACTCTGAACATTAATATCTTTGGCACCATGTGACAAAATGACCTACAATTTTGTATATGTTGTCTAGTAGGCAAGGTATTGATATGTGGAAATTTTTATCTATCAATCAATCAATCAATCAAAACTTTATTTATAAAAAGGCTTCGTTCTAAAAACCAAGGTGCCTGTACTTCACATAATAAAACAATATTAATAAAAACAATAAAATTAACCACACTAATAATACTTAAAAATCATTATATGCTTGTTTAAAAAGATACGTTTTAAGTGCTCCCTTAAAAGTTTCGATGGTCGGGCAATCTCGTACCTGACGAAGTAGAGAATTCCACAGGGTCGGGGCCACAAAACTAAAAGATCTGGCCCCGGAAGTCTTCAAACGAACCCTGGGAATCTCTAGCAATCCCTCGTCAGTGGATCGGAGAGAGTAGGGGGGATAGTAGGGATGAAGAATATCTTTCAGGTAGCTAGGTCCCTGATCATGTAGGGCCTTATAGGTCAGCAAACTGACCTTGAAGGAGATACACCAGCATATTGGCAGCCAGTGCAGTCCGTGAAGCACAGGCGTTATGTGACTGGTCCTAGAAGAACCAGCCAATAGTCTGGCTGCTGCATTCTGCACTAGCTGCAAACGGCGAATATCAACCCCCCGGTAGCCCAACATACAGGGAATTGCAGTAGTCAAGATGGAAGGTAACGAAGGCGTGGACCAAAGTAGGGAGATCATCGGAAGGAACCAGGTGCTTCACCCGGGCAATGTTCCTCAGGTGGTAAAAAGTGGCTTTGACAACTGCCAACACCTGTGATTTAAGTGTCAAACAGCTGTCAAAAACAACGCCCAGATTTCGCACCCGATCTGAGGTAGTTAGCTGGACACCCCCAAGCCATAAGCCCGAGGGAGATCCAGCCGACAAACCCGCCTCCTGGCGACCTGGGTCCACGACCAACACCTCAGTTTTTCTTGGATTCAACTGCAGCCAACTCACATTCATCCAGTCCTGGATTTCGGCAAGACAGTTATTGAAAACCGAGAGAACGGCATCTTGGCCGGGTACAAAGGACATGTACAGTTGATTGTCATCTGCATAGCTCTGAAAACTCAAACCGTACCACCTAATGATTGATCCCAATGGCAGCATGTACACAGCAAACAACATGGGTGCCAAAATGGAGCCCTGCGGTACCTCACAGGATAGGGGGAATGATGTTGAGGAAAAAACCTCAGACACCACCCTCTGAGTCCTACCCTTGAGGAAAGATCGAAACCAACTGAGGACTGTACCAGACAGTCTACAGATAAACCACAGGCGTTCCAGCAGCACACCATGGTCCACTGTGTCAAATGCTGCAGAGAGATCAAGAAGGACCAAGATAGAACAGGTCCTTTGATCTCTCACTATCCGGAGATCATTTAGTACCCAGACCAGAGCCGTCTTGGTACTATGTCTCTTCCTAAATCCGGACTGGAGAGAATCATAGACATCGTGGCTGGTTAAATGATCATCCAACTGTGTCGCAACCACCTTCTCAATAACCTTTCCCACAAAGGGTAGGTTAGAGACAGGTCTATAATTAGCTAGACAGTCCGGGTCCAAGGAGGGTTTCTTAAGAAGGGGCTGAACCAAAGCCTCCTTCAGAGGATTTGGAAAAATCCCCCTCTCCAAAGACCTCCAGACTATCTCAGCCAAAACCGGACCGATTTTATCTATGCAGCCCACTAGGAGACGTTTAGGGCCCGGATCCAGACTACAGTTGGTCGGACGCAATAATCGGATGACCATCACAATGTCATTGATTGTGGGAAGGCTGAAGTCGGACCACACAAAGCCGGTGTCCGACATCTCCTGTCGACCATCACTACTCCCACTAGAGAGCGTCAGGCAGACATCAGACCTGATTTTGGCAACCTTATCTGAAAAGAATTGAGCAAGCTCCTCACACCATTCTTGAGAAAAGGCTCTTCTGGGCTGAAGACAGATTGGATTGCACAATCTGTCCACAGTCCGGAAAAGCTGAGCTGGTCTATTCTGAGCAGCAGCAACAATCTCTCTGGACAGGAATTCTGCCTTCTTATGAGAGATTGCTGATTGATAAACCACATAATGGTCCATCAATCTAAGTTTGTCACAATCCAAGCCTGACCTCCGCCAACATCTCCCTAATCTTCATCCAGCTCTCCTCAACTCCCTTAGAGTCTCATCAAACCAAGGAGACCTAGGGCGAAGAGTGAGAGGACGTACACGAACAGGTGCAATGGAATCCAGGGCCCCTGTCACTGCCTTATTATAGGCAAGAACCAAGTCCCCTGGATCCATGCAGTCATTCAGAAAACCCGATAGGTCCAGCACCGCCATCAGGCCATCTGGGGAAACACCCCTCAAAGGGCGGTACTGGACCATCTCCATAGAGGCTGGCCTACTAGGGGTGGCCTCAAAACTGAACCCAATGGAATGATGGTCAGACCATCCAACTGGTTCCACCACCAGATCTGATATCTCCATCCCCAGTAGGAACACCAAGTCCAATGAATGACCTCCAATATGGGTCGGGGAGGAAATAACCTGTGTGAAGCCCAGTGAAATCATTAACTGGCGGAAGTCTTGACCAAACTGCGAGAGTTCATCGTCAACCTAGGCATTGAAATCCCCCAGAACTAACCATCTGGGGGATCCCAATGTCAGGTCGACAATGAAGTCTGCGACTTCCTGCAGGAAAACATTCCCATCACCTGGTGGACGGTAGACGAGAAGAATCCTGTGCCCCACACCCTCGCCCATAATACATTCAAAGGAATTGACAATACCCACTGGTACTTCCACTTGGCCCAGTTCTGATCTAAAACAGATGGCAACACCCCCGCCCTTACGATCCATCCTAGGGCGGTGTATCACCGAGTACCCGGCTGGAATTGCTGAAGCCAAAACCGGGCCAGCATTTTCATCCAGCCAGGTCTCGGTGATGCACGCCAGGTCAGATGTTCCAACAAGATCCGCTATAATAGCGGTCTTGTTTTTAATGGACCTGGCATTACATAACACCACCCGAGTAGGATGAGCATCCGAGGATGACGGTGCTACCTGCTGACTACCAGCAGAACCCTTGGGAATGGGAACCAGCCAGGGAGAACCCCTTTCCTGGACCCATTTCACCCCAGGGTGTCTCCTTGTCCCCACTATCGCTATCCGCCCACTCCTATCCAGTCCCTCTCCAGGCCCAGCCCTCGTCCTCCCCCTTTTCCTGGTAATCCCCAGAGCCCTACACCATCTATATATCTCTGGTAACAGGGGAGGACAAAAAAATGGACAGAGGTCTCTGAGCCTGAAGGGGGAGTAATACCCGACCATCTTAATACCATCCCAACACATATTTACTGCGCTAACTAAATCCAAGAAACAATCCAAAAATTGCAAATTCAATCTAAATCTAAACCCAAATGAACAATAAAAAAGACCATAAAAAAGAAATATAAATACAAAATAACTTAAATCCAAAAGTATGAAATTTATAATGAAAATGAAAATATAAAAACAAAACAATTATTTTCTTTTCTTCAGCCTCCGAAGGCCCTCTCACAGCCTAAGGAGGCCAATAGAGCACAGGTACTCTCGCTTCCTGAGCCCAAAGAACCTTTTACTTTTAAATTATCATTCTAACCCCCGAGCACTCTCACTACCAGGGGGGACCAGGAAGGCACTCTCACTGCGTCAGATGTAAGAATAAAATTATTTCCTTTGTTTTAAAGTCTTAAATGGGACTGTTTAAAAAGGACTGGTCTCAGTACAAGTCAATCGGAGGATACAGATAATCCTGAAAGATGGGTCCAGTATATACACTAGCAGACCAATAACGAGTGAGGAACCCCCCCCACCACACCCCCAAAAGACCCTAATCAGACTACACCACACAGGACCCACAGCCACAGATACCCAGAGGCCAGACTAAAAAGGCCAACCTCGGGATACCTTAAGAGTACCCCAAAAGCCTCTAGCTCCCCAGAGGCAAATGAGGCAACTCCTGCTCGGTCCCAGGCAATGCAGTCCATGATCACCCAGGCACAAAATGGGGGGGGAGGGGTAGGAGCCGCCATCAGCTAATAACCATGCAAGGCCTGCTTCCCCAAATTTAATGCTGAGCACTCCACATAAAAAGTGTATAGTCAGAAAAAATAATAAGATCCAAAAACGGAGGGCAACCGATCAATGAATCGGATCCCCCTACTCACAGTACTTCGGAGCAGTTCAATCGATCAGCTTCCTGGCCCTTCAGTCCCAGACAACCCTGTCAAGCCCTCCGATCATTAACAGTCCAACAGATGATAATCCAGATGACAAAAGTCAGAAATAGATCCAACAAATCGAATGACACCAGTCCAAGAAGCTTCAAACTCCTCGATCAGCACACGGCAAAAATCCGTAGAAGATATTAAATCCAATCATGGATTGGATTTAATATCTTCATATTATCTGTGAATTTATGATAGCAGCTTGTGCAGTTTCTGAGATCCACGTGTCATTTTTTGTAAATATCTTAATTTTTTCCTATACTTAACACGTTTTTTTTTGCTGTCACCTACAGCCTACATGGACTAGAATTTGTTTCCCCAAACTTGTAGGGGGCATGTTATCATGTCCCAAGGTAGTGCCATTGACAGGTGTGGTGAAAAAATATTAAAGGGTTCTTGAGTTATAAGACTTTTAAATGTTGCGATTTCAAACCTGTACATACAAAGTAGTGGCTTTGAGATAACATTCTACGGTGAAAGTAAAAATGTTATGCCATAAATGCCTGCTTTTAAAGTCATGCCACTTGCTTGGCAGGGCAGCACACATTTTTTGTGCCGTGACAACCACCATCTTGTGTGGGACACATCAAACATGGATATAAGCTCAGAGTACCGATGAAACTACTTTCTATCCTGCCCTCTCTAATTACTGGATGTGAACAGGTATTATTTTGGAGAGGGAGTTAATTTTTGGTATCTGTTGAATAGTTTTTCCAGTTTACTTTTGCTCATTGAGCAATCTTGCTGAATCGAGAACGTGGGAGACTTGGAAGTATCGGATTGATGCCCTCCAACCACCACAGAAGGAGCAAGTCTAAGCAAGTTCATCATTGCTGTGAACCACGGTGCAGTATGATGATTGGAGCCATCGGCAGGGTCGACTCTTCCCTTTCTACTTGACACTGAGTAAATACTGTCCCTTTCCCTCTTATCTGTCCATCGATGCTGTTCAAGCCCAGTGCCTGGTGTGAAAACAGCACACAGACAGTAAAAAAGTGTGTGTATATATATATATATATATATATATATATATATACACACACAATGGGAATGAGGGATAAATGATTGCGATAACATATGTTCTAGGGACATGGATATGTTGTTCATCCACACTCATTGGCAGGTATCCTTGCCGCTTTAAATCTTGCGGAAGGTCTTCAAGCTTGCTCCTCCCACCCACCCGGGTGGTATAACTCTCGGCTCCGCCCCATGACGCCAGATCTTCCTTACCGCTTGGAAGCTCAGGTTCCTCCTTAACGCTCTCGTTTGGGACTGGTTCCTATTTCTCCGTTTTGCGGTTAAAAATAAATTTTGCAAAAAGACTTTGATCTTGATCCCTCGCGGCTGCGATGGACACATCGACTCAGTTTCGGAGATGCCCATGCGGGCAGAAGATGTTTCGGACGGATCCACACTCACGTGTGTCTACTGTAGGCCTTGAGCCGACCACCCGGGCTTGCGACCTGTGCTCATCTTTCTCGGCCCTCGTCCTCGAAGACCGTGCTGCCCGATTGCAACTGGGCGTCGAGGCGTTCCCTCGGTGAAGTCAAAGGAAGCCCGGTTGGCGGTGTCCAGCGGCGCAGTAATTTCGGCGGATCAGCTCAAGCGGATGGTCGCCTCGAAGAGGAGGCGGCGCGGGCCGTATCTTCCTCGGCCGGCATTTATCCCGCTCTCTGGGTTCTTCCTAACGGCTTCTTTTAAGAGCTTTGTCTGTCCCTCTCCACTAAGGGAGAAGGGCCACGTCCGCTGGACCTTATTCCGGTCCAAAAGAAGGACAGGGTAAGTCCCTCCGTCGGCGCTCTTGGGAGCGGAAAGGTCCCTCTCCCGAGTCGTCGGCCGTCAGCTTGATCGACCGCTCGATCGACCACTGGCCTCACGGTGTCCCGTCAGGTCAGTTGACGAGACTCCACCGCGAAGTCGAGATTTTTCTCGACCCGCTGGACGGGCTGTCGCCTTTAGCAGCCGAGATTCCCCTCTTCCGGTTCCCCGGGAGGAGTTCGGGATCCGATGGGCTCGCCTGTGCCTCGGTTCCGGGCCCTCGGATGGACCATCCGAGCCGGAAGGGAGTGCGGTTCCGGCCGACACCTCCCGCACCGACCTCGGAAATTCCGGGACTCCGGTCTTGGTCCCGGTCTCGGACTTCTTGGCGGTCCAGCCGATCCCGTCATAGGCGGTCTCGGTCTCGGCACGCGGTAAGCGGCGTCACGCTCGTCCTCGTCCTCCTCCTCGGATGAGGAGGCTTGACGTAAATTACGTCGGCCAGTGCGAGGACCTCATGTTGCTAACAGCTCCTCCTGGCCAGGATCAGCCGACCCGTCGCCTTCCCCAGCCATTAAGTGGCTGTCACCGAGCGGCCGACACAACCCTCGACTTATCCGAGGACCTATACAGGCGGTTGTTCGGCAAAACAGCTGCTCCACCGATTCGGTGGAACCTCCGCCTCCACAGCCACCTATTGGGGCTCCGACCAAGATTCTCGAGTCGGCTAAGGGTCTACCCCATCGGCTGTCAGTTACCCTCACTCCCGACCGACCTCGGCAGGTGAAGGGTGGCTCAGGCCAGAGGCAGCTCTTGAGGACTCTTCCGAGTCCGAAGATGATTCCCTCCTTTTTCTCAGCGACTGGACTTGGAGTCTTCAGGAGGTCAGTCAATGGACGATAGCCCGTCGTCCTTCCTAGGACTGCTTGGCTCATCTGGAGTCCACGGGATGGAGCTCGAACCCGTTCCAAGCAGGCAGGTATCCCCTCACGGAGATTCTGGACCGAGGATTCTCCGGCCAGGCCTTTCCGGTGGCGAGGCCATAGTGGGTCCCGGCACTGGAGCTTTGGCGCGCCCTGCTTCCTGCCCTGCGCCCGACCGGGATGGCCAGGAAGTATGCGGTCCCTACCGGTTCCCTGTCCGGTTTTCGGAACACCCCTCTGCTGAGGGGTTGGTTACCAACTAGCGTTTTCCGGTAGCGCCCGTAGCATGGGGATATGGACAAACCTCCTGACAAGGAGTCCAAGAATTGGACTATGTCGGGCGAAGAGTCTACAGCTGCGTCCTCTCTCGTAGCCGTCAGGCCAGTTCGGCCGTCCTCATGGCACATTTTTCTCATGCCCTGTTGGGCTCCTGGATGAGGTCATCCCTCATCTTCGCCCGATCTGCAGACTACGGTTAAGCAGGTGCGGGACCAGGGCAGGAGCAGTGGCCAAACAGCAGCTCCAGACTGCTTTGGATATAGGGGACTCATGTGCCAGATCGGTGGCGGCCGCGGTGGCTGTCGCGAGCGTGCTGAGGATATCCACCTTTACCCGGATACCCAGCACAAGTTGGCGGATGTTCCCTTTGAGGACTGACCTCTTGACCCTGGGGTGGAAGGTCACCTGCAGAGGATCGAGAAGTCCAATGCTACCTTGGACTCGGTCTCTTCCGCTCAGAAGGACAAAGGCCGCAAGCCACAGCCTAAGCCCTTTCGTCCTTCTGTCCCCGGCGCGCCCGGCCCAGCAACGTCAGGGCCAGCAGGCTCGGCCTTGGCATCCCAAACCCAAGCCGCCGGCTTCCTCTAACAGGAGGCAGGGAGGAAAGGCCCAGGAGGTCCCTCGGCCGGTCCCTCCTCCAAGCCTGCCCAGTGACAGGCTGAGGGGTGTCGCCCCATTCCCGTCACCTTACCCCTGGGTCCCCCCGTGGGGGGACGGCTCCGGCACTTCCGTTCCGCCTGGTCCACTGTTACCACGGACAGGTGGGTCTTGGAGGTGGTGGGAAGAGGCCTGCCTCTGGAATTCGAGCAGGCACCACCCTTCAGGCCGTGCGCCCTCGGGGCTTGGGTCCCCAGCCTCACTGGCAGCTCGTCGAGCCGACATCGCTCTCCTCCTCCAGAAGGAGGTGATAAGAGAGGTGGTGGACCCTCCTTCAGACCCAGGGTTTGTGTCCAGGTACTTCCTGGTTCCGAAGCGGACGGGGGGCTGGCGCCCCATTCTCGACCTACACGACCTAAACAAGTTCCTAAGGTCTCGAACCTTCAGGATGGTCACTCTGGCTCAGATAATACCATCCTTGGAATGCGGCGTGTGGTTCTGCTCTCTGGACTTGCAGGACGCCGTTTTTCACGTCCCTATCCGTCCGTCTCACCTGAGATTCCTTCGCTTCCGAGTGGAAGGATCCTTTGAGTTCAAGCCATGCCCTTCGGCTTGTCTCCAGCTCCCAGGGTCTTCACCAAATGCATGGCAGTGGTGACAGCATTCCCTGCGGCGCCGGGGGTCGGGTGTACCCTTACCTGGACGACTGGCTGATAGCAGCTCCCTCAGGAAGGGCGGAGTGGTCCAGAGATCTGGCCCTCAGGTCTGCTCTCAACTGGGCCTCCTTATCAATGAGGCCAGAAGTCGAACTCGAGCGAAGCAGGTGATTCTATTCATCCGGGCGCTCGACTCTCTTCGAGCCAGGCGCGGCTCCGCGGACAGGGCCGAGGTTCTTTCCTCCTTTGCCCGATCATTTCTGGTTGGGCAATTCGCCCTGCCGGGACTTCCTCGCCTCCTGGGTCTCATGGCGGCCTGCACCAGCGTGGTCCGTTGGGCCCGCTGGAACATGCGTCCCCTTCAATGGGGGCTCGCCAGCCAGTGGTCACAACGCTGCGATCCTTTGGTCCAGCTTATGTCGGTGACACAGGGGATGTGGAACGCTCTTCAGTGGTGGACCGTTCCAGATCATTTGCAGGAGGGCATCCCGTTTGTCCGCCCCGAGCCGACGGTCTCTCTATCGACCGATGCCTCTCTGATGGGTTGGGGTGCCCATCTGGGGGAACACCGGGCTCATGGCCTCTGGTCCCCGCGGGAGTCCCGATGCCACATCAACCTGCTGGAGCTCGGCGGTCCACCTAGCTCTCACCGCCTTTGCTCCGTTCCTCCAGGGTCAAGTGGTCCGAGTCCAGGCGGACAATCACCCGACCATGTACTATCTAAACCGCCAGGGCGTCAGCCTCCATGCTTCTATGCAAGGAAGCTCTCCGCATTTGGTCACTCAGCGCAGCCTGGAGGCGGATCTCCTAGCCATTCACGTGGCAGGAGCCTCCAACACCCTGGCCGATGCCCTGAGCCGGATAGGGCTGCATCCCACAGTGGTCTCTCCTGCGGAGGTAGTACAGCATCTGTTCTCCCATTGGGGCACACCTCAGGTGGACCTGTTTGCCTCCAGGGAGACGAAGCTGAGTCTGTTCCATGCCGCCCCCTCAGCAGGGCTCGCTGCGGGGATGCCTTCTCGAGGCAGTGGACCCGGGCCTCTTTCGCCTTTCCCCATTTCCCTTGATCCACAGGTGCTTCTCAAGGCGAGGAGGGACAAGGCGCAGGTGATTCTGATAGCCCCAGACTGGCCTCGCCAGTTCTGGTACCCAGATCTCCTCAGTCTCAGCTCCAGGACTCCGCGGCAGCTTCCAGCTCGCCGGACCTGCTCTCATCAATCAGGGGAAGGTGTTCCATCCGGACCTTCAATCCTGCACCTGACGGCCTGGTTCCTAGCGGCTAGAGTTCCAGGCCTTGGGTCTTTCCGGCGGGTCCTCAATGTAGTTGAGGCGTCCCGTAGAGTCGACCAGAAAATGCTATGCCTTCAAATGGAAAAGGTTTTCTATTGGTGTCAGGGCAAGGGCTGGACCCTTCCTCCTGTTCCTTGGCAAGCATCTTGGACTATTTATGGTCCCTTTCTAGTCAAGGGCTTAGGTCGATGACCCTAAGGGTGCCCTGGCAGCCATCTCTGCTTACGGCGTGGGCAGGAAGCAGTCGAGTGGCGAAGGAGAAGGTGGTCTGCGCTTTTCAAAGGCCTTGATCACATTTCCTCCAGTGCGGGAACCCCCACCTCCGTGGGATCTACTGCTGGTACTGGCAAAGCTCATGGGCAAGCCATTCGAACCTATGCACAGGGTGTGCTCTCTCTCACCTGTCGTGGAAGACCGCCTTCTTGGTGGCTATCACGTCAGCCAGAAGGATGGAGAGCTCCAGGCGCTTTCCATGAGTCTCCTTACCTGGTCTTCCACAGGGACAAGGTTGTCCTGCTCCCCACCCAAAATTCCTTCCGAAGGTGGTGTCGGAGTTTCACCTTAACCAGGTGTTGACTCTGCGGTGTTCTACCCAATCACACCTAGGAGCCGAATATGAGCTCCATACTTTGGACCCTAGAAGGGCGCTAAAGCTTATTATAAGGAGGCGCACGGCTGAAATTGGGGAGAGGTTCGCCAGCTGTTTGTCACCCACGCTGAAGCAGCACCTGGCAGACCTGCAGCCAGCGGACGATAAGCAGGTGGGTCACTTCCTGCATAGATCTCTGCTATAAGTTGGCGGGCATGGAGCCTCCCAGAGGGATAAGGCTCATTCTACCCGCCATACTGCTAGCAGTGGCTGCTTCAGGGGCGTCCCTATCCAGGAAATCTGCAGGGCTGCTACCTGGAAGTCAGCAGAAACACCTTTATTACCCATTACCACATCGACCTTGAGTCACGCCGGGATGCTGGTTTGGGGCCTCGGTTCTCCAGTCTCTCTTTCCCAAGTAAGTATTGGGGTGTGCATCTTGCCTCCTCCTCCCGGAGAACTGCTAGGAGTCTGCCAATGAGTGTGGATGAACAACATATCCATGTCCCTAGAAATACAGGTTACTCACCTGTAACAGGAGTTCAGGAATGGTATATGTTGTTCCATCCCACATCCCGACCTCCCGGCTCGATGCACAACCTGAGCTTCCAGCGGGCCAGATCTGGCGTCATGGGGCGGAGCCGAGAGTTATACCACCCGGGTGGGTGGGAGGAGCAAGCTTGAAGACCTTCCGGCAAGATTTAAAGCGGCAAGGATACCTGCCAATGAGTGTGGATGAACAACATATACCATTCCTAGAACTCCTGTTACAGGTGAGTAACCTGTATTTATTCTCACTGCAGTGGAATAACCACTGTGATGACATCACCACAGTGAGAATATTTAAGCAATAAGCCACGAGGGGGTGTGGGTTATCGGGGGGATTTACCACAGCTGGCGTGGTTTGCCCATGAAACACAGCCGGGTGGATAAATCTTCACCAGCCATGGTAAACCCCCTGATAACCCAGATCCCTCGAGTGGCTTATTGCAATTATACCAAGTACTCGTATTCTTGTTTTGTATGCCACAAAATGTGGTCCCTTCCTCCTCATGCTGCCAGCAGCGAAGAGTCCCCAGCCCCCCATTCCAAACAGCAAAGAATGAGAGAGAAAGCGTTAGAGCGAGCGACTGCTAAAGCAGTGTTGTGGGACATCAAGACAGGAAGAGTGAGTGCTTTGTGTGTCAGCTGAGAGAGAGAGAGAGAGAGAGCAACAGAGACCCAGTATTAAAGCAGTGTATTTTTGTTTTGCTTTTCCGATGTAAGGAGGTTCTGTTTTATGGTTTCCGCTTAGTGGGGAAACAAGATGGCAGTCAGAGTTCCATCATTTCGGCATCTGATTGCTTTTTTTTAAAGATGCGGCTGGCTGGCACCTTTTGCAGTGATTATCAGTAGATTTACAATGCAGGTAAGGATGTCCATGGTATAATTACGGATATACCCATCATGCCTACATCACGAGCTGATATTCTCACTGTGGAGATGTCACCAGAGTGAAAATGTCTTCACTGCAGCCTGCATTCTAAATGGAACAGCGTCACAGTTTCTATTTTTCACTGAAGCCTGAAACTAACTTAATTAACATAGCAAAAGACAGTCACCTGTGTCCCATAGTGTTTCTGACAGTCCTAGCCCATTGCTGTGCTGCTCTAAGCTTCAAAACAGCCTCCTTCATAAAGCAGTTTCTCTTTCTCAGTGCTACCTGCAATAGTTTCGCTTTCTCACTGATGCCTGCAATGTACTCAATTAGCATTTCAAAACACACACACCTGTTTCCCATAGTGTTTCTGACACGTCCAGCCCATTCATAAACAGTCACGCAGATTCAGACCCTACACAAACAGTGCTGTCAGTAGAGCCTAGAGGTTAGAGTAACAAGCTATGAACAAGCTTCGTACATCCAGCACACCAGACCTGGGTTTGATTCTCACAACCTCCACTTGCATACTGTGTGATACTGAAAAAGTCACTTAACTCTCCAGTGCTCTCAGGTCACCCCTTGAAACTTATCCAATTACCAAAGACTAAAATAAAAAACACAGGAAAGGACACAGCAAAATATGACAACACTTCTAAAGCTCCTGTTCCCGTTATATAAATCACACACATGATGTGCAGATGGTAGGATATGGAGAAATATTCTCACCCCTGCAGAGTGACTATGCATTCTCACTCATCTCATTTCATTTGTCTAGAGCTCATTCTGCAGGAGAGAATATTTTCCATACCCCCTGCCCATTATGTATACCCTGTTTATACACACACACACACATATATATATATATATATATATATATATAGATAGATAGATATTTTTTGTTACATTTGAATAAACAAAATGCTTGTTACTAGTTACCTACTGATTTGCAAAGCAGAATTTGTCGTGTCTGTAAATAATCCCTTGGGGGGTCCAGTACATCAGTCGGTCAACGGTTTGGAGCTGGACATCAACACAGGGCTAGATACTGTAGGATGAGCAGATGTACCTGCTGAGGGGGGCAGGGGATTCCCACCCCTGAGACAAAGCATTTGCAAACCAGAGCATTTGTGCCATTAAAAGGGTCATAAAAGCAAGAAGAAACTTGCAACACTGCGGTCGAATAAAGCAGCCTTTAAAGAAAAAACCTCAGGGAGTAAGATCGGTCTTCTTTTGTTTCCCTCTTGTCTAGTGTGTCCACCCCCCACCCTCTGATCCCTATCCCTATTCTTATTTTGTTTCCCTGGTGTCTAGTGGCAAGTCCCAACTGCCACTTTTCATCACTGATTAATGATCTTTTTCCCCAGTGTCTAGTTGCACCCCCCACTTGCTGATCGCTCTCCCCCTTCTAAAAAATTACTCTCTGGTGTCTAGGGATACTGTGCACCCACTAATGGAGCCCCAGGGTGGGATATTCAGAGCAGTTGCACCATGCACAGTAGGGATGCAGCCGCAAGAGCTGGACATGCGCCAAAGCCGGGAGCATTCAGGTGGCAATGGATGCGCAGTACAAAACCCAATGCTCTGCAGAGTTGTGTGAGTGTGAGCGGGCATGTGTGTGGCAGGGCCTGAGCATGCCACAGAGGAAGGAGAGTAGTGGGGCAGAGGCAAGGCACACAGTGGTGACAATCAGTGTCAGTGGCTCAGTAGGTAGCACACTCGCCTCTGAGGCCGGGAGATCAGAGGGCTGTGGGTTCAGTTCCCACATCTGGCACTTGGGTTAATATCCCAGTACTGACACTGTAGTGCAGCATGAGAGGGGTGCTGCACTTCTGAGGTGCCGTCTTTCGGATGAGACGTTAAACCGAGGTCCCATCTGCCTGGATTGGTGGTAGTTCAGGTGGATGTTAAAGATCCCATGGCACTTATCGAAAAGAGTAGGGGAATTTCTCCGGTGTCCTGGCCAATTTCCCTCATTCACTAAAAAAATACCACCAACAGCTTAATCTGGTTCAAGTTCAGTTGGCATTCATCTGTATCCCCCCCCGGGTCGTGCCTGAAAATAGGCAGGATTTGTCTAGTGCACTTACCCGGTCAACAAAAACTAAATAAATAAATATCAGGGGTGCACCTGGTGCAGGGGCAGAACCAGCAGCACACAGCTGGAAGAGGACCAGGTAGACAGCCGCCGGGGGACACCACCAAGGGACATGGCCAGTGCCACCTTCCGGATGGAGGCGGTAATGAGGGGTGTGAGGAGGCAGGCAGCAGGGAGGCACGGCCGTGGAAGGGCCCGTTGGCGGTATGCCCAGAACAGACTGTACCATGCCCACGTCAGCTTTGAGCTGTACAGTGACTTCGAGATCATGGGTCAGTACCATCTGAACTGGGCAATTCTGAAGCAGCTCTGTGAGCTGTGCAGTGAGGAGATGCAGGCACCCACACGACGGAGCCATGCATTGTCCATGGAGACAAAGATCACAGCTGTCATGTGCCTGCTCGCCACAGGCACCTTCCAGAGACCAACAGGGGACACCACAGGCATATCCCAGTTGGCCGCGTCACACCTACTCACAAAGTTCCTCAGCACACTGCTGCCACATGCTGCAGAGTACATCCATCCATTTCCCCAGCACACAGGCGGAGTGCACAGCAAACATGCAGGAGTTCCATAGGGTAGCACGGTTGCCTGGCATGCTCGGGGCCATAGATTGCACCCATGTTGGCATCTGCATGCCACCTGGCCTGGAGGGAGTGGCATACATCAACCGCAAGGGATGCCCACGTTTCAACTGCTAGGCAGTGTGCGATGTCAGGGGGGGCGCATAATCAATGTCTGTGCCACGCACCCTGGGGGAGCACATGATGCCTTCATCTGGCACCAGTCTGCACTGTGCCATAGGTTTGAGAGTGGGGACATCCCCACTGGCCATCTGGTAGGTGAGTATGCAGTGCACGTCAGACAAAGGGTGCAGATGGGGGGGGGCACGGGCACGGGTGCCATGGGGAATGGACCAGAAGGCCAGTGGCACAGACCACCATGCTAACGATATCACTCTCCACACAGGTGACAGTGAGTACTGGCAGCGGCTCTGGCTGCTCACACCATACCGGCACCCCACAACCCCAGCGCAGCAACAGTACAATGAGGCACATGCCACAACACGGAATATCATCAAGCGTGTGTTCAGGCTGCTGAAGGCACAGTTCCGTTGCCTGCACACATCAGGCGGTGCCCTACAGTACAGCCCCTCATAGGCCTGCAGGTTATTCCTGGCCTGCTGTATCCTGCACAACATGGTCACCAACTGTGGGATAGCCATTGAGGTTGAAGAGGGGGACAGCGGTGGGAACAATGAGGACGCTGGGCCAGCTGGTGTGGGTCAGCCACCCCCCTGGGCGAAGGGATCCCCGGCTGGCCCGGATGGCCCAGCAGCACCTGGACACCATTGCAGAGGAGCACTATGGACCACACAGGTAGGCCAATAGGGACACATGCAGGCACCAGGGGCAAGGGCTCAGTCAACAGCCAGACGGGTGGATACCAGGGATAGTCAGCAGCAAGGGTGTGGGAATGGGCAGGGGCCTACACACAAAGGCAGGGAACAACAGGCTGCACTCAGCATGCACACACAGGCACACACACACACCAACCCATGCACACAGGGCCACACGCACACCCACCCCCACAGGCCCCTTCCCACACCCACACAGGACCTAACACAACCACACCCAATGACTGGCACTGTGCGTGCCTCAGATGCTGAGCACTGTTGCACAGTAGCGGTTAGCGCTATGCTGGCATCATCATGCACATGCCACAGTGGCCAGCTGCTGGGAGAGTGTGTACAGAGACCGTGTGAGTGCAGGACAGGGCACAATACCCAGGTGCACACACAGAACACCACAGTGCACACTGGTCTGCGGCAGACAGCATTCGTGGAGGAGGAAGGGTCAGTCATGCAGCACAGTAGCACGGTCACCACAGATGTGTGGGTGGCCCTGCTGAGACCTGCCAGCCATAACAGGCTGACCAGTGGCCTCATGGGGTGGCACCGATGGTCCCCAAGGGGTGATGCTGCGTGAACGCGACTGTGTCCACGCAGGTGTCTGTAGGCCACCAAACATGCCTGCAGCAAGCGTGCTCGGAATGCCCACAACCAAACCCGGTGTTGACATGGCATGGGGTTGCCCAACGCCAAGAACGGGGGGGGGTCAATGTACTCTGCAGGGTGTGTGGCAGACAGGCACACAGGTGGGCAGCCAGTGTAGCCATGGCAGTCGTCAACGCAGTGATTTGTTTATCGATGGCTGTGGTCACATCCGCCCGATGTTGGGCCAACTCAGCCAGGAGCAGGGCATGGTCCCTGCTGCGCTGCACCTCTGCCTGGCGCAGCTCCGCACAGAGTGTATCTACCGCATCCACAAGCCGCACCTGTTGATCCACAGAGGCCTGCAGTAGACAGCTGTGGTCATGCAAGGGGTCGTCCGCATGGCCAGCATGCTGGCCCATCTGTTGTTCCTGGCCCTGCGGCACAGCGCCTCGCGATGGTGGACGCCGCACGGTGGTGCCATCCTGGGGTACATCATGATGTGGTGCACTGCTGCTGCCCCTGCCCCCCTCCCCATGTCAACACAGTCCAGCTGCTGCCCCTGCCCCTCCAGCTGCTGATCGGTGGGCGCCACCAACGTGGCTACAGAGGCACCATCAACCCCACTACTGCATCCGCACACCAGTGCTGCCCCACTGGATGCCACAGACACAGCCAGGACAGGGTCTGATGTGCAGGCAACCATGCCGGCACTGCCCGCACTGCTGCCTTGGCGGATAGAAACATAGAACATAGAAACATAGAAACATAGAAGTTGACGGCAGATAAGGACCGCAAGGCCCATCCAGTCTGCCCATTTCTTTTTCTACCTCATAAATGTGCCATCGGCCTTTGCTCTGTCAGTGACCTATCTATTCATAGTCATTTGTATTGCTCCCTTATGCCTATCCCATGCCTGTTTGAAGCCCTGCACTGTATTCATAGCCACCACTTCTTGTGGTAAGCCATTCCATGCATCCACCACCCTTTCTGTGAAAAAGAATTTCCTCATATTCCCCCTTAATCGGCCTCCCTCTAATCTCATGCTGTGTCCTCTTGTCCTGCTATTTTTCTTATATTTAAACATGTTAGACTCTTTCACCTTGTTTATGCCCTTAAGGTGTTTAAATGTCTCGATCATATCACCTCTCTCCTCCTTTGCTCAAGGGTATACATATTGAGCTCCGTTAATCTGTCCTCATATGTCTTCTGATGCAGTCCCTGCACACTTTTGGTTGCCTTCTCTGGACTGCCTCAATTTGGTTAATGTCCTTGTGAAGGTGTGGCCTCCAATACTGCACGCAGTACTCCAGATGGGGCTAACCAATGTCTTGTACAGAGGGATTATTACCTCCCTCTTCGACTTGTGATACCCCTACTAATACACCCTAACACCCCTAGCCTTACCTACTGCTTTAGAGGTCTGCCTGGATGATTTTAGGTCATCAGTGATGATGATGCCCAAGTCTCTTTCTTCCTTTGTGACTGCTAGCAACTCCCCTCCCAGCCTATAAGTGGCTTCAGGGTTTCTCTTCCCTATGTGCATGATTTTGCACTTCTTTGCATTAAATCCCAGTTGCCACTCTTCTGACCATTCTGCTAGTTTATCCAGATCTCTTCTCATTCTGCCCACCCCATCTGGATCATCTACTCTGTTGCAGATCTTGGTGTCATCTGCAAACAGACAAATACCCTCTAGTCCATCTGCGGGTCACTAATGAAGATGTTGAATAGGACTGGCCCCAGGACTGATCCTGAGGTACCCACTTGTGACTTGCATCTCTTCTGACTGTATACCATTTACCACCACTCTCTGTTTTCTGCCAGTCAACCAGTTTGCCACCCAGTTGACCAACTTCTGACCCACCGAGCCTACCTAGCTTATTTATCAATCTTCTATGTGGAACAGTGTCAAAGCTTTGCTGAAGTCAAGGTAGGCGACATCAACTGCTCCCCCTTGGTCCACCACTCTGGTTACCCAGTCAAAGAAATCTATGAGATTAGGTTTGACAGGGACCTTCCTTTGTAAACCCATGCTGTCTTGGATCCTGTGCCCCTATGGATTCCAGGTGTTGCACTATCCTTTCCTTAAGAGTGCCTCCATAATCTTGCCCACTACTGAGGTAAGACTGGCCGGTCTGTAGTTCCCGCCTCCTCCCTGCTACCACTCTTGTGGAGTGGGATCACATGAGCCCTTCTCCAGTCTTCTGGGACCTCTCCTGTGCTCAGAGACTCACTAAACAATTCTGCTAATGGCTCTGCTAGTTCCTCCTTTAGCTCCTTAAGTACCCTGGGATTGTGCCATCAGGTCCCATTGCCTTATCCACCCTGAGCTTAGCAAGCTCTTGTAGGACCCTTTCTTTGTGAGGGAGTAGTGCTCACCTCCTCCCCTGTGTCCATGATGCTGAGCTGTGGGCCCTGCCTACCTTCTCTTCAGTAAATACTGAGCAAAAGTATCTATTTAGGATAGATGCCTTTACAGGGTCCTCCTCCTCACATGCTCCCTTTTCTCCATTAAGCTTAGCAATACCCCTCTGGACTTTCTCCTTTCACTAATGTATCTATAGAAAGTCTTGTCACCTTTTTACTGTTCGTGCTAGTGTTTCCTCAGTTTGGGACTTTGCCTGCCTTACTGCCTTACCTGCTTCCCTTAGGGCAGTTTGGCATGCCTCCCTATCTTCATCCCGCTGTGTTCCCTTATATTTTCTGAGGCCAGCCTTTTGGCTCTGACCTTTTCTGCTACTGTATTTGAGAACCAAAGTGGTTTCCTTCTTCTTTGCACTTCCTTTTCTGTCTAACACAATGGGATGTTGCTTCAAGTATTGTATCCTTAATGCTTGCCCACTTTGCTGTACCTCCTCACCTGTGTTTCTTTTGCCAGGGCTAGCTTAACTCTGTTGGCCATCTTATCAAAGTCAGTCCTCTGAAGTCCCATATTTTGCTTTGGAATGGATGATTTAGATGTAGTAGCCAAATTGAACTCATACCATGTGATGGTCACTGGCTCCCAGGTGACCTTCTACCTGGAGATCTGTGATCCCTTCTTTGTTAGTCAGTACTAGATCTAGGATAGCCCTGTCTCTTGTGGGTTGCTGTACCAGTTGTTTGAGGCCCTCCTGGGAATCCACTATGAGTCTAGTTCTGGCAGATGTTCCTGGTATTGACCAATCTGTATCTGGCATGTTGAAGTCTCCCATTATCAGAACCTCCCCTTTAGCTGTCATGTTTTGTATATCTTCTAACAGTAATGTGTCTATGTCCTCCCTCTGGTCTGAGGGCCTGTAGACAACCCAGTTCTTATGGCTGTCCCATTTCCTGTTTCCAGGGTGACCCACAGTTCTTCTGGCTCCTTATGTGTATTCTGAATTTCTGTAGCTTTGATATTTTCATTAACATACAGGCCCCCTCCCCCCCCACTTTTACCTCGGTCTCTTCTGAACAATACATAGCCAGGTACTGAAGTCTCCCCAAGTGTGGTTACTGGTAAACCACGTCTCACTAATTGCTACTATGTCCAGTTTAGCCTCTGACATTATTGCCTGCAGGTCTGGGATCTTATTTCCCAGGCTGTGAGCATTGTGTACATGATTTTCCATTGGCCAGATTTTGGTGTGTTAGTTGTTGGGTGAAGTTTGGCATTACCCCTGTGCATCGTATGGGGAGACAAACCTTTTTTCTTACCTGGTGATGCAAATGAACGGCAAACACGCCGAATTCCTGTTTGACCACTAGCTGAGGGGAGGGGTGTTCTTCCCATTCGACGATGGGGTGCTGCACCCTCTCCCCATTTGCTAGTTTAAATATTCTGCAAAGGCGTCCAAACTTCTGCCCCAATGCACTGACTCTCTTTAGTCAGATGCAGTCCATCAAATTTAAAGAACTTTCGCTCCCAGAACTGTTGCCAGTTCCTACAAATCTATGTCCTTTTTCCTGGCACCAGTCCTTGAGCCACGTGTTTTAGCTCCCCTATCTCCCCTTCTCTGACCTTCCGTCCATCTGCTCCCTTCTCCCAGACTGACAGGATCTCAGAGAGGAGATGCAGACAGAAACAGATGATAGTTTGTCACCCAGCCTAGTCAGGTGTTCCTTGGTCTCCACAACTGACCGCTGGCGGATCGATAGTCCCTATGTAGTACTAGGACATCAATGTTTTCTCCTGCTTTGTGAACAATTTTAGCAATGCGGTCAGTGTCTCTCCATGCTGATGTACCTGGGAGACATCTGACCATCACCCCTGGCTGGAGATGGGTATCAACTCCCAGATCATGGAGTCTCCTATGATCAGAAGTTTTTGGATTTCCTTTGTGCTTGTTTAGTTTTGGTTCCTGATTTGGGTGGTATTGTTGTGCTAGCTCCTGTGCCGCAGTGTCCTGCTCTGCAGTGTCTTCTGCCTCTTTATTTGATTTCAGAGATGAGGCAGATACCTGTTTTATAGTGTTTATATGGTTTTAGGTAATGTGTTGGAGAGCAGAAGTGATGGGGCACCTGATTTGCTCCTCCCAACCACCTGCCAACCTCCTGGACCAACTACCCTCTGCAGTCGAGGTTTTCTGTTGGATGCTGGGGAAATGGCGGGTGGTTCTTATAATGTATTTCCTCTTCAATATGAAATTTGAGGCGTGCAATCTCTGCCCATGCTGCCTGGAGCTGAGACCTAAGATCTCCAAAGGCTCAGCATGTAGGACAGTGTCCTAAATCTTGTAAGACTGTCCTTCTGAAAATTGTTCCACAGTACCTGCAGTTAATGAAATCCATTCCAAATAAGTTGCTGGGTTTGTGACCTAGTCAGAGTAATTAGAAAGAAAAAAAATGCAAGTAATGGTTTAATTGTGCTTTGTTTAACTTGTTATAACAAGTTAAATTACTAGTGCCCTGTAAATGAGATCACTTGTGGAGGCCCCACTGATCCGCCTCTTCCTGCTCTGCCACAGGAAATGTCACAACTGTGGTACCCTATAAAAGGATGTGGCGTGGGGTGGTTGGGGATGGGGTGGGTGGCTGGGCCCTTCCCTGTCTAAAAGAAGAACCACGGACGAAAGAACAAGGAGGTAGAGCAGAAACAATCAGTCAACAACAAATGCAGTAACCCTGAAAGCTTATCCTAATGTTAGATAAAACTGTAAAACCTAAGAACCACCTGTAATAATTTCAGAGAAGATATACCCTGTAAAACACTTTGTCAGAGAAAAATAAAGCAGTAACAGAAGATATACCTTGCAAAGACAATTTGAATCAGAAGATTACAGCAGTAATCTGTTAGCACTACCTTAGTAGGCACACCTTGTAATAATGCAGAAGAAGGTATACCAGCAACAACAATTTGAATCAGAGAAAAAATAAAGCAATGAAATGTTAGCAACAAACAGTAGCAATCCCTGTGAGTAAAAAATAAAAACACCACCACACAGTAAATCTGCTTAGCCAAACTAAGTCTTAATCCTTCTCCCTTGCTCTGGTAAGTTTCTCTACTCTGCCTTTCAAGCAGCCTTAGAAGGAAAGAGCTCAGGTGAAGCTAGGTGCCTTGGCCAGCAAACCAAGTCTTCTACCATGCCATTCATGGGCTCCCCCTGTGACACACCAACATCACTGTCCAGGACGTGGGTCATGTCATCATCAGTGCTGGAGCTGGCCCTGTTCTGCGTCTCAACACACAAGACACCGTGACTGGCGTCACGCTAGAACACTGCCAGGGCCTCTTCCGCACCCGTGCCACAGCCATCAGTCCGGACAGCTGTGCAGGGCTGCAGGCGGTCAGTCAGTCGGACACCTGTGGAGGTGGGTGGGTGCTCCACCAGTTTCAGGGCCACCCCCTCAGTGGACACACCCACCACCACTGCCCCATGCAGACACTCAGGAGCTGTAAAGGAACACAGTAATGTTAGTGGTCCCGCCAGGCCCAGGAGCCCACCCCGCCGCTCCCCACACACTGCCAGCACCGATCCTACCATGTAGTGATGGGCTGCCACCCGTCTGGAAGCCTCCGTCGGGAATGCCCTCTATGGCACAATGGTGCATGCTGCAAGCCACCTGCTCCTCCAGTGGCATCAGGCGGGGCACGTCCTGCTGGCCCCCTCCAGTGGCTGGACGCGCTGCCCTGATGGCAGCCACCTTGTCCTTAATCCTCCTCCTGTCCATGCCAACCTTTTTTTTGCACTCCTGCACAGAATGTTGGTGGCTGCCCTGCTGGTTGACCGCATGTACCACCTCGCCCCACACCGCAGCAGAGGCCTGTGGTGTGCCCCTCTGTCCACTGAGCAGTGGCTCCCTGTCGAGGTAGGCCTCGAACAGGGCATCTGATTTTGCCCTGGTGAAGTTCGGCCTCCGCTTCCACACCCTCCTCTGCTCCTCATCCTCCTCCTCATGTTCAAACATGCTTGTGCCTGGGAAGATGGACAGGTGTTACCACGTCTCCACAGCATGGCACCTACCTCCAAAGGCTGCAATACCGATCCATGGCCTGTGCATTTCCATGTCGCGTTTTTAGTGCATCGCATGCAAATGAGGGCATGCACAACTATAATGGGATTCAAATGCAGTGGATGCGCTGTGAAATGGCTCATGAGCAGATTTGCATATCCTGGCTGAATGTCGGATGGCTGCGCCTTGTGCAATGGTGTTGAGCATGCTCAGGTTGTGGCGCACCACTGTGACGTGCGCAATCGGCCCCACACCACGCATGCCCACAGTGCTGACACATACATTAGTAGCGCAGCATACGCTTCATGCATGGGAGGCAGTACAGCGCACAGCCACTGCTGTACCTGTGGCGCTTGTGTGCAGTATGTCCGATGGGTACATGTGCCATGCTGTGCTGTGGGCGCCATGGCACCTCTGCGCAGTAGACCACTGCATGTCGGCACACACAGGCACCCTACCGTGCACCACACATGTGCCTCCCAATGGCACAGTGGCGCTCGGTGTGTGGACAGACCCTTGACTCTGTGACTGACCTTTGACCTCTAGGCACTGTGCATCCGCATGGCTGCCCCCCTATTGTGCAGTCCAGTGCCAGCACGATTGCAATTGGCAGCGCAGTACCGCACTGCCTCAGCACGTGGGACACATGCGCTACCGGGCGCCATTTTGAGGCCAGCACTGACTGCATGATGCCACACACCAGAGCTCCTGTGTGGAGTGCTATCGAGCTGGAAAACCTGGTGGCACTTGTGGAGCCCAATGCAGGTGCCCTGTTTGGGCAGGTGCCCCTCCTGTGGCCTCGCACCGAGGTGTGGCAGGAGGTTGCAGAGGACCTTGAGGAGGCCACTGGGAGCAGCCATATGGGGGAGCAGTGTTGCCTACAGGGACCTCCAGCGGCACGACCCTGACCGCCTAGCTCGACTGCAGGCACGGGCCTGGTGGAGAGCCATGCCACAGCCAGGTAGGTGCTCCTTCACCATCACTAGTCATATCCGACTGTCATTGGGGCACAGGGTTCGGCAGGCCATGCCGCCGGGGGGACCAGCACCTGTGTTGTCGGTTGTGGAGGTGCATCATGCCCACCCTGAGCCACCATGGCACAAACAGGCTGTGAGGGCACATGCACGGGGGGGCCTATGGGTCAGCCGTGTACTGATGTGCCTCTCTACTTGTTTCCCCCCTAGGCCCGGAGGACTGCCGTAGGGCCTGTATGCACCAGGAACATCGTGGGCAGGACAATGGAGGAGGTGTGGCCATGCAGGCAAGGCATAATGGTGGTGCCAGGGGTCAGCTGCGCCCTGCTGACTGGGATGCAGGTGAGTACTGTGATTCCATATACAGCTGCGCATGGTGGGTTGCAGGGGTGGTGATGAGGCATGGACCCTCTGCACATGGCCCCTCCAGCTGTTCACATCCCACAGTGCCCCTTGCACCATCCTGTAGGACAGCACATGTGGGTGGGGGTCGCAGGTGGACCGTGGGTGCACTCAGCATCTAGCTGTGCCACTGCCTTCCCACTGCATAGCCATGGTGCCAGACGGCCAGGATGGTGCTGTGTGGTGCATGGGCGATGATGGTGTGCAGCAATTTGCATGGCTGCAGGTGCCTTGGTAGGCAGATCATGTTGGCGCACTCACTGTGGGTGGTTGCATGCCATCCCAAGGGCACAGGCCACTGATGCAAGCCGTGCACCTTGGGTGGGCTAGGTTGGTCAGGCCAGTCACTCATACTGTCTCTGCTCCCTTGTCCTAGGTGAAGCACGCTGGGTGGTCATGGAGCGGATGCTCTGGGAGATCCTGCAGGTGACCCGAGCCACACTGAAGCTGCTGGAGGGGATGGCCAGGGATGACCGTCGGCAGCACCACAGACACCACAGGGAGGAGAGAGAGGACCGGGGCCGCCGGTAGGACCTACAGTGACAGTTCCTACTCCATCCCTTCCCGGACTGTACTCCATGCCCCATGTCCCCCACCTTGCCTTTCCCATTGTTCTCTGCCCTATCCCCTCACCCCCTTGTTGCATCCTTGCACTTCCCCTCTCCCATTGTGCTTCTCTGTACATAGTTTTGGATGCTGTTGTGTTGATTCATATTATATACTTTTATACCCTTGTCCGTGTCAGTCTCTGATTTGCAGCTGGCGCATGCAGCCTTGCTGCAGTGGTGTGCATGTCTGCTGTGGGGTGGTGCTGGCCTGGCTGTGGGTGTGTCTGGCGGGGCTCTGCCACTGGTGTGGATGGGGGCCATGGGCTCTGTCCAGGGACTGTGTGGAGTGCCCTGTTCACTGTTTGCCTGTGTGAAGCAAGCTGGGGTGCATGTGCCATGTTCCAGCCAGCCCTGTTGGTGTGTTCCATGCCTGTGCGGCTGTGACCATTGCAACTACACTGCCACCATGCGCGACTGTGGTATGCATGGTTGTGCTGACCCCACCACCACATGCTTGGCTTCTGCCGTGCCTTCAGGGGCAGTCCATACCTGCCACCTGCCAGGCATGGCGCACTTGCAGCTGCCATCCCAGCCCTGGACTACTGCATGTCTGTCCCTGTTGCCACTGTGGGTGGAGCTTTTGTCTGCCCCCTCCAAGCATTCCACGGTGACGGGGCGGTGACTGTGGTCTGGTGGCTGTCACTTGGGGTCCTGCTGCATGTGGGCGGTGGCCTGGTCACAAGCCCCTGCACCGGCCATCAGGGTGGACAGGCGCTTGGGTAGCCTGCCACATGGCAGGCTCACCAGCAACATGGTGGTGGCCAGGCTGCAGGTACATGGCACCATGGGCTTCATGATGGCAGCGTCTGTTGCACTGCTTCATGTGGCAGTATACCAGTGTACCCATGGGACTTGAGTGGGGGGTATTGTGTGTGCCCTGTGTTACCTCCTGTGTGGCACATGCCTCCATGTGCCACAGGAGGGTGGTGTGGTGTCTGGTGGGGCCAGTGCAGGGACAGGGTGTGTGCATGGGTGGAGGACTGTGCTCGAGTCCTGTGTTCAGTGTGCCTTCCTGCTGGTAGCAGCGTCTGAGGCGGCCCTTCTCACATGCGGGGTCCCTCGGGTACTGATGCTGGGTCTCCCACCTTGCTGTGCCTCTGTGGGGGCCATGCTGAGGGCCTTGTGTGAGTTGTGGTGCCATCAGTGGGCGGTGTCACCACATGTAGTGGGTGGTCATGGTGGGGTTGTGGTACGTTTCCATTGTGCCCCGGGGCCACTGGTTGCCTTGGCACAGTGGTGGGGTATGCCTTCTGTGACATGCACTGTTTGGTCATGCTTCTGGGCTTGGTGTCTCAGGCTCACTGTTCTGGGGGTGGTCGGCATTGATGTGGTGCTGTGGCATGGGTGGGGCCTGGCCTTCCTTGTGTTCCGGTCTCTGTTGGCTGGGGGACGGTGCAGGGGCACCTTGCCCAGTGGGTGGGGACTGCTGGGTCACATCTAATGTTGGTTCAGCACCGGGGGATGTGGCCCGGTGGTCCGTCCTGCACCCATCTGATTGTGCCGCTCATGGGGGCCTTATCCTGAGGGGGGCTGGCCTTGGCACATGAGACATCCATGGCTGCTGCTCAGCTGCTTTCTGTCTTAGTCCCTGCGCATCGCCCTGCTCCACTGCTCATCCCCCGTTGCGCTATGGTGCATCGGGCATGATATTCAGCCATGTTGTGCAGGCGCACCTTGTCCTACGCATGGTTTGAATATCGCGCCCATTGCACCATGGTGCACTGGCCTTGCACCTGCTCCCTGTATTGCGCTTCTTTTTGGCGCAGTCTGATTATCCCACCCAAAGTATACTTGAAAGAAAATCCTCCTCGATGTTTTATTTATTTTTTTCCCCGAACCGGTCCCTCGCCGATCAGCACCCCCCCCACACCCACCTCCCACTCAGCACCCACCAGCTCACAACCACCAGTACACCCCACACACCCTCACTCACCTGAACAGGTCACAGGTTCGAGATCCACTCTCCGATCGAAGACATGTCTTTCTGCTGGAACCGGCGACTGCAATATGAGAAACCAGTGTAAATGTAGTTCAGTGTATTTCAATAGGGGCTTCAACTTTTATTCATAACTCAACCATTTTTTGAGATTTTGACCCAAATATTTCAACATAGGCTTTTAGGGACACCACCTCATAAACAATATGACTGTCATTTTACAACTCCCGCCTGAAAGGTGATTTTGCAGTTGCTTGGTGAATTCACCTTTTTGGCAGAATTTGCATAATGACAGTCATAGTATTCATGAGCTGGGATCATAAGAAGCTATGTAAAAATTATTTAAAAGACAAAGAACCTCTGTGCGTAAACACTGAGGCAAGGGTTACCCCAAAGGGCATTTGGCTGGGAAGCCAAGTTTAAAAATGTTGGGTCATAATATGTAAAAATGGCAGAGTTATGATCATGCATTGAAATTTCATTATGCACATGTGTAACTTTGGAAATTTTAAAGACTTTGGCTCCAAATTTTCTATATAGACATTTTATTACTCCATCTCAAGTATGTAACTGTTGCCATTTTTCAAATCCTGGCTAAAATGTGTTTTTGCACTTGTGGCACAGAATGGCATTGCAGTTGCACATAATTACATTTTGGTGGGGATTCGAATATTTTCTGTACAGGGTACATGAGGTGGGGTAATAAGATGGCTGTGTTGACAATTTGGTCACTGTTGTCCAATAAATGGAATACACAGCAACATACATATATGCATCAACAGAGGGATGGGAGTGCAGGGCCCGGAGATCTGTGTGCTCCCACAGGCAAATAAGACTATGATTATACTATCTCAAAAAGTAAGGAACTAAATGGCAAAAAACTGTGTTAATGCTCTAGGTAGGGTTGCAGCCTTAAAGTAAAGAAATGTGGTGTTAGGATTTCCAAAGCCAACACTCCACCCCCATCGTTCACACACCAACAGGTGTCAGGGATGTGCCTTAGGATCATCAGCCCTAACACTCACCCATTCCATAAGTAAATAGCTGAGATGGGTATATTATGAGAGATGGGGTGAGTGTTAGACTAAGCGACAAGGTACACCCCGACGCCTGTTGGTGTGTGCAGGTGGGGTGGGGTGTTCGCTTAGAAACTGTAATGCCAATTTCCCCACTTTGTGGCTGTAACTCCTAACTAGAGCATTAATGCAGTTTTTTGCAATGGGGCGATGTCTGAGGTTCGAAGGGCGTGAGCAACAATGTCACCCCCATTGGGCTTAAAAGGTCATACATCATGGGCCTAGCCAGGATTCGTTTTTTTCATTGCGGCCAGAGGCGCCGCTCTGCTGTTGACTTGTTCTGGGGTACCTCCGGCCGCTAGCGTTCTCCCTAGTGCGCTGTTCTGGCTCCTTCTGCACTGCTCCTCTGCAGTTTATATGCCCCCCTCATGCTGCTCGCTTGCAGCGTTTGTCCATTTCTGCCTCTCTCCCTCCCATCGCCTTGTTTTCTTTCATTCACCCTTGCTCTGTCCTCCATGCCGATTCTGCTGTTTTCTGCTGCCCCTCTTATCTGCACCCCTCTCTGCTCCTCTTCTCCTCCACCCCTGTACCAGCACCTCTGTGCTCCCCTTCTGGGCCATGCTGCCTGCTGTGAGCACTCTCTGCCTCTGACTCCTCCCACTCCTTGTTCTCCTGCTTCTTCTGCCTCCACCTGCCCTGCTCTTTGCTTCTCTGAGTGTCCTGGGAGCATGGGATACTCTGGTGCTTTGCTTCTGTTATGTGGTGTGTGGGTGGTGGCAGTGGGATTCAACCCCGGTTTGCCGGGTTTGCTGCTTGGTGCTATTGGCCACTGCGCCATGCTGCCTCAGAGGACCCATTTGCATGCCACTGCTGCACCGAACTGGTCTTCTTGGCCTTGGTCACCAGTGCACACCGTAGTGTTTCATCTTCTTCCATCTGGCACAGTCATTTGCCTTGTGATGTCACCGGACTGCCGCATGCACCCTGCTTAATGCAACCAACTTGTGTATAGCAGCTTAGGGTAGCTGCCGCAGGTATGTGTTTCTGACTTTGTTTTGTGCTCACTGGGTTTGCTCTTTGGAGCTCCTGGATCTGGCTATGTCGCATGGTATGATTCTGGATTGTGGGCTGTTGGATGGTTCGTTCTGCCACACATGTGAGTACGGGGTACTTAGTTTTGCCCAGAAGCTTTCTGGCCTCTTTTGACTGTGTTGTTTCCTCACTTGGCACCACCCGTTCTCTGCATCATTTTTGCCTGCAAGCCTCCCTCTTTTGGATGTTGTCTTGGTCTCTCTTGTTTGAAGTTTTGTTCCTCTTGTTGTGCTTTCTTTTTTGTGTTCCTGGTGCTGAGAGTCTTCAAGGCTTTTCCTCCATCCTCCTGTGTGTGTGCTTCAGGGTGCACTTGTTCTGTTCCCTCTCTTCAACGCTGATGATCTGCAGTTCTCATCCTGTACCAGCCAGCCGGAATTCACTCCAATCTAGGCATACGATCAATATTTTTTTTTTGTCCATGCCTATCGTTAACGTGCAGTACCTATCAGGACTCTTATGCTGACTTGTTCATTCTGCCACTCCAAGTCCCTTCCTTCGCTCCTCCCTTTCGTGGGCGCTCTCCCTCCTTCCTTGTCCAGTACCTTCTTTGGGGTTTCATTAATTATATGCCAGTTATCTGTGCCAGTTGCCTTCATTTGGCTGTCTCTGGCCATCTTCTGGCCAGTGCTTGTTATTTCTTTTGGGCGTCTGCCTCATCGAATCTGACCTCAGGGTGTCATCATTCACATCTCATATTCACTCAGTCGTTCCATCATCCAGGCATAACTATCTTGCCTCATGTGCCATCTCATCCTGCTCACCTCCCTGCAGTCCTCATCCCGTATCGGCTGGGTCCTATGCTACCCTATTGACCTCCCTACCATCCTTTGTCCTTTCATACCTCGCTTTCCTTTACCAGCCTCTGTGGCTTCAATCCTTCATTGTAAATTTTACCTTCTTTGTTCTAGCACCTTTTCTTGTACCAGCCTTCATGGCTTCACTCCACTCTTAGCTTTACTCCTCATCATACATCGTCCAATTTTGCTCCTCGATCACTCAGCCTAAGATGCTCCTCCTGAGCATACCTTCTGGTTCAAATACCCTCTGGTTCCAGACATGCCTTCTTGGCCTTGGAGTCCACCTCCTTTCAAGGAGCCTACTTACTCATACTAACTTCATGTAAGTTCATTTTCAAGTTCATTCCTGTCTCCTCCTCTTCACATTCCATACCGGCCATCAAGGATTCACTCCAATCGAGGCCTGCAATCGATATTTCTTTTTGGGCGTACCTATCATGACTCCTATGCCATCTCATCAACCCATGGCCATCCTGCAGCAAGTATTGGGCTCATAACTCCGGTCATCATTCACTCATCCTTACCTCAAGGTTTGTCTATTTACATTGCTTACTTGAGCATTCCTGTAATTGAATCCTATGCTACCTCATCAACTCCAGCCTCGGGGTCTACTCATTCACATTGCATAATCAAGCATGCCTCATCGGCCTCAGTGTCTATTCACTCACATCTCTCAAATCAAGTCAGTCTGCATTATCCTCGGTCTCCTTGTGAGCACATCTGGATACCCCTTGCTTCTCTGACTTCTACATGGATCTATTCCTTCCCATCGACTACTCGAGAATACCCCTCTCGGGTCCCTGCTGCCTTATGTTCTCCCTGTTGCCTCATGTTCCTTCTTTAATCTGTGCTTCTTTGGAGTTTTTCCCTATCCCATCATCATCCTTCCTACTCTTATCCCTCTCGTTTCATCCTCACTACTCATATCCCTCATTAATGAACTGTTCTCTTTACCGACTTACATCCTCAAATCAAATGTCATCAGCCTGGAGGGAAGGTGACCTAGGCCTTGGATCCCCAGAGGTTTCCTCCTCAAAGGGGGGTTTTCCTCTCCTCCATGCCAATGGTCATAATAATAGTTAGAGTTAGTACTTTCTTCGGTTAGTTAGTTTGGTTCCGCTGTTGGATGGAGGCAGATGGTGGGCCCAGCTTTCCCCTCTATCCTTAGGAAGTCGGCCCTTATTTTCTCAGAATTCATTCATCATCATCACCTCTTTGAATCTCAACACCTTTGAGTATTCTTTTAAGGCTTCTTCCTAACCTACCTTTAGTTGACACAGTCATTCCCGTGGCATCTGTAGGGGGAACCCTCTTCTAGGGTTCCTTGTGTCATACCCCTACAAGTGGTATATCCCACGGATAGAGAGGTGGAAAGCCACAAAGCAAATCAAGTTACACAAGCATCATCTCATCTCATCCAGTTGCGTAAGCACATTGAATTTATATTTATATAAATAAAATAGAATAAAAAAACATGAGGTGAAAATACTGGGGGATTGGGCACCCCAAGTGTCAGTGTTATGTTTGTTGGGGGAGAATTGAGGGGGGTGCTGAGAGGGAGGGTTAAGTGGGGAACAGTTACAGGGGCACCAGCAAGAGACATTTGTGGATGATTTTCTAAGGGTAAATAGGAGTAATAGAGAGGGCAGGGCACAGATCATTAACATTTACAGTAGCTGTAGCCGTCATTAACTGTGGGGCCAGGCAGATCTGTGAAACATAATCAGACTATATTGGACACTTTACTGTATATCACACATTGTACAAAGCACTCAAAGTGATGGCACTTTTTTTCACAGTTGGGGATGCCAAAAACAGCACCATGGTTAGGACATGAAACACTGGAGGAATTGCAAGATTTTTTTTTTACAGCATTTAATTTACCTCCAAATCCAGGACTAAGTCTGTTACTGTAACCTTCCAGTAGCCTATCCAAAATACGTGTGATGTTTTCAGAATAGATAGTGACTTCTTTATGCATTGGGGTTGTCGAAGCATTGCCTACACTGTAAGTACATTAAACATTTCAATCAAGTATACAGTACCGCAACACCTTTTGTTTCAAAGTCAATAGTTGTTCCTCATGGTGGGGGTGACTAACTAATCGATCTGTTAACCATGCTGAAAAAAAAAAAGAGTATTGATTCTGGTCTAAAAGTACGGGAGAATGTCATTATAAACACTCACGTAAGAGTCAGGAAGAAACAGCATATCAGCCAAAGCCATACTTTCGCAATGAGATAAAAAGCGGAAAAAAAAACGCATTTGCCAGTCTGCTTTGATAGTATGCAGAGCCCATATTTTAACCATTGGAATTTTGATTTTTTATGTAAGGAGATAAAGCAAATTATAATTATTCCTCTGTATATACATCTCTCTCACTCTCTCTCTCTCTGATATTTCTCCGGCTGAGTGGAGTCGTGCTGGCTTGGCTGGGGGACACTAAAAGAGTTTACTCTTTTTTCTAAAGAGATAGTGCATGGATGGCGAGCATTGACAGTAATCGAAGAAAGCATTAGGGGAGATAAAAATGGCAGAGATCCAGTGCTGGTCTTGGAAGGGATTAGCAGGGACCCTTTAAGAGAGTTGAAAAGGCAGAGGGGCACCTTGCAGAATAAGATGAGGTTAGCAAGTCATACCCCCAGTTGTCTTGTTCACCCAGGAGCTGATGATCACACAGATTGTGCTCCAAATGTTACAGTGTTTGTTAAACAAAAACCTTCCTATACAAAGAGAACAGAAGTTGTCCGGTTGCTGGCTCATAGTACAGAGTAGCGCCCACATCAAGCAATTCTTTGGGACTCTGAAGAATTGCAGGGCTGTCAGATCAGGTTTACATTCCTGCAACTCCAGGGTAATTATCTTGTATTTTCCTACAAAACTGCATTGTGTCCCATGCAATATGTGACCCAAATTGCACTCATTCTCTTCTCAATACAGTTTCCTGTTAATCTCCCAGTGGGCTGCTCCATTTGTCCTCTTAACGTGCCGTACTTGAAAATGTAACGAGCCATGGAGCTGGCATGCATTCAGTGGAGGTGCCCAACTTCAGCGTGGTTTTTTTTTTTTTTTGTTATAAAACACAAATGCATTGATGATTTAAGATGTTCTTACATACAGTATTTTATCCAAAGATTCAGAACACATGGTTCTCACTGACATCAATGTAATCCTTTTAGCCTCATTCATATATTCTAATTAATTTCTTACTAAGTATCAGTTGCATGTGTTTGTGGTTGGTAATGTAAGCAAATGATGACACTTGAGTTTCTTAAATTGCGTTCATTGAATCAAGTACAAACTGGACATGAAAAAATGGCGTTCGTATTTCACTCAGGTCCTCTAGGTCTAGGGTCCCAGTGCACTTAATCCAATCAAGGAAGTTGTCAAAAGGCAAATGGCTTTAGTTATTGGATTGTTTCACATATGGACAGGTTGAAGGAATTGAATATGTACTCCCTGGAGGAGAGGAGGGAGAGAGGGGACATGATAGAGACATACAAGTATCTTACAGGGAGGAACAGGGTGCAAGAATACACTATTTTTAAGCGAAAAAGATATTCCGGGACTAGAGGGCATGGGATGAAGTTGGAGGGAGGACGATTCAGAGGAAATGTGAGGAAGAATTTCTTCACAGAACAGGTGGTGGACAAGTGGAACACCCTGCCTGAGGAAGTGGTGGAGGCTGAAACAATCACAGGATTTAAGAATGCATGGGATAGACATAAAGGGAATTCTGGAAGTTAGGGGTAAGGGGCAACAGAGTTCTAGGAAAACATAAACTGAAGTTACAAACTCAAATGGGCAGACTAGGTGGGCCATAGGCCCTTATCTGCCGACACTGTCTATGTATCTATGTAAGTTCATTCACCAGCTGCACACAGGTGACATCTGTAACAAAAGTCCGGTGTGCAGCTGTTAAGTTTTTTTCACAGTCGATCAACTGTTTGCTGCCAGCTTCATGCAGACCAAAGCCTTCTCTGAGTGGAGTGGCTTCAGTCCTTTGAAGTACACAAAGTTTATGCCCGCCTAGCAGAGAGCTGTGTCAGGACCACAGTGAGTGGGCATTGATGTAGACTGCCGAGCCCTTACTATTCTGAACTGCAATGGGCTTGGCAGTGAAACACACCCCACTTCCCGTTTCATTCCTGAAAAAATGTTTGGTGTGCAGGCGCGCATCAAACGTGAAAAGACAACATGCCCCTGATGCTCCTACCCTTAACAGATGTGCTAGGCAGTACAAACACAGAAAACTAAGTCCTTCCTCTGAGGGTATCTCTTAATTCTAAATTTCAGTCTTGCTCTCTCTCGCTAACAAAACCCTTTTTGCTCTGTTTATAAGAAGTCTTTGCAAGGCAAAATAAAGTCTGCAATCTCAGCTCATTAAAACATATCCTGTTTTTCTCAAAATGCAGTAGAAGTTCATCAGTTTCCTTCCTTGCAGGTGCAACAAAATAGTACAGGGTGACCCAGAACTGCCTCTTGTTGACAGCTCTGCAAAAGAGTTTATAGAGGTCAAACAATCCCACAGCCCCCACTTGCATACTACATGACCATGATCAAGTCACCTAATGTCCTTGTACTCCCAGGTTGCACTAGTAAACAAGCTTAGTGCCTCTCCTGGTAAAAAACAACAACATTTATTTATAATGCGCTTTTCAGAAAACCAAAGCACAGATACATAATAAATATAACAACAGACATCCAATAAGAAATACATATATTAAACATTAAAAAGGCAGCAGAATAAACTAAATGTTATCTTCAAAAGCTAACTCAAATAAATAACTTTTCAGAGAAGCTTTAAAAGTCTCAATGGACAAGCACTCTCTAATCCGACGAGCTGGAGAGTTCCAAAGGGTTGGGGCCACAAAGGAAAACGGTCTGGCCACAGATTACTGAAGATGAACCCTGGGAACCTCTAGCAATCCCTCGTCGGTGGAACGGAGAGGGCAGTAGGGCCAGAGGAGATCTTGCAAGTAACCCAGTCCCTGTCTGTGTTGGGTCTTATAGGTCAGCAACGCGACCTTGAAGGTGATCCTCCACCGCACTGGCAGCCAGTGCAGTTCATGCAGCACAGGTGTGATATGGCAAGTTCTTGATAACCCAGTCAACAACCTGGCTACAGCGTTCTGCACCAGCTGCATGCGATGGAGATCCACCCCCGGTAACCCTAGATATAGAGCATTGCAGTAGTCAAGACACGAGGACACAAAGGCGTGAACCAACACAGGAAGGTCATCGTGCGGAACAAGGTGTTTAATCCGGGCTATGTTCCTCAGTTGGTAAAAAGAGGACTTGACAACAGCTGACACCTGTGTCTTAAGCGTCAGCTCACTGTCAAGCACTACGCCCAAATTCCGCACCTGTTCAGAAGGTCTTAACTGGTTACCCCCAACACAAGGCCAGAAGGAAACCCAGGAGTCAACTTCTCTACAAGCTGACCTGGGTCCACCACCAGCACCTCAGTCTTGTCCGGGTTCAGTCTTAACCAGTTAGCACTCATCCAGTCCTGAATCACAGCAAGGCAATTGTTAAAGACTGAGATTGCATCATTTTGTTCAGGTACAAAGGACATATAGAGCTGAGTGTCATCTGCATAGCAGTGAAAACTCAGCCCATAACACCTTATAATGTCTCCCAATGGCAGCATATACACCATGAACAACATGGGGGAAAACACAGAACCCTGTGGCACCCCACAAGGCAGAGCAAAGAGAGCCGAAGAAACAATTCCTGACACTATCCTCTGAGTTCTGCCCATGAGGAAAGAATGGAACCATCTGAGGACTGTCCCTGAAAGTCCACAAAGTAGCCGCAGGTGTTCCAGCAACATCCCATGGTCCACGGTGTCAAATGCTGCAGAGAGATCAAGGAGGACCAAGATCGAATGACTCCTCCGATCTCTCGCTATTAGGAGTCATTCAGTACTCGAACCAATGCCGTCTCGGTACTATGCCTCTTCCTGAAACTGGACTGGAGAAGATCATAGACTTCATGGGTGGTAAGAAAGTCCTCGAGCTGCAATGTGACTACTTTCTCAATAACCTTGCCCAAAAAGGGCAGGTTAGAGATCAGTGTTTAGTTGGCGAGACAGTCTGGGTCGAGGGAAGATTTCTTTAAAAGGGGTGTCACAATAGCCTCCTTCAGAGACTCGGGGAACACCCCTTGGCCCAACAAACACCAGACTATCTCAGCAAGGACTGATCCGATCGCATCCATGCACCCCACAAGGAGGTGCGTAGGACCAGGGTCCAAACTACAGCAGGTCAGTCACAAGTTGGCCGCAAGCCCTGGACGGTCTTCATGATATCCATGATCGCTGGCTGGTCGAAGTCTGTCCAGGCAGACCGAGGGCCTGTGGCCTCATATCAGTCACCACCATGCTCACTTGAATGCGTTTTGCGGATCTCCGACCTGATTGATGACACCTTATCATCAAAGAACCAAGCAAACTCATCACACTTTATTTGTGAAAGGGCTCTCTGACCCCGCAGGCAAGCTGGACTGCACAGCCTGTCCACGGTCCGGAAGAGCTGACCTGGTTGATTCTTTGATGCAGCTATCTCCCTGGACAGTAACTTTGCCTTCTTACTGGAGATTTTTGATTGATAGTCCGAATAATGGGTGATCAATCTAAGTCTGTCCCCTTCCAGGCCGGTTTTCCGCCAACAGTGTTCCAACCTTTGCCCTACTCTCCTCAACTCCCTCAGTACCCCGTCAAACCAAGGGGACCGAGGGCGGAGGGAGAGGGGGGCAAACTTGGACAGACACTATGGAATCCAGAGCTCTCAGCACCATATTATTATAGTGCACTACAAGGACGTCTGGATCCATGCACTACACGGGCCAACTCGATAGGTCCAGCACTGCCAACAGACCTTCATGGGTTACTCCCCTCAAAGGGTGGTACCAGACCATCTCCAGAGGGGGTGGTCTCATACAGGGGGCCACAAAATTGAACCTTATAGAGTGATGGTCCGATCACCAAACTGGTTCCACCACCAGGACAGTGACCTCCATCCCCAGGGTGAACACCAGGTCCAGAGAGTGACCTTGAATATGGGTGCAGTAGTAACAACCTGTGTAAAGCCCAATGAGATCATCAGTTGGAGGAAGTTTTGGCCAAAATACGAGAGTTCAACTTCGACCCAGGCATTGAAATCCCCCAAGACCAACCACCTGGTGGGTTTCAACACCATGTCAACAATGAAATCTGCAACTTCCTGCAGAAAAACTTTCTCATCACCAGGTGGACGGTAGATGAGTAGAATTCTGCTGCCCACACCTGCTCACATGATACACTTGAAGGATCTAGTGGACACCACAAGGCCCAAATCCGATTTAAAACAAATAGCATCCCCCCCTTCGATCCAATCTCGGGCGACGTATCACAGAGTACCTGGCTGGAACAGCTGGCTCCAGTATGGGACCAGCATTCTCATCCAGTCAGGTCTCAGTGATGCAAACCAGGTCAGATGACTCGACAAGATCAGCAATAGTTGCTGTCTTGTTCTTTACTGACCTGGTATTACATAACACCGCCTGAGTTGGATGAGAGGCCTTAGAGGAACGGGTTACTTGCCCACTGTCAGTGGAACCCCTGGGTATGGGTACCAGGCATCGAGAACCCCTGTCCTGGACCCATTTCACCACAGGGTGTCTCCTTGACCTCATCACCCTTATCTGCCCACTCCGCTCCTCCCCCCCCGGGCGCAGCGCCCCCCCTTCCACCCCCTCCATGCAATCCCCAAGGCACAACAATGCCTATATACCTTGGGTTGCAAAGGGGGACTATCGAAGGGGTGTAGGTCCTTTAGAATGGAGGGGGAGTAGTGCCTGCCCACCGAAACTCGATCCTAACACATGCTGCCTGTTTTAAAACCTACTATCAATCAGCGGTTTTTAATTAATAATATCAGCACCGCTACCCTATCAAATTGACTTACTACAACTATTACCAATAAAACAATAATTAAACTATTTTAACTAAATTAACCAAAGCCCCCCCCCCACTCTCACGTAGCGAGGGGGAGCTATAAACAAAAACAATTTAAACACAACTCTTCCCCTTCGAGCAAGTTTTAGGTCCCTCAACGTAGTCCAAAGAATTAGGAAATAGAGCCCCAGTCACTTTTTCACTTCTGTACCACCGTAGAAGAATCAGTCCCCAAACTATCATATCTTGTGTAGTCTTGAAGTGGTAAAAACCCTCAGAGCACTCACCTCCGAATGATTTAACCAACCAGTGATTTCACCCCCAGTTAGCTCTCACCTTAACCTTGTATGAAAACACTGATTTTATATAAGCAGAAATTAAAAAGAATTTCAGGCACTCTCACTGCCTGGACCAAAGTTCTCCATGAGATATTCCTTGGAGTATAATAAAAAAACAAGGTCTTCAGCAACTCAACAGACATCTCCGGCATCAAGGAAAAGGTAATTTTAGAGGGGACACCCAGACAGAATCCAACCCGTGCCTTCCCAGGGAAGTAATTTAACCACCAGGGCAGACCTGCCACTACGGCTCCCAGGATTGGCTCGCCGTACAGCCAGCCTCCTGGGGAAACCTAGGAAACACCAATAAGCTGCACCCACCCTCCAGTGGATCCTACACCAATGTCTCCTACAGCAGGCTCACCCTACAGCGGTCACCTCCCAAGCCAGCACAAGGTAGACCTTCCAGGGCCCCCCTTGCCTTCCCGAAGTCCAAAGTCCACTGACAGATCACCAGAAATGCTCCAGGATCAAAACGTCCTCTTTCAAGGGACCCACTAGCGCTGATACTAAAACTCACTTTTGGAATCTTGAGTCTGCAGCTTTTCCATGTATCAAACTCCCTCGAATTGAATCGAAAAAGCAGGGTGGAACACAGTCGGAAAAAAGTTTCCTCTTCCCCTTGCTTAGACAGCTGCTGTTAGCTGTTGTTAGCTCTTCCCCTTGCACTATGCCACCATAGTCCTTTCTGATGAGGGTACTAACTATTCCAGCCCGAGGAGTAGCCTGAGTCCTTCGCCCCTTAAACAGAGCAAGCCACCGGAAGGAAGAAAGCAACCTGCTCCACAATCCGCTCGCTCCAGTCGCAGAGCACAGCAGTGCATGGCAAACGCTCCTCGGACTCGCAGACTCCTGGATGCAAAACAGTGAAGCAAAATCAAGACAGGATAAAACTAAAATTAAAACTAAAATAAAAAAAAAAAATTGCAGTGTTAACCCCCTAAGTTGCAAATAACTTTTTGCATTCAACAATATAAGTATATACATTTTCAAACGAAGGAGTCCCATTTTCACATAAAAATTCATGTATATTGTATAACTAGAGATATCCAAGGGGGAAGAAAAGACAGAAATAGTAAGTGAAGGCAGGGAGATAGCAGTAGGTGAAGAATCATGAGGCCATTGGAGTGATCGGTTCCTGGGTCTTACAAGAACATTTGCACAGTCAGACATACAAAAGACGGAAAAAGGAGGATAGAACAGATCCTTGCATTTAACTCTTTCTATATAACAAATCTGACAGGATCTTATTCAGCCCTGCCACATGCCCTTCAGCCTCCTTTGACTGGTCCTCCTGTCCATCCATTCCCCCGCCTCCTCTTTGTGCTTGTTGATATTCAGATACATAGTTACAGTTTGTGGAGAGATATTGAGAGTTAGAAAACTATCATGTTGCTATTACTATATCTGCCTCCTCAGCCCGTCTGCCTCTTCCTATCCATTACTCACAGCAGCCCTGCATCAGCTTCATCCAAGCAGTGCAGCAGCGGGTGGGTCATGTGCGTCTCCAACTGAAGACCTGCTGCTTGAGTAACGTCAGAGGGCTGAAACAGAGGGGAGAGCCACAGCTCAGCTGCTGCTGCTGTTGCACAGTGACATATTCGCTCACTCTCTGGTTCAGCCCAGCCACCCTCCATAGCACATCTCTCCACTGTACCCTCCTCACCCACTGCCACCACCACCTTGAAATGCTGCTGCTGTTGAAGTGCAGGAAGGATGCACTGGGGCCACCCTTTACAATTCTGCTGTTGGGCTGCCCAGAATTGAAGGCTGCTGCCCAGGATCTAGGAGGATCTGCTGCTTGCAGTTAGTCATGGTGGAGTCCCATCAGCAGTGCTGAACACTTTGTGATTGTCTCCTTTTGGCAATTTTGATAGCGATGCTCGTTGTCTCCCAGCTACCAGCAAAACTTACAGCTTTCCCTACCTCCTAGAGTGACTGCCAAACCTCTACTGGCTGGAATTGCACCGATAAGTGCTTTATTCCTTGTTCAGGAGCAAAATGTAAGTCAGGAAAGCCTGAAATTTACAATCGTCTTGCATAGCCTTGGTCCTCCACCTCAACTGGGGATGATTGAGAGAATGAATGCATGACTTGCTGGCTCTAATGCACGACTTTATCATTTTTATCCTATAGTTGTTCCTCTTATTCTGCAAAACAACTGTTTAACAAACTTTGTGTGTAGTGCCACTCTTGAGCCCAGTGGGTGTGCTTTCTGATCGCGTGCTGGAGAGCTGACTTCGGGGGTAAGCTCAGTGACCCAGCTGAATTGGTGAGGGTGGGGTAATGGTGCTGTTATGCAACATCCTCCCCCTTGCCAGGGAATGAATGGTACAGGGTTGTCCACATGGGCCTGGTTACCATATAGTGAAGAAAGCTGTCCTCTTGGCATAGGGCCCTACACCTCTCCCCCCCTTGGGTGGCAGAGGAGGAGAAGAAGAAGAATCAGCATTTATACAGCACTTTTCATACACACTGTATCCCAAAGTGCTTCACAAACAATACCAGACTGGTAGTGAAGTGACTGAATGTGTAGTGGTGGCCATATCACACGTCAGCACCCATACACTCATGGTTAAACAAAACAACAACACACAGCCTTGGACAATTGCATAAACCAGTTTTATAGGAAGGGGAATATTGGCCAGAATGCCAGGAATGTCCTATACTATTAGCAACTAGTGCCTTGGGTTCTTTTACGTCCACCTGGACACCTACCAGGACAGCACAAGGATGGGTAGAAGGGACCTCGGTTTAATGTCTCATCTGAAGGATGGCACACCCCAACAGTATGGCACCCCCCAATACTGCACTCAGGTGCCAGCATTTTTAGGTATGAACCTAAGCCCATTGTGGAACTAGACCCCACAACCTTCTGTCTCAGAGGCAGATGCGCTACCAACTGAGCCATGCTAACAGAGGACCCTGTGCATTGTCTGACAGATGCACTCTTTCCCCTTTACATCTGTAGCTGTGTCTACATAGAAGGGCAGGGACCAAAGACCCTGCACGTCCAAAGCCCACCAGACAACCCCATGATTTCTTCACATCTCTCACTGCACCAAACTGCAGGGCCCACAATTTGTGGGTCCTGCACTTCTATGGGTGGATGGAGTCTTCTCTTTGCACAGGACATCTGCATCTGTTCATGCAGGTCGCAAAAATAGGGAAATGGGGCATTAGGGTTTCCAAGCCTAACTCCCCACCCCAACTCCCGAGCAGCAAAAGGAAAAAACATTAAGGTTTGGGGTCTCTGGTGTCATGGCAAATCAGTGATGGGGTCTTCCTTGGGTTTGTCAGCCCTAATGTTCACCCTTCCCCAAGCCCATAGCTTCCTGTCCGAAGCACACAGCACAGCTCCAAGCCAGTACCTCATACTACTGATACACTCTTCAAAGGTAGAGAAATATGACTTGTCAGATGTTGCCAATACAGTGTGTTGTAGCTTTCTTCACACAAGGTTCTGTGTGCTGTGTAAAGAAATAAGAACACATCTGACCTTGTTTGCTTAGAGAACAGGGTGGGCATCAGGGTTGGTGACTCCAAGGAAGACCCCAACATTGTTTCTCCAAGATTACGGAGACCCAAAACCCTAATATTTTTTTGCTTTTGTTTCATGGGGAGTGGGAATGGGGAGTTAGGGCTGGAAACCTTAACACCACATTTTCCTACTTTTGTGGTGTTAAGTTACCCTAGCTGGTGCATTAGCACTGTTTTTTGTAGAGAATGTATTATAGTGGCTCAGTAGCGCCACTATAGTTGGGGTTGAATAGGCTGTTTAATGTTAAACCCCTAACTTTGCACTTTAATAGCGTTGGCACTGTTAGATAAAATCAGATGAAATTTTACATGTGTTGCACAGTAGGCAAAATGTAAATATCTGGAAAGTTTTGTGATGGCAGCTTGTGCGGTATCTGAGATCCACACATGTACTTTTCTGTAAATATTTAATTTTTTTCCTATACTTAACATTTTTTTTTTTGCTCTCATCTACAGCCTAGATGGAATGGAATTTTTAACCAAACTTGCAGGGCTCAGGTGTGTTGCCCTAAGCTAGTGCCTTTGAGAGGTTTGGTGAAGATATATTAAATTGCTCCACAGTTGTAAGGCTTTAAAGTTTTGTGTTTTCCCTTTCTGAGCATGTGCAGTAGGGTTTTTGCGATAATGTCCCGGTGCAACAGCAGAAATTCTGTGTCACAAGACTGTTTTTTGGTTTCTCGCCAATTGCTTCTCACAGCGCAAAGTATTTTTTTGTGCTATGAGACCGCCACCTTGTTGTTGTTCTCCTCAAACTAAGAAGCATGGAAATACATAAAAATGCTGTCATTTAAAAAAAAAAACACAGAACCTAGCTAAACAGGCATTTAGCTAGACTCTGGTGTTTGTTTTGTAACCCCCTTACAAATGCGGGTTCCTAAAAATGCCAGCCTGGGCTTACCTTAGCCCTATCTTTCTGTTCTCCTCCTGCTGTCTCCCGGGCTTCTCACGTTTTTGCCAGCAATTTTTTTCTGGTCCCCCAGGTCCTGTAGTGCTTCTGTAGTGCTCCAGTCTGCAGCCCAATTGAAATCCAGCCCCTTGGGGCTTAAAAAATGCCACTCTCGAGCACCACTGTAAAAGTGCTGCCTCCTGGGCGGCGAGACTCACGATGGCGTGAAATGTGCCTTCAGGTAAACTGCTCATTTTGCGGTCATCCTGGGGACTGTGCCATGGATCCAGGGATCCCTTCCACATGTTGGGACCTGGTGATCATGGACAGCCTGCTGAGGGGCCACTCAGATGCCAATTTAAAGAGTTTGACGGGGGCTCATTGAAACGGGCCTGAGCAGGGCCCTGGTCATCTGCATACTGAATAACCATGTGCCTGGCTGCCTCTAGGGCAGTTATGTTTGGCTTTTGCTGAAAAGTAAAAAAATTACATGATTTAAATATTTTAACTTGTTGCTACATTTTGGGGAGTTATTGTATATGTGGGGGAGAGTGTCTTAGATTGAAATACATGCTTTTCCCCTGGCTTTACCAGACCTTTGGAGCTCTAAGTTTCCGCCTCTCGGCTGCTGCAGCGGGAGCTTGCATAAGTGCAGTAGCAACAGGAAAAAAATCAGAGCCACATTCTTCAACTGTGTAGTGACTGCAAGTACACCAACTGGGCTACCAGACCGTGGGGCATTGGGGCAAATAATTAATTATTTCTGGCTGCACCAGAATATTTGTCAGGACTTTATCTGATTTGCTATAAGGGACAGTGGGTTAAGCAGCCATTGCAAGCAGTCACAGCCAATTGGGAGCCGGCAATAGAAAGCCAGAACTTGTGGGACACTCACTGCACCACATGGGTAACCACTCAAGTGTTCATGGGGACTTACAGGGACATCATTTTAGGCGCCAATTCTCTACCCCAATTGTGCCTCAAGTGTTCTGATTGACAGGCTCTTCAGCCATTTAGAGACCTGTCACCCCATCTCTGTTGCCAATCAGGAGTCAAACAAGGAGCTCTATAAGAGACAGTGTTTGCCAGCATTTGATGAGAGAGAGATCAGCCAGAGTGAGAGAAGGAGAGCAGGCTCCAACCTGCTGGGAGCCCCCCACAGGGGTGGGGGCTCAGGCCCCAGCCATGCCACCAAGCCTGGGCCACTTAGCTAAGCCCCTCCAGTCATCAGGGGGGTTTGTTATTTTTTTGCATCCAATTTAAAAGTTAAAGTAAATTTTAGTTCTGCAACTGCTGGGCAGGAGATTGCCAGGAATATCCTCCAGAAGCTAGCCCTCCCTCCCACGTCGGGGAAGGATGTGGAAAAAAGATCATCCACCATGCCTCAGCGGTAAGAGAGCTTAAGAAAATTCAAGAAGCCTTCAATTGTGGATGTGACCCCCCGTGGAGGGCCTGAGCGAGGACCCTTGTACCCCGTGGTGCAAGGGAAAATGTACAAAAGCAATCTTGGGGGGGCCCCAAGTCCCACTACCGGATATGTTCTGTCAATTCTGAGATTTTGAAGCTACCAGTCTCGGCAACTAACCCCATCAGAGACTGTAGTGTTAAAAATGGTTGCATGCATCTTGTCTGCAGCCCAAGGCTAAATTGCAGGTGCAGCAAGATGCCTTGATAGTGAATCATATGAATGTGTTGCAAGTTGTTGTTGCACTTCGGGTTAGAGTCCTACCTTCATGGAGCTGACTGCCAAGCAGTGTTTACCACTTCATGGGACATGAGGCCCTAGAGCATATTGTGTCTGAGTTATTCTACAGAAAATTTACTGCTGTCTAACCTGGATTTCATCTGGGAGTGCTTGCCATATGTGTATAATGTCTAGACAGGCTGGACAAGACTTTTCTTATAGCTGCTTTGCTTGGGTAGTTAAGTGTACTAGACGTAACCTCAAGTCTATGAACACGGATGTCTGTCTTTGGTATTTAGATGTACTGGATGTAACTTCACATCTATGATGGATGCCTATTGGTGTGTAAATGTACTGTATGTGACTTTATTTCAAGGGAATCTGGTTGCTTGGCAAAAGCATCAGTTTCTGTCTATATTGGATGGGACTTTCAAATATTGTGCTGAATGTTCAGGATGTTAAATCCAAGTAGCTTGCCCTGGATTGTTCGGAAGTCTGCAAGTGCAGGGCAATCCCTGTCTTTTTGCTAACCGCAGGGCAGTCCCTGCCTTTGTTGTATATAGCGTCTGCAGCCATTGCAGGAATCTGCCTCCAAGTTGCCCCTTCCCTCAAATCAACAGCTGGCCAACACAACCAGCTGCAACGTCCGCCAGACCTGCAAGACCTAGTACTGCAGTATCTGTTTATTCAGTATGGTATAAGATTGCGGGGTTTCATATTGTTCTGGGACTGGTACCAGTGTGGGAAAACTGATAATTATTTATGTAACAGCTGATTAGTCTGCAGCTATATAGCCAGGGGTCTGGGTATCGTAGGCCGAAGTGAAATATGTGATTGCTTTTTGTCTAACAGTATGTAACAACCCAGCTAGAGGATTCACCAGCAAAAGCCAAACAATCTGTGTACACATGTAAATAGCAACTCAAGTAACCTCTGCTCCACATCCCCGTTCCTAACTCCTTATACCCCTAAGTAAATCTCTTGTTATTGTTGTTTAAATATTTGGTGTGAGTATATTATTGGAGAGAGCCTTTAAACACAAGATGTTAAAGTGTGGGGAAATGTTTATTGGGGCATGTCTGGGGAAGCTAAATGGTTATCATGGGTGGTGTAGGATCTTAGGGGGGCTACACCTATTACCAGCTTACCCACATAAAGCACCTTGAGTGGAGGCACTGTCTAAAGGTTTTAAAGTATGTTCATCAGCTAGACGAACCCAAACCCCTCAGCCTAGTTTCTAAGTAGTAGGCAGGGGTGTAACGCTGGTGATAGTGCCATGAAGGGGTTACAGTTTTCTTAAAATAAGGGCTAGAAATACCTTTTCTGAGCACCCAAAATCCTGGGTGCCCAGCTTAGTCAGAGGAGCCGTTGATCTGCATTCTCTGTAAGAGAACAGCAGGACTTTCTTGACTTCTGCAGCTGCAGCTGGAACTCATGCTATGAGCTGGAGCGAGAGCAGCAAGCCACTGTTTCCTTGGTGTCTAGTGGCAGCCCCCCATTGCCATCCCTTTATGTATGTGATGTTGCCCTGGTGTCTAGTGGCACCCTCCACCCTCCAGTTGCCATCCCAGTGTAACCCCTAGATGGCGCTATCCCAGGGGCTACTACCCCTGCCTGATTTGCCACTAACAGGTTGAGGGGCCTGGATCCAATGGCGGGTGCCTCCACCCAGAGGTCAGGGTTTGCAATAGTTAAACTAACTTGGTCACAGCCCTCTGGGACACTGCAACCCCTTTCTTCCCACTAGTGGCCCACACAATATATCAAATTACCTTCACAGTATACACTTACCCCAGGACTGGTTCCGGCACTGGGACCTCCTGTGAAATGAGATACAGTGCAACAATCACAGTACAGTACTTTAACATGAACAAATACCTCAGGCAGTATAACTTGCTGAAACAAGCAGCTCTGATTTATTTAGGGGATATAACAAGGACAGGGAAATCAGGTTAATTAGCTTATCACTCTAATAATCTACCTATGGCTCTGTGCACAGGCCTATCCCTATCAGTTACTGTCCCTGGGTACCCAAGCCCTAGTGGCTAGTCCAAACCGTGGCAGCTGGTAGGGGCCCTTTCACACAGAGAAAAGGAAAATTAAACAGTCAGCAGTACAGTAATTCCATTTGGATTTAATGTGGCAATTCAACGAGGGAGCGACCCTGAATTAGTACTCACGACCTCCAAATAAGATAGGGTCCTTCAATGTCGCAGGGCTCACTTGAGGTACACAAACCTCTTCACACATTTATATAAAAAAGCACTATACCAGGCAGGCTGCATCTGTATCCGATCGCAATTACTGCACAATACCGGGAGAACACACAGCAGATTCAGTTCCTGACAGACCGAGTGCAATTTTCAGCAATTCTTCCAGTCTTCTACAGGGTGAGCCTGGTTTCTACTCTTCAGAGATCCTTTGATTCTTTTCACAGGGACGGATTCAGTCCTAACAAGCTGCAGACCGGAACTCTGGGCCTTACACGTTTTTGACTAAAACTGCACACTGAAAAAGCACAGGGCTCCTTCCTTCTTCACTGCCAAAGCTCAACTGAAACTCCAACCGACAAAACCGGGCTCTTCCTTTGAGTTCCTCCCAGTTCTTGACTGGATTGGCTGTCCTCACTATGACTGCTGCTGTTGGTCCAAAAAGGCACTGAAGTCTAAACTACATCTCCCAGAGTCACTGCCCATACAATCCTCTTGTGGCTGGCTCAGATTATGAGTCAAGTTCTGATTCGTCCAAGGCACCATTTTAGAGCTAGCTTACCCCACACTGATTGGTCCAGTTCAGCAGTTCAAAACTAGAATGGGAACTAGCAGACACAGTTCTGACTGCAAAGAAAGCAGGTTAGACAAACTGTAATTTTATTATTACTCTAAATAATTTCTGGCAAACAGTTACATCTTTCAGATAGGTTCCTTTGCACTCCTAGTGACTGCAAAAATGAAGTGAATTGGCAGCAGCTCGAGTGGTACTCAGAGAAGCACACAGTCCCCCATACAAACTAATTATGTCTGCAAGCAGACAGCTCTTAAAGAGACAGTACCAGAGGCTCTAAAACACTCACTGATAAATGGCTTAAATGCCAAACACCATTCAGGCTTGGAGCATTCAAGCAAGCTCCTGAAGTCTTTTGGGAACCCCCATTTGCAGGGGTTATACCCTTCCTGGCCTGGGAAAGCTTGATCGCCGTCAAGCAAGTACCCCATAAGTTTCAACTGCAACCATATACATTTGCATTAGGCTCGCACATGTAATCATCAGTCAATATATCATTTTACCAAGAACACATTTCTGAAACATTGCAGTACGTCACACTTTACACAGTATTACATACACATTGTACCATAACTCAAGTTATTACCTCTTGTACATGAAACCTGAAGAGGGCCCTTCCCTATCAGTTACCTTGGGGCTGGATGGGCAAGGGCACCATACTGAAAGGGCAACACAAGTAACTTGGAGTTAGCACTGATGCTCAGTTTTGGCAATGAGCTCGGGACACATACACTCCTTTATGGACAACATTGAGAGGCAAGTCCACAGGCCTCCCAAGTGAATCATAACTGAGGTGCACCACAGGCTTTACAGCTCGACCAGTCTTTCTAGGGAACTGTTATAGTCTCTGCACTCTGAGCCTCATTTTCAGCATTGTCCTCACTTGTCAGGAGTCTCTATGGGGGTAGAGAGGCTAGAACTTGGGGCACTTTCAGCTCCAGGAGTTACAGTTTCTGAGTCCACAACATTTGGCTCGCATGGAAGCTTTCGGACACTGCAGTGGACTGTCAGGGCACTCAAAATACTCTTCTTGTTCGGGTGTATCACCAGTCTGCCCCAATCTATCATTTTCCTCCGAAGCTCAAACAGTTCAACCATGCACAATGATTCCATTTCATCTGATCTGATGCTTTGCACTTCACTTTCTGGGAGCATTGGCTCCAGGGATGAAGCTGGGGGCTTAGACAGTCCAGAAGGCCCATCTTTGTCTCCAGTATTGACTAGGGATTGCCCCGAAACAATTGACTCAGTTAGTAAGAAGGATAGTATTCAAAGTCACTCTCACTTTCTTCTGATATGGACTGACAGTCATGCTCAACTGGGACTTGTGGAGGGAACACTTTAACTTTGCTTCTGTAGGTGCAGACTTTCTTGATCTTTTCTTAGCAGCAGCTCTAGTCACTGGTCCAGAGGGGCATCTTCTGGGGCTCAGACTCAATCAGATTTGTCCAATGGGCAGTAAATGATTTCTATGCATTGTTTTTACATCTTTTGAATTATTCTCAGGCCTTACTTTGTACACTGGCAGATCATCTAGTTTGCCCACTACAATGTGAGGAGATGGTGCCATCTGTCAGCAATCTTGTGCTTGCCATGCAGTCCCAGATTTCTTAGCAATACCCATCTCCCTCCTGGGTTCCTGTGCTTTCACCTTTTATCATACCTTTCTTTGTTGGCCAGATTTCTTTTGGCAGCCATGGTTTGAGCCAGTTAGTACGCATGAGTTAGCTGGGCCTTTAACTTTTGCACATACTGTAAATAGTTGTCAGCTTGAACCCCATCAGGAGAGACCCCAAACACACATCTACTGGTAGTCGAGCTTCTCTTCCAAACATCAGGCGGTAGGGGAGAATCCAGTGGCATCACTTTTGGTGCAGTTATAAGCATGTACCAGGGTGCTAATTTGTTGGCTCCATCTAGGCTTGTCCTTTGGGTGCAGGGTGCCTAGCATATCTAGCAAAGTGCGGTTGAAGCGTTCAGGCTGTGGGTCCCCTGGGGTGGTAAAGTGGTTCTGGACTTTCGCACTCCCCACAGAGAAAGCATCTCTTTGATCAGACGACTCTCAAAGTCTCTCCCTTGATCAGAATGGATTCTTTGTGGAGCCCATAGTGAACAAAAGTTTTCTACAAGTACTTGGCCACAGTGGATGCTTTCTGGTCTTTGGTGGGGAAAGCTTGGGCATATCTGAGTGAAATGGTCAGTGACCACCAGCACATTACTGATATTTCTTTGATCTGACTCCAAACTCAGAAAATCAATACAGACCAGCTCCATGGGTGCACTGGTGGTGATGTTAACAAGGGGCAGCCCTCTGGGAAAAAGCTTTCCTCTGTAAGCAGCGACTACAAGTTCGAATGTGTTGCTCCACATCAGCCCCATCTTAGGCCAATAGAATCTGGATCTCACCAAGTCAAGTGTTCTGTCTATACCAAGGTGCCCCATGTGGTTGTGCAAGGACCTCAGTACTGAGTCTTGAAAGGCAGTGGGCAGCACTAGTTGTTGTTTGTCTACTTGTCCCCCTCTGTCTACTGTTTCTCTGTATAACAGTTTATTGATCAGTTTCAACTTAGGACCTTCTTTGTATAACAGTGCAGTTCTCAAATCAGTGGAGGCGTAATTTGGACACATCTTTTCCTGCATAGAGGCTTCTAAAGCTGCTTTGATCATGGGATCGCGGGATTGAGCCCGCCGAATACTGTCATTGTCCAGCTGAGGCAGTGCACCAATGTCTGTGCAGAAAAGTGGCAATAAGCAGCAGGTATGCAATTCTCAGAGGCTCCCAAGCAATCCACCATGCAGTCCACTGCGTCCGTGGACATTGTTCCTCCCTGTCAAACTTCCGGCAGAGTGCCGAATGTCAGGTTCTGCCAACGGACCCAATCATTCTGGGGAACAGGCCTCGGGAGAGAGCATCAGCATCTATGTGGTTCAGACCTGCTCGGTGATGAGAGCATAGTCATATGTAGATAATGCAGAAAGCCACCTATGGCCAGTGGCATCCAACTAGCTGAGGTCTGCACATAGGTCAAAGGATTATTGTCAGTTTTACTAGTATTTTAGCCCCATACAAGTACTCATGGAATTGGTCAACAATAGCCCACTTCAAAGCTAGGAACTCTAACTTATGTACAGGATAGTTCTTTTGGATGGGGTCAGGCTTCTACTGGCAAAGGCCACTGGTCTCAGGCCATTCTCGTGCTCTTGGTACAACACAGCCCCAACCCTTGCAAGCTAGCATCAGTGTGCAGGACGTAAGGTTTTCTTGGATCGGCATAGGCCAGCACTGGAGCATGGGTAAGTTGATATATGATCTCATGAAAAGCAGTCTCACAATCAGGAGTCCAGCGGCCCCAAATACTTCACTTGGATGAAAATACACTCTTTCAGTCTTGAGGGCTGTGACTTTTGGTATTTTTGTGGGTTGGGGATACCCTTGAGTAAGGTTAAGTAAAGGCGGATCACTCTTGAATAGTCCTTGATGAAGCACCGATAATAACCACAGAATCCCAGGAATCTTTGCAGTTCTTTTAGATTTTTGGGCTGTGGCCAGGTGGTCAAGGCCTCAACTTTACTTGGTCGGTCTCTATTCCCTCGGTGGATACTATGTCCCACATACTTTACTGATGTTTGAAAAATTGACACTTATCAATGGACAGTTTAAGGCCAAAGTCCTCCAGTCGGTCCAATACCTTAAATAATCTGCTTTCATGTTCCTCAGTGAGCTGCCAAACACAATAACATCATCTAGGTATACAGGCACTCTAGTAAGTTCATGTCCCCACTGCCGCTCCATCAATCGTTGAAAAGTGGCTGGGGCACCTGAAATCGCAGAGGCATCCTCATGAATTCATAGAAATAGCGGACAGATAAAGGCAGTCTTCTCCACGGTCCTCTGGGGCCATCGGGATCTGGTAGTACCCACCGCGGAGATCCAGCACAGAGAACCACTTGCTCCCGCTTAGGCAGTCAAAGCATCCTGAATGCGGGGCATTGTGTACTGATCAGGGGATAGTCCGCCGGTTTAAGGTGCGATAATCCCACACATCCTTACTGTTCCATTCTTTTCCTCACTACCACAATGGGGAAGCATAAGGGCTTCTGGATTCTTGTATTACACCAGCAGCTAACATCTCTTGCAGATGCCGTCTCACATCATCTATGTCAGCAGGTGCCAGGCGTCGAGACCTCTCACGAAATGGTCTTTCGTCATGCAGGCGGATATTGTGCTCCAGCTCCTTGCACGCATCCTACATCCCATTCCTTTAAAGAAAACACCTGGTCTCTCTGGGCAAGCTTCTCACTGATCCTCACTTTCCATTCAGCTGGCAGCGGGAGTCGCGAAATCAAACAAGTCAGGCGTTACTCTGTCATTCTTCCTTGAACTCTTGCTGCTGGGTAGCACTGCAGTGTCTGCACAATGCACATTAGCCAGGATGCAATCTCTGTTTACTCGAATGTCTCTTTCAGACACATTATGAACTTGGACCATTACCCTTCTGGCATAAGCATGGGCTCTAGCGGGCAAAATACTAGGCTTGACCAGCAGTCCCTCTGGCAATTTTCCATCGCCTGGTGCATCCAACATTAATATTTTATTCTTAACATCCTTTCTGATACGGACCTCTCCCTGTAAGGTACACTGGGCATTTGGCGCCAGGATCAGAGACTCAGGATCCTTCTTCCATACAATTCCGACCGGTTCCTCTGGTTCTGTTTTTTCAGCATCTCTCTGTGCCTCATAGGCCTTCTTAATTAAAGCCGGAACTCTTAAAGCTCTACTAGTCTTTGACCCCTGTTTTTCATAACACAACTGTGCCAGCCTTCCGAACATATGAGCATTTGTTCCAATCAACAAAGGGACACCATCATACAGTCCAGTGGGGGACACACTAAGGCTAGGGTCTCTACTTGTTCAGCCACTCCAGCCACGGAGGTGGGGAAAGACAGCCAAATTCGGATATACCGGAATAGGGTAGGCCTTCTCACTTAACCCCCATACATGCAGTCCTTCTAATGGTTGTAAGTGCGTCTGACAAATGCTTCTGATACCAATCCTGGAACATAATTGTCACTTGGGAGCCACTGTCTAATACAGCTCTTGTAGACACTCCATTCACCTTTACAGTGGTCTCCATGGAGGGACCCACTATTCTGGACCAGTCTGGAGAGGCGGTAGTGGGGCCTGGGCAACTGACCTTGCCACAAAAGGCGTGAATTAGCATTTTGGTGCCCTCACTGGGATCATGTCGTGCACCTCTTAACCACTGATTTCTTCTCCGAAGCTCTCCTTGTAGCCTATATGCAACTTTGTCAGTGTCTTTTGGGACTGGCATTTCCCTTTTCATGTGCCCATCTTTCCCACAATTATAGCAAAACATACTTTCTGGGTTTGAGCTGGCCGGCGCCACACTGGGAGCCAGGGCGGGGGTATTACTAACTGGAAACCTGGGTGCCATCTCTGTCTCTGGGCGTGATAAGCATTTGGAGACATCTCGTCAGTTTCTCCACTTCCATGGTCAAGGAATTGAGTTTGGAGCTGTTATCAGCAGGAGATACATGGTGGGTACCCCACCCCATAGCAGATGCAGTCGGATATAGGTCAGGGCCCGTACTTGCAGGCGTGGCCTTCATAAAGGGACTGTTTTTTGAATTCCGGATCTCTCTCAACAGTTCGCCCCATTGTGGCATATCTTTTCCTTGTCAGAGCACTCATTGACTGTCAACCTCTGCCCCTGAACTTCACTTGATGGGTCACCCTCAGTCACTCGGTCGTAGCCACAGCTGTTGGTGCAGGTACCTCCGAGGTCGCCTTTCTCAACTCCTCGAATTTCTCTCATTAACTCATCATAGGAGGTGGGGGATTCAGTCGATTTGCCAGGCGTAACTGAAGCAACAGCAGTTCTGAGAAGGGGCAGACTTAAGTTCTGTCCAGTCTGGTTCGGTCCAGTTCAATCGCTGGCAAACTACCCTTTCTGAGGCATTCTTGCAACAATTTTTCCAGCCGAGAGACATACACAGACAACAACTCCCCTTGGTACTGTTGTGCATTTCTTACTCTCCACCATAGGTCCTCATCAGAATCTGGGCTCCCATACACATTCTCCAAGGCCTCAAGATAGGCCTGTGCAGTCGCTTCAGGGTTACTGGCCCGTTAGCACGGATGGTAGCCAGGGCAGGACCTCGGAGGCTCTCACTAACCCTCTTTCACTTTTCGCCTTCCGAGCATTGCCATTCTAGCACTTGGGGGGCAACATAGTCTATCCAGGTCTCCCAGTCATCCTCCTTGGGGGTGGGAGGTGCCAGAGAAGATCCTCAACCTTCGGTAGAGTCGTGACTAATGGCAGGTGCAGAAATAGGAGTCTGCATTGGTTCCAGCCACCATTACGGGCACTGGAGCAGGAGAGGGTGTTGGGGAGGAACACCCCAGGTGGCAAGAATAGTTTCTTCAAGTCCTCCACAGTTTTCCCTCTCCAGCAACCATTCAGCAAATTTCTCCTCAAAGTTTCAGATAGTGGTGGGGGCTGATTCCCCAGGTCTTACTGTCCTTAGTTATCACTCTCCAAGCAGTGAGGGCTCCCTCTGGGGTAATGGTCTGTGGCACTTTGGAGCTATCTATGGGATCTTAAACTCTACTAGGGCCAGGAAAGTGTGGGTGAGCAGATTAGCATGCCGACCCACCACCACAGGGTTTTGTAAACCTTCCACCTTGGAAAGTACTCCCTGCACAGTGTCGTATTGATACCCAGGGGATGTCCAGGATAAGCATAGCATTTTGAAGTCGATCTCCTCCCCAGTACACCACTCCACCAGCCGGTGCACAGCCACTTCTGTGGGGTACCCATTTTTCTTAACAGTGGTTAGTAAATATGGCCACTAGAGGACACACAATCCCAGCGGTGAGCCTCAAGATGTAACCCCTAGATGGCGCTATCCCAGGGCTACTACCCTGCCTGATTTGCCACTAACAGGTTGAGGGCCTGGATCCAATGGTGGTGCCTCCACCCAGAGGTCAGGGTTTGCAATAGTTAAACTAACTTGGTCACAGCCCTCTGGGACACTGCAACCCCTTTCTTCCCACTAGTGGCCCACACAATATATCAGAATTACCTTCACAGTATACACTTACCCCAGGACTGGTTCCGGCACTGGGACCTCCTGTGAAATGAGATACAGTGCAACAATCACAGTACAGTACTTTAACATGACAAATACCTCAGGCAGTATAACTTTGCTGAAACAAGCAGCTCTGATTTATTTAGGGGATATAACAAGGACAGGGAAATCAGGTTAATTAGCTTATCACTCTAATAATCTACCTATGGCTCTGTGCACAGGCCTATCCCTATCAGTTACTGTCCCTGGGTACCCAAGCCCTAGTGGCTAGTCCAAACCGTGGCAGCTGGTAGGGGCCCTTTCACACAGAGAAAAGGAAAATTAAACAGTCAGCAGTACAGTAATTCCATTTGGATTTAATGTGGCAATTCAACAGGGAGCGACCCTGAATTAGTACTCACGACCTCCAAATAAGATAGGGTCCTTCAATGTCAGCAGGGCTCACTTGAGGTACACAAACCTCTTCACACATTTATATAAAGAAAGCACTATACCAGGCAGGCTGCATCTGTATCCCGATCGCAATTACTGCACAATACCGGAGAACACACAGCAGATTCAGTTCCTGACAGACCCGAGTGCAATTTTCAGCAATTCTTCCAGTCTTCTACAGGGTGAGCCTGGTTTCTACTCTTCAGAGATCCTTTGATTCTTTTCACAGGACGGATTCAGTCCTAACAAGCTGCAGACCGGAACTCTGGCCTTACACACGTTTTTGACTAAAACTGCACACTGAAAAAGCACAGGGCTCCTTCCTTCTTCACTGCCAAAGCTCAACTGAAACTCCAACCGACAAAACCGGGCTCTTCCTTTGAGTTCCTCCCAGTTCTTGACTGGATTGGCTGTCACTCACAATAGACTGCTGCTGTTGGTCCAAAAGGCACTGAAGTCTAAACTACATCTCCCAGAGTCACTGCCCATACAATCCTCTTGTGGCTGGCTCAGATTATGAGTCCAAGTTCTGATTCGTCCAAGGCACCATTTAGAGCTAGCTTACCCCACACTGATTGGTCCAGTTCAGCAGTTCAAAACTAGAATGGGGAACTAGCAGACACAGTTCTGACTGCAAAGAAAGCAGGTTAGACAAACTGTAATTTTATTATTACTCTAAATAATTTCTGGCAAACAGTTACATCTTTCAGATAGGTTCCCTTTGCACTCCTAGTGACTGCAAAATGAAGTGAATTGGCAGCAGCTCGAGTGGTACTCAGAGAAGCACACAGTCCCCCCATACAAACTAATTATGTCTGCAAGCAGACAGCTCTTAAAGAGACAGTACCAGAGGCTCTAAAAACACTCACTGATAAATGGCTTAAATGCCAAACACCATTCAGGCTTGGAGCATTCAAGCAAGCTCCTGGAAGTCTTTTGGGAACCCCCATTTGCAGGGGGGTTATACCAGTACTGAATTATAGAGTGCTGTAGCTCTATAAAAGCATTGTATTATTTCCACGGAGCAAATCAGTTTCAAAACAGAAATAATCTACCTAGCTGGGATTGGACGATGGGGACCTAAGGTCATTGGGAGCTGGGACGATACTGATGATGTCACCCTTGCAAGCCACTGGAAGACTGATTCAGCAAGCACATGGGGACCAAATGCTTTAAGGGTATTGCAGAGGGTGTTCTTTGATTTTTCAGATCCACAACTCTTAAAAGAACCTGTTCTCTTGTAACACCAGTGGCCCAGGCTTCTGAATTCTTAAATCGAAACATCTGGAACCTGACCCAGGGATACAGGAATGCCTTATATGCAGCAATAAAAGCTGTCATGTTGTTTGGCAGGAGGTACACATGAGATCTTCAGTCTGCTCAGGTTTTACATGCAATGACCTTTGTTTTTACAGCAGCTTTTCTGTACTGAAAAGAACAAACAGTTGTGTGTAATACCATGGGTATAAGAACTGTGCACAACTTCAAAAATTCTGAATGTTGCACATACCTGCAAGATGCTTTTCTGTTTTTCAACCATGGTGGCTTTTTTGGCGGAAAGTCAGGAAGCCGGAAGGCTAAGCCTGGAGCCAGATGTCCAAACAAATAAAAAACAAAAGCTTAGACTTGTGAGACTGGCCATGCACTAGTAATCAGATCTGTACCTGTGATATAAAACCGAGCAGGAAGCCAGTACCAGTTCATAGCATCACTGCTGTGAAAGCACGGGGACACAAACAGTTATCATCATTATCCTCATCCGCACTGAAGAAAGCAATGTTTCTAGAGAAAGATTTCTGGGGTTTTAGTCTGTAACAAAATGAGTTAACACAATGTAATGGCTATATATCACCCCAGAGTCTGTAAATCTAGTGTCCCGACACAGACGTGTCTTCTAACATCACATAAAACAGGGAATCAATACTCATCTAGTTTTATTACTGCACTATCTGTGCTCTTTTCACTCTGATCTGCTCCCTGCTCTCTAGAAAATGATATGCGTGTTGGCAGGTGTTGAGGCATTGGAAGTAAAGGACAAACGATCTGCCTCCATCCTGTAGGATTGCCTTTGCTTGTTATGTTTGGCTAATACCCTTAAAAAATAGTTTATAATGAGATCAATGCTAATACAGTTTTCTCGATTCTTTGATGAATGAAGGTGCTGCCACCTAGAGACAAACGGGTTCAGGATAATAGTTCTAGGTTGTCATTATATGTTATTCACTCCTCCTGTACTTCCTATATGTGATACGTTGTATATTTTTGACACTGTATTTGCCTTGTACCTATACCTCTCTATGTTGTGACCTCCTGGGTCGCACCTGAAAATAGTTACTTTTGTGTGTAGTGCACCTATACAGAGTATCCTCTGGTGTGCCCTTGCATTCTAAACATAGGATGCAGGACAAGAGGATGGACAAGAAGCCGGCCCAGAGGCACTGAGGGTTGAGGCATTAGATGCCACACTTCATGCCATGACGGCGACCCAGGTTCAGGAGCAGATTCAGGCCATCGGAGGTCAGCAGGGAAGGGAAGGGATCGAGCATCTGGAGGACTGCTCTCCCTCCTTGGGGAAGAATTTGGGGACAGCACCACTCCAGTGTGGTTCCTAGTGGTGGCTGGGGGCAGTACCGGAACGTGGTGCTAGTGGATGCTGGGGCAGAGCAATGGTGGGCGTTGGCATCATGGATGCCATTGCATGGCCACACTCTGAGGGGAGAAACAGCATGGAAAAAAACAGATGACCGGGGAGACAATGAGGGCCCTAGGTGTCTAAGACCCACATCCTCAATACCGGACCCTTCCTCAATGGTCCCAGGCACCACCCACAGGACAGACCCTCTAATTTGCAGATAGAGTAGCCAGGTAGGTGAGGCGGGCCCTCCCCCAGGGGGTGATCTGGAGGGCTGGCAAGTCCTGTGGGGAGGGACTTAAGAAGAGAGTCTTGGTGGGGAGTAGAGGGCAGACTGAGAGGGCTCTTCTTAGAGATGCCTCGACCCAAAGGAGACAAATAAAATTCACAAAAAAAAAAGAGGATGGACAAGAGCTAATTGGCTCAGTGTGTCATCCCTTGTGCATGAGAAGATATACCTGCTAATGCCTTTCTCAACAAGATACTTGTCTATGTGTAGTCCGATTTTGAATGAGATGTAATGCTTTCAGTTTCCAGGACTGTGCTTGGTAAGCTATCCCACAGTCCTATTACTCTCTAGACAAAATAATATTTCCTTATATCCATTTTAGACATACTCTCATTGAAAGCCAGTCTGAAATGACATCACAAATAGCACTGTGTGTGCCAGCCATTGAATTTGACGGAAGATAAGGACCACCACTCAGTCTGACCATTTTTCTCTACCTACATTATTACTGCAGACCCTACTTGATCTCTGGTTCTTTTTTTCCTTCCACCTCCCTTTCCACTATGATTCCCTTGTGTCTATCCCATGCATTCTTGAATCTCACCACTATTTATGCCCTTGCTCCATGGGAAGGCTGTTTCACGCATCCACCACTCTTTCTATGAAGAAGTACTTCCTCATATCTCTCTTGAATCTACCTCCCTCCAGCTTCACAGCATGACGTTTCCTTGTTCTTAAACACCTTTTTTCTGAGAAATACTTCTCTCCTGTACTTTAAATACCCCCATGAGGTATGGTTGCTATTATTATTATTACTATTAGGAGTAGAGGGCAGACTGAGAAGGCTCCTCTGAGAGATGCCTAGGCCCAAAGCAGACAAATAATGTTCACAAATTTTTTTACTACAATAACCTCCAGTAGTCATCAATACCACTCCACCTATTTTTGGCACTGGGTCAATACCGTGTGGTCAAAAATGGTGCTGGCAAAAACCGCGCTGCGCAAATACTACAAAATGACATGGTCCAAAACTGCACTAGATTAAATAAACTCCAAAACAGCACACACCTTGATGCCCGCATTGTTTTAAATCGCACATATGTGCTGTCACACTTTTGACTGGACACCCCCATTTTGTACTCTGCCCCTGGGTTTCTATATGTTAAGTACCTTATTTTGCACTTTTTTCCACACTGAACCCCAGCTGTCATACACTTGATCACTTCTCTAAGTTTTCTCAGGTCTCTGCTCATCCTTTCCGCCCACCCTGGAGTGTTCACACTATTGCAGATTTTGGTGTCACCCACAAAGATGCAAACTTTCCCTTCCAGCTCCTCTGCAATGACACTTATAAAGACATTAAAGAGGACCATTCCCAGCACTGACCCCTGAGACATCATGCTGGTCACCCTTCCTTCCTTGGAGTGATCTCCGGGTACCACCTGTTACTCAGGAAATTAGTCTGGGAACAGGATCCTTGCCCTTGGAACTCCATGTGCGCCCACTGCTGTTTGTCTTCAAGTGAAGTCTCAATCTCTTGCTTGTGACACCATAATCTTGTCCACAGAAACTGTGATTCATAAACCAAGGGTTGTGAAATAAGATGGAGGATAGGCAGCAGGAGAAGACAATTTATGCAATAGGTGTGGGTGGACAAACAGTTGAATGTGTTTATTTTCACTGGTGTTAAATAAATCATAGAACCACCATTTATTTAACATCCTGATATCAATCAAACACCATTTATTTAACACCCTGCCATCAATCAAACCTCACAGCCAGCACTACTTTCACATCAGCACTATAGAACTTCACCATTCTCCCCACTAAACTAACTGAGCACCCACTCCCAACCAAAACAAAACTCCCACTGACTACCAGTTCCTTCTCTATATAGCAGCATACAAAAGTCAGAGCTCACAGGTGAGCATTTTAGTATTAAATTCCAATACAAAGGAGAATACAGTATACTTTCCTCCCCAGCCCCACATACAAAAAGGCTTCTCATCTCTAGCTTATGATCCACTCTCTTCTTTTGTTTTCATTTCAATACTAAATACCAGCACAGTACCTTTATAAAACTGTTTTCCTTGTTCCCAGACATGCTGTTCTTTTCCTTTTTACAGTCAACAGTGCCTCATCTGCCCCGCTCACTTCATGACCGCAGCAGCTCTTTCACTCACTCAGTTGGTCCCGACGCTGTTTCAGGAAAAAAGTAACCCAGGACCATGTTAAAAACTACAGGATCAGCCAGATACACCATCCCACAGTTGACAACTGGAAAACATTTTAGTTTTAAATGCAGCAGCACTCAGGACTTCAATCCTGCCATGTCAGCAACCACCCATAGTACAGATACACCAACATTCAGTCCTGGAATGCAGACCTCCAGTCACTCCCCTGCTCCATCCAACCAGTGAAGATACTTAAATTGTGTTAGGCAGCCTAAACAGCCAATTAGAATCCAAGGACGTCTGCTTTTATTTAAGAGGGACAGTTTGAATTTCAGGTAGTTCTACAGGGAGACGAGATTGAAAGGGACTGCAGAAAGCAGCTTGCTGTTCGAGGCAGGCCTGTGTTGGAACTCCAGCTTGAACTACCAAGCAGGCTCTGTGGAGATCGGGCCTGCAAGAGACCTAGCTGCTATCTTGTGTGTTTCTGGTGGTCAAAAAGAGATTAATTGCCAGGAACTGCCTGCCTACTGTTTGGAGGTTTTGCTCAGTGACTCAACTGAAATTGTGTACCTACTTGGAACTGAACTTAGAGGTAGAGACTTAAATGCTGTTCCCTTTACGTGTGCTGAATGTTTATTGTGCATCAACGCCTGCTGCCCAGGGAATCCTGATTGCCTGCAGAAAGGATCCCCTATGTACTTATGTTTGAATTATCTGCCAATGGGAAAGATCACCAGCAATTGAACTGAACTTTGCCAAAAGTGTTGATCCAGCCTCGGGCCCTTGTCCAAACCAATCCATGCTGTCTGATCTGCTTCTAGCTTCAGTGACATCCATGAGAGACCAACTTCAGAGATCCAGCCCCTCCACAGAAAGCCATTGCAGGTTGCGGCCACCTTCAGGGAAAGGTCATGAAGTGGAGGTGAGTCATGTCGGCCCAGTTTCCCCATGTGCATGAGCTTCCAGCTTCTGGTCTTCATTTCAACAGGACATCATCTCCAGCCAACTGGTAACATAAGTACAATCAGGGTAGTTCCCTGCATCAAGTCAAGTAATTATCCGTGGCACCATCTGATTTAGTTTCCAAATTCTTGGGTTTCACAAGACTGGGCCAACCGGCCAAAATTACAAATAATCATCTTGTCGTCGTGTATGCTAACTGCCTTTCCTTTCCATCAAGGGTCTCATCATCAGCTGCAATGCTGGCCACCCCCAGACAACGCCTCTGGCTAGCCAGCTTTCATTCCTGGGTACCTAGTGTTGTAGAACTGTTCTTTTGGGACTTACAAGTGCATGCCAAAAGCTTAAATCAATTCAGAATGCCAGTCATTTAACTAGAATCACGCCCCTTCCTTGTTCACTACCGCTGAATAAATCCGATTGTCTTTTTCATGTTTAACCTAGCTTATGTACATGTTATTAGTTGGGTTACAGTACTGAAAGAGTGCAGTTGTTTTGCTAATCTTTTTCTACAGGGGGTCTCCAGGGATATTGCTGAAGGTCCAACCCTGGTGGTAAGTGTAAAGGGTGTGAGCAAATTGTTAATGCCTGTTGCAAACTGTCTCTTGAATGCTGTTAAGGTTCACTGTCTGCACCTGGATAATTGGTCACTAGGTGAGACTGTGGGTGGTTATAGCTTCCCAGAGGGCTATACCAGGCTAGATATATACACCCCCACTATTGTTACTCTGGGTGGAGGCACCATAATATTGAACCCGGGCCCCTCAATCTGTTATTAAGAAATCAGGCAGGGGTAGTAACCCTAGAAATAGTGTCACCTATGGGGTTACATAGAATACTGACTGGGGGGCTTTAATATTATTTATTATTTTATTTATTTATTTATTGAGATACAGGAGTAACAACCCTTTGAGTCAGAGACTTCTTTAAAAAGGCTCCATGTCAACAGGAGAGGCAAGGCAAGACAACAAATGTTAAAAAAAATAAAATAAAACAGCACTTCCAACAAGTATACATTATAACAAAATCAAAGTTATACATCATAATAAAAAATACACAATCATTAGCTCAGAGGTTGCTGTGTAACCTATTTTTAGAAAGGGAGTTAGCTGGAAAAGAGCAAGGAAATCCTATCCACCCCCCAAAAAAAAAAGATCAGGGTAGCAAGTGAGGTAAACATCAAGATAGAGATGTCGATAGGGAGAAGGGCAAGGGTAAATGGAGAAAATGACAATCACAATAAGGACAGAGATGGGGCAAAAAATGGAAGGACCATCAAGAAATGGAGGGTAATAAGTACCAGTGCCCGTAGTCTGGGCAACAATCTCCCTGAACTGGTGACCTTGATGGAAGAGGGATGGCTGGATATCGTAGCAGTCACAGAAACATGGTACACAGAGAACCATGATTGGGATGTTAACATACCAGGATACACAACCTACAGGAGAGACAGGGAGGGGAGAAGAGGGGGGAGTAGCTCTCTATGTAAGGAAAGGGATAAAAGCAACTGAACAAAAGAAAAAATGGAGGAGAGGAGGCACTGTGGGTCACCTTAGAGATTGGAAATGGCACCACAGTCCACACAGGGGTTGTATACAGACCCCCACGTCAGGAGGAGGGAATGGACACGTATGTGATAGAAGGCATTCTTATGGTTGGCAGAGAAAGGGGAGATACTGTTGATGGGGGGGCCTGAATATGCCAGATGTTAACTGGAGCACCTTTGCTGCTGCCACAACCAAAAGCAGGGCCATTCTCAATGCCCTTCGGGTGGCATGCCTCAGACAGCTAGTTCTGGAACCCACTCGGGAGGGAGCAGTCTTAGACCTTGTACTTTCAAATGGGGACAGTGAGAGGATTTCAGATCTAGAACTGGGTAGCCATTTGGGAACAAATGACCATCAAACAGTGTGGTTCACGATAAACTCAGCTACAGAGTCAAGCCATACAAAAGTGAGGGTTCTGGACTTCAGGAGGGCTGACTTTGGCAAGATGGGAGAGTGCCTTAGAAAAGCACTAGCAAACAGGCAAGAAGGAGGGGTGGAGCAACAATGGGGAAACATCAAAATCGGCATCACAGATGCAACAAGCCTTTGTGTGAAGCAAATAAATCAAAATGAAAGAAAAAGCCACTACGGTTCTCAAAAGAGGTGACGGTGAAGGTTAGAGAGAAACATATAGCATTTAGGAAGTATAAGGAAACACCAAAGGAACAGGACAGAGAACTGTACCAGTTAAGGCAGAAGGAAGCAGGGAGGGTAGTCAGAATAGCAAAGGCCCAAACTGAGGAAAAGATAGCCAACTTGATTAAGAAGGGGGATAAAACCTTTTATAGGTACATCATGGAGCGTAGAAAGACAAAGGGAGGGATAGTGAGGCTGAATAGAATGGACGGTGGGTGGGCAGAGAGGGACAGTGAAAAAGCAGGGATACTGAACAAATACTTCAGCTCAGTATTCACAAAAGAGGAGGAGGTGGAGGTGCCTAATCCAATTAACAGAAGCACGCTGGATAGGGGGGTCGATCCCAGTCCTTTCACAGAAGAAAGGGTTCTGAAAGAACTCCTAAAACTGAAGATGGACAAAGCAATGGGGCTTGATGGAATTCACCCCAGAATTCTAAAAGAATTAAGGGGAGAACTAGTGACACCACTGACTACCCTTTTTAACAAATCATGGGAGAATGGTGTGGTACCTGAGGACTGGAGGAAGGCGGATGTGATTCTCTTTCACAAAAGAGGGAGCAAGACAGAGGCAGAAAACTACAGACCTGTCAGTTTGACCTCTGTGATAGGGAAAGTGATGGAATCACTTCTGAAGGAAATAATTGTTGAGTACCTAGAGTCCAGTGGGGCACAGGACCCAAGGCAGCATGGGCTCACTGTAGGAAGGTCATGTCAGACAAATCTAATTGCTTTCTTTGACTGGTTGACCAAAGTAGTAGACTGGGGAGAGGCTGTTGACATGACCTACCTAAACTTTAGCAAGGCATTTGACACAGTCCCACACAAAAGATTAATAGTCAAATTAACCAGCCTGGGAGTGGGTCCCAGGGTGGTATCCTGGGTAAAACATTACCTGGACAACAGGAAACAGAAGGTAATTGTAAATGAAGTCAACGCTGAAGAAAGAGGGGTTACTAGTGGGATACCGCAGGGTTCAGTACTGGGTCCAGTCCTTTTTAATGTCTTTGTGACATTGCAGAGGGACTGGAAGGAAAAGTATGCCTCTTTGCAGATGGCACAAAGATCTGCAATAGGGTTGATACACAAGGAGGCATGGAAAGGATGAGAAGGGACTTGGCAAGGTTGGAGGAATGGTCAGAAGTATGGCAGCTTGGATTCAGTGCAAATAATAATATAATAATAATAGTAAACTTTATTTTTAGGTGCCTTTCAAGTACCAAGGAGCCTTACAAATTAAAATCACAAATCAGACATCAACAGCACATCATATAAAATCAGTAGTGTTATCATTCTATCAGTCACCAAATGCCTGTTGCCATAAAAAGATTTTCAAAGCTTGCTTAAATCCCTCCACAGTTGTGCACTCCCATAACAGATGGGGTAGAGAATTCCAAAGGGTTGGGGCTGCGTACATAAATGCCCGCGCCCCAGAGGATTCCAAACATCTAGCAACCCCTTGTCCGCTGAGCGGAGCGATCGCCCAAGGCAGTAAGGAACCAGAAGCTCTTTCAGGTAGTCCGGGCAAAGTCCATGTATGGCTTTAAAAGTCAGAAGACCAACTTGAAAGGTGATACACCACTGTATAGGCAGCCAATGCAGTCGGCGCAGCACTGGCGAAATATAACAGGTCTGAGATGATCCCACCAAAAGCCGGGCCACTGCGTTCTGCACCAGCTGCAAGCAGTGGATTTCCATCCCCGGCAGCCCTAGGTAAAGGGAGTTGCAGTAGTCTAAGTGCGAGGACACAAAGGCACAAACCAGAGTGGAAAGGTCACCAGACGGAACTAGGTGCCTAATCCTGGCGATATTCCTTAGATGGTAAAAGGAAGATTTGACAACAGCTGACACCTGCGAATGCAGGGTCGGTCCCTCATCAAAAATTACCCCTAAGTTATGCACTCGGTCAGAGGTCAGGAGTGATACATCCCTGAGAACTAGTTCCCCCAACCCCCAACCTCCCTATCCAGTGACCTGGGTCCACAACCAGCACCTCGTTTTTTCCCCGAGTTCAACTTCAACCAGCTGAAACTCATCCACTCCTGGATTTCTGCTAGACAGTTATTAAAGACAGAGAGAGCTCCATCCTGGTCAGGTGCAAAAGAAAGGTAGAGCTGGGTATCATCAGCGTAGCAGTGAAACCTCAGCCCATACCTTCTTACAATGTCTCCGAGGGGCAGCATATACATCATGAACAACATGGGGACAACACTGAACCCTGAGGAACCCCACATAACAGAGAAACTGGGTCCGAGGAATAAACCCCAGAAACCACTCTCTGAGTTCTTCCCATGAGGAATGATGTAAACCATCTGAGGACTGTACCCGATAGTTCACAGATGACTCTCAAATGATCCAGGAGTACCCCATGGTCCACGGTGTCAAAAGCTGATGAAAGATCCAGAAGAACCAAGATGGAATGGCTCTTCTGATCTCTAGCCATCAGGAGATCATTGAGCACCAGAACCAGCGCCGTCTCTGTACTATGTCTCTTCCGAAATCCGAACAGGAGGGGTTCATAGATGTCATGGATGGTCAAGTGGTCCTCCAGCTGTGCAGCCACTACTTTCTTAATCACCTTCCCTAAAAAGGGAAGGTTAGAGATTGGTCTGTAGTTTGCATGGCAGTCTGTGTCCAAAGAAGCTTTCTTCAAGAGTGGTGTCACCACCGCCTCTTTCAAGGAGCTAGGAAACTCACCTGTTTCCAAGGAGCACCAGACTTTCCATGCTAGGACAGGACCAGTAGAATCCATGCAACCCAAAATCAGGGAAGTTGGTCCTGGATCCAAACTACAGCACATAGGGTGCACACTCTGGACAATCCGCATGACATCCATGAAGTCCAGATGGTCGAAGGTACTCCAGGAAAACCAAGGGGCAGTGCCCTCATACTGATCCAAAGCAACACCCATAGAGTGTGGTGGTTGGAGTACTGCCCTGATGTCAGCCACCTTAGACGCAAAGAATCGAGCAAGTTCATTGCACTCTACTTGCGAAAAGGCTTTCCAAACTTGTAGATAGGCTGGGTTGCACAGTCTGTCCACAGTTCGAAACAGCTGAGCTGGTCGACTCTGAGCAGCTGCAATCTCCCCAGACAGGAACTCTGCCTTCTTACGGGAGATTGCAGATTGATAGACTTGATAATGGTCCATCAATCTAAGGTGGTCAGCATCTTGGGCAGATTTCTGCCAGCAATGCTCTAACCTTTGTCCTAATCTCCGAAATTTCCTCAGAGTCCCATCAAACCATGGGGTTCACATCCAGGGCCACTGAAATGGCCGAATTATATGCCATTATGAGGGTCTCTGGGTCACTGTTTGCTACTGGGAGGGACGATAGGTCAAGCACCGCTGTTAGGCTTTGAGAACTTACATCCCATAACGGGCGGTACCTGATCATCTCCACAGGGGTAGGCCTACAAAGGGGGGCACTAAAACTAAACCCCACGGTGTAGTGATCGGACCACCCAACTGGTTCCACCCCCAGATCAGAGGCTTCGATCCCCAGGAGGAAGACTAAGTCAAGTGAGTGACCGTGTTTATGAGTAGCAGTGGTAACAATCTGCGTTAGGCCCAGATATGTCATTAACTGGAGGGAGTGCTGTCCAAATTGTGAGAGTTCATCGTCGATCCAGGCATTGAAGTCACCCAGGACCATCAGCCTGGGCAACTCGAATGCCATGTTGACGATGAAGTCTGCCACTTCCTGAAGGAATCGCTTCTCATCTCCGGGTGGACGGTAGATGAGGGCAATCCGACAACCTACACCTGCTACTATGATACACTCAAATGACTCGGTCTCCTCAACTGGTACATTCATGAGGTTAAGTTTGGTCTTAAAACAGACCGCAACCCCCCCCCCCACGCGATCCAATCTTGGGCGGTGTATCACCGAGTACCCAGCCGGCTACAGCTCAGAATGGGGCCAGAGTTCTCATCCAGCCAGGTCTCGGTGATGCAAGCCAGGTCCACCATTTCAACAAGATCTGCAATAAATGCAGTCTTGTTTTTAACGGACCAGGCATTGCATAACACAGCCTGAGTTAGATGAACCTCCCGGGCCACCCGATCTACCTGCCTACCACAATTGGTAGTGCCCTTGGGTATGGAAACCAAACATGGAAGACCATGATCTGTGTTCCATTTTGCTCCAGGGCATCTTCTGAATTTCACCACCCCATTGCGGTGGTCCCCCTCATTCACCCTCCGCTGTTCACACCCACCACCCCCTCCCTCCCCTGCTCACAATACCTAACACCCTACAGCTCTGGTAAGTTGTAAACTGAAGGGGTGGAGGGAAAAAGGGGCAGAGGGCACAAAGAGCAGAGGGTGAATAGCGCACAACCATGGGGGCAGGCCTCCTACACATTTGAGTAAACCAATTATATACTACTTAACACACAAAATATTTAAAAAATAGAACAATATATATAAAAAATCTAATTAAAATCAAACAAATACCCTACCAACCCAAACAAATAAACCCCAAAAATAAACTCACTAAATAAATCAACCCACAGAAATTTCACCTCCCCAGGGCCCTTTCACTGTCACAGGGGAGGGTGAATAAAACAATATTACACTAAAATACAATAACTATCAATATAAAAAGGGAGAACAGTTATCTAAGTCCCATTGGTCTTCTCACCATCAGCAGGGCTCAAAAAATCCTCTCAGGAGCTTGCACACCTGAGCAGAAGTAAAATACCCTTAATAAAGGCTCCCAAAATAATACCAATATCCCACAGTCCTCAGGTGCTCTCACTACCAGAGACAGGAGAAATTGCCAATCTCATGCCAGCAAGGGAAAATAAAACTGAAACTCTGTCCCTGGCCAAATATAAAGGACAAATTCCAATGATCCTCTTCACTCTGAAACCAGCAAAGAAGTGCAAAATAATGCACATGAGAAACAAAAACCCAGGGGAAGATTACACAATGGGGGGGGGGGGGTAGTAACAACAACAAAAATGGAAAAGGACCTGGGAGTAATCATATCAGATGACCTTAAGGTTAGCAAGCAATGTCAGAAGGCAGTGAGGAGGGCTGGGGGGATACTGGGATGTATAGGGAGAGGCAACACCAGCAGAAAACAGGAAGTTATTATCCCTCTCTACAGACAGTTGGTGAGACCCCATCTGGAGTACTGGGTCTAGTTCTTGAGACCCCATCTCCACAAGGACATAGACAGGATGGAGGCAGTCCAGAGGAGGGCGACTAAAATGCTGCAGGGTCTACAAGAGAAGCCATATGAGGAGAGACTAACGGAGCTTAATATCTATACCCTTAAGGAAAGGAGGGAGGGGGGACATGAGTCCAAGAGGGTATGATCTTTCAGAAAAAGAGATGTGCAAGAACAAGGGGACACAATTTGAAGATAGAGGGGGGATGGCTCAGGGGCAATGTGAGGAAGTATTTTTTCACAGAGAGGGTGGTGGAGGCATAGAATAGTCTTCCTGAGGAGGTTGTGGGGTCTAAAACTGTGGGAGAATTCAAGAATGCATGGAACAGACATAAGGCAATTTTTGTGAGGGGTAGGAAGAAATAGGCTGTTGGTTAAATATGATCTGCAGCTTATCCTGTAGGTAGGGAAATGGGCAGACTAGGTGGGCCAAGTGGTTCTTATCTGCCGTCAAAGTCTATGTTTCTATGTAAACCTCTTTATGGAATATATTCATGGGGAGGTCTACAGGCCTTCCTGGGGAATCATAACTAAGACATACTAGAGGCTTAACAGCTCTTCCAGATTTTCTGGGAGGGGCAGGCACAGCTTGTCTTTGGGATGGAGTGTGCCAAGTATATATACAATGTTCTAGTGAATCTTTTGGGTTGTGGATCTCAATCAATCAATCAGAATCTTTTATTTAACCAGGCGGGCACCATTGAGCAGAGCTCATTTTCAAGGTGTACTTGGGGTGTATAGCACAAGAAGAAAAAGTTCACACAAATGAATAGCAACAGGTACAATGCAGGGTCATGAACAAAAGGCATATGTAAATACAGATGCAAATATAATTACAGGATACAGTACAACAAACATTATACAGTCACTCAAAATGTACAAGACAATCTGTGTTGGAGAAATGTACAACAAGCAATGTTGCCGGTGGTGGCCAGGCTAGGTGAATCCAATCAATGTGTCCAACAAAAGAACAACTGTGATGCAGATATATATACAAGCAAACAGTGTTGCGGTAGAGGCCTGGCCCAGATAGTTTCACCCAGGTCCCACAGGGGGACATAGCAGGAAGATGTAGTAACTACGGAAGGGGGGAGAGGAAGGGGGGAGGGGGGAAGCGGATAGAAAGGAATAAGGGATGAGAATGAGAGGCTACATCGTACAAGATTGCGGGGTATAAACTAATTGGAATTAAAAAAAGAAAAGTGGCAAGGACAGGGAGTGGGGACGGCTGGAGTTAAGCCAAGTCCAGATTTCAGGTGGTTAAAAAAGAAGGACACAAGGAGTACTACAGGGAGGGTAGGGAGGAGGGGACCAGGCTTTGGATAGGGATAGGGCATGAAGAAACAGAGGCAAGAGGTTTTCAGGATGCGGCTAGGAAAAAAGAAGAATAGGGGACCCTTGTGTCATGGCTAGCAAACACAAGATTCCTTGTTGTGGCTCAAGTATAGTGTTTTGAAGGCTGGTAGGCTAATGGGATGATTTATTTTCATGTTTTTTTATTTTTTTTTTGTAGCTTATTCCACAATTGAGGCAGCACATAGCTAATGGAAGCCTGGCCAAAGCGAGATCTGGCCTTGAGTACCTTCAGTGAAATGTAAGAAGCACTTCACAGTGCATACCTACTGAGTAAGCATAGTGGTAAGCAGTCAGAGATGTAGTCGGGCAGTTTTTTGAGGAGGACTTTGTAGGTCCAGGTTGCCGCGTTCATCTGCCGTCAGAAGCTGAGGGATGACCAACCTACTACAGAGTACAAGGAACAGTGGTGGGTATGATAGGGAAGGTCCATTATAAACCTTAGGGCTCTATAATAGAGCATATTGAGTTTAATGAGAGCACCGGCAGGACCCTGGCTGTAAAGGAAGTCAGCATAGTCTACTAAGGAAAGAAAGGTAGTTTGCACAAATCTCATCTTGGTGTCCCTAGTGAGGAGGTGTTTTATCCAAAAGAAGAGACCAAGTCTCTGTCTAAGGTTGTTTGACAGTTCTTCTATATGCCCGAGGAAGGACAGCTTATTATCAAGCCATACCCCCAAGATACTTGAATTTAGATAGGTACTCTACCTGTTCGCTGAGTATGGTGGTAATCAGGGGAAGAGTCCCAGATGTGGCCGGGTTTGGTAAATTGGGAAAGGGCGAAAAGAACATTGCTTTAGTTTTCTTAGCATTCAAGAGCAACGTCTGGTTCAGCAGCTGAAGCTGAAGTAGATTGAATTCATCCTGAAGATCTGTACATGCCGCATCAGAGGGTCTACCAATGTAGAGCACTGTATCATGCACGAATATATGAATATGGGCCTTTTTAAGGGTGGCATCGATTCTATTGATATAAATTGCGAATAGCAGAGGACCCAGAATGGAGCCTTGGGGTATGTCCCTCAGAAGGGGTTTTAGTGGCGAGACATCCCCATCAGCCTTTACTTGCTGTGAGTGGCCTGAGAGATAGTTATCAAACCATCTGAGAGATAGGGTATCTAAGCCGATATTCTTGAGGGATGGAAGAAGCAGGCTATGATCAACAGTGTTAAAGGTCTTACTTAGGTCCAAAAATACAGCGCAGACAAAGTTCTTATTATCCAGTTCACTCTGCCAATCGTTGGTTACCTTGGCTAGAGCAGAGATTGTGCTGTGTTGTGCTCTAAAGCCGGATTGCAGTGGGTTGAGCAAGTTCGCCGATTCCAGGTATTTCCTAAGCTGAGAATTCACAATATTTTCTAGCATCTTGGACAGGATTGGAGAAGAGAAATTGGATTGTAGTTGTTAACGTCACTGAGATCTCCAGATTTAAACAGGGGGGTAACATGAGCTGTTTTCCAGATGGAGGTCACCCTGAGAGAGGGCTAAGTTAAACAAGTGTGTAATAGTCACCGCTAGGACACAGTTGGCCACCTTTAAGAAGTAAGGATCAATGAGTTTGGCTCCTGGGCTTTTCCTAACATCCAGCTTAAGCAAGAGTTCTTCAACTTCTTTCAGAGAAGTAGGTTGAAGAGAGAAGGTCGGGGTGGAGAAGGTGGTTCCTTGGTTTTTGATTCCAAGTTGCACGTGGAGGATATTGGCTGGAGAGGTATCAAAGGCTAACCCTGCGGTGGCAAAGTGATTTTTGAATGAATCAAGAATAGCCAGATTATCGAAAACTGTAGAAGTGCCAACTGAAATTTTGGTAGGCAGGGAACTACCAGAGGTATGACCTTCTATGTCCTTAATTATTCTTCAGAATTTGGATGAGCACTTAGTCGAGAGATCAAGAGGAAGCGGTAATAACTAGCCTTTGCTTCTCTAACCTTCTCAGAGCAAAGGTTCCTCGCCTTCCTGAAAAGGTTCCAGTCCCTTGGAAGTTTAGTCTTACGAGCAGTTTTCCAGAGTGCATCCCTGTGCCACAAAGCATCCTTAAGCTCATTTGTGAACCACTGGCAGGATTTATTTCTGACATGGACTGTTACTATTGGTGCATGGTTATTAAGAGCACCAATCCAGATGTCTTGGAAGATGTTGCATGCAGTAGCCACTGAATTTTCTAGATAAAATTTCTGCCAAAGCAAGGAAAAGCCTAACTCGGAAATAAATGCACAGGGATCAAAACTGCGCTGACACCTTTTGGTAGATAGTTTGGGTGCAGATGAAGGAATATGATTTGACCTTACACAGGCAATGAAGCTTTGACCACTGATATCTGAAAAAAAGACACCAGCGTGGGTAAATAAATGAGGTTTACTTACTAGGATGATGTCTAACAGGGTGCTGTTTGTGGGGCTGATCTTGTTTGGTCATGTAGGTTCATTGATGAACTGGGACAGCCCAAGTGAGTCACAAAGCATTTTAAGAGGAATAGAAGCACTGGAAAGCCAGTCTAAGTTGAGATCACCCAGTAGTATAGCCTCTGAGGATCTGTGGCCCAGGATATTACTTAAATGATTCAGCAGCTGCCGTCCTGCAGACGGGGGTCTTTGACAGCCTGCTATGCAAAAAGAGACAACAGATGAGATCTTGACCTGAAGAGAGAGGCTTTCAGACTCATTGGGGACAGATATTGAGTCAATAATAGAGACAGAGGATTTGTCCTTGACATAAATAGCCACCCTCCAACCCCTAGTTTGTCTGTCAGCTCGGAACAGAGAGCAGGAGGGGACGTTCACTTCGTGGTTATTAGTTTGCAGATGAATCCATGATTCTCTAACAACCAGGATATCAGGGGTAGTGTGACGTATCCAAGCCTGGGTGGAAAGTTTTTTTTTTTAATAAGCTACAAACGTTAACGTGCATAAACCTTAGTCCTTTAAGGTTAGGTATGTCAGCAGGGGAACCAATGGCAGTTGGGGGGCCAGGGTTAAGCTCTACATTGTCTGAGCACAGTAGTAGAAGCAAGAGCTTCCTAGTGACACCTATAATGAACTTTAGGAATCTGGTCCGTACATGCTTGTGGGGAACATGGTATTGACACGGGAGAACCCTGAGGCTAATGCCTATCTTAAAGCTACATAAAGCAAAACCTTGCCAGCGAACAACAAGGGAAAGTGGGCAAAGTGATGGGATAGATACAAGTCCTCTGATGTAAGCTTTGTTAGAATACCAGAATGCAAAGTTAAGAGAGAGTCCAAATACAAGGCAGGGGAACTGATGATGCTTAGGAGATACATGATAAAGCTCAAGACATCATCGCAGCCCATAAAGTTGGTGAGACCCCGCATGTCACAAGGAGAGTTCAATGAGGACAAGTTTGTGTGTAAGGAGCATAATACTATGAAAGAGGAGCAAAGGAACCAATATGGCATTCGCATTATTATGCCTATGCCCGTAGTGCACTGAAGCACTGGCAAATTTACCTCTCTGCCTGGTGTATGGGGGTATGAGTTGTCCAGAGATCTCACACTTGTAGTGTATTCATTTGAGGGTGCAGAAGGGAAAAGTTGGACTAAGAAATTGAGCCAATGATAGGAGGCTAGAGAAAGTGGGCGGGGTTAAAGAGCATTTAATGGAGGCCTGGGGATGGGGTGGGGGGAGCTAAAATATTCAGAATGTCCAGACCCAGAAGGAGCCGAGGCAGAAGCATCTTCCTTGCGTACCTTGTCAGCTGTTGAATCGGGTGGTTGAGCAGGCTCCAAGCACCGTGGAGCGCTGATAGTTCAAATCCCAACCATGACAATGGTCACAGCCCAAGGGGCTTGGAATGCGCCTGCTTGTCAGCTGGTGAATCAGGCAGGTGAGCAGACTCCAAGCACTGTGGGGCGCTGATGGTTCAGATCCGACTGTGACAGCAGTCACAGCCCAAGGGGCTTGGAATGCGGATCTCCTTGAGAGTGATAGGGGTGGTTCTTGACTTTCTTACATTCCAGAGTGAGAGCATCTCCTTGATTGGATGGCTTTCAAAGTCTCTCCCTTGGTCAGAATAGATCTGCTGTGGGGCACCATAATGCATGAAAAATATCTCAACAAGCACTTTGACCACAGTGGCTGCTTTCTGGTCCTTTGTGGGATAGGTCTGGGCATAATGAGTGAAATGGTCTGTCACCACAAGCACATTGCCAATGTTTATTTGCATCGGGCTCCAAGCACAAAAAGTTAATACATATGAACTCCATGGGCGCACTAGTGGAGATGTCAACCAAGGTTGCTGCCCTCTGTGGCTAAGTTTTTCTTTGAAGGCAGTGGCTACATGTTTTGATATAGGCATCAATGTCAGCACCCATCTTGGACTAATAGAAGTGGGCATAGGCTAAGTCTCAGGTTCTGTTGTAGCCCAAGTGTTCCATTTGATCATGGACTGCTTGTAAAACCACATGTTTAAATGTAGAAGGCAGCACTAATTGTTGTTTAATGACTTGGCCTCGTCTATCTGTAGTCTCTCGGTAAGGCAAGGCAAGGCAAATTTTATTTTTCTGGCCCCCAATCCCAGAAGCTCTGGGCACCGAACAATGAACGCACACTATCAATACAATAATACACATCAATATAAAAACAATAAAATATCAGCATAAATAAATATAATTAATAAATATCTCTATAAAAGCTGAAACTCAAATATAAAAGCAGGGTACCCAGGGAGGACTAATACCTAAGGTCCAGGAAGACTTGATTAAACAGGAAGGCTTTGAGGTGGGCCTTAAAAACCTCAACCGAAGGGACCTCCTGAATTGATGGAGGAAGCAAATTCCACAATATGGGGCCAGCGACATTAATGCTTCGTTGTCAGTGGTTTTAAGTCTCGTCCTGGGAATCACCAGGAGGCCTCTAGAGGAGGACCGGAGGGAGCTGACCAGAAAAGCAGGTGTAAGAAGGTCTGACAGGTAACCAGGACCCTGTCCACATAGGGCCTTAAAGGTGAGCAAGCCCACTTTAAAGAGAATCCTCTACCTTACTGGCAGCCAGTTCAAATGGCGCAAAACTGGGGTGATATGACAACATTTTGGCTGCCCAGTTAGCAGTCTAACAGAAGCTTTCTGCACTAGCTGCAGCCAGCGGAGGTTACCCCCGAAACAATGGATGACACCTGAAAATCAAATGACAATTCGCTGTCAAAGGTCACACCAAGGTTTCGCACCCTATAAGATGTTCTCAATGGCACAGATCCCAGAAATAAGCCGGTTTCTGTGCCAGAGGGCAACCTGTCCCATCTTCTGTTCAACTCCACCACCAATACCTCCGTCTTGTTGAGGTTCAGTCGCAACCAACTGGAAGACATCCAGTCATTTATCTCCGCAAGGCAGCTGTTTAGTACTTCTACCACACTAGAAGTTCTCTGGAAAAAGGAAAGATACAGCTGGCTATCATCGGCATAGCAATGAAAACCCAAGCTGTACTTCCTAATGAGCTTACCCGGGGCAGCATGTACATGGCAAACAACATTGGTGACAAGACCAAACCCTGAGGTACTCCATATGACAGGAGGCTGGAAAAGGAGGAGAAATTCCCCATTACTACTCGTTGCTGCCAGTTCATGAGGTGTGACTCAAACCAGCAGATGACAGAGCCGGTGAGCCCACAAAATTCCCTCAGGCAGTCAAGCAGCATACAATGGTCTACCGTATCAAAGGCTGAAGAGAGAGATCGAGAAGGATTAGAATTGTTCCCCCCCCCCCCCAATCTCTAGCCCTGAGGAGGTCATTATGCACCAGAAGTAATGTGGTTTCTGTACTATGCCTTGCATGGAAACCAGACAGGAATGGCTCATAGAGATAGAAGGCCATGACGTGCTCCTCAAGTTGTTGCACCTCAACCATCGCAACAAATTTTCCTAAAAATGGGAGGTTGGAAATCAGATGGCAACTCGCCTTGATGTCAGGGTCTAAAGTTGTTTTCTTTCAGGAGGAGACGAACCAGTGCCTCCTTCAAGGCTTGTTGTGCAACATGAGTCCAGGCCCTTCTGTGAATAGCAAAGCAGTTCTTTGGTCTTTGGATCGAAGTTTGGAAACACTCTTTCCAGCATTTATGGCATTTAACACAAGCTTAATCATGGAATCATGATAATACTCCCTCTAGATATTGGCTGGAGTAAGTTGAGGGAAGGTACTCAGGTCTAATGCTGCCAAGGTGCAATAGGCTGTGGGGACACAAGTTTCTGGGGGCCCCAGGCAATCAACCAGACAGACTAGAGTCTCAGAAGATGGGTGTGTTCATCTTTATCAAACATGTGGCATAGGGCCTTAACAGATTGTTCTGACATCCTCACCCACTCGGAATTTGATACAGGTCCCCTAGATAGGGTGTCAGTGTCGATGTGATTAAGACCTGGACGGTACTCCACTGAATAATCATATGTTGAGAGTGCTGATAACCAACAGTGTCCAGTTGCATCTAATTTGGTTGATGTTTGAACATACATGAGGGGGTTATTATCAGACTTTACCAGAATTTCAGCACCACAGAGGTATTCATGAAATTGATCTACTATTGCCCACTTTAATGCCAGAAACTCAAGTTTATGTACAGGGTAGTTTTTCTCAGATGGTGTCAGGTTTCTATGAGCAAACACCACAAGGCATAGTCCTTCCTCATACTCCTGATAAAGCATGGCTCCAAGTCCTTTCAAGCTGGCATCAGTATGTAACACATATGACTTAGTTGAATCTGTGTAAGCGAGTACAGGGGCATGTGTAACCTGATGAATAATATCGTAAAAAGCTGTATCGCATTCTTTGGTCCATCAGGTCCCAAATAGTTAATTGGTCTTGAAATAGATTCTATCTCCTTCTTTACAGCACTCATTTTTTTTTCTATACATATTTGATTTTTTCTGTTTTTCTGCCCCAGACCCGGAACCCAGGAAACACATACATCCATGTGTGTGGAGGTGCCCAAGCATGCCGGGTACTGGCTCGGCCCCTTCCACCCCATCCTTGGCATTCGCAGCCTGTTCCCCTTGCCTGTGCTTCCTACTGGACCTCCACCCAGTGGGAATGGAACTACGGGGGAGCGGACAACCACCTTCAGGAGAGGAGAGCTGCGTACTGCAGCACAATCTCACTCTGACTCTCCCCCCCCCCCCAATGCTGGCTCCCTCGACAGCCCTAAGAAGTTCCCGAACCCGGGTTACTGGCATAGCACGAGGTAAAGCATCCAGTACCTCAGCCCTCCGCATCACTAGGCCGGCTCACTGCACTCTTTCCATATTTCCGGTTTGTAGGTGGGTACCCTTGAGTCAGATTCAGTAGGAGGCAAATTACTTTAGCGTAGTCTTTTACAAAGCAGCAGTAGTATCTGCAGAAACCCAGGAACCTTTGCAGCTCTTTGAGATTGTTAGGCCATGGTCAGGTAGTTAAGGCTTCCACTTTGCTTGTGTAAACCCTAGGTGGTGCTATCCCAAGGGATACTACCCCTGCCTGCGTGACCAACTGTAGGTTGAGAGGGGTGAGCTAATGAAAATGGTATCTCCACCCAGAGGACAGGGTCAATGGCAGCATGACTGCTCTGGGTACAGCCCTCCGGGACACTGATACCCCCTCTTTTCCCTCTAGTGGCCAAAGCAAGTCTGGAATGACACAATCCCAATACACACTGTAATACACTGTTAGCCCCTCTTGTACCACACTTAACACCAGGGCTGGATTGACTGGCACAGCCCTGGAGACCTCCTGTAAAACAAAGCCTGTAACAGTAAACAGCAATATCACAGTACTTTCAATACAGAGGTACACCACAACCAGTTTAGATGCAAAAAGATTTAGATCTGATGTATTAGGGGAATGTGAACAAGGGAGGGGCAGTAACCTAGTAACTGATTTTAGATCTGAATGGTTCGGGTTATAAGGCATGCACTCAAAGGCCCCTGTAACACAGTCTCACACACTCTGAGTACCCAGCTGGAACTACAGGCTAGCCTGAAGCATTGCATCTGTTGGTGGGGCCCTTTGGAAGAAAGAAAACACAACATGCACTTTAACCCTTAATTTGTAATCTGGAGCCAGATGGATCAGTCCAAAATGATTAGCAACAACAATTAAATCAGTTGACACACTTTGATTTGAGCTTTGTTGCAGTGAGCTACCCTGGTGTTTACTCACGCTACCCAGTACAGGGGGCAGGATGGACAAAATGGAGTCCTTATGATGAAGAACTGGATTGCCAGAAGAAGCAGGGCCCACATGAAGCATTGTGGTGTTGATCTTGTTCATTGGTGTTGAGCAGGGGGCCGAATCCCCGGCGGGTCTCTCGTTGGTTGTTTCTCTGCGGCGTGAGTGACTGTCTGGGCCAGGAATGGCAAGGCCCAGACTGGGTGAACAGTTCAGATACAATATTCAAATATGTATAGTAAGGTACTGGATGCAGCTTCCAGCAAGCTTGACACATTAAGCAAGGTGGGGAACCAAATTGCGACCCACACTCCACAATCAGCACACTTATAGTAAAAGCAAATAAATACCACAGTTCGGATGACAGTCCAGTTGCAATTCAGTGTCTCTGCGCAAACCGTATGCTCTGCAGCAGTCTCAAGTCCTGACAGGCCAATCACACCGAGGCAAATCTTTAGTTCCCTTCAGGAGAAATTCAGTTCGTCACAATACAGGATTCAGGTCACAAGCACAGCAAATTAGGATGGAGTCCGATTTCAGGCTTATGATATCTCCACTTGGGAAGATGGTAGCAGGCAGGCCAGACACAGCCTTCCCATCGATTTCCTCTGAGAGCTACACAGGAGCAGCTGCCTGAATCTCTTGAGCTCCTCTCACTCTCAACTCCAGCTCTACACTGACTCACCACTGCAGGCAGCACTGGGACTTCCTGCAGATCCAAAAGGTTAATTGGCTGATCCATCTGTCTGTTACAGCAAAGGCTCCCCCTCCAGGTTCATTTAGGTGCCAAAATGTAAAAACTACAATTCCTACAGAAATTCACTCTCACAAGACCCCTGGGGACAGACTCCATTTTAGGGTCTCCAAAGGTACTGATTGGTCCAAATTGTCAGTCTGGAACCAAGATGGTGGTGCAAAACAGAAAGTCCATGCTACAAAGGAAAACGGGTTAGACAAACTACAATATTATTACTATTACAGCAGATAATCAGCAAACAATCACATATTCTAGAAAAGCTCCCTCTGCGCAATTAGCAATGGCAGAAAGGAGCAAACGCACTACAGCCTGGGCAGGACTCAAGCCTAGAAACAGTCGGCCCCTACCTAGATTAATTATACAATCTGAAAATGATGCCTCTTAAAGAGACAGGCATGGAGGCTAGCTAAGCACTCACATGCAAAACATTTTTAAACTGCTAGGAGAGAGAGAACACCAGCCTGGCAGTGGGCATTAGGCAAGCCCAGGAGGACATTTTTAGGAACCGCCATTTGTAGGGGGGTTACACTTGAATCAGTTTAAATGCCCTCAGAAGATACAGTGTGACCCACATAGTTTACAGATTGCTGGAAAAATTGGCATTTGTCGATGGACAATTTTAATCCAAAGTTTTCTAACTGGTCCAGGACCTTGAACAAGTGAATCTCATATGAGCATATGTACATTCAAATGTCTTGTGCTCTTCAAGTGTTTTGCCAAACACAATGACATCATCCAGATAAACTAAGCATTCAGGCAGGTTCACGTCTCCTATAGCTTGCTCCATCAACCTCTGGATGTTGGCAGGTGCTCTGGAGATGCCCTGGGGCATGCGCAAGAATTTGTAAAAACCCAGGGGACAGATGAATGCAGTTTTTTCTCTATCCACAGGTACCATTGGGATTTGGTAATATCCGCTCCTGAGGTCTAAGACGGTAAATCACTGGCTCCCATTAAGATAATCAAGGGCATCTTTGATGCGAGGCATTGTATACTGTTGGGTATAGTTCTTCGGTTTAGGGTCCTGTAGTCCTCACACATTCTCACCAAACCATTTTTCTTTAAGACAACCATAATAGAGGATGCATAAGGGCTGTGTGATTCCTGGATAAATCCAGCTGCTAACATATTCTGGAGGTAGCGTCGAACATCATCAATGTCCACAGGTGCCAGTCTGTGGGACCTCTCTCTAAATGGCCTTTCATTGTGGAGCCTGATATGGTGTTCAGCACCAGTGACACATCCAACATCCCATTCTTTCAAAGAAAATACTCTACTCCACTGGAACAGCTCGCGACTAACATTATTCTTCCACTCTTCAGGAATGGGGGACTCTCCAAAATCAAACAAGTTGGGAGCTACTTCAGCATCCTCATTGGTACAGCACTTGCTGGGTAGCACAACAGTATCTGCAAATTGATAGTAGCCAGCGTGCAACCTCAGTTGACTTTAATGTCCCGGTCAGACACATTCTGCATTTGGACTACCATTCTCTGGGTATATGTGTGAGCACGGGTAGGCAGGATACTAGGTTTAACTAGAAGCTCATCTGGCAGCTTCCCTCCTCTGGAGCATCTAGCATAAAGATCTTGTCGGTGACATCCTTCTTCATTCGCACTTCACTGCTGATGGTGCACTGAGTATTGGGTGCCAATACCAGAGGCACTGGGTCTTTCTTCCATACAATGCCCACCAACTCATCCTTGTCAGTGTCCTTAGTCTGCATCTGTAGGTCATACGGTTTGTGCACCATGGCATGGATGTGCCATACTCTTCCATTTTTTTGAGCTTGTTTCTTCTGACACAGTTGGCCTAGTCAGCTGAACATGTGGGCATGCATACCGGTTAGCAAAGTAATACCGTCATACAAGCTGGTTGGCAGGCAGACCAAGGCCAGAGTCTCCACCGATTCATCCACACCAGCAATAGTAAAGGGAAAAGACAACCACAGTCATATATAACCAAGGTACAGGTAAGATTTATCACTTAAACCCCATACATGCATTGAGGGATTGGAACAGAAGGTCAGACAGGTGCTGATCATACCAATCTTTAAATACAATAGTGACCTGAGGTCCGCTGTCCAATACAGCTCTGACCAGGATATCATTAATGTACACTGTAGTTTCCATAGAAGGGCCCACCATTTCAGACCAGTCTGAATGGGCAAATTTAGCAGGCTTTTTCATTGCGCCTTAGAGGAAAAGATTTGTGTAATGGACCATGCTGTGGCTTTATATTGCTTTGCCAAACCTGACTGAAGAATTTGGCTGTGACTTGGTGCAAGTCTTCAGAAGCAATACAAGATTTTTTGGAGTGTCCATCTTCTCCACACCTGTAATGAAACACTTTAGGTCTGTGTTCAGCAGAACGAGCTGAATCTTCAAGAGGCTTATAATTGTCAGGAGGTGAAGGCCTATACTCTTCTTTGGGCCTAGGTTCAGACACTGCTCCACCATAGTTTTTCCAGGGGACAGGCTGTTGGGATGCATGAATGAAGTCTCGCACCATAGCTCACAGCTCCCTCATCTTTTCCACTGCACTACTGTCAGATCTGGGTTCAACAGCAGGGTCACAGACAGTTTCCTCTATAATAGCATTAGTGGTTCCTAAAGGAACAACAACAGTAAATCATGATGGGGATCAAGCCCTTTTGCCTCATTCCACCCCAACATAAATGCACAACCGTTTTGTGGGGTGAAATATTCAATTTGGCTGCAGCGAGGCTCTCCATTTTAAATTTGGCGCCAAATTTGCAACTGACTGCAATTTTATATTTTGGCCACTGGGGGTGCTAATGTAACAGTTTGCTGCAATTTTATATTTTTGCCACAAGGAGCACTAATCCCAGTGGTGCCTCCAAGATGTAACCCCAAGGAAGCGATATTCCTATGGTTACTACCCCTGCCTGTTCTCCTAACCATAGGTTGAGTGCCGTGGATTCATTATTAGGGTGTCTCTACCCAGCATAACAATAGTGGTGGTATCTATCTAACCTGTTAAAGCCCTCTGGGATGCTATAACCTCCCACAAACCCAGCTAGTGACCTTGTACCTTTAGCAACAGTTAATACACAGTCAGCAATCAACATTAATGATAAGCGCACACCCTTTACACTTATTTATTATTTATTTATTTAAAAGTTTTACCAGGAGGGCACATTGGGCAGAGTACTGCTCAATTCTAAGTGCATCCTGTGGAAGGGGGACACAGAGAAGCTGAACAATACATGCAGCATAAACCTTCAACACAAGATACAGAGGAATGTGATAAGACATTTGGTAAGTTAATACATTAAATCAAATTGTGTTACAACATTTGTCATTTAAATCATGACACCACATGGTAGACGTAGAAAGTATTTGCAGAAGACAAGGCATACAACATAATCAGAGTCAACTTTGCCCTGTATTTACTCACGCTGCCAGTTGGCTGTGATGGATTTGGTGATATGAAGACCTCCTATAGATCACAAAAGAGGGTTCCACCATGCCACAGTGACACAAGATTCGCCGACCAACAGCACAATGACAGCACAACACTGCCAATTGGTGCTGTGCCATCCTGGGGGAACCTATGTTTTCTGTGGGGGGCTTTACCCCCACCCCCCATGCAAGGGGCTCTGCCCCCAGCACCACCCGCTCTTAAATTATCCAACTCTGAGGAGGGGTTGTACACCTCGGAGGCAACAGTGTCGAGAACCCAGCGGACCATCATGGCGAACTGCTGAAACTGTTGCTGTTATGTTCTTCATTGTATTACTCTTGTTGCTGCGACATGATACCACAGAAGAGCATGGGGAAACAGGGCCGACATGAAACACCTCCACTTCTTGGCCTTTCCCTCCAGGTGGCCGCAACCTGCAAGTTGTCTCTGCACAGGGGCTGGATCCCCAAAGCTGGTCTCTTGCCACAGACAGTCTCTGGTGCAACACAGTCAGTCTGGGCCGAGGTGGCAAGGACCCAGGTTTGATGATCACTTTGGCAAAGTTCAGTTTGTTTTGCTGGTGAAGCCTCTAGCTGGCATAACAATCTGGTCACTGGCAAAACCGGCCTTGACCCGTGAATATCATTCAGGACATTTAAGAAAAACAGGATTAACGTTTCTTCACACAGTTCAGTTCTAAGCCAGTTGCTATTGCAGTCGGTTCACTGAAAAAAAATCTCAAATATCAATTCAGTCTCTCCAACTTCTGGGCCAAATGCTTCACAAAAGCTTCCTCTCAGTCCAAATCTCAGGCTGTACCTTCACATATCTTGGAGCTTTCTGACGCAGTTCAAAATCACAGTTCGGATTATTCTTATTTCTGCAATCTGGCAGTCCAAAGCAGGAAAACAATAACAAAGAGGCAAGTCTGGCCTTTTCCTGCTGATTCTTCAGGCTCCTTCCTGGAGCAGCTCCTTAATAACTCGAGCTGCTCACTCTTCAAGCTTTAACAACAACTGAACCACTGTTCTCTAAGAGTTTTGAGCTTTCCCAGGGATTCCTGAGTTCTGGTTGGCTGGGGGAAGCTGTAAGTCACAGTTTGGAGGTCCCCTTCAGTTCAGTTTAGGCACCAACCTAAAAACTACAAAAACTAAAGTTTGTCCTTCCCACGAGGCATTGGAGCCAAGGACCCTTTGAGGTCCCCTGAGTCCTGTTGGTTCATTTACTGGAAGTTCCAGACCAAACATGGTGGCTCCCATTCAGATAAGCAGATCTGCAAGAAGGTAGGTTAAACAAAGTACTCTAATTTAAATAAATCAGCAGGTTAGAAGTAAAGAATTACAGCACTAGTCAAGCTCCCTCTGCTCTATTATCGATGGCAGAGTGGAGCAAATTAAAGCAGAGTCTGGCTGGTTGCAAGCTTTGATACACTTGCCCCAGCCCAGACCATTTACTATACACATATACAGACTAGAGTCTTAAAGGGATAGGTGCAGAGGCACAGCATGGAACTCTCATGTAAACAACAGGAGCAGACAAATAAATTTGGATTTACCATCTGTGAAGGATGTCAGCCTGGCAGTGGGCATGGATAAAGCCCAGAAAGACATTAAGGTAGACCCCAAATTGGTGGTGGTGGTGGTGGGGGCTACACATGAAATGACAATATCCCTGAAATTGTCCTGATCTTTTAGTTTGCTTCAAATAGTGCAACTGAGCCCCGGAGAGTGACGGAAGGGCTTACATGGAGGTAATTGATTCCAAGTTCAGACAAGGCTGCTGCACATCGCCCAGACATGTGATGACTTGAGCTGCTGCTAGCAAACAGAAGGTACAGAGAGCAAGCCATAAATAATTACATTTACAAAAGAAGCCCCAGGAGGAATGGTGCCAGCTAGGATGGGACGGGCCTTTTTTGTGTGTTATTTTCCACTTGGAGCCCCGGAAAGCCATGGGGACTTCAGTTAAATCCCATCTCCAAACTGGGCTCAGCTCTGGAGTATACTACTGTTTTTAAAATCCCTGTTCCCAGTGGTAGCTCAGGTCAGCCTAGGTTCCCAGCATTGGGGGGGGATTCAAAACAAAAGCATTTAAATATTAAGTGAAGCCTCCATGGCTCTGCAGGGGTTCCAACCTGCTACATGCAGAAATTTGAAAAAGAAACCATGTCTCCTCCTTGCTGACACCCTCCTGGGGACATCTTTAAAGACGTTATTCTAACTGTAATAATAATAATAATTCCCTCCTGGATAGAGACCTACTCACAATGGGAATGATTGTCTCCATGTATACCCCTGCATGGCTTTCTGAGGCTCAGTTCCATTATTTTGAGTGGTTCTATGTGATAACAGCAATTGCAAAACCATGATTGCCGTTAAGGCGCGTGTACATCGCCAAAAAACAAAACTGCAATGTACACTCCCAACGAGGCAACTCACTTTTAGTATTTGCCCCCTGCACCCCCCTCACAAAAAATAACCAACTCTGGGGAGGGTGCATGTCAGGAAGGGGGAAAAATGGTAGCCTGTGATGATAGCGGTTATACATGAGCAACTGTAGAGACAGCGACTCATTTATAGCACTATCATCATCAGCTATCCTGCGATGGCAGCATTGCTGCAGTGCCTACAGCGACTGGAAGGAGAGGGATGAGGAGTTGTAGGGAAGGGATAGGAGGGTGGGTTTAGAAGGGGAGGAGAGCCTGCTGCACCTGAACCAGCCCTACGGTGTGGTGGTGATGAGGGTGTCTGGCTACAATGCAGTAGGCAGTGGGTTCAGAACCTACTGGGGGGAATATGTTTTGCCGCTGCTTGTGGTTTTGTATTTTTCCACCCCAGAATTTTGCCCTCTGCGACATGCACTCCCTGAGTTGAGAAATTAAGTAGGGAGGGGTAACTCCCGAAAAACACTTAATTTCACCAGATATCGGGTCGCTGAGTATTGTAGATCACCGAAATGCTTTTTGGTGATGTACATTCCCGATGATAGCGATCGCTGTTTTTCGATCACTATCATTACATGGAACCAGGAGAAACATAATAAAAAAAGTTAACACCCTCTCCCATAAAATGCACAAAATATTGTGTTCCTCCCTTGCTTTGAACCCTGCACCCTCACCACCATGCCACGCAGCCAGCTCTGTGACTTCCCACCTCGCCATCCCTCACATACCTTCCCTCCTTTTCTGGTCTGCCTCTCGCATGTCCCTTCACCCAGTCCTTCCTCATCACTACCTTTTCAGGGTAGCTGACATTGCAGGCACTGAGACTAAGTTGCTCAATCTCCATCACCATTTTCACTGGATACCATTTTAAGCATACAAAAAGTTCAGGATGAGATTTGGAATTTTGTCATTTTAGTGCTTCACAGGTACAGGGGCTCCTGATTTACATTTAAAAACTGGCAAAACTCTATTCCCCGATTTACAGGCTCAGAACATTTAAAACTGGCATAAATCCAGATTAAAACAGAGAGAGCTCCTTATTAAAAAAATCCAAACTACAGTCGGCATACTAAAATTGTCACCCGATTACAACAGTAAATTGCAAAATGAAGATCTTTTTCATAGTATGGTAACCCCCCTACAAATAGTCGTTCCAAAAAAGTCTTCCTTGGGCTTGCCTAAATGCCCACTGCCAGGCTGGCATTCTGTGTACTCAGCGATTTAAAAGTGTCTGCATGTCAGTGCCCTGTTAGTCTCCATGCCTGTCTCTTTAAGAGCTGCCTATATTGTAGTGTATAATTAATCAGGGTAGGGGCCGAGTAGTTTCAGGCTGAATTCGAGCTGAGGCTGCTGTATTATTGCTCCATTCTGCCATCGCTAATTGCACAGAGGGAGCCCTAGCAGGATCTGAAACTGTTTGCTGTTTATCTGCTTTAATAGTAAAGATATTGTAGTTTGTCTAACCTGCCTTCCTTTGCAGCGTGGACATTTCCGCTAATCACCACCATCTTAGTTCTGGACTGCCAATTGGGACCAGTCAGTACCTTTGGGGGCCCTAAAATGGAGTCTGTCCCCAGGGGTCTTGTGGGAGTGAAATTTTGTAGGAATTATAGTTTCTACATTTTGGCTCCTAAGTGACCCTGGAGCCCTTGCTGTGACAGACAGATGGATCAACCAGCCAAACCTTTTGGATTTCAGAGGGAATACCCCAGAACTTCCTGTAGCACAGTCAGTCTGAAGTTAAAGTTGAGAGAGCTTGAGTGATTTGAGTAGCTGCTCCTGTGTGTGCACAGGGGAATTGGTGGGAAGGCTGTGTTTGGCCTACCTGCTACCATCTTCATAAGTGAAGAGACCTTAATCCTGAGATTGGACTTCATTTGAATTTGCAGCTTTTGTGATTGGATCCTGAATTGTGACAAATAGAATTTTCCTGAAGTGAACCGAAGATTTGCCTCGGTGCGATCAGCCTGTCGGGACTTGAGACTGCCGCAGAGAATACGGTTTGCGCAGAGACACTGTGAATTGCAACTGGACTGTCAGCCAAACTGTGGTGTGTCCCTTGCTTTTACTGTGTGTGTGCTGAATGCTCATAGTGGGTTGCAGTTCAGTTCCCACCTGCCTGAATGTGTCACGCTTGCTGAAAGTTGCATCCAGCACTTACCAGACTTTCATCCAAACTATTCACCCAGTCTGGACCCTGGCACCTCGGCCCAGACAACTGCTCATGCTGCAGAGAAAACCATTGACAAGAGACCATCCCAGGGATCAGTCTCCTGCTCAACATCACGAACAGGAACTACACCACGGTGAATCGTGTGGGGCCTGCTTCTCCTGGTAATCTAGCACTTCATCCTGAGGTCTCCATTTCATCCATCCTGCATCCTGTACTGGGTGGTGTGAGTAAACACCAGGGTAGCTCCCTGCAGCAAAGCTCAAATCAAAGTGCGTCAACTGATTTAATTGTTGTTGCTAATCATTTGGGACTGAGCCATCCTGCTCTGGATTACAAACTGTGGGTTAAAGTGCATGCATGTTTTCTTTCCATCACAGGGCCCCAACCAGCTGCAATGCCGGCCTACCCCGGGCACCGCTTCAGGCTAACCTGTAGTTCCAACTGGGTGCCCAGAGTATGTGTGACTGTGTTGTGGGACTCTAAAGTGCATGCCATATTACCTGAATCTTTCAGATCCTGAATCAGTCAGCCAGATTACACCCCCTCCTTGTTCATTCCCCCTAAATAAAAATCAGATCTGAATCATTTTGCACTTAAACTGTTTGTGGTGCATTTCTGTACAAATAGCACTGTACTACTGTTGGTTGCTGTGTCTAACCTTGTTTTACAGGGGGTCTCCAGGGCCGAGCTATTGGAACATCCCTGGTGGTAAGTGCAAAAAGTGGGGGTTATTGTATCTGTGTGCTCAGCACATTGTTTAGGCCACTAGAGGGAAAGAGGGGCATAATAGTGTCCCGGAGGGCTGCACCCAGATCAGTTATACTGCCACAAACCCTATCCTCTGGGTGGAGGCACCCATTTCTAGTACCCAGGACCCTCAACCTGCACTTGGTCCCCGGACTTGGTGACGCAGGCAGGGGTTACATCTTGGAGGCTACCGCTGGGATTAGTGCCCCCTGTGACCAAAATCAAGAATTACTGTTAAAAGTTAATCGCTACCCCTATAGAAATGGCTGTACACCAGTTGGTCGGGTGGTGCACAGGGCAGGATATTGACCCCCACAATGCCTTGCTAATATTGGATATACCTATGGGCTCTAGTAAGGCCACTGTTGAAGGGGCACTTTCCAAAGTTGAATGTTTGAAAAAAGCTGTAGTGGTGGGTCGACAGGCTGATTTAACTGCCCAAACTGTCATGGCCTTGGTGGAGTGTAGCGACCTCATGGACAGTTGAGAGGTGCCTCAGACTATCGCCCCAGAGGGGTTCCCAGCCACCTGCAGGGTGATAACTAAAGATAGTAAGGATCCCTTAGAGGATGAGCCCTCACCGTTATCGGAGTCTTTTTAGAAGAAGTTTGCCAAGTTGTTACTGGAGGAGGGTAAAACTGTGGAGGATTTAAAAAAATTATTCCTGCCACCTGGGAGTGTCCCTTCCCCGTTGTCCAGACCAGTCCCAGCACCTATTCTTTCACCAAATTCTGTACCTGCCACTGTGTCAGCGTGTAGTCGCGACTCTTACCATAAGCTCAAGGTGTTCTCTGGCGTCCTCCCTACTCCTAATGGGGAAGGCTACCTGAAAACCTGGATAGACTCTGCTACCCTTGTGGTACAAGATTGGCAATGCTCAGAGGCTGAGAAAAGGGCCCACCTAACGGAAAGCCTCCAGGGACCCGCCCTACATGCTTTTCACTCCCTGAGTTCCTCTGACCCTTATGCCAAAGCCCAAGAGTACTTAGTCACCCCTAAAAATGTGCTTGGGGGCATCACTAGTGTTGAGGCTTTGACATAGAAACTTAAAGATGTTAAACAACAGCCAGGGGAATTGTTATCTGCCTACATGGATTGATTAGAGGGAATCCTACAAACCATTTTTTGGAAAGGAGGCTGGGCCTCTAGTGAGGTGAACCAGGTAAGACTGGCTCATATACTGTGCTCTGCCTGGCATTCCAATTGGGTGTTGCTAAAATTGCAGCTGCACCAAAGGAAATCTGGTCCGTTGCCCTTCCATACATTGAAGAAGGAGGTACAGGAAGTTGAGGAGGAGGAAGGCTCTCAGGAACCCTGTGCAGTTGTAACTGCCGCAATCCCTGTTCCAGGCACGGGGTCAGTCGCTGATGGCCTGGAATTCCAGAAATCACGTGACGGAATCTGAGAACTAAATGCCGGTGCCAGCCCTGAAGAGCCCAGTGAGAGAGAGATTACTAAGGATGCTCCGCCATGGGACGAACTGCGGAGGGAGTTCAGAGAGACAAAGACCAGTCTCTTTATGAGGGCTGCTCCTGCAAGTACAGGCCCCGATCCTTATCAGAATGCATCTGCTGTGGGGCTGGGGTTGCACACCCAGGCATCTCCTGCTGACAGCAGCTCAAAAATTGATGAATTGACTATGGAAGTGAAAGAATTGCTCCTTATGCTCACCACACCGCAGACAGAGTTGGAACCAAGATTTTCTGTTGGTAGTACCCCCGCCTCGGCTCCCAATGTGATGTCTCGGCCACGCCAGACTCTGGAAAGCATATTTTTTCATAACTGTGGGAAGGATGGGCATATGACAAAAGAATGCCAGTCACCAAAAGACCTAGATAAAGTTGTTTACAGACTTCAAGGGGAGCTCCGGAAAGCGAGACCATGGGCGAGGGGCACTGGCAACGACCGCAGTGAAGGATCAAGAAATCTTAACTCAAACTTCTTTGTGGCTGAATCGTCTATCCAGGCCTTTGCTACTGTCTCTCCAGACAGGTCCAAAATAGTAGGCCCTTCAGTTGAGACTACTGTGGCTGTCAATGGTATCCATGCTCGGGCTGTGCTTGATAGCGGGTCACAAGTGACCACTGTATTCCAGGACTGGTATGACAAACAGTTACCTGATGTGCCATTACAATCTCTGGATGACCTACATGTGTGGGGCCTGAGTGACAAGTTTGATTCCTACCTAGGATATGCTCTGGCTGTCGTTTTCTGTGACTGTAACTGGTGTAGATGAACAAGCAGAGACAGTAGCCCTGGTGTACCCTCCTATGGGATTGTATGATGGGGTTCCCTTGCTCATTGGAACTAATGCCCACATGTTTGGAAGACTAGTGCAGTTGTGTCAAGAGAAACAAGGGAAATGGCTTGGGCGGGCCCTGAGAATTACAGTCTTGATAAAGAGAGCCTATGTCCTGCAAAAACAGACTACAGAAGTGGACAGAGACGAGCCGGGGGGGGGGCATTGTGGAAGAAAGATCCCGATTCTCTGGTACTACCTCATACATGTGATATGTCCAACTTGCTTAAGAGGGAGATTTGGGTCAAATTAGAAGGGAGATTGGCCTACTAGTAGGGAGATGCCATAATGTCATGAATTTGTCCTTAGGGCGTCAACAAATAAGAAAAAAGTAATTACAAAAATTTAACATATTTAATTTTGTCAAGAATAAGCACTAAAAAGAATAAACAACTAGTTACACAAAGTTATTAGATACATTGTTCATCACTGATTTAATTTTTATGTCTCTTTATCTGCCCAAAAAACATGGGTGGATATTTTGGACAGAATTTTACTTAAGCAGGAGATTTTGTTTCCCTGGAGGGAGGGAGGGAGTTCGGTCAAAAAAAAACAGGAGTCTCCTGCGAAAAGAGGGAGATATCACATGTATGCTACCTCTCAATGCTCAGTACACTATTCATGGAGCGGTTCACATTAGAAAGGATGTGAAAAATAAAATACTGATGCTAGATGCCCCTGGTGAAGGGAAGTTGCCCGAGGGGTTATTGGTTAAATCCAGTATCCTACCTGCCCGTGCCCATGCCTATGCACAGTAAGTGATGTTCCAAGTCTGAAATGTGTCTAATTGAGAAATTCGAGTGAACAAGGGGTGTACATTAGCTATGGTACTCTGTGCAAATGCTGCAGTGCTGCCCAGCAACAAATATGCCAGTGAAAAGGGGGCTGTGACCCCAGACCTATTCGACTTCGGTGACTTCCCATTGTCTGCTGAATGGAAAATTCAAGTCAGCAGGAAAGTTGCCCAGAAGGACCAAGTGTTTTCCCTAAAGGAGTGGGATGTGGGGTACATCCACAGTGCTGAGCATACTATCAGACTTCATGACGACAGACCTACGAAGTGAGTATTATCAAATCCCAATGGCCTCCCAAGGACCGTGAAAAAACAGCCTTCATTTGTCCCTTGTGGTTCTATCAATTTCTGAGGATGCCTCAGGGGATTTTGGGTGCCCCTGCCACTTTCCAGAGGTTGATGGAGCATGCAGTAGGAGACATGAATCTGCTAGAATGTCTAGTATACTTGGATGATGCCATTGTCTTTGGACGCACCCTCTAAGAGCATGAGACCAGATTAGTCAAAGTTCTTGCCCGCCTGGAAGAATTCAGCCTCAAACTGCCTATAGACAACTGTCAGTTTTTCCAAGCATCTGTAAAATACATGGGACACATAGTGTCAGCTGAGGGAATACAGACAGACCCCAGCAAAGTAGAGTCCCTGACCACCTGGCCCCAGCCAACTAACTTAAAAGAACTGTAGTGTGGTAAGTACAACAAGTGGGGGTTATTGTATCTGTGTGCTCAGTACATTATTTAGGCCACTAGAGGGGAAAGAGGGGGGTAATCGTGTCCTGGAGGGCTGTGCCCAGGTCAGTTCTACTGCCACAAACCCTGTCCTCCAGGTGGAGGCACACGTTTCTAGTACCCAGGCTGCTCAACCTGTGCTTGGTCATGCAGGCAGGGGTTACACATGGAGCTTGGCCCTCCTCCTCCTTGCGAGAGATGGCTGGAGGGGCGGGATGATGGCTACATGGCACATGGAACTCAGTCCTCCTCCTTGCTACAAATGGCTGGATGGGATGATGATAGCTGCATGGCACGTGGAGCTCAGCCCTCCTCCTTGATATAGACAGCTGGTGCTGAGGATGGCTGCACAACACATGGAGCTCAGCCCTCTTGCTTGCAAAAATGGCTAGGGGAGGATGATGGCTGCATGGCACATGCAGCTCATCCTTCCTCCTCCTTGCTATAGATGGCTGGGGGACAGGATGGATGCACGGCACATGGAGCTCAGCCCTCTTGCTCGCTAGACATGGTTAGGGAGGGTGATGGCTGCATGGCACATGGAACTCAGCCCTCCTCCTTGCTACAGATGGCTGGGGTAGGATGCTGGCTGCTTGGCACATGGAGCTCAGCCCTCCTCCTTGCTACAGATGGCTGGGGGGATGGATGCAAGGCACATCGAGCTCAGCCCTCTTGCCTGCAGAAATGACTGGGGGAAGATGATGGCAGCATGGCATATGGAGCTCAGCATTCCTTCTTGCTACAGATGGCTGGGAGGGAATGATGGCTGCACTGTAAATGGAGCTCAGTCCTCCTCCTTGCTACAGATGCTGGGGGTGATGGATGCATGACACATTGAGCTCAGCCTTCTTGCTTGCAAAAATAACTGGGGGAAGATGATGGCTGCATGGCATATGGAGCTCAGCACTTCTCCTTGCTACAGGTGGCTGAGGGGATGATGATTACTACACAGCACATGAAGCTCATCCCTCCTCCATGCTACAAATGGCTGGGGGGGGAGGAGGATCGCTGCGAGGCACATAGAGTTCATCCCTCTTGCTTGGTACAAATGGCTGGGGGGGAGGATGATGGCTGCCTGGCACATGGAGCTCAGCCCTCCTCCTTGCTGCAGATGACTGGGGGTAGCACGATGGCTGCACTGCACATGGATCTCAACCCTCCTTGCTACAGATGGCTAGAGGGTATGATGATGGCTGCATGGCACATAGAGCTCATCCCTCTTGCTTGCTACAGATGGCTGGGGTAGGATGATGGCTGCATGGCACATGGAGCTCAGCCCTCCTCCTTGTTACAGATGGCTGAGGGGGGCAGAGGAAGATAGCTGCACAGCACATGAAGCTCAGCCCTCCTCCTTGCTACAGATGGCTGGGGGGAGGATGATGGCTGCACAGCACATGGAGCTCAGTCCTCTTGCTTGCTACAGATGGCTGGGGGGGAGGATTACAGCTGCACAGCACATGGAGCTCCTCTCTCCTCCTTGCTAGAGATTGTTGGGGGGGTGATGATGTCTCTATGGCACATAGAGCTCAGTCCTCCTCCTTGCTACAGAAGGCTGGAGGGGGGGAGGATGATGACTACATGCCACATAGAGCTAAGCCCTCTGCCTTGATACCAATGGCTTGGGGGTGAGGTCAATGGCTGCACAGAACATTGAGCTCAGCTCTCCTCCTTGCTACAAATGGCTGGGGGGAGGAGGATGGCTGCCTGGCACATGGAGCTCAGCCCTCCTCCTTGCTGCAGATGGCTGGGGGTAGCATGATGGCTGCGCTGCACATGGAGCTCAGCCCTCCTCCTTGCTCCAGTTGGCTTTGGGGGGAGAATGATGACTGCACTACCCTTGGAACTTAGCCCTCCTCGTTGCTTCAGATGGCTGGGGGGAGGATGATGGCTGTAAGGCCATGGAGCTCAGTCTTCCTCCTTGCTACTGATGACTGGGGGAGAGGGATGATGGCTGCACTGCACATGGAGCTCAGACACCCTTCTTTCTATAGATGGCTGGGGGGGGAGGATGATGGCTGCACAGCACATGGAGCTCTGTCCCCTTGCTTGCTACAGAGGGCTGGGGGAGAGGATGATGACTACACGCCACATAGAGCTAAGCCCTCTGCCTTGATACCAATGGCTTGGGGGTGAGGATGATGGCTGCACAGAACATTGAGCTCAGCTCTCCTCCTTGCTACAGATGACTGGAGTGTAGGATGTCTGCACAGCACATGGAGCTCAGACCTCCTCCTTGCTACAGATGGGTGGGGGAGGGGTGATGATGTCTGCACAGCACATGGAGCTCAGTCCTTCTCCTTGCTAGAGATGGCTGCGGGGGGATGATGGCTGCCTGGCACATGGAGCTCAGTCCTCCTCCTTGCTACAGATGGCTGGTGGGGGAGGATGATGACTGCACTACACTTGGAGCTTAGCCCTTCTCATTGCTACAGAAGGCTGGGGGTAGGATGATGGCTGCACGGCCATGGAGCTCAGTCTTCCTCCGTGCTACTGATGGCTGGGGGGGAGGACAATGGCCGCATGGCACATGGAGCTCAGCCCTCCTCCTTGCTACAGATGGCTGGTGGGGGAGGATGATGACTGCACTACACTTGGAGCTTAGCCCTTCTCATTGATACAGATGGCTGGGGGTAGGATGATGGCTGCACAGCCATGGAGCTCAGTCTTCCTCCGTGCTACTGATGGCTGGGGGGGAGGACAATGGCCACATGGCACATGGAGCTCAGCCCTTCTCCTTGCTACAGATGGCTGGGTGGGAGGACAATGGCCGCATGGCACATGGAGCTCAGCCCTCCTCCTTGCTACAGATGGCTGGGTGGGAGGACAATGGCCACATGGCACATGGAGCTCAGCCCTTCTCCTTGCTACAGATGGCTTGGGGGGAAGATAACTACACAGGACATGGAGCTCAGCACGTCTCCTTGCTACACATGGCTGGGTGGGTGATCGCTGAACAGCACATGGAGCTCAGTCTTCCTCCTTGCTACACATGGCTGGGGGGGCAGATGATGTCTGCACAGCACATGGAGCTCAGCCAGCCTCCTTGCTACAGATGGCTGGGGGGCAGAAGATGATGGCTGCATAGCACATGAAGCTCAGCCCTCCTCCTTGCTAGAGATGGCTGGGGGAGGATGATGGCTGCACAGCACATGGAGCTCAATCTCCTTGCTTGCTACAGATGGGTGGGGAGGAGAGGATGACAGCTGCACAGCACATAGAGCTCAGCCCTCCTCCTTGCTAGAGATGGCTGGAGGGGAAGGATGATGGCTGCTTGGCACAAGGAGCTCAGTCCTCCTCCTTGCTACAGATGGCTGGGAGGGAGGATGATGACTGCATGGCATATGAAGTTCAGACCTTCTGTTTGCTACAGATGGCTGGAGAGGAGGATGATGACTGCATGGCACATGGAGCTCAGTCCTCTTGCTTGCTACAGATGGCTGGGGGAGGATGATGACTGTGTGGCCCATGGAGTTCAGACCTTCTATTTGCTACAGATGGCTGGAAGCAAGAATGATGGCTGCGTGGCACATGGAACTCAGCTCTCCTCCTCCTCCTCCTCCTCCTCCTTGCTACGTATGGCTGGGAGCAGGGGCCTCATTATCCCACCAAATGGGGGCAGGGACTCCCTAGTGCCCCCCCCCTACTTTGCTGCAACAGGCTCACTTGCACAGGCAGTCTAGGTGGCTGCAGCAAGAGCAAGGATAGTTTGAACCAGCCAGCCCTGTGATGCTCCCCTCCTGTCTGGTCCTGTGCTGCCTTCACCTTGCTTCCTCACTTCTCCCCTTACTTTGCACCCACATCACAGCAGTAGCAGCTCCATCCATAACTCCTCCTCTGTGTCTCTTATCTGAGCTGTCAGCCAGAATCCAGGTCTCTGTGATTGATGCAGATGATTGCTGCTGATGCCAACATCTCACCTACATTCAATCTTGCTGCTGGCTGTTTGTTTGCTGTGCTAATGCTAGTCCCACTCCTATCCCATTGGGTGAACTTGGCACAGCAGAAACATCGTGTGAGGAGGTGACTTGTCATCTGTGCTGGGGCCAGATTGCGCCAGGAACGTCATCTAATAATCAGCATTGTGGAGTATGGTAATGCAGTCTATGGATCTGCAATGGACACAGCCCTCCACTGTATCAAAGTTGCCTTTGATAAGGCATGCCGCCTCTCCACTGGTTCAGAACATCAAACCCACGCCTGTGACCTTTATACCCATGCCAACTGGCTCCAGTTCAGTAGCAGACTTTGGTACCAGACCTTCCTGCTGGTCAAAAAAGCAAGTTTAGGCATGCTACACATAGGCATCCAGAAGCTCCTCACCCCCTTTGAATGTAGCGCACCACAAGAAGCTCCGGGAGCATGGTCTTCAAGGTTCCAAGATGTCGCACCACTCTAGGACAAAGGGCCTTTGCCCACCAGGCAGCTAAATGGATTAACAACCTGCCACCAAGCCTCTGCTATTCCAACGCTAGGCCCTTTCAAACATGGGCTATGATCATATCTGGTTACCAAAGCAAGTTGTGACTGTTTCCACTAAGGCCTCCAGCTTCTGGGTGTTCGTCAACCTAAGTACCTCTTGGTGCCATCCATTGCCCCATTTCATCCCTCCCTAAACTGTACCACCCTCCTTGCCTTCACTTCTACCCCTGCACCGCTTGGCGCCTCTCCACCCATTACTACTCCCTCCCTAACTGACCCAACCTCCTCCCCTCACCTTCTACCCTACCTCCCCTCATCCCCTCTCCATCACTCCCCTTCTGCTCCCATTCCCTCTTCGCCTTCTTACACTGACATCCTGCTCTGATCCTGCACCGCCCCCCCGCCCTCTCACCTGACACCCTCTGTTAACACTTTCTGCTATTGGCACTGCCAGTATGCTTAGTATAAGCCTACCTCGCCAGTGATGAATGAGGCCCACCTTCTGGGCTGATTTTCAGTATATATTCTCCCTCTCTCTCTCTCTCTCTCTTTCTCTCTCTCTCTCTCTCCAGTTTGTCTTCTCACTATTACCCCTCTCTTCCTGAGCCAACCCTTCCCCTTGTTCACTCTCCCTCCCTCCCTTTTTTTTTCTCTTTTGTGTTGTCATGTCCCATTACATAGAAACATAGAATGTGACGGCAGATAAGGACCACTTGGCCCACCTAGTCTGCCCATTTTCCTAGCTAACAGATAAGCTGCAGATCCTAGTTAACCAACAGCCAGGCTGGTGTTCTGCATTTTAGCAGTTAAACATTATTGCCAGAGAGTGCCTGTGTAGCCTCTGTGTACTGTCTCTTTAAGAGCTGCATAGCTTGCAGTTATAATTACTCTGGGAGGGGTCTGAGTGTTTCCATGCTCGAGGCCCAGCCGGATTGTCAGATAATCTGGTACTTGGGTTAATATCCCAATATGACACTGTACTGCAGCATGAGGGGGGGTGCTGCACTTCTGAGGTGCCGTCTTTCGGATGAGACATTAAACCATGGTCCCATCTGCCTGGATTGATGGTAGTTCAGGTGGATGCTAAAGATCGCATGGCACTTATCGAAAAAGAGTAGGGGAATTTCCCTGGTGTCCTGGCCAAATTTCTCCCATTCACTAAAAATGCCACCAACAGCTTAATCTGGTTCAATTTCAGTTGCTTTCCATCTGTAACCCCCTCTCCCCCCGGTCGCCCATGAAAAAGGGACTTCTAGGCCCAGTGGGCTTACCGGGTCAACAAAATTCAATAAATAAATAAATAATTGCTCCGTTTCTGCCATTGCTAATTGCGCAGAGGGAGCTCTGTTAAAAGATGCAACTGTTTGCTGATCATTTATTAGGGTTGTAATAATATTGTAGTTTGTCTAACCTGCCTTCTTTGCAGCAAGGACTGTGTTGCTTAACTCCACCATCTTGGTCCTGGACTGCCGAATTGGACCAATCAGTACTTTGGGACTCTAAAATGGAGCCTGCCTACAGGGGCTGTGTGGGGTCAGAACTTGTAGAAATGGTAGTGTAGGGCTTTTAGCGCTTTTTTGCACCTGGAAGGGGAGCTCTTGTTGTGACTGACAGATCAGCCAACCGAACCTTTTGGATTCTGGGGAAAGTCCCAGGTTTGCTGGCAGTTGAGTCCGATCTGAGTTGGGAGTTGAAGAAGGAACAGCTCGAGACAATCAAGCAGCCATCTGTGTAGTTTTGGTGCAGAGAACTGTGGAAAGACCTGAGTTTTGGCCTGTATGCCTGCCTGCTGCCCCTGAGAGGGAGAAAGAGAATTGTTTTCAGACTGAATCCGAGTTTTGTGAGAACGAAGTAAGCCATTGAATTTTGACCAGGCTCATACCTGAAGAAGACTGAAAATTTGCTGATTGCGATCGGCCTGTCAGTATTTCCAGCTACTCCTAAACTCCCAGTGTGTGTAGAGACATTGCGATTGTGACCAGAGAGTGTTTGTCTGGGACAGTAGAATCCCTTACATGTAAACGTGATGTGTGTTGATAGTGGGTCGTGATTTGGTTCCCCACTGTGTGAATTGTGTTCTGCTTGCTGGAAGCTGTATCCTGCCCAAACGGACAGAATCCGTGTTCCTCTCCATTTGGCCTGGGTCTTGCCATGCTGGCCCAGCCAGACTACCCACTGCACAGAGAAAGCCATTGACGAGAGACCTACCTGGGGACCAGAGCCTGCTCCACACTTCAACAGGAACGACGCCTTGGCGATTTGTGTGGGCCCTGCTTCTCCTGGCACTCCAGATCAACCACCTGCAGTCTCGATTTTCATCCAGCCTGTGTCCAGTCTTGGGTATCGTGAGAAAAAAATTATTGACAGCACTCCAGAGACTGAAAGATGCACAGCAGCCATCAAGTTTTGCACATTTAGAATATTTTATTGCTGAGCCGAACTGCTCTACAACTTAAAAGTTGGTCAATTAACACAGGTTCAAAAACCCAGTGCTTCGCCTTCTCCCTAAGGCTTCAAGGGGGTCATATTACTGAGACATCCATACATTTTTATAGTTGATTTTCTATGACATCAATGTTCTATTATCACGTAATGCTGATTAATCAATTGACATGAAAATAATTCGGTTTTTTCTCATTAACATTCTAAATGAGTAATAAAAATAATCAATAAAAATACTTGAACACTGATTACTCACTCACTAATACAGGAACGGATATATTACATTATTTAGATATATCTGTATCATATTATTACAGTGCATACAAATACTGGAAACAAACCAGAACCAGGTATTCTAATTCATTAGTCAATCAATCTCAATTTAAATTTAAATAGCTCAATTGCCACCTAATATATCTGTGCAACAAAAATCCCATAAAGTAAGTAAATACAGAAAAAATGGCCATGGGTGAGGTGCAGCATAAAAGCCAATCGATTTTATTATGTTAATAATAAAAATAAGAATGTTGCTAAAATATTCCCCACATATTAGATAATAAATTCAGCATAAAAAACACTCAATTTTATTATGTTAATAGCAATAATGATGCTGCTCAGATATTCCCTAAATATTAAGTACGGTTCCTAGGGCTAATGAATATATAGCACCATTTATACTTTATTGAATTTTTATTTAAACATCCTTGTCTATAATTTAATATTTACTTTAAATATATATGCACTCATCGTTAAATAAATCCCAACAAATGTTGATTTCACAAAACGATACAGTGATCTAGTATTAAATTAAGTTACAATTCCTTATAGGCAGATGTTTTATCTAAAGCACCAAATATGGATTAACTGTTTCAGCTTTCAATTTTATACACACAAGCCCCATATAAGGAAAGAGGGGGGTTACAGTGTCCCGGAGGGCTGTGCCAGGTTAACTTGACCACTACCAACCCTGACCTCCGTGTGGAGGTACCTGTTTCAGAACTCAGGCCCCTTAACCTGCTACTAGCCAAGCAGGCAGGGGTAGTAGCCCTTGGCATAGCGCCACCTATGGGTTACATCTTGGAGGCACCACTGGGATTAGCGTCATCTAGTGGACAGAGGAGGGAATTACCCCATTATGTTCAGAACTGGTGAAAAAATGGAAGAGTTTGCTACGCCTAAACTCAGAATTGCCCCCATAAGCTGTTAGTGCACTGAATGATGGGGTGGAGTGAGGCTGAGGGGGTAGATCCCAGACAGGCCCTCCTGTTAATGGATGTCTCCTTACGGACCACAAATGCTGTTACTGTCGAAGTGGTGGAGCATGTTAAGTGTTTGGGAAAAGTTGAAGTGAAGGGAAGGGATTTAGACCTGTCTGACCAGACCATGGTAGTTTTACTCACTTGCAGCTTTCCCATAGATCCAAAGAAGGTACCCCCTGTTATTCTGTCTGAAGGGACCCAGAAGGGGTGGAAAGTTATCCACTTACACAGTGATCTGACAACCCCGGGTGGGTCCCCCAGTATAGAGGTATTCAAGGACAAGCTGCTTAAACTGTTAGCTTCTGAGAGGCGAGCCATCCAAGAGTTAGTGAAGGTGCTAGACTTTTCTGAAGACCCCACACCCTTAGCATCTCCTGCCTCCCCTAAGGGTTCCCCCATGGTCACCTCCCCATAGTAATTCCATCTGTGCACCTGGACTCTTACCGTAGACTTAGACTTTTCTTGGGCACAGTCCCAGTGCCTGCAGGGGAGGATGACCTCGAAACATGGATGGACTATGCTACCCCTCTGGTCCAGGAGTGGCAGTGCTCTGAGGGGGAGAAAAGAAAGAGACTCATGGAAAGTTTGAAGGGCCCTGCACTGGAGGCCATTTGCTTCCTACGAGCCACTAGCCCAGAGGCTACAGCGGCTGAGTAAAAACATAGAAACGTACAAACATAGAATTTGATGGCAGATAAGGACTGCTTGGCCCACCTAGTCTGCCCATTTTCCTAGCAAACAGATAAGCTGCAGATCCTAATTAACCAATAGCTTACTTCTTCCTACCCCCCACTAGGACTGCCTTATGTCTGTCCCATGCATTCTTGAATTCCCCCACTGTTCTTGACTCCACGACCTCCTTAGGGAGGCTGCTCCATGCATCCACAACCCTCTCTGTGAAAATATACTTCCTCACATTACCTCTGAGCCGTCCCCCCTCTATTTTCAAATTGTGCCCCCTTGTTCTTGCACATCTCTTTTTCTGAAAGATGCCACCCTCTTGGACTTTGTTGATTCCCTTGAGGTACTTGAAAGTTTCTATCATGTCCCCTCTCTCCGTCCTTTCCTCAAGGGTATACATATTAAGTTCCTTTAGTCTTTCTTCGTATGTCTTCTGGTGCAGACCCTGCACCATTTTGGTTGCCCTCCTCTGGACAGCCTCCACTCTGTCTATGTCTTTGCAGAGATGGGGTCTCCAGAACTGCACACAGTACTCCTGATGGGGTCTGACCAACTGTCTGTACAGAGGGATAACAACTTCCTGTTTTCTACTATTGATGCCTCTCCCTATGCATCCCAGTATCCCCCCAGCCTTCCTTACTGCCTTCTCACATTGCTTGCCCACCTTTAGGTCATCTGATATAATTACCTCCAGGTCCCTTTACATTTTTACTGTTGTCAGTATCTCACCCCCCATTGTGTACTCTTGCCCTGGGTTTTTGTTTCCCAGGTGCATTACCTTGCACTTCTTTGCATTGAATCTGAGCTGCCATACATGTGACCATTCCTCCAACCTTGCCAAGTCCCTTCTCATCCTTTCCACTCCATAAGGTGTATCAACCCTGTTGCAGATCTTTGTGTCATCTAAAAAGAAACATACTTTTCCTTCCAGTTCCTCTGCAGTGTCACGTATAAAGACATTAAAAAGGACTGGTCCCAGTACTGAACCCTGCGGTACCCCACTAGTAACCCTCCTTTCTTCACTGTGGACTCCATTTACTACTACCCTTTGCGTCCTGTTGTCTAGCCAATTTTTTATCCAGGTTACCACCTTGGGACCCATTCCAAGGCTGGCTAACTTGTGTATTAATCTTTTGTGTGGGACTGTATCAAATGCCTTGCTAAAATCTAGGTAAGCCATGTCCACAGCCCCTCCCTGGTCTACTACTTTGGTCACCCAGTCAAAGAAATCTATTAGATTCGTCTGACACGACCTTCCCATCATGAATCCATGCTGCCTTGGGTCCTGTGCCCCACTGGCCTCTAGGTACTCAATAATTCTTTCCTTCAGAAGTGATTCCATCATTTTACCTACCACTGAGGTCAAACTAACTGGTCTGTAGTTTCCTGCCTCTGTCCTGCTCCCACTTTTGTGAAGAGGAATCACATCCGCCCTCCTCCAGTCTTCAGGTACCACCCCATCCTCCCATGATTTGTTAAAGAGAGTAGTCAGCAGTGTCATTAGTTCTACGCTTAGTTCTTTTAGAATTCTTGGGTGAATCCCTTCAGGCCCCATTGCTTTGTCCACCTTAAATTTTATAATTTCTTTCAGAACCCTTTCTTCTGTAAATGGACTGGTATCGACCCTCATCTTCAGAGTGTTTCTCTTGTTTAGTTTAGGTACCTCCCCCTCCTCTTCCTTTCTGAATACTGAGCAGAAATATTCGTTCAGTATCCCTGCTTTTTCATTATCACCCTCTACCCACGTTCCCTCCCCTTTATTAAGCCTCAGTATCCCTCCTTTGGTCTTTCTTCACTCCCTAATGTACCTATAAAAGGTCTTATCCCCCTTCTTAACAGAGTTGGCTATCCTTTCCTTGGTTTCGGCCTTTGCTATTCTGACTGCCTTCCCAGCATCTTTCTGCTTTAACTGATAAAGTTGTCTATCCTTCTCCTTCTGTGTTTCCTTATATTTCCTGAATGCTATCCTTTTCTCCTTAACCTTCCCTGACACCTCTTTTGAGAACCATAGTGTTTTTTTCCTTCATTGTGTTTTGTTGATTTGCTTTACACAAAGGCTTGTTGCCTCTGTGATGGCTGTTTTGATTACTCTCCATTGTTCCTCCACCCCTCCTTCTTGCCTGTTAGCTAGTGCTTTTCTGAGGCACTCTCTCATTTTCCCAAAGTCAGCCCCTCTAAAGTCCAATACAGTACCTATCTGCATTGGAGGGGGATGATTTACTGTGGAGATTCAAGTCTGCTAAGCAGTGGAAGAATGAAGATGTCTATGTTTGTTACCAGAATTGAGAGGGCTCTGCAGAGGGCTCACAGAAAAGGAGGGGTGCTGGCAAGTGAACTGAATCGGGTCAGATTGGACCATATTCTCAAGTCAGCCAGGTACTCTAGTGTGATGATGTTAAAACTTAAATTGCAGACAGGAAGGCTAATCCTCCCGAGTATTGTCACCTCATGAAAGAGATACATGAGGCAGAGAATGATGAAGAGGGCTGGGAGCCCTATGCTGGGGTTGCTCGTACCTGCCAGACCCCTGAAAAAAGTGACAAAGATGAGGCGCAGTAGCTGAGAGAGTTGATTAAAGAGTTGACAGAGTTGAGGGGCAACCCACAAGTCACCAAGGTAGCCAGAGGACCTGACCTCTACCAGGCACCCCCGAGTCAAAAAATGGGGTGGGAGTGCATGTTGTCTCTTCCGAAACCCGGACTAAGGGTTATTTACTGGAAGGAGTACGGGAGTTGAAAGCCCTGGTGGGAGACCTACTACGAGCCACACATACCCCCAACTGTGGTGGAGATTCAGAGCATCAAGAGCACAAGTCACAAGCCGCAGAAGGGCCCTGAGGTGCCCCTGATGTACCCAAGTAGGGAGAAGGCCCCACCACCACCCAGAGACTCTAAAGAACCCAATTTTTGCTACCACTGCAGGGAGAACGGGCACACCCATTTCTTTTGCTGCTCACCAGAGAATCTGAGAAGGGTTACCACTAGACTATTAGTCTTGATCTGGTGGAATAATAAACAGCCGCCAGGTGGAGCTGCTCGAAAACTTTACTCTTCAAAGGCCGCTGCCAAGTCATCATCCAAGCCTGCAGTACCCGAATGGTCCGAGGTAGTAGGCCCTTCAATGGAAACTACAGTAAAGAAGAACGGTGTGTCCACCCAGGCCATACTTGACAGTGGGTCACAAGTGACTATATTGTTCCAAGATTGGTATAGAAAGCACCTGCCTGATGTGCCCCTACATCCCTTGGAAGGCTTGCATGTGTAGGGGCTGAGCGAGAAGTCTTATCCATACTCAGGGTATATTCGGATCTGGCTGTCTTTCCCTACCTCAGTGGCCGGAGTAGATGAACAAGTCGAGACACTGGCCTTAGTGTGTCCCCCTACTGGACTGTATGATGGGGTTCCCCTGTTAATTGGGACCAACGCCCATATGTTTGGGAGACTCATGCAACTCTGTCACGAGAAACAAGAGTGCCGGACTGGGAGGGCCCTAAGAATTCTGGCTCTGATCAAGAGGGCCTATAATTTGCAACAGAAAACCAAGGAAGTAGACCAGGATGAACCAGTGGGGATCATGTGGAAGAAGGATCCCAATTCGATGGTACTGGCCCCAATGCCCAGTGTATCCTTCAATGGGAGGTCCGCCTCCGGAAAGATGTCAAGAACAAAATACTGATGTTGGATGCACCAGGCAATGGAAGCTTGCTGGAAGGATTATTGGTCAAGTTCAGCATCTTGCCTGCTCGAGCCCATGCCTATGCACGACGAGTGATGGTCCAGATTCAAAATGTGACAGATTGGGAGATCCAGGTGAACAGAGGGTGCACCCTAGCTACTATACACTGCACAGACACTGCAGTATTGCCCAGCAACAAGCACTCTGGTGAGAAGGAGAGAGTGACCCCAAACTTGTTTGACTTTGGTGACTCCCCGTTGCCAGATGAATGGAAAGCTAGAATTAGCAAGAAACTTGCCCAGAGAGACCAAGTGTTTTCTTTGAAGGAATGGGATGTAGGATGTGTCCAGGGTGCAGAGCATCATATCCAGCTGCATGATGACCGGCCATTTCGAGAGAGAGATCCCAATGCCTTGCCCCTGCGTACATAGATTATGTGAGGAGATACCTGCAGGAAATGCTCCCTGCTGGCATGATACAAGAGTCAAGGAGCCCATATGCTTCTCCTATTGTGGTTGTACACAAGAAGAATGGGTCTGTGAGGATGTGTGCTGATTATCGGACCCTGAACTGCTGGACCATCCCAGATCAATACACTATGCCTCATATACAAGATGCCCTGGGCTGCTTGAATGGAAGCAAATGGTTCTCGGTATTGGATCTTCACAGCAGATACTACCAGATTCCAATGGCCACAGAGGCCCATGAGAAAAGCCTTCATCTGTCCATTGGGGTTCTATGAATTTCTGAGGATGCCACAAGAGATATCGGGTGCCCCGACCACCTTTCAGCGACTGATGGAATGTGTGGTGGGAGATATGAATTTGCTGGAATGCCTGGTGTACTTGGATGATGTCATTGTGTTTGGGAGAACCTTAGAGGTGCATGAGAACCAACTGTTTAAAGTCCTAGACCGACTGGAAGACTTCTGCCTCAAGCTGTCCATTGACAAGTGCCAGTTTTTCCAAACCTCCGTGAAGTGTGTGGGGCACATAGTATCTACAAAAGGGATAGAGACTAATCCCAATTAGGTTGAAGCACTGACTACTTGGCCCCAGCCCCATAATTTGAAAGAACTACAACATTTCCTGGGGTTCTGTGGCTACAACCACAGGTTCATAAAAGACTATTCCAAGGTGATTTGCCCACTCTTGAATCTTACCCAGGGTTACCCTTGTACTAATCATAAATACAAGAAAGGGTCCGTCAAAGAACCATAGAAAGTATATTTCCACCCAGGTAAACTTTTCAGGCCCCACTGGATGCTCGACTGTGAAGCAGCCTTCCATGAAGTCATATACCAGCTCACCCATGCCCCCATCCTCGCCTATGCTGATCCCGCCAAGCCCAATGTGCTGCATATGGACACTAGCCTGCAGGGTCTAGGAGCTGTGCTGTATCAAGACCAAAAGGAAGGTTTGAGATCACTGGCATTCACTAGTAGGAGCTTGACCCCATCTGAACGAAACTACCCTGTGTATAAGTTGGCATACCTTGCATTAAAATGGGCCATCGTAGATCAGTTTCATGAATACCTCTATGGGGAAAAGATATTGGTGAAGACCGACAATAACCCACTCACCTATGTACAAACTTCAGCTAAGTTAGACACCACTAGACACCGGTGGCTCTCTGCCCTGTCAACTTATGATTATGCTGTTGAATACAGACCAGGACTGAACCATAACGATGCTGGCGCCTTATCATGAAGGCGAGTTTCCAAGAGTGATTGGGTCAGCTGTTTGAACCTAACATCCAAGCTTTGTGCCAAAAGTTTGACCAAGATGAACAGATGTCTGCGGACACAGTGGACTGTTTAGTAGATTGCTTGGGCCCTTCTGATACCTGCATACCAGCTGCCTATTGCCATTTCTCTGCTCTAGATATTAGTGCAGTACCTCAATTTGACAATGACAGCATTCAGTGGGCTCAATCCCAAGATCCTATGATTCAGCCAGCACTTCATGCCCTGCGTGTGGGGAATGATGCGTCCAAGTTGCATTCCTCTGACTTGCGAACTTCTTTATTGTTTAAAGAAGGCCCCAGGTTGAAGTTGCTCAATCAGTTGCTGTATAGAGAGACAGTAGATCATAGCGGCAAAGTAGACAAGCAACAATTGGTCCTGCCCACGGCTTTTAAAGATTTGGTGCTAAGGTCCTTTCACAATCACATGGTGCACCTCGGTATCGACAGAACTCTTGACCTGGTATGATCTCGCTTCTACTGGCCCAAGATCTGGGCCGATGTTGAGCACCATGTAAAGACTTGTAGTCGCTGCCTGCAAAGAAAAGCCCTGTTGCAGAGGGCTGCCCCCCTTGTTAATATTATTACCAGCGCCCCCATGGAACTAGTCTGCATAGACTTCTTGTGTTTAGAAACTGATCAGTGAAATATTGGCAGTGTGTTAGTGGTTACGGATCATTTCACATGGTATGCACAAGCTTTCACCACAAAAGATTAAAAGGCCTCTACAGTGGCCAAGGTGCTAGTGGAAAATTTCTTCATCACTATGGTACCCCCCAGCGGATCCACTCTGACCAGGGCAGAGACTTCGAGAGTCGACTAATCAAAGAAATGCTCTCCCTGTGGGGGGTGCGAAAGTCAAGAACCACCCCTATCACCCGCAGGGGGACCCTCAACCAGAGTGTTTTAACCACACCCTTCTAGACATGCTGGGCACCCTCCATCCCAAAGAGAAGAATAAATGGAGCCATCAGATTAGCACCTTGGTATACGCATACAATTGCACAAAAAATGATGCTACTGGGTTCTCCCCCTACTGCCTCATGTTCAGGAGAGAGGCCCAGCTGCCAGTTGATGTCTGTTTTGGGGTATCTCCCAGATGGGGTCCGAGCCAAAAACTACCCGTAATATGTACAAAAACTAAAGCTCAATTGAACCATGCCTATCAACTGGCCCAGACAATGGCCACCAAGAGGAATGTAGCCAACAAAAAGGCATGATAAAAAAGTAAAGGCTCAAGAGCTTTGACCTGGAGACTGTGTGTTGTTACACAATTTGAGACTACATGGTAAACACAAGATTGCTGATTGGTGGCACCATCTCCCCCATGTAGTAGTTGGAAAGTTGGATGATTTACCTGTGTACAAGGTGCACCCCGAGAACAACTCCAAAGCTGTCAAGACCATGCACCATAACCACTTGCTACCTATTGGCCAAGTCATAATTGAGGCTGAGCCATTAGAAATTGATTCCCCTGGGTCGGTGACTCATGCTGCTGCAAGAAGGAGACAGAGTCCACCTACCCCAGTGGATACAGATTTAAGGTTTCCCCCACATCAGGTCCAGAATGATAGTGATTGTCAGTCAAATTCTGATGACAGTGAGTGTGACAATGCCTATTACCCCTCCTATGAATTGAGTCAGTTGTTTCGAGGAAATCCTGTGCTGAATCATGGAGATGAAGCTGGGTCTTCTGGACTGCCTAACCCCCCAGCTTCATCTTTGGAGCCAATGCTCCCTGAAAGTGAAGTGCAGAGTATCACATCTGAAGATGCTGATTCCCTGTGTATTGTGGAACTGTATGATTTGCATGAAGAAGGGACTGATGGTTTGAGTCTTTCTGGTGACATACTAAACTTGAAGGACATTATGAGAGTGTTGACAGCCACCTTCCAGTGCCCCAAAGCCCAGTTGTGCCTGATCTTTCTCAAAGCGGGTCAAGTGTTGTGAAACCAGAGCCTACAGAACAAGGAGCTGACCATGCTCTAAGAGTGGACATTCCCCTTCATGCAAAGGCACCCCCCACAAGTGATGAAAGCTCCAAGACCATTGTTGAATGTACAGAGTCTGTGGTTGTTCCCCCCCAGAAAGACTGGCCGAGCTGTCAAGCCAGTATTGCATTTCAGCTATGATTCTCCTGGGAGGCCTGTAGACTTGCCTCTCCATGTGGTTCACAAAGGTGTTTATGTCTCACCAAGCTCACTGCCCAAATTGAGCTTGACAGCCATTTCCAGGTTACTTGCATTTCCCTCTCACCATGGTGCCCCTGCCCCATCCAGCCCCAAGTTAGCTGATAGGGAAGGGCCCCTCTTACACTGTTTGACTCAGGGGGTGCCTGGTAGAGGTCTGGTTCTCTGGCCACCTTGGTGACTTGTGGGTTGCCCCTCAACTCTGTCAACTCTTTAATCAACTCTCTCAGCTACTGCGCCTCATCTTTGTCACTTTTTTCAGGGGTCTGGCAGGTACGAGCAACCCCAGCATAGAGCTCCCAGCCTCTTTATCATTCTCTGCCTCATGAATCTCTTTCATGAGGTGACAATACTGGGAGGATTAGCCTTCCTGTCTGCAATTTAAGTTTTAACATCATCACACTAGAGTACCTGGCTGACTTGAGAATATGGTCCAATCTGACCCGATTCAGTTCACTTGCCAGCACCCCTCCTTTTCTGTGAGCCCTCTGCAGAGCCCTCTCAATTCTGGTAACAAACATAGACAACTTCATTCTTCCACTGCTTAGCAGACTTGAATCTCCACAGTAAATCGTCCCCCTCCAATGCAGATAGGTACTGTATTGGACTTTAGAAGGGCTGACTTTGGGAAAATGAGAGAGTGCCTCAGAAAAGCACTAGCTAACAGGCAAGAAGGAGGGGTGGAGGAACAATGGAGAGTAATCAAAACAGCCATCACAGAGGCAACAAGCCTTTGTGTAAAGCAAATCAACAAAACACAACGAAGGAAAAAAACACTATGGTTCTCAAAAGAGGTGGCAGTGAAGGTTAAGGAGAAAAGGATAGCATTCAGGAAATATAAGGAAACACAGAAGGAGAAGGATAGACAACTTTATCAGTTAAAGCAGAAAGATGCTGGGAAGGCAGTCGGAATAGCAAAGGCCGAAACCGAGGAAAGGATAGCCAACTCTGTTAAGAAGGGGGATAAGACCTTTTATAGGTACATTAGGGAGTGAAGAAAGACCAAAGGAGGGATACTAAGGCTTAATAAAGGGAAGGGAACGTGGATAGAGGGTGATAATGAAAAAGCAGGGATACTGAACGAATATTTCTGCTCAGTATTCAGAAAGGAAGAGGAGGGGGAGGTACCTAAACTAAACAAGAGAAACACTCTGAAGATGAGGGTCGATACCAGTCCATTTACAGAAGAAAGGGTTCTGGAAAGAACTAATAAAATTGAAGGTGGACAAAGCAATGGGGCCTGACGGATTCACCCAAGAATTCTAAAAGAACTAAGCGTGAACTAATGACACCGCTGACTACTCTCTTTAACAAATCATGGGAGGATGGGTGGTACCTGAAGACTGGAGGAGGCGGATGTGATTCCTCTTCACAAAGTGGGAGCAGGACAGAGGCAGGAAACTACAGACCAGTTAGTTTGACCTCAGTGGTAGGTAAAATGATGGAATCACTTCTGAAGGAAAGAATTATTGAGTACCTAGAGGCCAGTGGGGCAGGACCCAAGGCAGCATGGATTCATGATGGGAAGGTCGTGTCAGACAGATCTGATAGATTTATTTGACTGGGTGACCAAAGTAGTAGACCAGGAAGGGGCTGTGGACATGGCTTACCTAGATTTTAGCAAGGCATTTGATACAGTCCCACACAAAAGATTAATACACAAGTTAGCTAGCCTTGGAATGGGTCCCAAGGTGGTAACCTGGATAAAAAATTGGCTAGACAAATAAATAGAGCTCGGTGAAACATAAACACCTTTGTGAACCACATGGACAGGCAAGTCCACAGACCTCCCTGGAGAATCATAGCTGAAACGCAATACTGTCTTGACAGCTCGGCCAGTCCTTCTGGGGGAAACAACCACAGTCTCTGAACTTTCAGCAAGGGCCTGGAGGCTTTCATCACTTGTGAGGGGTGCCTCTGCCTGGGTAGAAATGTCCAAACTTGGAGCACTGTCAGCCCCTTGCTCTGTAGGCTCTGTTTCTACAACACTTTGTTCATTTTTAAGAGGCTCTGGAACTGAAGGGGGGTTATCAGCACTCCCATAGTTTTCTTCAAGTTCTGGCATGTCACCAGAAAGACTCATTCAATCAGCCCCGCCCTCAGGCAAATCATACAGTTCCACAATACACAGAGACTCAGCATCCTCAGATGTGATACTTTGCACTTCACTTTCAGGGAGCATTGGCTCCAAGGACAAAGCTGGGAGGTTAGGCAGTGCAGAAGGCCCAGCTTCATCCCCACAATTAGTCATGGGATTACCCCAAAACAGCTGGCTCAGTTCATAAGAGGGGTAATAGGCATAGTCGCATTCACTTTCGTCAGAAGTGGACTGACAGTCACTATCATTCTGGGCCGGCAGCGGAGGAAACCTTAAATCTGTGACCACTGGGGTAGGTTTGCTGTCTCTTTCTTGCAGAAGCACAGGTCACCGGCCCAGGGGGCTCAATTTCTGAGGGTTCAGCCTCAATCATGACTTGGCCAATAGGTAGCAAGTGGTTACGGTACATGGTTTTGACAGCTTTGGAGTTGTTCTCTGGACGCACCTTGTACACAGGTAAATCATCCAACTTTCCAATTACTACATGGGGAAGAAGGTGCCACTGTTCAGCAATTTTATGTTTACCATGCAGTCCCAAATTGCGTAACAACACACGGTCTCCAGGTCGAAGCTCTTGAGCCTTTACTTTTTTATCATGCCTCTCTTTGTTGGCTAGATTTCTCTTGGTGGCCATTGTCTGGGCCAGTTGATAGGCATGGTTCAATTGAACCTTCAGTTTTTCTATATATTGCAAGTAGTTTTCTGCTCGGACCCCATCTGGAGAGACCCCAGAACAGACATCAACAGGCAGCCGGGCCTCTCTCCTTAACATGAGGTGGTAAAGAAAGAACCCGGTAGCATCATTTTTCATGCAATTGTATGCGTGTACCAAGGTGCTAATCTTCTGGCTCCATTTATGCTTGTCTTTTGGGTGGAGGGTGCCCAGCATGTCTAGAAGGGTGTGATTAAAATGTTCTGGTTGAGGGTATCCCTGCAGGTGATGGGGAGTTCTTGACTTTCGCACCCCCCCCATAAAGAGAGCATTTCTTTGATTAGTCGACTCTCAAAGTCTCTGCCCTGGTCAGAGTGGATCCACTGGGGGGCACCATAGTGAACAAAGAAATTTTCCACTAGCACCTTGGCCACAGTAGATGCCTTTTGATCTTTGGTGGGAAAAGCTTGTGCATACTATGTGAAATGATCCGTAACCACTAACACATTGCCAGTGTTGCACTGATCAGGTTCTAAACACTAGAAGTCCATGCAGATGAGTTCCATGGGGGTGCTGGTAGTAATGTTAACAATGGGGGGCAGCCCTCTGAGGCAGGGCTTTTCTTTGCAGGCAGCGACTACAAGTCTTTACATGGTGCTCAACATTGGCCCCCATTTTGGGCCAGTAGAAACGAGATCATACTAGGCCAAGTGTTCTGTCAATACCGAGGTGCACCATGTGACTGTGGAGGGACCTCAGTACCAGATCTTTAAAGGCCGTGGGCAGAACCAATTGTTGCTTGTCTACTTTGCCACTATGATCTTCTGTCTCTCTATACAACAACTGATTGAGCAACTTCAACCTGGGACCTTCTTTAAACAATAAAGAAGTTCGCAAGTCAGAGGAACGCAACTTGGACGCATCATTCCCCGCACGCAGGGCATGAAGTGCTGGCTGAATCATAGGATCTTGGGATTGAGCCCACTGAATACTGTCGTTGTCAAATTGAGGTAGTGTACTAATATCTAGAGCAGCATAGTGGCAATAAGCAGCTGGTATGCAGGTGTCAGAAGGACCCAAGCAATCTACTAAACAGTCCACTGTGTCCGCAGACATCTGTTCATTTCTGTCAAACTTTTGGCACAATGCTCAAATGTCAGGTTCAGACAGCCTGACCCAATCACTCTTGGAAGTGGGCCTTCGTGATAGGGCGTCAGCATCAATCTGGTTCAGGCCCAGTCTGTATTCGACAGCATAATCAGAGGTTGATAATGCAGAAAGTCACCGGTGCCCATTGGCACCTAACTTAGCTGAAGTCTATACATAGGTCAACGGGTTATTGTCAGTCTTCACCAATATTTTTGCCCCATGGAGGTATTCATGAAACTGGTCAACGATGGCCCATTTTAGGGCAAGGAACTCCAATTTATGCACAGGGTAGTTTCGTTCGGACGGGGTCATGCTCCTACTGGTGAAAACTACTGGTCTCAGGCCAACCTCATGGTCTTGATACATCACCACTCCTAGATCCTGTAGACTAGCATCCATATGCAGCACATAGGGTTTGGTGGGGTCAGCATAGGCGAGGATGGGGGCATGGGTGAGCTGGTATATGATCTCATGGAAGGCAGCTTCACAGTTGGGCATCCAGTGGGGCCCGAAGTGTTCACCTGGGCAGAAGTATACTTTTTCTGGTTCTTTAGCGGCCCCTTTTTTATATTTACGATTGGTAGGAGGGTAACCCTGGGTAAGGTTCAAGAGTGGGTGAATCACCTTGAAATAGTCTTTTATGAACCTGCGGTAGTAGCCACAGAACCCCAGGAAACGTTGTAGTTCTTTCAGATTATGGGGCTGGGGCAAAGTAGTCAGTGTTTCAACCTTACTGGGATCAGTCTCTATCCTTTTTGTAGATACTATGTGCCCCATATACTTCATGGAGGTTTGGAAAAACTGGCACTTGTCAATAGACAACTTGAGGCAGAAGTCTTCCAGTCGGTCTAGGACTTTAAACAGTTGGTTCTCATGCACCTCTAAGGTTCTCCCAAACACAATGACATCATCCAAGTACACCAGGCATTCTAGCAAATTCATATCTCCCACCGCACATTCCATCAGTCGCTGAAAGGTGGCCGGGGCACCCGATATCTCTTGTGGCATCCTCAGAAATTCATAGAACCCCAATGGACAGATGAAGGCTTTTTCTCATGGGCCTCTGTGGCCATTGGAATCTGGTAGTATCTGCTGTGAAGATCCAATACAGAGAATCATTTGCTTCCATTCAAGCAGCCCAGGGCATCTTGTATATGAGGCATAGTGTATTGGTCTGGGATGGTCCGCTGGTTCAGGGTTTGATAATCAATGCACATCCTCACAGACCCATTCTTCTTACGCACAGCCACAATGGGAGAGGCGTATGGGCTCCTGGATTCTTGTATCATGCCAGTAGCGGGCATTTCCTGCAGGTGTCTTCTCACATCATCTATGTCTGCTGGGGCTAGGTGTCAGGACCTCTCTCGAAATGGCCGTTCATCATGCAGGCATGTGTGATGCTCCGCACCCTGGACACATCCCATGTCCCATTCCTTCAATGAAAACACTTGGTCTCTCTGGGCAAGTCTCTTGCTAATTCTAGCCTTCCATTCAGCTGGCAACGGGGAGTCACCAAAGTTAAACAAGTCTGGGGTCACTCTCTCTCTCCTTCTCACCAGGGTGCTTGTTGCATGGCAATACTGCAGTGTTTGCACATTGTACCATACCTAGGGTGTATCCTCTGTTCACCTAGATCTCCCAATCTGACACATTGTAAATCTGGACCATCACTCATCATGCATAGGCATGGGCATGAGCAGGCAAGATGCTGGGCTTGACCAATAATCCTTCTGGCAATTTTCCATCACCTGGTGTATCCAACATCAGTATTTTGTTCTTGACATCTTTTCAGAGGCGGACCTCCCCTTGAATGGTACACTGGGTGTTAGGGGCTAGTACCATTGAATCGGGATCCTTCTTCCACACGATCCCCACTTTTTCATTCTGGTTGACTTCCTCGGGTTTCTGTTGTAAATCATAGGCCCTCTTGATCAGAGCCAGAATTCTCAGGGCCCTCCCAGTCCGTCACCATTGTTTCTCATGACAGATTTGCGCCAGTCTCCCAAACGTATGGGCGTTTGTTCCAGTTAACAGGGGAACCCCATCATACAGTCCAGTGCAGGGACACACTAGGGCCAGTGTCTCTACTTGCTCCTCTACACCAGTGACAGTTGCAGAAAAAGACAACCAGAGGTGGGCATATCCTAGATATGGATAAGACTTGTCACTCAGCCCCCACACATGTAGGCCTTCCAGGGATTGTAAGGGCACATTAGATAAGTGTTTGTCATACCAGTCTTGAAAGACAATGGTCACTTGCGACCCACTGTTAAGCACAGCCTGAGTATGAATACCATTCACAGTCACCATAGTCTCCATTGAAGGGCCCACTATTTTGGACCAGTTTGGAGAGGCAGTAGCAGAGGCCTGGACAGACGATTTAGCCACAGAGAAATTTGAGTTAGGGTTTCTCAGAAACTCACTATGGTCATTTTGGGTACCCCTTGGCCATTGATTTGCTTTTCGGAGCTCCCCTTGGAGTCTGTTTACTACTATTTCTAAGTCCTTCTGAGTCCGGCATTCTCTTTTCATATGGTTATCCTTTCCACAATTGTGACAAATGATAGACTCCTGAGTCATCCTGGGAGAGAACTTTGCATGAGGAACTGAAGCAGTACTAAGAGATTGAGGTCTAGTATCTGCTTGCAGTGGTAAGAGTGGTGCAACGTGTCTTAACAGTTCCCTTAGAGTGGCAGTCAAACTGGTGATCTCAGCCTTGGAGCCACCCTCGGTAGCAGATGCCTGAGGTTGCACCCCAACCCCCATTGCAGTCACATCCTGAAAGGGACCAGAATCTTCCTCCATGGGGGAAACCCTTGCAGAGGCACCCATCTTCAACACTTGGACATTCTTTTAGTAGCTCATCTTTCCAATGCTGGGTCCAGGGTGGGAAGTCCTTTGCATTCTCAGAGTGCTCGTTAAGTGCCAACTTTTGCCCCTGAGCCTCACTTGGCTGATCACTCTCGGTCACTTGCGCAGCAGCAGCAGATACCCCCTTGTGGTCACCTTTGCTCAACCCCCCGAATTTCTTTCCTTAGCTCGTCATAGGAGGGGGTCGATTCCAGTCGGATGGCAAGGCGCAACTGAAGCAGTAACAGTTCGGAAAACGGAGCAGACTTAAGGATCCAGTGCAGCCTAGTTCGATCTAATTCATTTGACGGCAAACTACCCTTTCTGAGGCACTCTTATAGCAGCTTTCCAAGTCGAGGTACATACACAGACAATGGCTCCCCTGGGTACTGCTGGGTGTTTCTTACTCTCCACCACAGATCCTCATCTGAATCCAGGCTCCCATACACATTTTCCAATGCATCAAGATAGTCCTGTGCAGTTGCTTCGGGGTTATTGGCCCGCTTGGCACGGATGGTAGCCAGGGCAGGACCTCAGAGGCTCTCACTCAATCTCTTTAATTTCTCTGCTTCTGAGCATTGCCATTCAAGTACTAGAGGGACAACATAGTCTATCCAGATCTCCCAGTCATCCTCCCCTTGGGGGGTGGGGAGGGTGCCCGAGAAGAATCTTAGCCTTCAGTAGGAGTCGTGACTAATGGCAGGTACAGATACAATAAAGGGACCAGCATTGGTATGGCGCAGAAGGCGGGGCAGTAACAGGTACTGGAGTGAGAGGGGGTGTTGGGGAAGGAACACCCCCATGTGGCAGGAATAGTTTCTTAAAGTCCTCTATGGTTTTCCCTTCCTCCAGCAACAACTTAGCAAATTTCTCCTCAAAAGTCTCAGATAATGGCGGGAGCTCATTCTCCCTGGGGTCTTTACTGTCTTGTGTTATCACTCTCCAGGCAGCTGGAACCCCTTCTGGGGCAATAGTCTGTGGCCCACCACCACAAGGTTTTTTAAACATTCAACTTTGGAGAGTGCTCCCTCTACAGTGTCTTTACTGGTATCCATGGGAATATCCAGTATAAGTAGAGCATTTTGGGGGTCAGTCTCCTGCCCAGTATACCACCCCACCAACTGGTGTACTGCCATTTCTACTGGGGTAGCCATTAATCTTTAAATGAAAGGCTTGCCTGTAGTTTGGTGGCCAAGCAGCCAGCCACTCCCACTTCCTGAGCTATATAAGCAGTTCCGCTAAGCCTCACTGTGAAGCATTTTTCCTTTGCAGCCGGAGGCTCTGTCGCTTTGTCCTCTGAGCCTGTTGGGCCTCCCTGGCAGTTTTTATTTTGCCTTCGGCTGTGTGTGCTTCCTTTCTTTTTGGGGGGGGGGTGCTTTTCTAAGCTCCTAGCGTACTGCCTGCAACTCCTAGCATACTGCTACTCAGAGCTCATGCTACTGCGTTTAGTTACCTACACCCGCAGTTACTGCTGCTGTCTACTGTTGTTCCCAGTGCTTGTGTCTTGCACTGTGCTCTCCACGCTTAAACTACTGCACTGCAACTGCAGTCATTGTCTGTGTGTTTCAGCTCAACCACAGCTGCTCCATGTTGTATACTCAATTCTTTTTACCTGACACAGTTTACTCTGACCCTAGCTGTGCCACTCTCATTCTGCTTGCAGCTTCATTGCACTGCCTGGCTACACCTGCTTTCCAAGCATTTGTCTCCATGTTTAATTGGAGTTACAACTCTGAGGTCAGCCAACTAAGCTCCTGCTGCAGCTGTTAATATAAATTAAACTCATGGTTTTCCTCCGAAAAATCCTCAGAGTATTTGTCCCCTTGATTTGGCTATTCATGTCTGGCTGGTTTGCCCCACAATTCAGTGCTGTTTGTCTTACGTTATGCAGACCTGCATACAGGTCCACTCATTACTGCTCTGTTTACTGACCTACATGCAGGCCCACACTTGCTTATGCAACCATTGCTCCTTGCTTGCGCAAACCATTGCTTCATGCCTACTGCCATCCCCTTGGCTCAGCCGGGGATTCTGCTGCACTTAATCTGCATTAGACCTGCAAGCTCTCAGCACTCACTGCTCATTACGGTCTCAGCATGCCATGCTCATTCAGCTCACGAGCTTTCAGCTCTCAATCACTTTTGGGGCATGCCAGCCATTCTATTCTGGTGCAGGGTTCCTGCACCTGACGGTCTCGCTCTCCTTTTAGTCCACATCTCGAGCGTGTCCAACTTGGGGTGGGATCCTTCTCGCCTGGCCCATAGCTGGGAATGTCCTCACCCTGGGCTTCTCTTTAGCTGCCTGCTACGTGACAGCAGCTCCTGGTGTAGAATTTATGACTGGCAGTGAAGGGTGGTTACAGCGATCTCCTTTGGCTCTAGTGTTCCACTATATAGTGTTTCCCTAGCGAGCCACCTTCACCACATCCTTCCTATGACTACCTCTAGTTCATCTGGTTTGATTTAGGGTGGGTAGGCCAGGTGAGTGCCTCAGCAGTTGTTGCTCTCCTCCTGTGCCTTGGATGCACATATTGTTGCAGAGTTTGCTCACAACCTTCCACAGCATTCCCGCTAGAGGGTTTGAGTGAGAGCCTTCCTCCAAATTGGAATATTTTCCACCTTCCTTTAATTGGGTTTTCCAAATTGCAGCTGCAGAGCTGTCACTAACTAAACTATCCCAAGCCTGGAGGGAAGGTGACCTAGGCCTTGGATCCCCAGAGATTTCCTCCTCATAGGGTTTTTTTTCTCTCCTTCGTTGCCTCAGGTCATAACACTTAGTTAGCTTAGTTGTTTCCCCTAGTTTCTTAGGTAGGTTCCGTTGTTGGATGACTGTGGAGGATGTCCTACTGTTCCCTCTCTCCTTAGGGGATCCCCTACTCTCAAAGCAAACCAGCAGTATCATGCTACATAGACCTGGGCAGTCATTATGACAACTGCGCATCTCATTGCATTATCAAACTGCCTATACTTCTCTGCTGCTACATTACAGTTACCACTCCTATGTCACAGTTACTGCTTGCTCATATGCTTCATGTTGCCTCCTTTTTGGGGATGATACTACATTTTTTGTGGGGACTCCTAAGGTACCTTTAGCCATGGGAACTGTACCATTGCACCTCTAGGGGTGGAACCCTCTCCCAGGGTTCCTTGCCTTCGTACCCCTACAGGGTGGTAATTCCTGTGGAATAGAGAGTGCGAATGGCCAAAACCAAATTAACACAGTTGCACAAGCATAACACTGTACTGGCTGTGTAGGCCAGTGAAAAGAAAGGCTTGCCTATAGTTCGGTGGCCAATCAGCCAGCCACTCCCACTTCCTGAGCTATAATAAGCAGTTTCTCTAAGCCTCTCTGAGAAGTATTTTTTCTTTGACCCACCATTCTCCCCTCTTCCTCCAGTGGCAGCTCTCTCTCTCCTTAGGGGGATTCCTAAGGTATCTTTAGCCATGGGAACTGTCCCATTGTACCTCTAGGGGTGTAAACCTCTCTGAAGGTTCCTTGCCTCCGTACCCCTATAGGGTGGTAATTCCTCTGGAATGGAGAGTGCGAACGGCCAAAATCAAACTAACACAGTTGCACAAGCATAACACTGTACTGGCTACGTAGGCCAATGAACTATAATTCATAATTTTTGGCTGCTAGAAGACACAAAATCCCAGAGGTGAGCCTCCAAAATGTAACCCCTAGGTGGCGCTATCCCAAGGGCTACTACCCCTGTCAGCTGGGCTAGTAGCAAGTTAAGGAGCCTGAGTTCTGAAACGGGTGCCTCCACCCAGAGGTCAGGGTTGGTAGTGGTCAAGCTAATCTGGGCACAGCCCTCCAGGACACTGTAACTCCCCTCTCTCCTTACTAGTGGCTGGAACAATAGACAATAATCACTTTCACAATACCGCTGGTACACCACACAAGTACCCACACAGTTTGCACTTACCACCAGGGCTTTCCTCTGGCTTGGCCCTGGGGACCCCCAGTAAAACAAGGTTATACACAGCAAATAACAGCAGCACAGTACTATTGCACAAACTGGAACCACAGTCAGGGTAAATGCAAAAAAGAGTAAGATCTGATTTATTTAAGGGACTTGAACAAGGGAGGGGTGTAATCAGGTTAATTTGCTTAGAGACTCTATCATTCAAACAGTTATGTATGCACTTCAGGGTCCATAAACAGTCATACACTTTGGGTACCCAGATGGAGAACAGTGGGCTAGCCAGGAACAATGCAGCTGGTTGGGGCCATGTGATAGAAGAAAATAACATGCACAACACACACTATTTGAAATCCAGAGCCGGAGGGCTCAGTTCATGAAAAGAAAACAACAAGACAATCAGATGACCCACTTTTTGATTAGGCTGTTGTTACAGGGAGCTACCCTGATGATTACTCATGACACACAAGGCTGGATACAGGCTGGATAAAAATCGAGACAGCAGGTGGTTAATCTGGAGTACCAGGAGAAGCAGGGCCCACACAAATCGCCAAGGTGTTGTTCCTGTTCAAGCGTGCAGCAGGGAGCTGATCCCCAGACAGGTCTCTCATCAATAGCTTTCTCTGTGCAGCGGGTAGTCTGGCTGGGCCAGTATGGCAAGGCCCAGGCCAAATTAAAACAAATTTGGATACAGTCCGGTTTGGGCTGGATACAGCTCCCAGCAAGCAGAACACAGTTCACATAGTGGGAAACCAAATCATGACCCACTTTCAATATACAACACATTTACATGTAAGGAAATTCTACTATACCAGGCAAACCACTCTCCAGTCACGATCGCAAAGTCTCTGCACAAACCAAGGATTCAAAAGCAGCTGGAAATCCTGACAGGCTGATTGCATTCAACAAAATCTTCGGTCTTCTTCAGGTATGAGCCTGGTAGAAAATCAGTGGCTTACTTCATTCTGACAAACTCAGATTTAGTCCGACATAATTCTGTTTTCTCCCTCTCAGAGGCAGCAGGCAGACAAGCAGGCCAAAACTTTGCCCTTTCACAGTTCTCTCATGTGAATCCACTCAGGATTGCTGCTCAAAAACACTTCAGTTCTTACTCATTTCACTTCCCAGCCCAGAACTAACTGAAAATTGCAAGCAGTCTGGGATTTCCTCAAGATCCAAAAGGTTCAGTTAGCTGATTCATCTGTCAGGCAAAGCAAGAGCTCCCCCTTCAGTTGTAAAAAGGTGCCAAAAGCCCAAAACTACAATTCCTACAGATTTTGACTCCAGATATCTCCTGTAGTCCGGCTCCATATTAGCTCTCACCAATACTGATTGGTCCAATTCGGCAGTCCAGGACCAAGACAGTGGAGATAAACAAACTGTCCTTGCTGCAAAGAAGGCAGGTTAGACAAACTACATTATCATTATCCCTCTAAAGGATTTTCAGCAAATAGTTACATATTTCAACAGAGCTCCCTCTCAGATTACTTATGACTGCAATCCAGGCAGCTCTTAAAAAGACAGTACACAGAGGCTATACAGGCACTCTCTGGCAATAATATTTAAATGGCTAGAACACTGGACACCAACCTGGCAGTGAGCATTTAGGCAAGCTCTAGAAAGACTTTTCTGGAACCCCTGTTTGTAGGGGGGTTACACCTGCATTTGTGTCTCAAAATCAGCAGGTCTACTGCAGTTTCACTTAATTCTCATAAATTGAGATTTAGGGATGTTCCTGATGGTGTGGCGAGGATGACAGCTGGACGAATGAAGCATAGTATTCCTATCAGTTTTCTTATGATACAGATCTGTGGCTATAGTACCATCCACTTGCTTGTTTATCTGTAAATCCAGAAAGCTAATGGACTTAAGATCTGCCTGTACTGAAAATTTTAAATGTGGATTTGATTTGTGCAAAAAGTCCACAAATTGCAGTAGTTCATTCACTGTCCCTCACCACACCATCAGGACATGATCAATATAGCGTCTCCAGAGGTCGATTCAGTCAAAAAAGGATTACCAATTTGATTATATACAACTTCTTTTTTCCACTGTCCCAGGTAGAGGTTTGCATAATTGTGGACAAAAGTAGCCCCCATGGCTGTACCCTTAACCTGGTGATAGTATTTCCCTTGAAAACTGAAGGTGTTGCAACAAAGCACAAACTCGGACAGCTTGGATAAAAATTATTTTTGCCCAACCCCCAGATTAGTGTAATCCAGCCAGTTGCACAGTACCAGAAGACCACCTTGGTGTGGAATATTAGCATATAATGACTCGGTGTCAAGTGAGACAAGGAGCCAATCAGCTTTGATCTGTAGGTCCTCCAGCAGGCCCAGCACCTGAGTAGTATCCTGTAAATAGGATGGAAGGCCCTTAACCAAATCACAGATTATGAGCCTCCACATACTGGGATAATGGCTCTCTATTAGACCCTATACCAGATACGATGGGTCTGCCTGGAGGATTCTGCAGATTTTTGTGGATTTTTGGCAGAATGTAAATGGTGGCTTGCACTGGGTGGGTAACCTGTAGGAAATCAAGGGAACCTTGGGAGATGATACCCTCCTGAAAGGCAGTATCAAGAGCAGAGTCAATGGTCTTTTTGAAATCCAAAATAGGGTCTCTGTCCAGTTTTTTATAGAAGGAAATATCCTCCAGTTGTCTTAACACTGCAGAGACACTTCAGTTTCTGGAGTACCAGCATTTGCATCAGTCTCTTCTTCAGTAGAAAGGGGTACCTCTGCACTGGGTGAAGTCTCCAGCAGCAGAACATTATCTACTCCTGACTCTGTTAACTCTGTATTCACCACATTAGACACATTAGCGTTCTCTGTAAGAGGTCCAGATTGGTCAGCCAGGGAAGACTCTGAGACAATTGTAATTTGTGGCAGTGGAGTAGTACTTTCAACATTTTCATACAGTTCCTCAAGTTCTGGTATGGCACCAGGAAGATGTGTAGCATCAACTTCCTCTTCAGGAAAGTCAAACAATTCCACCAGGCATAAAGAATCGGCTATGTCAGATGTTATGCTTTGCACCTCACTGTCTGGGGACATTGGGTCCAAGGAAGAAGCTAGAGGGTTAGACAGTCCTGAAGGCCCAGATTCATCCCCATAATTACACGTAGGGTTACTGTGAAACAATTGACTCAGTTCATAAGTAGGATAATGAGGAGTATCACACTCACTGCTGTCAGATTCAGATTGACTGTCATCATCAGGCTTGGCCTGCTGGGGAAAAGGCCTTGGGTGTTGCACTGTTGGAGATAGCTAACTCTGTCACCTTTTGTCAGCAACATGCGTCACTAGCCCAGGAGGGGCAGGATCTGACAGTTCAGCATCGATCATTACGTGGCCAGTAGGTAGTAAATGGTTTCTGTGCATGGTTTTAACAGCTCAAGAATTGTTCTCCAGGTGCACTTTATACACAGGCAGTTCATCCAGTTTACTGATTACTAAGTGTGGAAGATGATTCCACCTATCAGCAATTTTGTGCTTCCCATGCAGTCCCAAATTGCGCAACAGCACAGAGTCTCTGGGCAGTAGCTCTTGAGCCTTCACTTTCTTGTCATGCCGCTCTTTGTTGGCAAGGTTTCTCTTGGCAGCCATAGTCTGGGCCAACTGAAAAGCATAGTTCAACTAGGCCTTCAGCTCTTGTACATATTGCAGATAGTTCTCAGCATGGATCCCATCTGGAGACACTCCAAAGCAAACATCTACAGGTAACCCGGCTTCCCTTCCGAACGTGAGGTGATACGGCAAGAACCCGGTGGCATCACTTTTTGTACAATTATAGGCATGCACCAGAGTATTAATTTGCTGACTCTATTTGTGTTTATCTTTGGGGTGAAGTGTGCCCAACATGCCCAGGAGGGTCCTGTTAAAGCGCTCAGGTTGGGGGTCCTCCTGAGGGTGGTAAGGAGTGGTTCTGGACTTTTGCACCCCCCCCCCCACAGGGAAAGCATCTCTTTGATCAATCAACTTTCAAAGTCTCTCCCTTGATCAGAGTGGATACATTGGGGTGCCCCACAATGGACAAAGAACTTCTACACCAGCACCTTGGCTACAGTAGAGGCCTTTTGATCTTTTGTGGGAAAAGCCTGAGCATAGTGATTAAAATGATCGGTTACCACGAATACATTGCCAATGTTCTTTTGATCAGGCTCTAGATACAGAAAGTCTGTGCAAACCAGTTCCATGGGGGCACTGGTGGAGATGTTGACAAGTGGGGCAGCTTTCTGGGGCAAAGCTTTCCACTAGAGGCAGCAACTGCAAGTTTTGACATGGTTCTCAACATCTGCCCCAATTTTTTGCCAATAGAATTGGGACCGTAATAAGTCAAGTGTCCAATCAATACCGAGGTGTCCCATGTGGTTATGGAGGGACCTCAGTACCAGCTGTTTGAAGGCTGTGGGTAGGACCAACTGCTGCTTGTCCAGTTGATCTTGATGATCTACTTTCTCTCTATATAGCAACTGGTCTAGCAACTTTAGTCGGGGGCCCTCTTTGAATAACAATGCAGTTTGTAAGTCAGCAGAATGTAATTTAGACAAATCCTTCCCCGCATGCAGGGCATCAAGTGGAGGATGGACCATGGGGTCCTGGGATTGAGCCCACTGAATGCTGTCACTATCAAACTGGGGCAAGGCACTGATGTCCAATGCAGAAAATAACAATAGGTTGCAGGTATGCAAGTATCTGGGGTCCCCAAACCTTCCACCAGACAGTCCACTGTATCTGCGGATGGCCACTCGTCCTTGTCAAATATTTGGAACAATGCTTTAATAGAGTATTCTGACATCCTCACCCAGTTGTCTTGGGGGCTTGACCACCGTGAGTCAGCATCAGCATCAATATGGTTCAATCCAGGCCAGTATTCAACTGCATAATCGTAAGTCGACAGGGCAGAGAGCCACCAGTGCCCAGTAGCGTCCAGCTTTGCTGAGGTCTATACATATGTTAGGGGGTTGTTATCAGTTTTTACCAATGTTTTGGCCTCATAGAGGTACTCATGAAATTGCTCAACTATGGTCCATTTAAGAGTGAGAAATTTCAGCTTGTGAACAGGATAATTTCGCTCAGATGGTAACAAACTTTGACTGGCGAAGGCCATGGGTCTCAGGCCATCTTCATAATTTTGATATAACACAGCCCCGAGTCCCTTCAGGCTGGCATCAGTATGCAGGACATATGGCTTGGTAAGTCAGCATGGGCAAGTACTGGAGCGTGAGTAAGCTGATAGATGATCTCAAAGAATGTCACCTCGCACTCAGGAGTCCAATGGACTCCAAATGGTTCACCAGTTTGGAAATACACCTTTTCTTCTTCCTTGAGGGATCCCTTCTTGTACCTGTGGTTGGTAGAAGGATAGCCTTAAGTGAGATTGAGAAGTGACCGGATTACCTTTGAGTAGCCCTTAATGAACTGGCGATAATAGCCACAGAACCCCAAGAAATGCTGCAGTTCTTTTAAGTTAGTTGGCTGGGGCCAAGTGGTCAAAGACTCTACTTTACTGAGATCTGTCTGTATCCCCTTGGCTGACACTGTATGTCTCACATATTTTACAGACGTTTTGAAGAACTGACACTTGTCTATTGATAGTTTCAGGCCGAATTCTTCCAGATGGTCAAGAACTTTGAATAGCCTGGTCTCATGTTCTTCTAAGATGTTTCCAAATACAATGATATCATCTCAGTATACTAGACATTCTAATAGGTTCATGTCCCCTACTGCACATTCCACCAACTTCTGGAAAGTAGCAGGTGCACCCAAAATCCCCTGTGGCATCTTCAGAAATTTGTAGAATCCCAAGGGACAGATGAAGGGTGTTTTCTCACGGTCCTCCAGGGCCATCGGGATTTGATAATACCTGCTTCATAGATCAAGTACTGAAAACCACTGACTCCCATTCAGGCAGTCCAGGATGTCCTGTATGTGGGGCATGGTGTATTGATCTGGTACAGTCCGTCGGTTTAAGGTCCGATAATCTACACACACATCCTCACAGACCCATTCTTCTTGCGTACGACTATGATGGGAGATGCATAGGGGCTTCTTGACTCTTGAATAATGCCAGCAGCCAGTATCTCCTGTAGGTGCCGCTGAACATCATCTATATCAGCTGGGGCAAGGTGACGAGACCTCTCCCTGAAAGGCCTGTTGTCTTGAAGTTCGATTGTATGCTCAAGACCATGGACACACTCCACATCCCATTCCTTTAGGGAAAATACATGGTCCCTCTGGGCAAGTTTCCTACTGACCCGGGTCTTCCATGCAGCAGACAGTGGGGAATCACCAAAGTGGAAAAGGCCTGTGGTCACCTCCTCCTTTTCACCAGAATATTTGTTGCTGGGCAGTACTGCAGTGTCTGCACAGTGTACCATAGCTAACATACACCCTTTGTTCACTCAAACTTCTCAATCAGACACATTCTGTATTTGGACCTTCACTCACCATGCATAGGCATGAGCACGGGCAGGTAAGATACCTGGTTTGACCAACAACCCCTCCAGCAGCTTCCCATCACCAGGTGCATCCAGCATTAATATTTTATTTTTGATGTCCTTTCTAAGGTGAACTTCTCCATGAACAGTATATTGAGCATTGGGTGGAATTACCAATGAATCAGGATCTTTCTTCCATATTATCGCCACTGGTTCATCCCTGTCCACCTCCGTAGGTTGCTTCTGCAGGTCATAGACTTTCTTTACCAAGGCTGGAATTCACAGAGCCCGCCCAATCTGTCGCCCTTGTTTCTCTTGATGCAACTGCACCAGTCTCCCTAACATGTGGGAGTTGGTTCCAATAAGCAAGGGAACTCCATCATACAATCCCGTAGGTGGACACACCAAGGCCAGAGTCTCTACTTCCTCATCTACTCCACTACAGTTGCAGGAAAAGACAACCAGAGCCATACGTATCCTAATTACAGATAAGACTTGTCACTCTGGTCTCACATGTGTTGGCCTTCTAATGATTGTAGTGGCACATCAGGTAAGTATTTGTTATACCACTCTTGGAACACAATGGTCACTTGCGACCAGCTGTTAAGCACAGCCCGAGCAGAGATACCATTGATAATCACAGTAGTCTCCATTGAAGGGCTTACCAACTTGAACCAGTCTGGAGGGATAGTAGCAGAAGCCTGAACAGAAGATTTAGCCAAAAAGTATCTTGAGTTACGATTGCCTGAACCTTCACTGCGGTCATGTCGGGCACCCATTGACAGAAGCTCCCCTTGATGCCTGTTCACCACTTTCTCTAAGTCTTTCTGAGACCAGAATTCTCTCTTCATATGGCCATCCTTTCTACAGTTTTGACAAATGATAGGCTCTCGGGTCTTCCTTGGTGAGGACGTGGCATGAGGAGCTGGTCTCCATTCACAATTAGAAGGTTGGGAGGAATACACATTTGCTGCTGAGGCTGGGGTACTAACGACAGAAGATCTGAGTTCAAACTCTTTCTGTGGTGTTTAAGGCAGTGTGAGGCGTCTCAATACTTCTTTCATTATCATAGTTAATTCTTTGGTCTCAGTCCTTGAGCTGTTATTGGCAGGGGGCACCAGAGCATGCTCCCCCACTCCCATAGCAGTTGCACTCTGAGCAAGATCAGTACCTACAAGAGCAGCCTTCATAAAGAGACTGGCTTTCACATCTCTGAATTCCCTCAGTAGTTCATCTCATGACTGGGCATCCTTGGCAACCCCTGAGTGCTTAACTGGTGCTGTTTTTAACCATTGAACTTCACCCACGGGATCATCCTCTATCACCTGGGCAGCAGCAGATGCATGAGGGCCCCCCACAGCCACTTTTTCTCGGCCCTCTGAATTTCTTTCATCAGTTCAGCATAGGAAGAGGGCAAATCCAGCCAGGCTGCAAGTCATAGTTGAAGAAACATCAGTTCAGAGAATGGGCAGACTTAAGAATCTGATTCAGTCTGGTGCGATCTAATGTATCTGGAGCCATGCTGCCTTTCTTAAGGCATGCCTGTAAGTTTACATCAAGTCGGGGTAGATACAGTAATAAGGGCTCCCCTTGGTACTGCTGTGTGTCTCTTATCCTCCACTACAAATCCTTATCCACATACACATTTTCCAATGCAGCCAAATAATCCTGAGCAGTTGTCCTGGGTTACTTGCCCGTGTAGCATGGATAGTCATCTGGGCAGGGACTTTAAGGCTTTCAACCAACCTTTTCCTCTTTTCTGCCTCAGAACACTGACATTCAGTTACTTGGGGGGGCAACATAATCTCTCCAGGTCTTCCAATCGTCGTCCCCCTGTGGGGTGGGGAGGTGCCAGAAAACATCCTCAACCTGTGGTAGGAGTTGTGACTTACTGCAGGCACAGATATGGGTGCCAGCACTGGCGTGTGTGCAGGAGCTGAGGCAGGAACAGGTACTGGAGTGGGCAGAGGTGTCAGGAAAGGGACACCCCTAGGTGGCAGGAATAATTTTTCAGAGTCCTCTAGAGTCTTTCCCTCCTCCAGTAACCACTTAGCAAGCTTCTTCTCTAAAGTCTCAGATAATGGTTGGGGCTCATCCTCCCCAGGGTCTTTACTATCTTTAGTTATTAACCTCCAGGTGGCTCTTACCCCTTCTGGGGTAATAGTCTGTGGCACTTTAGTGCCGTCTACGGCATCACTACACTCCACCAAGGCCATGGAAGTTTGGGCAGTTGAATCAGCCTGTCGACCCACCACCACAATGTTTTGTTAAACATTCAGCTTTAGAAAGTGCCCCTTCTACAGTGTCCTTACTAATGCTCAAGGGAATATCCCGTATAAGTAAGGCACTCCTCTTCTTTACCTCTCTAACCTGCCAACCCATACATGGCCTCATTCCCCTATATGTGTAGTTGCCGGCTGCCTCACTCAAAAGATCTCTGCTTATAACCCCTGTATGCCTATGGTTGATTGTACATCTGCTGACTTCTTCGACTGTAAAATAATGCTGTTTTTTTTTTAATTTATTTCAACCTTATACTGTACTGTATACACTGTATATACTTTTTCCTTCCTTGTATGTTATTGCTTTTTGTATACCTGAATCTATACTGTACTTTGATGTATTCATGACCAGGTCCACCTTGCAAATGAGCCTTGCTCAATGGTTCTCACCTGGATAAATAAAGATTTTGATTGATTGACTGTGGAGGTCAATCTCCTGCCCCGTTCACCACCCCACCATCTGGTGCACAGCCACTTCTACTGGGGTAGCCATTAATCTTTAACACTAATTCTTGATTTTGGGCACTAGGGGTGCTAATCCCAGTGGTGTCTCCAAAATGTAACCCCTAGGTGGCACTATCCCAAGGGATACTGCCCCTGTCTGCATGACTAACTGCAGGTTATGGGCCTGAGCTCGTGAAAAAGGTGCCTCTACCCAGAGGACAGGGTTAATGGCAGTGTAACAGCTCTGGGTACAGCCCTCTGGGACACTGATACCCCCCTCTTTCTCCTCTAGTGGCCAAAGCAAGTCTGAAATATCACAATCCCAATACACACTGTAATGCACTGTTAACCCCTCTTGTACCACACTTACCTCCAGGTCTGGATTGGCTGGAACGGCCCTAGAGATCCCCTGTAAAGCAAGTTCTGTAACAGTAAGCAGTAATACAGTACATTTAATACAGAGGTACACCACAACCAGTTTAGATGCAAAAAGACTTAGATCTGATTTGTTAGGGGGATGTGAACAAGGGAGGGGCAGTAATCTAGTGGCTGATTTGAGATCTGAAAGATTCAGGTTATAAGGCATACACTCAGAAGGTCCCTATAACACAGTCACACACACTCCGGATACCCAGATGGAACTACAGGCTAACCTGAAGCATTACCCAGTGTAGGCTGGGGTTGCAGCTGTTGTTGGGGCCCTTAGGAAGAAAGAAAAACACAATTTGCACTTTAACCCTTAATTTGTAATCCGGAGCCGGATGGCTCAGTCCAAAATGACTAGTAACAACAATTAAATCAGTTGACACACTTTGATTTGAGCTTTGTTGCAGGGAGCTATCCTGGTGTTTACTCACGCTGCTCAGTACAGGATGCAGGATGGATGAAATGGAGATCTCGGGACAAAGAACTGGATTGCCAGGAGAAGCAGGGCTCACCTGAAGCACCATGGTGTTGATCTTGTTTGTTGGTGTTGAGCAGGGAGCTGAATCCCCAGGCAGGTTTCTCATTGGTTATTTCTCTGCTGCGTGAGCAGCTGTCTGGGCCGGGATGGCAAGGCCCAGACTGGGTAAACAGTTAGGATTCAGTCTGGTGAAGTGCTGGAGGCAGCTTCCAGCAAGTGTGACACATTAAGCAAGGTAGGGAATTAAATCATGACCCACACTCCACAGTCAGCACACTAACAGTAAAAGCTAGTAAATGCTACAGTTCGGATGACAGTTCGGTTGCAATTCACAGTGTCTCTGCGTAAACCATACGCTCTGCAGCAATCTTAAGTCCTGACAGGCTGATCGCACTGAGGCAAATCTCCGGTCCACTTCAGGATGAAATTCAGTTTGTCACAATTCAGGTTCTGATCACAAAACTGCAATTTCGGATAAAGTCCGATTTCAGCTCACAGCCTCTTCACTTGGGAAGATGGTAGCAGGCAGGCCAGACACAGCCTTCCCTCTGGTTTCCCCTGCGCACCACACAGGAGCAGCTGCTCGAATCTCTTGAGCTATTCACTCTCTCAACTCCTCTCTCATGCTGACTCATTGCTGCAGGCAGCACCGGGACTTCCTGGAAATCCAAAAAGTTTCAGTTGGTTGATCCTTCTGTCTGTCACAGCGAGGTCTCCCCCTCTGGGTTTATGTAGGTGCCAAAATGAAAAAACTACAATTTCTACAGAAATTCACTCCCATAAGACCCCTGGGGACATACTCCATTTTAGGGTCCCCAGAAGTACTGATTGGCTTAGACTGGCAGTCCAGAACAAACAGAGGGGAGCAATACAGAAAGTCCATGCTGCAAAGGAAGGCAGGTTAGACAAACTACAATATTATTAGTGTTACAGCAGATATTCAGCAAACAGTCACAGATTCTAACAAAGCTCCTTCTGTGCAACTAGCGATGGCAGAAGGAAGCAAAAAACACTGCAGCCCGGGCAGGACGCAAGCCTGGAAACACTCGACCATTACCCAGATTAATTATAAACTACAAAAATAATGTCTCTTAAAGAGACAGACACAGAGGCTAACAGGGCACTCACATGCAAGCACTTTTTAAACAGTTAGAACACAGACACCAACCTGGAAGTGGGCAATAGGCTAGCCCAGGAAGACACTTTAGAAACTCTCATTTGTAGGGGGGGTTACACCTACGTTTACTCTGGTTATGCTCAAAAAGCATGGTTTTGGTTTTAGTTAGAATTGCACTGACACTGATTGAATCAAAGGCTGGCACCCACTCAATTTGGCACTGGACTTCATTGGAGCGACTCCCTGAAAACTGTGATTGTTGAGAGCTCAGTGCAGGGACTGCAGGTGGACCCCCACCATTTGGAACTCCTCACCCAGGGCCAGGGTGGGAACTTACTAACCCCTCCCAAGTGGAACTCACTTTCTCAGGAGGTCACGGGTCTTACAACCAAGTGCTAGGGTGCTCTGATCATGAAGGCTGGGCTGTGGAGCCACTCCCAGGTCTGGGCATTCTGGGGCTGGTGTTGTCCTGCCACAGTGCTCTGCAATAGGCCAGAAGTGACTGAAGGTGACGAGCGGCCAGAACTACAATCAAGGTGACCAGCTGGAAGATACTCGAGCAAGTTCCATCCAGACGGAGGGATCCTGGCCACCTTGTGTTTGTTGTTGCACTAACTCAAGGAACTCCATTTCGCCAGGTGCTGAGATCTACGAAACTGCGAGTACCCAGTACCTGGATCCTGGGAGGGAAAAAGGGAATTGTTTCTGTTTTTCCAAACCAAAGTTTCTGCAATTTCAGGGCCCCAACATCCGGCCAATCCATGGCACTGATCAGGTGTGCGCACACAGTGTATACCCCTAGGGACGGTAAAGGGACACTGGTACCAGTGGGGGAGGGCTTGGCCTGCAGGCCCATATGTTGAAATTGCATATTTGCATTAACCTAATTTTTGCCTTCACAGCTACACTATGTCCAGGTATACCCTTCCCTACCTTACTCCCTGAATAAAGCTGTGAGTTTGTTTGTTGGAATTGCTGTGGTGGTGAATTTCATTGCATGCACTAACAGCTAAAATATATGTGTCATCGAAGCACAGATCAGGAAGTATAGAAAAACCAGGAACAGTTGTAAACTTCACAACAGGAGTTTTATTATTAATAACAGTAAAAGAAAAAATAAAATTATTCAGAATAACTATTTACAAAGGCAGTTTAACCAGAGAAAGTCTGTCAGGGTTTCTTCTCAATTTCCCAATCTCAGTCTTTCTCAGTCTCTGTGTCTCTCTTTTGTAGAACATTACAGCTCCTTTTTATAAGTCTGTGCAGGAGCTCGTTAAGAAAATAGTATGCTTCTCACGCAGTATTCTTGTAAGTTTCCAATATTCTTGTCAGTTTCAGATGGTGCAGCAAAAAGAACATTGTGACCCAGAATTGACCCCTTCTTTACATCTTCTGCAAAAGGCTTCAAAACTGCATCTTGGGTTAACCCCTTGAGTTTCAAATAGCTTTGAAATCATTTCAACAGTATAACTATATACAGTTTTAACTTTGCAATTACATTTTCACAAAAAGATTCACATATATTTTTATACCAACAGATATGTAAGGGGGGGGGAGAAAAGACAGAACAGCAAGTGAGGGTAGAGAGATAGTAAGAGGCAGAGAAATACAAGGCTGTCAGAGTGATCAAGTCCCATGTCTCACAAGAAAATCTGGTTGCGCAACCAGACAGAGAAGACAGAAAAAGAAAGGCTAGAACAGACCCTTGCCTTTAAACACTTTCTGCATAACAATTGGGACAGGGCTGTATTCAGTCCTGCCACAATATGTTTTATGGTGGAACAAGGTATTTGGGGGCACAGTGTGCAGAGTGGTTGGTTGGGGAGGTAGGTAGGCACTCTACCCCAAGGGGCTGTGCCAAGCAGCAATCTGGCCCACTAATACTTTAATCTCTGTGGAGGCACTGTGTTATTTTCAACATTTCAGGGAACAAACTCCCAGTTGTCACTGTAGCAAGACCCAGGCCCCTTGCCCGGTTCCAGAAACCATGGGCAAGGGGGTATCCCACTGGCATATGGCTGGGGCTACAATAAAAAGGCAGGGTTTCTTTGGTCACCATCACTAATTACTTGGTTGCCTACAGTCTTGGGATATAGTCCCAGAAAATAATAAAAAGGCAGGGTTTGTTTGCCCACCATCACTAATTACTTGACTGCCTACAGCCTTGGAGTGTAGCCCCAGAAATAATAACAAGCATTTGTCAATGCCAAGCGTGTGATGCTTGGTAAACAATTTGTTGAGCCCGCATTTTGAAGATACTTGTTTTATGGACTGATCCAGTGAGTGTCGAACTGACGGGTGGGGTCTTGGCCCATGAGGTTTCCTCAGTGTGTGTGCCAGGAGCAGGGGAACTGGCTGGGCAGGAGCTGCAGCTCCTAACCTTGTATTGATAAATTCACTTTTAATCAATAAAAAAGGAAACAATATAACCCATTTCTCAGGGGGTCTCTAGAGTAGAACATGTTATACCTGTTACAGTCTACCCACCAAAAACAGTGAACATAGAGGGACTTGCCTGCCACAGGGTCCAGGGTAGGAGTCCAAAGAAGTGACGCCAATGTACCTGTAAAGTAAAGACAGAAAAAGGGATCACAAAGGATCTGCAGCTCTTAGGGGGTCCAGCGGTGGCATAAGGGACAGGACAGAAATAAAGTTATACTTATCTGATAAGGTAGGAGCCCTTGTCCTGTCAGACCTGTAGAAATAAAAAGAGAAAATGGTTAAGTAGAAGGAAAACAATATATGAGAAGAAGCAGAGGAAAGGAAGTATGGTTTGGGAAGGATGACTGATAAAAAACCCTTTGCCCCTAGTGGTAACTAAATGGCCTGTAATTTATATAGTAGCCCAGGTGGGCTAGTGAAGGCTAGTGGGTGGCTAGTAGCCCTTTTGTTAAAAATAAAGTAACTATTGGTGGTCAGTGGGGCTAGAAAGTACCCAGGGGGCCACAATGTTAATAATAATGCTGTACGAGGTTCTTTTTCTAAACAAGGCAGCCAGAGGGAAGAGAAGCAGTCAGGAGCTGCCTTTACATGGAGCGCACATTCAGCATTAGTGAGAGGCCAGAGGGGCTGCAAATGCAAAGCCAAGGGGGGGGTGTTTGAAGGGAGAGACAGAGTGAGGAGACAGAGCTGCTGGTGCTACAAATGGAAAGCTGCACTACAGTATATGTTGAGCGGTGGGGTCAGAGGACAGAAGACCAGGGAGTGTGTGGTGCTGGCAGGAGTCGCCAATTCAGAAAGCTGCACTGCGGCATATGTCAAGGGTAGAGGGGGCAGAGGACTGAAGACTGGGGGATCAGAGGATTGAAAACTGGTGAGTGTGGTGGTGGCAGGAGCAGCCAATTGGAAAGCCACACTGCAGAGTATGTTGGCGGAGAGGGCTGAATACCAGGAGTGTCTGCCATAGCAACAAATTTATCTTGAAGGGGGGCAAAGGACTGAAGATCGGGAGTGTGCAGCTGTGGCAGCTGGCTTATCTTCAAGTGGGGGGTCAAAGGACTGAAGACCGAGGTGTGTGGCCATGGCAGCAGGAGAAAGCTGTAACCATATCTCTGGCCATGTGCATTAGTGTTTGCTGTAATGTGCATGCTCGGAGTTTGGGCTACAGAAAGAAATGAAGTGCACTCATTGGACTGGTTCATTTCTTTTAATTGGACAACACGCCATGTCAGCAAACTGCTGTCATGACCAGAGTGCCTGGTCATTGGTGTACACTGCCAAGCCCATTGCAGTCTCAGCTGTAATTGGCATGGCAGTGACACACCTCTCAAATGCAGTATAGTCCCAAAACGTTTGGTGTGCAAGCGCATCAAACATAAAAACATAGAGTCTGTTTGCCTACCCACACATTATTTCAGTGCCCACAGCCTTCAGGTATCGCCCCAGAAAATAAAAAGGCAAGGTTTGTTTGCCCAACATTTGGCCTGGGCACCTCTCTCCCCTTGGTCCCCCATGGCACTGAACTGCTGTCTTAGTCTCTGGGGAAAAGAACTGAGGAGAGAGCAGGGTCACTCACGCCTTTGTAGGGTTGTTGATGTCGGCGAATAACACTGGCATGGGCAGCCCCAGTAGTACTGCTGGAAAATCTTCTGTGGGATCCTACTTCACCAATGGTGAAGTTCCTATGGTGTGACCTGATGATTGAGATCCCCTCGAAGATTTATTGTTACAGTAAGTTCATACTTAACTGTTCTTTCTGGTGCACCTCAGTATGAAGGACCATGCAGGATGTGAGTTGGGAGTAGCGTGAGAGAGGTTCAAGGAAGTGCGTAGAATCTTCAGGGTGGAAGGGAAGTCTGTAGCTTTCTTGGAGGTGCTTCCAGTCCCAATGGCTAGTACTGTATGCCAAATTTAACTAACAGCTTAGAGGGTGGTGTGAGGCGGAAGGGTATGGGGGTGTTAATTGTGGTGATGGTGGTGGTGGGGAAACATGAGATAATAAAGACCTGTATGCAGTGGACAAGTTACACCTAAATAGAAAGGGTACAAGTGTCATGAAGGGAAAGTTGGAGGACCTCATGATTAAAAATCTAAATTTAAACTGATGGGGGGGGCATCAGGGGTAAACAGCACCCTTTCTCACCAGGAGGATGAGGAGAATAGACCTCTTCCCAATCAGGACATCATGAGGAGGAGAGAGATGTGAAGGTAAGGGAAGAGGGAAGAAACCAAGAAAAGAGGGGGGGGTGGAAGGGGAAGATCAGGTGTGACAAGGGGCCCAGAGTCACAGTGAAGGATGATGTCTTTAAATGCCAAAAGTGTGGGGAACAAAATGGCACATCTGCAGTTACTGCTGGCCAAGGGAGAGGTGGACATATTGGGCATCGGAGACTTGGGCCACACAAAATTATGACTGGAACCTAGCAGTTCCCAGGTATAAAATGTACAGAAAGGCTAGGGAGACAGGGAGTGGGGAGGAGTGGCACAGTACATGAAGGGGGTGACTTGTACCAGAAAGGAAGAGGTGGAAGGCAAGATGAAGCTTTGCAGGGTATGGTTCAACCCACTAAAAGGGGAAACTCAGTGATGGGGGTGAGCCACAGACTGTCTTCCCAGGATAAAGAATTGGACAGAGTTATCAGGTTCCCAGATCATGGATATGTCCAGTGTGGGGGTTAGTAACAATGGCAGATTCTAGTCTACCTGAGGTGGACTGGAAAAGTCACTGCTCTCTCCTGCACTAGGGAACAGGTACAGTACTTCTGGATGCATCCAGAGTGCTTTCCTGACTCAGTCTTTCATGGAGCCCAATAGGAAGAGGGCCATCCTAGATCTGGTCTTCATGTCAGGATGTTATGTGCTGCTTGCAGGAAGTGACCAACACATGGCATGGTTCTGTCTGGACAGGTCAGAGGGATGGTCAGGAGCAAAACAAGGGTCTTGGTCTTTCAGAAGGCAGACTTTGGAAGAACAGGAAAAGTTCTCATGCTGGGATCAGAGTTGGGGTGAATGTGAACAGAAACGGGCCATAACAAAGTAGAAATTGATGGAGGCCACTAGTGAGCATTCCAGAATCAAAAGCAAGAAAGCTAAGGCCAAAAAGCCCGGTTTGTGTGGCAAGGAGGTGGAAAAAGCAATAGGGGACAAGAGGGCAACCTTCAGGAAGTAGAAGCCTACTAAGAAGGAAGAGGATAGGGTGGACTACGCTGCTAAATCAAGGGAGGCAAGCTGGGTGGTAAGAAAGGCAAAGGCTATGCAAGAATTACAGCTAGCACAGAGGCCAAAAGTAGGTGAGATGGCCTTTTCTGGTATATAAGGGAGAAACAAGGGACAAGACTGTCAGATTAAAAAAGGAGGGGGGCTGGGCAGAGGGTAGTGAAGAAAAAGCAGAGGTGCTTAATGAGTACTTTTGTTCAGTCTTCACAGGGGAGAAAGACAGATCACTAGCACAACAGAGTGGGGAGTTGGGACTGGTAGCTAGGCAGGTATACTTTATTTGTTCAGTCATTTAACACTGATCATTATAACAGTATATAGATATGATTTAAAAAGTAAAAAAATATTTAAAAAAAAGTAAAATACAGAAATAAATAGAAGGTTATGTTTAAGATTTCAGTTCTTGACATCGATCCTACATATCTAAGCATGTACAAACAATGGGCCCTATGCACTAAAGGATGGATTATATGCACCTGAGACACGGACCCCACCCACTTACCTTTGCAGCCCCAGACAGGTGCAGGGTGAACAGCATCCATGACCATATGCACCCACAGGGCGCCTGTCTGTGGCCATACCCCCCATGGTGTGCTGGGTTGCACGAGCAGTCCGGGGTGGAGTCGCGGACCTGGGCAGACATCCAACTAGATTCATGTACCGGATCCCACAGTGGAACCCCTGCAGCTCTGCAGTGTGCACGCATCATGACCAGCCACGTACAGTGGCACCAGATGGACCACCACTGGGCACTCACCCAGGATGCTGTCTCAGTCCTCCCCTGCAGCCTAGTGGGCTGGGGCAGCCGAGAGGTCAGTTGAGGTGGTCTGCCACGCCAGGCAGCCATAGGACATGGGGGCACATACCAGGTTATGCCTGGTCCTAGATAGCATACCCGGCACCCCCTTGTGCCTGGCACTACACGGCTTAATGAATGCCACGTAGTGCAGGCACACCCCCGACACGCCCACTGCACGGTGCTCCCCGAGGGGCTAGGATGGAGGATGTGCAAGTGTCTTGCATGCCTTTGGTTAATGCTGCCAGGGGTCTGTGGGGCCCTCGCCATGCGGCATTCGCACGTAAGGTTGCCTATGCATCTCAGTCACGCAGTGCATAGGCAACTATTTTGTTTATGCATAGGGCCTAATAACATTAAACACCTGGGCTTCTGCAGACTAACAGTTTAAAATCATTTGTTTTCTAGCCTTCTGAATAGTAACTAAAACGTTTGCAACATTGTCTATTATAATGTTATCTTTAACTGTGAATATAATAACAAAAATCAATTTAATATCAGATTTCTGTATGGAGTTTACACTGGGAAGGATCCATTTCTTCTGGTCTTATTGTACCAGGAACAGGGTAATATGATATGTTAAAGATCTTTTTTTCTTTATTACAGTTGCATGGTTTTGATTCTGGAGAAGAGGCTTTACTAAATCTAGTCTTGAGTAAGAGTAAGTTAGATTCTGGCATCTCTGTTTTGAATTTGGCAGATGTTGTCTTCAGGAGAGGATTCATCAGGACTTCCAGATAGTGTCTGAACTTGAGTGTCCAGTCATGCATGAGGACTGGGGGGGAGGAAGGAATGAAGTAGCAAACAGTACAATTCAAGCTGACAACATACTCAGGGGTCTTAGGACCCTAAAGGTGAATAAATCACCAGGGCTGGGTGACATGAACCCGAGGATCCTGGCAGAGGCTCTGGCAGGTCCCCTCAATGACCTGTTTAGCACCTCTCTGGAATCTGAAACATGTCCAGGATAAATATACATAGAATTTGCCAGCAGATGGGGACCATGAGGTCCAGCTAGTCTGCCCATGTTTTTTCCCCTACCCCCAGGACTGGAGAATGGCACATATGGTGCCTCTCCATAAAGTGGACCAAGGGATGAACCAGGAAACTGCAGACCAGTCAGTCTGACTCAGTAGTGGGTAAGCTGATGGAGGCCATCCTGAAAGAGAGGCTGATTGGCTTTCTGGAGGAAATGTGCTCTATGATGAGAGGTGGCAGAGGTTTGTGTTAGGGAGATCATGTCAAACTAACATAATTGGCTTCTTTGATTGGGTTACTTGGACAGAGGGCCAAGGCCAGGTACTTGATGTCCTGTATCTGGACTTCAGCAAGGCCTTCAACTCAGTACCTCATAGGGAGACTGATCAGAAAGTTGGAAGACCTGGGGGTGGGGGCCAGGCTCGCAGGATGGATCAGAAGCAGGTTGCAGGAAAGAAGCCAAACACTCAGTTTAGTGTTGGCTAACATCTTAAGTGACATCACTGATGGGATAAAGCATAAACACAACTTGATAGCGGACAACACCGAGGTCTGGCTATTCTAGAAAAGTGATTTGGCATTTGGCAGCTGGGGTTCAGTGCTAAAAAAATGAAGTTATGCACTTGTGGTGAAGAATCCAGTGACCAAATACTTGTTGGGCAGCATGTGGATAACCAGGTCAGGAAAAGAAAAGAACCTGGGCGTAATGATCACAAGTGACCAGAAACATTCTACACACTGCAGGACACGAGCAGTCAAAACAAATCAGGTGCTGGCTGCATAGCCAGAGGAATTACTGCCAGGATGGTGGCGGTCATTCTGCCACTGTAAAGGTCAATGGTAAGACCTCACCTAATGTACAATGTGCAGTTTTGCTGCCCATATCATAAAGATATCAACTTGCTGGTGACGGTCCAGAGAAGGGCATCCCAGACAGTAGGACACCTCAGAGAAGAGGTTCAGGGGACTCAACATATGCTGTCTTGAGGAAAGAAGGGAGAGGGGGAACATGACTGAGACCTTCAAGCACCCAAAGGGTATTAACAGGGTGAACACTGAAGGTCTCTTCAGTCTTAGCTGGAACAAGACCTCAGGGGGCATGGCTTAAAGACGGTGGGGTGAGGGTTCAAGAGAGATGAGGAGGCACTTTTTCACCACGAGGGTGGTGGGCAATTGGATTGAGCTGCCAGAGGAGGTGATATCCCTAGAAATGGTGGACAGCTTCAAGATGGGGTGGGACAGGCTGAAGGGGAAAGTTGCAGGTAGTAGGGGAGTGAGTTGGGAAGAGATGGGGGTTAAGGAAGGTCAGAACGGGAAATATGAGGGGGAGTAGATCCCTCTCTAAATACATGGGAAAGTGCACACTCAATCAGACTTGATAAACCATAAGGCTTTTATGTGCTGGCATGTTTGTAACACACCTGGGCACGCGGTTCAGGAACAGTAATCCACACTCTGTCATGTTACATACATGAAACTCATGGTAGTGCATCTTTTAATTGTTTTTTAATTTAATTTTAAAGCAGTTGTATTTTTTGGAGGGAATTTCAGCATATAGTATTTTTTTTTTTTACTAAATAAGATATTTCTTGCAGAAACGTATATGTATCCATTCTTCTTTTCATTGTATTTCACTCCTGAACTGGGGTATGGGGGTTTTGAGGTTTGTAAAGGCCCCTGCCATGCTCACCACTATGAATACATGAAACATGTTGGCATGGTGCGGTGCTGTTTACCATCATAAATGTATGCTGTCTCTCCTAATGCATCCACAGTACAGATTTAGTGTGTAAAGTCAAAGTAACCTCGAGGGAATGGATTTTTTTTAATAGCCAGGTGCTTGCCGATCCCCAAGATATTTAGAACCTTACGGTTCTTAAAATGCAATAGATAACCTTCAGCAATGGCATATCCCTTCTTCTGTACTTCAGTTTGTATCAAGAGACTATGCAAGTCTTTCCTGTACACTTAGCCAGCACCTATTGATCTCTGATCTAACTTATCTGTTGAGATTTAACCTCCCCTATGTGGACCTTGTTTGCTTGAGTTGTGGGGACTCAAATAAAAAGACAAAGAACCTTAGTGCAGAAGCATTGAAACAAGGGTTACCCTAAAGGGCATTGACAATAAAGCAATGTTTCAAAGAAACACATCACACGTACTCCCAAAATGCAAAGCATCAGGGGCTATATGCAAATCACCGTAACATTTTAGACTGACTCAGTTTACAGCAATTTACATGCATTTTAAATAGAACAACTAACTTAATTGTTATAATATGATCTCCTAGTAACTTTTTACCTTTATCAAAAACACCTACTGCCTTGGAATTTTCAACATTTACAGGTTTCATACACATAACATATATACATCAATGTATTTTATGACATAGTGCCATTGCATACTAAATCCAGCAACAAGAAACACAGCCAGTTGTTTTACATCAGCTTGGAGGTCACAACAATAACCTCCCTGTATAAGGACCTGAGAGGGAAAAGGAAAATTAAAGAGGACACTGTAGCTTGGTCAAGAAAGGGAAGGGGGTGCCCATAGGTGATCAGCCTAATGGATTAAAAATTATAAAGAACAGATTAGAGTAAGAAATAGAGAACTGTTGCAACTGATTTAAGAAAATGTCAGTCCTCAAGAGTGGCAGGAGCTCCCTGTCACATATCTCCCATCTTAAGAGGGAAGCAGTTATTGCAGACTGCTTACCACCTTCCTGTTCCACCCAGCCATCTTCAGAAGCTATGGCTCAGGGTCCATATTAATGATAAACATTTCATCATAAACATAGTGGATATCATTATTTACCCTGAGGCATTAACACATTTCTCAACAGAGACTAATGGTACCTTCCTATCTCCTTTTAGGGAAAGTCTGTCATATTTCTTAACCAAAAATCTGGACAGCTGTGAAGTCCAGTACCAAAGACTTTCTCTGGGGTAAGTAATTATCTGCTCCAACCCCACCAGACATGTCATTTTTAAGTAGGAGCCCAGTCCTAGGTTCAACACCTCTACATAAACCCACTGTGCCTCTTGATTCATTCATTTGACTTCTTACTGATACAGACACCTGAGAGTAGACACTCTAGGTGTTACCCCCAACACAGGTCCCTATTCACTTTCCACCTTCCTCGTCCTTTGTATGTTTTTTTTTAAAAAAAAAGAAAACAGTGGCCTAATGGCACTGAGGGTTGAGGCACTGGACACCACACCTCGATCCATGCTGGCGATTCGGGTTCTGGAACGAACCCAGGCCATCAGGAGTCGGCAGGGGAGGACTAGGATAGAGCGTCCGATGACAGCTGTCCAAGTCCTGGAGAAAGGGGTGGATGCACACTGCACTCTGGTGGTCCCTGGGGATGCCCAGAGGTAATGCAGATGCATGGGTGCCAAGTTGGAGGGGGAGCACAGCAGACTTCTGCACACTAGTGCATGGATGTCATTGTACACCCATGCTCCCATCGGGGACAAAGAACAGGGAAAATGGCAGCACAAGTCCGCGGCAGCTTGATGGCCGCTGCTTCACCAGCCAATGATGTCTGGAAGGCATGTGCCAGTACTGGATCCTTGCCAGGGCGCGGAAGCTTGGGGGGGAGCCTCTCTCAATGGCATAGCTGCCTATGCCAGCTGGGCACGACAGCTTCAGAGTTGGCGGTGGAGGAGCAGTGGCTGGATATGAGCAGGGCTGTGGCTGCAGGTGAATAAAGTCTAATAAAAAATTAAAAAAAAAATAAATAAAACGCATGTACCTCCTCCTTGATCTTAACATATTGTAACATGTTGGCAATATTAGAATCTTAAGCCTTCAGTATACCCCAGTTAATACTGTTATTAGATTTAGCTGCATCAATTCAAGAAACAGCCCCTTTAGCCTCATAGGCTTCTTGCTTGCTTGGAGTCTTCGACCCCAGCACAATATCACTAGACACAGTCTTACCTGGGGTCTCACATTCAAGTTCCTTAATCTCGAGCACTTGCCACCAGTGTTCTGCCTCTCTGCATAGTCAGTCTGCCTCCAGACATTGCCCACTCGTCCAGTGGATCATCCTCATCAGGGTCTCCACCTTCTGGGTGTTGTCTCTCACATCTCCAGTCTGCCTTGACCTGCATCTCTTCATCGTCTTCAGGCTTAGCCTTCCTCCAAGCTCTTGGGTCCAGTCCAGGCAGCAGCCTCTCTCCATCTTTCAGCCATGGTTCTGATCAGAACTCCACAGATTTTCTTCTCCAGATTCTCCTCTGGCAACTCCTGGTTCATCAGTCCACCTGGGATATGTGGGTGATACCCACCAGAAAACGTCCCTCTTCAGCCAGTCCAGATGCTTCCAGCAAGTTATCCCACTTCTCACACCAAGTCTGAGGAGGGGTTGTGGGATGACAGATGGACCAGACACCAAACTTCAGGTTCAACACACAATCTCTGTATGATGTTTATTCAAAATGCAGTAGATAACCTTCAGGGATGGCATAGCCCTTCTTTAGTACATCAGTTTGTAGCAACAGATGATGCAAGTCTTTCCTCTACACTTAGCCAGCACCTACTGACTCACTGATCTCTGATCTAACTTATCTGTTGAGATTTAGCCTCCCCTATGTGGGCCTTGTTTGCTTGGGTGGTGGGGGCTCAAATAATAATTAAAAAAAAAAAACAAGCTAAAGACAAAGAACCTCAGTACAGAAGCACTGAAACAAGGGTTACCTCGAAGGGCATTGGCAATAAACCCCAGTTTCACGAAACACAACATCACACATACTCCCAAAATGCAAAGCATCGTAGGATATATGCAATTCACTATGACATTTTAGACTGACTCAGTTTATAGCAATTTACATGCATTTTAAATAGCACAACTAACAATGTTTATAATACAGTCTCCTAGTAACTTTTTACCTTTATCAAAAATACCTAGTGCCATGGTATTTTCAACATTTACAAGTTTCATACACATAAGGTATATACATCAATGTATTTTATGACATAGTGCCATTGCATACTGAGTCCAGCAATAAGAAATACAGCCTGTTGTTTTACATCAGCTCAGAGGTCACAACAATAACCTCCTTGAATGAGGACCTGAGAGGGAAAAGAAAATTAAAGAGGACACTATTGCATAGTCAAGAAAGGGAAGGGGGTACCTATAGGTGGTCAGCCTTAGGGACTAGAAATTGTAAAGAATAGATTAGGCTAAAGAATAGAAGAACTGTTGCAACAGATTTAAGAAAAGATCGGTCCTCAAGAGTGGCAGGAGCTCCCTGTCACAGTGGGCCACATAGAGAATAAAATTACTTGACTAGTTTATTCACCTTTGGACCACTGACTGTTTACATCACTCATTAACAGGCTGTATACCTGTGTTTCTGTTTTGACAGCCTGAAATGACTGCTGACCAGGTTGTAGCATTCAAGGCAGACAATGGACATTTCTGGAGTGTTGTTAACAAGCACTATGGAAATAAGATTGAAGCTGCAAGATCCAGCCTGGATGCCTCCTGCCAGTTCCTGGTGAGCCCGGCCTCAAGTGGGAAGATTTATATCCGGACCCCACAGAACAAGTACCTGAGCCGTATCCACCGCGGTGGCTTACACTACATTGAGCCAGCCTACGATCAACCAAATATTTATTGTGAGTTCCAACTGCTTATCCAGGACTGCAAGATGGTTCTCAAGGCTGACAATGGCATGTATCTAAGCCGCATTCACTGGTTAGGATTCCCCAAGGGAACAGACAACATTGAGGCCGCGAAGAAACAAATCGATATGTTCTGCCAGTTTGAAGTGCTCAAATATGAGGTATTTCCTCCATAATTTCTGTGAGTTTGTAAGCTGCTGTACTGTAAAGTTGCCTGTAATGTGTACAAAGACTGTGTGGGCTGGCTGTTTCCAGGAGAGGAAATGTTTGTCTCATGGGAAGGGTGGGCATGACTCCTCTGGCATCTGTACGCCACCTGCCTGCTGATGAGGCCTATGAGCAGACTAGATGGACTGTATGGTTTCCTTCTGCCGTCACTGTCTATGTTTCTGTGTAATCTTGGTGCTTGCTGCAAAGGTAGGGTAGCCACTTGTGTGCCTCTGAGGGTGCAGCTACAACTTCCTTATCTGGGTGGTGCAGAGTAGTGAGGTGGAAAGGATGGATTTTTGGGGTAAGGGTAAGGATGCCCACACTAAACTAAGATATTTGGATATGGGTTGGGGTGGGAGTCTGATAATGGTGACAGCTGCAGCCTTGGTTTCGATACACAATAATATGGTGGGGGGGAGGGGGCTGGATTCAAAGGTCATGACTGGTTACCTAAACAAAGATAACCAATATTTGGGGTAGGGGAGTGAGAGGGATTCAGGAGATTGGGGGAGGTTTTGTTTTGTGTTGATTTCAATGTCCCTTCACTTATACAGTAGCTGACACTCTTTGATGCACCAGTGCCTTATGTAAGCAATAAGACCTACAGACGGTGGGGAGTACTGTGATCACCTCATGCTGATGGTAGCAAAATGCACATGGCCGAAGGCTTTGTATGTTACATGCCCCTGGAAGTGCAGTGATAACAGTATAGTCCACACTTTGAAGTGTCTTTAATAGCATTTACCAAATGGGTCCTAAGGGAAATTGCCAAAAAAATGGAAAAGGAGGTTTAAAATAATCCACTGTTCTCTCAGGGATATGGCATGACAGAGGTGGGATTGTGCTGTTCAACTATCCCTAGGTACTAATTAGCATAATCCCCTGATGAATTACAATCATCATAGGGTACTAAGTAGCTAATGCCGCTGAAGAATTGCCTTATTCCACTTATAAAATGGGTTTTATTAAAACAGCATGCTGGTGCTTTGGCAACTGAAGATCTGAGGGCTGGCATCTTTCCTATCCCTGCCACCTGAAAGATTTAGTGAGCAGAAAAGAGCATGAAAAGCACTTCTTACTTTCCCTTTTGGCACCAAGCTGTGTTTCCTCTCACCCATTGCTGCTTACTTGGCTTGAGGCAGTAACAGTGTGGGGAAGGAAAAGAAGTGAAAGAGCAATTTACTGACTGAGGTGGTCACAGCTTGTTGTGGCAGGTTCTCCATGATGGCTGGTTGCACTGGGTGCCCCATGTGCATGGTTGTGTGGACATGCTGCTGGGTTGGGTGAGTTGTGGAGGACATGCTTGCTGGCATGTGCTACCATTGGCTGGTACGGCCAGCATGTCATATGGGGGCAGTGGATTTGGTTGTGCCTGTAGCTGAGCAATAGTCAAGTGCAGTTGCAGGCACGGTAATCACAACATGAAGGTTTGTGGAGGTGATTTCCATTGGGAACTGGTGACCTTCTTGACCTCAACAGAAGCTGGCAGTATAGCCTAGAGGATACAGTAATGAGCTATGAATGAGCTTGGTAAATCCATCAGATCTGGGTTTCATTTCCACTACCTCTACTTGCATACTATGTGTCTCTGAGCAAGTCTCTTAACCTTCCCAATGCCACCAAATCGCCCCTGAAAATTGGCATTGTGCCTAGTGGGCCTTATCTGGTTACCAAAGCATTTAAAGGAAAAAAATTTGATGTCCAGCAGGGGTATATTTTATTTACTGTACTCCCATGTGATGTGATTCCGGCCAATGGAGAGTCAGGATTGACCAATACCCATTTTTGATCTTTTTTTCACACAGGTGTGTGTGTGTGTGTGTGTGTGTGTGTGTGTGTGTGTGTGTGCGTGCGTGCATGCATGCATGTACATGTTTTGTGTTGAGCAAAGAAACCTTGAGCAAAGCAAGAGAGGTTTATTTGGTCATCAAATACAAGCGTGTCAGTCACCAATGTTTTTATTTTTTATAACTGCTGCAGGGTGCTAATTCTCATCAATTCACAACTTTCTAGAGGCCATTAAACACAACCACAGATAAATAACTGTCAAATACCTTTGGTTTCATAGTACACAGTCGTAATTTACCTTTTTTGTGCTGACCACAAATCATCTCCTCGACTCAGAGTCCATCACACATCCTCCTATAAATCCTTTTAAACTATATTGCTTTACTTTCAACTTTCAGCTTTATTGGATAACAAACTGAGATAAATTATCTCTTTTCCAGTTGTATCCATCTATCTACATAATTGGGACAAAAGGCAGTACTTACATATATCTACAAACATCATAAATTGACATATGAAAAATACAATAATCACAGAGGCCCGGATATTCAAAAGGGATGTGCCACGTCCAACAGAGATGCGCCAGCGCAAGTACGAAAATGTGCCATTGTGCGATATTAAGCGTGAAGGAGCTACGCCACGCAAGTTGCAATGCGCAAGAGCGCAATAGTAATGAATGCAAGTGCAACCGTAGGGGGAGGAACCATGAATAAAATGCTGATGCGATATACAACAACATGCGCCATGCACAGTAGGGGAGCTAGCGGAAGTTGCGCAATAGCGGAAATGATCCAAAATAAAAAGGAACAAGAGAGAGGCACAAGAATGCTACAGGGAAGCCACAGGCGGGAGTGAGGTGACAGGAACAAGGCAGAGGGTAGCAGTGAGCAGGACTGAGCAGGAGCAGGGCAGGGCATACCTGGAGTCAACCAGGAACAGTAAAGGAGTGGGGAGACTGTGCCACTGTGCTGGAGTGCGAGGGAGGTGCCACAGTGGACTGAGGGCAGTGGCAGTAGGCAGGACAGCCAAAGCCAAAGGCCGGAGGTGTACCCAGTGCAGGGAGAGCATCACAAACGGACAGCAGGGGGAATGAGGTAACATCTGCCGGGGGATACCAGCCAGGGACATGGCCAGTGCCACCTTCAGATGGAGGCATTAATGAGGGGTGTGAGAAGGCAGGGAACAGGGGGGGCGCGGCAGTGGAAGGGCTCATCAGCTGTATGCCCCGAACAGGTGGTACTGAGCCCACAACACCTTCGAACAGTACTCTGACACAGAGATTGTGGGCTGGTACCACTTGAACCGAGTGATCCTGTGGTGGCTCTGTGAGCTGTGCAGTGATGAGATGCAGGCACCCACACAAAGGAGCCATGCTCTGTCAGTGTAGACAAAGATGACCGCTGTCATGTGCCTGCTCACCATGGGCACCTTCCAGAGACCAACAGGGGACACAACAGGCATAACCCAGTCAGCCTCGTCACACCTACTCACACAGTTCCTCAGCACACTGCTGCCACATGCTGCGGAGTACATCTATTTCCCCAGCACACAGGCAGAGCACATAGCACACATACAAGAGTTCCACAGGGTAGTACATATGCCTGGTGTGCTCGGGGCCATTGACTGTACACATGTGGACATCCGCACTCCACCTGGCCCGGACGGTGTGTCCTACATAAACCAGAAGGGGTATGCCAGCATCAACTGCCAGGTGGTATGCGATGCCAGGGGGCGCATAACCAATGTCTGTGCCATGCACCCTGGGGGAGCACATGATACCTTCATCTGGCACCAGTCCGCACAGTGCCACAGGTTTGAGAGTGGGGACATCCCCACTGGCCACCTAGTGGGAAAGTATGCACATCACACAGGATGACATGAGCAGATGTGGGGGGGTGCATAGTCAGAGGTGCCATGGGTACCAGCCTTGACCGCCCATGGCAGAGTGACGCAGACCACCATACTAATGTCTACTCTCTACACACAGGTGACAGTGGCTACCCACTCCATCCCTGGCTGCTTACACCATACCGGTGCCTCGCAACCCCATCACAGCTATGGTACAATGAGGCACACACCACAACATGGAATGTGATTGAGTGGGTGTTCGGGATGCTGAAGGCATGTTTCTGGTGTCTGGACATGGCTGGCGGTGCCCTACAGTACAGCCCCTCAAAGGCCTGTGGGCTGTTCCTGGCCTGCTGCATCCTGCACAACATAGCCACTGACTGTGGGATAGCCATATAGGTTGAAAAGGGGGACAGCGGTGGGGACAATGAGGACACCAGTCTAGACGGTGATGGGCAGCCACCCCCTGGGTGAAGGGACCCTCGCCTAATCTGGATGTCACAGCTACACAGGGACACCATCACATTCAACTGGGTAACTGGGATTTAATGCAAAGAAGTGCAAGACCATGCACATAGGGAAGAGAAACACTGAAGCCACCTATAGGCTGGGAGGGGAGTTGCTGGCAGTCACAAAGGAAGAAAGAGACTTGGGCATCATCATCACCGATGACCTGAAATTATCCAAGCAGACCTCTAAAGCAGTAGGTAAGGCTAGGGGGATGTTAGGGTGTATTAGTAGGAGTATCACAAGTCGTAAGAGGGAGGTAATAATCCCTTTTTACAAGACACTAGTTAGGCCCCATGTGGAGTACTGTGTGCAGTACTGGAGGCCACACCTTCACAAGGACATTAACCAAACTGAGGCAGTCCAGAGAAGGGCAACCAAAATGGTGCAGGGACTGCATCAGAAGACATACAGTATGAGGACAGATTAACAGAGCTCAATATGTACACCCTTGAGCAAAGGAGGGAGAGAGGTGATATGATCGAAACATTCAAACACCTTAAGGGCATTAACAAGGTGAAAGAGTCTAACGTGTTTAAATATAAGAAAAATAGCAGGACAAGAGGACACAGCATGAGATTAGAGGGAGGTCAATTAAGGGGGAATGTAAGGAAATTCTTTTTCACAGAAATAGTGGTGGATGCATGGAACGGCCTACCTCAGGAAATGGTGACTATGACTACAGTGCAGGGCTTCAAACAGGCATGGGGTAGGCATAAGAGAACAATACAGATGAGTATGAATAGATAGGCCACTGACAGAGCAAAGGCCGATGGCACATTTATAAGGTAGAAAAAGAAATGGGCAGACTGGATGGGCTTTGCGGTCCTTATCTGCCATCAACTTCTATGTTTCTATGTTTCAGAGGAGCACTTCAGCCAACATAGGTAGCTCACGGGGCCATGTGCAACCACCAATGGTAAGGGCACAACCCACAGACAGGCATGGATGAACCCCAGGGGCAGATGGCGGCAAGGGAATGGGTCTGAGAGTGGAACCGCACATGCCATCAGGGATGGGCAGGGCCAAACACGACATGCGCTCACACACACACACACACACACACACACACACACACACACACACACACACGCGTGCCACAAGACATGCACAAGGGGTAGGCACACCAACCCCGAATGCAACCCCTACCCACACACAGGTCCACACATGACCATGCCCAGTGGCCGTCACTGTGTGTGTCTCAGACACTGGGCACCATTGCACACTGGTGGACAGCGCAACGCAGGCATCATCATGCACATGCCACAGTGGCCAGCAGCCGGGAGGGTGTGCACAGGGACCATGTGAGTGCAGGGCCGGGTACCCCACCCGTGCGTCACATGATACACAACACACAGGGCAGTGGCAGACAGCGGCCATGGTGGGAGACAGGTCAGTCACGCGGCACAGTGCCATGGCCACCACAGATGTCTGGGTGGCCCCGCCAAGACCTGCCAACCATGCCAGGATGACCATTGGCCTCATGGGGTGGCACCGACGGTCCCCCAGGGGTGACGCTCCAGGAACATGACTGTGTTCGCACAGGGGTCTGCAGTTCACCGAACATGCTCACACCAGGCATGCTCGGTATGCCCACAGCCGAACTCGGTGTCGACATGGAAGGTGTCGCACGATACCAGGAACTGGGGTGGTCATGACACTGCGTGGTGTCTGCAGCGCATGGGCAATGAACTGGGTACCCAATGTGGCCATGTCAGCTGTGAATGCACGTGTCTGCCTGTCAGTGGCAGCGGTCACATCCTCCCGCTGCCGGGCCATCTCTGCAAGGAGCAGACTGTGGTCTCTGCAGTGCCGCTTCTCTGCCTGGTGCAGAACCACACTGAGTGCATCCACCGCAGTCACAAGCCACAACTGCTGATCCACTGAAACTGGAGTAGGCGACTGTGCTCATCAAAGAGGTCATCCGCCGGTTCGACATGCTGTCCCTCATGGTGTTCCTGGCCCTGCTGGGCAGCACCCCTTGAAGATGGGTTCTGCTCACCAGTTCCATGCCGGAGCACATCCACACACGGTGCACTGCCGCCGCCCCCCAACACTGTCCCCCCGTCGCCATTGGCCGACTGCTGGCACTGCCTCTCTCATTGCCGATCGCCATGGCTCACTGGTGCTGCTGCAGTGGCTGCAACAGCCCCACCAGCCTGGATGCACACCAGTGCTGCCCCACTGGGGCATACAGGCAGAGACTGGGACTGTAATGTCATGCAGGCCTCCACGGCGGCACCACCCATGGCTACGCCCATGCCATTTCCTGCTGTGGGACCATCCTGCATCTCACTCGTATCACTGTCCGGGAGATGTGATCCATCATTATTGGTGCTGGATCTGGCACCAGTCTGTGTCCCAGCATGCTGGAGTCCGTGGGCACTGTCACGCCGGGACACGGGCAGGGCCTCGTCTGCACCAGCACCACCATCTTCAGTCCGGACAGACAGGCAGGTATGAGGTGGTCTTGTCCCTTGGGCACCTGTGGAGGTGGATGGGTGCTCCTCTGTGTCCAGGGCATCACCCTTGGTGGACACACCCACCACCACTGACCCATGTAGACGCTTAGGAGCTGTAAGGGAACACAGTAGCGTTAATGTCTCTGCCCTACCCTGTGGCATTCCCCCCACCTCCCACACAGTGACAGTACAGGACCTACCATGCAGTGATGGGCTGCCACCTGTCTGGAAGCCACCACCAGGAACACCCTCTATGGCACAATGTCACATGCTGCTGGCCACCCACTCCTTCTGTGGCGTCAGGCGTGGCACATCTGGCTGTCCACCACCAGTCACAGCACATGCTGCCCTGATGGCAGCCACCTTGTCCTTTATTCTCCTCTTGTCCGTGCCAACCTTCTTTTTACACCCCTGCATGGACCACTGGTGGCTGCCATGCTGGTTCAGGGCACGTGCAACCTTACCCAGTGCTGAAGCATGAGCCTGTGGTGTTCCACGCTGTCCTCTGAGCAGCGGTTCCCTATCAAGATAGGCCTCAAACAGTGCATCTGATTCCACCTGGGTGAAGTTGGGCCTCCTCCTTTTCCCATGTCCCTGTTCCTCCTCTTCCTCACGTTCGGTCATTATAGAGCCTGTGGGAATGACAGGTGTTACCTCTGAATGTGCAGTCCCATGCATCTCTCACACACCACAGTCCACACTTCCAAACAGCATGCAACCCACCACAATAGACTGCAATACCAAACAATGTCCTCTGCAGCCCCATGTCACATTTATATAGCGTAAGGCATGCAAATGAGGCGAGACGCAACTTTAAGTGGATGCTAATGCAATGGCTGCACCATGGAATTGCTGATGAGCTGATTTGCATATGCTGGCTGAATTTCACACCGTTGCATCTTGCGCAATGGTGTTGAGCATGCTGAGGCAATGGCGCATCTCTGTGACATGCACAGTAGGCATCGCATGGCACATGCCCGGGGTGCTAACGCCGACGCCTGCCATGCTGCTAATGTGCTAAGCTTGGGAGGCAGTGCAGGGCATGGCCACCACTGTGCCAGTGGCGCTAGTGTGCTGTTCTCACGTGTGGCGCTCGTGCCCTGGAGCACTGTAGGTGCCATGGTGCCACAGCATGGTAGGCCACTGCAGGGCGTCACACACAGGCACCCCTACCACACTACATGCAGGGAGTCCCCGTAGCGCTGTGGCAGTCTGTGCACGACAGATCCTTGACCCTGTGGTCGACCTTTGCCCCCTAGGCACCAAGCATCCACATGGGTGCACCCCTATCGTGCTGTTCAGTGACAACGCAATGGGGAATCACAGCATTGTACCGCACAGCATCTGAATGTGAGGGACATGCACTACAGAGCACCATTTTGTTATCTGGCCTGCATGGAAAATGGCACGCAGGAGAGCCCCACAGTGGAGTGCGCTAGGGCTAGCCAACCTTGTGGCCATTGTTGAGCCCATGCTGGGGCTCTGTTTGGAGAGGACCTACTAGATAGGCCACGGAGCGCCATGTGGAAGGAGGTGGCAGAGGCCATGGAGGAGGCCACAGGGATTGCCCATAGTGCTGAGCAGTGTTGCCACCGGTATGGGGACCTCCGGCAGAGGGACCCAGATAGGCTGGGGCAAATACTGGCACGCACCAGGTGAGGTGCCGTGCCACGGCCAGGTAGGTGCTCCATCCATACACTGGTAGCATCCATCCATCTCGGTATCGCGTTGTGCATGTGTCCACCACGCAGGGAGGTGGGGGCCATCCAGTGTGGGCAGTGGTGGTGGTGGTGGTGGTGGGGTTGCGGCATGGCTGGGCTGTGCAGGATCACACACACCGGTGGGGGGGGGCTTTGCTAATGGTTTGTACTGATGTTCCCCTCTCCGTGTTTACACCCTAGTCCCAGAGGAGCGACATTGAGCTAGAAAGGCCAGAGCTCAGCGGGAGAGGGCTGATGCGCAGCAGCAGGGATGTGGCGGAGGGGCCATGGGACAGCAGCACCCAGCTGTTATGGATGCATGTGAGTGCCTTTTCTTTCCAATCACATCTGTGCATGCTGTGTTGCAGGGTTGGCGATGGGGCATGGCCACCAGCCCTTGGCCCCACCACCGTGTACGCCACACGGTACACTCAGCACTGTCCTGTGGCACTACATGTGTGGGTGGGTGTCGCTGGTGGTCCGTGTGTGCACTGAGTACATGGCTGTGCCACTGCCTTCGCACCGCATAGCCATGTCACTGTACAGCCACGGTGGTACTGTGCAGGACATGGGCGGTGGGTGTGTGCAGCGGTCCACATGGCTATGGGTGCTTGGGTAGGCAGGTCTTCTGGACACAGTCACTGTGGGTGGTCACACACCATCACTGGGGCATGACCCATGGCTGTATGCCATGCACAATGGGTGGGCTGCAGGGGGATGGACAGTCACACGTATTGACTCTGCTCCCTTGTCCTAGGTGGACATTGCTGGACGGTGATGGAACATGGAATGCAGGAGCTGTTGCAGCTAGCGCGAGCGTCCTTGGAGATACTACAGCCAATGAAGCGGGATGGTGTCTGGCGCCGCAGTGTTCGGAGGCACCACAGGAGTGGAGAGCGGGGCAGGCAATAGGCCCTCCATGCCCCTTGAGTGACCTAACCCCCCTGGACCCACCCTCACACCCCTTCTTCCCTCTCCCATTTGTTCACCCCTACCCCATGCCCACCCCCACCTGGTTTGTGGCCCTTCCCCACCACCCTTGTATATAATCGTATATATGTTTTATTGTTTATACTGTTCAATACACACATTTTGTTATGACAACTGTGATGGTTTCTGATTTGCAGTAGGCTACAGGTGCTTGGCTACAGTGGGGTGCATGGCATCGGGGTGATGCAGGCATGGGCGTGTGTGTGTGTGTGTCCGGCAGGGACTCGGCTATGGTGTGGGCGGGGGACTCGGTCACTGTCTGTAGTATGTTTGTTGTTCTCTGTGCACTGTACGCCTGTGTGCAGTGGTCCATGGTGCATGCACTGCGTCCATGGCACCCCTTTCAGACTGTCCATGGCCTGTGCAGCTGACACCCTTGCATGTCTGTGCTATGCACAGTCTGCTGACATGTCAGTGGTGGCTGTCCATGCTGGGCACCCCCGTACCAGCGCAGTGCCGGATTGCCTCCTGTCAGTGGTATGGTGCACGTCTGCCTCGGGTGGCACTGTGGCCTCCGCTGTTGTTGTCCCCCCTCCATGCTGTCGCTTGTGTCTGTTGCAGGGAATGTGCTCCAATGTCTGTCACTTGTGCTCCAGCCGCATGCTGGTGGCGGGCGGATTCATGGTGCATGCGCAGGGTGACTGGTACACCTGTGCCATGGAGGGGTGCTGGCCGTGGGTACACGGCTGCTGTGGCCACACACCAGAGGGTTTGTTGCCCCGCTATTGTGTCCCTGTGTTGGTGTGCCCTTGGGTGTGGGTGGGTGTTTGTCTGTGCACTGTGTTGCATCCTGTGTGGCGCATGCTTCCTTGCACCACTGTGGGTGACTGTGCTGGCTGTTGGGGCCAGTGCTGGGGCAGGGTGTGTGCTTGAGTGGGTGTGCGGGGTGCTGTACCACTGGTGGTGGGATCCTGGAAAGGCCCTGTCGTATGCGATGTACCTCATGTGCCGACGCAGGGTCGATCTCTCAGCTGTGCCTCGGGGGTCATGCAGGGTGGCACTGTGTCTGCAGCTGTTGTGTGGGTGGCTGCTGCTGCCCACTGCAGAGTGTTCATGGTGAGACTGCCTTGCATGGCTCCATGGTGCACAGGGTTGCATTGTCACAGTGGGGGTGGTGGCATGCATAGGGTGATATGCACTGTTGGGTGCTGCTCCTGGGCAGGGTGTCTGGGGATCACTGTGTGAGGTGTGCTCTGCATTGGTGGGATGGTGTAGCACAGGGTGGCTGGAACTCCTTGTGCTCCAGTCATAGCTTGCCAAGGGGTGTGCTGGGGCACCATGCCCCAGCTGTGAAATTGTTGCTGGTGTCCATGGGCTGGTGGTTCTTCCAGCTCACTTCAGGTTGTGCAGTTCATGGGGTGTGGGGGGCGCTATCTGTTCTGCTGCGTGCTCCTATGCCCATGTCTTCCATGGGTGGTGCACCCCTGCATCCTGTCCCTACGCATCCCTGGTTGTGCTGATGCGCTGCTACCCTGCTCCACTGCGCATCCCTGGTTGTGCCATGGCGCAGCTGGTGCGATATTCAGTTGTGTTGCAGAAGCGCATCTTGGCCTGCACTGTGTTTGAATATCGCGCGTGTTGTGCACAGGTGCACTGCACTTGTGCCTGCTCCTGCTATTGTGCTACTTTGTGGCGCAGTTTGAATATCTGGGCCAGAATATCAATGCAATACAATAACACAATTTATCCACAACAATTACAATGCTTATTATATAAACTAGCCAAAGATGATCTAAAATGTTCAAGAGGCAACAATACAAACACATTTAGCTGTTTGGATATTCAATCCCATGTTCTTGGAACTGAAATCTATAAAGTTCTGTCCCTAAAACTAGTTTTGCATCTCAGAGCATATAAAGACATCCAAGACGAAGACCGTAAACAATAGTGTTGTACCAGTTTGTGTTTTATTAAGTTCAGTTAAAATTCTGGGAGGGACTATATTATGAATTTATAAATAAATAAGTTCCAACCTGTCAGATAATGTTTCTTGGAACAATACACAGCAATGAGTTATGTAAGGTAGGTTAGTTATGAATCTTAAATCACTATTATATAAGACATCCAGTGAACTCAGTAGTGATGTCCTTGAATTTTTATAAACAATATCTCCGTAGTCCAATACTGATAAAAACATGGAAGCAACCAATAATTTCCTGACTTTTAGCATGAATAAAGTTTTATTCCTATTAAAAAATCCCAATAACCTCTTCAACTTATTAGAAATATTGATCATGTGTGGATCAGAAATCAAGTGTTTTATCGAGTATTACCCCTAGATATTTATAAGCTTCTACATAACCTAGGGCAACTCCAGACAATGAACTGATTTTTTTACTAGTTCTCTCTTTTACGTTTTTCCTCAGCACTTGCTCTTTCTCCAGTGCTCAGCTGAGTCTTGCTTGTGTGTGGATCTCAATATCGCTCCCAACCCCCATTTTATGAAACCTCTCTTCCCCCAGTTTATCAAACCACTTTGCAAACTGAAAAATTGAGCTGCTTAACAAAATAAAGTGCTAAAACTGCTGCCGGGCTGAGGGGAAAGTGCTTGGGATTCAAATACTGTACAGTGAAGTGTGAATGGCCAAACGCTGTAATAACTGGGAATGGCATCATATCTGATTATTATGGCATTTAATCACCCTGATAATCATTGTAATAAATGTGGCTCACCAATTACAATATAATAAGATAGCCATCAAATGATTGTTAAATAGTCTCTCTGCTGCCAGGTCTGCCCCCTCACCCCATAGTGCTAGGACTGTCCTTTTCCTCCCCCACTCAGTTGTTTGTGCCTCTTTTTCTCCCTCTCCATGCCGCTGTCTCAGCTGCAACATTTGTTCACCTTGTTCTCTGCACTGTTGTCTGGTCCCCTTCCTGCTGCCAGGACAGTGTTTCAGTTGTAGAAATGGGAGGGTGGGTGGGGGTGAGGGAGAGGAGAGAGAGAGAGAGAGAGAGAGAGAGAGAGAGAGAGAGAGAGAGAGGCTCAATGGCCACAACTCCATAGGTACTTGTGTTAGCTATCAGTAGCGATGAAGGAAGCTTGCAAGTACCTCTGGGATTTGCAGTTCAACAGGAAACTGACTGGCACCATACAATTAATAGGAGAGTACAATGGAAGCCTCCCTTTACTTAAACAGGCTGAGATGGGTGTATGCTGCATGTCTGAATAACCTGACATAGGAACATAAAAACTGTCAGCAGATAAAGACCGTTAGGCCCATCCAGTCTGCCCATAGGCCCTATACACTGTATGTGGCCACTGACTCTATGTGATCAATGACTTTTCAGCACTCCCTCCCCTGTCAAGCTTTCCTTGTGCCTGTCCCAGGCACGCTTAAACCCCTCCACCGTGCTTGCCCCACTGCTTCCTGTTGTAGACTATTCCAAGTGTCGACTACCCTTTCTGTGTAGAAACATTTCCTCACATTACCTCTTAATCTACCTTCTTCCAATTTCAAATTGTGCCCCCTTGTTCTAGTACTTTTTCTACATTGGAAAAGGTCCACAACCTGTAACTTGTTTATGCCCTTGAGGTACTTGAAAGTTTCAATCATGTCCCCACGCTGTCTCCTCTCCTACAGTGAGTACATATTGAGGTCCCTTAGTCTTTCCTTATATGTTTTGTGGTGCAAGCCCTGCACCATCTTTGTTGCCCTTCTCTGGATGGTCTCCACCTTATCTATGTCCTTGCACAGGTGTGGCCTCCAGAACTGCATGCAGTACTCCAGGTGAGGCCCTACCAATGTTTTATACAATGACATCACCATCTCCCACCTCCTGCTAGTGATATCCCTGCCTGTGCACTCCAGTATAGCACTGACCCTCCTGGCCACTTTTGTGCACTGCTTTGTCACGTTAAGGTCATCAGATATGATGACCCTTAGTTCCCTTTCCTCTTTGGTGACAGTCAGCTCCTCCCCTACAACCTGTAGCTCTCCCCAGGGTCCCACTACCCAGGTGCATTATTTTGTACTTCTTTGCACTGAACCTCAGTTGCTACATCTCTGACCATCTTTCAAGCTTCTCCAGGTCCCTCTTCATTTTCTGCACCCCTTCTGGAGTATCCACCCTAGGTTCATAGGTTGTGTTCAAGTTCAGAGAGCCGAGGCCCTTTAGAGAACTTGCCACCCATTCATGGGTGGAATACATATTTTTTTCTCCCATGTAGTTGTCCAGATTTTGTTTGAATATTGCTAAACTGTTACTTTCAGCTATCTCCTTTGATAGAGTGTTCCATTTTGTCATTATTCTTTGGGTAAAGAATTTGCTTCCTTTTAATGTTACTGAGCTCTTTCCTAGTAATTTTTGTGTATGAGACCTTGTAGAATCACTGCCCATGTATTTTGTTAATCCAGTTGTCTCCAAGGTACAGTATAGGGATTATTGATTGATTTATAGATGAGGCAATGGTCTCTCCTAGTGCGTCTGTATTGTGCCGAGTACAATTTCAGTTTTTTAAGTCTCTTGTTATACCCCAAGTGATGTATCGACTTAATTTTTTTTTGTTATCCTTCTTTGTACATTTTCCACTAATTTCTGAGTTCTTATATTCTGTGGTGCACAAAATTGGGAACAATATTCCAAATGGGGCCAGACTAAACTGGTGTAGAGTGGTAAGATAACCTTACTGTCTCTGCTCTTAATATTACTTAAAATGCATCCTATCTTCTGACATTTTTTAACTGTTTCACAGTTATGTTTACTGAAGGATAGACCACCAGTTATTAGTACTCATAAATCCTTCTCCTCCTTTATTTCTAGTAATGGAATATTATTTATGTTGTATTGATACATAGGGTTGTTCTTCCCTGTTGGGTTGGTGTCATCTGCAAACACACAGACCTTTCCTTCCAGCCCCTCTGTAATGTCATTAATGAAGACATTGAACAGGACTGGTCCTAGTACTGATCCCTGTGGTACCCCACTGGTCACCCCCTCTCCCAAGAGTGTACCCCATTTACCACCCCTCCCGTCTCATGTCTGTTAACCAGTTCCTAACCCAGTTCACTGCCTTGTCTCCCATGCCCAGACTACCCATCTAGTTAATCATCCTTCTGTGTGGGACAGTGTCGAAGGCTTTGCTGAAATCTAGGTAGGTGACATCTACCGTCCCTCCCTGATTTATTTCCCTAGTCACCCAATCAAAAAAATCTATTAGATTTGTTTGACATGATCTTTCTGTTGTGAATCCGTGTTGCCTCAGATCCTGAGCACAGCTGGATTCCAGATGTGCCACTATCCTTTCTTTCAGCAGAGTCTCCATGATCTTTCCACCACTGAGGTGAAGATGACTGGCCTGTAGTTTCCCGTCTCCACCCTACTGCCGCTTTTGTGCAGTGGGACTACATGTGCCCTACTCCCATTCTCTGGAATGATGCCTGTGTTGAGTGACTCTGTGAACAGGGCTGCCAGAGGCTCTTCTAGTTCCCTTCGCAGCTCCTTTCATATCCTCTGGTGGATGCCGTCTGGCCCCATGGCTTTATCCACCTTCAGCTTTGTGAGTTCTTCTAGAACTCTCTCCACTGTGAATGGACTGGTGTCCACTCCCCCCTCATAGCATCTGCAACCCAACTGTGGTTCTTGGCCATTCCCCTCCATAGTGAATATTGAGCAGAAGTATTTATTCAGTATTTCTGCCTTGTTCAGATCCCCCTTCTTATACTCTCCCTTCTACCCCTTGAGTCTCACAATCCCCCCCTCCTGTTTTTTCTTCTTTCACTGATGTACCTATAAAATGTCTTATCCCCTTTGTTTACAGACCATGCTAAGCCCTCTAATGTCTGCACCTTCACCCTCCTAACAGCCTTCCCTGCATCCCTAGACATTCAAGGTACACTTCCCTGTCCTCCTCCCTTTGTCTTCCCTTATATTTCTTGAAACTCAGCCTTTTAGCCCTGACATTGTCCCTTCACCTCTTTGGAGAGCCATAGTGGTTTTCTTCTTCTTTTGCCTTTGGCTACTATCCTAACACATTGGTTTGTTATATCCACTATGGCTCCTTTCAGTTTCTCCCATTGTTCTTCTACCCTCTCTGTTACCGCTCCCTTCCCCATAACTGCTTGTATACATCTACCCATTTCAGTGAAATCTGCCCTCCTGAAATCTAATACTGTTGCCCTTTTGTGGCTTAATTGAGTCTATGTCTCCATGCTGAACCATACCATGTGGTGGTTACTGAACCCCAGCTGCCCTTCCACCTGTATTTCTTTGACTCTGTTCCCATTGGTCCATACCAGGTCCAGAATTGACTTGTCCCTGGTTGGCTCATGCACCAGCTGCCTGAGTCCATCCCCCTGCAGGGATTCCACGATGACTGTGCTTCTGGCTGAAGCAGCCACCTGGGTGATCCAGTCCACGTCAGCACATTGAAATCCCCCAGTAGCAGGATTTCACCTTTAGCTGCCATGTTGTGTATATTCTCCACTAGTTTCCTGTCTACTTCCTCCCTCTGTGCCAGTGGTCTGTAGATCACCTCTGTGTGTATTGCTGTTCCATTCCCTGGCTCCAGGTTGACCCACATTACCTTGGCCTCCCCTGTCTTCCCTGAACTTATGAACATATGAAATTTGCCAGCAGATAAAGGCCTAGAGGTCTATCAAGTCTGCTCGAATGTGCAGCTAGCACCCCTAATTCTGCAGCTGCAGACTTCTGTAGTCTTTATACCATCTCTGATGTACAGGATCACTCCCCCACCCTTTTTACCCTTCCTGTCCCTCCTGAACAGTGTATAGCCTGGTACATTGCTTCCCAGCCATGACTAGCAGAGTACCACGTCTCTGTTATTGCTGCTATGTCATGGTCTGCATCTGCCAACAGGGCCTCCGGGTCTGGAACCTTATTTCCTAGGCTATGGGCATTCGTTAGCATAACCTTCCATGTTTTACAGTCTGCCCTCCCTCTGCTTTTGTTCTTCCTCACCAGCATCTTCCCCAACCCCGGTTTCCTTTCCTATGTGCTCTTGCCCACCAACCCCCTTATCACTCATTATATATTCTTCCCCTGCCTACCTCTCCCTGCCAGCTTTAGCTGTTCCTGTAGTCAACTTATATTCCTACATGTTCTCATGGGGGGGTTCTGAGCCTCCTGACCCTCCTGGCTTCCCCCCTTGGTCAGTTTAAATGCTCACAGTTGATGCATTTAAACTTCTCTCAAAGGACCAAGGTCCCCTTCTCAGAGAGATGCAGGCCATCCTCCTTATATAAGCTTGCATCTGCCCAGGTCAGGCCCCAGTCCCCTACAAAGCCAAAACCCTCCCTTCCATGCCAATCCTTCAACCAGGAGTTGAAGGTATGGATGTGGAGTGCCCTAGCTTGCCCTGTGCCCTGGATAGGTAGCACCTCCAAGAATGAGACGAAGCATGCTATCTGTTTTAGGTTTCCCCCGAGCTTCCTGAAATCCTCCTGGGCTCTGGCTAACTCCACCCATCTCCTGGCCAGGTCATTGGTCCCCAGGTGGACAATGACATCCAGCTGCTCCTTCCCAGCTATTGCTGTAGTGATCCTATGGATCTGCTTCCCATCCCTCCACGCAGAATTTCCTGGGAGGCACATGACCTCCCTCTCCCCCTTGCTAGGTGTCCCTAACTCCACTCCCTGGACAATAGAGATGTATTTCTGATCTCATTGCCTCACACACAGTAACTATGCATTCCTGTGTAGCATTTGTGAGCTGTAGTTGACCGTACACTGTGGCCAGACTTCAATTCTACTACCATTATCAACAGGCACTCTCCTCCACCTGGGGCTCAGGAGGACATTTCTGGAAAAACATAAAGGAACTAAACAGGAAATCTGCCCTCCTGCCTGCCTAGCTCTCAGTTAATGGTAATCTAACATAGGACCTCCAGTCCATTGCAGACACCCTAAATACCACATTCTCATATCTCAGTGGTGTCCTACCCCCAGCTTCTTTGCTCCACTAGACCCCATCCCCGGGTACAGTCCACCTTTCAACATCCCCCTCTTTCGCTTCTGAATCATCTCAATGTGGGAAGCTAGGACATACCTCTCCAAAACCCTTGCCAGGTCCCACGTCATTGGTGACTCCTTTGACCTGGAGCTCCTTCATCTAACCCTCAAGGAGGTCCTACAACTCCTCACCAAACTACTGAACCTGCCCCTCAGCCTAGGGCAATTCCCTGCCCTCTGGAAATGAGCTATTTTCAAAAGTGGTGACTGCCTGTCCCTCAAAAACTATCGTCCCACCTCCCTTCTCCATCCCCTCTCCAAGGCCCTCGAAAAAATAGTGGCTGATCAGCTGATTGACTATTTGTCTAAATATAATCTACTGTGCCCCAAACAGCATGGTTTCCACCAGGGCCACAGCACCACCACTGCCCTCATAGAATACTCCTACATCCATGGTGCCCTCAATCATGGTCATCTTGTGGGGTCGGTGTACATCAACCTCACAAAGGCATTCGATACAGTTAATCATGCAATGCTTCTTCCCTCCCTGCCCCTCTCAGATTGAACAATTACTTGGTTCAAAGGTTACCTCTCTGACAGATCCCAGCAGGTGAAAATCAACTCCACTCTATCAACCAACCTCCAAGCCCATTCAGGAGTACCCCAAGGCTCCATCTTGGGACCCCTCGTCTTCAGCTTCTTCTTAAACTCCCTCCCCAGTCCGTGCCCTGGAAAAATTCTGCTCTGTGTGGATGACACACTAATCTTCTGGAGCCATCCCAGCCCTGATTCTCTCTGGCATGCCCTGCAGGGTTTTTTCACTGAAGCCAAGACATGTTTCAGTTCCCACCGATTAGTTCTAAACTATAAGAAAACAAAATTAATGATCTTTGCCCACCGTCCGAGTCCTCATCGTGACTCCCGCTGACCATCATCAACTCACTAGGATCCCCACTTAAGCTGATTAATTCGTTCAAATATCTAGGTGTCACCTTTGACACGTCCTTCACCTACCATGCACATACCCAACAACTGTCCTCCTCTGTCAATCAATCAAATCTTTATTTATCCAGGTGATCACCATTGAGCAAGCTCATTTACAAGGTGGACCTGCTGTTGGCAGGGAAAATTGTACAGTTACATATAAATATACATAACACAAAAGTAACAACATGTTTACAGTACTGATAGGAGCAGAGTATTTACATTCCATGTCACATGTACAAGAAAGATATACATAACACAACCCGAACGTAATATATATATACAGCCAACTATCAACTCCAAACTTGGGCTTCTGTACCATCACAAACACTGCCTTTCTCCGATGGTTATCCGCCTGGCCATTACATCGTCTGTCCTCTCCCTGGTAGATTATGGCATAGTCATCTATAGTACTGCTGACCCCACTGCATTGCAATGCATTGTCACCATCAACAAAGTGTGCAGACTGGTCACAGGTTGTGACAGATGGACACACTCCTGTGATCTCTACAAGTCTGCTGAATGGTTGCCATTTGATGCCCATCTTAGGTGTACCATACTTGCCTCTGGGCCAAGAAAATCCACCTTTGTCAAGCCCTCGCCTGGTCTGCATAGCCTCATCCAACTTGCCCCTTTAGTCAGAACATCCCGTAGTTCTACTGGGACCTCTCTACTAGTCCCCCACTGCCAAACTTCCCTTGATCAAAGAGCCTTTTTATACAGAGCCCCCTGTTGGCTCAACAGCCTCCCCCTCACTGTCTCCCTGGAGCCCAGGACCAGTCCCTTCAAGACCAGTCTCAAAGCTCATCTGCTAGAATCTTCAGCCTGTGACTGTCCCTAACCCCCTCTTCCTCCTGCTCCCCCCTCTTGGTGGGGCTCTGTAGTATAAATCTACCTCATAAATGTTATGCTATGTATGGAAAACAAAACGTGTATTTATGTATTACCTAAATACTATGCATATTATGGAAAACACTGGGTCCTCCTCTCCCAAAGACTATTGTTCTGTAACCCCATCTGTGTAATTTTGTGTATTGTATTTCTTCCATGATCACTGCACTTATAATATTGTACAATTTTTGTATGAGTAATTTCCATTCTATGTTTTCTCTCTTGTTTCTTTTACCTGAACGCTATTCTGCTTAATACTATATGTTAGTCCTTATTGTTGTTTGATGTGGGGCCTTTGTAAAGGAGTCTATGATTCATAGGGTTATAATTCTGAATGTTATTAAATAAATAAATAAAACTGTTAATTAAATTACTGGCAATGGTGCGGCAGCCATGAAACAAAGACTCTGGGAACTTTTACAGACTTGATCATTTTAATAAAGCGACAGTCAGCAGGCAATGCACCCACACTTTGTTATTTATTTATTTTTATTTCAAACATTTCACCAGGAAAGACATACTGAGCTAAACAAATGCTTGATTCCGGATGCATCCTGGGGGGGTGGAAGAGGAGTTCAAGAAACAAATTTTTGTTATGATATGCTGCCCCCAATTGACTTGACTTCATGCAAAATGGAGTGTTGTGGGGAGTTCAACCTCTATTTCTTGAAAGTCCAAAGAACAGACTTAGCCAAATTTCTTATAAAACAGCTTATTGATGCCCCAAAGTTTTGTCTCATGGCTACCTCAGGGGACTTACTCACTAAAAAAATTTAAAATAAAACCTTGTTGCAACACTTCCTAATCAATTATATTTCATAAAACATATTGTTGAGGGTTCTTCCACATTTCCATAAAGCAGCAGATAATATTCTCTGTATTACTGTTTCACTAAGCTTCTGCTAGTTTTATAGCCAGTCTTTTTTATTATCTTGCAATAAATGTGCAGACATTACTAATATTTATGAACATTTACCACACTTTGTCATATTCACAGTTCAGCCTGTCCCATGCATGTGGTCATATCCAAGGCATTACATTTAAGGTCTGTAAAATGGAGTTCTCCCCTTAGCTCAACAATTCCACATCAAATACATAATAAAAAGCTAAGTCTCTTATGTTTTTATACCATTCTACCAGTTTAAATTTTAAATGATTACAAAATATGTTATTAATACACAGCACCATGGGAGCCCATGCATTGATAAGCTCAGCCCTCCTCTCATCACTTTGGCCAACTACCGTATGCAGTTTCAGGGAGTGTGTGTCCTCTGTACTGCATAAGGAGCATAGATACTGTCTAGCACGCTTCCTGTAGGGGACATGCACTCCCTATCATTGCATATAGCTGCTGGCTGAGATGGTGAGAGGAGGGCTATGTCAGTCACTGTATGGGCTCCCACAGTACTGTCAAATGAGGTAAGGGGATCCCGGGGGGGTTGGTCAGTGCCCCTGGTGTGGGGGCCACTAGATGCCAGGGAAGCTTAGGCAGGATGGGGATCAGTAGGTGGGGGGGTGCCATTAGACATCAGGGAGTATGTTACTTGATCCCAGGCTGGCAATTGGGGGAGCAGGAAAACTGGATACCTTGACTTTTTTTTTTCATTTAAAGGGGATGGCAATTGGAGGGTGGAGGCCCACTAGACACTGGGTAAAGTCTATACAGTATACAGGATGGCAGGTGGAGGATTGGGGGAACTACACCAGAGCATATGTCCTCTTTTATGGAACCTGGTAATCGGGGTAAGGACAAAGCAGGTCACAGGGGCTCAAACCAGCCACCACTTCACATGCAAATGTGCCCATAAAGGACATTCAAATGGCATACCAAATCCTGCAAATACTGCACCTGGAATGGAGACGGTGCCTGTAAGGGTGTGCTGCCCAATGTTTCAACTGAAAACCCAAGATTACTGCACTCCAAAGCTGTGAGCTCACATATTCTGTTGTCATCCCCAAAAGTGCAGGAAACAAGTTCTGAGGTGCAAAAATTACATCCGTTTATTGGAATGATGGGTACTGCATAGTGCAAACACAGACAAAATTTCAGACCACCAAACAATAGTCCATAGTTTACCCCTGTGCTTTGCTCAGTGGAGCTTCCTAAGGGGGCATCTTACTGTGAAACGTTCCACCCTTATATACCTGATAATCAGTATAATCACATGACATTACCAACAACCATAATACCCATAATGCAGTGCCATAAATAACATACTAAGATTCATACTAAGACAAATCAGGAGCTAGGGAGCGGTGAGGCTCATAAATTGCTCCTGTGTGTTAATAATAATTTAATGGAAAATGCGAAAAAATAAGCTTGTCCAACCGATTTTTGAAAGTTATTTTAGTGCTGCTAACAATAACTTCAATTGGTAATGCATTCCAGGGCTTGATAATGCACAAGGAAAAAAAGTATTTTCATGCCATAAGATTGAATCGCTTCTGCTGCACCTGTAATGGGTGACCTCTAACATTAAAAATGTCTGCTTTAAAGGAGAATCCTAGATTTACTAATAACTGTGGATCCTTAATAATATCATACATTAAGAGAAGATCCCCTCTTAATCTTCTAGTGAATAAGGACATCAAGTTAAGTGAGTTGAGTCTAAGTTCATATTTTGCATCCTTCAGTCCTTTTATTAATTTAGTGAATCCCCTTTGTACTTTTTCCAATTTCATAATGTCCTGTTTCATAAAGGGACACCAAAACTGTGATGAAAAATCCAAATGTAGTCGGACAAAGGCTCTGTAAAGTGGCATCAACACTTGGTCCCTTGATTTAATATTTCTTTTTATAGCACAGATGGCATTGTTTGCCCTATGTATGACTGCATTTATCTCAGAATTTGGAAGAAAATTGTCAGATACAAGGACCCACAGGTCCTTTTCTGTGTCTGTGTTGATCAATGCCTTATTATCTAAGGTGTATACATGCATTGAGTTGTGTGTCCCAAAATGTATGATCTTACATTTTGTATGATTTAATTTCATTCCCTAGGTTGAGATCCATAGAGATACAGTGGCGTGAAAAAGTATTTGCCCCCTTCCTGATTTTCTCTATTATTGCATATTTGTCACACTGGATGTTTTCAGGTCTTTAGACAGAATGTAATATTAGATAAAGGGAACCTGAGTGAACAAATAACACTTGTTTTTTTTTTTTATTTCACTTATTTAATGAAAAAAAGTTAACCAACACCAATTGGCACTGTGTGAAAAAGTAATTGCCCCCTTACACTTAATAACTGGTTCATCACATTTAGCTGCAATGACTGCAACCAAACACTCCTATAATTCAATATCAGTCTTTCACATCGCTGTGGAGGAATTTTAACCCACTCTTCCTCGTAGAACTGCTTTAATTCAGTAACATTTGGTAGGTTTTCGAGCATGAACTGCTCGTTTCAGGTCCTCCACAGCATCTCTATTGGGTTTAAGTCTGGACTTTGACTAGGCCACTCTAAAACTTTAATTTTACTTCTTTTAGCCATTCTGATGTGGACTTGCTTTTGTGTTTTAGATTATTGTCTTGCTGCATGACCCAACTACGCTTCAGCTTCAGCTGTCGGAAGGATGACTGGACATTCTCCTTAGAATTTTCTGGTACAGAGCAGAATTCATGGTTCCTTTAATTATGGCAAGTCATCCAGGTCCTTAGGCAGCAAAGCATCCCCACACCATCACACTACCACCACCATGTTTGACTGTTGGTATGGTGTTCTTACTGTGGATTGCTGTGTTTGCTTACGCGAGACATTATGGATCCATGTTGTCCAAAAGTTCCACTTTGGACTCATCTGTCCATAGAACATTTTCCCAAAAGGCATTGTGATCATCCAGGTGCTTCTTGGCAAATGAGGCAGACATTTATGTTCTTCTTAGTTAGAGTGTTTCGCTTTGCTACTCTCATGAAGCCCATTTTGCCCAGTCTCTTTCTGATTGTGGAGTCATGAACACTGACCTTAGCTTAGGCAAGAGAAGCCTGCAGTTCTTTGGATGTTGTTTTAGGATCCTTTGAGACTTCTTGGATGATTTTACCTCGCCCTTGGAGTAATTTTTGGCAGGCCGCCACTTCCTGGGAAGGGTCACTACTGTTCCAAGTGTTCTCCATTTGGAGATTATGGCTCTCACTGTGGTTCGATGGAGTCCCAGAGCCTTAGAAATAGCTTTGTAACCCTTTCCAGACTGATAGAGGGCAACAAAATGTTTTTCTGATCTTTTCAGGAACTTCCTTTGATCATGGCATAATGTGCTTGTTTAATCTTTGTGCTGTGCAATGTGACTCTGATGGTAGGGCCAAATAAGTGAGGTTTATATTGAGCAGGGCTGGCTGTAATCAAGCCTGGCTGTGTTCAATCAGCTGACTCTAATTATCCCTTTAATTGGGCTGATTTAACTAGGGGCATTACTTTTCACACAGTGCCAGTTGGTGTTGGTTAACTTTTTCATTAAATAAATGAAATAAGTAAAAAAAAAAGTGTTATTTGTCCACTCAGGTTCCCTTTATCTAATATTATATTTTGTATAAAGACCTGAAAACATCCAGTGTGACAAATATGCAATAATAGAGAAAATCAGGAAGGGGGCAAATACTTTTTCACGCCACTGTATATTATCCAAATCATTCTGCATTGTTTTTATTTGATCAGAATTTGTACATAGTCCACCGATCTTGATATCGTCGACATATTTGATAGTATTTGAAAGACAATTCTTCATTATGTCGACTATGACAAGCTGAAAAAGGCAAGGGACCAGGACAGAACCCTGGTGTACGCCACTTGTAATGGATCCTAATCTTGAAAGCTGGCCATTTATAAGTACTTGCTGTGTTCGCTTATTCAACCAATTTGCTATCCATTTAATCAAAATTAGAGTGATATTAAACTGGTATAATTTTTTCAATAAAGCCCAGTGAGGAAGAAGGTCAAATGCCTTACTAAAATCTACATAAACTACTTCATAAGGAAGTCTATAATCCAATTGGAGGCTAACATCTTCATAGAAGCACAACAAATTGGATAGACAACTTCTACCCTTTCTAAAACCATGTTGTTCTGAGTCGGTATCAATTAAGGTAGAAGTAATCAAGTCCTTAATTAAACTTTCCAGTACTTTACACAATGATGAAGTAAGACTTATGGGTCTGTAATTTTCCCAAAGATTTCTAGGTCCTTTTTTATGGATGGGAATTACGTATGCTATTTTCCATAGATCAGGGACATCATTTTGATTCAAACAATAGTCATATAATAGTTTTAAAGGTAATGACAAACTATCGGCCAATAAACATAAAAAATGACCAGGCACATCATCAGGAGATGTACTGATTTTTCCTTTAAGCCCAACTAATTTAGTACGAACATCTGTTTCAGAAATAGATATGTGACTATCAATTGCATTATCCACTGTGGCATCCATCTGTTTCTTCTGAAAAATATTACAGTAAAATACATTGAATAAGTTGGCCATCTCAAGTGGGTCATGAATTAAAGCATCATTAATCAGAAGGGGGCCCACCTGACAAGTAGGTTTTTTTAGTTAATTTATATATGCAAAAAATGATTTACTGTTATCTTTACAAGCATTGGAAGCCAATTTAAGCTCCCAATTCTTTTTTGATCTTCTAATACTGTTTTTGCATTTTTTTAATATGTAAATAAGAACTTCAGCTAGCAGGTGTTTTAGATTTTAAATAGGCTGCATAACACCTATTTTTTTTCTTTATAAGTGTGGCCAGGTCTTTAGTCGTCCATTTTGGCTTAGGTTGTTTGGATGTAATTTTTTTTCTATTTGGTATAGAACTATTTCTCAATGTACTAATTTTGTTGAGTAAAGTATTCCTCAACACCTACTTTGCTAAGAACAGAAGACCAGTCTATACTGTCCAGATGGTTCACAATTTAGGAAGCTTGAAATTAAACTTATCTTTTAAATGATTTCTGCATTATGAATTAAATCCTACGGGTGGACATAACATAAGTTCTGATTTATAACCACATAAACACATAAAAAATATAAATTAATAACTTAAAAACATCAACAATTATGAAAATGAACTAATGTGTTAAATTAACTTTAAACATTGTCCCACAGACTATAAAGCTAAATCTCAAAACATCTTTTATTTCTTATTTCTTATATAACACTTTTACAAAAAAATCATAACACCAAAGGAGGTTCATCTTTTATTTATTCATTTATTTATTTCAGTTTTGGATTAATACGTTTGAGTCAAGGACTCATTTTCAAAGGTTCCATGTCAGCGTTGAACAAACATTACAAAAATACAAAGGCCCAGATATTCAAACTACGCCCAAAAAGTGTGCAACAGCAGGAGCAAGTGCAAGTCCACTGCGCCCATGCGCAAGAAGTGCAATCTTCAAAAACTGCACAGGTTAAGATGCGCCTGCGGCACACGACTGAATATCACACCACCTGCACCATAGCACAAGTAGGGATGTGCAGTGGTGCAGTTCAGATGTGCCATAGCGCAACCAGGGATGCTCAGTGGAGCAGGGCAGCAGTGCAACAGCACAACCAGGGATGCACAAGGACAGGATGCAGGGGCCCACCACCCATGCCACAGATGGGCAGAGGAGCACACAGCAGAACAGACATCACCCCTCCCACACCCCATGCACTACACAACCAGTGGTGAGCTGGAATAACCACTGGTCCATGGATACCAGCAGCAAACCCACAGCCGGGGCATGGTGCCCCAGCACACCCCCTGGCAAGCTGTGACTGGCACACGAGGAGGGCCAATCACCCTGTGCCACACCATCCCACTAATGCAGAGCACACCCTGCACCATGATCCCCACACACCCTACCCAGGAGAAGCGTCCACCAGTTCAGGACACCCCATGCATGCCATCACCCCCACTGTGACAATGCAACCCTGTGCACCACAGAACCATACAAGGCAGCCCCACCATGAACACCCATCAGCAGGAGGCAGCACACAGCTATGCAATGACTGCATACACAGTGCCACCATGTACGTCCCCCCCCCGAGGTACAGCTGAGAGAATGACCATGCGTCGGCACACGAGGTACCCCACATGTGACAGGGCATGCCCTGGACCCCACCACCAGTGGTACATCACCCTGCACAGCCTCCCAAGGACACACCCTGACCCAGCGCTGGCCACAACAGCCAGCGCAGACACCCACAGTGGTGCATGGTAGCATGCACCACACAGGATGCAACACAGTGCATGGACAAACACCCACCCATACCCAAGGGCACACCAACACAGAGACACAGTAGCGGGGCAACCAAGCTCCCAGCATGTGGCCATGGATACCATGTACACATGGCCAGCACCCCTCCATGGCACAGGAGTGCCAGTCACCCTGTGCAGGCACCATGGAGCTGTACGCCACCAGCAAGCACCTGGAGCATAAATGACAGATAGTGGTGCACATCCCCTGCGACACACACAAGTGACAGCATGGAGGTGGGACAACAACAGCAGAGGCCACAGTGTCACCCGAGGCAGACATGCACCACACCAGTGACAGGAGGCAACCCAGCATTGTGTGGCTGTCCAGCATGGACAGCCACCACTGATGTGCCAGCAGACCGTGCAGGTCACAGACATGCAAGGGTGTCAGCTGCACAGGCCATGGACGGTCTGACAGGTGCACCGTGGACACAGAGCATGCACCGTGGACCACTGCACACAATCATCCAGTGCACAGGGAACAACACACACACCACAGACAGTGACTGATAGCTACTCCCACACCATAGTCACTTCCCCATGGACACACACACACGCACATGACTGCACCATCCCTGCCTCCATGCACACTTTTGCAACTGAGCACCTATAGCCCGCTGCAAATCAGAGACCACCACAGTAGGCATATCAAAGCAAATGTATAGTAAAAGATCAAATAAAACTATATACAGATATTTACAAAAGGTTGGGGGGAGGGCCACAAACAAGGTGAGGTTGGGTAAGGGGCAGGGGTGAACAAATGGTAGAGGGAAGGAGGGGTGTGAGGGTGGGTCCAGGGGGTAGGGGAAATCATGGGCATTAGAATGCTCAGTGGGAACCCCACTCCTCGCTCTGGCTGCGCCTCCCGCCATGCCGCCGTCGGACTCCCAGATGGTCTAGTCTCTCGAGTATCTCCAGGGACGCCCTGGCAATCTGAAGTATCTCCCCAGTGTCTCTCTTATCACCTGCAACTGCCATCCACCTAGGACAAGGGAGCAGAGTCAATAGGTGTGAATGCACAGCCCCCTGCAGCCCACCCACTGTGCATGGCATACGGCCGTGGGACATGCCTCTATGATGGTGTGTGACCACCCACAGTGATCGTGTCCACAAGACCTGCCCACCAAGGTGCACACAGCCATGTGGACCGCTGCACACACCCACCGGCCAAGTCCTGCACAGCACCACCGTGGCTGTACAGTGACATGGCTATGCGGTGCGAAGGCAGTGGAACAGCCATGTACCCGGTGCATGCATGGACCACCATTGACTCACTCCCAGACATGCAGTGCCACTGGACAGTGCTGACTGTACCAAGTTGCGTGCATGGCAGTGGTGTCAATGGATGGAGGCCATGACCCACTGCCCGCCCTGTTGCACAGCATGCAAAAGTAATCATGGACGTAAGGCACTCACCATCATCAGGCTGGTCCCTGCGCCAGTCTGGTCCGGCCGCCCTTGCCGCATGCTGTGGCTAACGGCGCATGCTCCCCTCCCTGGCATGCCAGCGCTCCTCTGGGCCTAGGGTGCAAACATGGAGAGAGGAACATCAGTACAATCTGGTAGCAAAGTCCCCCCACCCCTGTGTGTGTGCAATCCCACACAGCCATACCCATCTGCCCCCCACCCCTATACCACCACCACAGCCCACACTGGATGGCCCCCTTATGTGCTGGACACATGCCACCGTGATACCCGTACGGACATTATCAGTGTATGTATGGGTCACTTACCTGGCCATGGCACCGCATCCCTCCTGGCATGTGCCCGCAGGTGGGCAAGCCTGTCCGGGTCCCGACACTGCAGGTCCCCATAGCGGTGCCTGCACTGCTCTGCCGTGTGCTCCATGCCAGTGGCCTCCTCCAGGGCCACTGCCACCTCCTCCCACACAGCACTCCTGGCCCTGTCCAGGGGTGCCTCCCCAAATAGAGCAGCAGCATGGGGCTCCACCAATTGCACAAGATTGGCCAGTTCAACCTGGCTTCATATCAGTGCCTGTCTCCGTGCCATCCTGCAATTTTTCAGTATCAAAATGGCACTCTGTAGCGCACATCCACCACGTGCGGATGCTGCGCGGTACTATGCTGCCATTCCCCATCGCACTGTCACCGAACAGCATGATAGAGGTGCACCCATGCGGACGCATGGTGCCTAGGGGCAAAGGTCGGCACAGGGTCAGGGGCCTCTTGTGCACGGACCACCACAGTGTGATTGGTACTCACCGTGTGTAGCGCGGTAGGGTGCCTGTGTGCCACTTCCTGTAGCGGCCAACCGCGCTGTGGTCCCAGTGTGCCATACATGTGAACAGTGCAGTAGTGCCACTGGCACAATGGTGGTCATGCCCTGCATTGCCTCCCGCACACAGCATGTCAGCAGCGCGGCAGGCGTTGGCATCAGCACCCCGGCATGCTCCGTTCAGTGTCCACTGCGCATGTCACAGAAATGCGCCCTTGCCTGAGCATGTTCAACACAATTGCACAATACACAACAGCGCGATATTCAGCTGGCATATGCAAATCAGCTAATCAGCTATTCAGTGGTGCAGATACCACATTAACATCCACTTAAAATTGCGCCTCACCTCATTTGCATGCGTTGCGCTATATAAATGCAACATTGGGCTGCAGAGACCATAGTCTGGTATTGTAGCCTATTGTGGTGAGTTGCATGCTGTTTGGGAGTGTGGACTGTGGTATGTGGGACATGCATGGGACTGCACAGTCACAGGTAACACCTGTCATTCCCACAGGATTAAGAATGAGCGATCGTGAGGTAGAGGAAGAGGAACAGAGACATGGGAGGAAGAGGAGGCCTAATTTCACCAAGGCAGAAACAGATGCCCTGTTTGAGGCCTACCTTGACCAGGAGCCACTGCTCAGCAGACAGCGGGGAACACCACAGGCCCGTGCTGCTGCATGGGGAGAGGTGGTGCGTGCTGTCAACCTGCATGGCAGCCACCAGCAGTCTGTGCAGGAGTACAAGAAGAAGATGGGCACGGACAGGTGGAGGATTGAGGATAAGGTGGCTGCCATCAGGGCAGCACGGGCTGCGACCGGTGGGGGACAGTCGGCCGTACAACGCCTGACCCCACAATAAAAGCGGGTTGCTGGCAGCATGCGGCGTTGTGCCATCAAGGGTGTTCCAGGTGGTGGATTCCAGATGGGTGGTAGCCCGTCACTGCATGGTAGGTCCTGATCTGTCACTGGGGGGGGGGGATGAGATAGGATAGGGCAGATACATTAATGCTACTGTGTTCCCTTACAGCTCCTGAGCATTTACATTGGTCAGCGGTGGTGGGCTCATCCACTGAGGGTGATACCATGGACATAGAGGAGGTCCCATCCACCTCCACAGGTATCCGAGGGTCAGGGTGACAGTGGGCCTGCCTGGCTGTCCGGACTGATGTCGGTGGAGCAGGTGCGGAGGAGGCTGTGCCCATGTCCCAGTGTGCCAGCGTCCATGGATGCCAGCATGCTGAGACTCGGACTGGTGCCGGATCCGTCACTGATGATGATGGAGCTCACATCATGGCCATGATATGTGTGGGCCACAGAATGGCTACATAGCAGCTTACAGCACAGGCATAGCCCTGGGTGGTGCCACTGTGGAGGCCTGCGTGACATCACAGTCCCAGCCTGTGCCTGTCTGCACCAGTGGGGCAGCACTGGTGTGTGTCCAGGACAGTGGGGCTGTTGCGGCCGCTGCGGCGGCACCGTTGAGCCCTGGAGAGCAGCAGCCGGAGGGGCAGTGTCAGCAGTCGGCCAATGGCCATGGGGGTACAGTGTCAGGGGGCAGCATCAGTGCACTGCCTGTGGACATGCCCAGGCATGGCCCTGGTGTGCAGCGCCCACCCTCAAGGGGTGCTGCCCATCATGGCCGCGAACACCGCGAGGGACAGCATGCCAATCAGGCAGATGACCACTTAGATGAGCACACCCACATACTCCAAGATTCAGTCGATCAGCAGTTGCGGCTTGTGATGGCGGTGGGTGCACTCAGTGCGGCCCTGCGCCAGGCAGAGGAGTGGCACAGCAGGGACACCAGTCTGCTGCTGGCAGGAATGGACCAGCTGCGGGAGGATGTGGCCCCTGCCATTGACAGGCTGACACAGACAATCACAGCTGTCATGGCCACAGTGGGCACACAGTTATTTGCCCATGTGTTGCAGACACCGCGCAGTGCAATGTCAACCCCCCCGATCCCGGCGTCGTGTGACACCCTCCTTGTTGACACTGGGTTCAGCTGTGGGCATCCCGAGCATGCCTCGCGCAAGCATATTCGGTGTGCTGCATACCTCTGCGCGAGCACGGTCGCGTTCATGCAGCAGAACCACTGGGGGGCTGTCAGTGCCACCACATGAGGCCATTGGTCAGCCTGTCACTGCTGGTGGGTCTCAACGGGGCCGCCCATGCATCCGTGGTGGCCGTGGCACTGTGGCACGTGACTGACCTGTCTCCCACCAAGGCTACTGTCTGATGCTGCCCTGTGTGCAGTGTGTTGTTCAACATGCAGTGCATGGGTGGGGTACCCGGCCCTGCACACACACATACACACACACACACACACACGTTCCATCTGCACACCCTCCTGGCTGCTATCCACTGTGGCGTGTGCATGGTGATGCCTGCATTGCGCTGTCCGCCACTGTGCATTGGTGCCCAGTGTCTGACACACGCACAATGACAGGCACTGGGTGTTTGTGGTGGTCTGTGGATGTGTGTGTGGCTAGGGGTGGTGGTTGGGGTCGGCATGCCTCCTACCCTTTGTGCATGTCTTGTGGGGTGTTTGTGTGTGTGTGACTGCGTGCCATGTTAGACCTTACCCATCCCTCACAGCATGTGCAGTTCCATGCTCAGCCAATTCTCTTTACGACATGCACCCCTGGGTTTGTCCATGCATGTTTGTGGGTTGTGCCCTTGCCATTGGTGGTTGCACATGGCCCCATGACTTACCTGGGTTGGTTGAAGTGCTCCTCTGTGATGGTGTCCCGGTGCAGCTGCACCATCTGGATCAGTCGGGGATCCCTTCGACCAAGGGGGGGCTGCCCATCACCATCTTTACCAGCGTCCTCATTGTCCCCATCGCTGTCCCCTTCTTCGACCTGTACAGCTATCCCACAGTTGTTGGCCATGTTGTACAGGATGCAACAGGCCAGGAATAGCCTGCAGGCCTTTGAGGGGCTGTACTGTAGGGCACCGCCAGACGTGTCCAGGCAACGGAAATGTGCCTTCAGCATCCCGAACACCCACTCAATGACATTGCATGTGGTGGCATGTGCCTCATTGTAGCGTTGCTACAATGGGTTCTCGGGCCGCCGGTATGATGTGAGCAGCCAGGGACGGAGTGGGTATCCACTGTCACCTGTGTGTAGAGGGTGGACATTAGTTTGGTGATCAGTGTCGCCCTGCCATGGGCCATCTAGGCTAGTAACCATGTCACCTCTGACTATGCCCCTCCCAAGCTCCATGGCTCTCTGCGTGATTTGCATACTCACCCACTAGGTGGCCACTGGGGATGTCCCCACTCTCGAACCTGTGGCACAGTGCAGACTGGTGCCAGATGAAGGCATCACTTCTCCCCCAGGGTGTGTGGCACAGACATTGATTATGCACCCCCTGGCATCACACACCACCTGGCAGTTGATGCTTGCATACCCCTTCCGATTTATGTATGCGGCCCCTTTGGGGCCAGGTGGCGTGCAGATGGCCACATGGGTGCAGTCTATTGCCCTGAGCATGCCAGACATATGTGCTACCCTGTGGAACTCCTGAATGTTTGCTGGGCGCTCCGCCAGTGTGCTGGGGAAATGGATGTACTCCGCAGCATGTGGCAGCAGTGCGCTGAGGAATTGGGTGAGAAGGCATGACGCTGCCAACTGGGTTATGCCTGTCATGTCCCCTGTTGGTCTGTGGAAGGTACCCGTGGTGAGCAGGCACATGACAGCTGTCACTTTGGTCTCCACTGACAGAGCATAGCTCCGTCGTGTGGGTGCCTGCATCACATCACTGCACAGCTCACAGAGCTGCCTCAGGATTGCCCGGTTCAGGCGGTACCAGCCCACGATCTCAGTGTCAATGTACATCTCGAAGCTGGTGTGGGCTGGGTACTGCCTGTTGAGGGCATCGCCCGACAAGCCCTTCCACAGCTGTGCCCCCTGCCTGCCAGCCTTCTCACCCCCTCATTACTGCCTCCATCTGGATGGTGGCACTGGCCATGTCCCTGGCTTGTGTTACCCCCGGCAGCTGTTTTACCGTTCCCCACACTGTCCTTACTGCTACTCCCCCTGCACTGGGAACACCTCTCAGTAGTGGCCGTACTGCCCACTGTCCATGCCCTCAGTGCTGTGTGGCACCTCTCCCTTTTGTCCTGTGCAGTGGCACAGGCTCCCCACTCCTTCCCTGTTCCTGGTGGTTCCAGGTGCTCTGTCCTGCTCCTGCCCTGTCCTGCTCACAGTTGCTGTGTGCCTGCTTGCAGTTCTCCCACATGTGGCTTCCCTATAGTGTTCTTGCACCTCTCTCTTGTTCCTTTTTATTTTGGATCATTTCCACTATCAGCGCCAACTTCTGTTTGCTCCCTATTAGCATAGGCGCATGTTGTTGAATACTCCTTTTCGCCATTTGTTCATGGTTCCTCCCTTCAGTTGTGCATGCATTCATTACCATTGCGCTCCTGCGCACTGTGATTTGGGGGGGGTGCATCTGCCTCCCGCTGAATGTTGCACAATGGCGCATTTTCGGACTTGTGCTGGTGCATCCCTGTTGTGCATGTCTCAACCCTTTTGAATATCTGGGCCAAGGTTTACAGAGAGAGAAAAAAAGAGAAAAACATCGAAGCATATACACAGACAGTAATGGTAAAATCTGAACTTATACACATCAAATTAGTAAATATTAACAGGTAGACTCATTAAATAAGAGGGGGCTGGGGGGTCAGCCAGAGGTGGCATCGTCTGAGGTGGAAGAGAGGTGGAACTTTAAACCAAGTGAGACCATCATCAGGTAATTGGGGGTAGAGGAACGGACTAAGAAAGAAGTGGTATATAGCAGAAAGATGTAGAGGGGGTAGGTAAATGGAAAACTGGGGGCGAGGTACTATCACATTAGTGCAGGCAGGTGGCATCATCTGAGGTGGGAGAGAGGTGGAGCTTTTAACCAAGTGAGGCCATCGTCAGGTAACTGGGGGTAGGGGAGTGGGTTAAGAAAAAAGTTATATATAGCAGAAAGATGTAGAGGGGGTAGGTAAATGGAAAATTGGGGCCAGGGAAAATCACATTAGCGCAGGGAAGTAGTATCGTCTGAGGTGGGAGAGAGGTGGAGCTTTCAACCAAGTGAGACCATCATCAGGTAATTGGGGGTAGGGGAGTGGATTAAGAAAAAAGTGGTTTATAGCCGAAAGACATAGAGGTGGGTAGGTAAATGGAAAACTGGGGGCAAGGTACTATCACATTAGCTCAGACAGTTACAATTCATTTTAGAGCCAAGGAAAGATTTGAGCTCAGCTTTGAAGGTACTAATCTTGGTAGTATCAGTGAGGTCAGCAGGTAGTTCTTTGTACTGTTTTGGACCTTGATACAGGGTGGAGTTCTGGGCAAGTTTCATCCTTTTGAAGGGAATCACCATCTTGTCAGCGACCGCACTATGGGTAGATTTTGTTGGGATGGCCAGCTTAAAGTGTCTGCCCAGTGTGGGGGATGTCAGTCCAAAAAGTACTTTTTTTAGAAGTAGGCAGGTTTGGTATTTCCATCTAAGATGGAGTGGGAGCCACCTAGTTTCAGTGTACAGCAAGCAGGAGTGGATGTTGACAGTAGCCCCCAAAGTAAGACAACAGGCCTTACTGAGGAGTGTGTTTTTCCTACTAAGAGCAGTTTTTGTGCCGGCCCCATAGATAGGCAACCCATAGTCAATTGTACACAATACTGAGCTACTGGTGGCTAGTTTGAGTGCATCCGGTCACACTGAATGTCTGTGACGATAAAGTACACCAAGTTTTATATTTGCAGTCTTGATAACAGAGTCAATTTGGTTTGAAAAGGTGAGCATGTCATCAAAGGTAATGCCGAGATATTTGAAGTTAGTTACTTGGTCTAGGATTTCACCCTTTTGGTTTTGAATACACAGGGGTACGTATTTCTTTTTGCTTTGGGAGGTTTGACGTTTAGTAGCAGCTTGTTTTCCGTAAACCAAGATTCAAGTTTATGGAAGCTGCTTTGGAGTTCAGTTGTGATGGATTGTTGGTCTTTGCCAGTGACTGAGATCACTGCATCATCAGCATAGAGAACTGTGCTTGCTGAGCAAGCCATTGGGGCAGAGTTGATGAAGAGGCTAAAGAGTAGAGGACCGAGGATTGACCCCTGTGGAACCCCGAAGTGCACCTCCTTAGCAGCAGATAGGGTATCAACAATTTTGACTCATTGTGATCTGTTAGAGAGGTAGCTGCCAAGCCATAGTCCCGTATCTGGGGATAGACCTGTAGACAGAAGGCAACTTAGGAGGAGGTTGTGATTAACAGAGTCGAAAGCCTTCGTGAGGTCGATGAACACTGATTCAACTGCCTGACCACTATCCAAGGTGTTGTATAGCTGGGATGAATAATCAACTAGAGTGGTAAGTGTGGAATGCTTTTTACGGAAGGCGTGTTGTTGTGGGCAGAGTAGGTTATGGTTATCAAGGTATTCAATAAACTGCTCTGAGACCATTCTTTCGAGTACTTTCGAAAGGGGAGGAAGGATGGATATAGGTCTGTAGTTGGATGTTTGGGTTTTATCCCCTGCTTTAAAGACAAGCGTTACATTAGCTGACTTCCATGCATTTGGAAATACACCTGATTTTAGAGAGGCATTATACACTATGGTAAGAGGACCAGCAAGTCTGTGAAGGAGTAGACCAACCAGCTTCACATCAAGCATATCCACCCCCATCCTGGTCTTGCCAAGCTCCCTTTTAATATGCTTGATGGTTTTGGCTTTAGTGACACGTCTAAAGTAAAAGGGTGGTACTTCTTTCCTTGGGGTATCTTGAGAGGCAGCTGGGTGTTGCTGAACATGCATATCTTTGAAGTAGTCACCAGGGAGTACACTTGAAAGGTCAGTGAACGCATTGTTGAGCTCATTGGCAATTTCAGTGGGTTCCTGTAGGGGCCTCTTCACAGTCAACAGTAGATCTGGGGGAGCCTTGGTGGCTTTGCCTGTTAAGGATTTAAGAGAGCACCAAAAGTCTCTTCCAGAACCCCAGGTTTTGGTTAGTAGATCCTTGTAGTAGGAGGCTTTAGCCGGTCGGATGAGTCTGGTGCAGACGTTTCTAGCTGCCTTGTAGGTATTAAATGCAGCAGGTGTACCAACTGCTTTTGTCAAAGATTATCTCTGTTCTTCATAAGTCTAATAAGGGAGTTGGAGAGCCAGGGATTGGAGGTTCCCTTAATTGTTTTAATTTTGTATGGTGCAAAAATATCACAAGCACAGCTGAAAACTGTTATGAAGTAGTTAAGTGCCTCATTACCATCTATATCCCGAGCCAATGGGGACCAATCCAGTTGTGTCACATACAGCTTGAAATGTTCAAGTATCTTAATGCAGCCTAAAGTAATTAAATGTCAGTCGTCCTAAAAGATACTGATACGCATGAAGAAAGAAGAGGCAACCAGAGTAGGGAACTGTCAAAGGATTAATGTTATAACAGGATCCTCCTGGCTCCACCATGTTCGAGTCTGTTAAGGAGAGAAGAGATAAAGGAGATGCACATTTAATGTAATGCATAAAAGTAAAATATCACATCAAAACATGTGGGCCCCAATTCTAGAAGGTTGGCACAAGTCGCCTCCAAACGTGACTTGCGCCAACCACAACAATGGCCCTGTGCTCTGTTTTAAAAGGGGCAGGGTCTCCGTGACTAAGTCTTGCGATTTGCGACATGTGGCCAGGTACGCTGAACAGAGGATGCACCTGACGAGCATGTCACAAGCCGCAACGCAGGTCGCAAGTGCCCCCCCATGCCCAGCAAGCCACAGTAGGCACCCAGCAGGGCTGCCCACACCCTCAGCCCCCCCGAAGTGTACAGAAAGAGCCTTGCAGGGCTGCTCACACCAACTGCCCCCCTGAAGCATCCAGTAAGTGCTCCGCAGGGCTGGCCACACCTCCTGTCCCCCAAAGTCACCATAGGTATGCCCTGCAGGCTGGCCAACCTCTTGTCCCCAAGTCACCATAGATATACCCCACAGGGTGGCGCATCAACCCCACCTATGCCCTGACCCCGAGTCACCTGCTGCAAATCGGCATATACCCAGACAAGCCCTGGTAGTCTAATGGCCCACCACCCAGCCGTGCCAGTCCACCCCAGCACCCCCCCACCCGTCCCCAGCCGGCGACTGGCACAGCCCACCTCTCACCTCCACGGCCAGCTGCCGACTGAGTTTGGTAGGAGTGCTACTGTAAAAATGTGCTGCATTTAATAATTCCAACGGAGCGATCGTGAGTCTAATTATTCTCTTCAAGGCAATAATGCTTTGTGGGAGTAGCACAGATAGATGCCAGATATGCAAATATTTGTACTTTTGCCATAATACATAAATGAATCAGATCTGAAAAGGACCAAAACAATTGAACACACCACCGCAGAACTACAGAGAACTAAACAATAAATAATAATAATAGTTTTATTTATAAAGTGCTTTTCAGTTTTCAAAGCGCTGTATAAGTGAAAAGAATACAAATCCAACATTAAAATCCAGTATTAAACACAGATAAAAATCACAATATAGTCAACAGCTTCAAAAACAGTCAGTTTTCCAGATAGGCTATTTGCCAAAAGCGGGTTTTCAAACCCCTCTTAAATTCCTCCACGGTGGTGCACTCCCGTAACCGGTGGGGTAGAGAATTCCAAAGAGTGGGCACAGCATAAGAGAACGCTCTACACTCAGATGATTTGAGATTCACTCTTAGAATCTCTAGCAACCCCTCATCGGCCGAGCGGAGCTATCAGCCAGGGCAGTAAGAAACCAGAAGTTCTTTCAGATAGGCTGGACCCTGACCATGACAAGCTATGAAAGTCAGTAAACTGACTTTAAAGGCGATCCGCCACCGTATAGGCAGCCAGTGCAGTTCACGCAGCACCGGGGTAATATGACAGGACCTACTTGACCCAGTCAAAACCCGGGCCGCTGCATTTTGCACTAGCTGCAGGCGTCGGATTTCAACTCCTGAAAGCCCAAAGTACAGGGAGTTGCGGTAGTCCGGATGCGAGGACACAAAGGCATGAACCAATGTTGCCAGTGCGTCAGATGGAACAAGGTACCTAACTCTGGCGATACTCCTAAGATGATAAAAGGAAGTCTTGATGACTGCTGACACTTGCGACTGCAGTGTCAGCTTGTCATCCAAGATAACTCCCAGGTTACGCACCCATTCAGAAGTTGGGAGTGAAACGCCGCCAAGAAAAATTCCTGAGGGCGTACCAACAGACGACCCCTCTATCTGACGACCCAGGTCCACAACCAATACCTCTGTCTTTTCTGAGTTCAACTTCAACCAACTAGAATCCATCCACTCCTGGATTTCTTTCAGACAGTTGTTAAACACCGAGAGAGCTACATCCTGGTCAGGTGCGAAAGACAAGTATAGCTGGGTATCATCTGCATAGCAGTGAAACCTCAGCTCATACTGTCTTATAATGTCTCTGAGGGGCAGCATATACACTGCGAACAACATGGGAGTCAGCACTGAGCCCTGAGGCACCCCGCACAACAAAGACATTGGGCTCGAGGAAAAAACCCCGGACACAACTCTTTGTGATGTCCCAGTGAGGAATGAGGTGAACCATCAAAGGACGATTCCCGATATTCCACAAATATGCCTCAAGCATGCTATCAACACCATGTGATCCACGGTGTCAAAGGCTGATGAGAGATCAAGGAGAACCAAGATGGAATGTTTTTTCTGATCTCTCGCCCTCAGAAGATCATTAAAGAGCCCCTGACACCATTAGAAAAACTTGGAAAAAATGTAAGATTTAGACAGTTCAGTTTATATTTCATGTATTTTCTATAATTATTTACCTTTTTTCTTAATTACTGAAGACAGCTGTATGAAAGAAGCTTACTGTCCCTTAGACTTTATCTGCTCCTTCTGCTATCCTACATATGACATCATAATCCGGGTCACACCTGGAAACGAGCTTCTGGTCATGGTGCTTTTCGGTTAACAACTTTTAAATAAGTAAATAAATAAAATAAACAAACCTCTGTTTATGGCATTGTAATTATCCCCACAGCAACAGATTGTGATGACATAAACAGAACTGTGATGTCATATGTAGGCAAGCAGCCAGAACAGATAGGGCAGTGAGCCTGTTTACATGCAAATGTCCTTAGTAATAAAGAAGAATGAGAAATACTGAAACAATATTAAAATATAAGCTCACTCCTGCTAAACATTACATTTTCTCAAAGTTGTCACAACGGTGTCAGGGGCTCTTTTAGCACCCGAACCAGCGCAGTCTCGGTGCTATGTCTCTTACAAAAACTGGATTGGAAGGATTCATAGATGTCATGGATGGTTAAATGGTCCTCCAATTGGGCCACCACTACCTTCTCAATCACCTTCCCAATAAAGTGTAGGTTTGAGATGGGTCTGTAGTTTGTGAAACAGTCTGGGTCCAAGGTAGCTTTCTTCAAGAGGGGTGTCACCGCCGCCTCTTTCAGGGAGCTAGGGAACTCACCCGACTCCAAGGAGCACCAGACTATTCACACAAGGACTGGACTGATGATATCACTACAACCCAAACTTAGGGAGGTTGGTCCAGGATCCAAACTACAGCTTGTAGGGTGCACACTATGGATAATCCTCATGACATCCATGAAATCAGGTTGACTGAAGGAACTCCAAGAAAATTGAGGTACTGTGAACTCACACTGTTCAACAGCATCCCCCCTAGAGAGTGCTAGTTGCAGATCCGCCCTGATATCGGCCACCCTTAGTTGCAAAGAATCGAGCGAGTTCCTCGCACTCTAATTGCGAAAAGGCTTTCCGAACTTGCAGACAGGCTGGGTTGCACAGTCTGTCTACAGTTCGAAAAAGCTGAGCCGGTCGGTTCCAAGCAACTGCAGTCTCCCTGGACAGGAATTCTGCCTTCTTACGGGTGATTGCAGATTGATAGACTGAATAATGGTCTATCAATCTAAGGTGGTCGGCTTCAAAGGCGGACCTGCGCCAGCACCGCTCTAACCTTTTCCCCTGACTCCACATCTCCCTCAACGTCCCATCAAACCAAGGGGACTTGGGGTGAAGGGATAGGGGATGCACACAGACAGGAGCAATAGAATCCAGAGCCACCGTAACAGCCATATTATAGGCTGACACAAGGATCTCTGGACTAGTGCTAACCAACACGGGGGGGTGAGAGGTCAAGGACCACCACAAGGCCTTGGGGAGTAATATCCCGTAAAGGGGTGGTACCTAACCATCTCCACAGGGGTAGGCCTTCTCCGGGGGGTGCAGAAACTGACCCTCACAGTGAAGTCATCTGACCAGGTGACTGGTTCCACCCCCAGATCGGATGTTTCAACCCCTAGGAGAAAGACTAAGTCCAGAGAGTGTCCAGATTTATGGGTAGCAGCGGAAACCACCTGTGTAAGGCCCAAAGAAGTCATTAATTGGAGGAAGTAATTACCAAATTGCGAGAGTTAATAGTCAACCCAGGCATTAAAGTCACCCAGAACCATCAATTTGGGTGGCTCAAACGACATGTTGACAATGAAGTCTGATACTTCCTGTAAGAAACGTTTACCATCCCCGGGTGGACGGTAGATGAGTACGATTCGAACACCTACACCTGCTACCACCATATACTCAAAGGACTCAGTCTCTCCCACTACCACATTCGTGAGGCCCAGTTCAGTCTTGAAACAGACTGCAACCCCCCCACCCCTGCGATCCAGTCTCAGGTGGTGTATCACCGAGTACCCAGCTGGAGTCATAGCCCCCAATGTGGGGCCTAAATTTTCATCCAGCCAGATCTCAGTGATGCAAGCCAAGTCCACTGAACCAACAAGATCGGCAATAATGCCAGTCTTATTCCTGATGGACCTGGCATTGGACAGCACCGCCCCGAGTTGGACAAACCTCGGAGGTTGTTGGGCCCATCTGCTTGCTGAATTCAGTAGTGCCCTTGGGTATGGGCACCAGACATGGCAAACCATGATCTGGATTCCATTTCGCCCCAGGGCACCTTCTGGATCTAACTACCCCAATATGGTGGCCCCCCTCATTCATTCTCCCTTGTTCGCAGCCCCCCCACCCTCTTCCCTCTCCTGCGAGCAATTCCCAAAGCTCTACAGCGATGATAAGTCTCCTATTGGAGAGGGGGGGATAAAAAGGGCAGAGGGCGTGAAGAGAGGAGGATGAATAGTGCACCACCGTGGGGACTAAAGGCTGACACATGCCACTACTAAATAATTAAAACCAAACAAAACCACCAATAAAACACCCAAAATAATTAAACTTAACAAACTAAATAAATAAAAATAAGTACCCCACCCCCAACAAAATCAATTCAAACCAAAATAATTCCAAAACTTAATCAAAATAAATAATAAAAAGACTACCCCACCCCAAAAAATCAAGTCAGGCCCAAGCTAGAGGACTACTAAAACTTAAAAATAAATATAAATCAGATTAAACAAAACAAAAATTAAATAAAATAAACTTATTTACTGCCCCTAGCTCTCTCACAGCCAGGGAAGGAAAGGTTACTTTGGCACTCTCACTGCCAGAGTACAGATGTATTCTTCTAGCAAATCATAAATAGCATTTCAAACTTAAAACAAAACAAAATAATACATCCCTTCCCCCCCAATCCTCTCACAACCAGGGAGTAGAGGAAAAACAATCAAATTTAAAATAAATAAATGGAAACAAGGTCCTCTCACCACCTCATTGTCCAGAAATAAACTTAAAACAAATTAAGGAGAAAAATAAGAAGTCCTCAATCCACTAGGCACAGAGTCAATTTTATCCACAGGCTATAAAGAGTCAAAGTCTATCAGGATCGAAAAGAGAGTACAGGTAAACCAAACATCCACGGAACTTATTCAGAAAAATATAAAAACGGAGAACATCCAAAAACCAAGTCAGTCAGATCCATAAAGTGTCAATAGAATAAGGCCCCTCACTCCCAACTGGGCAAACACCACAAGAAATAATGTGGCCCGATAAAGCGCCCAGAGCAGGCCATGTTAGAAGCCCAGCCTGGGAGTCTAGGGGGCATAAAACCTCAGCCAATTCCTTGGCTGAAAAATCTCACTCCCCCTTTCAGACCACAAATCAAGCGGAGGGTCCCAGCGGGAATCGGGCCTAAGGCCAATCCTATAACCAGGCTCGAAATGGCCTAATGCAGACCAAAGGATCTGAAATAAACTTGGTAAGTCCCCTTCACTTCTTCTTTGTTGCTCAAAACATAGGTATCCAGGGTCCCAGTCCAGGTCTCGAATTCAGTCAGTCAGGCGACCGTTCCTCCAGCTTCAAACGCCGCCCGGCTCATAAGGCACAGAAAATAGGACACCCTCACAACAAATCCCAGGCACAATTTCACCAATAAATCAGGGTAATCACACAGAGCCCCCGATATCCAAAAGTTCCTGTGCTGAATGATGGTGTACTAGCGCCCCAACCTCTCCATCAAAGGACGAGTCCGCTCCAACCCGATCAAAATCACAGTCGGGCGGCAGGGCAAAGAAACACAAAATGCCCAAAGCCCAAGTTCCAGACACAGCCCCAACCAGGATTAGAGCAGGGATAGTTGCACACAAGCACCCCGATGCCGATGGATCCTACAGTAAATGGCGTCCTATCGTGTCTCACTCGCGGGGTGAAAGCACTCCAGTCCACTCCACGCCCGTTCAAAGTTCACGTCAGGAGACATAGCACAAACGTCAGGATGCCAAGCTGAAACACTCCTGTTCATCCAAGGTTCTAGATGCAGGAAAAAAAAAAGTCTACTGATCGCAAAAACTACAATAAAACATAAAATAAGTAAAACTAACTTAAATGAGTTTAAAAAACTCAAAAACCTAACTCAAACGCCACACAAAGCAGCAGCACTCTCAGCCCAGTGGCCATCTTCATTGCCCCCATCGCACTAGCAGGCACAGCTCCAGGCATGCCTCCGGATTGTCTGGGCATGTAGCCATGATGATCAGCCAGGGAATCTGGTGCGGAAGGGGGACACCAATGGTTAGGTATATTTATGCGCTGTGTAACCGGCAACATAATGTCAGAAATTGCATGAAAACAGCAGTCACAATATAAATGTATATTGAGTAGGAGCTGGCCCGGTGGCGCTGAGGCGCTGGACGCCACACCTCGCACCACACCGGCTACCTGGGTTCGGGAACTAGCCCGGGTTGTCGGGGGCTGGCAGGGGAGGACTAGGATTAAGCATCCGTTGACTGCTCTCCTGGTTCTGGAGTGGGTTGAGGAACACCGTCTCACAGCAGCGACCTCTGGGGATGCTTGGACGTGCTGTTAGCATGATGACAGCTGGGGGGTGAGTGCGGCGGACGTCGGCACATTGTGCCTGACGTCATTGCACGTCAGCGTCCCCGAGGGACAAAAATCAGGAGGAAAATGGCTGGGCGCAACCGTGCAGCTTGATGGCCGTGCCCCGCACTACCCAAAGGACTTGTGAGGAGTCCTGTCAGAGAGGATCCGGGGCTGTCCTGGCTAGGAGTGGCAGAGGGGGCCCTCCGGTGGGACAGCACAACGGCCATCCTGGATCCTCTTGGGTGCGGTATGAGCCACCCAGGTCTCTGGGTGGGCAGGGCTGGCGGCTGGATGTCCCAAGTCGGTCTTGCTGCAGAAAGGTGACAAATATGGATGTAATAAATGTATATTGAGTAGGGAACATGCATGCGCACAGCCAGACATTTAGACAGCCTATCTGCTTACTCAAAATACTTACTTGAACAGCATTTAATGCTGCATTAACCAATATTGTGAGTTGCTGTTCATTTCTCTCCCAGATATAATTAACTTTTAACAGTATTCACACTGCACTTGTCAAGTTACAAGCACATTAATACACTCCAAAGCCGGGCTGTACTTGGGAATTAATGCCTGGTTGGTGGTTGAAGGCACTCGGCCTGTGGTCTCGTGCCCCAACCCCGCAACTATGCATTAATTCCTAGTAGACTCCTCCTTATCATAGATTAATGCTTGCTTGGATCACAATGTACTTTTTCTAAGCCTCTGCAGGAAAGAAACTTACAAATTCTGTACAAGCAAGAAACACCCTGTCTCCAACAGGAGGATGAAGCAATTATTTTATTTATTTATTTATTTGTTTGTTTCAGTTTCAGATTACATGCTTTGAGCTGGGAGGCTCCTTTACAAAGGTTTCAAGTCATCAAATACAATACAGCTACACTAAGGCATGGTTTGTTACAATAAATAGGTACAACAAAGAAACAGCAAAGTAGAAGTGCAAGAATTAGGCAGAAGTATCCTCACCCAGGAGAAGCGAGTATAAACAGAATTGCTGTTCTATGGTAAAGAAGCTAAGGAGACACCATAGGGTTGCTAAGTGCAGGTAAGTGAGGGTTGTAGCTGCCCGAGCGGGCGTTTTCCAGAATGAGGGAGACGAGAGGTGAAGTAGGGGTGCAGGTTGTTAGACAGAGGAGGGTGAATCAACCAGGGGTAGGGCTGGTAAGCAGTGGAAGTAGCAGCCCAAGTAGGCATTGTTTAATAGGGGGAGAGGAGAGGTGGGAAGGGGGAAATCATTGGAATGAGGGGGGGAGTGGGTGAGCCAGAGGTAAGTGGAGCAAGTGGATTGGATGGGCAGTCACAATGATTTGCTTCAGCTAGGAGGTGGAGGCCTCTTTTAAATGGACCAGTCTTTCCACAGTCAGTGAGTGGGGCTGGAAGCTCATTTATTCACTGAGGCCCACGGTAGGCGAGGGCTTGCTGGGCAAATGAGGTGTGCATAAAAGGGTTCTTGAGAGCACCTTTAGTAGTTTTCCTTGTCTTCTGTGATGTTGTAGAGCACTGGAAAAGTGCTGCAGCTGAGTCAAGGGTTAAACCAAGCAGGGCCATTTTACCAGTTAAAGAAGCCTGGTATTTGACTCTGAGGTGCAGCGGGAACCAACCGGTTTTAAAACAGAGACTGCAGAAATGAGTCAGCTTATGTGTCCCTAATACTAGTCTGCAACCTTATTTAGTAGCACTTTCATTCTTTTCAGAGCGGTTTCTGTTCCAGCGCTGTAGATGACTAGCCCATAGTTGATCGTTGACAGTATCGAGTTCTGTGTGACAAGGCTCATGGCTGATGGAGACATAGCTTGCCTGTGGTGCTAGAGTATGGCCAGCTTGATATTTGCTGTTTTGACTACACAATGAATGTGCGATGTGTAGGATAGGATGTCGTCAAGGAGAATGCCTAGGTATTTGAAAGAAGTTACTTGTTCTATCTAGAGTGTCACCTTTCTGACATTAGATGGACAGTGGACTGGATTTTATGTTGGCTTCCGTGCATGCTCAAACAAGATATTGGGGTAGCAGCACTTTCAGAGGTGTGTCAGTGTTGTGGCGAATGAAGGGCACGCTTTAGTAGGTGTGTCCCTCATTCCCCAGTTAGCCAGCATGCCAGCACTGACACAAGTATTATGCAAAGTGCCACCAACTTGAGGGAAATGGGCCACTGCAATCAGAGACAAGTTCGTCATGCAGTGGCACAAATGACATGCCTCCTGTATGTGCCTTTCCTGGTGAAACATTTCAATAAACATGGCAGAGGAGCCACTGCCACACAATCCCAAAAGAAGGCTGACATCGACGGTGCAATCCCCGTGTTGGCATGTCCGCCACCCCCCATGTTGTGTGGCACACTGGGAGCCCACCCCAGTTTGCTGCCGCTCACAGAAAGCTGACCACGTCGGCATGTTCCTGCCCCTGCCCCACCCCCACTGTGTGGCCAACATCACCCCCGAAAGTCATGGGGCACACTGGGAGCTGACCCCTGTGTGCCCAACATTTGTTTTATTTCACCTGTAAAGAAAGAAAACCGTCTTGCGGCACAGTGCCCGTATTTTTTTTTGTACCTGGAAAAAAAGAAAACAGTCCGTTGTCTGAGGTTCCCCCTTCCCCCAACCTGCACCCACCCTCTGTGCACTCCACCTCCCCATATCCCCCCTCACCCCAAACTTACCTCCGGAGGTCCGGCGCTGCAATCTTCAGTGGAGTGGGAACACGTCTGCACTCTTCAAAGCTGAACGGCAAAATGAAGAAATGTCGGTAAGCTGTCCAATGGCATAAATGGGGGGGGGGGTCAACTTAGGTGGATATCTCAGCCATTTTTTGGAATTTTGGCTCCAAAGTTTCAACTTGGAGTTCTAGTGACCCCACCTCATGAACACATGCACTATCATCTTGTTATTTGATTCCGAAAGGTAATTTCATGGTTACTACGTGGAATGTCCTTTCCAGACCGATTAACGAAACGACAGTGCCACTGTTCATGAGGTGGGGTCCCAAAAAGCCTATGTTGTAAATTTAGTGAAAAAATTTCAAAAAATTACTGTTATGAGCGTGCATTGCGCAAATTCCATGCACGCACATATCTTCGACAATTTTTAATATTTTCACTCCAGATTTTCAACATTTCCATGGTTTCACACCTCCTTATGAACTGTACAGCTGTCATTTTTGACATTCTTCCCTAAATGTGTTTTCGCACACGTGGCACACAATGGCACAGTCACTGTGGGAAATCGATGTTCAGAATAGATTAAGAAAATTACAGGAACGGTTGTTGAGCAGAGGTCCCAAAATGCCTATGTTGAAAATCTGGTTAAAAAAATCCCCCAAATAATTGTGTTACGGACGTGCATTGCACAGTTTCTACGCATGCTCGTGACTTCACCAGTTTTTCATACTTTCACTCCAGATTTTCAACATTGCCATTTTCTTACACCTCCTCATGAACAATACAGCTGTCATTTTTCAGATCCTGCCCGAAATGTGTTTTCGCACCTGTTGCGCCAAATGGCGCAGTCACTGTGCAAAATCACTGTTAGGCTAACGAACTGATAGTGCCACTGTTCATGAGGTGGGGTCACAAAAAGCCCATGTTGAAAATGTGGAGTGAAAATACCAACAAACGCCTGGGGTGTTAGGGTTTCCAACTGTAATGCCCCACCCTGTAGAGACTGACAAGCATTGGGGTGTGACTTGGAATTGTCGGCTGTAATGCTTACACCATTCCACCCCCACCCTGCAGCCAGTAACAGACATTGAGGTGTGTCTTGGACTCTTTGACCCCAAAGTTCACCACATTCTCCTATACTGCACCCATCTCAGCATATTTCCTTATGAAATGTGTTGAGTGTAAAGCCCAAAGACCCCAAGGCACAACGTGACAGTTGTCCATGTCTGCAGCGTAGGGTGAGAAGAAATGGCATGAGTGTTCTGGCCGACAACCCAAAGGCACACCCCAATGCCTGTCAGTCTCTGCAGGTTGGGGGTGGGGTTGGTGTCAGTTCAGTACTTCACTGCCATTCCTATTATGCATCTCTCTAACTCGTGCACTACCAATGCCAATGCCAGCAAGACAACATTCGGCATTGACAAATGCTTGTCTCTTATTGTGGGGCATTGTTAAGTATATAACTTTTGTCTTTTTGTAGTTTAGAAGGAGTCTGTGAAGTGAAAACCAATTCTCAAGTTACTTGAAGCTATTCTGCACAGCAGTTGTAATATCAGCGTGATGATTACCTGGTACGAAGATCATGGCATCGTCAGAGCATAGCTGCAAGTCGACTGGGCAAATGGAAGGAAGAGTGTTTGTAAATAGGCTGAATAGCACCGGGCTGAGAACAGACCCTTGAGGGACCCCCAAGGATACGTCCCTGGGATTAGACACAGCTGCACTTATTTTTGCTCTCTGAGATCTGTTGGACAGGTAGCTACAGAACCAGGAGACAGTGTCTTGCAACAAGCCTAGCATCAGGAGGTTGTTAAGTAGGATCTTGTGGTTCACAGTATCAAATGCCTTGGTGAGGTCAATAAAGACTGACCCCACCAACTTACCAGTGCCTAGGGCATCACATAATTGGGAAGTGAAGACTATAAGGGCTGTTAAGGTGCTATGGTTTCTGTGAAAGCCATGTTGTTGGGGGCAGAGCAAATTGTATTTGTTAAGGTGCTCAGTAAGCTGATCAGAAATGATCCTTTCAAGGGCTTTGGGGGGGTAGTATAGGAATTGGCCGCTAATTGCCCAGGTTGGCTCTATCCCCTGGGGTAACGAGGACTGTTTTCAATTTATCAGGGAATACCCCTGTTCTTAAAGATATGTTGAATAGCTTAGTGAGAGGAAGGTCTAGTTCATCCAGGGTGAGGGTTACAAGCTTCATTCATATCTATCATGTCACTCACCATCCTGGTTTTGCCAAGGACCCTCGTGATGTATTTAATGGTTTGAGTCCTTGTAATTTGTCTGAAATAGAATAGGGATTGACCCAGGTTTTGAGTGGGGAGCAGTTTAAGGGGGGATCATACTGTTGGGTGAGGTTTTTAAGTAATCTGAGGGTAGAACTGAGCTTAAGTCCATAAATGTGTTATTAAAGGCATTTGCTATGTCCTTTGGCTCATGCAGAGGGCTTGATGTAGTGACTATGAGGTCTGGTGGGGTTCTGGAATCCCCGCCAGTCAAAGATTTAATGAAATTCCAGAATTCCTTCCCATTGCCCCAGCTTGTTTTCTATCAGCTCTTTGTTGTAGATTGTTTTCACATTCATCGCCAGTTTAGAACATCTGTTTCTGGCTGCTTTGTATGCCATATAGTCAGATTGTGTTCCGGTCGCTTTAGCCTTATGCCAGAGGTTGTCTGGTAGGTTTAGTTGCTACATTAGGGAGCCCGTGAGCCAGGGGGTTGTAGTGCCTTTGAGTTTAGATTTTTTTGTAGGGGGTAAATAGGTCACAAGCTTTGGTAAATGTTGTAGTGAAATAGTCAAGGGCCTTGTTGGCAAAATCTGGGACATCTCTGGGGGACCAATCACAGTTCATTACATACTGTCTGAAATACTCTAGCTGCCCCTTTCTTAAAGATCACTGTTTAGTGAGCTTAGGGGCATGTTCTAGTCCCTGGTTTGACTAAGAGCAGATGATTGTTGAGTGGTCACATAGAGAGTCCGGGAGGACAGACACATTTGTTATGTGTTCGGGACTGTTGGTAAGAAGCTAATCTATGAGGGTGCTGGTCCCTGTGTGGTAGTTCATCCTGGTTGCTTGGGAGACCAGCTACGTGAGGCACAGGTTGTTTATTTTGTCTTTGATGGCAACAGTGTCCTGTGCTAACCAGTTGGTATTAAAGTCACCTAGGATCACCTGTTTCCAGTTCTGCCTGATTTGGTTAAGGTGTTCAAAAAACTGTTCCAGGCCTGGTCCTTGCTTTTCTGGTGGTATACAGACTGTGGAGAGCAGCAAATGTTTTATTCTGATGTCCGACTGTAAGCTTGATGGAGATAATTTGGGCTTCACTTGTGTTGTTACTGTTAGCTAGTATCTGGCTTTTGATGTCATTTCTTAGATAAATCAGGAAACCACCCCCATGCCTGGTTAACCTATCCATACAGAAGATGTTATAGTCATACAGGAAAACTGCGGCATCAGTTATTTTGAGGGAGAGCCAAGTTTCTGTGAGAGTGATAATGTCAGGATTGTGTTGGGCAGCCCAAGCCTGGAGCTGTGGGAGTTTTAGTAGCAGGCTACAGATATTGATAGAGGCAATTTTAAGGTAAACTTGAGGCTGATTAATCGCTGGTCCAGTAGGGCTAGGGTTAGGGTGTACATTCCCAGAGAGTAAAAGAAGGACGATAACTAGCTTTTTAGGCAATGTTTCCAGTATTCCCTCAGTCTACGAATGTATCTGCACTTTCGGGGCTTGAGCATTAATGCCCTAGTTCTAGAGGGGTGTATCCAGAGTATTATAGTTACAGGTGCTAGTGTAGTGGTAGGTGGCCAGCCCTGCTGTGAAGAGGGGTTGCTCATAGTTCGACCGTAGCATTGATCATTCAGTTCCCCCATTGTACCAAAAGGCTGACCTAATGGAGCGCATACTTTTGGTTGGTCAAGAAGGGGTGCTATCCTTGAAGACGCGTCTTCAACCTCTGTCAAGTTTTGGTAGAAGTATAATTAACAGCACCCACAAGAACTTATAAGTATCCAGGGTCGCTGGTGTTCTACCCGGGTACATTTTGGGTGAGGGGGTATCTGTCACTTTAAGATAGAGAGAGAAGGCACCTTCGCTACTGGTTTGAGCGGTGCTCAGATTAGGGAAAGTGCATTTAAAGAGTGTCGGGGTGGGGAAAGATGGGTGGGAGAAAATCCAAATGCAGTTTCAAATACAGTAGTTTCAGCTACCGAGTAGAGCAGGAGAAGGCAGTAAAAAGTGGGCTAGGTGAGGAGTCAATAGAGATGGCAGAGGCTGAGGAATCGTCCAATCACTGGCTCCGGTGTGGAGAAGAGGGCCAGTCAAATTCGCAGCTTTGAATGCTGCTGCATACCTTGTTCTCCGGTGTCAGTTTGCAGGCAGATCACAGTCAGCTGCAGGAGAGTCGAAAAGCCACACTGCGAGCAGGGAGGCATCGTCCAGTCAAGGGGAGATATCTGAAAGGGAAGAGCAGGAGAGAGGTTAGGGGATTAAATGTAGCCTGAGGTGCAGCCCACAGCTAAATCGGTGGGTGGAACAGGTAAGTAAACAAGGGGCAGGGTAGTGATAGCAGTGAGGGTGAGGAGAAAGAAACAAAAGAGGTTAACTTACTGAGGGCAGACAGTGCTTCCATGCCTGGGAGTAGTTAGCCCAAAGATTAGGTAGTTGGGGAGGGGGGGGTGGACTGGGGAGGGAGAGAGAGAGAGTGGGAGAGGGATAGAGAGCAAGTGCAGGCAGAGAGGGTGGAAGGGTTCAGCAAAGGCAGAGCGGAGCCCTAAGTCTGGCATCAGTAACAACAGTTTATACAGATAGTAATTCAGCTAGGCTAGTAACAAAAAAACAGAACATAGCGATTCAAACAAAATGCGCAAATATTCAAATGCAGTTTCAAATACAGTAGTTTTAGCTACTGTGTAAAGCAGAAGAAGGCAGTAAAGAGTGAGCTAGGCGAGGAGCCAATAGAGATGGCAGAGGCTGAAGAATCGTCCAATCACTGACTCCGGTATGGAGAGGAGGGCCAGTCAGATTCACAGTTCTGAATTCTGCTGCATACCTTGTTCTCCAGTGTCGGCTTGCAGGAGGATCACGGTCGGTGGAAGGAAAGCTGAAAGCCACATGGCGATTAGGGAGGCGTCACCCAGTCAAGGGCAGAGATCTGAAAGTGAAGAGCAGGAGAGATGTTAGGGGATTAAATGTGGCCTGAGGTACGGCCCACAGCTAAATCAGTGTGTGGGACAGGCAAGTAGACAAAGGGCAGGTTAGTGATAGCAGTGGGGGTGGGAGGAAAGAAAAAAAGGATTAAGTTGTTGACAGCAGACAGCACTTCCATTCCTGGGAATAGTTAGCCCAAAGATGAGATTGTTGGGGGAGCGGGGAGCGGGGGTTGCAATTACCCTGATTAAAAAGAAACCTTATAAAAGAGAGGAGAGAGGTGAAAAGCCAGCCAGACCGATAGAAGGACTGAAAGTGGGAGCAAGGAGGGTCCTGAGCTAATGAAATCACTGCAAGGAGCTGGTTTGCAGCAAAGGAACTGGGTCCTGCATTTCTCCGCAGGGGACTTGGACTTCAGCCTCGGTGGATATGGGAAATTGACACAGACACTAAGGAATCCTTCACAAAAGAGCTGAAATTGAGGTGAAATGAACTGGGTCAAGACTACTGACACTGGAGGTGCTGGGAACTTGATCTTGGACTACTGACGCTGGAGGTGCTGGGGACTTGGACTTGAACTTGGTGACTTGGACTTGAACTTGGTGGCTATAGTTATTAATTCTTGATGCCTATGGTTTGCACATGCTTTATTATTTCTAAAAAGTCTTGACCGTGGGTTGGGGCTAAGGAGGGGGTGAGGGTTGGGGCCCAAAAATACATAAGGGTGATTTTAGGACTGTATCTAATATATCTAAGTATCATGGAAGAAATGGGAGGGCAGCACAGAGGAAGGGGCAACCAAGGAAGGGGGATCTTTGGCAGGGTGGTGGGGTGCAGTGGCTGTGGAACGGCTATGATCCTAAATTGGGCTTGGAGGATGGGGGGCTGTATGATGTGTAAGAAATTCACTCAGCTGAGGGAGGAAGTGGTGAGACTAAGGTGGGACTTAAATGGAGGTGGGAAGCTGTGTAAAGGGGTTAGAGAGACAGGGACGGTATAAGCTAAGGAAGGAGTGGGAAGGGCTGAGTGGATTTACTGGAGGATCAGATACACTGTTCCGGAAGTCAAGGGTTTGGGAGGGAGAGGATGGAAGGGGATCCAGAGAGGATAGACCGGAGGTGGTAACAGACAGCATCAAGTCCAGATTTGGGACAGGGATGCCCGAGACAGGAGGAAAGGGTTCAGTGGGAACTGACAGCAGGAAGTCTAGAGGTACAAAAATGATGACTGTAGCTAGAGAAAATGGGTCAGCCAGGGATCAGGAGGAGTGGAAGACAGCAGGCACAGAAAAAGGCAGACGGATTCCCAGTATGAAGGACAACACAGGCATAGGTGAAATGGACCAGAGGGCAGAAGTAACAAATAGTTTTGCCCCCCTAGGTATTTTAGTCGAGGACATTGGAGAGGAAGGGGTCCATCAGGGGCCATCAGAGAAGGGGTGCAGAGCGGCTGGGGACATGGGAAGTCTCAGGGTGCAGTGGAATGGGGAGGAGGGGGCAGGCACATTGCATGCAGGGGAAGGGGTGGAGGAGGGGACGGGCACATTAGGGAGACACCAGAGGGTGGCATTAGGGGAACTGTGGCATAGGAAAAGGGGCAGGAAGGAGGCACTGGAATTGCTGGTGTTGAGCTCCTGAGATGCTGTAAATAAACGGAAGGAACCCTGCAGGGCAGGAGTTTCAGTAGGAGGGTGGGGCATGCACCGGGCAGGGTGCAGGAGAGGGGAAATAAGCAGACTGGGCAGGTGGTGAGGAGGAAGACTTCCCCAAGTGGGGTACGATGCTCAAAACCTTCTACAAAGGTGGGCATGACAGTAACAGTTGGAGTGGGATCAAGCACAGTTGGCACAATCTCGCACAGTGATGCAGACGGGGAAAGCCAGGAGCATATGGGGGGGGGTCAGGTGAAGCTGGCTCTTGCTCAAGCAGTGATGCAGGAGGGGTTTGCAGGGATGAAGAAAGCCAGGTGGAAGTACAAGGGATGAAGAGGTACAGGAGGGGGGAGTCTGAAGAAAGGCTAAAAGGAGAGTGTGAAGAGGGACAGATGCTGGGTGTGGGTAAAAATCAGGATAGGTTAGGTGATAGGGAACAAAAGATGAGCAGGGGCTGAAACCAAGTCAGGATGGAACATGAGGAGAAGTGCAAAGGGATCCAAACCCCACGACACAAAGCTAGAGGCCAAAAGGATGCCCAGGAAGCAGGGGGCAGTGGGGTGGCACTCTTGGGGGACTCAATAATTAAGGGGCTAAATTGGGGAAGGAAGGGAGCAAAAAACAATGCAGTATGAGTACAGTGCATGCCATTGATGATGGCGCTGGAGGTAAGGCATCATATTCCTTCCTGGGGTAAGCAGCAGGATGAAAGGACACATCTGGTGTTTCACCTGGGCACAAATGACTTGGAGGGGAACAGTCTGATGGAGGTACAGGCAAGGTTCGAGGAACTTGCTAGGTTCTGTAGGAGCAACACTGTTTTTCCTTCCAGTTCCTTCTCTGAGTTGTTGCCAGTACCAAGAGCGAGCACACCCAGAAAGGAGAAGATAAGGGCATTCAACAATTGGCGACAAGGTTGGTTCAGTCGAATGGGGTTTGGCTGGATAGGTGACTGGGGCTCAACATGGGAGGAGGAGGGGCTGTCTGCCCAAGACAGGCTGCACCTGAACTCTTCAGGGGCAGCTGCACTAAAGAGTAAACTGGGGGACTTCATGGCAAGGAAGTTCAATTTAAACTAAATAAGGGGGGAGTGGCTAAGGACAGGGCCATCCTTACATGAGGCAGAGCAGAGAGGCTATCAGCCTCCCACCCAAGTCACAACACTCATCAAGAGAACACTTAGCAGGGAAGGTCAGGATGGGGTTACTTGTTGGAGGGCTTTGGTTGCAAATGCCAGGAGACTGGGGAACAACATGGGAGAACTGGAGGCCACCATGATGGAAGAGAACCTAGACATTGTAGCAGTGAGTGAGACTTGGTGGAACGAGCACCACGCCTGGAAGACGGTGATCCCAGGGTATCATTTGCTTAGGAAAGATCAGAGGGGGGAGGGGTGGCATTATATGTCAGGGAAGGGATTGGGGCCATGGAAGGGCAGGATGTGGAGGGGGAAACAGAGATAATGTGGATCACCCTAGACAGGAGACGGGGGAAAACCTGTGTGTTGGGGTAGTCTATATGCCTCCTATGCAGGGGGAGGAAGGGGACAGACACTTTGTAGAATCAGTAGCGAAGATGGCATGGAAAAGGGAAATTGTGCTAGTTGGGGACTTAAACCTTTCGGACATCAACTGGGAGGCCCAGACAGCAACCTTCACAAGGAGCAGGGGCATCTTAGAGGCTCTTCAGGGCATATTCCTGCAGCAAAGGGTCAGTGAGCCCACTGGGGGTGTAAACCTGTTGGATGTGTTCCTCACAAATGGGGATAGTGTGGAGGAGGTGGAGGTGGGGGATGAGCTTGGCACCAGTGACCACAGGGCTGTTAGGTTCAGGGTGAGAGTGGGCAGGGAGAGGGTTAGGATGTGAACCAAGGTAATGGATTTCAGAAAGGCTGACTTTCATGGAATGAGGAAGGTAGTTAGGGAAGAAATGTTGAGGATAGGGGATGTGCAGGGGGTGGAGGAATTATGGGCAGCCATCAAGAGAGGGGTATTTAAAGCCATGGACTCATGTATAAGAAGGGTAAGAAAGAATAGAAGACAGAAAAGACCTCTATGATTCACTAGAGAGGTGGCGTTAGGAGTCAAAGAGAAGACTAGAGCATTCAAGAGGTACAGGAGGACACAAAAGGATGAGGACAGGGAAACCTACAGGGAAAAAAGAAAGGTGGCTGGGCAAAAGATAAGGAGAGCTAAGGAGGCCACTGAGGAGAGGATAGCGAAGCAGGCAAGGAGGAGGGACAAAACCTTCTTTAGGTATATTGGAGAAAGGAGGTGGGCACAGCATGGGATTGGAAGGATAAGGGGGGAAAGTGGAACAATACTGGAAGGGGACTTTGAAAAGGCAGAGGCATTAAATAGCTATTTTACCTCAATCTTCATGGAGGAAAGAGAGGGTAGGGGACCAGGACGGGTTGGGGAGGGTGACAGCCACAGGCTGGTGAGTGTGGCAGAATTCACAGCTGAAGGAGTAAGGGAAGAGCTGGGTAGACTTAGGGTGGACAAGGCAATGGCCCCTGATGGAATACACCCAAGGGTTCTCAAGGAGGTGAAGGCTGAACTGGCGCCACATTTGGCAAGGCTGTTTAACTTGTCCTTGGTCACAGGAGTGGTGCCAACAGACTGGAAGAGGGCAGAGGTGGTCGCACTACATAAGGGGGGGGCGGAAGGACGAGGTTAAATACTATCATCCTATTAGTCCTACCTCGGTGGTGAGGAAGGTAATGGAAACACTACTTAAGATCAGGTTGATAGAATACTCGGAGATGAATGGCATGCAGGTAGCATGGCTTCACCAAGGGAAGGTCCTGTCAGACTAACCTGATAGAGTTTTCGATGGGGTGACACAGATAGTGGACCAGGGAGGACCAGTGGACGTAGCCTATCTGGATTTCAATAAAGCCTTCAACACCTTTCCACGTGGTGGAATTATGCATAAGCTGGACAGACTAGGGGTGGACCACAGGATCACCAGGTGGGTGGAAAACTGGTTAAAGGAAAGGAGTCAGATGGTGGTGGTAAATGGGACACATTCCAGGGAACAGGTGGTGACCAGTGGGGTGCCACAGGGGTCAGTGCTAGGACCAATACTCTTTAACATCTATGTTAGTGACCTAGCGGAGGGTCTGAGGGATAGGTGTGCCTGTTCTCAGATCATACAAAAGTCTGCAATAGGGTGGATTCACCTAGTAGGGTGCAATCTATGAGGCAGGACCTGGAGAGGCTGAAGAGGTGGTCTGACACCTGGAAATTGAAGTTTAATGCACAAAAGTGCTCGCTGATGCACCTGGGAAGGAGGAATAGGAGGGAAACTTACTCCCTTGGGGGGGTGGTGATTAAGAAGAAGGAAACAGAAAGGGACCTTGGGATTATGGTATCGCGTGACCTCAAGGTGGGCAGCCAGTGTAGCAGGGTGGTGGGAAAGGCAAATGGAATGTTGGCCTGCATTGCAAGGGGTTTTAATAGCAGGAAGAGGGAAGTGCTAATGCCATTATACAGAACCATGGTCAGGCCGCATCTAGAGTATGGGGTGCAGTTCTGGAGGCCTCACCTATGAAGAGATGTTGAGTTGATGGAGAGGGTACAGAGAAGGGCAACCAAAATGGTACGAGGGATGCAGGATGTACCCTATGAGAGAAGATTGAGAGGGCTGAATTTGTACCCTCTGGAGACTAGGAGGGAGAGGGGGGACATGATTGAGACCTTTAAGCATCTGAAGGGAATAAATAAGGTGGAGGGTAACAGCTTGTTCAAATTGAAGAAGGGAGCGAACTCGAGGGGACATAGCCTCAAACTGGAAGGTGGGCAATACAGAGGTTATGTCAGGGGCAGTTTTTAATGGAGAGGGTGGTGGAGGCCTGGAACAAGCTGCTGGAGGAGGTAGTGGCAGCTGAAACAGTGGAGGGGCTCAAGAGGGCTTGGGATAGATTTAAGGGGTTGGGAAAAGAGGGTGGAAGCATAACAGAAGGGGGTAGGTAGTAGGGTTGTCAGAACCGTCTGAAGTTCTGGGTTCTAGTTCTAGTCTAGAACTTTTGAAAAAGTTCTAGTGTTCTAATCTTTTTTAGAACTTTTTAGAACTCGAACCCTATTTTTTTATTGTGCTGCCAGTAACGAAGATAGTAATAAAATACATGTAAAGGAAAAACTGTTCAAAATAAGGGAGAGAGAAATTATCTTGTGTGACATTGATAGGAATACAACTAGGTTTATCTATAGTTTCTTCTGTTTGCTAAAGTCAGCAACTAATACGTAACAGGCCCACCCACCCACCCACCCATATGTTAAAAGTTTTCCTGCTGCAGCTGCATCATAGTTCCTCAGTGAAAGAAAGAGCACATTAGCCATTTATGTACTCAGCTATATATACTCATTGTCATGAATTAGGAGAAAAATAACTGATATTACCTAATTTCAGCTATTTGCTGCTTTCTGTTTAAATGAGTGAATCAAAAGTTGCTATGTTTAAAAGAAAGCTTTTATAACAAAGTCAAGCCAAGTACTACAGCAGCAACATGTGGAACTGTTACAAAACATATTATGTCATAACATATTCAGTCAAGACATTGGAAAAAAAAAATATTTGCAGAAACCACAAGAAGCTGCTCCAAACCTAAGTTGTGCTTGTGAAAAGCTGAGCACCAAGAACAAAAAGACACAAGCACCAACACTTCCAAAATATATACTGTATTGTAGTTTTTAACTGATAGCATCACAGTACAGAAGGCATACAGGACAAAACAGTTTAAACAGACAAACCTTTTGTCTGTTTTAAGCTATTTTAATCCCTACATCTTCTATACTATGTTCTTATCAGTCACTTTTCTTCACTATATTTAAAGTGTTAATGCTAATCTTGATATTAATAAAATATACTATGTCATTGTTGCTGGCAAATACATCTCAATTTTCTAGGTAATGCATACATATAACATTTTGTTGGCAAATTGAAGTAATACATACAAAAAATTCTAAGATGATGCATTTTGCAGCTGATACTTCAATAAAATCTGTATTTCAGTCACATAAATAAAAAGTGGTTTCTCACCACATACTAACTTAAGGAACATTTAATGTAGCTGCAGCAGTTGGCATGTGATGTTTTAAGGGACAGCGTCTGTCAACCCCATTATGTATCAAATTATCACTACTTATAAAGCAAAAACACTATGATCGTCACATTCTGTGAAAACTGCTGATGCAGATTTTCTTTTATTTCTGATTCCTTTATTCTTTTTAAAGGGACAGGACAATTGTGCTAGAGTGGCAGCAGTTTGCAATGTATTTAATAAGAATATATATTATGTGTGCAGTAGGTTCGGTCTGTCATCATTTTTCCTCACCATCCCCAGCTGATCGCAATCTGTAAATGAAAGAACTAAAACAACACCACCTTTCACCCCATCACCCATTCCACTTTTCTTCCACCACCCTCATCTGTGCAGTAGCACCATGCCACCCTTACACCCATGTTAAAACCAACCCACAACCCTCACCCATGTACTAGCATCCATTTTCGTTTATGGCTAACATTTCTGTAATTGAAAAATAATAAACAGCTACCAATTAGAACTCATTGTTTTGTCCTCTTTAAAATTGAAAAATAGACTGTCTCCTGTCCCAGCCCATGCTGATGCACCACAAAGTCACAGAAGGTAAATCCAAAAATATATGTTTGCACTTTAACTATAAATAATATGATACAGAAAGGATTGGCGTGACAGTGTCCCTTTTATGCCAAATTTGGCCCTGTTCCCACTGATGTTAAATTGCCCTGTATATAAAACTTGTTGACTTTAGTTTAGACCCTAGCTACAAAGCAGTTTGCCATGAAATGGTGAAAGTTTTGAGGTATATAGTCAAGGTAGTAGATCGAGAAAGGAGAGAGGCGACAACCAAAGTCATCACAGTCTGTAAAGTTTCCTTTTGGTGCAGAGAGACTCAGTCCCACACAGTATTTACCAGCCACCACCATCTGAGTTGTCATCATCACCATCAACATCCACAACATCAATCACTTCAGGATCAGTTTGTATACTCTTGTAGGGATCTGAAAATCTTGACTTATTAACTTTAATAAAAGTTAACGTGTGTACATTTTCTGGCAGCAACCTATTTCTGGTGTCTGTCACAATATTGCCAACTGTACTAAACATGCGTTCTGAAGAGACACTTGTTGCAGGACAACCAAGATATTTACAGGCTTCATCATACAGCTCTGTCCAAATTGACTTTTGATCTCTAGTATTCAAAAGGGCATGCATCAATAGGAATAGGCAGTTCTTGCAGGTAACTATCTACCATGTTGGACAGAGACCGCTCAGAAGAGGATTCAGCAGAAGCAGCTGGTATGGCAGCAATTTGGGAAAGGTTTTGCCACAGATTTAGCTTGTTACTAAGGGCCGAAGAAGTGGCACTTGTGGAACAACTACTGTTAATGTTTGGTGACTTTTCCAGTTCTGTATCCCTTTGTGAAGATGAACCTGCATGTTGGTGATGACAACCTGATGGTACTATGCGTGTCTGTGTTTGACTCCTGTGAGTGCTGCAGCTCATCTAGCAACATACATTTGTACTGCTCTATATCATCTGTTTTTGGAAGATGTATAGCCTTGAACCTGGGATCTAAAGAGTTGCAAGGATGTAGTGTCTTGATTTACGTCATTGCAACTAATTTGTCATTGGTTTTGGAAGCTAGCTCATTCTCTTCTGAGATTCTCATGATATAGGCGACATGTTGTCTGCGCTTCAGATCTGTCTTTTCTATTTGTAGATTTAGAACACTAAGATGATGTGAAATGAGCATTATGGGTGGGATAACCTGACTCACAGATGCACCTTCAGAGACATGTCCCTTGTAGCTGTCTCAAAGGAGCTAGGATACAGCTACACTGTCTCCATTAATTTCCACTGCAGCACAGACAGCATAATGCCATCTCCAATAATGTAACTGGAGCAGTACTCATGTACAGCTTTGCTTTTTGGCTCCAAGAGGCACTGCAGCATATAAAGCGTTGAGTTCCAACGAGTGGAAACATTTTGAATCAGCTTTTGCTGGGGCAGCTTGTGTTTTTTTTGCAGTTCGGTCAATGTCCGTATTGCCTTGGTTGAATGTGAAAAGTGAGTCACAATTTTTTTGCAAACAGCAATCATACCATCCACTTGTGTTTCGTTGCTGAGAAATCCCGTGACAATTAAGTGTAAGCAATGTGCAAAGCAAGAAGCATGCAGAAATCCTCCATCCTGTATTGCTTTTAAGATGTTGGCTCCATTGTCACTTACTATGAAGCCACATTTTAGACCGTGATAATAAACCCATTCTTCAAGGAGGTCATTTAGTTCCTGCAAGATGTTTGCAGCAGTATGACTTGCCCAAACTTCTACTATTGCAGCAGCGCCACATCTTTTGGGGTGTCTTTGTTTTGAAGAAGCACAAGAAAACGTGACCCAATGAGCGGTAAGGGACATGTAATCTATGTTTTGAGTGCTGGTCCACATATCTGTTGTGACATTAATAACCCACCCTCTGCAGTTTTAAGTGCAAGCATCACTGTAAGCTTTTAAAGCCTGATAAATGTTTGGTATTTCAACATAGGAAAAGTACCTTCGATGAGGAACATTATACGAGGCTCTGCTAATGTCATGAGCTCCCTAAAATCCTCATGATCTACCAAAGAGTATGGGAGAAGGGCTCCGGCTAACAGTTCCTGAATTGGTGATTAAGATGAAGGTCTTTGGATGATTTCTAGTAAAGGTATTCTTCCTTTCAAATGCTAAGACAGTGTTAGCTGTTTCAACATCTCCTGCTGGTTTATTATACACCGTGCTTCGATGGGCAGATGGGCAGCAGAGATGGTGGACTAGGACTTCAATTCAGTGCCATCACTGGATGTGCAACTGGTACTAATGGTGCTGGCATTGGTGGTAACAGTGATCCTAGGGCTGGCAGTGGTTCTGCCGCATCAAGTTCAGACAATTCAGTATCCATTTCAGATTCTGACCCTTCTCACGCGTGCGGTCTGGAAGATGGAGGACATGAGTTTTGGTTTTGGATGATCAAGCAAAACCGAATGCTTTTCAGATGGCGTTTAAGAGCTGTAGTGCCAAGGCATGACACAACTTTACCACGGCTTACACTCTGTTTACACAGGGAACAAATTGCTCTGCATGGATCAGTTTTACTGACTGAGAAATAATTCCACACCTCAGATGTGACAGATTTTGTTCGAGGGCTAGGAAGATAGCTAAAGACTGTTTGTGTCTTTTCACCTGTCCTAACAGAACCTGGGACATGCTCCTTGGTGCTAGAAGAGTGGACAGAAGACTCTGATGGATTTTCATTGCTGGCCAGCACAGAAGTGGTGGATTCAATGGATATGTCCTTTTCATTGCCAACAGTGCTGGATGTATTTGCAAGTCGCTACCTGATTCATTGTCAGCAGACTTGCTCATTTCACTTTGTTGAGGAAATGAGGATTTGTCAGAGACACAATAGTGTGGGACTGAGACAAAAAGCTACTGTCTGAGTCAGAGAGGACTCACTGTCACTTGCATTAGTGCTGCTAGTCACAGGGATCTTAGCGGCATGAATGGCATACCTTATGGTGCCTCTCCGTGTGACCCCAGCAGCAGCTGTACAGGTTTCTTAAAGGTCCCCTTTGCCACACTTCACTGTTGCTCTTTTGCTGTTTGTTGAAATTTTATCATGCGGAAACATTTTGGTTATTTCTGTTAGCACCAGGATTACCACTAACCCAACACCTGCTCCAACACCAGCACTATATGCTTCATCTATGTTGGTGTCAGCCATAAACAGACAGTAAGTACCAGTACTACCAGTCCAGTATACTGCAGTGAACACACAACACCAAACAATTCCTGTGTAACAAAAGCAATGTGATCTGTAATCGCTGGCTACAACTCCAAAATGTTATTTTGGTTGTGTGACACTGTGATACGTGGACTGAAAGTAATTGAAGAATATGACAGTTTGCAACTAAGGATCCCAGGTTCAAGGCTTACAGAATGATTGGGCTGCTGGGCATAGGCATACACATAGCAATCAAAGGGCACACAGCAGCAGGGTGATGGGCTGACCACAGGAGACAGTCACGACACGCAAACCAGGAATGAGAATTATATTTCTATGTTTTCCGCCATGTAAGGGCACACACACACAACTGGCCACTGGCTTCTCGCAACACACACACTGGGTAGGGTACAGTGTAGTCAAGGCAATAACAGCAGCAGGGTGATGGGCTGACTGACCACAGGAGACCCAGTCACATCATAAACCAGGGAATGAGAATTATATTTCTACGTTTCTGTCATGTAAGGTTAATGCACCACACAACTGGCCACTGGGCTTCTCTCGTGTCACACACACACTGCGTAGGGGTACAGTGCAGTCAAAGGGCACACAGCAGCAGGGTGATGGGCTGACCACCACCACACGACACGGAGGTGCTACACGCAAAACCAGGGAATGAGAATTATATTTCTACGCTTGTCATGTAAGGTTAATGCCACCACACAACTGGCCACTGGGCTTCTCTCTGTAACACACACACTGGGTAGGGTACAATCACTTTTACACTGGCTTCTCTCTGTGACACACACACACTAGGGTTCAGAAAGATTTATTTGCCTTTTTGCCCCCCCACGCTTTCTGTCATGTAAGGTTAATGCCACCACACAACTGGCCACTGGGCTTCTCTGTAAACACACACTGGGTAGGGTACAGTATGCACACACTGGGCTTCTCTCTGTGACACACACACACACACACACACACACACACACACACACACACACACACACACACTAGGGTTCAGAAACTTCAGAAAGATTTATTTGCCTTTTTTACCCCCCACGCTTCTGTCATGTAAGGTTAATGCCACCACACAATCCGGCCACTGGGCTTCTCTCTGTAGCACACACTGGGTAGGGTACAGCACACACACTGGGCTTCTCTCTGTGACACACACACACTAGGGTTCAGAAAGATTTATTTGCCTTTTTGCCCCCTACGTTTCTGTCAATGAGATTAATGCCACACACAACTGGCCACTGGGCTTCTCTCTGTAACACACACTGGGTAGGGTACAGTACAGTGCAGTCAAGGGCACACACTGGGCTTCTCTGTGACACACACACTAGGGTTCAGACTTATTTAGATTTATCAGATTTATTTGCCTTTTTTTGGCCCCCCTTGTATGCTTGTTGCTGGCAGCTGCTGAGTGTGCAGTGTGCTGCAGTTTCAAATAATCACACTTCACAAAGGTTCTTTTCTCTCTGAGTCCTCCTCCAGTCCTCCTCCTGATATTGGTCTCTCATCAATCCCTCCCTATTCCCCCCAGTCCCTTCCCCCAATCTTGATTAATCCCTCCCGAGTCCCGATTCCCTCCTTCTGTCCTGAACCGGCCCCTAGTACTCCCACTCCCGTCTCCCAGTTCCCCGATTTTAGCTTTTTTCTTGTTCTCGCCGGTCTCACAGGAGAAGAAGTGGCCGACTGCTGGACAAAAGTAGCGGACTGCGCTAACCGCTTTTGCTACAGTTTAGTGGGCTGCTGGTGCTGCCTGCTGCTGCTGCCTCTGTCTGCGATGATTCTCAGTCAAATGGCTCCTCCTCGTAGCGCATCTATTTAATACCCCCACAGATCCGCTGCTCGGCGTTGCTTACTCGACCCCATCGTCCTCGTCTTGCGGTGAGATTCGAAACCCTTTTATCGAGCCGCTTAGTGTTCGAAATGTAAGTTAGAACCCTAACACTAGGGATCGAGAGGGTTCAATCTTTCTCCAACTCTGTCTGACAACCCCTAACTGCAACCCCTTTCTTCCCACTAGTGGCCCACACAATATATCAGAATTACCTTCACAGTATACACTTACCCCAGGACTGGTTCCGGCACTGGGACCTCCTGTGAAATAAGATACAGTGCAACAATCACAGTACAGTACTTTAACATAGACAAATACCTCAGGCAGTATAACTTTGCTGAAACAAGCAGCTCTGATTTATTTGGGGATATAACAAGGACAGGGAAATCAGGTTAATTAGCTTATCACTCTAATCATCTACCTATGGCTCTGTGCACAGGCCTATCCCTATCAGTTACTGTCCCTGGGTACCCAAGCCCTAGTGGCTAGTCCAAACCGTGGCAGCTGGTGAGGGGCCCTTTCACCAGAGAAAAGGAAAATTAAACAGTCAGCAGTACAGTAATTCCATTTGGATTTAATGTGGCAATTCAACAGGGAGCGACCCTGAATTAGTACTCACGACCTCCAAATAAGATAGGTCCTTCAATATCAGCAGGGCTACTCTTGAGCTCCAAGAGACTCTTCACACATTTATATGGTAAAAAAAAGAAAGTACTATACCAGGCAGGCTGCTTCTCTATCCCGATCACAATTACTGCACAATACCCGGGAGAACACATAGCAGATTCAGTTCCTGACAGACCGAGTGCAATTCAACAATTTCTCCAGTCTTCTACAGGGTGAGCCTTTTTCTACTCTTCAGAGATCCTTTGATTCTTTTCACAGGATGGATTCAGTCCTAACAAGCAGTTACACAAGCTGCAGACCGGAACTCTGGGCCTTATACACGTTTTTTGACTGAAACTGTGCACTGAAGGAGCACAGGGTTTCTTCCTTCTTCACTCCAGAGCTAAACTGAAACTCCAAACAGACAAAACGGGGCACTTCCTTTGAGTTCCTCCCAGTTCTTGACTGGATTGGCTGTCACACAATAGACTGCTGCTGTTGGTCCAAAAAGGCGCCAAGTCTAAATTACATCTCCCAGAGTCACTGTCTAATACAATCCTCTTGTGGCTGGCTCAGATTATGAGTCCAAGTTCTGATTACGTCCAAGGCACCATTTTAGAGCTAAGCTTACCCCACACTGATTGGTCCAGTTCAGCAGTTCAAAACCAGAATGGGAACTAGGCAGACACAGTTCTGACTGCAAAGAAAGCAGGTTAGACAAACTGTAATTTCATTATTACTGTAAATGATTTCTGGCAAACAGTTACATCTTTCAGATAGGTTCCCTTGCACTCCTAGTGACTGCAAAATGGAGTGAATTGCAGCAGTTCGAGTGGTACTCAAACAGAGAAGCACACAGTCCCCCATACAACTAATTATGTCTGCAAGCAGACAGCTCTTAAAGAGACAGTACCAGGGCTCTAAAAACACTCACTGATAAATGGCTTAAGCCAAACACCATTCAGGCTTGGAGCATTCAAGCAAGCTCCTGGAAGTCTTTAGAGAACCATTTGCAGGGGGTTACACCCTTCCTGGCCTGGGAAAGCGTCGTCCAGCGTCAAGCAAGTACCCCATAAGTTTCAACTGCAACCATATACATATGCATTAGGCTCACACATGTAATCATCAGTCAATATATCATTTACCAAGAACACATTTCTGAAACATTTGCAGTACGTCACTCTTTACACAGTATTACATACACATTGTACCATAACTCAAGTTATTACCTCTTGTACATGAAACCTGAAAAGAGGGCCCTTCCCTATCAGTTACCTTGGAGCTGGATGGGGCAGGGCACCATATAGAAGGGCAACACAAGTAACTTGGAGTTAGCACTGACGCTCAGTTTGGGCAATGAGCTCGGGGACACATACACTCCTTTATGGACAACATTGAGAGGCAAGTCCACAGGCCTCCCAAGAAAATCATAACTGAGGTGCACCACAGGCTTTACAGCTCGACCAGTCTTTCTAGGGGAACTGTTACAGTCTCTGCACTCTGAGCCTCATTTTCAGCATTGTCCTCACTTGTCAGGAGTCTCCATGGGGTAGAGAGACTAGAACTTGGGGCACTTTCAGCTCCAGGAGTTACAGTTTCTGAGTCCACAACATTTGGCTAGCATGGAAACTTTCAGACACTGGCAGTGGACTGTCAGGGCACTCAAAATACTCTTCTTGTTCTGGTGTATCACCAGTCTGCCCCAATCTATCATTTTCCTCCCCTGAAAGCTCAAACAGTTCAACCATGCATAATGATTCCATTTCATCTGATCTGATGCTTTGCACTTCACTTTCTGGGAGCATTGGCTCCAGGGATGAAGCTGGGGGCCTAGACAGTCCAGAAGGCCCAGCTTCGTCTCCAGTATTGACTAGGGGATTGCCCCGAAATAATTGACTCAGTTCGTAAGAAGGATAGTATTCAAAGTCACTCTCACTTTCTTCTGATATGGACTGACAGTCATGCTCAACTAGGACTTGTGCAGGGGACACTTTAACTTTGCTTCTGTAGGTGCAGACTTTCTTGATCTTTCTTAGCAGCTCTAGTCACTGGTCCAGAGGGGCATCTTCTAGGGCTCAGACTCAATTAAGATTTGTCCAATGGGCAGTAAATGATTTCTATGCATTGTTTTTACATCTTTGAATTATTCTCAGGCCTTACTTTGTACACTGGCAGATCATCTAGTTTGCCCACTACAATGTGAGGGAGATGGTGCCATCTGTCAGCAATCTTGTGCTTGCCATGCAGTCCCAGATTTCTTAGCAAGACCTGATCTCCCTCCTGGAGTTCCTGTGCTTTCACCTTTTTATCATACCTTTCTTTGTTGGCCAGATTTCTTTTGGCAGCCATGGTTTGAGCCAGTTGGTACGCATGAGTTAGCTGGGCCTTCATAAAGGGACTGTTTTTGAATTCCTGGATCTCTCTCACAGTTCGCCCCATTGTGGCTTATCTTTTTCCTTGCCAGAGCACTCATTTACTGCCAACCTCTGCCCCTGAACTTCGCTTGATGGGTCACCCTCAGTCACTCGGGTCGTAGCCGCAGCTATTGGTGCAGGTCCCTCCCGAGGTCGTCTTTTCTCAACTCCTCGAATTTCTCTCATTAACTCATCATGGAGGGTGGGGATTCCAGTCGATCTGCCAGGCATAACTGAAGCAACAGCAGTTCTGAGAAGGGGGCAGACTAAGGATCCTGTCCAGCCTGGTTGCGTCCAGTTCAATCGCTGGCAAACTACCTTTTCTGAGGCATTCTTGCAACAATTTTCCAGCCGAGATACATACACAGACAACAACTCCCCTTGGTACTGTTGTGCATCTCTTACTCTCCACCATAGGTCCTCATCAGAATCTGGGCTCCCATACACATTCTCCAGGGCCTCAAGATAGGCTTGTGCAGTCACTTCAGGGTTACTGGCCCTGTGCAGCATGAATGGTAGCCAGGGCAGGACCTCGGAGGCTCTCACTAACCCTCTTTCACTTTTACCGGCCGAGCATTGCCATTCTAGCACTGGGGGCAACATAGTCTCATCCAGGTCTCCCAGTCATCCCCCCCTTGGGGGTGGGAGGGTGCCAGAGAAGATCCTCAACTCGTAAGAGTCGTGACTAATGGCAGGTGCAGAAATAGGAGTCTGTATTGGTTCAGCCACCATTATGGGTACTGAGCGGGAGAGGGTGTTGGGGAGGAACACCCCAGGTGGCAAGAATAGTTTCTTCAAGTCCTCCACAGTTTTCCTTTCCCCAGCAACCATTTAGCAAATTTCTCCTCAAAGTTTCAGATAGTGGTGGGGCTCATTCCCCCAGGTCTTTACTGTCCTTAGTTATCCTCTCCAAGCAGTGAGGGCTCCCTCTGGGTAATGGTCTGTGGCACTTGGAGCTATCTATGGGATCCTTAAACTCTACTAGGGCCAGGAAAGTGTGGGTGAGCAGATTAGCATGCCGACCCACCACCACAGGGTTTTGTAAACCTTCCACCTTGGAAAGTACTCCTGCACAGTGTCCGTATTGATACCCAGGGGATGTCCAGGATAAGCATAGCATTTGGGGAGTCGATCTCCTCCCCAGTACACCACTCCACCAGCCGTGCACAGCCACTTCTGTCGGGTACCCATTTTTTTTCTTAACAGTGGTTCAGTAAATATGGCCACTAGAGGACACACAATCCCAGCGGTGATCCTCCAAGATGTAACCCCAGATGGCGCTATCCCAGGGCTACTACCCCTGCCTGATTTGCCACTAACAGGTTGAGGGCCTGGATCCAATGGCAGGTGCCTCCACCCAGAGGTCAGGGTTTGCAATAGTTAAACTAACTGGTCACAGCCCTCTGGGACACTGCACCCCCTTTCTTCCCACTAGTGGCCCACAATATATCAGAATTACCTTCACAGTATACACACACCCCAGGACTGGTTCCGGCACTGGGACCTCCTGTGAAATAAGATACAGTGCAACAATCACAGTACAGTACTTTTAACATAGACAACAATTTCAGGCAGTATAACTTTGCTGGAAACAAGCAGCTCTGATTTATTTAGGGGATATAACAAGGACAGGGGAAATCAGGTTAATTAGCTTATCACCTAATCATCTACCTATGGCTCTGTGCACAGGCCTATCCCTATCAGTTACCGTCCCTGGGTACCCCAAGCCCTAGTGGCTAGTCCAAACCGTGGCAGCTGGTAGGGCCCTTCACACAGAGAAAAGGAAAATTAAACAGTCAGCAGTACAGTAATTCCATTTGGATTTAATGTGGCAATTCAACAGGAGCGACTCTGAATTAGTACTCACGACCTCCAAATAAGATAGGGTCCTTCAATATCAGCAGGGCTACTCTTGAGCTCCAAGAGACTCTTCACACATTTATATGGTAAAAAAAAGAAAGTACTATACCAGGCAGGCTGCTTCTCTATCCCAATCACAATTACTGCACAATACCCGGGAGAACACATAGCAGATTCAGTTCCTGACAGACCGAGTGCAATTCAACAATTTCTCCAGTCTTCTACAGGGTGAGCCTTTTTCTACTCTTCAGAGATCCTTTGATTCTTTTCACAGGACGGATTCAGTCCTAACAAGCAGTTACACAAGCTGCAGACCGGAACTCTGGGCCTTATACATGTTTTTTGACTGAAACTGTGCACTGAAGGAGCACAGGGTTTCTTCCTTCTTCACTCCAGAGCTAAACTGAAACTCCAAACAGACAAAACCGGGCACTTCCTTTGAGTTCCTCCCAGTTCTTGACTGGATTGGCTGTCACTCACAATAGACTGCTGCTGTTGGTCCAAAAAGGCACCGAAGTCTAAACTACATCTCCCAGAGTCACTGTCTAATACAATCCTCTTGTGGCTGGCTCAGATTATGAGTCCAAGTTCTGATTCGTCCAAGGCACCATTTTAGAGCTAGCTACCCCACACTGATTGGTCCAGTTCAGCAGTTCAAAACCAGAATGGGGAACTAGGCAGACACAGTTCTGACTGCAAAGAAAGCAGGTTAGACAAACTGTAATTTCATTATTACTGTAAATGATTTCTGGCAAACAGTTACATCTTTCAGATAGGTTCCCTTTGCACTCCTAGTGACTGCAAAATGGAGTGAATTAGCAGCAGTTCGAGTGGTACTCAAACAGAGAAGCACACAGTCCCCATACAAACTAATTATGTCTGCAAGCAGACAGCTCTTAAAGAGACAGTACCAGAGGCTCTAAAAACACTCACTGATAAATGGCTTAAACACCAAACACCATTCAGGCTTGGAGCATTCAAGCAAGCTCCTGGAAGTCTTTTGGGAACCCCCATTTGTAGGGGGGTTACAGTTCATTTTGGTAATATGTGACTATGTGACAGGAAGGAGGCAGTCCAGAGGAGGGCAACTAAAATGATGCAGGGTCTGCACCAGAAGACATATGAAGATTAATATGTATAGCCTCGAGGAAAGGCGGGAGAGGGGAGACATGATAGAAACTTTCAAGTATCTCAAGGGAATCAACAAAGTCCAAGAGGGTACCATCTTTCAGAAAAAGAGGCGTGCAAGAACAAGGGGGCACAATTTGAAGATAGAGGGGGGATGGTTCAGAGGTAATGTGAGGAAGTATTTTTTCACTTAGAGAGTTGTAGATGCATGGAATGGCATTCTTGAGGAGGTTGTGGAGTGAAAAACAGCGGTGGAATTCAAGAATGCATGGGACAGTCATAAGGCAATTCTAGTGGGGGGTAGGAGGAAGTAGGCTGCTGGTTAACTAAGATCTTCAGCTTATCCACTAGGTAGGGACATGGGCAGACTGGGTGGGCCAAGCGATCCTTATCTGCCATCAAATTATATGTTTCTGTGCTACTCGATACCCAGAGGCAGTTCCAGTGCATACTGACACAACCCCAAACGTAGCAGCAGAGCTGGCTAACATTTTCAGCAGAGTGGGCATATCTAAAGAGATGATTACTGATCAGGGCAGTAACTTTGGTACTGCATTGCTGAAGGAGTTGTATCAATGACTAGGTATCACTGCCATAAGAAACTCCCCTTATCACCCTCAGATAGACGGCCTCGTTGAGTGTTTTAATCAAACCCTAAAACACATGTTGAAAGGTTTTGTGAAAGAAGGGAAAGATTGGGACCAATACTTACTGTACCTGCCTTTTGCTTAGAGGCAGGTGCCGCAAGCATCAACAGATTTGTCGCCATTTGAAATGTTATATGGTAGACAATCTAGAGGGCTGCTGGATGTAATAAAAGAAGCATGGGAAGAGAACCCCACTCAGAAACAATCTATTACATCTTATATGTGTGCCCTGAGATAGAAGCTGGTAAAATAAGTTGAAATTATCCGCAGTAATCAGGAAGAGGCCCCAAATCAGCAGAAGGCGTATTATGATCATTGGGTAAAAGAAAAGGTTTTTGAGCCAGGTGAAAAGATCTTGCTGCTGTTACCCACTACAGAAAACAAATTGTTAATGAAGGGGCAAGGGCTTTATATGGTGCATAGACTTACTGGCACAGTTAACTATGAAACTGAGACCCCTGACAGGAGAAGTCCTATCAAAATATATCATGCTAACCTCCTAAACAAATGGGTTGAAAAAACACCATAGGCTGCTTTGCTAGTTTTACAAGAAACTGATAAAGAAGATATTGATATAGCTTATGACAGACTGGAACAAATTGTATCTGCTGATGCTGTAAACGTGAATGTTTCCTTAACCTCTGAACAAACCGCAGAAATTCGTAACTTACTAAAGACATTTAACAGCACTTTTACCACAGTGCTAGGCCAAGCAAAAGGGGTCAAATATGGAATAATGACAGGGAATGTTCACCCTATTAGACAAAAGATATACAGATTACCAGAGCAGTTAAGAACTGAGGTGGTTAAGGAAATACAAAATTTGAAAGAGTTGGGTATCATAGAAGAGTTGAAAAGTGCTTGGTCATCACCGATGGTGACGGTACATAAAAAGGAAGGTGTACGAATCAGCCTTGATTTTAGGAAATGTAACTGTCAGAATTTGACAGTTATCCTATGCCCAGAAAAGATGATTTGGTGGACAGATTGGGGAGTGCCAAGTGCATCAGTACCCTTGATCTCACCAAGGATTACTGGCAAATTCCTCTAAGTAAAGAATCCAGAGACAAAACTGCATTTGCCACTCCTATTGGATTGTTCCAGTTCACCACCATACCGTTTGGTTTACATGGTGCACCCACTACATTCCAGCAGTACATGGATGCAATTTTAACTACCCACACTGGTTAGTGTGCTGCTTACCTGGCTAATGTACTGTACAGTCCAGACTGGAAAAGCTACCTAGAACACCTATGGGCAGTTATCCAATCTATCAAAAAGGCAGTTCTGACAATTAATCCTACCAAGTGTGCATTGGGCATGCAGAAGACCAGATATTTGGGTTATATTTTGGGAAATGGAGACATAAAGCCAGAGATTTCTAAGATAGAAGCTGTAGCTAACAGTCCTATGCCTAAAACAAAGAAACATGTCAGGTAATTTTTAGGGGTTGCTTGTTATTATTAGAGATTTGTTCCCAGCTTTGCCCACTTGGCTATTTCCTTCACTGGACTCATCCAGAAGCAAATGATTTGATACCTTTTGATGGCCCAGCATAGATGTAACAAGAAGAACAGAGTGCTCTAGCTTTACTATAGAAACATAGAATTTGACAGCAGATAAGGACCGCTTGGCCCACCTAGTCTGCCCATTTCCCTACCTAACGGATAAGCTGCAGATCCTAATTAACCAACAGCCTACTTCCTCCTACCCCCCCACTAGAATTGCTTTATGTCTGTCCCATGCATTCTTGAATTCCCCACTGTTTTTGACTCTATGACCTCCTCAGGAAGGCTGTTCCATGCATCTACAACCCTCTCTGTGAAGAAATACTTCTCACATTACCTCTGGGACTCCCCTATCTTCAAATTGTACGTCTTGTTCTTGCACATCTCTTTTCTGAAAGATGCCACCCTCTTGGACTTTGTTGATTCCCTTGAGGTATTTGAAAGTTTCTATCATGTCCCCCCTCTCCCTCCTTTCCTCGAGGCTATACATCTTAAGCTCCTTTAGTCTTTCTTCATGTCTTCTGGTGCAGACCCTGCACCATTTTGGTTGCCCTCCTCTGGACAACCTCCACCCTGTCTATCTCTTTGTGGAGATGGGGTCTCCAGAACTGTACACAGTACTCCAGATGTGATCTTACCAACTGTCTGTACAGATGGCCAACAACGTCCTGTTTTCTACTGGTGATGCCTCTCCCTATGCATCCCAGTATCCCCCCAGCCCTCCTGACTGCCTTCTCACATTGCTGGCCTAACTTTAGGTCATCTGATATGACTACCCCCAGGTCCCTTTCCATTTTTGTTGTTGTCAGTATCTCACCCCCCTGTGTACTCTTCCCCTGGGTTTTTGTTTCCCAGGTGCATTACTTTGCACTTCTTTGCATTGAATCTAAGCTGCCATACATTTGACCATTCCTCCAGCCTTTCCAAGTCCCTTTTCTTCCTTTCCACCCCACCTTGCGTATCAACCCTGTTGCAGATCTTTGTGTCATCTGCAAAGAGACATACTTTCCCTTCTAGTCCCTCTGCAATGTCACTTATAAAGACATTAAAATGGACCAGCCCCAGTACTGAACTCTGTAGTACCCCACTAATAACCCTCCTTTCTTCACTGTGGACTCCATTTACTATTACTCACTGTGTCCTTTTGTCCAGCCAGTGTTTTACCCAGGCTGCCACCCTGGGACCCACTCCCAGGCTGGCTAATTTTATTAATCTTTTGTGTGGGACTGTGTCAAATGTCTTGCTAAAGTCTAGGTAGGCCATGTCCACAGCCCCTCCCTGGTCTACTACTTTGGTCACCCAGTCAAAGAAATCAATTAGATTTGTCTGACGTGACCTTCCTTCTGTGAATCCATGCTGCCTTGGGTCCTGTGCCCCACTGGCCTCTAGGTACTCAACAATTCTTTCCTTCAAAAGTGATTCCATCATTTTCCCTACCACTGAAGTCAAACTGACAGGTCTGTAGTTTCCTGCCTCTGTCTTGCTCCCACTTTTGTGAAGGGGACTCACATCCACCCTCCTCCAGTCCTCAGGTACCACACCATCCTCCCATGATTTATTAAAAAGGGTAGTCAGTGGTGCTACTAGTTCTTCCCTTAGTTCTTTTAGAATTCTTGGGTGAATCCCATCAGGCCCTATTGCTTTATCCACCTTCAGTTTTAAGAGTTCTTTCAGAACCCTTTCTTCTGTGAAAGGACTAATATCAACTCTGTATCCAGAGTGCTTCTATTGACTGGATTAGGTATCTCCCCTTGCTTTTCCATTGTGAATATTGAGCAGAAATATTCGTTCGGTATCTTGCTTTTTCACTGTCGCTCTCTGCCCAACCACCTTCCTCTTTATTCAACCTCAGTATCCCTGCCTTAGTCTTTCTTTGCTCCCTAATGTACCTATAAAAGGTTTTATCCCCCTTCTTAACTGAGTTGGCTATCTTTTCCTCAGTTTGGGCCTTTGCTATTCTGACTGCTTTCCCAGCTTCCTTCTGCTTTAACCGGTACAATTCTCTGTCCTCCTCGTTCTGTGTTTCCTTATACTTCCTGAATGCTGTCTTTTTCTCCCCTACCTTCCCCACCACTTCTTTTGAGAACCATAGTGTTTCTTTTGTTTTGATTTGTTTATTTGCTTCACACAAAGGCTTGTTGCCTCTGTGATGGCGGTTTTGATGTTTCCCCATTGTTGCTCCATCCCACCTTCTTGCCTGTTTGCTAGTGCTTTTCTGAGGCACTCTCCCATTTTGACAAAAATCAGCCCTCCAGAAGTCCAGTACCTTCACTTTTGTGTGGCTTAACTCTACAGCTAAGTTTATCGTGAACCACACTGTTTGGTGGTCGCTTGTTCCCAGATGGCTACCCACTTCAACATCAGAGATTCTCTTTCCGTCCCCATTTGAGACTACCAGGTCTAAGATTGCTCCCTCCCGAGTAGGTTCCAAAACTAACTGTCTGAGGCATTCCCCCTGTAGAGCATTGAAAATTGCCCTTCTCTTGGATGTGGCTGCAGCAAAGGTGCTCCCGTTAACATCTGGCATATTCAGGTCCTCCATCAGCAATATCTCCCCTTTCTCTGCCATCCCAAGGATGCCTTCTACCATTTCAGATCAAGTCCTTCATCAGAAGCGTAATGACAGTTATTTAGAAAAAACAATACTTTTAACAACTAGATCATGCAGAAAAAAACCCAGAAAAAATCCTCATTGGTTTAAAATACTCATTTAAAAAACAGAAGATGATGTCAGAGAAGCTTAACAGTACCATGTTACCTTAAGCTGGGAGGGTCCCAGGGTCAAATGTGCTTGGTGCAAAACACATACAAAGAATTCTACTGCATGTAAATTTGATTGACATGAGATAACACTACTGGGGCAGATGGCTCTTAAATCAAGCTGTGAGTGTCACAATGTGTATAAGAATGCAATTACTGAAAAACAACCCCCACCTAGATTAAAGGCATACTATAATTGTCTTAGGACTCCAAGAAGTTTCACTGTGTGTATTACAGACAAGAAATTAACAGTAAAGCTGTCTTAAAAAGATGAGTACACACTGTATGATGTGTAAAACTAAGCTTGACCCAGCTATACTGACCAGCTAGATAGTATGCCCCATAAACTTCAAAAGCCTCCAGTGTAGTAACAGGACTTTATAAATGATAATATGACTGTAAATTGACAGTGTTAGTGTCAGACAAAAAAAATCCCATCAAGGACCACCAAGGAATTAAGACCATGCAGCCTGATATGTACTGATGTTAATAAATTCTCAGTGTATAAAAACTTGATGTACCAAAAGTGTCTAAGGAATCTGAATGAGAGATAAAAATGTAATTCTCTCCTCCTCTCCACGCACGCGCGCACACACACGCACACACAAAACACCCTACCCCACCCCACATCCCCATAATGCAGGGGGTGGATAACTCATTTTATAGAGATACACACAGACACACACACACACACACACACACACACCTAATGCACCTTCATTCACATCAGTCACTGCAATTGTTCCCCAAAGGAATTCAACTTGTCATGAAATCCCAAGTAAATGGGATCATGTATCTTAATATCTACATAGCAAAAATGTGACACTATTTAGCCTTACTCCCATCTGCGTAGTAACATCTCCAAGGATTCTGGACAGAACCACAATGAAATAAAACTGCCACCCTCCCCGGGGTAAGGTAACTAGAAGTAAATATAAAGTGACCAATGACTGGCAAACAGGTTTGGATAATAAGAACTTCATCTGTGCAGTGTTCTTGAATCTAAGCAAGGCATTTGACTCCGTGGACCACAGCCTGCTTCTTTCATCCCTTCAGAATATGGGCTTAGATGCCCTAACCTTAAGATGGTTCACAGACTATCTCTCTGGCTGATTTCAGCAAGTAAAGGCTGATGGAGAAGTCTCTTCTTTAAAACCCTTGCTGAGGGACATATTGCAAGGTTCCAGTCTGGGATCCTTGCTTTTTGCTATCTACATCAATAACATCGATGCTACCATCAATGAAGCTAAAATACATTTATTTGCAGATGACACAGTGCTTTACATCAGCAACCCTTCCCCTGATGCTGCCTGGAAAACCCTTCAAAGTGAATTTAGCCTGCTGCAGCTACAGCTTCTAAACCAGAAGTTACTTCTAAATGCTAAAAAATACCAAAGCATTACTCCTCTCGCCTCTTTCTCATGCATCTAACCCTGCTACAGACAGAATGCTTCCACATATCACCACTATTCTTGGGGAGCAATTGGATTACGTAACAAAATTCAAATACTTGGGGGTCTGGTTAGATAACAAACTCTCATTCATTGATCATATAGAAGTGCTTTTAAAGAAACTTAGGCAGGGACTTGGTCTTTTCTTTAGGATTAACAACCTACTCACTAGAGACACCAAGATGAAGTTGGTTCAAGCCACCTTTCTTTCCTTACTTGATTATGCAGATTTCTTGTATGGCCAGGGTACTGTAGGTGCTCTAGCAAAACTAGACACACTCCATCACCATGCCTTAGGGTTTGTCACAGGTTTACTGTATTCTACCCATCACTGTTCCTTGTACACGACAGTAGGATGGACATCCCGTAGCTGCAGACGAAAGAGGAATGCTGCGTTCTGGACTTACAAAGCAATTATAGGAAAACTGCTTCAGTACATCTTCATCTGCCTCCCATATGTACTCTTAGCAAGTATGCCCTGAGAAGTGCTTCCTTCATTTCTCTGTATGTATATAAGGCAAAATCACGTTTCGGCAGAGCAGCCGTAAGCTGTGTATTACCTCAGATGTGGAACAAGCTGCAAAACACCTTGAAATTAACCCACCGTATCACCCTATCTACCTTCATATCTCTTTACCTAAGTCACAACAAGGAGCCATGCACATGTTTTACCTGATTCCTGATATTCCTATCACCCTAGCTCATAAGAGTTCTGCTACCACAGATACACTGTGATTGATATGAATAAGTTGGGGCTCCCCCATTGCCTCCCCTTACCCTCTGCTCTCGCCTCATCTGTCACCTCCAGTTTGTATAATCCTGAACTCAGTTTACTTGCCATTCTCCTATCCCCTCATACCTCTCTTCTCCTCCTCAGTCCCTTTGTTGGCCTAACCTTGAATCCCTGCTATTGTGGCTGCCCACACATCAACAACATATGCTTTTTCTGTCATTCAGTCCCCTATGATCCTTGTCTTAACTGTACCCTTAACCTGTCTATATTCCCTCCTTAGAAATACCCTCTAGCATAGCCTCGTAACCTTTGCCCCATCCATGACCTCTACATAAATTGTATATTGTGCGCTTTTTAATCTGTTATACCCATCTGTTATATCTATACATGCATACTCTCGTATATACTTTGTATGACGTGTTACTATTTTATATCCCTTGACATAGATCCCAACTGTCACTCATTACTGTACATGCCTCTTGTTGTTAATTATTGTATATATTTGTAACCCCCCTGTTACCCGGGGTTACTAGAATCCCAGTAAGACCTAGTGGTAGGCAGGGAAGGCAGCTTACGAAACTCCAGTTAAATGCATTTCACACTGTCTCACTCTGTTCTCAGTCTCAGCCGAGACTGAGGGATGACATCACCATAGAACTCTCGCAGCTGCATGAGCCACACTGGAATGCTGCAGTAGGAAGTTAGGATAGAATGTTGGGGGAATTTGAACAGAGCTTGTGTGCTGTCTTGGAGCGAGGAAGTAACACAGCTGTTCTGTGTGCAGGCTCTCAGAGCCTTAAGCTCTGTTTTAGAGCTACTGTAAGGGAGGTGTGTGTTTCCACCGTAAGAGGAACATAGAAGCTAATTGCTGAAGTGGTGGAGACTGCTGTTACTGGTTCAAGTGCCCCATCTCTGAGGGGATGAGGGGAAAAGGTTTGCCTGTTTTCCAGGGGCAACCCTCCTGGTTCTGGCTAAGGGAAGAATCTGCCTATTTCAAGTTGTGCTGCGGCACCAGAAGCTGTGGGAGAGAAATTCTTGTGAGGAATCACCTGTGGGGCACCTGCAACCAAAGGGTGAGTTCGCTCTGACAGAGGGCCAATGTTTTTCACCTGAACTGTTGTAACGTGGGGATTGGACTACTTAATCAGTAGGAGGTCTAGTGTAATAGACGTTGCCGGTTAATTCAAATAGGTTCAAGTCCAGCACAAAGAGTGAAGTAACATGGGGACTGGACTGATTAATCAGTGGGGGGCCTAGAGCAATGGGCTAAGCCAAGTAAAAGTATGTTCAAGTCTAGCACAATGGGAAAGCAAGACAAGTAGAGGAAATGTGACATACATTTAGCCTTAATCTACATTGCCAAACTTTACAGAATGAGATGTTTACTGTCCAGAGAAATGGCCAGGTATGAATAGTGGGAGTGAGAGGTGGGAGACCCCCCATCAGTAGTAACCAAATTCACCTCTACGGATTTGCTCTGTGGCACCTTTACTTACACTCAGGTACTTGGCCAGTGCCTGAGGAAAGTACCCAGACATGGGATTAAAAGAAAAAGTCCCTGATAGAGCTGAGGTGCTCTTAGGTGGTTTAGGGAGCCACCAGAAAAGGCTTCCATGACATATGGAAGGTGTCCGAGTGGCCAGCAAGGGAGCCAAGCTAGGGAAAACCTAGAATAGTGTACAAGTTTGGGCTGTGTACCCAAAGCAGCGTGCAAGTCCGGGCTGTGTGCCCGGTGGGTTCAGAGCCTGAGGGCTGAAGTGTTGAAGAAGTGTTCTTGATTCTTTTAATCTGCATTACTGGAAGTGTAGCCCTGTGGGGGTCCATCTATGCTTTGTTTGTTCTGTTTGGATATGACTAAAAGCCACACTTTAGAATCCCATTTCTGGTATTGGACATTACAGTTATTGCTTCCTGTGTTCGGAGTTACTTGGGTGCCCCTGTGCAGAGTAGCCAAACCTAGCCCTTGTGCCAAGTAACCTATTCCTCCCCGAACCCAGTCCCCACCTGGTACTGCTGTCAGATTTAAACAGCGTACTGCCTGTCATTTGCAAAAGGCAGGGTTGGGGGGGCTTGCATATTATTTATTGTATATATTCCTGCCTTGTACATTGTTCATTGTATCTTTCTGATATGTTTATCCTAAAAACCCCAGGTCCACCTCGAAAATGAGTCATGCTCAACAGTGATTGCCTGGTAAATAATGATTTTGATTGATTGATTGTATGTGTGTAAGACAACAGTCCTAGTATATCTACATTTATTTATTTAGAACATTGGAATTACAACCCTTTGAGTCATAGACTCATTTTCAAAGGCTCCATATCAGATACAGAATAATATAATACAGTAATAACTAAATATGACAGTTAAATACAGTAAGGAGTTGTACAGTCATGAATCATATATATAGATGAGGAACTAGCCTATACAAGTGGGAGCTAATCTAATATGTTATACAAAGATGTAATTTGTCTATACAATTGGTAGCTAAGCAGAGTTGAGTCACAGGATCAGAGGTGCTGCCTTGTCATGAGTCTTATCACAGAAAATAAGCTATAGAGCTATTTGGTGAGACTTCGGGCCCATGGGGAGAAGTGCGCGGCCACAGTGGAGGCGTTGTCAATGACAGTAGGGCCTAGAATTTGGTTAGAGGGTGCATTAGCAGTTGTGGGAAGACAGAATGTGGGTTTTCAGGGCAGCCTTAAAGGGACCTAACTTGGATAATGCAGTGAAAGAAGAGAGAGTTCATTTTACCAGGAGGGGGCTCTGAAAGGGAAAGATCTTTGAGCTAAGGTGGTTCTGACCCTGGGACCCTTCCAAACAGCTTTGGTGGTTGTGCGAGGGGCCACAGAGAGCGTAGCCGACTGGAGGGAGGCAGTAACTGCTGCAGGGGTCAAACCCAGGTGGATTTTTTTGGTGAGGAGACAAGTTTGATATAGTAGTCTTTCCTCTAGTGTGAATATTGGTGAGTGCACAGAAGGTGCAGAGGTTCCACGAATCACTACAATATTATACTAATGTAAATAGATCTGTCAAGGACCCCCATGCAAATGAAATCTCTCACCTCAATATGTTCAGAGTTAAAAAAAAGTGACAGTCTATAATAAACCTGTTGTATGGCTTGTCTGTACATGACAGATTTTTTTGTGTGGTTTCGGTGATTGCTTTTCTTGTGTAGGTGTAACCCCTTTGTTATCCGGGGTTACTAGAATCCCAGTAAGATCTAGTGGTAGGCAGGGAAGGCAGCTTGTGAAACTCCAGTTAAATGGGTTTCACACTGTCTCCCTCTGTTCTCAGTCACAACTGAGACTGGAAAGATGACATCATTATATAGAACTGTTACAGCTGCATGAGCCACATTTGGAATCTTCAGCTCAGAGAGTTCTTAGAACCTTGGGAATTCTAAAGTCAGTCTTCCATTTGTCCTTAAGCAAGAAGGAAGCATCAGTCTGTAGTCTGAGTTTTGCCTCCACACAGAAGGAAGTTTTTCTGTGTTTCACCATACTTCAAGTGGTGGAGACCGTCCCCTCGGTCTCAGTACCCCCCTCCCTCGGGGGTGAAAAGTTCTTTATGTGGTTCAGGGGCAATCCCTTTTGCCCACTATGGGAAGAAGCTGCCTGATTTTGTTTAAGTCTGTTCATGTATAACAGCAAAGGTTACATTTCTTACGCCTGTGGGCACCTGCAACAAATGGGTGGGTGTTTGGCTCCATTTGAAAGAGCAAACATCTTCTTTTTCTTCAGTTGGATTTCATGTTAATGTGGACTGCTATTTGGGAGGACTATGTCAACTACGATAAACAAATAGAGCAGTCCGTCAGTTTAAAGTTTTAATGGTTAAAGTTCACAGTAGAGGGGGTGCGTCAGTTCATCCACCGTGAATCTACATTTACAGTCCTAAAGTTTCTGTGTGTCCAGAGAAATGGCCGGGTATGGGCTGTGGGAGCTGGAGGTGGATAAATCCCCATCTTTAGTAACCAGGTCCACCTCTATGGATTTCTTCTGTTGTTTTGCTACTCCATGCGCTTGGCCAGTGGTGGGTGGGTACCCAGACGTGGGTCGCAACTTGAAAATCTCCTAGGAGTCGAAGACTTCAAGTGGTGTGGGGAGCCACCGGATGGGAAATTTACTCCTTGTAGGATGGGAGTACTCCTTGTTTGATGGGAGTTTCGTTTGGAAGTTCGAAAACAAAATCTCTCTAGGAGTCGAAGACTTCAAGTGATGTGGGGAGCCACAGTTTGGGAGCCTCCTTGTTTGATGGGATGTCTTTCCAAGTAGAATTTGGGTTCATTCTCCTATGGACCATCATGTAGAGTGGCCAGCAGGGGAGCCGGGCCAGTCGGGCTGTGTATCCAATGCGCATGCAAAGTCCGGGCTGAGTGCCTGGTGGGTCCATAGCCAGACAACTGTGTGTAATGTGTTCATTCTCCAATGGACCACTGTGTTTGACTTCTAATCTGCATTACAGCTACTGTAGCCCTGTGGGGGACCATACAGTGCTTGTTTATGTCCAGTGAGTTAATAAATAAAGCCACACTGAAAAATCCCAATTCTGGTTCTGGACATTACAGTTATTGCTTCCTGTAGTTGGATTTACTTGGGTGCCCCTGTGCAGAGTAGCCAAACCTAGGTCTCCTGTGCCAGGTAACCTCATCCTTCCCCGAACCCGTAGATACACACACATGTAAGGGTCAGGGGCCTTACAAAAATGGAGGTCCCCCCCGGTTACATAGGTATCTCTGTCTGTCTGTTGGCTTCCTGTAAATACATGTATGTAAGTTTCCATCCTTAATAGTGACTGTGGTGTCCAAAAAATTAACATTGGTGGTAGAATACTCCAGGGTAAGCTTTATGGTAGGGTGAAAGTTATTAAGTTCTTGATGAAAATCTTTACATGCATCTGTGCCCTCCGTCCAAATAATAAACAAGTCATCAATGTAATGGAAATAAGCTAGTGATTTGTGGGGACAGTGCCTTAAAAAGTCTTTCTCCAAGTCTGTCATAAAGAGGCTAGCATACTGTGGGGCCATCTTGGTGCCCATTGCTGTTCCCATAGTTTGAACATAATGTTTACCATTGAAGTTGAAGTTCTGTGTCAAAATGAATTCCACAGGTTCCCCCATCACTTCAGAGCTGATGTTTTGATCCAGTCCTTTCTCCTGTATGTATGTAAGGCAGGCTGAAATGCTATCCATGTGTGGAATATTAGTGTAGAGAGATGTTACATCCTTCATCACTAAAATGGTATCAGGTGGTAAGTCCTTATATTCAGAAAGTACATGCTAAAGTGCGTAGTATCCTGGATATAACTGTCTCTTTCCATAACCAGTGGTTTCAAAATGGTTTCTATAAACCCTGAGATCCCTCAGTCAGGGTACCATTACCAGAGACTATGGGTCTTCCTGGATTGCCAGGTTTATGTATTTTAGGCAACATGTAGAATGTCCATGGCCCGGGTTCAGTAGGGATGAAGTCAATTAGTTTTTTTGGGGGGACATAGTCTGGAAAAGTTCCAATTAAGTCATATAGTTTTTTTCATATCTTGTAGTGGGGTCACTCTCAAGTTCTCTATAGTAGGTAAGATCAGTTAGCTGTCTGTTAGCTTCATTAATATAATCCTCTCTGTTTAAGATCACCACTGCAGAGCCTTTATCAGCTTTTTGATGACAATGTTGTGGTTTGATTTCAGTGTCCGTATAGCTCTCCGTTCCAGTGGAGAAAGGTTATAATGGGCCTGTTTTTGCCTAGTAAGGATCTGACCACTGACTTGTTGGCAGAAACAATGAATGTAATTGTCTAGCTTTTTGTTACACCCACTTGAGGGGATAAATTCAGATTTCTTTTTCTTATCCATTAAATTATTACTGATTACGATGTCATCACTACCAGCAATTTCTTCCTTGCCATGAAAGAATTCTTTAAGTCTCAATCTATGGAAGTGTTCCTCCAGTTCACCACAAAACTGTATTTTGTCCAGTGGTTTTGCTGGGCAGAAAGTGAGGCCCTTTGAAAGTACATTTGGTTCTCCAGCAGTCAGTGTGTGGTTGGACAAATTAACAACAGAAAGGTGTCTATCTGTGTGGTGTTGTATAGTTACTCCATTATGTTCTTCATGGTTTTTAATAAGTATGGTATGTTGAAGGGCATCCAATTCCCTGTTTTTCATAAGCATGGCTTTTCTTAAGGTCCTTTGGTAGTTAATGAGTATCTCTTGCAAGATGTCCTGAATAGGTTCCCCAGACATCCTCTCCAATGTGGTAACAATTCCAGCAAACTCTTTGTTCAGAACCACTTTCTTGGCATATGACATGTGAATCCTGTAATTTCTCAATTTCTCAGAAGTCCTATGACAGAGTTGTTCTGCATATATAGAATTGTCTGTGTTTTTTAATGGATTCCAAATAGTAAGACCATTAGGGATTAGGTTTCTCCTCTTGCACTGGGTTAGAAAATAAATGTCACTGTCTAGCTGTGCCAGTTTCTTCTTGATGTTATGTAACTGCTATATTCTGTGGTGAATTCTGGTATCTTCCATGTTGAAATCTAGATTTAGTGTTTGCCGTATTGATCCTTGAAAGAACAGATCTAGAAGCAAATGATTTTATACCTTTCAATGGCCCAACATAGATATAACAACAAGAACAGAGTGCTCTAGCTTTCAGATCAACAAGTCCTTCATCAGATGCATAATAACAGTTATTTAGAAAAAAATTATTTTAACAACTAGATCATGCAGAAAAAAACAGAAAAAATCCCCATTGGTTTAAAATACTCATTTAAAAAAAAACAGAAGATGATGTCAGAGAAGCTTAACAGTACCATGGTACCTTCAGCTGGGAGGGCCCCAAGGTAAAAGGTGCTTGGTGCAAAACGCATACAAAGAATTCTACTGCATATAAATTCCATTGACGTGAGAAAACACTACTTGGGCAGATGGCTCTTAAATCAAGCTATGAGTGTCACAGTGTGTATAAGAATGGAGTTACTGAAAAACAACCCCCACCTGGATTAAATACATATAGTAATTGTCTTAGAACTCCAAGAAGTTTCACTGTATGTATTACAGACAAGAAATTACCAGTAAAGTTATCTTAAAAAGATCAGTACACACTATATGATGTGTAAAACAAAGCTGGGTCCATTACCCAGCTATACTCTCCAGCTATATAGTATGCTCCATAAACTTCAAAAGCCTCTAGTGTAGTAACAGGACTTTATAAATGATAATATAATTATAAATTGACAGTATTAGTGTCAAACAAAATACTCTTGTCAAGGACCACAAAGGAATTAAGGCAATGCAGCCTAACATGTAGTGATGTCAATAAATTCTCAGTGTATAACAACTTGATGTACCAAAAGTGTATAAGGAATCTGAATAAGAGAGGAAAAATCTAATTATCTCCTCCTTTCCACACACACAACACATCCTACCCCACCCCACATCCTCATTATGCAAGGGGGGAATAACTAGTTTGATGGAGATGTACACACACGCACACACACACACTCCTAATGCACCTTCATTCACAGAAGTCATCGCAATTGTTCCCCAAAGGAATTCCATTTGTCATGAAATCCCAATTAAAAAGGATCGAGGCCCGGATTTTCAAAGGGGTTGCGCTGGTGCAACCCCACTTTGCACCCCAGTGGGACATTGAAAGGGCTGCTAGGCACAGTGCAAATCCTCATGCGCCAGGGCGCAATGTAATTGTATGCAGCGCAGATGCAGGGGGTGTGCTCGTGCATATTCAGCACATCCCGATATTTAGCCTGGGATGTGTGACGCATATGCTGGTGCAACCGTGCAGTGTGCTGCATAGGGGGCTCAAAGATGAGCCCTTGAAGAGTAGGAGCAACTCCAGTCCACCCACAAGTGGGCCACTGTATTGCAGGGTGCAACACAGCAGCCGCCAGCCGTGGGTGGCCACCTGCCCACCCTGAATACCGTCCACAAGCACACATGGCTACCTGTAGTCGAGTGCCCCACGCCCATTGCCACAATTGCAGTAAATGTATATGATCCCATACCCTGGTGAACTAGTGGTTCCTCCTCCCTCCCGAGTCCCCGATCATGATAAATCCCTGTTGATGAAAGCCCTGGTGGACTAGTGGTACCCCTCCACCCTGTTGTCACAATCGCGGTACAGCACCAGATCAGACTTCCTTGGTGATCCAGTGGCTCCCCACCCCTCCCGCCCACACAGATCCCTTGCCCTCCCCACCCCATCATCGGCTGGCAGCTGCAACCCACCTGCATACCGCCTGGCCGCTCAGTGAATGACAGGTACAGTATGGGCTGTAAGTCCATTGGTCCACAGTGTGGGTTGCAGGGCATACTGTACTAGACAGTCCTAAATACAAGCAGGGCTCCAGATAAGGTGAGTACCGACCAATTTTACTCACCTCACTTTAGGAAATACTCTTCAGAACATTTTTTAATGAGTACCAATACTCGCCCAACATTTCTAAATGCTCCACACTTCATAGAATAGTGCTTCATAACATAACTGGTGAGTCAAAAGGAGCATTTTTTTCCAGATTTACAGCACTCATATGCATCCCAGTTTTGTTTTATTCACTATATTTTAAACCTGGTGAGTACCTACCTGCCAACATTATCTGGAATATTGCTTCCATTTGATCAATACTTATCTAGGAAAAAAAAAACGACATTGTTTTTAAAAATGTACTTCTCATGCCTCTCTGTCCAGACATTTTTACGCATCTGAATTTGGTTTTACTCACCTCATTTTCAAAAGGAGGAGTACAGTACTCATCCCAAAAATCTTATCTGGAGCCCTGCTTACAAGCCTTTGTATTGTGCAAGTCAACTGTCTATATTACTTGTAACTATTTATGCCTGTATCCTAAATAACTGTAAAAAGCATGTTTTGCAATGTTTGTATTGTTTTCTCAAGACATAGAACCTTTGTAAAAGAGTTCATACCCAAAGGTTGTTTTCTATGTTGGCCTGGTGGCACTGAGGGCTAAGACGCTGGATGCCTTACCTCATGTCATGCCAATGACCCGTGTTCAGGAATGAGCACGGACTGTTGGAGGATGGTGGGGGGGGGGTATGGAGCTGGAAGGAGCTGCCTCCTCTCCAGGGAGAGTAGGTGGTATCCCTTGACTGTCCCATGGTAGAGGCCGGGGACCAGCTCAGGCCTGAGGGAGAGCCAAGCACTAGACTGATGGATGGTTGGATGGGGCCGTCACTGGGGCTGTAGTATGCATGCGTGTCTCGACGTGCATGCATCTCTACTCCTGGGGCCCCAGGGTAAAATTGGGACCTCAGAAAAATGGAAGATCATGGCGCCGGCAGCAGGATGATGCCTGACCCTCTGCAGGCTCTACTCCTGGACCAGGTGTAAGGTAAGCCCCAGTAATTCTGGGATGTCGGGGCTGGGGGAGCCAGTCGGGCTGAGGGGGCTTCCGGTGCAGGGGACAAATAAACACTAAAAAAAGGTTGTTTTCTGAATAGTCAGATAAGTAGATAAAGGTGCCGTAATGGGGGATATAACTAACATATCCAGGGAAACCAATATGAGTACACTTATGAATATAACAAGAATGGAAATAATCACAAAACTTCATAAAATAGACACTTTTAAGTTGGCAGATCTGGATAGTCTACATCCCAGTTTACTGAAGGAGGTCCAGTATTGGCTGATGGACCCTTTATTTAAACTCTCTAACATCTCTGTGTTGACAGTGGAGGGTCCAAGAGACTGGAGGACAGCTGCACTTGTCCCTATATTTAAACAAGCGTTTGTCAATGCCGACCGTTCACTTGCAGGTATTTGCATTGGTGTTTGGCATTTATGCAGGACCCCCCCAGTTGTGTCCGTGTCCCTTTAGCATCCATATCCCAACAGAGTACCTCTTTGCAATGCCTCTTGCATCTGATCAACATTTCACCCTCATACTTAAGTGTCTGTCTTAGGAACCCTAACGTCCTGGGTGTGCTCAAGGGTACAAGCCTGTGTGGAAACTGCACAACCCACGCTTGTAACACAGTCATTCAGTGGAATTATTTCACCAAATTTTCAACATAGGCATTTTGTCACCTCTGGTCTTGAACACTGTCACTATGATTTTCTTACTGTGTACCGAACACAAATTTGAGAAGTTACGCATGCTCGTAAAAGTCATTTTTCTGAATTTTTGCACCAAATTTTCAACATAGGCATTTTAGGACATCTGCTCATGAACACTGTCACTGTGATTTTCTTACTCTGTACCGAACATGATTTCCTACAGCAGCAGCGCTATTGTGCGCCGGAAGTGCGAAAACACATTTCGGCCAGGATATGAAAAATGACAGCTGTACTGGTCATATGGAGATATGGGAAAATGACAATGTTGAAAATCTGGAGTGGAAATATTACAAATTCACAAACTTATGAGTGCACGTAGAAACTATGAAATGCATGCTCATAAAATAGCCATTTTATGGACTTTTGCCACCAAATTTTCAACATAGGCATTTTAGGACCTCTGCTCGTGAACAGTGTCACTGTGATTGTCTTAGGCTGTAGTGAACATTGATTTTCAACAGCGACCACACTATTTTGTGCTGGAAGAACAAAAACATATTTTGTCAAGGATGTGAAAAATGACAGTCGCAGTGCTCCTAAGGAGGTGTGGAAATATGCCTATGTTGGAAAATCTGGAGTGCTAATATTACAAATCCGAGAACTTACAAGTGTGCATGGAAATTGCGCAACGCATGCTCATAAAACAGTCATTTTTCAGAATTTGTTTACCAGATTTTCAACATTGGCTTTTTGAGAGCCCACCTCATGAACACCGACACTGTCATTTCATTAATCTGTCCCGAAAGGTGATTCCACGCAGTGACCGAGAAATCACCTTTTGGGACCGGTGTCATGACAGTGACTAGTGTGAGAAGGGTTGTCAAAAACCCATGTTGAAATTTGAGTGTAAAGTCGAAAAAATGGCTGCGATATCCACCTAAGTTGGAATAACCCTATTTATGCCATTATACAGCTTACCAGCATTTCCTTAGTTTGCGGTTGGCTTAGAAGAGTGCAAACATGTTCCCGGTCCACCGAAGATCATTGCACCAGGCTCTGGAGGTAAGTATGGAGTGAGGAGGGGTGTGGGGAGGTGGGTGCACAGAGGGTGGGCATGGGTTGGCGGGGGGGCAGGGACTCACCGAGGGACTGTTTTCTTGTTTTACAGGAGTTAAAAAAACAAAAAACTAAACAGATGCTTTTGGTATGTTGGGGTGGGCTCCCAGCATGCCACCTATGTGGGTGTGGGTGTGTGGGGAGATGGGTGCTCAGAGGGTGGGCACAGGTTTATGGGGTGCGAGGACAGGAATTAAAAAAAAAAAAAAATGGACATAGAAACATAGACGTTGACAGCAGATAAGGACCGTAAGGCCCATCCAGTCTGCTCATTCTTTTTCTACCTTATGAATGTTCCATCACCCTTTGCTCTGTTAATGGCTTATCTATTCATACTCATTTGATTTGCTCCCTTATGCCTATCCCATGCCTGTTTGAAGCTCTGTACTGTATTCATATCCACCACTTCCTGAGGTAGGCCATTCCATGCATCCACCACCCTTTCTGTGAAAAAGAACTTTCACATTACCCCTTAATTGGCCTTCCTCTAATCTCCTGCTATGTCCTCTTGTCCTGCTATTTTTCTTATATTGAATCATGTTAGACTCATTCACCTTGTTAATGCCCTTAAGGTGTTTGAATGTTTCTATCATATCACCTCTCGCCCTCCTTTGCTCTAGGGTATACATGTTGAGCTTCATTAATCTGTCCTCATATGCTTTCTAATGCAGTCCCTGCACCATTTTGGTTGCCCTTCTCTGGATTGCCTCAATTTGGTTAATGTCCTTGTGAAGGTGCGGCCTCCAGTACTGCACGCAGTACTCCAGATGGGGCCTAACCAGTGTCTTGTAAAGAGGGATCATTACCTCCCTCTTCCGACTTGTGATAACCCTACTAATACACCCCAACATCCCCCTAGCCTTACCTACTGCTTTAGTGGTCTGCTTGAATGATTTCAGGTCATCAATGATGATGATGCCCAAGTCTCTTTCTTCCCTTGTGACTGCCAGGAACTCCCATCCCAGCCTATAGGTGGCTTCAAGGTTTCTTTTCCATATGTGCATGATCTTGCACTTCTTTGCATTAAACCCAGTTGCCACTCTTTTGACCACTTTGCTAGTTTATCCAGATCTCTTCTCATTCTGCCCACCCCATCTGGATCATCTACTCTGTTGCAGATCTGGGTGTTTTCTGCAAACAGACAAACCTTACCCTCCAGTCCATCTGCAATGTCCTTGATGGAAGACATTGATGAGGACTGGCCCCAGGACTGATCCCTGAGGTACCCCACTTGTGACTTGCATCTCTTCTGACTGTATACCATTTACCACCACTCTTTGTTTTCTGCCCGCCAACCAGTTTGCCACCCAGTTGACCAACTTCTGACCCACCTCGAGCCTACCCAGGTTATTAATCAATCTTCTATGTGGAACAACATCGAAAGCTTTGCTGAAGTCAAGGTAGGTGACATCAATTGCTCCCCTTTGGTCCACCACTCTGGTTACCCAGTCAAAGAAATCTATGAGATTAGTTTGACAGGACCTTCCTATTGTAAAACCATGCTGTCTTGGATCCTGTGCTCTTATGGATTCCAGGTGTTGCACTATCCTTTCCTTAAGGATTGCCTCCATAATCTTGCCCACTACTAAGGTAAGACTGACTGGTCTGTAGTTCCCTGCCTCCTCCCTGCTACCACTCTTGTGGAGTGGGATCACATAAGCCCTTCTGCAGTCTTCTGGGACCTCTCCTGTGCTCAGAGACTCACTAAACAGTTCTGATAATGGCTCTGCTAGTTTCACCCTTAGCTCCTTTAGTACCCTGGGATGTATGCCACCAGGCCTTGTCCACCCTGAGCTTATCGAGCTCTTATAGGACCCTTTCTATTGTGAAGGGACTAGTGCACACCTCCTTCCCCCCGTGTCCATGGTTCTGAGCTGTGGGCCCTGCCCTACCTTCTCTTCAGTAAATAGTGAGCAGAATTACTTATTTAGGATAGATGCTTTTACATGGTCCTCCTCCTCACATGCCCCCTTATCCCCTTTGATCTTAGCAATACCCCCTCTGGACTTTCTCCTTTCACTAATGTATCTATAAAAAGTCTTGTCACCTTCTTTTACAGTTTGTGCTAGTGTTTCTTCAGTGTGGGCCTTTGCCTGCCTTACTGCCTTCCCTGCTTCCCTTAGAGAAGTTTGGTATGCCTCCCTATCTTCATACTACTGCATTCCCTCATATTTCATGAAGGCCAGCCTTTTGGCTCTGATCTTTGCTGCTGCTGTTTTTGAGAACCAAAGTGGTTTCCTTCTTTTTTTGCACTTCCTTTTCTGTCTAACACAATGGTATGTTGCTTCAAGTATTGCATCCTTAATGCTTACCCACTTTGCCTGTACCCCCACACCTGTATTTCTTCTTGCCGGGGTTAGCTTAACTTTGTTGGCCATCTTATCAAAGTCAGCTCCTCTGAAGTCCCATATTTTTGCCTTGGAATAGGACAATTCAGTTCTAGTGGCCAAATTGAACCATACCATATGATGGTCACTGGCAGGGCCCCTACTTTTCTGCGGCACAGTGGGACCAAGTTCTGCGGCAAGACTACCATTTGCCGCAGAACTTCTGCAGCGGTGGTTTGTAATTTCTGCAGAAGTTCTGCGACACTAACAAACTACCACATCACACTGACAGCTTGTCATCCTGACTTCACTTTCATGGCAGTTTTTATAGCAATCAGGATCGTGGAAAGCACAGTAACACTAGTTCAAAAAATAACAGAATTCTAAAAATAATTTTATGCCTAAAAAAGCAAAATGTCTCTCCCTTAAGGTCCTAGCCTGTTAAACAAATGACATATGCAAAGGAGATCTTATGTGATAAATAAGGTATTTTTATATGCATGCTATCTATCCCACTAATGAGGTTTCCACTGTCTATCACTTGTATATTTGCATGTGCTTTCTACACTACTCATGAGGTTCCCACTGTGTATCACTTATATAGTTATAGTACTGTATATGTAATCTTTAACATACATACAAGTGTGTGTGTGTGTGTGTGTGTGTGTGTGTGTGTGTGGAGAGAGACAGAGATACTGGACCAGATATTCAAAAGGGTTGCACCATGCTCAACAGGCTTGTGCATGCTCAAGTCCTACATTGCGCCATTCTGCGATATTCAGCAGGAGGCAGTTGCGCCACTGAAAACAGGCTGAGCAACAGCGCAATGCAAATGAATGCATGCTCAACAGGAGGGGGAGGAACCATGCATAAACTGCACAGCCCGATATTCAGCCAGGCTGTGCAGAGTTGTGCTGGCACAACCCCCAACCTGTGCCTGCACGACTTTGAGCCAAAAAAAGCATAGTAGAGGGCCACCCACAGGTGAGCTGCTGTATTGCAGGCGCCAACAGCAGCTGCACCTGTGACTGGCTCAACTCAGTCCCTGTGCCCCCAGCCCGATCGTGGGCATAGTGTACTCCCCACCAGCCCGATTGCGGGCATCAATGTACTTCCTCCCCCTCCCGTTCACATCCTGGTGGTCCAGTGGACGAAGTGCCCAATGCGGGCAGAATGTAAAATGAACCCCCAAACATCTCCCTGGTGGTCTAGTGGATCGTAATGCCCGATCACGGGCAGAATTTAAATGAACCCCCAAACATGTTCCTAGTGCCCGATCGCGGGCAGTAAGTAAAGTGCCCCGAACATATCTCCCTGGTGGTCCAGTGGACCGTAATGCCCGATCAGCGGGCAGAATGTAAATTGACACCCCGCCCAAATATCTCCCTGGTGGCTAGTGTCCCCCTCCACCCCACCCACCCACGAAGCCTACCACCCGCTCCCCAGCAGCCAGCGGGCGAGCATCCCACCGCCTGCCGCCCGCCCCGTCGACTGACTGCCGGTGGGCTGCGCTCAGTGGTGCAGGCAAGAGCCAATGGGCGTGCAGCCGCCCGTACATGACAGTCCAGATTTGTGAATGATTCATTCACAAATCTGGACTGTCATGTCTGTGTATGGCTGCGCCCGTTGGTTCTGCTCTGCGCAATACGGGGCAGCCTACCGGGCAGTCAGCTCGATGGCTGGCGGTGGCAGGCGGGTGGGATGCTGCCGCGCGGCTGCGGGGCGCGGGTGGTGGGGCTTCGTGGGTGGGTGGGTGGGGGAGCACTAGCCACCAGGAGATGTTTGGGCGGGGGTGTATCAATATACATTCTGCCCGCGATCGGGCATTCAGTCCACGGACCACCAGGGAGATGTTCAGGGTGGGAGGCACTTTACTTACTGCCCGCGATCGGGCACTAGGGAACATGTTTGGGGGTCATTTTTACATTCTGCCCACGATCGGGCACTGGACCACCAGGGAGATGTTTGGGGCGGGGGCACTTTACTGCCCTGCCGATCGGGCACTAGGAACATGTTGGGGGTTCATTTTACATTCTGCCCACGATCAGGCATTACAGTCCACTGGACCACCAGGGAGATGTTCGGGGTGGTGGGGGCACTTTACTTACTGCCCGCGATCGGGCACTAGGAACATGTTCGGGGGTTCATTTTACATTCTGCCCTCGATCGGGCATTTCGGTCCACTGGACCACCAAGGAGATGTATGGGAGGAGGTGGGGGAGCCACATTGCTGCCCTCGATCGGGCTGCAGGGTGCGTCGGTCCCCGATGGCTGCTGCCTGGCAGGGCGCCAGGCGCAAGTCCTCGGGGATCGGCGCACCTACATGCTAATGGCATGCAAATGGGGCCATAATCAGATGCAAATGGCCCCCCCTGCGCCTTGCATGAATTATGGCCCCATTTGCATGTCACCTTTTGAATATCGTGATTTTGCGCATGGCGCAATGGTACTTGGCCACCGCAAGTTGAATGCTCCACTCTGACAACTTGCGGTGGCGCAGTTTCCTGCGCCATGCACAGTGGCTGTGGCTGGGGGGTGATATTCAAAGGAGTTGCTCAGTAGCGCAACTCCTTTGAATATCGCCTGGGCCACACCCCTGCGCAACTATTTTGTGCAGCGCAAGGGCTTGTGCCTCAGAATGGCGCAGTTTGAATGTCCAGCCCACTGTGTGTATATGTGTGTGTGTGTGTGTGTGTGTGTGTGTGTGTATATATATATATATATATAATTTTTTTATTTCCATTAACTTGCATCATCATTCATACAGGTCCCATTAGAAATGGAATAGAGGAGTTATTGCAAAACTCATTTTTGATATCAACCTGCTTTCCCTGACCCACTGCATAACAGCATCAGGCCATGACATGCATGTGAACAGATTGTGAGATAGAGCTCTCCAGCCCAACACAATGTGTCCACCATGTGACAGAACACTGCACCATACCTTCCCAGGCTCCAAGCAATGATGTGTTCCTCCAATCCTTGTGCTGCCCAGACAGCTCCCAGCGCTAATCTCTGAACCTGAGTTGCCGGCACAGAAACACAGCATGCTACCTGCTGGCCTAATGTCCCCGCACACAACATTCCTCCATAACTTTTAGGTGATTCTAACAACCAATGACAATATGTAATCAATAACCCTGGCAAAAATGCATACAGTGTAATTTAACAGGTCTATTCTTTCAACAGGTCTACACATTATTATATTCCACTTTTCTGGGCATAATTTTTTTCTTAAAAATGACAGTTAAATTCATTTTACCAGTTATTCATTTCAGATGGCATCTCTATACTTTCAAGGCACAAATAGGCTTGTACAAAGTGAGGTATGGACTTAACAGGTCTGTGCTATTGACAAGGTTTTGTTTAAGTTGGCCCTAGTGTAATAATGTAAGACTGAAAATTGTATTAGGCTGTAGTGCAGGTTGAGTGAATATCGCCATGCCTGATGTGCTCTGCCACCGTCTCTGGCAGTGGGAGCTGTGGTAGATAAGTGACTGTTCATTTCTGTTGCAGATTGCAGCCATTTCATTAGCTAATGTATGATGTTATAGCAATGATAACATCACATTCTGAGGATATGGGGGTTTAGGATATAAAAAGGGGGGAAGGGAACCAGATTCTATGGAAAAACAGAAATATTAATAAAAAATCAACAAGAAGAGTGAATTCTGCGGCACAGCGGAAGTTCTGTGGTAGATTGCAAGTTCTGCGCAAAATTCTGTGGCCGCAGAATTCTAGGGGCCTTGGTCACTGGCCCCCAGGTGACCTTCTACCTGGAGATCTGTGATCCTTTCCATGTTAGTCAGTACAGACACTTTTGGTACACTGGGGTGGGCTCCTCGAGCACCACACTTCACGGGGTTTGTTGGGGAGCAGCTAGCTGGGATTGGGCACCGGCCATACAGTGTGTGTGTGGGGGGTGGGAAGAATGAGCACGCTGGGGTCGGCTCCCAGGGTGCCAACTGGTTGTATTTGTTTGGTGGGAGCTGCAGCAGATGGGGGATTGGGCACCCCCCAGCACACAAGGTGGGGTCCAGGAAGAACAGTAAGGAGGGAGGGGAAGGACATTAGCAGTGGGAAGGATTTCATGCCGAGCTCTGCATGACAGCAGTTCAGCTGACGTCATATGCTAATTGCATACATGCTACCACCGCTAATTGCAGTGGACTTTTTGTTAGAAGTGAAGACCAACACAGCCGGACTGCTGTCATACACAGCTCAGCATGTATTGGTCCAGTAGCGTCACACCTGCTACACTGAGCACCGTATTGGGGAGGAGGGTCACACACCTCCAAAAGTCATACTGTTGCAAGACGTTCCTTGCACATGCACACAAGCGAATGTAAAAAAGGAGACAAGGCAGAAGCTGACAACTATAGACCCATAGGTTTGACAGCAGTTATTGGGAAGATGCTAGAATCAGTCATTAAAAACAGGTTAGAAGGCGAATTAGAGAGTAAAAACATATATGACAAGTCACAACATGGGTTCAAGGAGCATAGACTATGTCTAACCTATACCCTTGTCTTCTACATAAAGGTTAGTAAAATTCTGAACAACAATCAATCTGTCAGTGTTATTTTTTTGGATTACAAAAAGCATTTGAAAAGGTACCACATGCTACACTATTACAAAAAATAAGCAATCTAGGTATAATTACATTTCTGAAGTGGATAAACTCTTGGTTAACAGAAAGGACCCAGAGGGCCTGAATAAGGGGACATATCTGAGATTGTGATGGTGATGACTGGAGTGCCTCATGGGTCAGTGCTGGGGCCGGCACTGTTTTCTCTCTTTATTTCTGGCGGGAACAAGGGAACCAGGAACACACACATTAAGTATGTGGATGACTCAAAACTGGGGACTGAGGTAGGGAACAACGAGTAGGTGTTATCATTGCAGCATGATTTAAACATACTGGAAGAGTGGGACACACACAAAGATATGCACTTTAACATCGATAAATGTGTGGTGATGGATGCGCCTAGGTTATAGAAATAAACAGACTGTTTACACACTAAATGGAATCCAGTTAAAAGTAGCAGAGAGTAAGAGAAACCTAGGAATACTGGTAACAGACATTCTGTCTTTCACATCACACTGCAATGAAGTCACCAAAAAGGCAAACAGGATAATAGGCTGCATAAAAACTAGCATTTGTAACGAGGAATAGGGCTTGTATAGTTCCCCTGTACAGAGCATTTGTCAGGCCCCACCTAGATTATTGTACTCCACTATGGAGTCCCCATCTAAGGAGAGATGTAAATAATCTGGATAGGGTACAGAGGAGGATGACAAAGATGATAGATGGTATCAGTAGTGAGTCATATGAATTAAGATTTCGTCAGCTGAACCTGTACCACATGATTAATATGCAGATGTGGTGATCTACTACAAATGTATAGACTACATAGAGATACCAGCCTAATGACAAGTTTGGTAATAATACCTGCAAATAGGAATGCCAGCCTAAGAAGTCACAATCACCAACTAAAACTGACTTTACCTTAGAGGAATTTGACATGATACGTTTTCACACAAAGGATCATACGTGGAATGGCCTCCCTAGGGAGGTGGTTAAAGCCAGTACATTCTTACTCCATAGGAAATTATTGGTTACAAGGGCAGAATTACTTACAAGTCTGATTATGACTCGTAATCTTTTTTTATTTTTCTTGTTTTTTTATTTAAAGTTATTATTACATGCTGCAGTTTTGTGAGCTTTGAAGGGCATTTAAATATAATGATATGAAGGCTAAGTAAGAATGGAATAAACACTTTACTTTTCCTAAGCAGACTGTATATCTCTGGTTCTGTTTTCACAGGTGCCTTCCTTGGGGATATTGGAACTTTTCCTAAATACTGGGGTTGGCGTGATCATTCAGGGCGGACAATGGACACTTCTGGAGCGTTGTTGACTATGGGGAAGGACACGTAATAGAAGCTGCAGATTCCATCATGGGCCCCTCAGCCAAGTTCCTGATGGAAAGAGGCTCAGCTGGAAAGATCGTTCTCAAGACCCCACAGAACAAGTATCTGTGCCGTATCCTTCATGATGACATTGACTACATCAAGGCTGCCAAGGATGCTCCAGATGATCATTGCGAGTTCCTGCTGCTTTTTCAGGACTGCAAGATGGCTCTCAAGGCCGACAATGGCAAATTCTTAAGCCCCATCCGCCGTGGCATCATTGATAACATTGAGGCTGCAAAGCTGAATCTTGATGTGTTTTGCCAGTTTGAGGTGGTCCCATACAGTGGTTAATGAGTCTGGGAAGATTTGGAGTTACACTGCTTTCTTGCTTGTCAGCTGGGACCTCCTTGCATTTCTTACTGCACCAATCTGTTTTGAAGGGGTGTGTATATGAGGAGAGAAACCCCAAAGCAGTCAAAATTTCCGAAATGTTTAAACCTCGTCTCATCAAAAAGTGGCGCCACTTCTATTTGGTGAGCTCTTGTAAAGCACCTCTGATATGGGGGCTTGTTTTTAAATACCCCTAACGTGGGACTTGCATCACTTCTCATTTGGAGATATATTTCAAAATGTCCCCACATGAGGATTCATTCATACCACTTCTCATGTCGGGGGAGTAACTTGTAAACTGCTCCCCCATGGGAGCTTGTATCATTTATCATTTTTTTCTACCTACCATTTTGAAATGCTCCCCCACTGTAAGAACTCTGCTTCACTGTTATGAATCCAGCACATGCTGCTGTGTCCCTGGATGCCACCCTCCATGCGCCACACTCCTCAGATACTCAGCCCCACACATTTCCAATATATCTGCTTTAGACTAACAGTTTCTGCACTGAGCCACCTAACTGCACTTTCTAATTTGTGTGATATGCACACTGTGATATACAGATATACCATTGACTATTTATGTAGCCCTAACTCTCTAGCCCTAACTTTTTACTGTATTCAGACAGATATAGATTGTTTTTTTTTAGTTGTTTAACCAGGAGTAGCACACTAAGCTGAAAGCTTTTTTACAGGTGCGACCTGGGGGCACAGGGAAGTTAAGTGACTTACTCAGGATCACACAGTATGGATTCAAACCCAGGTCTGATTTGCTGGATGCCACCAGATTTGCAGCTCAGGCGCCTTAAACCACTGTGCTATGCTGTCTCCTCTCCTCATAAACTGGCTAACATAAGGCACTGCATCCAACAGAGTGCCACACATGCGCGAATGCTTGCACAAGCTATTTTTCTTTCTTTAGCACATGCCATTGTACCTAGTATGATGTGAGAAAAGCATGACATACAGGCATACACACATTTCTTTGTTCTCTGTTCCCTCTGACTCTGAAAAAGAGAGACATAACAACTCTATTATTCTGTACCAACTAACTGCTGAGTTAGCTGTCCGAATCAGCCCAAACTAGCCTGCTATGGACACATTGTGTCAACCTTTTGGATGGAGTATAGAGAGAGACTCCAAGAATCCCCTTGCCAATGAGAACACATATGAAATCATGCATTTTGCCTTATGGAAACATAAAAAACATAGAAATTGTCAGCAAATAAGGACTGCCAGGCCCATCCAGTCTGTCTGCAAATGTGGGGTAACTGATATTCGTGATAAGAGCTTGTCTGTATGGGCATATATGCAAATTGCAAACTTTGACAGTTTGAGTAGAAACAAAGTACTGATGTGCAGAAGTGAGATCCGCTGCTCTCGGCAGTTGACACCTGTTTGTATTTATGTTATTTGGTAGTAATAAAGAATTGTATTGCTTGTGACATCTTTGGACTTGTGTTTGCATTTCCACCAACACCTCTAGAATCTGGCAACAAACTGGCGGCTGTGGCAAGGGTGTGTTTTGGACAGAACCAACACAATAGATACACAGATTGTGAGTAGGATAAAGTGGGTGTGAGTGCCTTTGCCTCTCATGCAATTACTGTGGTACAGAGCACAGGTTGTGGGTATATTGACAGGAGTGAGTGCCTCCACCTCTTGTTCCATAGTGCCACACCGTTACCTGTCTGACATGCAGAGCTGGATGAACTGGTAAGCCCTCAATCTCCTGTCACAACAGTGTGATTTGAAGGAATCCCACTCAAAAACAAAATCTGGCCAGAGCCGATAGGGCTGCAGGAGAGGAATTTGGGTTAAAACATTTTTACACCTACTTTTCAACACAGCCTTGTGATGAACCTGCCTCATAAAGAAGGGCAGAGAAAATGTTCATCTCCTGGCCTAAAGGTGATGTCATACAGGAACTGCAAAATCAGCTTTTGGGCTGCAAACACACATTTTGAGCAAGAGTTGAAAAATGACAGCTGTCACATTAATGAGTCGCTGTACCAAAATGGCTGTGTTGAAATGTGGTAAAAATACTGAATATTACCAAAGTTATGTGCCCGCATTTGTAAAGTTCAGCATAGCCTTATAACTTAAAGCAACAGTGCAACAATTGATGAAAAATGTGACCTATACTTTTCTATGCTATTTTAGATTGCCACTTTCCTTCTGACATGCATGATACCCTTTTTTCTACAATTTGAGTCTGCTTGAGTACCTTTTTTCATGTCTGAAATAATAAAAGGAACAATTAATGCGTCTCAAACCAGGATTTCTTTGGTATCTGTAGCTGGTTTTGGACAACTATTGTTCTGTAAGGTCAGAGAGCACTGCTTGCTGCATAATAGAAACATAGAAACATATAATCTGATGGCAGATTAGGACTGCTTGCCCACCTAGTCTGCCCATTTCTCCTACCTAACAGATAAGCTGCATATCCTAGTTAACCAAGAGCCTACTTCCTCCTACCCCCCCCACTAGAATTGCCTTATGTCTGTCCCATGCATTCTTTGATTGCCCTACTGTTTTTGACTCTATGACCTCCTCAGGAAGGCAGTTCCATGCATCTACAACCCTCTCTGTGAAGAAATACTTCCTCGCATTACCTCTGAGCTGTCCCCCCTCTGTCTTCAAATTGTGCTCCCTTGTTCTTGCGCATCTCTTTTTCTGAAACATGCTGCCCTCTTGGACTTTGTTGATTCCCTTGAGGTACTTGAAAGTTTCTATTATGCCCCCCCCTTTCCTCTAGGCTATACATCTTAAGCTCATTTAGCCTTTCTTCATATGTCTTCTGGTGCAGACCCTGCACCATTTTGGTTGCCTCCTCTGGATAGCCTCCACCCTGTCTATATCTTTGCGGAGATGGGGTCTCCAGAACGTTACATAGTACTCCAGATGTGGTCTTACCAAGTGTCTGTACAGAGGGATAACAACTTCCTGTTTTCTACTGGCGATGCCTCTCTCTATGCATCCAAGTATCCCCCCAGCCCTCCTTACTGCCTTCTCACATTGCTTGCCCACCTTTAGGTCATCTGATATGACTACCTCCAGGTCCCTTTCCATTTTTGTTGTTGTCAGTATCTCACCCCCCCAACATTGTGTACTCTTCCCCTAGGTTTTTGTTTCCTAGGTGCATTACTTTGCACTTCTTTGCATTGAATCTAAGCTGCCATACATTTGACTATTCCTCCAAGCTTGCCAAGTCCCTTTTCATCCTTTCCACCCCACTTTGCTTATCAACCCTGTTCCAGATCTTTGTGTCATCTGCAAAGAAACATACTTTTCCTTCCAGTCCCTCTGCAATGTCATGTATAAAAACATTAAAAAAAAACGGCCCCAGTCCTGAACCCTGCGGTACCCCACTAGTAACCCCTCTTTCTTCACTGTGGACTCCATTTACTATTACCCTCTGTGTCCTGTTGTGAAGCCAGTGTTTTACGCAGAGTACCACCCTGGGACCCACTCCCAGGCAGGCTAATTTGTTTATTAATCTTTTGTTCATGGCTATGTCAATGCCTTGCTAAAGTCAAGGTAGGCCATGTCCACAGACCCTCCCTGGTCTACTACTTTGGCCACCCAGTCAAAAAAATTAATTAGATTTGACTGACATAACCTTCCTGACTGCTAATCCACTGCCTTGGGTCCTGTGCCCAGCTATTCTCTAGGTACTCAACAATTCTTTCCTTCAGAAGTGATTCCATCATTTCCCTACCACTGAAGTCAAACTGACAGGTCTGTAGTTTCCTGCCTCTGTCTTTGCTCCCACTTTTGTGAAGGGGAGTTACATCTGCCCTCCTCCAGTCCTCAGGTACCACACCATCCTCCCATGATTTATTAAAAACGGTAGTCAGTGGTCTTACTAGTTCTTCCCTTAGTTCTTTTAGAATTGTGGCGTGAATCCCATCAGGCCCTATTGCTTTATCCACCTTCAGTTTTAAGAGTTCTTTCAGAACCCTCTCTTCTGTGAAAGAACTAATATCAACCCACCTATCCACAGTGCTTCTGTTGACTGGATTAGCTATCTTCCCGCTGCTCTTCCATTGTGAATACTTAGCAGAAGCATTTGTTCAGTATCCCTGCTTTTTCACTGTCACTATCTGACCAACCACCCTCCTCTTTATTCAGCCTCAATATCCCTCCCCTTGTCTTTCTTCATTCCCTAATGTACCTATAAAAGGTTTTATCCCCCTTCTTAACCGAGTTGGCTATCTTTTCCTCGGGTTGCACCTTTGCTATACTGATTGCTTTCCCTGCTTCCTTCTGCTTTAACTGGTACAGTTCTCTGTCCTGCTTCTTCTGTGTTTCCTTATGCTTCCTAAATGCCATCTTTTTCTCCTTAACCTTCCCCGCCACTTCTTTTAATAGTTCATTTTAGTCACAACAGAAGTGATATATAACAACAGATGGTCAAAATTATCCGAAAATACTGATGAAGACCTGATCCACACCGTATTAACCCTTAGGCTGCCAAAAGAGTTAGATCATACAGGGATTTTGGACTGATATATCAGTCCGTGGCATAGCAAGGGCTAAAAGGAGTGCTCATTTTATTATTTCAGACATGTAACAAGTACTACATCAGACTCAGACTGTGGAAAGAAGGATATCATACAAGTCAGAAGGTAAGTAGCAATATAAAATAGCATAAAAATGCACTGGTCAAAATTTTAACCAGATTATTGTACTGCTGTTTTAATAGATGAACATACTAGAATCATACAACACAAGAATGTGCAAAGTATAATACCAACCCATATCAAATTTATTCAAAGTCAGGGAATGCATTGTTATTTTGTGGTCTTTTTTTTTGGCATTAAAAAGTATAATTTGGTCCACTGGGAGGAAATTCAGATACAGCTTTACTTACTCAAGCTCTACTACAGGGGGGACAGCGTCCACCTCAGGAAAGGAGAGCTGTTAATAGATGGCTCAATCCTGCTCCTACCCTCCTCCCAACCAACTCCCCAATGACCCAAGGTAGTTCCCGAACCTGGGTCACTGGTGCGACATGAGGTAAGGCTAGATGCCTCAACCTCTGCACCACCAGGCTGGCAGGTGATGGCCTTCTAAACTGATCTGCCAATAGAGACTGTGGACATGAAGGCAGTAGAGCAGTCCTCAGTGTGCCCATCCCTTAGCTTTTGCCAGCACTGAGCCAATATGAGAGGCAGTATAGCGCAGTGGTTTAAGACTCTGAGCTGCAAATCTGGAGACCTGGGTTTTTATTTAGTTGTTTAACCAGGTATAGCACACTAAGCTGAAAGCTTTTTTACAGGAGCGACCTGGGAGCACAAGGAGGTTAAGTGACTTGCTCAGGGTCACACAGTATGCAAATGGAAGCTGTGGGATTCAAACTCAGGTCTGGTCTGCTGGATGTCACCAAATTTGCAGCTCAGAGCCTTAGACCACTGCGCTATACTGCCTCCTTTGAATCCTACAGCTCCCACTTGCATACTGTGTGACCCTGAGCAAGTCACTTAACTTCCCTGTGCTCCCAGGTTGCACCTGTAAACAAGCTTTCAGCTTAGTGTGTGTGTTACCTGGTTAAGCAATTGCAAAAAAATATATGGCTGTGGAGAGCTTTTAGGAGTGGCAAGAGCATTGTGAAGAATATGAGGTGCTCTTGTTGCACCACAGTCAGATGCAACTAATACTGCTCCTGATACAGAACTGTGCATGTGTGATACTGACACATGTGCAGTTTGCCTAACAGTCATAGTAAATGGAGTCCACTCTGAAGAAAGGGCGATTACTACTGGGGTACCTCAGGGTTCAGTACTGGGTCCAGTCCTTTTTAATGTCTTCATCAGTGACATTGCAGAGGGACTGGAAGGAAAAGTATGCCTTTTTGCAGATGACACAAAGATCTGCAACAGGGTTGATACACAAGGAGGCGTGGAAAGGATGAAAAGGGACTTGGCAAGGTTGGAGGAATGGTCAGACTTATGGCAGCTAGGATTCAATGCAAAAAAGTGCAAAATAATGCACCTGGGAAACAAGAACCCAGGGGAAGAATACACAATGGGTGGGGAGGTAATAACAACAACAGAACAGGAAAGGGACCTGGGGGTAATCATATCAGATGACCTTAAGGTTAGCAAGCAATGTGAGAAGGCAGTAGGGAGGGCCGGGGGTATACTGGGATGTATAGGAAGAGGCATCAGCAGCAGAAAACAGGAAGTTGTTATCCCTCTGTACAGACAGTTGGTGAGACCCCATCTGGAATACTGTGTCCAGTTCTGAGACCCCATCTTCCAGAGGACATAGACGGATAGAGGCAGTCCAGAGAGGGCAACTAAAATGGTGCAGGGTCTGCAAGAGAAGCCGTATGAGGAGAGACTAAAGGAGCTAATATGTATACCCTTGAGGAAAGAAGGGAGAGGGGGACATGATTGAAACTTTCAAGTACCTCAAGGGAATCAACAAAGTCCAAGAGGGTAGCATCTTTCAGAAAAAGAGACTTGCAAGAACAAGGGGACACAATTTAAAGATAGGAGGGTGGTTCAGGGCAATGTGAGGAAGTATTATTTCACAGAGAGGGTAGTGGATGCATGGAACAGCCTTCCTGAGGAAGTTGTGGGGTCTAAAACTGTGGGAGAATTCAAGAATGCATGGGACAGACATAAGGCAATTCTTGTGGGGGGCAGGAAGATATAGGCTGTTGGTTAACTAGGATCTGTGGCCTATCCTGTAGGTAGGGGAAATGGGCAGACTAGATGGGCCTAGCGGTCCTTATCTGCTGTCAAAGTCTATGTTTCTATGTCAGCTGTAACATGGCAGCACTGACATGATTACATATGCACCAGACTCACATATGCATAGTTTAAGTCAGCACCAGAAAAATAAGAATCCACTGAAAATGAGATACTGCATGTTAGCCAGTCTAATGTGTGTCAGTACATTATAGAAGTGGATAAAATGAGGACCCCCTTTGAAAATGAGATCCTGCATCTCATCAAAGCTATTCTGTGTCAGTACATTGCCAAAACGAATAAAAGTATGGCCCACTGAATATGACATACTGCATCTCAGCCAGGCTATCTGTTTGTGTCAATACATTGTAACAATGCTATAATACCATCAATAGGTTCTGGAGACATGTGAACATTGAGAGCAAAGCTTGAGAGATTGCAGCATTTGTCCATAGCCTCTGTGATATGTTGCAGGTGAGTTTTATCATTTAAAATAAATAAAATAACCTTAACATTTGTTATAGTGATTTTACTGACAGGCATAGTTGACAGGCAGTCAGTAACTGACTGCCTGTCAACTTATGCCTGTCAGTAAAATCACTATAACAAATGTTAAGGCTGTTTTTATTTATTTTAAATGGACTGTCAGTTGTGTACATATATTGATTTGAGCATACAGAAAAATGTACAGGAGTTTTGTCCCAGTTTTACATGGAAAATACAGGGAAAGGAGGGTGCCCTACAGTGGAACACTACAGATGACATCGCTATCATTCTTTGTAATTCCCTCCCTAAAACATTAGCTGCCTAGCATTTGAAACCCTTCCAACATCCAATGCCACTAATTAGGTCCAGAAAGGATTCACATAAATCATGCATCAGTGTCAGTGGCTCAGTACATAGAAACATAGAAACATAGAATTTGCCGGCAGATAAGGACCGCTTGGCCCACCTAGTCTGCCCATTTTCCTACCTAACAGATAAGCTGCAGATCCTAGTTCACCAACAGCTTACTTCCTCTTACCCGCCACTAGGACTGCCGTATGCCTGTCCCATGCATTCTTGAAGTCCCCCACTGTTCTTGACTCCATGACCTCCTCAGGGAGGCTGTTCCATGCATCCACAACCCTCTCAGTGAAAAAATACTTCCTCACATTACCCCTGAGACGTCCCCCCTCTATCTTCAAATTGAGCCCCCTTATAGAAACATAGAATTTGTCAGCAGATAAGGAGTAGGTAGCACACTCACCTCTGAGGCTGGGAGATTAGAGGACTGTGGGTTCAGTTCTCACATCTGGCACTTGGGCTAATATCCCAGTACTGACACTGTAGTGCAGCATGAGAGGGGTGCTGCACTTCTGAGGTGCCATCTTTTGGATGAGACATTAAACTGAGGTCCCATCTGCCTGGATTGGTGGTAGTTCAGGTGGATGTTAAAGATCTCATGGCACTTATCGAAAAGAGTTGGGGAATTCCCCAGTGTCCTGGCCAAATTTCCCTCAATCACTAAAAAATACCACCAACAGCTTAATCTGATTCAAGGTCAGTTGGCATTCATCTGTATCCCCTTCCCCCGGGTCGTGCCTGAAAATAGGCAGGATTTGTCTAGTGCACTTACCCAGTCAACAAAAACTAAATAAAATAAATAAAAATCTATTTAGAGGAAATGCTGACACACAACACACACACACACATATATACACATACAGGGAGAGTTGACTAAGACTGTAATGTGACACTACTCTGCAGTTGATGCTGTATCTGTTGAATGGCATGTCACATAAGCATTAAGCCACAAGAAAGGAGGGATTTACAAGGAATTAATGCATGGTTGGGGTCCATGAGCCGAAGGCCGAATGCTCCAACCACCCAATCATGCATTAATTCCTTATAAATGCCTCCTTTCAAGTGACATAATGTACTTTTAACCAGGGCCAGATTAAGGCACCCTGGGGCCCTAGGCTCAAGAGAAATCTGGGAGCCCCCTCTCCGCAACCATGCCTCTTTATCATGTCTGTGCCTCTTAGCTGTGACCGCACCCCAAGTTGGCCATTGCATATCAGTCACTAAAACTTGAAAAAAATATATCTTATTGTCCCTAAAAAGTTGCATAAAATGTAAATAACCTAAGATGCTTCAAAATGAATGGAACTAATAATAGTATGGCAAAATAACAGTAGTCTGAGTTTTGATCATTTAGAGAAAATAATTACTAATTGGCCTGGTAAAAATAATTTTTGGGATGTGAAATGTCATGATTTGCACTCCCCCCCCCCCCCCCTGCACACACACATGTGTGTACTTGCAGTGTGGGTGTTATCATTTTGTCCTGTCAGATAGTATACACCAGGATGTGGGAGTTTTGTTGGGTAGGAAAGGGACCCTTCTTTAAAAGAGTCTAGGTCCTGCCAGGTGTAAGAGTTACATCTGTGGATTACAAGGGGAGTTGTGAACTTCAGCGATTATAATGCAAAGCAAGTAATTGTTGGAAGAAATCATTCCTGGGATCAAACATTTCTGTTATTGATAAGCAATAAGTGCCTCCTGCCTCTAAATTCTCCTGGCTGTGTGAATATATTCACTAGTCTTCTGTACCAGAGTTATTGACTCAGACAATGTTCAAAATGTCATGGTTTGCACCTCATCCTCCTGAAACTGTATTGTTCAAAATGTTACGCTTTGCAACTCATCCTTCCTGAAACTGTATTGTTTTCTATTGACTGTTGTTCTACTCTTGTACTTCAGTTCCGTAACCTCCAGGGTCATGCTTGAAAATAGGCAGCGTTTTGTCTGGTGCACTTACCCGGTCAACAAAAATTAAAAAAATAAATAAAGCCAGGATCAATAAATGGCAAGATTTACTGATGGGAATCTGGAAATACATTCATTTGTTCAGCATGGAAATGGAGCTGTTATCATGATCAGAACATCAGTATGAGTGAGATAAGGAAATGAAAAAAGAGCATGATTTTTAATTGTACCATTGAAACGCATTGTGGTTTTCTTAATTTTAGGAATGTGATTAAATATAAAGCATACACATTAAACTGTACCGTTAATCTTTTATATTTAAGAATAAGACTTGCTTCTAAATGGGAATCCTAAATGGGGGTGGTAGACAAGGCAAAGGAAACGGGCCCGTTCTCACTTTAATGGTCACCCTGACCAGGGCCTCCTGAGCGTCAGCTGCACTTAACACCTAATCAGGGAGGTGAGAGTCGCGTCATGGTTCAGCCCCTGCCTTGTTCAGATTACTTAGTGGGTTGGTCCTTTACAAAAAAAATGCAGCACAGGCAGGAAGAAAAACATATATTGAAAATATATGTTGGGAATTGTTGAGGGGGCCCCTAACAAGCAGGGGCCCCAGGCCTGTGCCTGTGTTGCCTATGCCTTAATCCAGCCCTGCTTATAACATGGCTGTTATGGCCACTAGTTGTGGCATATTTACTGATACGAGTTCTGCAAGAAAAACTACACATATAATATGTTTCTTACTGATCGCTTTTATAGAAAGATGCTTGTATTTCACAACCAGGAAGTTACTTGATACAACCATGCTTATTAATATACGTATGAATAAAATGCTGATTTATTCAACAAACTGTATTTGGATTGCTTTTACTCATTACTACATTAACTATTATTTTATATTGTTTTCCAAACTGTGCATTACTTACCAGTTGTCTCATTCTAAGCTATTACAGATTCCCAATGCATTGTTGGAAATACTGCTTGTCTGCATACCACAGAATGTCAAACATTCTGAGATGCTGTTCAAAGACATTACTTTCACAACACATGTTTTTGCACTACAAGTATTGAAGTTATCACATTTGTTATTTCTTGGTTTCACATTTGTTACATTACACGGTCAACTACGCTTTTTAATTTTAACACTGTAACACGGAACTTCTGCCCCAGAACAAATTTATTGGGGGATACAACTAAACATATTCACAAACTGTGGTGAAAAGTGTATCCTTAACTACAAACGTTTGTGCAGTACTACAATTGCTGTCATTACATAGGTTATTTGTTGGTTTAACATTTGTATGCTGACATGCTCCACTATGGATTACAATTGTTACTCTCCAACACAGAACTGCTGCCTCGCTGATCATGTAGTGGGTGATATGTGGTAGTGAAACTTGCCACCGTTTACCATGAAATGTTGCATTTTAAATGGATTGCAGGGTTTTAAATAAGCTCCGAAATTTTATTAGCAGTTTTGCGCGTGAAAGTGCTAATCAATTGTGAAAATGAATAGTGCATGCCTTGATTTGATTAGCAAAATCAAAATGCTTAGATACTGTAACCTAAATAAAAGTTTTTTATTAAAAATTGGTTCTGTCTTGGCTTCAGATCTGTTTCATCAGTACACACACACACACCAGCTGAGTATCATACCCTCCCACCCTTGTCCCTCAGCCAGAACCACTAAGGCATCCTCCCACCCATCTCACTGGCTAATCTCACCACTCCACCCATGGGGTACCTGCCAAAATCCCCATCCATTTCAGCCTCCCCAGCATGGTCCCTTTGCCAAAAACTTAAAGCTCTGAGTCACTTGTTGCAGTGACAACCCTCCCACCACCATACCTCTCAACCATTGATGACATGAATACTGCTGCTTTTATCGTTCACACTGTTGAACCCATTGCCTTTATTTGTGTTCATTTCTGACTCCACGTTATATATTTCTGCTTCAAAAGTCTGAATTTACAGCACCTTCTCTGTCTTGGCAGCATCTCTTCTGTGAGGACAGAGGAAAAACAAATCAATTTTGAGGGGTGAAATGAGGACATCCCTCATAATCAGATACAGAGGGACTTAACTGTAGCCCTGAACCCCACCACCCTTTCCCACCCATGTCCCCACAGACACTCACCCACATAAGGTACTTTGCTAGTTTTAGAGCAGTTCCCAGTCTCACACTTGCGCCCAGAATAAACTCTGGCAGTCACTCCCATAGTTTGCTGTACAAAATTAATCCATAGCATGGCGCCTATTATCCTCCCAGTCTCACTGCCATGAGCCCCGAATGCCGGTAATGCGGCTCCCAGCAGTGCTTGCAATCGCAAAGCACTACTGAATGACTACTGGCGACCGAGGCTCTGCTGGCTCGCTGAGGCTGATGGCGCTAAGCTAGTACCTGTTGTACAATAAACTATGGGCTTTCTGCAGAGTTTATTCTGAGGCACACTGAGACAGGAACTGCTCTAAACTGACAAAGTACCTTATGTAGCTGAATGTCTATGGGGACATGGGTGGGGAAGGCTGGTGGGGCTGAGATGGTTGAGGGGAGGATAACAGAATGCATCGCAGTTTTTTGCGATGCAGAAATAAGAATGGATTGCCTGAGCAGATGGATCGCATCGCAAATTGCGATGCGATACCGGCTATTTAAAACCCTGGATTGCTGGGACACATTTCATTACGTACCTCTACTGTGCTACTTTTACTCACTGGAAAACTTGGATTTTGTGTGCCTGTACTCTGATCTCTTATGTTGGGGAAGTAGGAGTTTGCAGGGCTGCTCACTTCAGAGGTAGGTGACATGCAATCTGGATATTCCTGTTCTACTTCATAAACTGGTATCCTGCTAGTGCGATTTGTTACATCTGAGTTAGTGGCGCTCATCTGTGGTGCTGCTTTACAGGAGTGCATACTACTGAACTATCGCTTTCTATCACTGCTTTGCGAACTACTGTGTCCACTAGGTGGGTAGGTAGCACACACACAGTAATTCAGAGATTTTTCCACCTTGTGGTTACTTCTATTACTACATAACCATGCATATCTGGGGACTTAATGCATGGCTCTAATAGTGACATGTGAGGTTTCATAACCAATTATCTATGGTTACAAACATATGAACTTTGCCAGCTGATAAAGGCCTAGAGGTCTATCAAGTCTGCTCAAATGTGCAGCTAGCACCCCTTACTCTGCAGCTGCCCCTCCCTTCCACCCTACCCCTCCACTGACCCTCCCCCTTGTCCTGTCCCATCCCCTTTTGAAGCAGTCCACTATTCTACTGAATACCATTTCTGCAGGTAACGCATTCCACCCAGCTACCACCCGCTCTGTAAAAAAAGTGTTTCTTCATCTGCCTCCTGAACCTACCTCCCTCCAGTCTCATGTCATGGCCCCTGGTGGCCCTCCCTTCCCTTACTTTGAACAGCCCTTCTGTACCTGTCTTGTTTATTTCTTTCATGTACTTAAAGGTTTCAGTCATGTCCCACTTGTCCCTCCTCTCCTCCAGCAAGTACATTTTCAATTCCCTCAGCCTCCTCTCGTATGATAAGTCCCCCAGCCCCTTGATCATCTTTTGTCACCCTGCGCTGCACCCCCTCCAGTAACTTAACATCTTTCTTCAGATACGGGTGCCAGCACTGTACGCAGTACTCAAGGTGTGGTCTAACTAATTACCTATACAGTGGCAGAACCACCTCCTCCCTCCTCAAGGATATACCCCTTGCAATGCAACCCAGCATTTTGTTGGCCTTTGCAACTGCCTTCTGACATTGTGCTGAGTTGTTCATTGACCCTATAATGATCACCCCGGATCCTTCTCCTCTTCTTCTGTCTGGGCTAGCTGCACTCCCCCCGCCCCAGTTGGTAACTCTTCCTTGGGTTCCTCACCCCAAAATGCAGTGCCTTGCACTGTTTTGGCATTAAACCCCGGTTGCCAGGTGTCTGATCAGGTTTCAAGCTTTGCAAGATCATCCTACAACCCCTGTCATCCCCCTAGGTCATCCACCACTGCTCCCATCTTGGTATCATCAGCAAACAGACTGATCTTGCTCTTGATATCCAATGATATGTCTGCAATGAATATCCCAAACACTGAGCCCTGTGGAATACTGCTCATTACTTCCCTTGGGCGTGAGAGCTCCCCACCCACCTCCACCCTCTGTTGTCTTCCCTGAAACCAGTTCCCTACCCATCTCACCAGTTTTGCACCGGCCCCTGTGCCTTCTGATTTACTTCACAGTCTCCAATGCATCACCGAGTCAAATGCCTTTCTAAAGTTCAGATACAGGACATCCACTGCATGGCGCCTGTCCAGTTGCCTAGTTACCCAGTCATAGAACTCCACCAGGTTGGTTTGGCAGGATCTGCCATGTATGAAGCCATGCTGTCTGCTGTCCTGCAGTCCTTCGTCGTCTAGGAGGGCCACCAGCATTTCCTTCAGCATAGGCTCCATCAGCTTACCCATGATGGATGTGAGGCTCACCGGTCTGTAGTTCCCCGGTTCATCCTGAAGATTGTGTACCCTGTACCCTGGTATGGTAACATCCCAGTCATGGTTTCCTGTGTATCATGTTTCAGTGATCGTGACAATAGAAACATAGAAACATAGAATTTGACGGCAGATAAGGACCGCTTGGCCCACCCAGTCTGCCCATTTCCCTACCTGATGGATAAGCTGCAGATCCTAGTTAACAAGCAGCCTACTTCTTCCTACCCCAACCCCCTAGAATTGCCTTATGACTGTCCCATGCATGCTTGAATTCCACCACTGTTTTTGACTCCACAACCTCCTCCAGAAGGCCGTTCCATACATCCACAACCCTCTCTGTGAAAAAATACTTCTTTAAATTATCTCTGAGCCCCCCTCTATCTTCAAATTGTGCCCCCTTGTTCTTGCACACCTCTTTTTTTGAAAGATGCTACCCTCTTGGACTTTGTTGATTCCCTTGAGGTACTTGAAAGTTTCTATCATGTCCCCCTCTCCCTCCTTTCCTCGAGGCTATACATATTAAGCTCCTTAAGTCTCTCTTCATATGTCTTCCGGTGCAGACCCTGCACCATTTTAGTTGCCCTCCTCTGGACAGCTTCCATCCTGTCTATGTCTTTGCAGAGATTGGGTCTCCAGAACTGCACGCAGTACTCCAGTTGGGGCCTGACCAGCTGTCTGTACAGAGGGATAATAGCTTCCTATTTTCTACTGGTGATGCCTCTCCCTATGCATCCCAGTATCCCCCCAGCCCTCCTTGCTGCCCTCTCACATTGCTTGCCCATCTTTAGGTCATCTGATATGACTACCCCCAGGTCCCTTTCCATTTTTGTTGTTGTTAGTATCTCACCCCCCATTGTGTACTCTTCATCTGGGTTTTTGTTTCCCAGGTGCATTACTCACTTCTTAACATTGAATCTAAGCTGCCATACATTTGATCATTCCTCTAACCTTGCTAAGTCCCTTCTCATCCTTTCCACCCCACCTTGTGCATCAACTCTGTTGCAGATCTTTGTGTCATCTGCAAAGAGACATACTTTCCTTCCAGTCCCTCTGCAATGTAAGCATAAAGACATTGAAGAGGACCGTCCTAATACTGAACCTCAGTGTACCCAGTAGTAACCCCCTGTTTTTTCAGGTGGACTCCATTTACTATTACTCTCTGTGTCCTATTCTCCAGCCAATTCTTTACCCAGGCTGTCATCTTGGGAACCACTCCCAGGCTGGCTAACTTGTATATTAATCTTTGTGTGGGACTGTGTCAAATGCCTTGCTAAAGTCTAGGAAGGCCATGTCCACAGCCCCTCCCTGATCTACCACTTTGGTCACCCAGTCAAAGAAATCTATCAGATTTGTCTGGCATGACCTTCCCGCTGTGAATCCATGCTGCCTTGGGACCTGTGCCCCTCTGGCCTCTAGATACTTGACAATTCTTTCCTTCAGAAGTGATTCCATCATTTTCCCTCCCACTGAGGTTAAACTAACAGGTCTGTAGTTTCCTGCTTCTGCCTTGCTCCCACTTTTGTGAAGGGGAATCACATCTGCCCTCCTCCAGTCCTCGGGTACCACCCCATCCTCCCATGATTTGTTAGAGGGTAGTCAGTGGTGTCACTAGTTCTACCCTTAGTTCTTTTAGAATTCTGGGATGAATCCCATCAGGCCCCATTGCTTTGTCCACCTTCAGTTTTAAGACTTCTTTCAGAACCCTTTCTTCTGTAAATGGGCTGGTATCAACTTCTGTATCCAGAGTGTTTCTACTGTTTGTTTAAGGTACCTCCCCCTCTTCCTTTGTAAATACTGAGCAAAAATATTTGTTTAGTATCTCTGCCTTTTCACAGTCACCCTCTGCCCACCCTCCCTCCCCTTTATTAAGCCCCACTATCCCTCCCTTAACTTCGGCTCCCTTATGTACCTATAAAAGGTTTTCTAGGGACATGAATATGTTGTTCATCCACACTTAATGGCAGGTTCCTTGCCACTTTAAATCTTGCTGGAAGGTATTCAAGCTGGCTCCTCCCACCCACCCGGGTGGTAAAACTCTCGGCTCCGCCCCATGATGCCAGATCTTCCTTACCGCTTGGAAGCTCAGGTTCCCTCCTTAACGCGCTGCGTTTAAGACTGGTTCCTAATTCTTCGAAAGTTCGAAATTGAAAAGGTTTTTGCTAAAAAGACTTCGGTCTTCTCCTCACGGCTGTGATGGACAAATCGACTCCGGTTTCGGAGGTGCCTTCAGGGCAGAAGATGTCTAGGGCGGATCTGCACTCCACGTGCTTCTACTGCCTGGGCCTTGAGCACGACCACTTGAGCCCTGCGACTGTGCTCTTCCTTTCCACTTCGTCCTTGAAGACCGTGCTGCCCGATTACAACTGGGGCGCCCCGAGAAAAGAATTCCACTGGTAAAATCTAAAGAGGCCCGATTGGCGGTTTCCGCGGCGGCGAGGCTCAGCGGATCAGCTAGAGCAGATGATCACCCTCAAAGAGGAGGCGGCGCGGGCCGCTTCTACCTCGGCTGCAGCATTTGTCCCACTGTCTCTCGGTGCCTCGTACTCGGCTTCTTTTAAGAAGCTTTGTCTGACCCTCTCGACCAAAGGTGAGGGTCCAACTTCTTCGGGCCTTTTTCCAGGTCCAAAAAGAGCAAAAGTAAGTCTCTCCATCGACGCTCTTGGGAGCGGGAAAGATCCCCCTCCCCTTGTCGACAGTCGACTTCGGTCGACCCCTCAGCTTCAGCCACTGGCTTCACGGTGTCCTCATCAGGCCAGTTGACTGAGACTCCCGTCGACGTGGTCGAGATTTTTCTCGACCTGTTAGATGGGTTGTCGGCTGGAGAAGCTGAGAATCCCCTCTCCCCGGTTCCCCCGGTGGGAGTTGAGGATCCCGTCGGCTCGTCTGTGCCTCGGTTCGGAGCCCGGTGGGATCGTCCGAGCGAAGTGCGATTCCGACACTTCTCCTCGCCTTCCTCAGCCTGAGTCGAGACTCTCGGTCTCGGTCTTGGACATCCTCGTGGTCCAACCGATCCCGCCGCCATAGGCGGTCTCGGCACCATGCCAAGCGGCGCCGCCACTCTTCCTCTTCCTCGGATGAGGGGAGGCTTCGGCGCAAGTTGCATCGGAGGTATGAGGAACTTATTTGGCAACAGCTTCTTTTGACTGGGAATAAGCCGACCCAGTCGTCTTCCCTGGCCATTAAGTGGCTGTCACCGGAGCAGCCGAAACAACCCCTCATTGTAGTCGAGGAGCCTGTTCTCAAGCCAGTTGTTTGGCCAATTCCAGCTGCCCCACCGATTCTGGTGGAACCTCCGCCTCCACAGCCATTAGTTGGGGCTCCGACCAAAAATTCTCGGTCGGCCTTGGGTTTGCCCCATAGGCTGTCGGTCACCCTCACTCCCAATAAACCTCGGCAGGTGGAGGGTGGCTCAGGCCCGAGGCAGCTCTTTGAGGACTCTTCTGAGTCTGATGATGGTTCCTCCCTCTTCTCCAAGCGCATGGACTTGGAGTCCCCGGGAGGGCAGTCAATGGACGATAGCCCTTCGTCCTTCTTAGGGTTACTTCGACTTATCTCGGAGTCCACCATGATGAAACTCGAACCCATTTCTAAACGGGCCAGGTATCCCCCTCATGGAGATTCTGGACCGAGGGAATTCTCCTACGGAGGCCTTTCCGGTGGCCGAAGCCATAGTGGGTCCAGCCTTGGAACTTTGGCAGCGTCCTGCTTCCTGCCCTGCGCCTTGACCAGGTAGGCAAGAAATATACAGTCACTCGGTTCCCTGTCCAGTTTTTCAGAACACCCCTCGGCCGAGGGGTTGGTTACTGATAGCGTTTTCCGGCATGCCGGGAATGCCAGGGATGTGGACAAACCTCCCGACAAGGAATCCTTGAAGTTGGATTATGCCGGGCGAAAAGTCTATGCTGCGTCCTCTCTCGGCCTTCGTCAGGCCAGTTCGGCCATCCTCATGGCACATTTTTCCCACGCCCTGTTGGGCTCCCTGGATGAGGTTGTCCCTCATCTTCCCGCAGATCTGCAGACTACAGTCAGGCAGGTGTGGGACCAGGGCAGGGCGGTGGCCAAACAGCAGCTCCAGACTGCGTTAGACATTGGGGACTCATGTGCCAGGTCTGTGGCAGCTGCAGTGGCCACGCATCGTCGGGCTTGGCTGAGGATATCCACTTTTACCTCGGATACCCAGCACAAGTTGGCGGATGTTCCCTTTTTGGGGACTGAGCTCTTCGGCCCTGGGGTGGAAGGTCACCTGCAGAGGATCAAGAAGTCCAATGCTACCTTGGACTCGGTCTCTTCCACTCAGAAGGACAAAGGCCGCAAGCCACAGCCTAAGCCCTTTCGTCATTCTGCGCCCATGTAGCAGCCAGCAACGTCAGGGCCAGCAGGCTCGACTTAGTATGCCAAACCCAGCCGTCAGCTTCCTCAACAGGAAGCAGGAGGAAAGGCCCAAGAGGTCCCTCAGCGGTCCCTCCTCCAAGCCTGCCAGTGACGGGCTGAGGAGTGTCGCCCCATCCCTGTCACCTCACCCCTGGTTCCCCCTGTGGGGGGATGGCTCAGACACTTCCTTCCGCCTGGTCCGCTGTTACCACGGACAGGTGGGTACTGGAGGTGGTGGAAAGGCCTACCTCTGGAATTCGAGCAGGCTCCACCCTTCTGAGCCATCGCACTGGGCGCCTGGGTCCGTAGTCTTACTGGTGGCTCGCCGAGCCGTGACATCGCCTCTCCTTCAAAGGAGGTGATCATGGAGGTGGAGGACCCCTTCAGACCCGGGTTCGTGTCCAGGTATTTCCTGGTTCGAAGCAGACGGGGCTGGTGCCCCATTCTCGACCTACGACCTGAACAAGTTCCTAAGGTCTCGAACCTTGAGAATGGTCACTCTGGCACAGATAATACCATCTCTGGAACACGGCATGTGGTTCTGCTCTCTGGACCTACAGGACGCGTTCTTTCATGTCCCGATCCGTCCGTCACATCGGAGATTCCTCCGCTTTCGAGCAGATGGATCCCTCTTCAAGTTCTGAGCCATGCCCTTCAGCTTATCTCCAGCTCCCAGGGTCTTCACCAAATGCATGGCAGTGGTGACAGCATTTCTGCAGCGCCGAGGGGTCTGGGTGTACCCTTACCTGGACGATTGGCTGATAGCAGCCTCCTCCAGACGGGAGGTGGAGCGGTCCAGAGATCTGGCCCTCCAGGTTTGCTCTCAAGTTGGCCTTCTCATCAACAAGGCCAAGTCAGAACTCAAGCGGAAGCAGGTGATCCTGTTCATCGGGGCAGAGCTCGACTCTCTTCGAGCCAGAGCATGGATCCCGGCAGACAGGGCCGAGGTTCTTAACTCCTTTGCCCAATCATTTCTGGTTGGGCAATCGCGCCTTGCACGGGACTTCCTGCGCTTTCTGGGCCTCATGGCGGCCTGTACCAGCGTGGTCCGTTGGGCACGCTGGCACATGCGCCCCCTTCAGTGGGGACTGGCCAGCCAGTGGTCACAACACTGCGATCCCTTGGACCAGCTAGTGATAGTGACCCAGGAGATGTGGAACACTCTCCAGTGGTGGACCGTTCCATTCCATCTGCAGGAGGGCATCCGTTTGTCCGTCCGAGCCGGCGGTCTCTCTATCAACGATGCCTCTCTGATGGGTTGGGTGCCCATCTGGGGAACACGAGTGCACGGCCTCTGGTCCCGCGGTCGATGCCACATCAACCTGCTGGAGCTCCGGCGTCCGCTAGCTCTCACCGCCTTTGCTCCGTTTCTCCGGGGTCAAGTGGTCCGAGTCAGGCGGACAATACCACGACCATGTACTACCTGAACCGCCCAGGGCGGGGCACGCCCATGCTTCTATGCGAGGAAGCTCTCCGCATTTGGTCACTGTGCGCAGCCTGGAGGCGGATCTCCTAGCCATTCGTGTGGCAGGAGCCTCCAACACCCTGGCCGATGCCCTGAGCCAGATAGGGGCTGCATCTCAGGAGTGGTCTCTCCTGCCGGAGGTAGTACAAGATCTGTTCTCCCACTGGGGCACACCTCAGGTGGACCTGTTTGCCTCAGGGAGAGAGCGAAGCTGAGCTGTTTCATGCCCGCCCCAGCAGGGCTCGCTGCAGGGGATGCCTTCTTGAGGCTGTGGACCCCGGGCCTCTTCTCGCCTTTCCCCATTTCCTTGATTCTGAAAGGTGCTTCTCAAAGCAAGGAGGGACAAGGCGCAGGTGATCCTGATAGCCCCAGACTGGCCCCGCCAGTTCTGGTACCCAGATCTCCTCAGCCTCAGCTCCAGGCTCCCGAGGCAGCTTCCAGCTCGCCCGGACCTGCTCTCATTCAATCAGGGGAAGGTGTTCCATCCAGACCTTCAATCCCTGCACCTGACGGCCTGGTTCCTGAGCGGCTAGAGTTCCAGGCCTTGGGTCTTTCCGATGAGGTCCTCAATGTTGTTGAGGCGTCCCGTAAGGAGTCGACCAGAAAATGCTATGCCTTCAAATGGAAGAGATTTTCCATTTGGTGTCAGAGCAGGGGCTTGGACCCTTCCTCCTGTTCTGTGGCAAGCATTTTGGACTATTTATGGTCCCTTTCTAGTCAAGGGCTTAGGTCGACGACCCTAAAGGTGCACCTGGCAGCCATCTCTGCTTACTGGGCGCGGGCCGGGGAGCAGTCGGTGGTGCAGGAAAAGGTGGTCGGGTGCTTTTTCAAAGGCCTTGATCATATTTCCCCTTCGGTGCGAGAACCTCCACCTCCGTGGGATCTACTGCTGGTACTGGCAAAGCTCATGGGCAAGCCATTCGAACCAATGCACAGGTGTGATCTCTCTCACCTGTCGTGGAAGACCACCTTCTTGGTGGCTATCACGTCAGCCAGAAGGATGGGAGAGCTCCAGGTGCTTTGCATCGAGTCTCCTTACCTGGTCTTCCACAGGGACAAGGTTGTCCTGCGCCCCCACCTGAAATTCCTTCCGAAGGTGGTGTCGGAGTTTCACCTTAACCAGGTGCTGACTCTGCCAGAGTTCTACCCCAATCACACCTGAGGCTAATATAGGCTCCATACTCTGGACCCTAGAAGGGCGCTCGCTTATTATAAGGAGCGCACGGCTGAGATTCGGGGAGAGATTCGCCAGCTGTTTGTCACCTACGCTGAAGCCGCACCTGGCAGACCTGCAGCCAAGCGGACGATAGGCAGGTGGGTCACCTCCTGCATAGATCGTTGCTATAAGTTGGCAGGCATGGAGCCTCCCAGAGGATAAGAGCTCATTCTACCGTCATACTGCTGCATCGGGTGGCTGCTTCCAGGGACGTCCCATCCAGGAAATCTGCAGGCTGCTACCTGGAAGTCAGCACACCTTTATTACCCATTACCACATCGACCTTGAGTCACGCCGGGATGCTGGTTTTGGGGCCTCAGTTCTCCAGTCTTTATTCCCTAAGTAGGGGTGTCGCCTTGCCTCCCTCCTCCGGAGAACTGCTGGAGTCTGCCAATAAGTGTGGATGAACAACATATCCGTGTCCCTAGAAATACAGGTTACTCACCTGTAACAGGAGTTCTAGGAATGGTATATGTTGTTCATCCACACCCCACCCGACCTCCCCCGCCTGGGACAAGACAACCTGAGCTTCCAGCGGGCCAGATCTGGCATCATGGGGCGGAGCCGAGTTTTACCACCCGGTGGGTGGGAGGAGCCAGCTTGAAGACCTTCCGGCAAGATTTAAAGCGGCAAGGAACCTGCCAATAAGTGTGGATGAACAACATATACCATTCCTAGAACTCCTGTTACAGGTGAGTAACCTGTATTTATCCCCCTTCTTAACTGAGTTGGCTATCTTTTCCTCGGTTTGGGCCTTTGCTGTTCTGACTGCCTTCCCAGCTTCCTTTTGCTTTAACTGATACAGTTCTCTGTCCTGCTCCTTCTGTGATTCCTTGTACTTCCTGAATGCTTTCTTTTTCTCTTGAACCTTCACTGCCACTTCCTTTGAGAACCATAGTGGTTTCTTACCTCATTTTGTTTTATTTGCTTCACACAAAGGCTTGTTACCTCTGTGATGGCAGTTTTTATTATTCCCCATTGTTCTTCCACCCCTCCTTCCTGCCCATTTGCTAGTGCATTCCTTAGGCACTCACCCATTTTGTCAAAGTCAGCCCTCCTAAAGTCCAATACTTTTGCCTTTGTATGGCTTGACTCTATTGCTGTGTTTATTGTGAGCCATACTGTTCGATGGTCGCTAGTTCCCAGATGGCTACCAACTTCTACATCTGTGATCCTCTCTTCATCTCCATTTGAGAGAACCAGGTCTAAGATTGCTCCCTCTCGAGTGGGCTCAATACTAGTTGTCTAAGGCATGCCCCTGTAGGGCATCTAGAATAACCCCACTATTATTGAAGTGGCTGCAACTGCACTCCAGTTAACATCTGGCATATTCAGATCACCCATCAGCAATATCTCCACTTTTCTGCCATTCTAAGTATACTTTCTATCACTTTCTTGTCCATTTCCGCCCCCTGAGAAGGGGGTCTGTATACAACGCCTGTGCGGATTGTGGTGCCATTGCCGGTCTCCAAATTTACCCACAGTGCTTCTTCTCCTCCCTGTTTACCCTTTTGTTCTGTTGCTTTGATTCCTTCCCTTATGTAAAGAGCTACTCCTCCTCCTCCTCCTCTTTTACCCTCCCTGTCCCTCCTGTAGATAGTGTATCCTGGTATGTTTGTGTCCCAGTCATGGTTTTGTGTGTACTCTGTTTCTGTGACTGCCACGATATCCAGATGTTCCTCCTCCATCAAGGCCGCTAGGTCTGGGATCTTGTTTGCAGGCTTCGGGCATTTGTACACATGGCTTTCCATGTTTTGGTACCCCTCTCCCACCTGTAACCAGCTCCCCCACCATCCTGATCCCTATGTCCTCCCTCCATGCCTCTCCTGCTATTTCCTTCCTTTGTGTTTCTTTTTGTAGCTTTCATGGCCCTGGTTTCAGTCTGTCTACCTTACCTGGGGGGCAGCTGTTTTTTCTCTGCTTAATTCCAGCATTCCCCTTGGCTTGTTTAAATGTTCCTTTATTGTCTCTAGTGTCTGTCTGTCTATCTTAACCTATGGGAGGGGCAATTTGCTATTTCTTTGCTTAATTCTGCCACTCCCCCAGGTTGGTTTAAATGTTTGCCAATGAAACATTTAAACCTGTCACAAAGGATCTCGATCTCCCACCCCAGATGGATGCAGGCTGTCCCACCCGTACATGCATGCATCTCTCCAGGTGGTCCCCTCAATCCCTAATGAAACCAAATCCCTCAGCTCTGCACCAGCTGTTCAGCCATTCATTGAATCCCCTGGTGTGCAGTATCCCTGCATCCCCAGTGCCATAGACAGGTAGCACTTCCAGGAAAGTTACCATGCATGCCACCTGTCTAAGACCCCTTCCCCAGCTCTGTGAACTCCCTCTGCACTGCCCTCTCCTCATCCCTAGCCAGGTCATTCATCCCCAGGTGGACAATGACACCTAGTTCACCCTCCCGTCTTGCTGCCCCATCAGTCCTTTGGATTTGTTTCCAATTCCTCCATGCCCTGGCACCTGGTATGCATCTCACCTCCCTGTTTCCCAACCCCCAGGACTACCCCCATAATAAGAGTCCCCCACTAGAAGTTGCTTCCTTCTCCCTTGGAGTCTTGTGTCATCCCCTCAGGGGTCTCCACTGTGGAGATTTTCCTGCACCCACCTTGTCCACCACTGCAGGTGTCTTATTGAGACAGCCTTGCCCTGCCAGAATAGCATAGGAGTTGTGGATTGGAATCTCAGGTTGGATGTGCCTCTGTCCCACCTCCCTCACCCTCGCTGAGCCCACCTTTGTCCAACCGCCCCTCATTCCTGGCATTCTTTGAGGCAGAGTGTGTGGATTTGTTTTCCCCAGGATAGGGGCTGAGGCCTCCTGAATCCTAGCCAACTCAACCTGGAGACAAGCAACCATCTCCCTCAACCCAGAGAGGTGCTCACAGATGGGGCAGCACCACATTTTCCAGAACATCTCCTTGAAGAGTGCCACCCCACAGCCACTACATTGCACCACTCCCAACATAACTATTGTTGACTTTTTTTTTCTAACCTGTTGTAAGTGTAGCTGTACCTCTACCTTCCTGTCCTGAAGCATGAAGGGAAGAGGTCTTATTTTCTGGAGCAGATGGGACACTGAAATGTGAGAGCACTGGAAGATCTCAGAGCTTTGTTCATTCTGAATATAATAGGCAGATACAGAAGTTTCCCTCCCAAAGGTCCAGCAGCGCTTTAGTAGTACCCGGGGGGTGCAGTAAAGGGGTGGCTAAATCACGTACAAGTTTTCTGGCAGCTCGTTCTACTATTGCATTTGTCAGCATTACCGTTTACTGCACAGCAGCTGATTCTGGCAATTCCTAACTTGTTGTGGGGATTGTGGATTCTGATCCATGCTGACCCTCTGACCTCCACTAGGAGTGCTATATATTGTTTGGCAGATTGAAGCTCACTAGCTGTCTCCCTCTGCTTCTTGACCGTGATCTATTGCCTTTCTCTGGGTCCCATGAGAAGATTCTATTGTTATCATAGCCCTGGTCTCTTCTCATCTTTGATTGTTTCCAAGAAATTAATTCATTTTTGTATTTATTGATCTTACTTTGTAAAGCTTTGGCATATGTTATGAAATCTGGTGACAGCACAAATTTGCTCACCTCTTGACATTTTCAGTGTCACTTGTTAGTTTTTCGAATGTCTCGCTTTCTTCCTTAATTGCTAATTTAATAAATCCTACCGAGCAATCCTCTGCAAGTTCTTCCCACCCTTCTCTGTTATTAACATTTTCTGTGCCACAGAATGGGGCTTTTGTTACCCATAGCCTTCTTGGGACTTGGCCCTTCTCTAAATATGTTTCCACAGTGATCATGGTATAAGTAGCATTCGGTTCTTGAATTAGCAGTTTCTTGAGTGTAAAAAAAGCACACTTTATGTCACCAGAAGACTTGCCCTCTGTGTTTGATCCAGATTCTGCTCCTCTCAAGTTTGTTTCATATTAGATTCCTTCTGGCTTGAAATGTCAAGGTAGGTGCCAGGCTGAAACTGCTGACATTATCCCCATCCGTTTCAAAGTTAGACGCTTCATTCATTGCCATTATTTTGCAAATTTTCACGTAGGAAAAGGTGGTTTGATTTGGAGTCCCAACATATTCCCCAGTAGGGACAGGTATTCTCAATACAAAACAGCAGTTCCAAAGGACCTGACTGAAGGTGTTTAGCGGGTGGTTCCTAATGACTCTATACTCAGGCATGGCTACGCCTGTAATGAGTGCCAGCTGCTAATGCCAGTTACCAAGTGTCCCACTCAAAGGTCCAGCAGCTCTTCAGTAGTAGCCGGATGGGTGCAGACAACAAAGGGGTGGCTACTCCAATCATGTTCAAGTTTTGTGACAGCTGATACACTCCTGACAAGGTAAATAAGCAATGTCCAGACTTGGTTTAAAGTTTCTAATGCTCCATTGCTTTTATTTAAAGAAAGGACAATTGCTGCCATGCACACAATGCAGGACCACTTGCTCCAGTGCTTCACCATAAAATTTTCATCAAGGGGTGGAGATTGTCACAGCTGCATTCAGCAGGTCAGGCCCTCTGCTCCCACAGTGCCAACCTCCAAGCATAGTATTGTGAACAGGTAACAGACAGGGTAACCCTCATGTCTGCTTGCGGGTCCAAATCACCTTTAGTCCCAAGTTCTGGGGGGATTCAAACTGTGAACCTTATGCTAGCATACCCAAATGTACAGGCTCATATAATCTGCTCTTCAGGGGAATGCCAGATATCTTTCGCCTAAGGGCACCTAACCAGGTATCCAAAATGAACCCTTAAAACTCTATAAAAGACCTTAGGTATATTCTTACTTTTTCCAAGTTTGGTAAAACCATCAAGCTTCTAAACAGTTTTGTCAGTCTTAACCCTCCATATGTCACATGCAAAAGAAAGAACTTGGAAGACCCAGGCAGTATCTTTCTAATGAAAGGTTTACTTAAAAATGGATAAAAATATGTTACATGTAAACATAGAACACTATATCACAAAGCATACAATCACTTAAAAGCAAACAAAGAAAACTACAATCTCCTACCAACATACAGTTAGACTTTTTCTGTCTAATGTATTACCTCTTTACAGTGATTAAGTTTGATCTTGTTTCTTAAGAGCCCAAAAAGATAAGTCACTCAGTTGCAACACAGAATACAGTTTAAAACGCTGCATTTCCACCCCTTATATGATGTCATCTAGCTCCTCCTTTTAGAATATAAAAAATTATACAAACAATGATCTTCCTGTCAGGAGATATTTTAAATACTGTGACTTCAGCAAAAACTAATTTCCCAATATGATTCCTTAATTAACATTCCCTCTTTGATCTCGAGCAGTTCCTCTTCCCAGGGTACATCAAAGGATTTTTATGGCTTTTCACATCATGGTATAAAAATGTTTTTTCCTCTAAAACGTCATAAAAGCTTATTATCCCTATATCCTGACAGCTGGGAATTACAGGAGACCCTTAATTAAGTCTCTCTCTAGTCTTTTAATTATCTCCTGGTTTCAGGTCACTTGACTGTAACTGAGTCCTGGGGGGGTGGCACTCATGGAAGCACTGACAATCACACACTATATTTTTATATTACAAATATCATAGAACAATCATAACCAGCTGGCCAAGCTTCACAATCCTCCCCACTTAGACTGAATTTGGGGCTCTATTCCCTGCATGGGATGAGCTTCCCAAATCAGTTCACTCTTCATATGCATATGACAGGCCATCAGCATTCTGATTGGTCACTCCAGCCCTATGTAAGATCGTCATGTCATACTCTTGCAAGGCAAGACTCCATCTTAACAGTTTACCATTAGTTTTTCCCATTTGGGTCAGGCAAATCAGGGGGTTGTGATCAGTGTGTACCTCAGAATGCTGCCCATATAAGTATGGATGTAACTTCTTTAGGGCCCACACTATGGCAAGACACTCTTTTTCCACAGTAGAGTAAGCCTGCTTTCTGGGAAGTAACTTTTTACTCAGGTACACTACTGGGTGATCTTTCCCTTGGTTGGATGTCTGACTCAGTACTGCCCCAATACCCACATATAAGGTGTCAGTCTGAATTATAAAGGGTCTGCTATAGTCAGGACTTGTCAATGCAGGAGCACTGCACAATGCCTTCTTCAGTCTGGTAAAGGCTTTTTCACAGGCTGGTTCCCAGGTAATTTTCTAGGCATCTTTTTCTTTACCAGGTTAGATAGGGGAGCAGCCAAGGCATTGTAATTGGGTACACATTTCCTACAGTACCCTGCTGTCCCAAGAAAACTCCTGAACTGCTTCTGCATTTCTGGTCTGGGCCATGCCTTGATCACCTCTATTTTTACTTGGTTAGGATAGAGCTCTCCCCTTCCTACAACATGCCCAAGGTATGCCACTTCAGCCATGGCCACCTGGCACTTCTCAGCTTTGACAGTGAGCCCGGTCCTCTGTATCCTGTCCAGCACTTCCCTAAGGTGGGACAGGTGTTCCTCCAAGCTGGCACTAAAGATGGCAGTGTCATCCAGGTATGCCATGGCATACTCCTCAGCACCATTTAACACCTGGCTCACCCACCTTTGGAAAGTGGCTGGGGCGTTCTTCATTCTGAAAGACATTACTTTAAGTTCAAATAAGCCTATCAGAGTGATGAAGGCTGACCTCTCCCTAGCTCTGTCCATTAACTCTACCTTCCAATACCCCTTGGTCAGGTCAGTAGTTGTAAGGTAGGTCACCCCTCCCAACTTGTCCAGGAGTTCATCCGTCCAGGGTATCAGGTGGGTGTCTGATTTTGTGACTTCATTCAGTCCACAATAGTCCACACAGAAATGAGTAGAGCCATCTGACTTGGGCACAAGGACTACGGGTGAGGCCAAGGGGCTGTGGGATCTCTGGATTACCCCTAAATCCAGAATTTCCTCCACCTCCCTCCTAAAGTCCTTTTGGACAGCCTCTGACACCTGATATGTTGTCCACCATATGGGCATCTGTGTCCCTGTCCCCCACATCATGTGTCGCTAAGGGGGTTAGTCCAGGCTTGGTACTAAACAGCGGAGCAAAGTCTGCTAAAGCCTCCCTTACTTCTTGGATCTTGTCTGGGGCCAGCTGGGGTGACAGTTTAACTGCCTCCACAAAGGACTCCCACTTGCTTTCTTCCAGCAAGTCCAGAAGGGGGTCTCCTTTGTCCATCCTCTCCCCAGGACTTCATACTGCAAACACTATGTCAGCTCTATTAGCATATGGCTTCATCATGTTGACATGATACATCCTTTCTGTCTGTCTTCTGTTAGGTAATTCTATGCTATAGTTCACTTCATTTACCTTCCTAACCACTTTGTATGGTCCTGCCCACTCTGCCTTTCAGCTTGTCTTTCTGGACCGGAATAAGGACCATGACTTCCTGACCCACCATGTACGAGCGAGCTCTGGCTCTGCAATTGTACCACACTTTTTTGTTTCTGTTGGGTAGCTGCCAGGTTACTCTGGGCTGTCCCCATAAGCTCCTTCAGCCTTTCCCTAAACCCAAGGATGTAATTCACTATGGGGGTTCCCTGGGTGGTGTGCTTGCCTTCCCAGTCCTCCTGGATCAAGTCAAGGGGCCCATGTACCCAGCGTCCATATAAAAGCTTGAAGGGGGAAAATCCTGTTAACTTTTGGGGCACCTCCCTATATGCAAACAACAGGTGGGGAAAGTATTTCTCCCAGTCCCTCCCATGCTGTTCAGCAAACACTTGGAGTATTGACTTCAGGGTACTATTAAATCTTTCCACAAGCCCATTGGTTTGTGAGTGATAAGGTGTCGTGTGTCTCTGCACCACCCCACACTTCTCCCACAAACATTTAGTCAGGTCTGACATGAAGGAACCCCCTCGATTGGTGATAACCTCCTGCAGAAACCCAACATGGGAGAAAATCCTAAGTAAGGCATCTGCCACTTTGTCTGTCCTCAGTGAGGATAGAGCAACTGTCTCAGGGTTCCAGGTGGCATAATCCACCACAGTCAAAATGAACCTTTTCCTGGAGGAGCTGGAGGTATTTAAAGGCCCCACAATATCCATTCCCACCCTCTGGAATGGCTCCTCCACTCTGGACAATGGAATAAGGGTGACACAGGTTTTCTTACCTGCTTTCCCTATTTCTTGGCACCGGTGACAAGACCTGCAATACTCCTTTACCTGTTGGGTGAAGTTGGGCCAATACAAATTCTGGGCCAACTGCTGCATAGTGTGCATGATTCCCAGATGATCAGACAAGGGAATATCATGTGCAATCTTGAGCAACTGCTCATGATACCCCTGGAAAATGACAAGCTGCCTGCCTATCACCCCTCCCTCTGTACAGCCTGAGTATACATCAGTTCATTTTCCTTAAAAACCTTATGTTTACTGTCACCTCCCTGTGCTCCATCAGAGACTGCCCAAGCCCTCAGCTTCTGCAGACTAGGGTCACTTTTCTGAGCAGCTGCAAACTCCTTACACATTCCCAATGCATGGGACAGGTCCCCTTCAGTTCCTAAACTAGGGTCCTTAGCACTAGCATCAGGATCACTGTCATCCCTAACCCTCTTACAATGGGTCACCCCTCCTTCTTCGGAGTAACCCTCCATAGCTGTGTGGTTAACTGCTACTGGAGAAATGTCTACCCCCTTTTCATTAGTCTCCATATCAAGAGACAGGCTGGGGGGTGAGAAGAGGGTGACTGTGAAAAGGCAGAGATGCTAAACAAATATTTTTGCTCAGTATTTACAAACGAAGAGGGGGAGGTACCTAAAACAAACAATATAAACACTCTGGATACAGAAGTTGATACCAGCCCATTTACAGAAGAAAGGGTTCTGAAAGAACTCTTAAAACTGAAGATGGACAAAGCAATGGGGCCTGATGGGATTCATCCCAGAATTCTAAAAGAACTAAGGGTAGAACTAGTGACACCACTGACTACCCTCTTTAACAAGTCATGTGAGGATGGGGTGGTACCTGAGGACTGAATGAGGGCAGATGTGATTCCCCTTCACAAAAGTGGGAGCAGGGCAGAAGCAGGAAACTACAGACCTGTTAGTTTAACCTCAGTGATAGGGAAAATGATGAAATCACTTCTGAAGGAAAGAATTGTCGAGTACCTAGCGGTCAGAGGGGCACAGGACCCAAGGAAGCATGGATTCACAGCAGGACAGTCATGCCAGATGAATCTAATAGATTTCTTTGACTGGGTGACCAAAGTAGTAGATCAGGGAGGGGCTGTGGACATGGCCTACCTAGACTTTAGCAAGGCATTTGACTCAATCCCACAAAGATTAATATACAAGTTAGCCAGCCTGGGAGTGGGTCCCAAAATGATAGCCTGGGTAAAAAAATTGGCTGGAGGAATAGGACACAGAAGGTAATAGTAAATGAGTCCACTCTGAAGAAAGGGGGTTACTAGTGGGGTGCCACAGGGTTCAGTATTAGGACCGGTCCTCTTCAATGTCTTTGTAGCGATATTGCAGAGGGACTGGAAGGAAAAGTATGTCTCTTTGCAGATGACACAAAGATCTGCAACAGAGTTGATGCACAAGGTGGGGTGGAAAGGATGAGAAGGGACTTGGCAGGGTTAGAGTAATGGTCAAATGTATGGCAGCTTAGATTTAATGCTAAGAAGTGCAAGGTAATGCACCTAGGAAACAAAAACCCAGGGGAAGAGTACACAATGGGGAGTGAGATACTAATAACAACAAAAATGGAAAGGGACCTGGGGGTAGTCATATCAGATGACTTAAAGGTGGGCAAGCAATGTGAGACAGCAGTTAGGAGGGCTGGGGGGATACTGGGATGCATAGGGAGAGGCATCACCTGTAGAAAACAAGAAGTTGTTATCCCTCTGTACAGACAGCTGGTGAGACCCCATCTGGAGTACTGTGTGCAGTTCTGGAGACCCAATCTCCACAAGGACATAGACAAGATGGAAGCTGTCCAGAGGAGGGCAACTAAAATGGTGCAGGGTCTGCCCGGAAGACATATGAAGAGAGACTAAAGGAGCTTAATATGTATAGCCTCGAGGAAAGAAGGGGGACATGATAGAAACTTTCAAGTATCTCAAGGGAATCAACAAAGTCCAAGAGAGTAGCATCTTTCAAAAAAGAGGTGTGCAAGAACAAGGGGCACAATTTGAAGATAGAGGGAGTGGCTCAGAGGTAATGTAAGGAAGTATTTTTACAGAGAGGGTTGTGGATGCATGGAATGGCCTTCGGAGGAGTTGTGGAGTCAAAAACAGTGGTGGAATTCAAGCATGCATGGGACAGCCATAAGGCAATTCTAGGAGGTGGGGGTAGAAAGAAGTAGGCTGCTGGTTAACTAGGATCTGTAGCGTAGGGAAATGGGCAGACTGGGTGGGCCAAGCGGTCCTTATCTGCCATCAAATTCTATGTTTCTATGAATCAGCCTCCCAGTGATTTCCACACTGACTTCTGTGGGGTCCAGGGAACTACAGTTTTTCCTTCCTGCTTGGCTACAGGTAACTGCACACACCATCCCTTGTTTGAGATTGTTGCTATGGATGACGTCCACTGCTAAAGTTTTGGCTACAGCCAGCCACCTGTTGCACAGTTCCCCCTGTTTCACCCCAGTCTTGGAGAACACTAGTGAGGGGCAATGTTTTCTCCTCACCAGTAAAGTCTTGTACAGTTACAAATTCATTGGGTAGAAGCTGACCAGGCTCTACCAGATCCCTTCCCCCCTTTACCTATGTCAGGGATGCCCCTGTGTCCCTTAACCCTTGTGTCTATACACCATTCACCGTGACTGGGTGCATGTGTTCCCTCATGTCTACAGGCATGCTTCCAGGGACACACAAAAAAAAACACTTCTTTCCTAGCCTCGTGTTGCATATTGCTCATCCCTTTGGGACACTGTCTGGCAATATGCCCAGTTTCCTTACAAATCCAACAGTCATGTCTTTTTTTAGAGAAATCTTTTCTTTGAAACCTGAGGCTAACTGGTTTCAGTGGAGGCAGTGAGGGTTTTAGCTGCCCTGAAGTTGTGCTTTTCCCTTTCTGCACTGCCACACCTGTTCCATTCACTCTCAGAGCAGATCAGCTCTTGGCATAGTGGTCTGAGAGTTCAGCAGTCTCTTACACTGTTTTGGGATCTTGGTCCTCCAGCCAGGTTTTCAGCTGTGCTGGGCATGTCCAGAAAAACTGTTCCAACAAAATCACATTTTCAATTTTATCTACAGAATTTGATTCAATTCCTTCCCACCAAAGTTTAAAAACTGACGTTGTTTCGTGGCTAGCTCCTCGTAGCTTATATCAGGGTTTCTCCTGAGCTCACGGAATTTAACTCTGTATGCTTCAGCAGTTTAATCAAACTTTTTTAAAGGTGCAGCTTTAAGTTTGCTGTAATCATTACTGTCCTCATTGTCCATTTGACCCAATGCATCCTGAGCTTTCCCGGTAAGTAGCGGGGATAGCTGGAAGCTCCAGGTCCCTCTTGGAATTTTTGCCTGAATACAAACTTTTTCAAAGCAATTTAAAAGGCATCCATATCCTCTCCCTCTTTAAATAGAGATGTCATTTTGGAATTCAATTTGTAACCCAGTCCTGTAGTTCCAGTTAAACCCAAGCCACTTACCTGCTCTGGTGCTGGTGGTTGGAGTTGTAGCTTCTCCAGTTCATGTTGCCTCTGGCGCTCATGCTTTTCCTGGTCTGCCTCTCGCTGTTCACACTCCCTCTTCTCCTCTGCAGCTCATCTCTCTCACTCTGCTTCTCTCTGTTCTCGCTCCCTCTTCTCCTCTGCATCTCGTTTCTCTTGCTCAGCATCTCTCTCTGGAACTCCAGCTCCATTTAGCGCAACTCAATCTGCAGCCTGAGTGTTTCTGGCTCCAGAATGCTGGTGACCTTCTCCTGCTGCTGAGGCCCTTCACTGGCACTAGCCCTGCTGTCATCCTCACTGGATCTGGACACTGCACTGGATGCTGGCCCCTCCACACTCAAGGTTAGGTCCCTTACAGTCACAGTCAGTGACTCGATGGTATGGGTATCTGCTGCCATCATGGCATCCATGAGGTTCAGCTTGGTGGCTCTCCCCTCATACAGGACTCCTCTATCCTGGCACAAGTAGTCTACAGTGTGCCCGCTGTAGTTGGAGGCCATCTTCTTCCCTAACTATGTCTACTCTAAGTTGCACTTTAGAAAAAAAATAAAACAGGTAGGAACCTGACTGTAAGCAAAATTATATAGTTCTGTTTCCTTTTTTAAAAATAAATCGCTGCCTTATTTTGCAGGTACATTATTAAGCTGACACACTGAACAGTTAAAGCTTGTGTTACCAATTTTATCACAATGCTGCCAACCAATCTGTCACAACCGCACTCAGCAGGTCAGGCCCTCTGCTCCCACAGTGCCAACCTCCAAGCACAGTATTGTGAACAGGTAACAGACAGTGTAATCCTCCTGTCTGCTCGTGGGTCCGAATGACCTTTAATCTCAAGTTCGGGGGGGGGGATTCAAATTGTGAACTTTATGCTAGCATACCCAAATGTACAGGCTCAGATAATCTGCTCTTCGGGGGAATGCCAGCTATCTTTCGCCTAAGAACACCTAACCAGGTATCCAAAATGAACCCTTAAAACTCTATAAAAGACCTTAGGTATATTCTTACATTTTCCCAGTTTGGTAACACCACCAAGCTTCCAAACAGTTTTGTCAGTCTTAACCCTCCATATGTCACATGCAAAAGAAAGAACTTGGAAGATCAGGCAGTAACTTTCAAATGAAAGTTTTACTTAAAAATGGATAAAAATATGTTAAATGTAAACACAGAACACTATATCACAAAGCATACAATCACTCAAAAGCAAACAAAGAAAACTACAAACTCCTACCAACATACAGTTAGACTTTTTCTATCTAATGTATTACCTCTTTACAGTGCTTAAGTTAGATCTTGTTTCTTAAGAGACCAAAAAGATATGTCACTCAGTTGAAACACAGAATACAGTTTAAAATGCTGTGTTCCCACCCCTTCTATGATGTCATCTAGCTCCTCTTTTTAGAATATAAGCAAATTATACAAACAATGATCTTCCTGTCAGGAGATATTTTAAATACTGTGACGTCAGTAAAAACTAATTTCCCAATATGACTCCTTAATTAACATTCCCTCTTTGTTCTCAAGCAGTTCCTCTTCCCAGGGTACATCAAAGGATTTTATGGCTTTTCACACCATGGTATAAAAATGTTTTTTCCTCTAAAACATCATAAACGTTTCCGATCCCCGTATCTTGGCAGCTGGGAATTACAGAAGACCCTTAATTAAGTCTCTCTAGTCTTTTAATTATCTTCTGGTTTCCGGTCACTTGACTGAAACTGAATTCTGGGGCACTCATGGAAGCACTGACAATCACACACTGTATTTTTATATTACAAATATCATAGAACAATCATAACCAGCTGGCCAATCATCACAGAGACTACCGACATATCCAACATTTTTATACATTACCAACAATAAGTAATCAAATACAGTTAAATACATGTGCATCCAAAATAAGTGAGTCAGCCACTAGTCAGTGCCAGTTAACAATACTTGTAATATTATTTCTCAGACAAAGCAAGTGGGATGGTAATCAGTTAACTAAATACACTATGTGGGCAGCCTCCATTCTTTTCCTTCCATCAACCTGCACACATTTGATCTGCTGGAAGCTACCTCCGCTACAGTTGACTACCAAAACTTTCTACTTACCTCAGTTTTTTTGTTTTCTCTCCCTGGTCTGTTATAACTTTATTTTAAAGTGATTCCTCTCCCTTTTCATGCCTAAAGCAGCAAATCTGGACAAGTTATTCCACTTTTGTGCCTATGGGAAGAAGATTCTCATGACTGACAATCACAATGCTTGCATCAGCTGCCTAGACCTGGACCATGATGTACAGGTCTGTGACATCTGCTGCACCTTCAACCAGACCACATGGAGACGTCAACAGAAGGCTCTTCAAAACTTCTTGCTTGAGCAGAAGTTGGTCAATATGGAGAAGGAGCTGCAGGTTGGGAGCTCCTCTTCTTCTCCAGCCCTGTCTTTGGGCTCCTGTTCCTCGAAGGCCCAGGACAAATCTGTCTGTAAACTCAAACACTGGAAGTGGGATTGCATCAAGAATGAGTCCCCTGACTTTTGTGATCCCTGCATTGTTTGATGACTGCGTCAGGGTTGTTTTCCACTCTAGCAGTGACCCCCTTGCCATCCATATTCTTACCCCATTGCCACCCACACCCTTACCCCTGCAGGGCTACCTGTGGTAATGCCCCCCACCAGTCTTTCTCTGGTGGGAATGGGCTCTTCTGCATTGGGCCTTCTGTTGGTCCAGCTGCTCATCCAGCTTCTCCTGTTCTAGCTGTTGCTCTCCTCAGGCCAGCAGACTGAGTGCTTAGCTGACCTGGTTCCAGCTGAGACTGGCATAGCATCAGTGGAGACTCCTCTTATGCCTCTGGTGCTGCCCATGGCCTCCTCTTTGGTGGTCAGGGATCCAGGTCCCTTCAAAGTCACCCTCTGTTATGACATCATCCTTGGGTCCATCCCAACAGACCATCCAAGCTGCAGGGCCACCACTGGAGCCTTTTCTTTCCCCAGTGCCCTCTCTGGGTTTGTTACCAGTGCAGGTGCCTCAGTTTCCCTATACAGCACTGCTCACTGCTCCCATACTGTCTGCCATTGATCTATAGGCTATGTGGCTTTCATTCAGGGAGTTCATACACTGCATGACTCCTCTCCTGGGCTGATGCTGCAGAGCCCTGCAGAATCTAGTCTTGCATTCCAGGTCTCTATGACACTGCAACCCCTCTGACCCCATGCATTGATTCAAGCATGCACAGGATAGACATAAAGGAATCCTAGATATGGAAACGAGACAAGAAATCCAATAACCAAGTAGGGTCAGTGGCCACTGATGTAGGCAGGGAATATGGGCAGACTAGGTGGGCCAAGTGGTCCTTATCTGCCATCAACTACTATGTTACTATGTATCAATGCCAGCAGGGCCTATCTCTATGCAGGGGAGGAGGATGAGTACCAGCTAGACCTCATCCCCCAAATAAAGATGAGGATGGTGGTATGGACTACGATGAAGATGGAGCTTCTAGCCCCTCACACTGCCATTCTGCAGTCTCTACTGGGGGTAAGAACATAGGTATATACACTCCCTCCGGTCCCCGATGACCCCTCTTTCTTTGGTATTATGAGACAACTTCAAGCGGTCTTGGGGTTTGAAGCTGAAGAACAAGACCCTGCCAGGAGATATCTGACCTGTTACCTGGAATTACCCGACTCTCCTCTGCTTGTCATTCCTCCTCTGATGGAGCCATTTTAGGATGCCACTGTGGCCACCTGGTATCGGCCCAACTTGGTCCAGGCCATCACCAGGAAAACCAATAAGCTATACCAGGCCCCTGTGGGGAAGCCCTTTTTTGCTGAACAGTCTCAAGCAGACCCCATGGCCATAAATGCTGTATGAAAGGTCTAAGCAGCCCAACACCAGAGCTCATGTTCGCAGTTAAGGAGTCCAGGAGGTTAGATCTCTTAGGTAAGTGGAAATTTGCTTTGGCCACCCTTACCATTCAGATCCTCAGTTACATTGCCCACATGGTGAAGTTTCAAAATCAGCTCTGGAGATGGGCTCAGGCAGCTGCCCAAGCTCTCCCGGAGGACCCCCAGAGACAGGATCTTCTCCAAGCCATCCAGTCAGGGTCTGATGTGGTCAAGCATCTTCTAAGGTCTGCTTATGATGCCCCTGACACCTCTACCATGGTCACTGCCATTGGCATCTGGCTTCCATGTCATTTGTGGCTGAGGGAATCTGGCTTTGCCTGGGATGTCTTAAACGTCTGTGTCTCATGGAATAAAATTCCACATGTCCCACCGTAAATGAACAGTTAATTTGATGCAGCTGCCAGCCCCTTATGTGTTAACAAATAATGCTCAATAGCAAAAGGGGGTGGAGGGGCGCTTCATTCAATAATGGACAGACAATTCCTTGTATTGCTGCTGTTTCTTTTTTATTTTCTTATTTTTTTCAGGCAATAAATCTCAACGTTTTGCATATGCAAATATATGCTTCCTCAGGAGAATGCTTTATGACTCTTTCAGATTGCTTGCAAATACAGTGCTAGAACATCCAGTTTGATGAACTTTTAGGTATGCTTAATCCTATTAGTTGGCACTGCTGAGAGACATGGCCAAGATTTTTCTTAAACCAATAAATTGCCTCTAAATTAGGTTGCAGCCTTGCCTGCCTGTGTCTCAGAGACACACCAACTAATAAATTATGTATAACAGTCCATCCTCAATGCCGCATTCAGGGGTATAAACATTTCAGTGCAGATGTGCAAGATATACTCTCAAACTTGAAGGCTGCTGGCCAGATGCTTAGGTCGGTCCATTCCATGTACCACACTCAGCCGAAGAGTGGGCAAAGGCCATTTTGTTGTGCCTCCCACAAGCCCAAGAAGGGCACCAGACCCCCCCAGTAAACATAGAGATGTTGCTGCCCTGTCTGCCCCACCTCCATCTCTACCACAGGAAAGGCTAACTGAAGTAGTGGTGTTGCCCCAGCCACAGAGGTTTCTTCAACATGATTCCTTGCCTGACCCCCCCCACCCACTATGCAGTAGGCAGTGGTAGGGGATCATGTTTCCCTCCACTTGAACAGCTGGTGGGAGATCACCTTGGGTACTTGGGTCCTGCAGCTCATAGAACTGGCCACTTCTTATAGCTTCTGGAATAGCCTCTAGAGAACCCTTTGGTATAGTCCCTACACCGACTGACCACATCCCAGTGCTTAGAGGGGAGATCCAAGCATTGCTCTGCAAACAGGTCATGGAATCTGTTCCAGAGTCTCAAAGAAACAAAAGGCTGTATTCCCACTTCTTCCTGGTCCCCAAATGCACAAGGGATTTGCTTTCCATTCTGGACTTAAGGGTCCTAAACTACTTCATTCAGTACAAGAAGCTCAGGATGGTGACATTGCAGGTCCTGCTGCCCCTCCTGCACCAGGGGAACTGGATATGTTCTCTCGATATGTAGGACACCTATCTGCATATCAAGGTGTGTACACCCCTCAAGCAGTATCTCAGATTCCCTTTCCAAGGGGAGCACAACCAGTTCCGAACTTTGCTGTTTGGCATCTCCTTAGTGCTCAGGATCTTTACCAAGTGTTTGGCAGTGGTGGAAGCCTCCCTTAGAAGGGAAGGGGTCTCTGTCTTTCCTTACCTGGATGACTGACTTCTCAAGGCGCAGTCCAGGAAACTCCTCCTCCAGACCCTGGCTTGTACCAGACAATTCTTCCAGGCTCTGGGCATCACAGTCAATCTGCCAAAGTCATTTTTGACCCCTTGCCAGAAATTACAGTACACAGGGGCTGTACTGGACATGGTTCAGGGAATTACCTTCTTACTACAACACAGGGTGAACCTTCTGGTAGCTCAGTCCCACCTGCTGTATCACAGCAAATATGTCTCAGCGAGAACCTTCCTTCGGCTCCTGGGCCATATGGTCACAGCCATTGTCATAGTCCCCCTTTTCAGACTGCATATGTGGATCCCTCAGTGGCCTTTGAGGGTCCAGCGAGATCATTACACAGATAACCTACAACAACAAGTCCTGATCTACTCACCAGTCAAAAAGGTGCCACTGTGGTGGATGGAACCCAGCAGCCTATTGAAAGGGGTCCCTTCTTCAGTCCTTCCCCTCAACAGATCCTCACCACAGATGCTTCAGGGTTGGGCTGGGGAGCTCATCTGGGGGTCTCATCAGATCTCAAGGTATGTGGTCTAGAATCAAGTCTGCCTTACACATCAGTGTCCTAGACATGAGGGTGGTCCTATATGCTATACAGGCCTTCCAAACCTACCTGACCCTGGGACATCTCTTGGTGCAGGTGGAAAATATCAGTGTAGTCCACTACATCAACAAACAAGGATATTATTCCTGCCCAAAGAAAGGAACTGGTAAAAGGGATTACAAAAGAGGAAATAAAACATGCCATCCAAAAAATGAAGACTGTAAAAGTAAGGACCCGGATGACTTCCCAGTAGAATTTTATAGGGCAATGCAGGGACAAATGATAGACCCCTTGTTCAGTGTTTTTAATGAGTTAAGGGGGACACTGCTGGCCTCCTTCTGTGAAGCGGTTATTTGCTTAATCTCCAAGCCTGATAAGGACACCCAGGAATATGCATCATATTGACCAATATCCCTTCTGAACTGTGACACCAAGATTCTGGCTAAGATCCTGGCTGGACAGCTGGACCAGTTGTTGCCAAGTCTTGTTCATCTGGATCAGATGGGATTTGTATGTGGTAGGAATTCTTATCACAACATGAGGATGCTTATGAATGTGGTGTGGTTGGCCTCTAGGGGTTTGAGTAGTACAGCAATGTTATCCATGGATGCTGAGAAGGCCTTTGACTGAATAGAATGGGAATATCTCATGAAGGTCTTGGGTGGGTATGGGCTGGGGGAGGATTTTATAGGTATGGGGCAGGCACTATATGCAACCCCTACAGCCAGAGTCTTGGTAAACGGTTCATTAATGGAAAATGTCTCCCTGCACAGAGGCACGAGACAGGGATACCCTTTGTCTCCTTTTCTGTTTGCCTTGGCCATAGAGCCTCTTGCGATGAGCATTTGGGGCAACTCAGACATCAAGGTGATAATGGGTAGGAGGGGGGTACAACATAAAGTAACACTCTATGTGGATGACATGTTGTATGTCCAGGATCCAGCAAAATCAGCGCCGCCACTGTTGGGCTTAATAGAACAATTTGCAGTCTTCTCTGCATATAAAATGAATCTCACAAAATTGGAAGTATTAATCTCAGAAGGGAATGAGAAGGGATATACAGGAGGAACAAGGGGCCTTAAAAGGGTAACACAGGCCTTTAAATATCTGGGTGTGTATATAGGGAAAGATCTGAGCTCTGTGTATAAGCTCAACTATGCTATCCTAATTGCCAGAATAGAGGAGGATTTCCGTAGGTGGGTGAGAGATTCCAATCTCATGGATGGGATGCATAAATATTATTAAAATGAATATTTTGCCGAGAGTGCTGTATCTGATGCAACTGCTTTACCTGGGCCCCAGTAGATTAGACTTTAAAAGACTAGAGAGACCATTTTCTGGTTTTCTATGAAGAGGTATGAGACCCAGGGCTAGCCTAAAGTAACTGCAGGCTGATAATGCAAAAGGGGTCTTGAACTTCCCTAATCTTAGGAATTACAATCTAGCCACCCAAGTTAGGTATATTAGTGATTGGGTACACAAACCATGGCTTGAGGGGTGGTTAAATCTGGAAGAATTGTCCTGTCTGGGTAGGCTCTCATCACATTTGAGTGTAGGTGGGCTGAAAAATTATTGTTGGGGAGCTAATGGGAACTCTATGGTGGAAACAGTTTTGAGGGCTTGGGATCAGATCCGGAAGATGATGGGTGCACCATAGGATGAAACCCTCCTCTTGCCGGTGAAAGTTAACCCTGCCTTTTTAGCTGGAATGGAGAACAGGGGGTTTTAGCAGTGGGAGCAGAGAGGGATTAAGTGTCTTAGAGATTTTTATGTGAGGGATAAACTGGCCTCAAGGGAGGAGATTAGCAGGGGTCTGGACATGCCTACTGGACATTTCTACCACCTGTTGCAGGTGAGAGCCTATATAAGAGCAAGAGGGAGGGAAAAGGCCTTGGACTCACCCCTTTCTCAAGTGGAGCACTTGGTTTTGACAGCAGGGAAGGAGACAAAGGGTTTGATTGGGAAGGCTGTCCAGTTTGGTAGGAACTCTCTCTCCCACATTACACACAGAAGGTTAATGATCAGTGGGTACAGAACCTGAGCAGGGGTATATCAGATGAGAACTTGCATAAGATTCTACAGCTACACAAGGGAATACTGATTTGTAATAGATTTCAGGAGTCAGCCTACAAATTCCTACATAGATTGTATTGTCCTCCAGTGATGGTACATAAATTTAACCCTATATGTGGGAGATGCCATGGTGATTTAAGGTCCCATATACACTGTTTCTGGGTGTGCCCAAAGTTACAACAATTCTGGGGAGATATAGCAGAAGAGTTGGAGGTCTGATGGGAAGGAAATTGGACATGAATTCATTGACTGTGTTATTTGGTGTATAGGAAAGTGAGGATGGAGAATGGGAACCCTTCCCTAGATGGGCGTGGGTCCTTTTGGCCCTTGCTAGACATTGTATTTTAAACACATGGGTCTGAGCGACTACTCCAACACAGACACAGTGGAAGTCCTTGGTGATCCAAACATTGGCATTGGAAAGACTTTCCTATGCAATAAAGAATAAAGAGGAATGGTTTTTGAGGGATTGGGAGCCATTTTTGGACTTCCTCTCTCCAGGGTAAACACAGATACTAAGGACAGGAGAGTGAAAGAGAAAGTGGACTGTATGGTGGAGCTGGTTGGGTCCCTCTCACTCTCTAAAGAGCAGCAGGGGAGTTAAAGGTGCACTTGTGGCCCTGCCCTGGTGTCCCCTCTATACTGCTCAGAGCCACTCAGTTCAAGTACATGCATTAATTTACAGGTATGGTTAGACAGGATATACTGTTTAGATATAAATGAAATCAAACCCTATAGTTTTATGTTTTTAATATCAAGATGTCTGTTTGTGATTGCGTTTTTTGTATGTCTGTGATGTTCATTTCTGTATAATAATGGGGGAGAAACAAAGGACATCTGTCTATTGCTATTGTTAATATGCAAATTTCCAATAAAAATTGTATGCAAAAAAACAAACAAAGAGGCACCCACTCATACCCCGTGTTGGAAGGCAATGAGGGTTTGGTACTGGACTCTGGAACACAGTCTAGAACTGTTGGCAGTCCATGTTCCAGGTGACCAAAACATCCTGGCAGACAGATTAAGCCAGTCACAGTCTTGAATGCATGAGTGTGAGCTACTGACCTCAGTCATAGAAGATCTGTGCAACAGGTGGGGTCGTCCAGAGTTGGACTATTGTGTGTCCCTACTCAATGCAAAACTACCATATTTTTGCTTTCTCATTCTAGGGCCTGGAGTTTTCAGGCAAGACATATTGTCCCTCTCTTGGAAATGGAGGTTCTATATGCCTTCCCCTAATACCGAGGGTACCACTCAAACTCCAGATGGAAGGGGCCATCTTGATCCTCATTGCCCCCTTTTGGCCTCCGCATACCTGGTTCTCCTTGCTACAACAGCTAGCAGTGAACTCCCCTGTACTCCTGCCCCATGTGTACCAGCTTGCTTGCCCAGGAACAGGAAACCCTGGTTCATCTGGACCTCAAGTCACTTCATCTGCATACTTTGCTCCTGAAGACGTAACCATTGCTAGTTTCAGAGTTTTCCCTAATGTGGCTGAGGTACTGGTGGCTGCTAGGAAGCCTTCCACCAAGGCCACTTACTCTATGAAATGGAAGTGCTTTGCTCTGTGGACAGCTTCCCATCACCTGGACCAGTTCACTTGTTCTGTGAGCCAGATTTTGAAGTATTTGCTGACACTCTTGAAATCAAGTCTGTCATACTCTTCTATTAAAGTGCACCTGTTGACTATTTTAGCCTTGTACATACCTGTTGATGTCCATATGGTGGCACAGCTAGGGTGTCCCATAACTTTTTGAGAGACATTCTTCACATGTAGCCTCCCATTTGCATCCTGATCCCTCCTTGGGACTTGAGTTTTGTGTTATACAAACTTACTTTGGCTCCCTTTGAGCTGGCCACAAGTTGTGAGCTATGCTTTCTGCCTTGGAAAGCATTATTTGTAGTTGCTATTACTTCTGCTTGAAGGATTTCCAAGCTTCAGGCTCTAATGTGTGAGTCTCCTTGTTTAGTTTTCCATAAAGACAGGGTGTCTTTGCGTACCAGCCCTAAGTTTCTTCCTAAGGTGGTGTCTGAGTTTACCTTAAATCAAACCATACACTTGCCTGTTTATTACCCAGAGCATGCTAATCGATGGGAAGTATTGCTTCACACCTTAGATGTTCATAGAATTCTACAGTATGTTATTATTCTCATTTGATGAGGGACTGCAGGAAGTCCTCTCAGCTATCTGTGTCCTTCGCCCCTTGGAAAGGGGAAGTACATGTTTGTAAACAGTGCCAGTCCAAATGATAGACTAAATGCATTGGCCCAGATATTCAAAAGGGTTGTGCATGCGCAAGTCCAAAAATGCACCATTCTGCGATATTCAGAAGGAGGCAGTTGCGCTCCCGAAAACATGCTGAGCAACAGCGCAATGAAAATGAAGGCATGCGCAACCGAAGGGGGTGGATCCATGCATAAAGAGTGCAATGCGATATTCAAAGACTTGCGCACACGCGCAATAGCGGGCGAGCTGGCGTTGAGCACTAGCGGAAATGAGCCAAAATAAAAGGCTCAAGGAAGTGGCGCAAGAACGCTACCAAAAGCCCAGTGGGGAGAGAGAGAGAGAGAGACAGAGACAGACAGACAGACAGCAAAGGGCAAGCAAGGAAAATGTGTCCCATAGTCTGTAGAGGCCAGCGGGGGGTGCCCGGTGCAGTGGAAGAAGCAGTCAGGACAGTGGGGGTAACACAGCAACACCAGCCGGGGGTCAGAAGCCAGGGAGATGGACAGTGCCAGTTTCCACATGGAAGCTGTAATAAGGGGGTGAGAATGCATGCTGCAGGGGCGTGGCGTGGAAGGGCCCGTCAGCGATACGCCCGACAGGTGGCACCGTGCCCCATCAGCTTTGAGCTGTACACAGATGTAGAGATCGTGGGCCGGTACCGCCTGAACAGGGCAATACTGAGACAGCTCTGTGAGCTGTGCAGTGATGTGATGCAGGCACCCTCACGACGGAGTCACGCTCTGTCGGTGGAGACCAAGGTGACAGCCTGCATGTGCCTGCTCGCCACGGGCACCTTCCAGAGGCCGACAGGGGACACCACAGGCATCACACAGTCGGCCACATCATGCATCCTCACCCAATTCCTCAGCGCACTGCTGCCACATGCTGCGGAGTACATCCATTTCCCCAGCACCGCGGCAGAGCGTACAGCAAACAAGCAGGAGTTCCACAGGGTAGCACGTATGCCTGGCATGCTAGGGGCTATAGACTGCACCCATGTGGCCATCCGCATGCCACCTGGCCCCGATGGCCACGCATATCGCAACCAAAAGGGATTCCCCAGCGTCAACTGCCAGGTGCTGTGCGATGCCACTGGGCGCATAATCAATGTCTGTGCCACACACCCTGGCAGAGCACATGATGCCTTCATATGGCATCAGTCTGCACTGTGCCATCGATTCGAGAGTGGGGACATTCCCACAGGACATCTAGTGGGTGAGTACACATGTATGGAATGCAAACTCTGGGCAAGGGTGGGAATGCCACAGGTGCCATGGTAGTGGCACACAGGAGATGGCCAATATGGGCCTGAACATGACACTGATCTCCACTATCTCCACACAGGTGACTGCGGATACCCACTCCATCCCTGGCTGCTCACACCGTGCCGGTGCCCCATGACCCCAGCGCAGCTATGCTATAATGAGGAACATGCCACAACCGCAACATCTTAGGCGGGTGTTTGGGATGCTCAAGGCACGCTTCCGATGCCTAGACACCTCCAGCGGTGCCCTACAGTACAGCCCCCAAAAGGCCTGTGGGATATTCCTGGCCTGTTGCATCCTGCACAACATGGCCAAAGACCATGGGATAGCCATACAGGTTGAACAGGGGGACAGCGATGGGGACGCCAGTGGGGCCGGTGATGATGGTGATGAGCAGCCCCCCCTAGGACAGAGGGACCCCCGACTGATCCAGCAGGCCCAGCTGCACCGGGACACCATCGCAGAAGAGCACTACGCACAACACAGGTAAGTCAAGGGGACATGTGCATGCAACACTGTCCATGCGCAAACCACAGGCACACAGGGGAACACACCAGGGGTGCATGACGGTCAGGGGAGTGGAACAGTCCAGGCATACAAACACACCATCAGGGAGGGGTGAGCACTCATATGGATACACACACACACACCAGGTGCAGAGCATACACGGGCAGATGCACAGCACTGCAGAACCGATATTGCTAACACACAGCACCACCGACCACCCCCACCACCCGTACTGTCCAAGTACGTGTGTCAGAACCTGGGCACCCTTGCACCTTGGTGTACAGTGCAATGCAGGCATCATCATGCACACGCACCTGTGGACAGCGGTTGGGAGGGTGTGCAGGTGGTCCATGTGTCGGCGTGGTGAGCAGAGCACCCAGCAGTGCACTGCCCACCATGACACACATTGCACACATGGCAGCACCAGACAGGGCCCGCACTGGGAGACAGCTCAGTCATGTAGCACTGTCCCACGGCCACTGTGGATGTGTGGGCGGCCCTGCCCTGACCCAACAGCACGGGCAGGCTGAGCAGGGGCCACATGGGGTGGCACTGTTGCACCACCAGGGGCCCCACTGCGCGAACGCGACCTTGCCCGCACAGGGGTCTGCAGCATGCCGAACAAACCTGCACCAGGGGTGCTCGGGATGCCCACAGCAGAACCCGGCATCGACAGGCCTGGTGTCGCATGACGCCGGGAATGGGGAGTGGAGAGTGCAGTGTGTGGGGTGTGCGGTCCAGGGGCACCTGACCGTATGCCCAATGCGTCCATGACAGAGACCACTGCTTGGGTCAGCCTGTCAATGGCAGCGATCACATCCGTCTGCATATGGACTCGCTCAGCTCGGTCCAGAGCACACTCCCTGCTGTGCCGCCCCAAGGACTCAGACAGTGCCTCCATGGACCTTGCAACCCGCCTCTGCAGCTGTACTGATTCCTGCAGCAGGCGGGTGTGTTCATCCAATGGGTACTGTGCCCCAACGGCATCTTGACCCCCAGGGTGTGGATGGTCCTGATGCACAACACCCCTTGAGGGTGGGTGCTGTTCACCAGGACCAGGAATGGGTGGATCAAAGGGCAGCGGACATGTGCCACTGCCTGACACTGTACCTCCTGACCTGGTGGGTGACTGCTGCTGCCCCTCCAACCGCTGTGCCCCCGGGTCCACTCGTTCCACCGTTGTGCTGGCAACAGTGCCAGACACCTGCACAGACACCGGTGCTGCCCCATCGGTGCTGACAGGCACAGCCTGGGACCGTGCCAGCATGCTGGTAGACAAGTTGGAACCAGACAGGCCCAGGGGCACATGCTGGCCTGCCGTGTGTCCATCATGGGACACACAACCATCACTGCCCATTGCAGGCCTTCTATCATCAATGGTGCAGGTACGTGCTACTGCCATGGTCACAGCGTGCTGGCATGCTTGCATGCCAGACTGCTGAGACACAGGCTGTGCACCCCCCGCGCCCGTATCACTGACACCAGAGTTTGCGGCCCAGCGTGCATGCTGCTGAAGTGCCTGCTGGCTGGTGGTGGAGGTCGATGGACCCTCCTCCATGTCCAGCAGGTCAGCATCACTGTCTGGACCCACCACCACCATCTCCTGAAGACGAACAGGATCTGTAACAGAAAGAGAGTACATGTGAGTGCATGTGAACAACTGCCCCCCCCAAACACCACCACCATGTCATACTGTGCAGTGATGGGCTTCCATCTGTCTGGAATCCTCCACCTGGTACGTCCTCAATGGCGCTTGGCTGCATGGCTGCGACCAGTGTCTCCTCATTTGGTGTCAGCTGCAACACCACTGGTGGGCCCCCGCCAGTGCCAGCATGTGCTGCCCTGAAGGCTGCCACCTTCTCTTTCAATCTCCTGCGGTCTGTCCCCATCTTTTTCTTGCATTCCTGCACGGAGCGCTGGTGGCTTCTGTGCAGGTTAACAGCCCGAGCTACCCCCTCCCATGCAGCCGCACGGGACTGAGGGGTGCCCCTCCATCCACTCAATATTGGCTCATCATCCAGGTAGGCCTGGAAGAGGGCCTCCATCTCTGCTGCGGTGAAGTTGGGCCTCCTCCTACGCCCACCGTCCTCACCCTCACCTTGGCTCTGCTCGGTCATGGCGATCTGTATGGGGGGAAGTGGACACCTGTCACTGTGCAGTCTACAGTATTTCCCCATGAGCATTGTCCTGAACATCACACAGCCTGCAACTCACCTCTCACCTGCAGTAACCGAATCTGGCCAGCGCAGCCCAATGTCGCACATTTATAGCGCAACACATGCAAATTAGGAGTGGAGCAACTTTAATGACATGCAAATCGCACCACTGCACCCTTGAATGGCTGATCAGATGATTTGCATGTGTCGGCTGAATATTGTGAATCTGCTCTTTGCGCAATACGGAAGAGTCGGCTGAGCCAATGGCGCAGATCTGGGCCTGTGTGGTACACTGCATTGTGCATGCCCAGATAGCTTACGCATGCGTCTATTGCGCTGCTGATGTGCTGAGCGCGATCGGCAATTCAGGCCATGGCCACCATTGTGCCAGTGGCGCTACAACACTGGGCACTATATGGCGCTGTGGCACTACTGCGCAATAGTCCACTGTGGCACTGGTACGCAGCTGGTCGGTCGCGTAGGATGCCTATACGTCCGATGGCACTGTGCGTAGCCTTGCGTCATTACACATGACCTTGTGTATGCCCTTTGCCCCCTGGCGCTGTTCGCATGCCATGTGTACGTCCCTATTGCGCTGTCTGGTGACAGCGCTATGTGAAGTGATGGCGCTGTTCGAACAGCGCGATTGGAGCCTGTGGTGGTCTATTGCGCAACATCTCCACGTGGGGTTACGGTGCAGCGGGGCGCCATATTGCCTGCTGTAAAGCTGCTAACATGGCTAGGAGGAGGGCTGTGTGTTGGAGCCAACTTGAAGTGGCCAACCTGGTGGCCCTAGTAGAGCCCCACTATGAGGCACTCTATGGTGAGGCACACCTCACCATTGCAAGAACCCGAGTGTGGCAGCAGGTGGCCACTGACCTGATGGGGGTCACTGGACAGTGCCAGTCTGCTGAGCAGTGCCGGCACCAGTACAGTGACCTCTGCTGGAGCGAGCCGGACGTGCTTGCAAGGCTGCGGTCATGTGCCAGGTGGGGCGTGGTGCCTAGGCCAGGTGGGTGTACCATCTATGCACCTGTATTATCTGTAGGGGTGTGTGTGTGTTTTGGTGGCTGTGCATAGGTGATGGCTCGGCTACGGTTGGCTGTATCAGTGTGTGCAGCTGTGAGATGAATGGGTATGGCTGTGTGGGCAGGCACTCTCACTGGGGCAGGGGGCACTCTGCTTTTGAGTCACGCTGATGTTTGTCTCAACACATGTCTCCCACAGGCCGGGATGTGAGGATGCGAGCACCAGTTGATGAGGGCCATGCCAGGGACCCAGTGCCAGCAGGGGTTGCACCCCAACAGCAGCAGCAGCGGCAGCAACAGCGGCAGACAGAGCTGCTTGAGCAGTGTGAGTATCATGACTTCATCAATGCTATTGCATGCTGGGGAGACCAGTAGCTCTGCACAATACAACCATGCAGGAAAGGGGAGGTCATAATTCCACTATACAGGACACTAGTGAGGCCCCACCTGGAATACAGTGTACATTTCTGGAGACCATCCCTACGTAAGGATGTAGAGTGGGCAGAGAAGGTTCAGAGGAGGGCAACAAAGATGGTGCATGGCTGCAATCACAAGTCCTATGGAGACAGGTTGAAGGAACTGAACATGTACTCCCTGGAGGAGAGGAGGGAGAGAGAGGATATGATAGAGACATACAAGTATCTTACAGGGTGGAACAGGGTGCAGGGAAACACTATTTTGAAGTGAAAAAGATGTTCTAGGACTACAGGGCATGGGATGCAGTTGGAGGGAGGACGATTCACATGAGAAGGACTGTCTTCACAGAACGGGTGGTGGACAAGTGGAACACCCTGCCAGAGGAAGTGGTGGGGGCTGAAACAATCATGGGATTTCAGAATGCATGGGATAGACATAATGGAATTCTGGAGGTCAGGGGTAAGAGGCAACAGACTTCTAGGTAAACAAAGTGAACTTACAGGCTCAAATGGACAGACAGGGTGGGCCATAGGCCCTTATCTGCCGACACTGTCTATGTATCTATGTCTGTAGGCACGACACAGGTGACATGCATCACTGTCCAGTTTCACAGCACGTCTGTGTATGTGTCACTGGTGGTCCATGCATGCACTGGGCACATAGCTATGTAACTGGCATTGCACCACGTTGCCACGTCACTTGCCAGCCTTGTTTGTACTGTGATGGACATGGGCAGTGTGTGTGGGCAGTGGTGCGCATAGCTGGTGCCGCCTGTTTGTGATGGCCATGTGCATGTTCACTGTGGGTGGGTGCATGCCATCACAGGTGTAGGACATTGAGCTATATGGCTTGCAGGTTGGGTGGTGTTCAGGGTTGTGGTCAGTCACAGCCATTGACTGTGTTCCCATTTTCCTAGGCCTCGAGGTTCTCCAGCACATAGCAAGAGATGTCCGGGCCCTCAGACAGCTGGTGACTGATGACCAGGCCATCCTCCATTCAATACACCACCATGGCCTGCGGAGGAGGCGGCATGGGACTGGCCGACAGCAGCCAGAGGACGGGCGGCCGGCTGGCCCATAAGTTATCTTCCCTTCCCACTTCTTCCATCCCTACCACCATGCCTTCCCTCTCCAAGTTTGTCATCCCTACCCCTTGACCACCCTTACCTTGTACCCGTCCCCCCCTTGTAAATAGTTGTTATTGTTCTTGTTCCTGTTGGTCATGTCAATATACATTTATATTTTTATACGAATAATGTGTTGGTCTGTTATTTGCAGCTGCCTATGGGTGCTCAGTTGCAGGGGTGTACATGCCATCTGGGCTGGTATGGTCCTGGTATGTGTGTGTGTGTGTGTGTGTGTGTGTGTGCGTGTGTGTGCATGGGGAGGTATCTCCAGCATGGCAGTGACTTTCGGTTGGTCTTGCCGTCTGCTGCCACCCACTGCTGGGTGCACAGGGTGTGTCTGGCTTGTAGGCTTCTGTGCTGCACGGGGTTGACGTGTGCTGGGGGGGATGCATGGTTTCCTGCAGTGTCAGTCACTGCACATAGGTGGTGTCTTGGGGTCACAGTGCAGGGTGTGCTGTGCGTATGGGGGGCTGATGTGCACTGTGGTTGTCAACCCCCTGTGTGTGGCACTCTCAGCCTGCCAGTGGTTGTGCTGGGGTGTCATGGCTCTGCTATGCTTTGTTGGCTTGTCCCCATGGGCAAGTAGATCATCCGTCCCACCCCCAGTGATGCTGTGCTTGGGGTGTGCAGGTGTGGTGTGGGTTCTGCAGTGTGGTCCTGTGCCCATGTCTGGCATGGCTGGCGGTGGGCTAGCCTGCCTCCTGGATCGCGCAGTTCCATTGCTGGGGGCTCTGCTTGCTATGGCAGCTCTGGAGTTACTCAGCTGGGCTGCCTGGTTGCCGCCATAAGCGCAACATTTGGCTCAACTTCTCCTTCCTGGTTGCGTGATGGCGCGGTATGTCCGATATTCAGGACGCTGGTTGCATGCGCAATTTGTTCTGCTCCATGTTTGAATATCGCACCTATTGCGCATTTGCTCAAACTGGTTTGTGCTTGCTCCTGCTGTTGCGCTCATTTTGAGCGCAGTTTGAATATCTGGGCCATTATCTTTTGTTAAAGGAAGTACTTACTGTACAGAAAGGTACCTCCTGGTGTTGTTAATGATCTCTCAACCAGAAGTGTGATCATTTCAGTAGCTTGCTTTAGAAATGTGTCAGCTGCAGAGATCTGTGCCACTGCTACTTGGAGTTCTGTCCATACCTTTACTAAACACTACAGTCTGGACATTGCCGCTTGCAGAAGGGCAGACTTCGGCCTAGCAGTGCTACAAAGCCTTCTTTCATAGGTCTACAGCCTCTAGCTATCCAGCCTGGTTTTTCTGTCAGAACTGCTTTGTTTTTTTTTTATACTTCAAATTTTATTTCCTCAAGTAATAAGTATAACATTATACATATTCAGAGATCAGGTGTACAATGAAAATAAGTACATTGCATTGTTTGAAAATTCTTAAGTTAACAACAATTTCAACCTCACATTGGTTTTCTGTAAAAACAATAAAAAAGTCAATAATATTGGGCAACTAGAGTATCATTAATTCTAAAAACTGTTTTATCTGAAGAACTCATGACAATAAAGTGCATGGGAGTAATAACTCTTTATGTTATATGTCTATATCATGGCCTTTAGAGTGGTTGGGGGGGACCAGTCAAAGGGAGTTATTCAACCAATTAAGTTCAAGAGGGACTCCTCATTTGATGCTAAACCTGGTTCTGGTACATTTCCCACCTGGTCCAGTGAGAAATGAATACATCCATTCTATTATGTAGAGCAAAAGACAATTGTTCATTATGTTGAATGTTTAAAAGTAAAGTTTTCCACTCAGACACTTCAAGAGGGTCAGGTTGAAGCCATCTTTTAGTAATTGCCTTATAGGCTGCACACAACAAAATAGACCAAAGATATAGACTGTCTTTTCCCCTCACTCCCCTTGGGGGTATACCCAGAAGGCAATTAGCCCATGGCAAAGGGGTCTCAATACCTAATAGGCATGCAATATGGTTAGTCAATGAGGACCAAAAACTATGTAACTTGGGGCACAAGTAAAAGGTGTGGCTATGCGTAGCCACCTGCTCTCCACACCCTCTCCAGCAACTGGACAGGGCTTTAGGGGCTCTGTGAGCTACTACTACCGGGACTAAAAAATATCTAGTATGACCCCTCCATACAAAGTCCCTCCAGACTGGGGAGGAGGAGGTGGACAATGCACCTCTCCATACCTTAGGCCAATCTTTTATACTTATTGCTATATTAAGCTCCCTTTCCCAACTTGCCTTCACTGGTTCAGCATGGTAAGCAAGAAGCAGGGTCAGGAATTTTATATAATTTAGAGCTGGCCTGTTCACCCTGTGGGGATTTCCATATTTGGCTATAAGGGGTTGGATCCTCCAAAGTTACAGTATTTAGTTCTTGTTTCTTAAGGTTCTCATTAATATAACTGTTCATCTGAAAGTAGTATAACTTCTCCCTAACTGTCCAACCATATCTCCTCTGCCCTTCCTCAAAACTTATAACTGTGTTCCCCTACAGGAGTTGCCATGGGGCATATAAGCCAAAGATAGCCTGTCTAGTATACCAGCCCTTATGTTGGTTAGCAAATGGCATTGGAGAATATAAAAAACATTGGTATTTCCATATTTGTACCTTGACAACTTTATTATTTATGCTTCTCTGCCACCCCTCTAATACAGATGCAGTAGCCTGTGGGACCAGTCATCTGGCCTGTTGCAATAGGGAGTGGGTGAACAGGGACACCTGGATGGGGAAAGGTAGTGATCTTGACAGGCCTATTTCTTTCCGGTGAGCCTGATAATTGTAATTCCCCCATAACAGTGCAATTCTGGCTTATGCTGCTAACCAGTAATTCAACAGAGAGGGACACCCACTCCTCCTAACTCCTTTGGAAGACCCAGCCTTTCTTGCCTGACCCTGGGTTTTTTATTGTTCCATAAGAAAAAAAGAAAAGATTTTTGCCATGACTGACTCTCTCCTTAAGAGAAACAGTACAAGGGACACACTGGAAAAGATGTAGCATTCTGGGTAAGGCATTCATCTTCAAGGAGAGAACGCAGGAGTAGAAGGTCATTGGAAGTAGGCTCCATCTTTTCATATCTTGCTTAAGATTTATAACCAGTGGGGAATAATTTAAGGGGAAGAGATTTGACAGATCTTCTGGTATGATAATCCCTAGATATTTTAACCTCCGTTGGTCCCATTTAATTTTGAATTGATTTTGCAGGGAGGGAGAGGGAGAGAAGCCAAAAGTTAATGTTTCAGATTTATTAACATTTAGGGTATATCCTGATAACTCAGAGAACGCTCTCATTTTTTTAAGTAGTTGTGGCATTGAGTTTTCTGGATTGGACAGATACACCAGAACATCATCCGCGAATAGTGATAGTTTATGCTCTGTATCTGCTAAATTTATTCGTTTTACCTCTGGGGAGTTCCTAATGTATTGTGCCAGCGGCTCTGTGTAGGGTGCAAAAAGTAATGAGGATAGTGGCATCCCTGTCTCGTGCCTCTAAACAAAGGGAAGCTGCTAGATATGTGTCCGTTTGATCTAATATAGCCTCTGGGTGTTTCATAACATTTAAAAATCAGTTCAATAAATTTTGTTGGGAAGCCAAAGGAGGCAAGGACCCCATGCGAAAAGTCCCAGGACACCAAATAAAACACTTTTTCAGCATCTAAACTTGAAAAAAGGGAAGGGAAAGACTGTTTTTTGATATGTCCTATAAGGTAGATGGTATGGCTAATATTATCCTGGGCCTGGTGTCCAGGGATAAAGCCACACTGGTCAAGATGTATTATATTAGGAATAGTTTGTATTACTCGGTTTGAAAGAATAGATGTAAATATCTTATAATCCGCGTTTAGAACAGAAATGGGCCTATATGATGGGCATTGGGTGGGGTCCTTGCCTGCCTTTGGTAAAACAGAAACTATGGCCTCATTCCAGGAGGGGGAACCTTCGCTATGCTGGTAGGGATATGGGAATACACCTGTTCAAGAAGAGGTGTTACTATAGTCTGAAATGTTTTAAAAATTCTCCGTGGAGGCCGTCAGATCCTGGGCACTTCCCGGTCTTTAGTTCCTTGATCGTAGCTTGTATCTCATGGTTGTCAGTTGTTTAGTAAGGATGGTCTGTTGCTTCTCTGAAAGAGTGGGTAGGTGGAGTCTAGACAAAAATTCTGTTATCGCCTGCTCTGAGGCTCTGGTGCCAACGGAATATAATTGGGTATAATGGGACAACAAGGCTTGAGAGATGGTTGAGAAAGTACAACTCATTTCGTTAGATTGGGGGTCTCTAATTCTAGGGATGGCAGCCTTGGCTTATTGGCCACGTAATCTTCCTGCCAGTAATGTCAAGAACCTAGGACCTCCATCATAATATTTGTGCCTCACAAATACCGGCTTCTGTTCGACCGAATAATCTAGTATTGTACTAAGTTCTTTTTTAAGTTTGGAGAGCTGTTTATTCCTTTCTTTGCAGACTCTTTGGCACTGATGATATTCTAGATCTTTGATTTGATATTCAAGAGCTGTATGCCTAGCTTCTCTTTGTTTTTTCTTAAAAGCAGAAGTCCTGATCAATCTTCCCCAAATAATAGCCTTAATAGTGTCCCATAAAATGGAGGCGTAGTATCTTTTGTGTCATTATCCTGTACAGCTTGTTTTATTACCTCCCCCACTTCTTTTTTAACTTCCTCATCTCTGAGCAGGGATAAATTTAGTCTCCAAAACGTTGTTTTTTTGTTCTGACTCGTTTTAATTTTCATAAAAACCGGGCAGTAGTCAGAGAGAACGAAGTTTCCGGACCATAGTTTTTGTAGGGTCCTCAAGTGTTCTCGGGAGGAGAGAAACAAATCTAAACATGAATAGGTGCCATAAGCTTGGGAAAAAAAGGTGTGCCTAGTGGAGGATCCGTTAAGGTGATGCCAGGCATCCTCGTATCCTAACTCGTTAAGTAGTTTGCTCACTTCCCTATTGGTTTTGGCATTTTTACTATTTTGGTTTTGGGGTCTTGTCCTTGCTGAAATATTTAGGTTGAGGTCACCTCCAGATATCACCTGGCCCTCCGCCCACCATGCTAGGCATAGAAAAAAAGCTTTATAGAAAGAGATGTTTGTGGCTAGAGGGAAGTATGTTGATGACAAAGACACCTGCTGGCCATCCAAAGTTCCCATAAGCATCATATACCACACCTCCTTATCAACTATACGTTCTTGCAATACAAACAGAGTCCCTTGTCTAATCAATATTGCCGTGCCCCTTCGACAGCCACCCCTATAAGAGGAGGCCATCAGACGGGAAAATCCAAGCTTCTCAAATTTTTATGTTCGGATTGAGAAAGGTGCATTTCTTGGAGAAGTAAAACGTCTGCTCCCTCTTTTTTAAATATTGCAGCAGTTTGCTACATTTTATTGGGTTGGTTATTCCATGCACATTATACGTGCATATTGTATAGGTTTGTGAAGTCATTTTTGTTTCAAGTATTCTCTCATTGTGAAAGGAACCCCCACCCCCCGCAAAGCAGCAACCTCCCTCACATCTCCACTGGCCCCTTCGGTTAATGTAGTCAGGTCCCATGCAATGTGAATATTTCTGCCCAAACAACTTTTTCAAACAGTAATTTGCCAACTGTGCAACTTTGCATAACAAAACAAAATATATAACTTTATAAACAGTAAGTTTCCAAGGTTGGAGGCTAATGTATTTAATTAGCCTCTGTGTCCTCTCGATAACGAGAATATCGAGGAGGTATACTTGTGCTTCCATTCCTGGAAGACCTCCTCCAGAGCTTAGATGGAACAATGCTGTGAAAAATACCTAGGTATTAGTCGACGTTATTCTAGCAAGCTAGTAGTTGCACACACTTTTTCCTACTATAATTGCTTATATATATTTTGTAGAGGTAAAATATAATCCAAGCCTAAATAGGTCAGCCGACATGGCTATTTTCCATTTAAAAGCCGTGCTTTAACCTGCCTCCTGGTTTGCCTTTCACCCTGGCACTGGCAATCCCCTTATTTAAACCAGTTTAGGCTTTAAGGCAACCAGGACATCCTTTTGAACTGGTCCCTTATTAAAAGGACTACTTTGGGGGGGGCATGCAGCGATGAACGCAAATGGTGGACCCTAGTATGTGCCCAGAACCCACTGGATTCTCATCCCCCCTCATCTGTCCCCTTTTCCCCTGCAGTTCAGTAAACCCAACTCCCAGACAAAAAGTGAAAGGGTTTTAGTGTCAGAGTATCAGTCACTTAGCTGATGACTGGTGGGCCACGAGTCAGGCGTTCAAGTGAGATTGTAACATTTACAATATTGTCCCTTTCTCCTTAGATCCTTTCAGCCAGGATGATCCTCTGCTGCATTCATTTTGCTCATGAGTTGCTGTATCCGATGTAGGGCCTCATGGTGCTGCAGTATTTTGGGACTGAGGCATTTCCTCCCTGTTGCGTGCTGCTGTTGTTGTTCCCTTCACCCCTCATTTTGGTTCCTAGTATCTGGAATTTGAATCTGCTTCTCCAAAAGGGTGGTTGTAGCTTCCTCCACCGTGGAATATACTTTGGGGTCTGTTTCCCAGAAGAACCCAAAGCCTAGCTGGATACGGGGTATATAATTGAATTGCCTTTTCTTTCAGGGCTTTGATGATGGGGAGATATTTTAGTCACTGTTGCTGAATCTCCTGATGGAAATCATGATCAAATTAGAGCCGGTGTGTTAGGTATGAAACGTCCTTTTTGGTCCATGCACATCGCAAAATATCTTCTTTTGTGCTAAAAGAGCTTAGTTTGAAGATGATCGATCATGGATGTGCTTTGGGGTCTGTAGGCCTGGCCTGTAGAGAGCGGTGTGCTCCTTCAATATGTAGCTCGTAAGTGGCCGGTAATTCCAGAACATCTTTGAGCAAATTTTCCAAAAAGGATGCCATTGGTGCCTCCTCCATCCCTTCAGGCAGTCCATATAAATGCAGACTGTCTCTGCGAGACCTTCCCTCAAGATCAAGACATTTGGCCTGATGCTGTCCCATCTGCACCACCAGGGAGTGCACAATTTGTAAGAGTTGGGCTGTGCTTTCTTCATTCTCTGCCACTCTGCCCTCCATCTGGCCTATTCATGTCTCCAGAGTCGAGAGCTGTTGCTATACAGCTTTAAATTCAACCTTGTTCTCTCTGCAGGTTGCATGGATTTCTTTTAAAAGTGTTTTAAATTGGGATCACGTTAACTGCTCGTTCTCCCAATCCGTGTCATAGTCATTCGCATGGGAGCTCACAGGAGAGATCGACCTGCTGGGACTTCCCTCTATCAATCCCGCTCCAGCTTGGGTTTTATTTTTGTTCTTGTCCTTATTTCTGCCTCTGTGTCTACTGGTCCATCCTCTTCCAAGGTTTGTAGTCATTTTTGGATGATTTTTAAGGTTTTTGGAGGAGTTTTGAAATAGTTGGGATCTGTGCGTCTGGGTCTAGGCTCCTAGCTACTCCCTGACACCACCAGAAGTCTCCTGTCAGAACTGCTGTGGACTTCTCCTATTGGTGTGGCTTGCTGCAAGAGATACCCTTGATGAAGATAGTACAGTTATATAACTTACCGTTACAGTAGATCTTCGAGAGGATCTCTTGCTGCAGGCCATACTTTCCCACCCTCCATCCCCCTAATGGTTTGGCTGCTGTGTTGCTGTCTCTCTTCTCCATGAGGGATCAACTTCAGATCTTCCTCTGGGATATCCATTTCCTCAGGTCACACTTCTAGACCTTACCTGTAGGATCTCACAGAAGCTTTTTCTGTATCAGTCTATCAGGGGCCACCCATGCCTGCATTGTCTATTGATGTCAGTCCCTGCATATATGCATAGGTGGCTCCACTCTCTCCTCAGTTCTTTTCCACCACCTACCATTTTCACAAGGACTCCATGGAAGCTTTGTCATTCAGTCAACTGCCAAAACTTTTCCAGAGTTTCATTTTATTTCTTTTATGTCTAGAACTATTGAGTCATCCTCTTTTTTCTGTCATTGCCACTACAGAAAGATCTCGGGAGGATGAGCATGAAATTTGTGCTTGCAGTCTTGGGCCTTCTCACAATGCCCTCACCTATGAGCTCTGCCAAAAGTTCAGTCTCACTACACTGTAGCACTGAAAGTGAGTCATCAGAGTATTCCTTATGGAGCAAAAGCTAGCCAACCTGGAACAAGGGGGCTTGAGGCTTCTTCTTCCCTCTCTGTGGTGTGCTGTTCACTTTCTCAGGCATCCAAGGCCTGGGACAAATCCTTAAGAAAGCACAGGGACAAAGACCATTGAAAAGACCACTCCCTCCGTCACCAGTACCAGTCCATGCTTGCTTCTCCCTGTCCTTCAGAACTCTGTTGTCGGCACCCTCAGGGCCGACTCCCTTTGCTGCTTCGGCCTCAATGCTTTCCAGGCTGCCCCAGGTTGGGGGGGGTCCTTCCTCAGCTTTGAAGGAAGCCAGGTTGCCAGCTCCAGCCCCACCTTCCCTGCTTGTAGCAAAACAGAGTTTCTTGCCTCTGGGGATCGCTGTTCTCACAGACAGTGAGTCATCAACGGCTGACTTTGCACCTGCTCCATCGCTTCCAGCTATCACAGGGTCAATGACAACTGACTTCTCAATGGTGCCATTTTTGCCAGTTGCATCTACTATCCCTTTACCAACCATCAACATGAATCCTTTGCTACTGTAGCTTCTATTACCACAGCCTTTGTCAGGCAGTTCACCCCTTTGCCTGCCCCATTGTTGGCGCCTCCATTGGGTCCTCCCTCTATGTTGATGCAAATTCATTCCTCTTGCTCTGTGCCCTACTGGACATCATCAGCATCCATACCACTGGTCTCTGCCTCTAAGCAGCTCAACATAGGGAGGAATATTGCCCTGATCTCATACTCCCTGAGGAAAAGAATGATGCTGTGACCTATTCTGATAGGTCCACTGCCGCCTCGAAGAGTGAGGACTTGGTGAAACACACCCCTAGATCCCCTACTGAGGACCCTAACTTCTTCAATATCATGAAGCAACTCCAGTCCACCATGGGGTTCCAGACTGAAGAGGAAGACATCACCAGGCAGAATCTGATGGATTTCCTTGAGATCCCTGAATCACCCCCGAGGTCATCCCTCCTTTTTTTCTTCATGCCTTAGAGGGTGCTACTAAGGCTGTTTGGCACAGGCCTAATTCAGTTCTGGCCATGCCAAGGAAGGCAGATAGACTTTACCAGGCTCATTAGGAAAACCCTTTTACACGGCCCAGCTTGAAACAGACTTGGTGGAATTTAAGGTACCCCATGACTAGTCCAAGATGCCTAAAGACCTGAGTTCTTTCCCTATTGACCCAGAGTCTAGCAGGCTTGACCTTTTGGGCAAAAGGACCTTTGCCTCAGTCACGTTGGGCCTCAGGATCTCAAATTACCTATCTCATCTAGTTAAGTACCAGAACTCCCTGAGGAGGAAGGGCAAGGCTACTGCCAGGGCCCTACCTGAGTGTGCCCAGAGGCGGAAGCTCCTCAGAATTCTGAAGGCAGCAAAGAATGTTAGTAAATACCTCCTCCAAGCCATCTGTGACATCTCAGATACTACTGCCAGGGCAGCTGCCACAGGCATTTGCCTCAGAAAGCACTCCTGGCTGTAGGTTTCCAGTTTTGCTGCTGATAAGCAGCAGAAGTTCAAGGGTGCCTCTTTTGTGGGCTTCACACCTTTCAGCCCTGACATGCAGGATCTCATTAATGAACTGAAGGCCTTAGGAAGGGCCATAAGATGTGGCCACTCCCTTTAGCATACCCAGCCCAGAAGCCATCTGAGACTGTTCTTTTGAAAGGTCTTCCAGAAGTCCAGATCTGGAGACAGAGTTCAGGGAAAGCATGGAGCAGTTCCTCCCTGTCTACCCCTTCCTTCACTACTGGTGCTCCAGCCAAAAGCCCTAGAGCTGGGGGGGTACAGCCTCTGCCTCTGGCCCCACCATAGCATGACTCCTTACCTGGCCCTCCTCTTGTTCCAATTCAGAAGGTGGTGATAGGTTGCTGTTTTTCCCTCCATCTAGATCATTGGATGACTATTATCACAGATGCTTGGATACTGCACCTAATACGAACATATGAAGAAGTCAGCAGAAAATTTGGTCCATCAAGTCTGCTCATATTGCAGGGTCCACAGTTTGAGCTAATGTCCCTGCCCTCCCTCCCCACTCCTCCCATCCTCCCTATCCATGATCCTTACCTTCCCCTCATGCCTATCCCAACTTTTCTTAAAGCTACCCACTGTCTTCAATGAGATCACCTCTTCTGGCAGCACATTCCAAGTGTCCACCACCCTGTCTGTGAGAAGGTGCTTCCTGACCTCCCTCCTAAACCTCCGACCCTCCAGTTTAAGACTGTGCCCCCTCATGTTAAGGTTACCGCTCAGCTTAAAGAGTTTCTCCTTATCAACCTTACTTATCCCTTTTAAGTACTTGAAGGTACAATCATGTCCCCTGTCTCTCTCCTGTCTTCCAGGGAGTACATGTTCAATGCCCTCAAAATCTTCTCTTATGCCTTACCCTGCTGACCCACTATCATCTTTGTAGCCCTCCTCTGGGCCTTTTCCAGCAGTTTAATGTCCTTTTTGAGGTGTGGGCACCAGTACTGAACTCCATACTCGGGATGCAGCCTTACCAGTGACCTGTCCAGGGACAGTATAACCTCCTCTGTCCTACTATTGATCACCCTAGATATGCTTCCCAGCAGCTTGTTTGCCTTTGCTTCTACTGCTTTCTTGCTCTGCATTGAGTGCTTCAGGTCACTAGTGATCATCACTCCCAGGTCCTTCTCCTCCTTCGATGCAGATACTCAGACTCCACACAGGTAGTACTCTGTCCCGGGATTCTTAGCTCCAATATGCATTTCTTGGCATTAAAGCCAAGCTGCCAGATCCTGGACCATCTCCCCAGCTTTTCCAGATCTTCCTGTAGGTACTGTATCCCTCCGGCTGTATCCACTTTCCACAGAGCTTAGTGTCATCTGTGAAGAAGCACATTGTGCTCTTAATGCCATCCCCAATGTCATTGATGAAGACCTTGAACAACACCAGCCCCCATACCGATCCCTGCAGGACCCCATTGGTTACCTCTCTGGTGCCAGATAATTCTCCCCAAACAACCACCGTCTGGGTTCTGTCCCCCAGCCAGTTTTTCACCAATTTGGCCATCTTTTCCCCAATCCCAAGATCCACCAACTTCCTGATCAACCTTTTTTTGGGGCACAGAGTCAAAGGCATTGCTAAAATCAGATAGAGTATTTCTACCACTTGGCCCCTGTCTACTGTTTTAGTGACACAGTCAAAGAAGTCAATTAGGTTAATTTGGCATGTCCCCCCCCCCATGAACCCATGCTGCCTCACATCCTGGAGACGCTACTCCTCTAGATATTCCATCAACATTTCCTTTAGTATGGTCTCCATGAGCTTGCCCACAATGGAGGTCAGACTGATTGGTCTGTAATTCCCTGGGTCATCCTTGGGACCGCTTTTGTGGAGGGGCACTACATGTGCTGGTCTCCAGTCCTGTGCTAGTGAACTATCAACTAGGTCTGCCAGTGGCCCTGCCAGCTCATCAGCCAGTTCCTTTAGTGTCCTTGGATATACTCTGTCTGGGCCTAGAGATTTGTCTACCTTAATGCCAGCAGCCCCCCTCCCTCACTCTATCCTTCTCTATCACTACAACTGTGTTCACTTCCCTTCCTACTTCTCTTTTCCTGCCTGAAGGCACTGGGCCATCCTTCCTCCTGGTGAAGACAGAACAGAAGTATTTATTTAGTATCTCTGCTTTTCCCCCATTATCTTCACCCACTCCACCCCTTTCTTAAGCCTAACAATCTGTTCCTTCTTGTCCCTTTCCTCACTTCTATAGTGAAAGAAAGCCTTCTCCCCCTTCTTAATTCCTTCAGCTATCTGCAGCTCCTTCCATGCCTTTGCTCGCCAGACTTCCTTACTTGCATCACTAGTCAACAGACAGTAGACAGGGGTCATACTCTAGAACTTCTAGAACAGCCTCTGGACTCTCCACCTGTTCCTACTGTGTACCCCCTGGACAACATTCCAGTGCTCAGAGAGGAAATTCTCTACCTATTGTGCAAAAAGTCATACAGCCTGTCCTAAGGGGTCAGCAGAACATGGGGTTCTACTCCAGGTTTTTCCTGGTTCCCAAAAGAACAGGAAACATGACACCCATTATGGTTCTCAAAGGACAGTCTGTATATCCAGTATAAAAATAGTTCCTTATGGTCACCCTACAGGGTCTGCTGCTGCTGCTCAAACAGGGGGACTGGCTATGTTCCCTGAACATGCAAGATGCTTACCTGCATATCTCATTTCCCCCCTCACAGGAGATCTCTGATTCCTGTTCCAGGGAGAACATTGCCAGTTCAGTGTTACCCTTTGGCTTATCCTCTGAGCTGTGGGTCTTTACAAAATGCTTGGTGGCAGTGGCAGCAGCCCTCAGGCATGAGGGCCCATATGTGTCCCATATTTGGACCTATTGGTGGTCACACTGCACCAGACTATGAAGTTGTTTCAGTCCCTGGGCATCACATTCAGCTTGCTGAAGTCTGTCCTGGCCACATCTCAGTGCTTGCAGTACATCAAATCTGTTCTGGACTCTGTCCAGGGTAAGACTTTTCTGCTACTGGACAGGGCAGATTGCCTGATGGCTCACTCCTCCCTCATGGCTCAGAACCAGTATGTTACAACCAGGTCCTACCTCAGAGCTTTAGGCCTCATGGCAGTGGCCATAGCTACTGTACCTCTAGCCAGGTTGCATATGTGTGTTCCATAGTGGAACCTCTGGGACCAGTGATCTGACAACTTGGAACAGATGATTCTAGTCTCCTCCCCAGTATGCAACATGCTCCAGTGGTAGCAGAACATATCCAATCACTTCAGAGGGGTCTACTTCCTCATCCCCTCTGCCAAGCATATCCTCACCATGGATGCCTCTGGCCAGAGTTGGGGAGCCCACCTAGGGCGGTTCCAGACCTGGGGTCCTGGTCTCCAGTGGAGACTCGCCTCCACATAAACATGCTAGAAATGAGAGTGGTTCTGTATGCTCTACAGGTCTTCCAGAATCATTTGTCTCCAGATCCTCTGTTGATTCTGTTGGACAATCTCAGCATGTTATATTACCTCAACAAGTGGTGGGTGGGGGTTACATTACTATTCCCCATGCTGGGAGTCAATGAGAGTCTGTTACTGGGCTCTGGATAGTGGTGTAGAACTATTGGCCATCCATGTTCTAAGAGACCAAAACATCTTGGCAAACAGTATGAGCAGGTCACAGTCTAGGAAATATGAATGGGAACTGCTGACCTTAGTCATAGAAGATCTGTTCGACCAATGTGGCCAACCAGAGCTGCAGTTCTGCTCGCTAGATCCAGGTCCTGGAGTTTTCTGGTGAGTTGCATTGTACCTCTTCTAGAAAGGGAGGTTCATTTATGCCTTCCCTCTGTTTCCTCTGATCTAAAGTGTACTTCTCAAGCTCCTTCATTCTGGTGGTCCCCTTCTAGCCTTGGCAAATATAACTTTGGTTGTTGCAGCAGTTGGCTGTGGAACCTCCAGTTCCTTTACCTCTTTGAAGGGACTTACTGACTTAGGCGTGGGGCACCCTGGTCCATCTGGACTTCAAGTCCCTACATCTGAATACCTGGCTCCTGAGGCTGTAGCCATAGCCCATTTTTGAGTTTCTCGGAGGGTGGCTGATGTCCTGGTGGCTGCTAGGAACCCATCCACCAGAGCCACCCACTCCATGAAGTGGAAGTATTTTGCCATATGGGCTTCTTCACGTCACCTGGATCCTTTCACCCAGTGAATCAAGTTCTGGAGTATCTCCTGTCCCTTTTGAACTCTGGCCTCCATTATTGCTTAATTAAGGTGCACTTCTCTACTATATTAGCCTCCCATGTGCCTCTTGAAGGCTGTACTGTGGCCTAGTTATATGTGGTCCATACTTCTCTGCTGGGTATTCTTCACTGAAGTCCTCAATTCACAATTCACTCCTGGATTTGGACTTGAATTTTGTGTTGGAGAAATTAACCCTGCCTCTCTTTGAACCAGCTGTGACCTTTCTTTCATGAATAGCATTATTTGTATTTTTGTTGTTGTTAATAATATTTTATTAAAGTAAAAAGTGAAACAAACATTTACACATATACACAGAACAATTAAACTCATGAAATACAGATTATACAAAATTTGCATACATTCCAACATCCATAAACATTTTGAAAAGTCAAAATTTTAGCTTAAATGAAGAAACCAACATTTACTCAAGATCCTGAAATCTGATTTAACAAGCAAGACTGAATGATCAAGCAATACAAAACATGCCTTGGTAATCCTTACCCTTTTACTGTGCTTGAATAGTTTCCCTTAAAAAAGAAACGAAACGGGAAATCAGGAAACCAATGCAATAAAAAATGCAAAAGACAAAAAAAAAAAAGAGAGAGGGGAAAAAGGATATTAGAAATGAAAAGTTGTATATACAGAAAGAGCTTGGACCCAGTCAAGAAAGGTAGAAGAGAGAAATTGAGTGCTGTGGAGTGTGTACACTAAAGATCCACAGCTGCATACCCATTTGCTGTGTACTTGTACTCGGACATGGGTCTTATAGGACAGTCATGAGACTATTATTTCCAATAAGGAGTTCCAAATGTTCCAGCAAGGCTTATTGTTATCTTTATACCCTCCAGCTAGTTTTTCACATTATAAGTTTTCTATTAAGGCATTCTTCTGTTCTGAAATAATAGGGACTGTGGGTTCATTCCATAACCTCAATATACAATTCTTAGGAACCATAGAGATCATGTACTTTTGTCGATATGAACGCCCCCCTCAAAAAACTGTCTAGCAATGCATGTTTTGGGATTTAATAGGTTATCTAATGCAGGAACCCTACATAAGTATATTTTAATTTGTTCCCAAAATAGTTATATTTTGGGGCATTCTCAAAACATGTTAAAAATGTTGCATGTAAACTTCCACGTTTAGGACATTTTTTATCACTTGTAATTCAATTTTATACATTTTATTGAGTGCATTACTCTATTATTTACCAATGAAAATAATTTAAATGGAACAGCCCAGATTTTCTCCCAATCCCAATTAAACAGTTCTTCACCAACTATTTTAGACCATTTAAGGACCGTTTCCTCAGCCCTGATCACAATGACAGAACCCAGGAAGCTGTATATCTAGGATATTGTTGGCTTGACATTCATCACTGCTAGAAAATTATTTGTGTTTTTATTTACAGCAGTGCAGCAAAGGCTGATTAGGGTGGTCGTGAGGCGCTGGTGTGCGCTGCCCTCCCACCGCGGATCGCTGGACCGGAACCCCCCCATACCCGAGATACGGAGATCGGGACGGCCGAGTCCCTCCCCAGAACAGCAGTGCAGCAAAGGCTGATTAGGGTGGTCGTGAGGCGATGGTGTGCGCTGCCCTCCCGCCACGGATCACTGGACCGGAACCCCCCCACACCCGAGATACGGAGGTCGCGAGGGCCAAATCCCTCCCCAGAACAGCAGTGCAGCAAAGGCTGATTAGGGTGGTCGTGAGGTGCTGGTGTGCGCTGCCCTCCCACCGCGGATCGCTGGACTGGAACCCCCCCACACCCGAGATACGGAGGTCGCGAGGGCCGAGTCCCTCCCCAGAACAGCAGTGCAGCAAAGGTACAGTGTTTCCTCTGGCGACTGACTCTCTTCCTCCTCAGTGAGCAGGACAAAGGACTTGGGACAAACTTGGCGCCTTTTGTAGGACAAACTAAAGCATTGGCGTACGAGTGGAGATAGTTTTTTTTCTTCCCCTCTCTTTGCCTCCCAACTGTACTTTTCCCTGTTAATTTAGCTGTTACCTTAATTGCCGTCCCTGATAGCCACAGTGTTAGACGTTACCTTAAGTGAGATGGAATTAGTCAGAAAAAAGTAAATTATTGTTGCTGTGTAATGCATTATTGGGATCCCTAGAGTTTTTGCCTGCAAACAGTGGATAGCTTTTTTCTTTGCCTCCCAAACTGTACCTTTCCCTGTTATTTTAGCTGTTACCTTAATTGCCGGCCCTGCATAGCCACAGTGTTAGCCATTACCTGAGGTGATACTGAAACAGTCGAAAAAAAAAATATATATATACTGTTGCTGTGTAATGCATTACCGTTGGGAGCCCTAGGTTTTTGCTTGCAAACAGTAGAGAGCTGGTCTCAGCAGTCACTATCCCCAGCAGCAAAAATTTCACTCGCTTTCTGTTTTCTTCTTTTTTTTCCGTCTGCTTAACCGCGCCAGTACTGTAGCTCACTGAGCGCTCTGGGACCAATGAATTCACTACCACTGCTTAATCCGTTGTTTTCCCGTGCCCTATATAAACTCTCCCTCTCCCTTCTTCTCCTCAGGCTGATTAGGGTAGAGTGAGGCACTGGTGTCTTGCTGCCCTCCGCCCGTGGATCGCTGGACGGAACCCCCACACGAGAATCACGGAGGTCGCGAGGGCCGAGTCCCTCCCCAGAACAGCAGTGCAGCAAAGGTACGGTGTTTCCTCTGGTGACTGACTCTCTTCCTCCTCAGTGAGGCCCCACCCCACCACCGCCCTTGGTGAGCATGTGTATTTATAGTAGTAGTCACGTGAGCTCTAAATCCTATCAGCTCACTTCTCCATTTGCAGAATATCACCATCACCCACTAGAGGCCTCTCTCTTAATCATCTCCCCTTCAACCTGTTTTTGCAAAAAAAAAGCAACACCACTAGATGCTGCTAACTTTAACAAACTCTTCTTCCATCCTCCCTGTTCCCCAACTCACTGCAGTTCTGTAAAAACCTCTACCCTGTGCCCCTCTCCCCCCTGGTATACCATGGACATTCAAATAATTACCCTGGAATGGCCTGGCCTCAAAAGGGAGAAGGCACTCCATTCTACAATGCCGTTGGCCTACCAACCGGCCATCTCCTGCCTCAACCCCCCCCCAGTCCCTCATGCCCTCTGCCCAGCACTCTACTACTGCGTGGGGGTTACATCGAACCCAATCCTGGCCTTACTCCCCAAACTGCATGCTCAGTGACCCTACTACCCCCTCCTGGATTAACTCTGGAGGGCTCAGACTGGTTCACATGAACGTTGGGAGTCTGCGGCGCAAGGTGGCCGACCTTGAGGCCTGGACCCAACTCTACAAGCCGGACATCTTGGCAGTGACTGAGACTTGGCTAAAGCCTGACATTCTCCCACATGAGGTTGAACTGACGGGATATCAAGCCATACGCAGGGACAGACTCCTCAAAAAAGGGGGGGGTGTCCTCTTCTATCTAAAATCCCCGTTAAATGCCACCCCGCTGGACCTACAAGGGATAGATGATACTCAGGCTGATGTATTATTTCTCAAACTTGTCCTCGGAGGTACAAAGCCCATCTACATCGGATGTGCCTATCTCCCACCTCAATCAGCAACTTCCTCCCTTGAATCCCTTACCAGTGCCATCCTTCAACTCCCCACAGGGGAGAAAATCCTTCTGGGGGATTTTAATCACAACTGGCTCACCCCCAACTCCTCTCGAGCAAAAAACCTCGTGCTGGACACATCCCTTCCCAGGTGATTAACTTACCAACCAGGCACAATGCTAAAACTGGCAACCATTCACTTCTTGACTGGGCACTTACCTCAAACCCCACTCGGATACTGTCAGCCAGGATAATGGCGGACTCCCTGAGTGACCACTGCCCTATCTACTGCATCTGGTCTAATAAACCTCCCAGGCCGGCAGCCAAGCTGATTGTTGCAAGAAATTTCAGCAGATTTGAACCAGCAGCCCTCTGCGCTGACCTCTTCAAGGAGGAATGGTGGCCTATCGTCTCCCTTCCCACTATTGACGAGGCCCTCCAATACTTTACCAAGACGTTCCTGGGCATAGTAAACTGCCATGCCCACTGGAAAAAGCTAAGGGTTCAGGGCAAGTGCCATAAATGGCTATACCCAGCGCTGAAACACACCATGCGGCTCAGGGACAAAGCATGGGGACTCTACAAATCTTCTGGCACAATATCTGACTGGGAGAACTATAGGGCCTTGCACAACAAGCATAAACAGGCCACAAAACTGGCCAAATCCAAACACCTCCATGACCTCCAAGTGACCAACCTAAGTGACCCCAAGAAGTTCTGGGGCCACATAAACTCCCTCCTGAAGGGTCACGTGCAGGAACAAACTGCCATGGTCTTCGCCGGAAACACTCTGACAGATGACCCTACAAAGGTGGCTGAAGCCTTCAGTGCCTCCTTTTCTCATCCCCCTGCCTCCTCCCAATCCATGCTGGGAAATCCTCCCTCTACCCACCTCAACACAAATCTCTCTCGTTCCTAATTCCACCTGACACTTGTGGACCCCTGCACGGTACTACCACTTCTTGGCAAAATCAACCCTGAATCATCTGTGGGTAATGATCAGCTGGAACCTCGCCTGCTGAGGGCTGCGGCACCTGCCATTGCCTACCCTGTTGCCCTACTCATAAACAGATCCCTGCAGGAAGGGTCTGTGCCCGCCAAATGGAAAAGTGCCACCATAGTTCCAATCCATAAAAAGGAACCGGGATAGGGTGGAGAATTATAGGCCCATCTCCCTCCTCTGCCCTCTGGGAAAAATCCTTGAAAGAATAGTCTTGATCAGCTGCAATGCTATCTGGAACAGCACCTACTCCTCTCTAAGGTCCAGCATGGTTTCGGAAAGACCATGGCACAGACACTGCCCTAGTCAGATTGACTACCGACATACTCAACGCCATGGACCAGGGCACCCCTACGGGGGCACTATTCGTCGACCTCTCCAAGGCCTTTGACATGGTCAGTCATAACTTATTCCTCTCTAAACTCCAGAGGTTTGGCTTGGATCAGCTCTCTCTCTCCTGGGCCACTAGCTACCTGACTAACAGAACACAGACAGTATGATGGCAAGGCATTTATTCAAGCCCCAGACCGGTGATCTCTGGGGTACCCCAGGGCTCCATACTAGGACTCCTGCTGTTCTCCCTATTTGTGAATGACATAGCTGAAGTGTGTGCACCCAGCAATCTCCTTCTATACGCTGATGATACAGTAATCTATCACAGTGACCCCCCCATCCTCCGCTATTGCAAGGGAACTACAAACCTGCCTAGCAAAAATTGAGACATGGTTAACTGCCAACCAACTCATGCTAAACGAGGATAAGACAAAAGCTGTCCTCTTTGGGACCCGGCGGCTGGGTAAGGACCGTAGTGGTCTTCTCTGTATAACATCTGCTCGAGGAATGCATGTCGAGGTCACTGACCAATTTAAGTATCTAGGGATTACCCTTGACCAGGAACTAACCTTCAAACCCCATATAGATACCCTAACAAAAACCATCCACCAGAGGCTGGGTTTGCTATACCGCCTTGGGAACTCCCTCTCTGGAGAGGCATGTAGAGCCATTGCTAACTGCAACCTCCTCTCCTATTTACTGTATGGTTCTCTGATTTTACAGTCCATCAGAGAGACTGAACTAACTAACCTCTCCACCCTCTACCACTGCATTGCTCGCTTTGCAACCCACTCCTCCCCTAGGCGGCACCACTGTGAAGCCCTTAAGGATCTTAACTGGCTGTCACTCAAGCTTAAACTATCTTTTTCCCTTGCCTGCCTTTCCTACAAACTCCTTTCCACACGTCATCCACCTCACCTCAGTGACCTTCTCACCCCTAAAATCCCCATCCGCAAACTGCGGTCCGCCTCAGGTCGACTCTTGAACATACCCCGCATCCACACCAATCAAGGAAAACACTCCTTCCAGTTCACCGCCCCTCATTTCTGGAACTTGCTCCCCTCTTCCTTATGAGACAAACCCTCCCTCTCCTCCTTCAAGGCCGGTCTCAAAGTCTACCTCCTAGAACTGAGCCTCTGCTGCTGCAACCGCTAGTTACACTCCACTCCCCTCATGAACCTATGTGACCATCTATGAACCCATGGTGCCCCTGGTGCTAACTAACCTCTATCAACTGTATTTCTCCCCACAACTTGTATTTCACCTTACATCCTTATGCAACCTCCTGTATGAACTATATATACAATTATTTTTGTTTTTTAATTTAATTTAACTGTATGCTGTACCTTATATATGAACTGTATATGTATCTTGGAAGCTGTACACTGTACATAATGTAAAGTTGGTGGTGTATTCACCCCGGGTCACCCCTGAAAAAGGGACCTTTGGTCTCAGTGGGTTTACCTGGTGAACAAAATCTAAATAAATAAATAAATAAATTTACTTGAGACTGTATACTGCCTTTGATAAAGGAGTACTCCATTATATCTAAAGTGAGTTGCACCACATTTGTGAGGTCTTCAGCTAAACCACATTTTTGTTTTATTATTAGTGGCTGCTTAAATCCTGTTGGTCCATACAGATCTTTCACCAAAAGAATGCCTTTGCCTTGCAGTGGAGTGCTATCTTTGATTAATGTTTCTAACTGTAGAGTTGGGTTCCTCCAGAGTGGCTGCTGAAGTGAGACATCCAATTCCAATTTTATAATCAATCATCAAGTTTATTATTATAGGAAATAGTTCAATGAGCAGGGTCATTCACAAGGAGATCCTGGTATACAAGACAATAACAACAAGAACATATATGTACATATGCAAACAAATTCACTAGCGCTAAACACAATAACATGAAGGGAACTGGGTGCAGGTAATAAAGGTACAAACATTTATCCTAACACTGGCTAATACAAAGTGAGGAACTAACTATTAGGGATACAACTATTATGACAGTAATTGATATACATAAAAATCTGGTCAGCCGTGTTTGAAGTAGGAGAGACAGGGAAAGTGCATGGAGGTAAATGCTGAGGGTATTTCCTCTGTGGGTGTATCAAAATGATACATTAGTGAATTAGAGTTGAGGGGTCAATGGGATGACTGGGGTGTCAGAGCAGGTGTAGCAGTGATGTGGAGGCAGAAGAGAGAAGGTCAGCAAAGGTGGAAGAAGGGTTGTGGGATGGGAGGCAGGGATGTTAGCGAGATGAGGACAGAGGAGGCGGTCAGCATGGATGGCAGAAGGATGGAGGGACAGGTAGGATGGAGGGGTGGTGTCAGAGCAGGGGGTGGTAGTAGGGATGGGGTGGAGTGAGGATGGGGCAGCACTTACTGGCATTGAGTTAGCAGGGAAGTTGTGGGAGGAAGTAGCAGGGTAGAGGGACAGGATAGGTGATGGAAAGATGGAGGGATAGGGATTTGGAGGTGAGGGATGAGGGGTGAGGGGGAACAAAAGACTGATTAGATTTAGGAACAGTGGCAGACCACTTTGAACACGTTCTTGGCCAGTATCTTAAAGCAATTTAATTATACAAGTTTGATTAGCTTCAATGTATTTTGCAGCTGGTTCCAAATTGCTGGGAGTACAAAGCTACTAGCACCTCTGCCCTGCTTAGTACATGTCCTGGGGATGTCCAGTAGTACAAGGTCTGAGTTATGTAAGGAGTAGACATTGTGAGAAAAATGCACTAGCAAACGGATATAGTGAGGCAGCCTGCCCACCAGTAATTTCAAAGTTCATTGGCCAGTGTGTAACATGCACCTGGTCACTAGTGAGGTGCAGCCTAGGGGAGAATAGAGGGAACAGTGATGCATCCTGGACAGTGCATTAAGAATGAAGTACAACACCCAATGGTATAGGGTGTTACGTTTGGGGATGTGAGTTGCAGTGCTAGAAGATGGCCAAGACATGTGCTCCTGGATGCAATCCAGGAGGGTCTCCTGACACAGTTGGTTAGTGTACATACTAGGCTAAAGAACACTTTAGATATGGTATTGTCAAATGGGGAGGCAGTAAGGGAAATAAAGGTGGACGACCCACTAGCTGACAGCGATCACGAAACAGTGTGGTTTAATATCATGATGTGTGGGGAGCCAGAAAAATCAGTTACTCGGGTGATAAACTTCAGGGGGGCGGACTTTGGGAGGATGCAGGAAGTACTGAAAGGGAAACTAGAGGGCATAAGGCAGGACATGGACATGGAGCAGAAGTGGGATATTATTAAATGGGGATTACAGAGGCAACAGACGCCTGCACCAAGACACAGAGTAAGAGGAGCAGAGCAAGAAAACCATGCTGGTTGAACAGTGAGGTTGTGGAGGTGGTGAGGGCAAAATGAGTGGTCTACCAAAAGTATAGGAGGACGAGGAAGGAAGTGGACAAGGAGGAATATGCAAGATGGTCCAGGGAGGTGACCAGAAAAGTGAGAGAAGTCAAGGCCTAGAGAGGCTGAGATAGCGCGGGGAATTAATGGGGGAGACTTTTCAGATACATCAGGGAGAAAAGAAGTCCAAGGAGACAATGGTGAGGATAAAAAGGTGGGAAGTGGATGACTAAGGGGGAGAAGCAGGCAGAAGCACTGAATGAATAAAGGGGGGACCGCTACCACCATGGGCTGGGAGGGTGAGGACAGGGGGAGAGGATGTGACAGATAGATGAATTGAGGCAAGTAGAGTCCTAGAGGAACTGAGGGCACTGAAGGTAGACAAGACACCAGGGCCGGATGGTATCCATCCCAGGGTGCTGAGGGAGATGGCGGAGGTGTTGTCAGAGCTGCTGGCAGATCTGTATAGCACCACAATGGAGTTAAGATGTGTGCCACTGGACTGGAGGATGGCACATGTAGTACCATTACACAAGAACGGGCCAAGGGATGAACTAGGTAATTATCATCTGGTAAGTCTCACCTCCATAGTGTGCAAACTCATGGAAATGATACTAAAGGAAAGACTGGTGTCGTGCCTGGAGGACAATGGCCTCCTGGATGTGAGGCAGCATGGGTTCATTTCAGGAAAGTTATGTCAAACCAGTTTGATACAATATTATGACTGTGTGAAAGGTGAGCTGGATAAGGGGCATGCGGTGGATGTTCTTTACTTGGACTTCAGCAAGGCCTTCAGTTCGGCGCCTCATGGGTAGCTTGTGGGGTTGCTAACTGGTGTAGGGGTAGGATCAAAAATGACAAACTTGATTTCAAGCTGGCTGAGTAGGAGGTTGCAGTGGGTGGTGGTGAGAGGGGGCCTCCCAATTCCAAGGCTAGTGATGAATGGGGAGCCACAGGGCTCTGTGCTGGGGCCAGTATTATTTTAACTCTTTATATCAGACATTGCACATGGGGTGGTGAGCAAGGTAAGTCTGTTCGCTAATGATACCAAAATCAGAGCAGTGGTGGATGGAGGGAAGGGATGGAAGCAGCTGCAGGGGGACATAAGCAAGCTAGAGGAGTGGTCAGAGAGGTGGCAGCTGGGGTTCAATGCAAAGAAGTGTAAGGTTATGCACATTGGGATGAAGAACCCAAGGAGAGAATACTGTCTGTGGCGGGGGGGGGGTTAAGCTGGGGAACACTGAGGAGGAGAAGGACCTGGGGGTAATGATAACAGGGACCAGGAACAACACTGCCCAGTGCAGGAGAGCGGCTGCAAAAGTGAACAAAATGCTGGGGTGCATGGCGAGGGGGTTTCCATCCAGGCAAAGAGAGGTGATCTTGCCCCTGTACAGGTCACTGGTAATACCACACTTGGAGTACTGTGTGCAGTTTTGGAGGGCATACCTAAAGGGTGATATCAGGCTACTGCAGGGGGTGCAGAAGAGGGCAACAAATATGACATGTGGAAGGAAGGGGAGAGAGTATGAGAGCAGACTGGGAGACCTAAATATGTACACACTGGAGGATAAAAGGGACAGGGAGAGCATGATAGAGACATTCAAGTATCTGAGGGGAATCAATAAGGATGAGGCGGACAGGGTCTTTAAGTTAAGGAGGGATGTGGGACACCAGGGGGCATGGGCTAAGAATGTGGGGGGGGATTTAGGAGGGAAATGAGGAGACACTATTTCACAGAGAGGGTGGTAGAAAAATGGAATGCACTACCAGAATGGGTGGTATTATGTAAATCTGTGAACAGCTTCAAAAGGGCATAGAACAGTGGAGAGTGAGGGTGGGGAAGGTGGAGGGTGGCAGTGGGATGACAAAGGGAAGGGGGTGGGGCAGCCGCAAACTAGGGGTGCTAGCTGCACACTTGAGCAGACTTAGATAGGCCAGATAGTCTGTTTCTGCTGGCACATTCGTATGTTTGTATGTTGGTATTATTTTGACCTAATAATGGTATTCTGAATCAAGGTATTGAATTTTGAAAAAAAAAAAAAAACAAGTTTAAACTAATATTTTTGAGGAATAGTATGTTCCCTTCTATTTGCAGTCACAGTGGGGAATGTAGATCATTTGGTACAGATTTTATCCAATGTGCTGTCTGTGCTAACCTAGAAGAAAGATAATATAGCTTCAGATCTGGCGCTTTAAGACCGCACTGTTCTTCAAAATTTTGTCAGTTTGTAGTAGGTCTGTCTGGATCTTTTATTTGACCACAGAAGTATGTTAAGTTTGTTGTGAGGGATGCTGAACCAGAAGTTGGGTATCACCCAGGGCAACATTGCAAAAAGGTGGTGAGCTCTACAGTAGGTAGAATGAACATTTCAACAGAGTCCAGTCTACCCCAAAGTGCTAGCAACTGTTTATTTCACCATTCAAGATCTTTCTCAGCTTTATTTCTAAAATTAGCTAGATTAATATTTAGTCTTTTTTTATGGACCTCTGAATTTGTATACCCAAATAGTCAATATGCTCTTTTGCCCAGGAGATACCCAAGTCCTTACTCTCTGCAGAAGAAAACCCCCATTCAGCACCAGAAACTGCATTTTCTCCAAGTTCGAGGTATAGCCAGAGCCCCTGCCAAATTGTTTAATTAGTGCTAAGAGTGCCTGTGTTGAGGTGACTGGGTCAGACACTGATAATAATATATTATCAGCTTCCAAAAAGCATTTCATTGGCTTGTTCCCCACTTATACTCCCTTTATCTGCTTAGAGGAATTGACCAGACAAACCAGTGGGTTACGTTCTATGTTGAATAACAATGGAGAAAATGGACAACCTTGTTTAGTACCTCTTTCTGTGTTGAAAAACCTAGAAAGGCTGGCCCGGTGGCACTGAGGGTTGAGGCGCTGGACGCCACACCTCGCGCCATGCTGATGACCCACCAGGGGTCAGCAGGGGAGGGATAGGCTTGAGCATCCAAAGAACAGCTCTCTTATCCCGGGGAGGGTTCCAGGGTGCCAACCCTGGTGATGACCGGTAGCACTAGTAGAACAGTGCCAGCAAGGGGCAGTTATGGCAGATATCAGTACACAATTGCCTGATGTCATTGCACACTCGCACTCCAAGGGGACAAGGAAAAATGGAGGAAAAAATAGGGAGGATCTCTGCGGCTAATGGCTGCACCCCCGGGACCTGAGAGAGGCGTATTTGCCAGGGTGCGAGAGCAATAATGGCCGGCCTTGAGTGTATGGGTTTGTGTGACCTGCGTGCACGACCAGGTCCGGGGGTGCAGGCGTCGGTGGCCAGAGATCGTGGGGGTCAGCTCTGCCGAAAGTGGAAAAATTAGCAAAAAAAAAAAAAAGAAAAGAAAACCCCAGAAAGGTTACCATTGACTGCTACTGCTGAGGAAGGTCCCTCATATAACACGCTAGCCCATAACAGGAATTCTTCTAGGATATTATGTGATGTCATGGCATGGACTAAATATTTCCAATCAACATACTCAAAAGCTTTCTTATCATCTAGCCCAGCAATGCCATAGAGCTCTTGCTTTTTATGACATTGGACAGAATAAGAAATATTTTCCTAATATTATCCAAGATAAATCAGTTTTTGATAAAAAACTGTGTGTTCTGGACCATATTATCCATTGCAGACATTAGTCTTAATGCTAGGATTTTAGCCAGAATATGTTTATCCCTGTTAATTAGATTAATGGGTCTATAGATTTTCCAATAGAGGTTATCTTGATCAGGTTTGGGAAGTAATGTAATAATACCTCATTGCATGGAGGGGGGCAATTGACATGATTTCTTGGCTTCATTGTATACTTCAGATAATATGGAAGTAATAATATCTGCAAAAGTTTTGTAGACATTGGCAGAAAAACCATCGGGGCCTGGGTGTTTATTAGATTTAAGTTCTTTAGCTGCTTGTGGAATATCCTCTAGTCTTAGATCTTTCTTTAACCCTTCCACAGTTTCCTTTGGCAATTGCAGGTGACAGCAATTAGCAAATAAACTATCTAGTTCTGCCTCTGTAGGGGACTCCTTAGGATGTTTATATAAATTTTCATAGAATTCAGTGAAAGACTTATTAATTTCTTTCAAGTCTGTGAAAATTTCTCCAGAGTCCTCATTTCTAAGGGATAAAACCAGCTTCTTGTTTTCATTTTGTTTAAGTCGGAGGGCCAGCAACATTTGTACATTGAGTCCTGTTGCTGGTTCCATGTCATAACGGTGAAAATGTAAGGGCAACTCGCATTACAGCAAGCACATATCACTGAATCAAATATCCGCTACAAACCCACCACAGCACTCCCCATTACAGCAACTGCAGTACATAATACTTCAGCACACAACAGAATCTAACATTTAATGTGAGGGCTATGCCCCCCCACATCCCCATTTGCGGGGGTAAGCCCCACCTTCTAGGAGAACATTGGAGGAAATGGGAATATACAGGAGGGGGGTTACCATGGCGGGGGCACCACAGTCTGGGGAACCAGAGGACAGGCAACAAAATAAAAAACATATCAGCCACCACAAGACACAAAAAACATATACCTGCAGGCAGTCCCGAACCCAGCACCATCGACATCCCAAGTGGTGGTTGTGTCCACCTCTCCAGGTGACCAGCTTGGCAGCAGCAGGCTTAATTTCCACATTTAGTCCACAATACCAAACCCTCCCTTGTCATTTGCCATCGCTCGTCTGTGCTCTACTCCTTGCTATTCTCATCCCTTGCTATACTGGAACAGTAGCTATTCCGTCGGGTGCACAAACTGAGTTGCACATATTTGAGTGACTTAATTTCCTTCACGCATATGACAGGATACCTGTTGACGCAAAATTCAACTTTGCTTTCCTGATATGGAAAACTGCCTCCCCTCTCAACATCTCCTCATAGTCTAATTTATTCTTTGCCCACTCCTGCCATAACATATCAGATGCAGTGTCAATTAATTGGAATTCTGTTTGTTTAATCAGATTTAATTTGTACTGAGTTTTCTGCCCATTTTGTTTTTTGTCGTTATACTGATAATTCTACCCCTTGCAAAACATGTGAACACCTCCCAAATCATTGCCCAGGATGTGTCTACCAGATTATTGAATTGGAAGAATTCCCGAAAGTCTTTGCCGAATTACGTAATATACTGGGGATCCTCTAGTATGTAATTGTTCATCTTCCATTTTGGTTGTCCATCTCTTATCTCCCCCCACCTTAATGTAGTTGTCACTGGAGAATGATCTGATATGACAACTGGGTGTGTCTTGGACTGAATGGGACATGATTAGAATAGCGCTACCAGAATAGCAAAAGGAAAGAGAGTGCTTGTCTGGATAGCACTGCCATGGACAGCAAGAAGGGATTGACAGGTCTTGCTGAAAGCACTCCCCTGGTCACTGTCCATAGTGCTAGTACAGAACAAGGGGAGAAGGAGTCAGGACATTGACTGAGCTGCTCCTGTGGTGTGGAGGGCTGAGCCATGAAGCAACCCAGCCGGGTGGCAGTGGAGACTAGGATTCTAATCCTGGTCTTCCACTTTTTTCGTCTTTCAGGACTTTGTTTTTTTACAAGAGGCCGTGGAAACAGTATTCCATGGCACCACAAATTTCCGATTGCCCAGTGATCCACTCCTGTCAGAGTTAGGCTCTTTTAGTTGGAGAGGGTGCGGGGATGTGCCCCCACTTGGCTCATCATGACATTAGAGCAGTGCAGGAGGACATTGCAGAGTTGGGGAGGGACCTAAGACAAGTAGCACACACAGTATCCTTCTCAGAGGTGCTGCCTGTCAAAGGCATGGGGGAGGCGAGGGTAATTGGCACCATGCAGTTTAATGAATGGTTGAAAAAATTGTGAGGAGCACAGGGGTTTGGCTTCATTGGGGACTGGGGTTCCACCTGGAGGGACACCAGCCTATACTGGCAGGATGGTCTGCATCTGTCCAGGAAGGGAACAAGTCTTTTGAGCAATCGGTTTAAATGCTTCATTGGCAAGCTTTTAAACTAGTCAAAGGGGGAGGCACTGACAAGCAGCTGAAAAATCCCAGCCTCTCCCTACAAAACAGGGTACTAAATGAGAAAAAGACCGAGGCAGAACGGTCATTGGGGGATGCTGCAACAGAAGGTAAAGCCATCAAAAAATGGAGAGCAATGAGTACCAATGCCCGTAGTCTGGGTAACAATCTACCTGAATTAGTCGCCTTGATAAAAGAGGAACATCTGGATATCGTGGCAGTCACAGAAACATGGTACACACAAAACCATGACTGGGACATAAACATACCAGGATACACAGGAGGGACAGGGAGGGTAAAGAGGAGGAGGAGTAGTTCTTTACATAAGGGAAGGAATAAAAGCAACAGAACAAAAGGGTAAACAGGGAGGAGAAGAAGCACTGTGGGTAAATTTGGAGACAGGCAATGGCACCATAACACGCATTAGGTTATATGACTCTCTCAGGGGGAGGAAATGGACAGGGAAATGATAGAAAGTATACTTAGAATGGCAGAAAAAGGGGAGATAGTGCTGATGGGTGATCTGAATATGCCAGATGTTAACTGCAGTGAAGTTGCAGCTGCCACTTCGAAGAGTGCAGTCATTCTAGATGCCCTACAGGGGGCATGCCTTAGACAACTAGTACTGGAGCCCACTTGAGAGGGAGCAATATTAGACTTGATTCTCTCAAATGGAGATGGAGAGAGGATCACAGATGTAGAAGTGGGTAGCCATCTGGGAACTAGCGACCATCGAACAGTATGGTTCACAATAAACACAGCAATAGAGTCAAGTCATACAAAGACAAAAGTACTGGACTTTAGGAGGGCTGACTTTGCCAAAATGGGTGAGTGCCTAAGGAATGCACTAGCAAATGGGCAGGAAGGAGGGGTGGAAGAACAATGGGGAATAATAAAAACTGCCATCACAGAGGTATGAGCCTTTGTGTGAAGCAAATAAACAAAACAAGGCGATGTAAGAAACCACAATGGTTCTCAAAGGAAGTGGCAGTGAAGGTTCAAGAGAAAAAAGAAAGCATTCAGAAAGTACAAGGAATGCATGAAGGAGCAGGACAGAGAACTGTATCAGTTAAAGCAAAAGGAGGCTGGGAAAGCAGTCAGAACAGCAAAGACCCAAACCGAGGAAAAGACAGCCAACCCAGTTAAGAAGGGGATAAAACCTTTATAGGTACATCAGGGAGCAAAGGAAGACCAAGGGAGGATAGTGAGGCTTAATAAAGGGAGGGAGGGTGGGCAGAGGAGACTGTGAAAAGGCAGAGAAACTAAACAAATATTTTGCTCAGTATTTACAAATGAAGAGGGAGGTACATAAAACAAACAGTAGTAACACTCTGGATACAGAAGTTGATACCAGCCCATTTACAGAAGAAAGGGTTCTGAAAGAACTCTTAAAACTGAAGGTGGACAAAGCAATGGGGCCTGATGGGATTGATCCCAGAATTCTAAAAGAGCTAAGAGTAGAACTAGTGACACCACTGACTACCCTTTTTAACAAATCATGGGATGATGGGGTGGTACCCGAGGACTGGAGGAGGGCAGATGTGATTCCTCTTCACAAAAGTGGGAGCAAGGAGAAGCAGGAAACTACAGACCTGTTAGTTTAACCTCAGTGATAGGAAAATGATGGAATCACTTCTGAAGGAAAGAATTGTCGGTATCTAGAGGCCAGAGGGCACAGGACCCAAGGCAGCATGGATTCACAGTGGAAGGTCATGCCAGACAAATCTGATAGATTTCTTTGACTGGGTGACCAAAGTAGTAGATCAGGGAGGGCTGTGGACATGGCCTACCTAGACTTTAGCAAGGCATTTGACACAGTCCCACACAAAGATTAATACACAAGTTAGCCAGCCTGGGAGTGGGTCCCAAGATGACAGCCTGGGTAAAGAATTTGCTGGAGAATAGGACACAGAGAGTAATAGTAAATGGAGTCCACTCAGAAGAAAGGAGGGTTACTAGTGGGGTACCGCAGGGTTCAGTATTAGGACCGGTCCTCTTCAATGTCTTTATAAGCGACATTGCGGAAGGACTGGAAGGAAAGTATGTCTCTTTGCAGATGACACTAAGATCTGCAACAGAGTTGATGCACAGGGTGGGGTGGAAAGGATGAGAAGGGACTTGGCAAGGTTAGAGGAATAGTCAAATGTATGGCAGCTTAGATTCAATGCAAAGAAGTGCAAGGTAATGCACCTGGGAAACAAAAACCGAGGGGAAGAGTACACAATGGGGGTGAGATACTAACAACAACAAAAATGGAAAGGGACCTGGGGGTAGGTGGGCAAGCAATGTGAGAGGGCAGCAAGGAGGGCTGGGGGGATACTGGGATGCATAGGGAGAGGCATCACCAGTAGAAAACAGGAAGTTATTATCCCCGTGTACAGACAGCTGGTGAGACCCCATCTGGAGTACTGTGTGCAGTTCTGGAGACCCAATCTCCGCAAAGACATAGACAGGATGGAAGCTGTCCAGAGGAGGGCAACTATAATGGTGCTGGGTCTGTACCGGAAGACATATGAAGAGAGACTTAAGGAGCTTAATATGTATAGCCTCGAGGAAAGGAGGGAGAGGGGGGACATGATAGAAACTTTCAAGTACCTCAAGGGAATCAACAAAGTCCAAGAGGGTAGCATCTTTCAAAAAAAGAGGTGTGCAAGAACAAGAGGGCACAATTTGAAGATAGAGGGGGTGGCTCAGAGGTAATTTAAGGAAGTATTTTTTCACAGAGAGGGTTGTGGATGCATGGAACGGCCTTCCGGAGGAGGTTGTGGAGTCAAAATCAGTGGTGGAATTCAAGCATGCATGGGACAGTCATAAGGCAATTCTGGGGGTTGGGGGTAAGAAGAAGTAGTCTGCTGGTTAACTAGGATCTGCAGCTTATCCAGTAGGTAGGGAAATGGGCAGACTGGGTGGGCCAAACGGTCCTTATCTGCCGTCAAATTCTATGTTTCTATGTTTCACCTGGAAAAAAAAAGTGCTGCCATTTTTGCCGTGTGGTTCTTGGCTGCGCTATTATTGCCGGCGATGTTCAGACCCAGTGCTGGACTGAAGAATGTCTTGTATACATATCTGTGGGATGAAAAGGTAATTGATTCTAGAAGCTGACCTCTGAACAGGGGAAATAAATGAGTACTCTATAGCCTTAGGGTGCAATATTCTCCAGGAGTCTGCCAAGCCCAAAGTATCCACTACCTTGGCTAAATCTATCTGATTTGGAAAAACTATATTTTTTGTTGACTGAATCCAGAATTGGATTAATTGTGCAATTTAAGTTCCCACCTAAAACAATTGTGCTATTTGTGAAGTGGGACACCTTGTTCCTGCACTCAGAAAAGATTTCATGAGAGCCATTTGACGGACCATAGATATTGAATAAAGTTGCCATGACACCGCACAAATACCCATGAACAATCACATAATACCCATTATGATCCTCTGTTTTGTCAGTGTGAAGGTTAATTTCCTGGATGCCCTGTCTCACTTCTTCCCACGCCCAGCAAGCATCTTGAGAAACTAATCCATCAACAAGTCTCGGAGTACCTTCTAATTTCAATCTTCAATCCCCTGCTCAACATAGCTTTAGGGCTGAGCACAGCACAACTACTGCTCTGACCCAGTTTACAAGTGATGTCAAAGGTAACATGGACAAGGGCTTACTCACTGGAGCTGTGTTCATTGACCTCTCTAAAGCATTTGACATGGTACATCACTCACTTCTACTGGCTAAACTGCACACTCTAGGTGCCTCTGACTGTACCCTATCCTGGTTCGTAAGTTACCTGGGAAAATCACACTCAGGCTGCCTCTTTTTGCAAGGTTCTCTCCTCCCCCTGCCCCTAAAGCCTGTGGTGTTCCACAGGGTTCTATACTTGGTCCCCTACTTTTTTCTCTCTTTCTTAATGGTATCCCTATCCCTCCTTCTCAAAGTAGCTTACTCATGTACGCTGATGATCTAATGTGTTACTCTGCATCCAAGTCTATCATGGACATAAATCAAAATCTTTCTGATGACTTTCAGTCCCTACAATCCTGGTTGTCATCTAACTATCAAATCCTGAACAGAGGTAAGACTCAGGCCATGCTTTTTGGGTCCACAAAATAGTGCCCACTGAGTTCCTTAGGCTCCTGGTCAACTGCTGCAATGGCACTGCTATCTCTAACACCCTAACTTTCAAATGCCTCGGAGTTACACTTGACCCGGCTCTGGATTTTGTGGCTCATGTCAATGAAGTATGTTGATCAGTCCATGCTAAGAGTGGTGTGGCCTACAGAGTGCGCCACTCACTCACTCCGGCTGCCAGGAACTTGGTAGCAAGAGGCATTCTACTCCCTCAACTCCTTTATGCCCTCCCTGTACTCTCTCGAATGGTCTATTGGTGGTGCTGGACCTGTGGTGATTGCTGGGTGAAAGCACAGGTCCTGGGGATCTTGTTCTAGCCTATGATAAGGCAGTCGGAGATGCCATGGACTTGATTGCTGCTATTCGTGTTCTACCACTCACTCTTCACCCAAGGTCCCTCTCGTATGATGGGGCCTTGAAGGAGTTGAGGCAGGTTGGTCGAAGGTTGGAGAAAGCATGGCGGAAGTCCGGCCTGGATGCTGAGAGGCTTAGATTGATGGAACATTATAAGGGCTATCAATCAGAAATCACCTATAAGAAGGCAGAGTTCCTGTCCAGGGAAATTTCTGCTGTGCAGAACTGACCAGCTCAGCTTTTTTGAACTGTTGACAGATTGTGCAATCCACTCTGTCTCCAGTCTGGAAGAACTTTTTCACAAATTGAGTGTGATGAACTAGCTCGTTTTCACAGATAAGGTTGCAAGTATCAGGTCTGGAATTGGCCCGGCTCTCTCCATGAGGGACTATGGAGGTCGATCGGAGATGATGGGCACCCAGTCTATCTGGACGGATTTCAGCTGACTGGAATTCATGAACATTGTAAAGACTGTCCAGACTGTGTGCCCAACCTGTTGTAGTTTGGATCTGGGCCCTGCCTCCCTTCTAGTAGGATGTGTAGATGTTATCTGCCCAATCCTAGCTGAAATTGTTTGGAGATCCTTGGAGAGGGGAGTCTTCCCAGATTCCCTAAAGGAGGCAGTCACTCAACCACTCCATAAAATACCCTCCTTGGATCCTGATGACCCAGCTAACTACTGACCTGTCTCTAACCTTCCCTTTGTGGGGAAGGTTATTGAGAAGGTGGTTGCATTGCAACTGGACGATCATCTTGTAACCTACAATGTCTATGAAGCTCTCCAGTCTGGGTTTAGGAAGAGGCATAGCACAGAGACTGCCCTTGTTAGGGTATTAAATGACCTCCTAATGGCGAGAGATCGAAAGGCTCGTACCATCTTGGTCCTTCTTGATCTCTCAGCAGCTTTTGACACTGTGGACCATGAGGTGCTTTTGGAGACCCTGCGGTTTCTTTGTGGACTGTCGGGTATATTTCTGGAATGGTTTTGATCTTTCCTCATAGGCAGGTCTCAGAGGGTGGTCACTGGAATTTATTCCTCTGATGCCCTCCCACTGTCCTGTGGGGTGCCGCAGGGTTCCATACTGGCACCCATGTTGTTCACAGTGTATATGCTGCCATTGAGAGATATCAGGCAATACAGCTTGAGTTTTCACTGCTCTGCAGATGATACTCAGCTGTATATGTCCTTTGTGCCCGGACAGGTTGATGCAATCTCAGTGCTAAATAGTTGCCCCTCCGAGATCAAAGACTGAATGAACTCGAGTTCGTTGAGATTGAATCCGGATAAGACTGAGGTGTTGGTTATGGATCTGAGTCACCTGGGGGTGGGTTCTGGGGCTGGGCACAAGTCAGGCCTGTGGCTTGATGGTGTTCAGCTCATCATCTCAGATCGGGTGCGTAACCTGGGCGTTATTTTTGATGACGATTTGACCCTGAATTCTCATGTGTCAGCTGTGGTTAAATCTTCATTGTACCATCTGAGGAATATCACCCGGGTGAAATACCCCTTTCCACCAGGCAAGCTTCCAACACTGGTCGACGCCTTCATCACCACCCGTCTTGACTACTGCAATGCCCTCTACCTAGGGTTGTCTGGGGTTGATATCCGCCACTTGCAGCTGGTGCAGAACACTGTGGCTAGGCTGTTGACTGGTACTTCTAGGACCAGTCACATTATGCCTGTGCTGTGTGAACTGCACTGGCTGCCAGTTCAGTGACAGATCACCTATAACATAGGCTTGCTTACCTTTAAAGCCCTACATGAACAGGGATCCGACTACCTGAAAGATCTCCTGACTCCCTACTCCCCCAAGTGCCCACTCCGATCTGCCGATGAGGGATTGCTAGAGATTCCCAGGGTTGTCTTAAAACATCTGGAGCTCATGCTTTCTCATTTGCAGCACCAACCCTGTGGAATTCTCTGCCTCATCGGTTAAGAGAATACCTGACCGTTAGTAGTTTTAAATCCATGTTAAAAATGTGTTTATTTTCTTTGGCCTTCCCTGTTTAACTGTTTAGTTGTTAAATTACTTGACTGTTTCAAATGATTTATAAATATTTGTTTCATTGTGATTTTATTATGTAAAGTGCCTTGATTCCAAAAGGCGCTATACAAATAAAGTATTGATTGATTGATTGAATGCTGGGGTTCTCCGCAAGTGGGATACATCATATAACAATATATGCAGATTTGCCTTATCTGCTCCTCACCTAACTCATCACTGCCTACTCTATGTTGCCTTAAACTGGTTGTCTCCCAATGTTCTCTGTTCATATGCTCTAGGGTGTTTTGTTGACTCTCTTACTAGAACCCCTCGTCCTGCTACTCTGGATGATATGCTTACCCTGGTTTCTCACTCCCACTCCCTTAAGTCCGCCTCCATCCCAACACTCGCCATTCGGCCCTGCACAACTAAAATGGATGGTCGAGCAAGCTTTCTCCTATTTTGCACCTAGGTTCTGGAACTCACTCCCCCCTCATGTTAAGTACTGTACTCCTCTTCTCACCTTTCTTTTAAGCATTCGTTGTTTTCTCACCTCTATGCTCTTGGTAACCATGACTGCACGTAACTCCTGAGGCATCACCAGTGGTGTTCATGTTATTTAAGCAATAATGCATGAAAGGGTGTGGGTTGTGCTGGGATAACCTCACACCTTTGTGGTTGGGCATGAGGCTGCAGGTCAAGTGTGTCCAACTTCCCAGAAGTGAGGTTATCCCAGCACAACCCACACCTTGGAGTGCATTATTGCTATTATACAATGGCTCGCTGTTATACAAAATAAAAAAAAATGTCAAAATGTTTTTAGTAGATTTTTAGTGTGGCAATATATCTCTGTTTCTGAAAAGAAGATGCAACAAATCCAATAAATCAATACAGTGAGGTTGTGCTGGGAATAACCTTACTATACCAGGGACACACTGACCAATCAGAGTCCAGAAAATTTTCTTGCCATTGCATAATGGCTGTTAATGTCTAACTCATATTACTTTGCCCGTCTATGTATTTTCCTTATTCTTTTTTCTCCCCTGTTAGGCTAGATGACTGATGCCAGCATGTATGCCATAATTGCATCCTACTCCAAATTGTGTTATTATTGTTACTATTATCTGTCAATTTTATTAATTTCTGTGACTTCTACTACTGATTATTGTTGCCCTGACAGCTATCACTACGTTCCTAAGTTGTTATTGTACTGTACTGTTGTCATTACTGTATTCTCAATTTTGTATTCTCCTGGGTCGTGCCTGAAAATAGGCAGGTTTGTTGCCTAGTGCACTTACACGGTTACCAGAAGCAAATAAATAAATAACACTGGCTTTTTTATTATTATTGCCTGCTCCAGAGGCCACTCCCACCCATTCTTTCTTCATTAGGTCTATGTCCTTAATTTTTAGATGGATGTCCTGTAGGAAAGCAATATCTGTGCCTATTTTTATAAGCTGCCTAAGGATTTGGACTCTTTTATTTTTCTTGATGAGTCCTCTTACATTCCAAGTTACAAAAGTGATTGAGTTACCCATTGTGATATAAGATATTAAAGTAAAAAATCAATTTATATCCACACAGGGTGTCTTTCATGCGTAGCACAGCTGAAAGATGCCTCCATGTCCACACTCCATGCAAGAAAGAGATCGAAGAAAAAAGCATGAAAGTAGAGATGGGAAAGTAGAGTACAAAATTGAGAATACAGTAATGACAACAGTACAGTACAATAACAACAACTTAGTAAGTAAAAGAGTAATAAATTCCATAAACCCACCGAATAAATATGTTTAATCCCCCCTCCCATCCTCCCTACTATACAGCCCACCCTACTATCAGTTGCTTCTATATGTGTAGGAGATTTGGTCTCTGGCAACAAAACTAACATTTTTAACATCTATAGTCTAAGATACCACTATACATTAACATTCAAACTGTAGCACCTATAAAAAAAAACTGAAAGATAGTATCAACTGCATGACCTCTGTAACAGAAACATGATGGGAAGAATTATTCCCTATATTTAATCATTCACAACACACCCTGCATTTGTGTATTGTAAATATTATACCACATAAGGCACTCTGATTGGTACTGTTCAACTGAAATATTCTGTTATGAAATACATTCCACTTAGAGAGTTCTTAATTATGCAATAAGTCAGACAGGAGCCAAACTATTCAGATGTACCCATCTGTGCAGAGCTTTATCTTGGCAGCTATTCTAGGTTGATACAGCAAAGAGAAACAAAAAAACCTCTGTAGTCAGCTGTCTTGCATAGCCCAGCACCTCTTCAACAAAAATAAATGGCAACATCCTAAAGTTTATTCGATATTGCATAATCAAGTGGTGCCTAAAAAGTAAAGTACTGTACAAATTGTTAATTATTTAATTCCACAGCACATCACTATCCAACAATGTGGGTGAATAAAACCAGAATGGAAAATCATGCTGAAATCCAACTCATTACCCATCATACTGCATATTTCATGTGCTACAGTCCTACATCTCAGTTATGTGGATGGCACTTCTCTTGACCCTTTTGCATTCTCCAAAAGTCTGTGACTTTTTAGGTAAAATGATCTTAATATCTGTCCTTTCCATGCATTTTATTAGTAAGCCTTCATTGACTTCTGAGCCCCGGCCCCTTTGAGAGGCACCTCAGGAGCATACAGCTTACCAGCCCTAGTTTGTACCAATTGATTTCTACTATATCAGTAACTAGTATGGTACCAAAAACATCCGAATTATGAGCCCTTGTAACTTAACTGATTATAATTTCCACCAAGAAAGAAAAATTCCCCACCGTGTTGTTTGTTTACATTTTAAGACAAGTCGTTGTTTGTCATGTGCAGGTTTAAGCATTCAGTATGCTTAGGAGCAAGCGCTATCACTAACTGCACAAGAGGCATTAAAATAATACTTAACTGCCACTGCTTGGCTTCTTTGTGTGTTTACATTTTAAGCCAAGTCGTTGCATGCTGTGTGCAGGATTAAGCACTCAGTATGCCTACAGGAGCAAGCGCTATCACTGGTTGCAAGAGAGGCATTAAAAGAACTATTAACTGCTACTGCTCGGCTTCTACAAAAATGAGATAGCGGCAACTAAACAATTATTCACTTTGCTGGAGCAAATACCTGACTAGTCCCTATCACATGCATTTCTAAACCACTGGACAACCCCAGCATCTTCGCTAAAAACAAAATGCTTCCCTGTTATGATGTTGGGCTATGGGATCTGTAAAGGAGCTCCTGGGGTCTGGTAGCATGGCAAGTATATACATTACTGGCAGCAATTATATTGCAAACAGACAAACTTCCCCCACAGCTCTGAGGTATAGCACCAAAAAGCCTGAGTTGTTGCATGTTAAAAGTGGGTTATAATTAAATTGTAATGCTTACCTCAGATAAGTACAGATTAAAAAAATACAAAGTGTAGTTTTCCCCTCGCTGATCTGCATTTTCCACTCCATTAGCCTACACAGGAAGAGGGAGTTCCTATGGGCCTCAACTCCCAGAAACCCACCCAAGAAAAAAAAATGGCAAATCACTGCAAAAATAGAAATAATGACAGCTCATTAGACCAAAAAGTTGAGTAAGCATTTCCATTTCCTCTGACCCCTGTAAACAAAACACCACTGTAATGAGTAGAGGAATGGCTGAGGCAAATAATCCTGCAAGGAGCAGTAGTAGAAAAAAACAATTGTTTGCTTTACAGGAAAAGGAAAACACTTAGGGAAAAAAAAGTTAGTGTAACATTAAACATTAAGCTTCACCAGCAAATATGAGTTTAGAGTTTTTGACTAGTACAAAAAGATAAATGAGCTGAGGAGCTTAGGCAAGTCCTTTCTCAGACCTATAGTCACTGCTTCAAAGCTTGGGTAAGATCGGGTGCCATCTGGGACCCAGATCCTCAGTATTATTGTGTGCAGAAGTCCATACTTCAGTTGGGCATCATGAAGCACTTTTTTAATATAGTGAAAACATTTCTTGTGGTAGAACTTAAAGAGCATTATTTTATGGCCCTCGTAAAATACTCCTGGTTTGTCTCTCAGCATCTGTTGAACGTATTCTTTCTACTGGAAGTTAAGAAATCATATAATGAATGCCCTGGGTTTTTAATGCAGAGCTGGACAAGGTCATAAAGAACTATGGTCTCTCTCTATCACATATCGTTGAGTGTCAGGAGGTAGGTCAGCCACTTAAACTAGCAGTTTACTGAAGAAGTTAATAGGATTCAGTCCTTCAAGTCCCTCAGGTATGCCCACTATACGCATATTATTCCTGCGATTCCTTGACTACTGATCTTCCAACTTTGCAATCAATTTCATTATTGCTTGGAAGGTTGCAATTCTCTCTTTATGCTCCTTGTTAGAGAAATCTTACAGGCTGATGATTCTGGTTTTGGCATCCATAATTCTTCTGGTGTTCATTTGTACTTCAGCTGTTAGGCTAGATAGACCATTCATCAGATCAGAAATTGACAGTTTTATGGCTGAGAATTCTCCCTTGAAAATATCCAAATGCTGGGTGGTGAGAGGTTGGTATGCTGGACCTACATCGTCATCAGAAGTCTTAGAAGTTTCTGTCATTGGTCATTTTACAGACTTGCACTCACCTGATGAGCTGGCAGAAGGTGTGGAGTATTGGTGCATGTCTTGCTGTGAAACTTCCATCTCGGACATCCTTGGTGGTAGAAATAGTACATTATCAGCAGTTTCTCCAATCTGTGAAAAATTTGTAGTGGTTAGTTCATAAGCTGTTTGATAATTATTATTGTTTGTAGTCCTGTTGTAGAATACATTAGAATGAAAAGTGATGTCAGCTCCTTTAAAGTATGTAGGTGTAATTCATGAAGTTGGCGCTAGATATCGCCAGTAACCGCACAGCACTCAGTGTGCAGCGACCACTCTCCTCAGTGCCATTGAGTACAATTCATGTTATTTGTAGTTGCTATTACTTCCTGCTCAGAAGATCTCAGAGCTACAGGCTCATGTCTGAGCAGTCTTATTTGGTTTTTCTTAAGGGCAGGGTCTCTTTGCATACTATTCTAATCCCAGTTTCCTTCCCAAGGTGGTATCTGAGTTTACTTTATTTATTTTAACTTCAAAACCAATTTATTAGGTACAGTTTTATAGCCAATACATTATATTTACAGCATATAGGTCTTCTTACATTTGGTTGAAACATTTTATAATGGTAGGCCTGCTAGATACAAATCTTTCTATATTTAATTGATTCTACTGATTGTCTTTCAGATCACAGTTCTTTGGAGATTTATGTTTAGATGTTGTGTGAAAAAGGAAGAACAAGAGCATATGATATCAGCTCAGGGTAGCCACTGGGGAAAGTTTCATCTTTCGAAAGTTCATTAGCCCATCCAAGACTTCCATCTGTTTCAGGGTTCATCCTTCCACAATTTCCATCATGTGCCCTGACTTGACAAACAATTCTAATTTAAAATCACTTTCTGGGTCTTTTATCTTGTTTGTTATAACTGTATTTTATTTTTTGTGATTTAAACCTGAATAATGACATTTAATTATAATAAAATCAAAGAGGGTCAAGCACCATGACAGCTGATTTCAGGGAGGGACATCTCTAATTATTAAAATATGGTGACCATGTCACATGTCTGGGGGTGGGTCATTCTGGATATTCTGCTCCCATGTCTTAAGAGTGAAGAAGCTTATTTAAAACAGGTACACCCTCCCTTCTCTCAATATGGTCAAAGAAGGGGAGCCATTGGGAACTGAATTTATCTGCAGCCAATCTTAACAGGGCCGTGACAGCTTCCATTTCCTTGATTTGCTTAATGTTTTTGTATCAGGTTTCACTTGAAGGGGGAGGTTCCCTTAGTCAATGCTGGGTGAGTGCCTTAAGTGCTGTTGCAATCAAGACATAGAAAAGGTATTTCCCTGCTGAAGTTCTAATCTTCCTTGGAGGGAGTCCCAAAACCAAATTCTCAAATTTTAATTGGGTGGAAAGTGTCAAAATTTTAGAGCTATCCTAGGCAACTTCTTGCCAGAATAAGATTATCTTGGGGCAGTTCCAAAAGGTGTGGTAATGCGTTTCAATATATCTCCACACTGTCTCCAACATTTATTGGAAATAAAAGGGGTACAATGGTGTGATATAGTTGGAGTTCTAAAAAAGTGAATATTGCTTCTCCACTGGAATTCTCTCCATGAAGGGGAGTTGGTGGTCTTGTGAATACCCATCCAAATATTTTGCCATGCTTTTACTGGAATAGTAAACTTTGCTTCTGTTTCCCATTTTTGCTCCACTCTCTGTATCGCCAAAGTCCCTCTGTCCTCCATCAACACTTTGTATATCTTTGATATATATGATCTAATGTCTCTCGTAACACTTCTTTGATACGTCAGCTGTACAGGGGCCGTTGATCCCTGTGTTAAGTCTGCGAGACCACTGTTGGTAGTAATATAGTTTACACACTGATAATATCTAAAGAGGTCTGCCTGTGTCAGATTGAATTCTGCTTGCATTTGTGAAAAAGGTTTTAAATGGTCCCCCCAAGGAATTGACATGGGTATTTAAGCCCAGTGGTCACTCATCTAAAAATCTAAAAAAAAATACTTATTCCCCTCTCAGTATAGGGAATCTGGGGAGGAACAAAAGTGGCAAATACTCCCATATTGGGCAGACTATCTCCCAGTCTTGCCTTGCTTCCAGCCACTTCGACATTGTATGTCTTGTAAAATTATTATTTATGTTCTTCAAGTCCCTGGGCTGGACTATCCAAGGCAATATATTTAATGAGGCCACCTCACACTCCCACTCCTCAATCTCTAGCCAGCCATGTCCTTTCCCTGGCATCAACATTTTGAGGACTGGTAGTAGTTGTGCTGCTATATAATACTTTGGGAAGTCTGGTAGTCCCATCCCTCCCTTGGCCTTCCCCTCTGTTAGTATTTTCCATCTAACTCTCGGACATTTCCTCAACCAAATGAAGTCTGAACTTTTTTTTATGGTCTCTCCAGTCTTTTTGGGGGACTTGAAGGGGAAGATTAACAAACAAGAAGAGAAATCTCAGTAGAACATTCATTTGAATTGTTTCTAATCTATTTGAAAGTGTTAGAGGGAGCAACTTACATCTGTATGAATCTGTGTGCTTCAGGACTTCATAGTTGTGTTTATACAGCAGGACTGATTGCTTGAGAATTTGTATTCCTAGGTATCTTAGTTTTTTTCAACTCATTTGAATGGAACTCTGATCCTTAAGTCTTCATCAGGTTCCTCTCCAATCCATACCACATCGGATTTAGAGGTGTTGACTTTAAAACCAGAAATGTCTCAAATTCTTTTAGAAGAGCCAGCAGGGGTGGAAGATCTGATTTTGGATTACCCAGGTAAATCAGGTTATCGTCCGTATAGAGGGAGATCTTGTGGTGGGTATTTTGGATTTCTATGCCCTCAATTTTGTCTAGCTGCCTTATGGCTTGGGCCAGAGGTTCCATACTGTTTGACACTGTTTTATTTTATTATTTGTTAAAAAGGTTTGTTGTCTCAGAGGTGTTTCAATCTCCTTCTCACATTGAAGGAGCTAATTGCTTTCCTCCCACAGCTCTTCCAGAGGATTAAGTGTGTATCTGGGGGGTGGCACTGACAAACTGTCAGTAATTTCCAACAGAAAGAAGGGTTAAAAGGTCAGGTTAGTTGATATCTTGGAGGTGGAAGACTTGATTTGCTGGTCAAGGCACCTAGCTTCACCTGAGCTCTTTCCTTCTAAGATTGCTTGAAAGGACAGAGCAGAGAACCTTACCAGAGCAAGGGAAATGGATTAAGACTTCTTTTGGCTAAGCAGATGTACTGTTTGTTGTTACTTTTATTTTGTACTCACAGAGATTGCTACTGTTTGTTTCTAACATTTCATTGCTTTATTTTTCTCTGATTCAAATTGTTGTTGCTGGTATACCTTCTTCTGCATTATTACAAGGTGTGCCTACAGGTGTGTGCTAACAGATTACTGCTGCAATCTTCTGATTCAAATTGTCTTTTGCAAGGTATATCTTCTCTTACTACTTTATTTGTCTCTGCAGCAAAGTGTTTCTTACAGGGTATATCTTCTCTGAGATTGTTACAGGTGGTGCTTTACAGGTTATACAGTTTTATCTAACAGGATAAGCTTTCAGGGTTACTGCATTTGTTGTTGACTGATTGTTTCTGGTCTTACCTCCTTGTTCTTTCGTCCATGGTTCTTCTTTTTCAGCAGGGGAAGGGCCCAGCCACCCGCCCCCATCCCCAACCACCCCCACACTACACTCCTTTTATAGGGTACCACAGTTGTGACATTTCTTATGGCAAAGCAGGAAGGGGTGGATCAGTGGGGCATCCACAAGGTGAGCTCATTTACAGGGGCACTAGTAATTTAACTTGTTTTAACAGTTATATGAAAACAAAACACAAAATCAAACCATTACTTGCATTTTCTTCCTTCTTATTACTCTGACCAGGTTATAAACCCAGCAACTTATCTGGAATGGATATCATTAACTGCAGGTACTGCAGAACACTTTCAGAAGGACAGTCTTACAGGATTTAGGACACTGTCCTACATGTTGCGCCATTGGAGATCTTAGAACTCAGCTCCGGGCAGCATGGGCAGAGATTGCGCACCTCAAATTTCATATTCAAGAGGAAATGCATTATAAGAACCACCTGCCATTTCCCCAACATCCAACAGAAGAACCTCGACCACAGAGGGTAGTTGTTCCAGGAGGTTGGCAGGTGGTTAGAAGGGGCAAATTGGATGCCCCATCACTCTGTGCTCTCCAACACATTACCTCCAAAAACCATATAAACTCTACAAACAGGTATCTGCCTCTATCTCTGAAATCAAAGGAGCAGAGGACACTGCAGAGCAGGACACTGCAGCATAGGAGCTAGCACAACAAAACTCACCCAAATCAGGAACCAAAACAAAAAAAAGCAAAAAGGAAATCCAAAAAACTTCTGATCATAGGAGACTCCATGATTCGGGGAGTTGATACCCATCTCCAGCCAGGGGTAATGGTCAGATGTCTCCCTAGTACATCAGCATGGAGAGATACTGACTGCATTGCTAAAATTGTTTACAAAGCAGGAGAAAACATTGATGTCCTGGTACACATAGTGACTAATTATCTTGCCAGCTGGTCAGTTGTGGAGACCAAGGAACACCGGACCAGGCTGGGTGACAAACAATCATCCATTTTGTCCAAAATCACCTTCTCTGAGATCTTGCCAGTCTGGGAGAGTGGGGCAGATGGACAGGAGGTCAGAGAAGGGGAGATAGGGAAGCTACATATGTGTCTCAAGGGTTGGTGCCAGGAAAAAAAGACACAGATTTGTAGGGAACTGGCAACAGTTCTGGGAGCGAATGTCCTTTAAATTTGATGGACTGCATCTGACTAAGGAGGGAGTCAGTGCATTGGGGCAGACGTTTGACATCTTTGCAGAATATTTAAACTAGTAAATGGGGAGAGGGGTGCAGCACCCAATACGTTGAATGGGAAGAACACCCTTCCCCCCTCAGCTAGTGGTCAAACAGGGATTCAGCATGTTTGCAGTTCATTTGCATCGCCAGGTAAGAAAAAAGGTCCGTCTCACCATACAATGCACAGGGGAAATGCCAAACCACACCCAACAACTAACATACCACAATATGGCCAATGGAAAATCATTTACACAAATGATCACAGCCTGGGAAATAAGATCCCAGACCTGCAGGCAATAATGTCAAAGGCTAAATTGGACATAGTAGCAATTAGTGAGACATGGTTTACTAGTAACCACATTTGGGAGACTTCAGTACCTGGCTATGTACTGTTTGGAAGAGACCGAGGTGCAAAAAGTGGGAGCGGAGTGGCCCTCTATGTCAATGAAAATATCAAAGCTACAGAAATTCAGAATACATATAAGGAGCCAGAAGAACTATAAGTCACCCTGGAAACATGAAATGGGACAGCCATAAGAACTGGGATTGTCTACAGGCCCCCAGACCAGGGGGAGAACATAGACACATTACTGTTAAAAGATATACAAAACATGATAGCTAAAGGGGAGGTTCTGATAATGGGAGACAGATTGGTCAATACCAACAGGAACATCTGCCAGAACTAGACACATGGTGGATTCCCTGCAGGGGGTGGGCCTCAAACAACTGGTACAACAACCCACAAGAGACAGGGCTATCCTAGATCTAGTACTGACTAACAGGGAAGGGATCACAGATCTCCAGGATGAAGGTCACCTGGGGGCCAGTGACCATCACATGATATGGTTCAACTTGGCCACTACATCTAAATCATCCCATTCCAAGGCAAAAATATGGGACTTCAGAGGAGCTGACTTTCGTAAGATGGCCAACAGAGTTAAGTTAGCCCTGGCAAAAAGAAACACAGGTGATGGCATACAGGCAAAGTGAGCAAAGTGAGCAAGCATTAAGGATGCAATACTTGAAGCAACATCCCATTGTGTTAGACAGAAAAGGAAGTGCAAAAGAAGAAGGAAACCACTTTGATTCTCAAATGCAATAGCAGAAAAGGTCAAAGCCAAAAGGCTGGCCTTCAGGAAATATAAGGGAACACAGCGGAATGAAGATAGGGAGGCATACCAAACTGCCCTAAGGGAAGCAGGGAAGGCAGTGAGGCAGGCAAAGTCCCAAACTGAGGAAACACTAGCATGAACAGTAAAAGAAGGTGACAAGACTTTCTATAGATACATTAGTGAAAGGAGAAAGTCCAGAGGGGGTATTACTAAGCTCAAAGGAGAAAAAGGGGCATGTGAGGAGGAGGACCTGTAAAAGCATCAATCCTAAATAGATACTTTTGCTCTGTATTTACTGAGAGAAGGTAGGCAGGGCCCACAGCTCATCACCATGGACACAGGGGAGGAGATGAGCACTACTCCCTTCACAAAAGAAATGGTCCTACAAGAGCTTGCTAAGCTCAGGGTGGACAAGGCAATGGGACCTGATGACATACATCCCAGGGTACTTAAGGAGCTAAGGGTGGAACTAGCAGAGCCATTAGCAGAACTGTTTAGTGAGTCTCTGAGTGCAGGAGAGGTCTCAGAAGACTGGAGAAGGGCTCATGTGATCCCACTCCTCAAGAGTGGTAGCAGGGAGGAGGCAGGGAACTACAGACCAGTCAGTCTTACCTCAGTAGTGGGCAAGATTATGGAGGCACTCCTTAAATAAAGGATAGTGCAACACCTGGAATCCATAGGGGCAAATGATCCAAGACAGAATGGGTTTACAAAAGGAAGGTCCTGTCAAACTAATCTCATATATTTCTTTGACTGGGTAACCAGAGTGGTGGACCAAGGGGGAGCAGTTGATGTCACCTACCTTGACTTCAGCAAAGCTTTCTACACTGTTCCACATAGAAGATTGATAAATAAACTGGGTAGGCTTGGGGTGGGTCAGAAGCTGGTCAACTGGGTGGCAAACTGGTTGACGGGCAGAAAACAGAGAGTGGTGGCAAATGGTATACAGTCAGAAGAGATGCTAGTCACAAGTGGGGTACCTCAGGGATCAGTCCTGGGGCCAGTCCTCTTCAATATCTTCATTAGTGACATTGCAGATGGACTAGAAGGTAAGGCTTGTCTGTTTGCTGATGACACCAAGATCTGCAACAGAGTAGATGATCCAGATGGGGTGGGCAGAATGAGAAGAGATCTGGATAAACTAGCAAAATGGTCAGAAGAGTGGCAACTGGGAGTTAATGCAAAGAAGTTCAAGATCATGCACATAGGGAAGAGAAACCCTGAAGCCACCTATAGGCTGGGAGGGGAGTTGCTGGCAGTCACAAAGGAAGAAAGAGGCTTGCGCATCATCATCATCGATGACCTGAAATCATCCAAGCAGACCTCTAAGCAGTAGGTAAGGCTAGGGGATGTTAGGGTATATTAGTAGGAGTATCACAAGTCAGAAGAGAGTAATAATCCTCTTTACAAGACACTGGCTAGGCCCCATCTGGAGTACTGCGTGCAGTACTGGAGGCCACACCTTCACAATCACATTAACCAAATTGAGGCAGTCCAGAGAAGGGCAACCAAAATGGTGCAGGGACTGCATCAGAAGACATATGAGGACAGATTAATGGAGCTCAATATGTATATCCTTGAGCAAACGAGGGAGAGAGGTGAAATGATTGAAAGATTCAAACACTTAAGGGCATTAACAAGGTGAAAGAGTCTAACGTTTAAATATAAGAAAAATAGCAGGACAAGAGGACACAGTATGCGATTAGAGGTAGGCCGATTAAAGGGGAATGTGAGGACATTCTTTTTCACAAAAAGAGTGGTGGATGCATGGAACGGCCTACCTCAGGAAGTGGTAGATATGAATACAGTGCAGGGCTTCAAACAGGCATGGGATAGGCATAAGGGAGCAATACAGATGAGTATGACTAGATAGGCCACTGACAGAGCAAAGGCAGATGGCACATTTATAAGTTAGAAAAAGAAATGGGCAGACTGGATGGGCCTTGCAGTCCTTATCTCTAGAGTTTCCTCTACTGTAATGGGTTGGTTGAATTCAGTTTTAGCTAATTTTTGGTATTTTGGGCAATTTGAGGATGTCTAAAAAGGCCTGAGCTTTTTCTATTATACTCCCTTTGTCCTTGTCTTCCCAATATAATTTTTGATTATGTTCTTGAAACTGACGTGTTATATCTTTAGGGGAGTTCTATTGTCTCCCTTTTGGTCCCACCTCCTGGATATAAGGGACATGCCTGTCCACCTGGGCCTTTCTTAAACAACATGCCAGCAATCTGGGTGCCTTACCCCCACTTCATGGTATTTCTGATTTGTGAATCTTAACTGACCCTCTCCTTTTTTATTTTCTAAGTCTTGTAGGGTCTTTTTGGTTTTGTTCAGTTCATTTTGAGTCTGCTTATCTGATGGGTTTACTTATGGTGCTTCTCCAGCTCCGCTAGTTCTAATAATAGTCTGTTAGCTGTGACAGGTTTTATTTGAGTGGTTGCAAAACTAACGATTTCCTCCCTAAGAACTGCTTTCAATGTATCCAGTTTAAGGGTGAATAATCTGTGGATTGGTGGTTTAGGGAAAAGTCTACTATCTGTTTTAATTTAGTAACAAAACCTTTGTTGTTCAAAAAGAAAGGAGAGTTACTAGCGGGGTACCGCAGGGTTCAGTACTGGGACTGGTCCTTTTTAATGTCTTTATAAGTGACATTGCAGAGGAACTGGAAGGAAAAGTATGTCTCTTTGCAGATGAAACAAAGATCTTCAACAGGGTTGATACACAAGATGGAGTGGAACGGATGAGAAGGGACTTGGCAAGGTTGGAGGAATGGTCAAATGTATGGCAGCTCAGATTCAATGCAAAGAAGTGCAAGGTAATGCACATGGGAAACAAAAACCCAGAGGAAGAATACACAATGGGGGGTGAGATACTGACAACAGTAAAAATGGAAAAGGACCTGGGGGTAATTATATCAGATGACCTAAAGGTGGGCAAGCAATGTGAGAAGGCAGTAAGGAAGGCTGGGGGGATACTGAGATGCATAGGAAGAGGCATCAATAGTAGAAAACAGGAAGTTGTTATCCCTCTGTACAGGCAGTTGGTGAGACCCCATCTGGAGTACTGTGTGCAGTTCTGGAGATCCCATCTCTGCAAAGACATAGACAGAGTGGAGGCTGTCCAGAGGAGGGCAGCCAAAATGGTGCAGGGTCTGCACCAGAAGATATAAGAAGAAAGACTAAAGGAGCTTAATATGTATACCCTTGAGGAAAGAAGGGAGAGAGGGGACATGATAGAAACTTTCAAGTACCTCAAGGGAATCAACAAAGTCCAAGAGGGTAGCATCTTTCAGAAAAAGAGATGTGCAAGATAAAGGGGGCACAATTTGAAGATAGAGGGGGGACGGCTCAGAGATAATGTGAGGAAGTATTTTTTCACTGAGAGGGTTGTGGAGTCAAGAACAGTGGGGGAATTCAAGAATGCATGGGACAGACATAAGGCAGTCCTAGTGGGGGGTAGGAGGAAGTAAACTGTTGGTTAAGTAGAATCTGCAGCTTATCTGTTAGGTAGGAAAATGGGCAGACTAGGTGAGCCCAGTGGTCCTTATCTGCCATCAAATTCTATGTTTCTAAAAGAGAGACATTGAGCCTCCATAGGGTCTGTTTGTCTTGTGGTGGAAGGGCTAGCCGAAGTGGAATTGGGGAGTGATCAGACAGGGCTATATTATGTATACGGGAGCCCCTGATCGAGTGGAGAGTGGTTACATGGGTGTATAATAAGTCTATGTGGGAGTAACATTGTTGAACATGAGAATAAAACATGTAGTCTTTATCCTTGGGGTGTTGAGCATGCCAAATGTCCACCAGACCCATTTCCCTCATCAGTGTCACCAATGACTTGGAAGCAGCTCTATTTGTAGAAGTAGCTCCTGAGGAGCGGTCTCTCTGGGGGTGTCAGGCTGTGCTGAAGTCTCCCCCAAGTAATAACTGACCAGGAAGGAGTTCAGCTATCTTCTTAAAAATGTATTAAAAAAAGGTTTTCTGATCGGAATTTGGTGCATATATATTAACAAAATGAAACAGCCTACCCTGTATACATATTGAAACCCTCACATATCTGCCTTGAAGGCCTGCTTCTGTTGATTCGGTGGTCAGGTTTAATCCCCTATGTAATAAAATGGCCACCCTTGCTGTTTTAGTTTTAGGGTGGGATGTTGCCACAACTTGACCAACCCACGTCCTACGTAATTTTAGGTGTTCATTCATTGATAAATGTGTTTCTTGGAGAAGAACCACGTTGACCTGAAGCTTAAGTTCTTGCAGCAGCCTTGTTAGTTTGATAGGGGAGTTGATTCCCTTCACATTATACAAACAAACATTTAAATTAGCCATAGTTTTATTTTTGGGGCAGAATAGGGTTTGTTTAATAGATAAGTACTTTGTAAGCTGTCATCGTCTTTAACCTCCTGTTGTTTACTATTGGGTTGAGGCAAAGGTTCATTGATTTGTGACTGTACCTCTATCTGGTTGTACATAACAATATCCAAAAACAGTATTATAAATAACAATGCCCTCAACTGTGGGCGATGTTAACTGTAAGTCTAAAAATTTGTATAACAAAAGCTATTTTGTAACACTAAGTAATTCAAAATTGATAAAACCAACACACAAGGAATAAAAAAACAGTTTTAGGAAAAAGCTCACTGCAGTTTTAAAACAATTGCTTCCTAGGTGTATTTCCAAGCTCCTCCCAGGAAGGGTGCTAGATTCCACTCATAGTGGAAAGTGTCTGTTAACAAACACTGGTTGTCTCTCTTAATAGACTAAGAGCAGATATTTAGTACTGCTCTAAAAAAAAAAGACCGTCACTGAGGGATAGGAGATCAACCATCTCTCCCAGTGCCATCCTGGTTAAATAGAATTTTCAAGTGTCTTAAATCCCCCCACACCTGCGGGATGTGTTACTTCACAGTTTCATTGAAAACCCCATCATTTAGATCAATTATTAGGGCCAGGCAGGTGAATAAAAATCTCTATATGATCCCACTCGCCCCATCCACTATTATTTTACTTTAAAGAGAGAGACCCTAAACAGGTCTCTTCTCCCCTCGGTGACAAGCAGTAATTCGCTGGTCTTGCTCTTATACCCAGAGAGCGAGAAATGCAGGGGTAGTGAGCAGGGAAGTGTCACCCCATCTTCAAGCATTTTAGGTGGTGCTCTCCTTTCTATTAATATCTGGTTTTCTGAGTGGTGCTCCGCTCAACAATCAAGGAGGGTCACCTTTTAAAGAAATCTGCTGGGGGAAATTAGCACCCGACTATTTAACATCTTTACATTCTTAACAACCTATTGCCATGCTCTAGCAACAAAGCCTTCATATAGGTTTGATTTAGTATGGCAGAAAACCCCCAAATAGTACATTCTAACTAGAGAGAGCGCGTATGCATAATGCAAACATTTAAAGATAAGCAAAATTATGTGCTATAACAGAATTAAGAACAAGTGAGTGCTAGATTTATCTGACCATATAATAGTCCCATATATGAATGTCCAGCAGACTAGTTATTGTGACACGTGAACAGCCAGTTCTGAGTACTCCATGATTTTTGTAATATAAACATGTGTTATGGACTGTCTCTCATGAGAGATACTGAGACAGCATGTGAGATCTCACACACACACACACACAGGTTTTAGATACATGGTGTTACCTGGAAGGCCAGGAGCTAATTGCAGACTAGAACAGGCCTTAATCAAGGATCTCCTGTTTATCTAAGTTAAATAAAGCTTTAACTGCTAAGAGGGAATTCAATACCCATTTTATGACATTTAGAGGAGGAAAACCAGGTTATGGCACATTGGTGCGAAATCATAAATGCTTTGATGTCTATGTGAGAGAGGGTACTGCTCATAGATGATAGGAAATTTACAGACTTGATTGGGGAAGTTACTTGGTTACTTGGTTTATAGGACAAAAGGAGGTGGTTTGCCTATCGAGATTGTCCTCCATATACAGGGAACATTTAACCCAAATTCTGATCTTCCATCCATTTCTCAAGTTTATTCTTAAATATTGTAATAGTTGGTGAGTCAGCTATGTCCTGTGATAATGTGTTCCATATTTTGGGTGTTCTAATGGAGAAATAATTTAGCCTCTTGTTGTTATTTAACTTTTTTACTTCTAGTTGTTTGTTGTGGAGTCTAGCCACAATTTTTCTTGAGGAGTAAGCAATATCACATATTGTCATTTGAGCAGGAGATTCAAGAATTTTAAAAAACTGCAGAAGATCACCTCTAATCCGTCTCCGCTTATTTGAATAAAGTTCTGTTTTTTGCAATCTGGTATCATAGTCTAAATGAGTGAAGTGGGGGACAAGTTTAGTGGCTCTATATTGGACTTGTTTGATTCTATTAATATCAGTCTTTAAGTAAGGACTCCAAAATGGGGATCTGTAGTCCAGATGGGGCCTGATATGTGACCTATACAAAGTCATGAGGCATTGTTCGGATTTAGAAATAAAAGTTTTGTTAATCCTACAAAGTAGCGCATTAGTTTGATTTGCAACTCTAGAGCAGTGAGAAGTAGAAGATAATTTATCATTTACTAATATTCCCAGGTCTTTTTCTACATTAGAAGTCCTAATAATGATGTTATTTAGGAAATAAGTTTGTCTGGGGTTGTTTTTTCCCCAAGTGAAGTACTGCACATTTGGAAACATTAAAGTATATTCTATTGTTAAGTGCCCAGTTCTCAACTGAGGCTACGTCAAGTTTTTGGTTATAACTGTTATTCTGGTTGTTGACCTTAACCCCAAGCTTGGTGTCATTGGCAAATCCGACCATAAAATTGTTGGCTGAGATATACACGTCACTAATGAACAAGTTAAACAATGTGGGACCCAAGACCGATCCCTGAGGGACCCCACTAGTCACCTCTCCTATGTCAGACCTTGCACCATTTACCCTTACTCTCTGAGTCCTATTTCCCAGCCAACTGTTTATCCATGAGATAATGGATGATGAGAAACCTAGGTGGATTAGTTTATTAATCAAGATGACATGTGACACTTTATCAAATGCCTTGCTATAGTCCAAAAGAATGACATCTATGAGTATATTACAATCAAGGTTATAACTGATATAGTTATAGAAAGAGAGCAAGTTCATAGTACAAGAAAAACCTGGTTTGAACCCATGTTGATAATCATCATTGATGTTTAGAGTTGCCATTTCACTTTCAAGTTGTTGTTTAATAATTTTTCCATTAATTTGCATGGTATAGAAGTTAGGCTAATGGGCCTATAGTTTTCAACTTTCGAATGGGAACCCTGTTTGAAAATGGGTGTAACAGTGGCTGTATGTCAATCAACAGGGACTGAGGATTCTCAAAGGGATTTATTAGAAACAATTGTTAAAGGCACGGTAATTGAGTCTTTTGTCCCTAAAAGAAACTTGGAACTGATATTGTTCAGGCCTGGGCTTGTATGATGTTTTAATGAATTAAGTACCCCCTGCGTACCCTGAAAGGAGATTTTAGGTACTTCTAACTTTGATACTATTTCATTAGGTGGAATGATAGTTGGTCCCTGGACAAAAACCGATGAAAAATACTTGTTTAGTTCTGTAGCCGTTTCAGTATCAGATGTTATAGTTTCTTTGTTAGAGACCATTGGACCGATCAGGTTGTTATTACCTTTTTTCCACATTTAGATAGGAGTATAGTGCCCTGTGGCAGTCTTTTGTGTGTGCTATTTTAAATTCTAGATTGTGTTTAGCCAAGATTATTTGTTTTTTTAGTTCTTTGACTGCCTCCCTGTATTTTGTTAAGGCTATATCTTTCTGATCTATTGAGCATTTCTTTAAGTTTGAGAAGAGTTTACTTTTGTGTGTTGTTAGTTTTTTAATAGTTCCATTGAACCAAGGAGGTATCTTGCATTTGCTATTATACTTATATTTTTCTGGAACATATTGCTTTTCAAGTTGGATGATTTTTGTCTTTAGAAAGTCCCAGGCTTCTTCAGTTTCTAGTGGCGAAAGAAGCTGTTCCCAGTTGACAGACTTTAAAGAACAATTAATATTGTGGAAATCAGCCTTATGGTATTGTTTTATTTTTAGTTTATTAGTTTCAGGTTGTAGGGGAAGTTGTATAGAAAAAAATGTAATCATGTGATCACTATTACATAAAGGGTTTAAGATCCAAAGGTTAGATGTGCGAGTCTCTAAATTTGTTAAAAGAAGGTCTAGTGTGTTTGTTCCCCTTCTTGGCTCTGTGACTATTTGTTTAAGACCTAGGTTAATAATGGCTGAGAGAATTTGCTCATCATGTTGGTTAGTACCAGATAAGGTGCCCCAGTTAATAATGGGAAGATTAAAATCCCCCAGTATGAGGACTGAGTCTTTATGCACTATCTGTGTGATCTCATCTGCTAGCTGCCTGGTCTGGTTTATATCAGAGGAAGGTGGTCGGTAACAAGTCCCGATAAGTAGCTAGGGGATACCCGTGGGTCTAATATAGACCCATAAACTTTCAGTATGTACTTTAATTGTTGATTCATAAGAGGGGATGTCTTCTCTTACATATAAACTGACCCCTCCCCCTTTCCGTGAGTCCTCTCTATTTCTATAGTTGTGCTTAAAGCCAGGAGTTTCTACAGTCCACTTTTTGTCTGTGTTACTTCAAGTTTCATTGATGGCTATTAAACTAGATCTAAAGACTGAGCCAATATTTCAAGCTCAGCATGCTTGGAAATAGTCATTGATCGAGCATTCAAGGATAGAATGTTTAGTTTGGTGCTATGTTGTAAACAGGGATTAGTAATAAGAGATATGGGGGTTGTCCCAGTCTCCCCCTTTTATTATCAGTTTAAATGTTTATTTATAAGGGAAGTTATCTTCCACCCTAGGACAGTACTACCCCTTCTGCTGAGATGTAAGCCATCCCAGCTGTAAAATGATGGTCTATCTTCAAATTCCTCTCAGTGTGTTAGACAAGTTATTCCCTGCTGATAACACCATTTACGGAGCCACTCATTCAAAGCTTTTATTTTGGTAGTGATGTACCTGGTGGCTCTTGGGATGGGTAATATTTCAGAGATACATAGACTACAGCCACATTCTGTTAATACATTGCATAGGGCAACATAGTCCTGTTTGATTTGCCAGAGATGAGATCTCCCAACATCACTGGTTCCTGCATGGATAATCACTAAAGGATTTTCGCCAGCCGATGATAAGACAGGTTTAATCATTGAAGTGATGTCTGTAATTTTTTCACCTCTGTAGCTAGAACAAGTTTGGTGTTCTTTGTTGGGGTTACATACTGCCCGGTCAATGTATTTTATAATAGGGTCTCCAAGGACAAATACCTGTTGTTTTGTGCTTGGTACTGCCTGGTTTGATGGAAAAAAGGGTTCTGAAGTAGTGGCCTGATAGGTAGTGTCCAAGAAAGGTTTGGCTGTTAAGTTATTACATGTTTCATTGTCTGACCTAGGTTTTGGTCCTTCTTTATTAGAATAATGTATATTGTATTCATGGACATTCTTATCAGATCCATGTGTAATAGGGGTATAAGGCTGTTCAGCATTCATCTGCAATAAAGGTACTGAAACCTTAGGTATGGTGATGCTGTGTACTTCTAATATATCATCTGGTACCTCGTCAGTTTTTTGGAAAAGGTGTTAAAATGAGTTATGTATTGGGATTGTATGGGTACTGAGGGGTAAGTGATTTATTTTTTTGATGCATTTTTTCCAGGGTATTTTTGTCCAGTTATCTAATCTTTGTGGCGAAGAGTTAAATTGTTGATAGCAGCAGTAGTAGAGGGGGTAGAGGTAGTGACTGTCTGCACCACTGGATTTGGAGTGGGAAGAATATTTGAGGGTGGTTCATAAGAAAAAGTGTTTTCCAAGTGTTTTGTGGTAGAAGTGTTTGCTTCTACTAGAAGTGACATATGGTCTATATAATCCTCCAGAGCTTTGATTTCAGAGCTTAACGTCTCTTTAGGCTGTAGGCGTTTAATTTCATCCTGCAGGTCTTTAACCAGTATACATCTGTCACAAATAAAGTTAGGCACTTGTTTGCCAGTGGTATACATCTGGCAAGATGAACAGAGCTTATTTTCTTTCTTCATACTGGCTAATATACAACAGTCAGTGTGGTTATCAAGAAAATTTTTTTTTTTTTAGATTACCTTAATTGAATACTGAAGGGTCTGGTGTCCTGGTCCTGATGTACCCGGTGGAAACGGTAGACACGCACAGGATGAATGTGTCTCTGTGCATGTCTCTGCATGCGGCCCCGTGCACACTCACCCCGCTCGCTAGTGCAAGTTGTTTTATGCTCGAAAACTGGAAGTGCGTGATCGCGCTACTTCGGGTTTTGCGCTAGCACTAGATGCCCAAAATTTGTTTGAAAAGCCTTTAAAAAGGCTAACCCTAGTGTGTAATGCAAGGTTCCAATGTCAAAAAGTACACCAAGTTGCAGAACAGGGAGAATAATAGAGGCAGGTAGACCAGGAAGTGCCCCTATCCTCCAGTATCCCACACTCCTTTTGCGATGTCAGAGGAGAGCTCAGAGCTAGGGACGGTACCCTTTTCCCAGAGCTAAAGTAACTGCAAGTAAAATCACTGACAATTTCAGCAGGATAACATGCAAAGTTTCATTTAAGCAAGGTTTCATTCAGCCAGCACTTAGCCAGTATGTTGAATGCTGCCCGCTCACTAGTGCGAGTTGTTTTATGCTCGAAAAGTCACATGGGGAAAGGAGTTTCTGCTGATGTAACCTTAATTAACTTACCTTCTAATATGATAAAACATCCTGGGTGTATGATTTTTAATAAACAGAGGAGGAGCTAGGTGACCTCATGCAATAGGGGTTGACAAAGACAGTTTTTTAAACAGCGTTCTGTTTTCCTTCAGAGACACACACTCTTCTATCTACACTCTGAGAAAGACACATTTTGAGCACTTTAAGCAGGTATTTAGAGAGAGAGAGAGACAAATCTAAGTACTGTAGTAGGAATTGCACTGTTAAAACCTTGTTCTTTTAAAATATTGTATTGTTCTTGTGATACATGGTTCTGTAATTTAAGTTTTGCATATTTTTACCTATTTTTAGTAAAACTCTATTTTTAGAGCCTATTTGGTCTGTCTTTGAATTTCTTTCTTTAACAAGTGAAGTATATATGGTTAAAGCTGACACTATGCATAAGCTTGAATGGTGCTACCAAACTGGAAAAAAAGGTAGAGTTAAATCTGAGGTCTTTTATTAAAGTTTTTAAGGGTTCATTTTTGTACACCTGGTTAGGTGCCCATAGGAAAAGATATCTGGCCCCCTGAAGACAGAATTATCTGAGCCTGTGCATTGGGTACGTTAACAAGAGGTTCATAGTTTGAATCCCTCCAAGCCTTGAGACCAAAGGTTGATTAGAACCCACAAAACAGACAGGAGGGTTACCTTGTTCTGTTAACTGTTCACAAGACTGTGCTCAGAGGTTGGCACTATAGGAGCAGAGGACCTGCCCTGCTGAGTGGGTTTGTGACAGTTGTACTATTTCTCTTCTTTTTCTTTCTTTCTTTCTCTCTCTCTCTTTTCTTCTTCTTCTTTTTTTTCCTTTTCCCTCTTGAGACCCCTCAATTTTAGCTAGCATTGCTCGTGCTGTAGTTCAGCGATGGGGATGAGATTTCGAGGAGGAAGCCTGTTTGAAATTAGACTTTCTCTCTGCTCGTTGCGTGATCCTCATGGCATCCTTCATCAGCATTTGTGGCAATGCTGCATGGTGTGGGCGCTTCATACCTCTGTTCACCACCTGACAGACACTTTTCATAAGGTTCTGCTCTAAAATTTCCATTCCAAGGTCAGGTAGGGCTATTCCCCAATCCTTCAAAAGTGGCATCATCTCCAACAGGGTATTAAACATTTTAGAACCCGACTCCAGGTGTAAACACAGCCTTGAGGGAACTAGTATCTGAGCCTTAATATTCATTTTTTTCCTTGATTTCCTTGTCCACTGCATGAACTTTGTCGCGTTCGGCCTGCAGGGCGGGGGAAAAGTCCTGCTCATAGAAAATGGGCACACTTTGATATTTTAAGTCTCTCAGTTGCCAGGCCTCTTTTAGCTCCCATTCCTTACTTTGGAACAGGGCCATATGTAAAACCCATGAACGGGGCCTAGCCATCGGATTTGTGGATTTTGGGACTAGGGACCTATGTGCTCTATCCATTGTGAGGTCTAGGTCAGAGGGTATGGAGAGCACCAAACACAGGAGTTGCTGCATAAAATCTATCGGAGTGGCGAATCCCTCCTCCACCCCTCTGGTACACCATGGACCTGAAAATTGTTTCAGTGGGACCTATTTTCTATGTCCTCCAGCCTATTATGTGTTTCTTGGTCCCTTAGTAGGTAGATTAGGACCCTTTCCTCCATGTCCTGAGTCTTCAAGAGTTCAGCGAGCTTGCTTGAGTGATCTGCCACCATAGAATTGATATTTCTGACATCCTGCCTCAGATCTGCCATAGAGGACTCGATTTTTTGCACTGAAGATAATATTTTTTGTAGTGTGCACACTGCTTTTCTGGGAAGGCAAAGCTCGTCGTCGTCAATATCCAGAGATGATTCCGAGAGGGTCCGATCTCTACGCAAGCGGGCTATGAAGGCCTCCATTTCTTCATCCAGGATAAGCTGCTTCATTTTTGCTTGTGAAGCATTGTTCCTGGGATGTTTTGGCTTGTTGCTTTTGGCTGCCATTTCTTTAGAGCCCAATATGTTAGTTGGGGATTCAGTTTCTAGGTTCTGGGGGGAGGATTTAATCAGATTGCTCAGACGGGTCTAGGAGCTTCTTAGATAGGCTCCCATTGCCTCTGTGATGTCACCAGAAGTCTGGGTTTACTTTAATTAAATCTCTCCACCTGCCTGTTTATTACCTGTAGCATGCCAATCCAGGGGAAGCATTCATATATGGATATGCATAGAATTCTCAGCTACTACACACACCGTACTAAGGACTGTAGGAAGTCCAAACAATTGTTTGTTTCTTTCAACCCTGGGAAAGAGGGCACCCCAATTTCTAAATGGTGCTTGTCCAAATGGTTGGCCAACTCTGTTCATTTTTGTTATAGGAAGTATGGCAAGGAACCTCCTGGAGTTGTTAAGGGCCACTCCACCACGAGCATTGCCACTTCTGTTGCCCATTTCAGGAATGTATCAGCTGCAGAAATCTGTGCTGTGGCTACTTTGAGTACCAACACAACAGTCTGAACATTGCATCTAGATGATGGGCAAACTTCAGTTCAGCTATACTTCCAGGCTTTCTTTCTTAGGTTTTTGGCCTCCTGCCACCCAGTCTGTTGTTTCAGAACTACTTGGGACTCATTCCATAGGTGTGACCTGATGAATGAGATATCCCTGAAGAAGATAGAACAGTTACATAAGAACTTACCATAACAGTAGATCTTCAAGGGAATCTCTTTAATAAGTCATGCCATCCCACCTTCCATCCCCTCTGTCTCCATTCTGGCTTATTCTTTGCTCCAGCCTCGACTGTGACTAGGATCTCTGTTTCTCTCCTTGGTTTCCCGAGTAACCGGGCAAGAATGGTCTCAAGTGGGGAACTGAGGAGGGAGTGGGGCCACCTACAGCTATAGAAACATAGACTCTGATATCAGATCAGGACCACTTGGCCCACCTAGTCTTCCCATTCCCTATGTACTGGATAAGCTGCAGATCCTAGTTAACCAACAGCATACTTCCTCCTACCCTTCATTATAACTGCCTTATGTCTGTCCCATACATTCTTGAATTCACCCACTATTTTTGACCCCATGACCTCCTCAGGAAGGTGGGTCCATGCATCCACCACCCTGTCCATGAAAAAATACTTTGACATTGCCCCTGAGCTGTCCCCCCATCTTCAAACTTTGCCCCCTTGTTCTTACACATCTTTTTCTCTCAAAGATGCTCCTGTCTTGGACTTTGCTGATTCCCATGAGGTACTTGAAAGTTTCTACCATGTCCCCCTTCTCCAATCCTTTCCCCAAGGGTATACATATTAAGCTCTTTCAGTGTCTCTTCACATGGCTTCTGTTGCAGAACCTGCACCATTTTAGTTGCCCTCCTCTGGAGCGCTTCCATCCTGTCTATGTCCTTGCAAAGATGGGGTCTCCAGAACTGCATGCAATACTCCAAATGGGGTCTCACCAACTGTCTGTACAGAGGGATAACAACTTCTTGTTTTCTACTGGTGATGCCTCTCCATATGGATCTCAGTATCCCTCCAGCCCTTCTTACTGCCTTCTCACATTGTTTGCCTGCTTTAAGGTCATCTGATATGACTACCACAAAGTCCCTTTCCATTTTTATTGTTGTTAGTGCCCCCCCCCCCATTGTGTACTCTTCCCAGGGTTTTTGTTTCCCATGTGCATTACTCTGGCCTTTTTTGGATTGAATCTAAGCTGTCATAATTTTGACCATTCCTCCAACCTTGCCAAGTCCCTTCTCATCCTTTCCACCTCCCCTTTGTGTATTAGCCCTGTTGCAGATTTGTGTGTCATCTGCAAAGAGGCATACTTTTCCTTCCAGCCACTCTGCATGTCTCCTATAGATAGGCAGGGTGTGACATTGGCAGGTGATGCTGGTGTGGATGGCCCCTGATGGACTGCTAAGAAAAAGCTTCCATGGGTCCTAGTGCCTGGTGGCCAAGTCCCATAGGTGTGACCTGATGAAGGAGATTCCCCTGAAGATCTGCTGTTATGGTAAGTTCTTACATTACTTTTCTTTTCTCCTTCACTGCTATGGTGGGTACCAATGGCCTTTCTCAGTACCCCAGCAAGAAATTTGTTGTTTGCGGCCTCCAGCAGGAGAACTTAGAGGGCATGGGGGCCACCTACATTTTTAGAGGAGGTACAATGTCAGTAAATGAAGTCTCCTTGAGCGTTCCCCTGTTAGACTGCTAGCTAGAAAAGTTTCCATGTGGTCCTAGTGCCTAGCAGCTAAGTCCTATAGTTGTGGCCTGCTGCAAGAGATCCTCTTGAAGATCTACTCTTACGATAAGTTTATGCAATTGTACTTTATTTGTACATATGTGCTCTGTACATTCATAGTAAGGAAATGGCACTGTGTCCCAAAGGAGGAAAGGCCTATGTCTCTCTGTCCACAACCCCAACCCTTTTGATTAGCTACTCCATACTAAAGGTTTTTCTTTTCATGTTTGGCAGTATGGCGATGTAACTACCTCAGATGCTGCTTTAGTTTATTGTTTTTCTGGCCACTCCTAAGCCTGTCGAATGATGTTAATGGGACTAAATGGTAAAAGCCCACTACAGAGCAGGTTCCTTAGCAACAGCAATGCCCAGCCAATCTCCTTGTTATTGGGGCATGGAGATCAAGGGGATGAGGCATGCCCTTCTGTGCACCCCCATAACCTGTGGCAAGCTGCCCAGAAAACCCAACCGAGCCCATTTACTGAGTAGTTTAACAGCTTGGAAAAACTGCCATTGTCATCCAAAGACTGAAATGCTGTTGTATGCAGGTTGAAGAATGTATTTCTTCAGTATCTGAAGTGCTTATGGGAGGCCAACAGGGGCAGACAACCCCATTTTGCAAATGCAGAATTGGGGATGGCCTCCTACATCTACAGGGATTCCTATATTTCACAGGGATTTGGAGCAGATTCACAAGAAATTTCTTTCGATAGACTTGCATTGGTTATACAGGAAAAATGCCAAATCAGTCTGGGAGCACTAACAAATGATTTAATATAACTCAGTTGAAACCATTAAAAAAAAAAAGAACTAACCTACCAAAACAAGCATTTGTCAATGCCGAATGTTTGCTTGCTGGCATTGGCAGTGGTAGTGTAGGAGCTACAGAGCTGCATAATAGGAATGGCAGTGAAGTATTGAACTGAAGCCAACCCCACCACCACCCTGCAGATACTGACAGGCATTGGGGTGTGCCTTTGGGTCATCAGGCATAATGGCTATGGCATTTCACCACACCCTACCCTGCAGACACTGACAGGTGTCACGGTGTGCCTTGGGGTCTTTGGCCCTTATGTTGACCCCATTCTATTAGGAAATATGGTGAGATGGGAGCAGTATAGGAGAATGGGGTGAACTTTGAGGCCGAAGAGTCCAAGGCACAACTCGATGCCTCTCACTGGCTGCAGGGTGTGGGTGGGGGTGGAATGGTATGAGCATTACAGGCGACAATCCCAAGTCACACCCCTGAGGCCTGTCAGTCTCTACAGGGAATGCCTCAGACGTTCATTGGTATTTTCACTCCAAATTTTCAGTATTCTTTTTTTGTGACCCCCACCTTATGAACAGTGGCAATATCAATTTGTTAGCTGAAAGCTGATTTTGCACAATGACTATGCCATTTGGCGCCACAGTTGTGAAAACACATTTTGAACAGGATGTGAAAAATGACAGCTGTACTGTTCATGGAGAGGTGTAAAAAAAATGGCAATATTGAAAATCTGGAGTGAAAATATCAGAAAAACTGGTAAAGTCATGAGTGAGCATAGAAACTGCTCAACGCACACCCGTAATGTAATTAGTTTGGGGATTTTTACAGCAGATTTGTTAACACAGGCATTTTGAGCCTCCACTCATGAACAGTGACATGGCGATTTTCTTAATCTGTCCCAAACATTGATTTCGCACACCAGCTGTGCCATTGTGCGCTACATGTGCGGAAACACATTTTGGGTGAGATATGAAAAATGACAACTAAAATAGTATCTGTTCATTTGTGTGCTGTGGAGGAGCTGCCAACCATTGAATTATGTAGAGCAGACACTTGGTAAAAAGGTATGAGGGAATTATTGTGAAACTATTTACAGGATATTTAAAAAATATCCCCCTTTAAAACAGCAATTAAAGCAGGTGAATTCAGGTAGCTGCTGTTCTGTTGCTGTCTTTTGACATGACAACAATGCCTTCACATGTGCGCGCTGATTTCATTTATATATCCTGCATTATCCTAAGTTATTTAATTGCTGTTTTTTTCAAGTTCAGTGGCATGGTTGAAACCATTGTCACATAGGCTAGAACATCCCTTGTAAATTTACTCATGTAAGCTTCAGAAGAAGACCTTGTTGGGCCAAACACTTAGACACTTTGTTCTTTTTGTAACATCCATGTATGTTGGTTCAGTAAAAGGCAACAAACCATTTGCTTCAGTATAATTTTTTTGAATACACTGCATTAAAATAAGAATTATATTGTAAGACCCTGGCAGACTACATACAGCAGGGCTCCCACATCTATAGGGAGTCATTTACAGGGAAATTGTTCCCATTGACTTGCATTGGTTACAGGGGCATCAGACATAAGCCCTTTTACTCAGGATTTCATGACAAGTTGAATTCCTTTGGGGAACAATTGCAGTGACTGAAGTGAATATAGGTTCACTAGGAGAGAGTGAGTGTGTGTGTGTCTGTGGGAGAGAGAGAGAGGAGAGAGAGAGAGAGAGAGAAAGAGAGAAGGGGGTAAGAGAGAGAGAGAGAGAGAGAGACAACATCTCCTTAAAGCTATGTATCTCCCCACCCACATTATGGTGATGTGGGTGGGTTAGGGTGTATTGTTTGTATGAAGAGGAGGAGAGAAATTACATTTTTATCTCTTTTTCAGATTCCTTAGACACTTGTGGTACATCAAGTTGTTACATTTTCAGTGTATATTGACATCAGTACATATCAGGCTATGTGGTCTTAATTCCTTGAGGTTTCTTGACTAGAGTTTTTTGTTTGACACTAATATTATCAGTTTATATTTAAATTATCATTTATATAGTCCTGAGGTTTTTGAAATTTCTTGGGCCTTATATCTAGTAGGAGAGTACAGCTGGGTGACAGGTCCAGCTAGGCTTTACACATCACACAGTGTGCACTTATGTCTTTAAGACAACTTTACTGGTAAAGTCTTGTCTATAATGCAGACATTGAAACTTCATGAGCCCTATAACAATCTTAGTTTGTCTTTAATCTGGGTGGGGTTTGCCTTTCAGTAATCACATCCTTATACTAACTGTGACACTCACAGCTTGATTTAGGAGTTATCTGCTTCAGCAGTGTTATCTTATGTCAATTAAATTTACATGCAGTAGGATTCTTTGTATGTGTGTTCCACCAAGCATGTTTAACCCAAGGTTGCTTCTGGCCGAAGGCAGTATAGTACTGTTAAACTTCTCTGACATCATCTTCTTTTTTTTTTAAATGAGTATTTTAAACCAATGGGGATTTTTTTCTGTTTTTCTCTGCATTATCTAGCTGTTGTAAGTATTGTATTTTCTAAACAACTGCCATGAGCTTCTGAAGAAGGACTGGTTGGTCCAAAAGCTAGAGCACTTTGTTCTTGTTGTTACATCTATGTTGGTCCATTAAAAGGTAAATAATCATTTGCTTCAGGGGCATCAGAGCAATTCTGCTTCATGTGAAATAATGAAATGTATGGGGGGAGGAAAATTTGAACTAGAGTTACAGGAAAATGCAAAATCAATGTGATAGCACTGCTACTGTGCCCTCTAAAGTCCATCATTTGTTTTTGGTTTTTATGTTCGCTTGCGTGCATGCGCAAGGAACGTCTTGGGAGAATGGGACACTTTGGAGGCATGCCTGCCCTGTGCAATCCCCTGCTCTGTTGAGCAGGCGTGGTGGTCCTGCACCAATTGCTGTGATGCTGTGTATGACAGCAGTGGTCTTCTCTTCAAAGAAAACCACCGCTATGTGCTTGCAGCACGTCATGCCCCCCCAAAATCTTTGCTGCCACGCTGGGAGCCCACCCCAGCGTGGCAAACATCATGCGTCGTCTGCTGACGGGGGTGCCCAATCCTGTCGGCTCCATGGCCCCAGCCATCCTTCTGCCACGCTGGGAGCCCACCCCAGCGTGGCAAATGTCCCGGTCGTCAATTATAGAAAAAAAGAAACCTGTAAATTAAAAACGGTCCCACGCAGTCTCCCTGCCCTCCTCCCACAACCCGCACCCACCCACTGCGCACCCTGCCTCCTCACACCCCCCTCACCCCATACTTACCTCCAGAGCTCGGCGCGACGATCATCGCTGGACCAGGAACACGTCTGCACTCTTCAAAGCCGACCGCAAACTGAGGAAATGCCGGTAAGCTGTATAATGGGCTAGATGGTTTTTTTTCAACTTTATTGCATATCTTAGGCATTTTTGGAAATTTTTTGCACCAGATTTTCAACATGGGGTTTTTGGGACCCCTTCTCATGAATTCTGTCACTGTCATGGCGCTATTCTGGCCCGAAGGGTGAGTTTCGTGAGTCACTGCGTGAAATCACCTTTTGGGCCTGATTAATGAAACAACAGTGCCAGCATTCATAAGGTGGGCTCTCAAAAGCCTATTTTGAAAATTTGGTGGAAAATTCTTAAAAATGACTGCTTTTATGAGCGTATGCTATGCAGTCTTGTACGCAGGCTCGTGTAAGTTCATGTCGACTTTCAGCCATTTTCATTTCCAGATTTTCAACATTGCCATTTTACCACACCTCCTCATGAGCAGTACAGCTGTCATTTTTCACATCCTGCCCAAAATGTGTTTCCTCCCATGTAGCGCACAATGGTGCAGTCGGTGTGCAAACTCAATGTATGGGACACATTAAGAAAATCACCGTGACACTGTTCATGAGCAGAGGTCTTAAAATGGCTATGTTGAAAATTTGGTGAAAGAATTCCTAAAAATGACTGTTTTACGAGTGTGCATTGCGCAGTTCCTACGCACGCTCGTAAGTTCATGAATTTTCAATATTTGCACCAATGACTTCCCAAATACTAAACAGCACATAGAAGCAAGCAACATTCGGCATTGACAAATGCTCGTACTTTTGTCACTGATTTTTTTAAGCCATGTCCAAGTGCCAAATACCACTGCAAATACCTACAAAGCAAACGCGTTCGCATTGACAAATGCCTGTTTTCTAGTGTAATAGACCAACAACGTGCTTTTCCTGATTTGAAAGGAAGTGTGAATTATTAAGTATCTGAATGTGCTAGTGTGAACTAGCCTTCATGCTTTGCCCAAGAGAAGTGGGGGTGGAGGGTTGAAACAAAGAGAGTGGATGAGGCAATGTGCAGTGTATCTGGCACAACTTCTGAAATCCATGTAACTCTTCCCAATTCAGTAAGCAGCAGTGGCTTTGTTTGAGAGGTGTGAGGAGGATGAGTGTGGGAATGCAGACACATGGCTGACATACAGCATCTTGTTTCTGCAGTCACATAAAAATGCCAGCTCATGGCAATTCAGAGAAGAAAAAAAATATTTTGAAGCTGCATTACCAGACTGTGTGTGCAGTTTAGTGAACTACCACTTGACCACCAACTGACAGCACTAAAAGGCGCATTAAAGTGCTTCAGTCATGAAAACCTCCCCCACTGGCTGCTGCTGAAATGCATAGCAGTATGTTCTTCTTTGTGCATTCTGGCTTTTGCTTCAGCTGCAGGTAGTACAGTACGCTCAAGTTCGTTTGCATAGGTTTTAGCAGCGGGGAGTTCACATTGAGAGAGTCTAGTAAGAGAAAACGCTTGAATTACACATACAACGAGTCTGAGTTTTCACATCAAATGTTGAGGTATTTTTTCTGGAGGATTAGAACCATGGAGTCCATGAAGGTGTGCTTTTGGAGAGCTGGCGTGTAAGACTGTTAGGCACCCACACATTGGTGGTCCTGCTGTGGCAGGGAACAGTTTATTAAAGTACGATGTGTGGCTTGTTCTCTAAGCTAGACAAGACTACAGCAATCTATCAGGTAACCAACACAGTTGATCTGTGTGGGGGGGGGGAGCTGCTCACTGAAGCGTAGCTCCCTCTTTCAACTGTATGCCACTGCATTTTCAACTGCTGTCATAGACAGCTCCAGCAGTGATTGGAGAACTGTGACCACGCCTGCAAACACACTGACTGAATTGGAAGATGCTGACACACCTCTGAAAAACTCAGATGATGGCATTATGTTTCTTGCACATGCATGCAAGCAAACATAAAAAGGAGGGGCCAGAAGCCCTCCTCTTGGTTTATCTTTGTCTTTCAGAAATTAAATGATGTGTGGCTGCGGCAGCCACAACTGGACAGCAGCAGTTGCAGCTGTATTGGACAAAACTACCAAAAGCATACACATCTGTTTGAAAATAATGCCTTATTGTTTTAAAGGTCAGCACTACTATACTAATGAGGCAGGGTGCTGAAGCCCTCCTCTTTGTTTTTCTTTCTGCCTTTCAGAAACCGACACTGGCCCATACCCAGATTACCATGCACCAAGAAGTGATGCCACAATTACCACTTCGAAGAGGCCTATCAGTGATGTGGTAGTCATGTTCCACGCAGAATGCCTTGCTGGAAGTTACAAGATGTTCCCTCCAGGGGGAGACAACCATGGATGGCCTACAGCACCTCATCTATTGGACTTCAGTATGAAGGTCACATACACTTGTATGAGAACTCTGCATCTTTCTTGATTAATCTTGTACACCATCCCAATGTTGTGCATTTATCCACATCAAAGACTCACTGAGAAACATGACTACTGACTTTCCTTTCTAAGAATGCAACCCAAGAAGTGAAGGCACACATTTGGACAGAATTGTGCCACTTTATACAGGACATTTTTGTAAGGGCAGAGTACACATTTTTCCAGACAATGCCTCCTTGCTGATGGATCCAGTGCGACACTCAAAGGCATATCTAAACTGACAATTACATATACAGAGGCAACCCAAGTACTGTGTTATGCAATACTCTGGTGGTAAAAAGCATCAATTTAAAGGTTTTATAATGAACTTTGACATTTTCTAATGATACAGTATCACCTGTGCTGCAAACGTCTGAGGACAGTAAACACTGCCCCATAGTATCATGGGGATTTTATTGAATAATGTACTGTAATATGCATAAATATGTCTTTTTTTCAGGTGTGGATTTGTTGTTACATTGGGATTTGATGTAATATGGGCCTTATGTGGAAACAAATGTATAAACATTACAGCTACCTGTCAGGCATGAGCACAAGATGCTGTAGCCAGGCAAGAAACATACCCACAGCATGGCATATTCTGCACTAGCCATCTACAAGGGCTGGACAGAATTGTCAGGCTTGCGCCAGGTCTGTTTGTGTTAGGGATATCAGTTTGGAACAGGGCCAGTTTATAGGCCATAAGGTGACATATTGGATACTTTGAGACCCAAGTAAAATGTATAAAGCGTGTGCTACACGGTCTTGATGGCTTACCCAAGAAAGAAAGGTTTATTTTTATTTTGGAGATATTAGTTTTGTATCATGCTAGAGCCCAAGATCCTATAGCTACACAAGAAAAGAGATTCCAAGATGGAGTCTTACATACCAGACAGGTTCCAGACCTGGAAGGATTTATTGGCACCATCTCAGGCCTATTTGCATCCGACTTGGACACACAGACTAGGGCTTACATAGAGTCCATAAAGAGGCTTGTGCATTATTCTGAATACCAAACTTATGATCTATGAGATCAACAGCCTAGCACAAAAAAGAAAGAAGGAAAGTCTACTGTGGACAGTATGTATAATGTTGCTTGTTGTTTACTGAAACACAAACTAACATCAATGCAATAGTTACAAACAATCTTTAAAGGCCCGATGCAAACACATAGATAGAAAAGTAATATGCACAGCCTATGGAAATTATGTTCTTGCAGTGGTTTATAACTGGCTCATGAGATGTGGAAACAATGGTGTTTCCCCTGACCTCATCTCAGATAACTACTTGACAATATGGTACAGTATTAATATAAAAACATAGAAACTGATGGCAGATAAGGACCACTTGGCTCACCTACCCAGTGTAAAACCGCAGACCCTACTGCTTCCCCCTTTTTCTTATTTATTTATTTTTATTTATTTGTTTTTGTTAACCAGGTAAGCACACTAGACAACAAGTGCCTATTTTCAGGTGCGACCCAGGAGGTTACAATACAGAAACAATAAACATGGTACATATTCAGGGTAGCATACAGGCCCACAACTACATGGGCCAGAGATAATACAGTACACAGTTCATTACATCGACAAGGAACACTCTCACCCACACACAGGTGGGACCAGAGTACAGCATATAGACAATAGTACAGAGTCAGAGCTAACAAACGTGAGTATGACTACAAGCGCAATATGATAAGCCCACATTGTGGCAAGGAGTGAGGAGAACAACAGGTACAGGAGACTGAAAGGGGGGGGCCTGACTCTGCAGACACCCCATGTGGCGGTTGGGAAAGACAGGCAAGGGGTAGAGCGAACGTTGCAGTGGACAGCATAGAGCTAGTGGGTGAGGAACCCAACCTGGGGGACCACCACGGCAGAGGCAGGCACAAACTGCAGGGGGAGTACTGTCCAATTCAGAGGCAGGCCCCAGTGGGCAGGACAGGAGACGGCGAGGGGACTTCGGGTGCCCCAAGGGAGGGAGCTAGAAGGGTAGGGGACCTCTGACAGTAGAAAGATGGGAAAAGTGCTGTCCAGAGGGGAGATGGGGGCCAGGAACAGCTATAAGTTGGGGAGAAGGGTGGCCACGAGAGCAAATAAGTGCGGGAGAGGGGAAGAGGCTGAGGTTGAGGTTGAAACCTTACGTGGTGGGAGAACCTTATCATTAAGGTTCCCTTGTGCCTATCCTATGCCTTCTTGAATCCCATTACAGTTTTTGTCCCCACCACCTAAGCTGGCATTCACCAATCTTTTTGTGAAGAAGTACTTCCTAACATCTCCCCTGAGCCTACCCTCTCCAACCTCATAGCATGCCATCTTGTTCTTCAGCAGCTTTTTTCTCCGAAAAATTATTCTCTTGAACCTTATTTATAGCCATGATGTATTTGAAAGTCTCTATCCCCCTTTCCCTCCCCTCTCTTCTTCCGGGATGTACATTTTGAGGTTCTTCAGTCTCTCTTCATAGGGCTTTTGATGCAGACCCTGCACCATTTTAGTTGTCCTGCTCTGGACTACCTCTACTTTGTTTATGTCCTACCAGAGATGTGATCTCCAGAACTGGACACATTGCTCCAGGTGAGGTCTCAAGAGTGATTTATACAGCAGTACCACTACTTCTGCTGGGAGGCTGTTCCAGGCACCCACCACTCTTTCTGTGAGGAAGTACTTTCTTACATCTCCCCTGAGCCTACCCCCCTCCAACCTCATACCATGACCTTCTGTTCTTCAGCATCTTTTTCTCTGAAAAATGTTTCCCTTTTGAACCTTATTTATAGCTGTGAGGTATTTGAAAGTCTCTATCATATCCCCCATTTCCCTCCCTTCCTCCAGGGTGTACATACAGTATTGAGGTTCTTCAATCTCTCCTCATAGGGCTTTTGATGCAGTCCCTGCAGCATTTTAGTTGTCCTCATCTGGATCTTTCTGGAGATGTGGTCTCTGGAATAACATGAATATCAAATGTTACGAGTGAGTCTAAAGTTAACACCAAATACTTCAAATGGTCTACCTTTTCTATCTCACTCCCATCCACATCTTTAACAAACAAGTTACTGGTACTCCTACTTGTTTTCTGTGCCATGCAGAATGTCATCAGGTTTGTTTAATTTTTATTCATCAGTAGTTTGTTTTGCATAAACCAATTAGATAATTCACTGAAATTAGAAGACAGTTTTACTCAATGCTTCTGTTTCTTTGTCTGCCTAGGGCAGGACTGCATCATCAGCATATAATATTATTAGATGAACCACAGTTTTCTGACAAATCATTGACAAACAATGTGAACAACAGGGGCCCAAGAATGGATCCCTGTGGTACACTCTGTCTCACAACTCGTTTACTTGACAAAACACTGTTCACCTTAACCACTTGTTTCCAATTTATAAGGTAACTTGAGAACCAATTCATAACTGGATTACTAAATCCTAATCTGCCAAATTTTTGCAACAGGAGGTGGTGGTCCACAAGGTCGGCCTTAGTGGCTCCAGCCAAATTCTATGCTCTGGATAGGAGCTGAACAGGAGTTAAAAAGATATGCAAGACTGTAGATGCTTTAACTATGTGTTTTGCCTTTTCAGGTAATGATTCCCAGATGATGCAGATTTTAGTGGGTCACTGAGAAGGACCCCTAGGTCCATGAGGTAGAGCAATGGCCATTTATGGATAATTTTGTGGATTTGGCTTTCATGCCAGATGGGATCAAGATAAATGAGCCATGGCTACATGTGCCTGATGTTGTTCAGTTGTATAGTGTAGGTTTAGACAGATTTTCAAAGGCCATACAAGGAGAGAATCATGGCATGGTGGCCTTGTGATGGAGTGCACAGTCAGTCATGCAGAGCTTTTTTTGTGGAGAGGTAGTCTTGGGTTGTCGATGTAGTGGGTGGGTCACAGGGGGTCATGAACTTGTATGGCCATATCACCCTGCAGATCACAATAGTACTGGGACCTTTTGTAGGGGTTCACCTTTCACAAATAGGTTGACAGTTGTGATGCCAGCCTCTCCTGGCAAGGCTACACAGCATACTAGCATCCCCAAAGGGGGGGTTGCAAAAAACACTGGGCAATGCAGATCATCTTCCCACTGGTGAAGTGAAGGCTTGGGTTTCATGCATACTTGTGTCAGAAAGATAGTGAATCCCAACTGTGACAATCTGGCAGCGCCCATGTCAAGACTTGTAAAGATTAGCTGTTACCAAATAATGAACTGGCTGTTTCCATTGTCTCTTTAATGATTGCTGTGTGTTTTAGTCTGTTCAGGTGGAACAGTGGGTACTTTGCCTTATTAAGACAAAGACCAAGCTCACAATGAATAGCAGCAGCCAGGCACTTGTTAGGTGGCAAGTTCCCCCAAGTGATACCTGGTCAGGAAGGTGGAGGAGAGAGAATATGAGTCATTTGGACAGGTAGGGAATGCCCACTGGGGTGAGTGGAAGAAAAGGTAGGCAGGTATATTCCCAGGGAAGAGGGAGGTTAGAGAATGGAGGGTTGGAGCAGGCCTTTAAGTAAGGGCAGTACCTCTGAGGTGTGCTTGCTTTCCTCCTTGCCTGAGGCCGAAGACCCACTCTCATAAAAGCAGGGGGGGACAGCTGGTAGATAAGGGCTTGTTGTCTGAGTAGTGGAGATTGCCTTGGGGGTCGAGAAGGAATTTTCCCATTTTTTCCCTACAGGGTTAACATAGAAACATAGACTTTGATGGCAGATAAGGACCACTTGGCCCACCCAGTCTGCCCATTTCCTTACCTACTGGATAAGCTGTAGATTCTAGTTAACCAACAGCCTACTTCCTGCAACACCCCACTAAAATTGCCTTGTGTCTGTCCCATGCATGTTTGAATTCCCCCACTGTTTTAGACCCAACAACCTCCTCAGGAAGGCTGTTCCATGTATCCACCACTCTCTCCATGAAAAAAAATGTCCTCACTTTACCCCTGAGCCATCCCCTCTCTATCTTCAAATTGTGCCCCCTTGTTCTTACACATCTCTTTTTCTGAAAGATACTACCCTCCTGGACTTTGTTGATTCCCTTGAGGTACTTGAATGTTTCTATCATGTCCCCCATCCCTCCTTTCATCAAGAGTATACATATTAAGCTCTCTCAGTCTCTCTTCATATGGTTTCTGCTGCAGACCCTGCACCATTTTATTTGCCCTCCTCTGGACTGCTTCCATCCTGTCTATGTCTTTGCGTAGATGAGGTCTCCAAAACTGCACACAGTACTCCAGATGGGGTCTCACCAACTGTCTGTATAGAGGGATAACCACTTCCCTTTTCTACTTGTGATGCCCCTTCCTATGCATCCCAGTATCCCCCTGGCTCTCCTTACCGACTGTTCACATTGCTTACCCACCTTTAGGTCATCTGATATGACTACCCCCAGGTCCCTTTCTATTTTTGTTGTTGTTAGTACCTCCCCTGCTATTGTGTACTCTTCTCCTGGGTTTTTGTTTCCCAGGTGCATTACTTTGCACTTCTTTGCATTGAATCTAAGTTGCCATATGTCTGACCATTCCTCCAACCTTGCCAAGTCCCTTCTCATCTTTTCTACCCCCTTGTGTATCAACTCTGTTACAGATCTTTGTGTCATCTGCAAAGAGGCATACCTTTCCCTCCAGACCCTCTGCAATGTTGCCTATAAAGATGTTAAAGAGGACTGGACCCAGTACTGAGCCCTGAGGTATTCCACTAGTAGCCCCTCTTTCTTCAGAATGTGTTCCATTCACTATTACCTTCTGTGTCCTGTTGTACAGCCAGTTTGCTACCCAGGCTACCACCCTGGGACCCACTCCCAGGCTGGCTAACTTGATTATTAATCTTTTTTTCGGGACTGTGTCAAATGCCTTGCTAAAGTCTAGGTAGGCCATATCCACAGCCCCTCCCTGGTCTATTACTTTGGTCACCCAGTCAAAGAAATCAATTAAATTCATCTGACATGACTTTCCTGCTGTAAATCCATGCTGCTTTGGGTCCTGAGACTTCACCATGTACCCGGTGGGAACCCCGGGTTCATTTGAATGTGTGGCCATTCGTGGAGGACTTGGCGTGGGTTGCAGGATCCTCCTCATCTATCGCCCTCCTGGTCCGATGGGGGGGTTCCTGCAAGAATTCGCCGAGTTTGTTGCCGTCGAAACATTGGATTCCCCAAGATGTATTTTTCTTGGGAACTTCAATGTTTGGGCTGAGGATAGGAGTCAAAGGTGCGCCGATGAGTTATTGCAGAGTATGTCCCTATTGGGCCTGGTGCAGTCTGTCAGCGCGCCTACTCACCAGGATGGCCACACATTGGACCTGGTGTTCTCACTGGGACTTGAGATCGCTGATCTTGAAATTGAGCAGGTAGCTTGGTCTGACCATTGCACGGTGAAGTTCACGTTCAGTGTTCCCGTTACAAATCCTTCCCCCTCTGAGATGTTTCGCTGCCGCCCTTTAAAAGATCTTACCCCTGATGGTTTTATGGCGGCAGTTGACTTATCAAGTGTGGGTGATGCATGCGTCGGAGCTGTTGACACCGGGGTAGACACCTATAATAAGGTGCTATCGACTCCTTCGCACCTATCCACGTATGACCCAGAACCTCATACCTGAGGTCGCCTTGGTATGACGGTGATCTCTGGGAAATGAAGAAGCTGGGTCGGAGATTAGAGCGTCACTGGAGGAAATCCCGTCTGGGGGCTGACAAACTGGTCCTGTGTACGCATTATTGCACATATTAGGAGGCAATCAACCAAAAGAAGGCAGTATTTCTGTCTCGGGAGATTGCTGCCAGGAGAAGTCGACCAGCCTCACTCTTCCGGACTGTTGATAGACTTCTTCATCCATCCTGTCTTCAGCCCGGAAGAGTTTCCTCGAATGAGGATTGTGAGGAATTTGCTCTTTTTTTCTCAGACAGGGTGTCGGTGATCCGGTATCAGTCGGTCATAACTCTCACCCCATTCGCCAGTAATATCATTGCTGTCAGTAGTCGTCAGTTGTGTTCTAAGAGCACTCTTTCTGGTTGGGGAGAGTTTAGGCCAGTGGAGGTTCGTGAGGTTATTGAGATAGCGACCAACTTGAAGTATACCTTCTGTGAACTGGATCCCATGCCAACACGCTTCTTAATGAGGTGTGTTGACACTGTTGGCCCAGTGTTTGCCCTGATTGTCCGGTGCTCCTTGAGTCAGGGTGTTTTTCCAGATGCCTTGAAGGAGGCTCTGGTGAGACCCCTTTTAAAGAAAGCTTCTCTGGACCCGGAGATTAGGGCAAATTACCATCCTATCTCCAACCTTCCATTTTTGGGAAAGGTTGTTGAGAAGGTGGTATCACTTCAGTTGGGGGAACATCTCAAGACCCACGAGTTGTACGATCCCTTCCAGTCAGCTTTTCGGGCCAGACATAGCACTGAAACTGCGTTAGTTCAGGTACAAAATGACCTCCTCAGGGCTTGAGATCGGGGGGACAAGACAATTCTTGTTCTCCTTGATCTCTCCTCAGCATTTGATACTGTGGACCATTGTGTGTTGCTTTTCCGCCTGAGGGAGTTATGCGGACTCACCGGTATTGTCATCAAATGGTTTGAGTCATTTCTTACTAACAGGAGGCAGCGGGTTGTGATGGGTAATTTCTCATCTGCACCCTGCCTCCTTTTGTGTGGAGTCCCTCAGGGTTTGGTATTGGCCCCAATGTTGTTCGCAGTATATATGCTGCCCTTGGGGGGGGATCATTAGGAGGTATGGTTTGAGTTTTCATTGTTATGCTGATGATACTCAACTATACCGATCCTTTGCCCCAGGAACACCAAATGTAGTGGATGTGCTGAATATCTGTCTGGCTGAGATAAATGACTGGATGTCCTCCAGCTGGCTGCGACTGAACCCTAACAAGACTGGGGTACTGGTAGTGGAGTCGAACAGAGCTCGTGATGGGATGGCCTCTGATTCTGTGACTGGCCTTGTGCTAGGAGCTGTGTCATTGACGGCCTCCCCATGGATCTGAAATCTTGGTGTGATCTTTGACAGGAACCTGTCCATGGAGGCTCAAATATCCTCTGTGGTTCGTTCCTGTTTTTTCCATCTTAGAAATATCACCAGGATTAAGCCCCTTGTTCCGGCTCTGGACCTCCCTACTCTGATACATGCCTTAGTCACTTCTAGGCTTGACTACTGTAATGCCCTCTATCTCGGGGTCTCTGGAAGTTCTTTTCGCAGACTGCAGCTAGTGCAAAACGCTGCTGCCCGGCTTTTATACGGACAAAGTAAATTCTGTCACATCACTCCAGTATTGCGTGAATTGCACTGGCTGCCTGTCAGGTGGAGAGTACTGTTCAAGGTGGGTTTTCACCTATAAGACCCTACACGGACAGAGCCCTGGTTACCTATCTGATCTTCTGGTACCGTCCACCTCTGTCCGGAATCTCCGCTCCTCCAGTGGTGGCCTCCTTAAGGTTCCGAGAGTAAGATTAAAATCAGCAGGGGATCGAGCATTTGGAGTTGCTGCTCCCGCTTTCTGGAACTCATTGCCATTTGAAGTGAGAGAGGCCACCACTGTAGAGGCCTTTAAGAGTCGTCTAAAGACCTTCCTATTTATGCAAGCTTTTGGGGATTAAGTTTTTATGTGTATTATATTTTATGTAATGTATATGGTATGACATACTGTATAGTTTCTGTGCGGCGCCCAGAGCCTTTGGGATTGGGCATCTTTTTAAATAAAATTGACTTTGACTTTGACTTTAACTGTGCCCTGCTGGCCTCTAGGTACTCAACAGTTCTTTCTTTCAGAAGTGATTCCATAATTTTCCCTACCACTGAGGTCAAACTTACAGGTCTGTAGTTTCCTGCTTCTGCCTTGCTCCCACTTTTGTGAAGGGGAATCACATCTGCCCTCCTCCAGTCCTCAGGTATCGCCCCATCCTGCCATGATTTGTTAAAAAGCGTGGTCAGTGGTGTCACTAGGTCCTCCATTAGTTCTTTTAGATTCTGGGTGAATCCGTCAGTCTCATTGCTTTGTCCATCTTGAGTTTTAGGAGTTCTTTCAGGACTCTTTCTTCTGTGAATGGACTGGTGTCAACCCCCTGCCCAGAGTGCTTCTGTTGTCTGGTTTAGGTAACTCCTTCTCATCTTCTTTTGTGAATACTGAGCAAAAGTATTCATTCAGTATCTCTTTTTCACTGTCTCCCTCTGCCCACTTCCCCTCTTCTTTATTAATCTTCACTATCCCTCCCTTAACCTTTCTATGCTCCCTAATGTACCTATAATATGTTTTATCCCCCTTCTTAACTGAGTTGGCTATTTTTTCCTCAGTTTGGGCCTTTGCTAGTCTGACTGCCTTCCCCACTTCTTTCTGCTTTAATTGATACAGTTCCCTGTTGTGCTCCTTCTGTGATTCTTTATACTTTTTGAATGCAGCCTTTTTCTCCTTAATCTTCCCTGCCATCTCTTTTGAGAAGCATAGTGGTTTTTTACTCTGCTTTGTTTTCTTTATTTGTTTCACACAAAGGCTTGTTGCCTTTATGATGGCAGTTTTGATTTTTCTCCATTGCTCTTCCACCCCTCCTATTTGGCCATTTGCTAGTGCATTCTTCAGGTATTCACCCATTTTGCCAAAGTCAGCCCTTCTAAAGTCCAGTATCCTTGTTTTTCTATGGCTTATCTCCATGGTTGTGCTCATTGTGAAGCACACTGTGTAGTGGTTGCTTGTTCCCAGATGTCTACTGACTTCTAAATTTGTGATCCTCTCTCCATTTGAGAGTACCAGGTCTAGTATTGCTCCCTCCCGAGTGGGTTCCAACACTAGCTGTCTAAGGCCTGCTCCCTGCAGGGCATTGAGAATGACCCTGCTCTTGGATGCGGCTGCAGTACATGCTATCCAGTTAATATCTGGCATGTTCAGGTCCCCCATCAACAGTATCTCTCCTTTTTCAGCCATTTTGAGAATGTCCTCTATCGTTTTCTTGTCCATGTCCTCCCCTTGAGACGGGGGTCTGTATACAACCTCTGTGCGGATTGTGATGCCATTCTCTGTCTCCAGGGTGACCCAGGGTGCCTCTTGTCCTCCCCCTTTACTTTTTAGTTCTGTAGCTTTGATCCCTTCCCTTATGTATAGAGCTACTCCACCTCCTGTTTTACTTTCCCTGTCCCTTCTGTAGATTGTGTACCCTGGTATGTTGACATCCCAGTCATGGTTCTCTGTGTACCATGTTTCTGTGCCTGCCACAATATCCAATTGTTCATCTTCTATCAGGGCTACTAGTTCAGGAAGCTTGTTTCCCAGACTACGGGCATTGGTACTCATTGCCCTCCTTTTAATGTTGGCTTTATCCTTTTTTCCCCCATCCCTGCTATTATTGCCCTTGTCTATTTTTCCATTTACCCCTGTCCTGCCCTGTGTTGAGCTCTGTACCTCAGTGTTTACCTTACTACCTGTCATGTTTTGTGGGGGAAGGCTTGAAATGTCCTGCCTTTTATCAGTGCCTCCCCCCTTGGCTAGTTTAAAAGCTTGCCAAGGAAGCATTTAAACCTGTCACCTAGGAGCTTGGTTCCCTTTGTGGACAGATGCAGACCATCGTGTCAGTATAGTCCTTTATCTCTCCAGGTGGACCCCCAGTCCCCAAAGAAGCCAAATCCCTGTGCTCTGCACCAGTTTTGCAACCATTCATTAAACTGCATTGTGTGCAGTACCCTAGCCTCACTCCTTCCATGGACTGGTAGCACCTCTGAGAAGGTTACTGTGCTTGCTACCTATCTGAGGCCCCTCCCCAACTCCACAGATTCATTCTGCACTGCACTGATCCCATTCCTAGCTAGGTCATTTGTCCCAAGGTGGACTATGATATCTAGTTCCCTCTCCTATGATGCTGCTTCTGCAATCCTGAGGATTTGCTTCCTGTCCCTCCAAGTCATGGCACCAGGCAGGCACCTTATTTCCTTCTCCTCTCCCTTCCCCAGTTTTACCCCCTAACAATTGAGTCCCCTATCAGAAGTTGTTTCCTTCCCCTGTGGTGTCCCTTGCCACCCTTTTGTGGGTCTCCCTTGTGGATGTCCTCAGCATTCTTCTGGGTCTCCACTGAGGGTGCCATCATAGAGGAACCTTGCTCTGCCAGAATGGCATATGATTTGTGTAGAGGTACAACTAGGGGCTTAGCCTCTGGTCCACCACCCGCACCTCCCAGAACCCACTGTGGTCCAACTGCTCTTCATACTTAGCAACCTCTGGAGGCAGTTGTTGTGGCAGTGGTGCTCTTTGGAAGGGTGGCCTCCTTAGTCCTTGCTAGTTCAGCCTGGAGGTGGGCAACCTCCTCTCTCAGAGCTGACAGTTGCCTGCAAATAGGACAGCAATGCAGTTTCCAGAATGTCTCCCAGAAAACTGCTGCCCCACAGCCAGTGCATTGCACCACTCCCCACATGTCCCTCTCCCTTATAATATACAATATGTAATATATATATTATGGTAGCACGGTAGTGCTACCATAATTAGGGTTGAGGAGCCATTTCCATGTTAAACCCCAAAACTTTGCACCTTAATAACTTTGCAACCGTTAGACAGATTTGGCTGAATTTTGGAATACATGATCAAGAAACATAGGTCTTGGGATCCGCCAAGTTTCGTAGTGGTCAGATATACGGCTGTGGAGTTATTAAGCATGATCTGTGCATGCGTTTATGCTTTTTCTGGAATTCTATGGTCACGCCTACAGGTCGATATGCGGTTTTGTGACCGGTCCAAAATCTTCAGGAAGGCGATGCGCAGGGTCCCCAATGTGCCTTTCAAGATTTCATGAAAATATTAAACGGTTCAAAAGTTATTCAAAAACAGTTTCCACTATAAGTCAATGGGAAAAGTTAACAAAAGTTCAACACTTTCTTAAATGCATTTTACTTTCACAAATGGGCCTGTTACTTTGCGAATCGGCCATTTTGTTTTCAGTTGGTGATCAGAAAATGGTTGGCATTTAAATTTGGGACCCTCTAGCAACCTAATTCTTTTTGTATTTACCTAAGTCGGACCCTGAGGATGTTGCCATGTCTTTATTTTGTGGTAAAACACCCCAGAAATATGTTTTCAAATTTCTGGAAAAGTACTTCAAAATTACTTTCATGCTCACTAAGTATTGAACTTTTTGTAAAGCTTCTTAAATTATGCAGTAGTTTTCCATCTGTGGGAAAGTGACAGCGATTCTTTGGCACTGCGCTGCAAAAGAACCGTTGGGAGTTTTAGGCTCAAATTTGGAGAAGGCAGACCGACATCTCACAGATGTGCCTTTCAGTGTTGTATTGAAAAAATATTACATGGCGGCAAAGTTGCAGCACTCCAAAGTTGATGGTTTTTCCCATAGGATAACATTACGGTGCCCAGCGCATTACAGAAATCCTTTGGATTCCTGCTGCAAAATAATGGTTTGGCCTTTTTTCCTGAAATTTGGAGGGAGGACATCCAACAGCCCACAGATGTGCCTTTCAGTGGTTTGGTGAAAAAATATTACAGGGAGGGAAAGTTATGGCACTCCGAATTTCTCCTTTTTTCCCATAGGCTAACATTATGGCGTTAGCCGCGCCTTTCAGGGCCTGTATCTCAGAAACGGTGCGAGATACAGACTTTTCATCAGAAAATGCTTAGCCCCCTAGGTACAAAAAACTAGCGAGGACAGTTGTAAATAATATGACTTTTAAATTTTTTTTCTACGTCGTACGGTTCCTGAGATATAACCTATTTAGTATTCCAAGTTCTCATTTTCTGCTCCGATACTCATTATTATGCATACATTATTTGTACTCACTGTCTTTCTCTATGCAGGTTTTGGGGAAAACCAGCCTGTGCGCTTATATTACTGTTACTGTTGCCCTTTCTGCTTGTGGTTCCGTACCCGTTTCACTTACTGTTGACGTTTGCGCCACCGTGTGCGTTATCCTTGGCGTTTTCATTTTCAGTTGTATTTCTGTTATTTTTTGCCATTTGTGTCTACAGTACTGTTTCTCTTTCTGTTTTACTTTGCGTCACCATGCCCATTGAAATTTCCGTTTGCAGGCACCATGTTACTATGTGACAACACATCACGTGGCAGACCGTTCCCGTCTACGCCACCATGTGCGTTACCCTTTCTGTTCTCATTCACGCTTGCATTACCATGTGTGCCACTGTTAGCACTTCTGTTTGTGTTGCTGTTCCTGTTTCTATAGGCCCCGCACTCCCGCCGCTGCATTACATTCGCTATTTCTCATTATCATTCTCAAAAAGAAGGGAAATTAGAGGCAAAAAACTCTGTTTAATGCATTAGTTAGGGTTGTTCCACAGTGACAAAAGTGAGGAAATTCACTATTAGGGTTGAAAACCCCCTTGGACCCCTGCCCACCCCCAACCAGCATTGGGGTGTTCATTGGAGTCGCCGGTCCATAACTCTCACCCCATTCTCCTATACTTCTGCTGCTTTACACATGTGATGGGGTGAGAGTTAGGCTGATGACTCCAATGCACACCCCAATGCCAGTTGGGGTGGGCAGGGGGTCCAAGGGGGGTTTTCAACCCTAACAGCGAATTTCCTCACTTTTGTCAGTGTGGAACAACCCTAACTAATGCATTAAATGGAGTTTTTTGCCTCTAATACATATATGTATGTTATTATTTGTAGTCTGTACCTACCCTTTTTGCACTGTGCTGGGTTATTAAGAATATGACAGTTCTGCCCCAAGACCTGTTGAGGAAGTGGTGTCAGAACTGTGGCTATAAAGGAAATGCCACGCCTGGGGGTGTGTGGGGAAGGTTGGGTGGGTAGTCCACAGCCACTGGTGACTGTTAGAAACAATCAAATACACAACTGCTCCACCACCCTGGTGAGAACTTCCCTTTATAGTAATTCAACTAACACTACAATTTACTAGACCATGGCTCCTACACAAACTACTCTACTGAGTTCAGGGATAAAAATGAACTCACTCCTCAGCCAGCAGGACACTTTTAAAATGTTGCAAAAATATCCTTCGAAATTCTAGGTCTCAACCCCAGCAAACAAGCAAATTCAGTTGTATCTCACTCCCTTTGGTTATAAAATTACTACACTTTTAATGGAATCCTGTAATTCTCTGCTTAATGCCAATAAGGAAAAAAAATGAAACTTTTTGTAGAAAGCATAGCTCCCCTTCTTAAAAGTCCCCACCAGTATTATGCCTTACCAGGTTTCCAGGTCCTAATTGGAGTTATAGTTTGTTCTTTGCAGTGTAGCAAGGTTCTCAGCTTCCAACAGACAAATTAAAGTCAGTCTGACTGGCTTATAACTGTGAAGGATGCCTAAGACAGCACAGTGATGAAACCCCACCCAGAGCCAATTGATTGACTAGTGACACCTGTGATGTAAGCAGGCCTTTCAATGTAGGCACTCTGCTATGTCTGATTCCAATACACAAAACCTTTCAGTGAAACCAGGGATAAAAACTTAACTTCTCAGCCAGCAGGACACTTTTAAAATGTTGCAAAAATATCCTTCCAAATCCTAGGTCTCAACCCGAACAATGAAGCAAATTCAGTTGTAGCTCACTCCCTCTGGTTATAAAATTACTACACTTTTAATGGAATGCTGCAATTCTCTGCTTAATGCCAATAAGGAAAAAAATGAAACTTTTTGTAGAAAGTGTAGCTCCCCTTCTCAACAAGTCCCCACCAGTATTATGTCTTTCCAGGTTTCCAGGTCCTAAATGGAGTTATAGTTTGTTCTTTGCAGTGTAGCAAGGTTCTCAGCTTCCAACAGACAAATCGCAGTCAGTCTGACTTTTTACGAGTTTTTTTGCCTTCTTCAGTGAGATGATGGAAGAAAATAGCTAGTGTAGTTTAGGGGTATATCAAATTCATGTAACAGACTACACGGTAATCTTGGCTGGTGTACGCAGAGGGGGAGTATGTGATCTTGGTATTGTTCTACCAAATCACCCAGAGGCTAACCAGAGTGTTGTCTTGCACAGACAGGTCACAACATTAACATGCTGGGTGGCAGCCATTGTGGGCACCTCTCTGGTTGTGAGTGACAAGTAACAAAGCTGGACACCATGGCATCTGTTCCATTTAGCAGTCCTCCTGACCCAGAGGCCAGGTGGCTTGCTTGTGTATGTAGTGCTGAGCAACTTCTCAGTGGTGAAGGAATGCCGGGTGAGTTGCACATAGTTGTAGTTGCAAAAGTAAATGGCAACCAGTACTACCTTGCAATGTATGCCTACTCGACCTGGAGTGATGCTCAGTAAGTTAATAAATAAATAGCTGTTGCAGTTTTCTCTACAGTCGCTGGTGTTTGTGTCTGTTTATTCAGATGGAGGTGGTGGATGTGTTTCCACAAGACCAAACATATTCCAGAATGTTCTGTTAGAGACCTGCTTTAATGTGTAAAAAAGTGATGTACATTAGCTATACATAAATGTGCATTCGTTATCATATAAACATTTGCCATTTCCTATTCTTCTTTGGTTATTATTTTAACTGTGCTCTATCTATTTGTCATGGCAGGCTAACAGAGTGTCAGACATGCACCCATTAGCAGTAGAAATTAGAATCTATCCAAATACACCCTCATGTGCTGGTATTGACGTAGGCATAAGCTTGACACGTCCAATAATAACTGTTTTTTTTTTCCCTCCTCCTGCCGGCCGCCCAGGGTATCTCGCCCGGGTCACGGGCCGACAGCTTCACCCCCAGAATGGCCTCGAGCCCTCAAAGCCCCATGGTTTACCCCCACGGCGGTGGAAGCTCACAGGGATGCGAGGTGCCAACACCCCGCCAGAACCGTATTAGGTCGGAGGGCGGCCCGAGGCACCAGCCGAGCGGCTTCATAGAGGATGACCGGCAGCCATTTTCCATTTTTTTCCGGGAGGCGGGATGTGCAATGACGCCTGATGTCCTGTCCCACCTCCAAAGTGTCTTTCGTGTGCCGGTAGCTGTGCGACTCCCAGCCTCTGCCGGGGATCACTCGTGCTCCGAGCATCAGGCCCCCCCTCCCCCCTGGAGAAGGAGAGCAGCCCATAGGACACTCAATCCTTCTCCCCCCAGCCGACCCTTCCAGCGACCCGAGTCCGTTCCCGAACCCGGGTCGCCGGCGTCAGAAGCGGAAATCCCACCGCTGCGCCAACGGGCCGGCTCAATAATAACTGTTTTTATTAGTCCATCTTGCCCTAATAAAATAATAACAGTTAAAATGGTATTCCATTGGCATCAACATCCAGAAAACCAACATATTGTCCAGACTCTTCCAGTTATTGGTGACATATCGCCCACATGACACATGATGGAATCACACATCACACTCATTTTCACAGCTTCTGGTGAAACCAGTAAGTACATTGTGTTTATGCCATCCATCCATAGTATCTGAAAGTAAAAGTGACTCGCAAAACTCAATGCAGTGCATGAGAAAAAAAATCCTGGTTGATACGGTGGAGATGGTAAGGGAAGTCAACATCGAGTTGCGCCCCATAAACAGTCTGGACCAAGTGGTGTTGAAATGCACCCTGCTGGTGATGCTACATGGGTAACTACACCTTGCTGTGCCACTGCATGGAAGTGCCTTGGGTTCTTATCGAGGTTGTAGGTAGCACAGAGGGACCACTGTTGAGGATGTCAGATCACTGTTGATGGATGCACATGCATGAGGGAGTCTGGTGGACTGTCATTTGCTCAATGCAGCACATCCCACCCATCCTGGAAAGATTCTACATATAACTATTAAATGCAATAAATAACAAGTCAACAGACATGCACATCCATATGTTGCATGCATGGCTGTGTAAACCCACAACAGCTTCTTGCAGCTTCATGCCAATTTGTGTTTATGACAAATTAGATTTACTGGCATTTGACTTCTGCAGGGTTGATGCTGAAGAGCCTACACCACCTCATCCAAACCACTCTGAGTCACTAGTCTCTGGGTCACATCCCTCCAACCACCACAGATGACATCAGAAAGAAGGGAAGATGCCATCTGATTGTCCATTGAACTTCGGTGGTCAAAGAAGGGGTGGGAGTCTTGATCATATTGGCACACATGATATCGAATGGCGGTATACAACCAGCCATGCACAGCAGGGTCAAAAAATTTATAGATACATGCGAGTCAAGAAACTAATAAACAAGCTGAGACATGGACACAAAGTGGTTGCTTGGGTTGGGGAGGGGACTTGGCAATGGTTCATGTGCATGTGAACATTGCCATTTTAGTATGGAGCAGATTAATTATACTGATGACTGGGTGATTGATAGTGTACATGCATGTTGGGTATGTAATAACACTCACAGGGATAAGAGGAACTGAACACAAGACACACATATTTATTGGATGGAGCCTGCATCCCTCAATGCTGGCATTTTGAACAATATGGCACAGATGTCTGAGCAGCACCAAGCAAGGGGACATTGCTCTGCCATGCTGGTGAACTGGGATCATGTCCCAAGCCCAGCTGTACAAAGCAAAGCTTGACAGAGAGGGAGTAATGTGTATCCATAGGATGTTTTGCTCCTCCTGTGATTAGGTTGCTGTAGTCCAGAGCTTGAGCTGTTCCTAGCAGTGGCTCACTTTGGTGATCTAGGCTGCGTGTGTGAACACACACAGCTGTGTACTGCCATACACAGGACATCTATGCACCCACAGAAGTGGGAGGTTTGTGGGAGCACCTAAGAAGCAGGCCACGATGGGCCAACCTAGGATAGCACATTCAATTCAGAAGACCTATGACCTTAGTATGTAGACAGACCCTAAGTGAGTGCTTGTGTACACAGTGGGGGGGGGGGATCATCTTAACATGGTGGCAGTAAGGGATTCAGAATCAGTCAGATGAATGCATAATCTAACAAGGAAACATGATTAACAATTTAACTGTGGAAATGCCGATATTAAACTGCTATACAGTATGGTGTGGCCATATTTTACATGGAAGTTTGTCCTGCCCACGTTCAGTTTGTCACAGCAAATACAAATGAGTATGTCACTAACCTGTTGGCTACTGGATCTTCAAAAATATCATGGCAGAAATCATGTAGATTCAGTAGAGTCACACACAGAGTGTCTTGGAGAAGGCAAATATTTTTAAAACAGTCTGTCTCCATCACACAATGGAAATCTGTGGAAGAAATAAGTAAAATATTATGTTTACATTTCATGATAGCAACATATAGACAGTAATATAGTAGTTCTTTGCAGAAAAGAGCCCTTTGGCCCATACACTGTGCAGTATTTATTTTTTTACATGTAACGTATCACCGCAGATCCACTGTGATCTGTGGCATGCCCCCAGCGACTAATTCTAATATCCCCATGTGCCCATCTAATTCGTGATGAAACCTGATAGCCTGTTGGGACCTACCACCTCTACCATCACTCTGTTCCAAGTGTCCATCACCCTTTCTCTGCGGTAGTCTTTCCTAAGAGTATCTCTGATTGTTCCATCCTCATAAATTTAGATTATGACACCTTGCCCTTGCGCTTCCCTATGTTCAAGGCCCCTAGAATTCTGCAGCCACAGAATTTTGTGCGGAACTTGCAATCTACCGCAGAATTTCTGCAGTGCCGCAGAATTCACTCTTCTTGGTGATTTTTTATTAATATTTCTGTTTATCCATAGAATCTGGTTCCCTTCCCCTCTTTTTATATCCAAAACCCCCCTATATGCTCAGAATGTGATGTTATCATTGCTATAACATCATACATTAGCTAATGAAATGGCTGTCACTTATCTACCACATCTTCCACTGCCAGAGACTGTGGCACAGCACATCAGGCATGGTGATATTTGCTCAACCTGCACTACAGCCTAATACAATTTAAGTTATTGCACTAGGGCCAACTTAAACAAAACCTTGTCAATAGCACAGACCTGTTAAGTCCACAACTCACTTTGTACAAACTTATTTGTGCCTTTAAGGTATAAAGATGCCATCTGATATGAATAACTGGTAAAATTAATTTAACTGTCATTTTTAAGAAAAATAAAATAATTATGCCCAGAAAAGTGGAATATGAACAATAATACTACCACAGTATTATTAGAAATATCAGATCACCTAGGGCATAATTAGGCCCGACGTCAGAAGGCGAGGGCCTTATAGCCCCTGGAAGGTCCAGTATTTCCTAGTAATGCCCACCCTGGAGGGTATTATTACGCTTAGAAAATGGCATTGTTAGTAAATTTTAATCAAGTGGTAAAGAAGAGAAGAAATGATTATAAAAATGAACAGAATTAGCAGAAACAAAAGTATGGAAAAAGTAGTCCATGTTTCTTTAAGGCTGTTCCAGCTACTGTTGCTCTCCAGCCTACTAGACAGCAGACACAGATGCACTGGAACAACAAAATTTTTTGTGTCTTAAAATCTGCCTAGCAGTCTCTGGGCATTGTTTTTAAAATATCTGCCCTGTCTGCAAGAGTTTTTTGTTTTGTTTGCGGCTTGAAAGTGCATCTGGTAAGCGCGCGATCCCGGAAGAAGGTGGCTAGAAGTGTGTCTGGCACGAGTGACATCCCCGAGGTAAAGTATTTTTAATCCAGAGTTAACTGTGCGGGCATTGTGCTAAACTGTACAGGCATTGTGGTGTGAGGGAGTTTCTATGTCTGTGAAGGCACACTACAAGTGTAAGAATTCTGCTTCTCACTGAGAAGCTGCTCGGAGTAACGGCTTTCTGTTTTGTACTGAGCGAGGCATTATGAGAATGCAGTCAGGGGAGTGCGGCTGTAAGAGAAAAAGTATTTTAACCCTCTTCCTTATGTACAACAACTGCAGTGTGTGCTTTTTTATTTTTTTAAAGGTTTTTAGTTAACGGAAGCGAATGCTGAAGTGTGGGGAGACAAGTAGCTCTCGCTAAGCAAGAGAAAAACATGGCAGGGATTTCAAACTGAATCAAGTGATTTCAGCCAATGATAAACCAGGTTGGGCACCCCTGTACAAGGTTATGTGGTGATGTGGCATATGGGCTGGTACTTATTTTTAGCTGGGCATCTATTAAGAAATAAATGCCCAGCTTGGAGGCAGTGTCAGCCAATCAGGACTGAGAATTCTTTCTTGCCATTTTCTAAAATAACGTGTAGACCTGTTGAAAGAGTAGACCTGTTAAACAATTGCACTGTACACTTTTTTACCAGGGTTATTGATTACATATTGTCATTGGTTGATAGAATCACCTGAAGGTTATGGAGAAATGTTGTGTGCAGGGACAGCTGTTGGGCCAGAGGGTAGCATGCTGTGTTTCTGTGCTGGCAACTCAGGTTCAGAGATTAGCTCTGGGAGCTGGCTGGGCAGCACAAGGATTGGCGGAACTCATCACTGCTCAGAGTCTGGGAAGGTATGGTGCAGTGTTCTGTTACACGGTGGACACATTGCAATGGGCTGGAGAGCTCTATCTCACAATTGGTTCACATGCATGTCACGGCCTGATGGTGTTACATAGTGTGTCAGGGGAAGCAGGTTGACATGAAAAATGAATTTTGCAATAACTACTCTATTCTTTATTCCATTTCCAAAGGACCTGCATGAATGAGGATGCAATTTCATGGAAATTTAAAAAAAGATATATATATATATATATATATATATATATATATATATATATATACATATGTATATACACACATACAGTATCTCTCACTACACACACACACACACACATTTGTATGTATGTTACAGATTGCATATAAATATATAAGTGATATACAGTGGGAACCTCATTAATGGTGTAGAAAGCACATACAAATATATAAGTGATAGACAGTAGAGACCTCATTAGTGGGATAGATAGCATGCTTATAGAAATACCTTATTTATCACATAAGATCCCCTCTGCATGTCATTTATGCAATAGGCTAGGACATTAAGGGAGAGGTATTTGTTTTGCTTTTTTAAGCATAAAATTATTTCTATAAGTCTGTTAATTTTTGAACTAGTATTACTGTGTTTTCCACGATCCTGATTGCTATAACCACTGCCATGAAAGTGAAGTCAGGATGACAAGCTGATGCTCTGATGTGGTAGTTTGTTAGTGCTGCAGAACTTCTGCAGAAATTACAGACTACCGCCACAGAAGTTCTGTGTCAAATGGTAGTCTTGCCACAGAACTTGGACCCACTGTGCCACAGAAAAGTAGGGGCCTTGTCTGTGTTATATGCTCCTCCCCTGTATTGATGACATTGAGGTATTTGAATGTCTCCCCTCACCCTCCAAAGAGTACATGTTTAATTCCATGAGTCTTTCCTCATGACCGCTCTGATGCAGCCCATGTATCATTTTGGTTGTCCTATTCTGTACTACCCCTAGTAGGCCAATGCCCACCAGAACTGTACACTGGACTCCAGGTGCAGCCTCACCTATACAGCGTCAATGCTACCACCATTCTTATGCTTGTTATACTTCTCACTATGCCTCCAAGCATTCTGCTAGCTCTCTCTACGGACTTCTCACTCTTTCTTGCCACCCTCAGGTCATCAGATATGATGACCACCATGTCTATTACCTGTTTTGACATTATCACATTCTCTCTCCCCCAGATGATACATTGGTCTAGGATTCTCATGTACTGCGTACCTAATATTGCACTTTTATCACTGAATCCTAGCTGCCATAACCTTTACTCTAGTTTCTCTTGTCATTCCTCATTTTGTCTTAGCACAATTTTGATCACAGTGTACCTTTGCAGTACCTTTCCATTCGACCTACTATCTTTGACTGCAATCAGGGCCTGCCCAGCTTGTTTTCTGCCCTTCTGTGTGGGATGGTGTCAAAGGCCTTTATGAAATCTAGGTAAGCTATATACACCACCCCTCCTTAATACACTTCCTTTGCCACTGAGTCGAAGCAATTGTCAAGGTTAGTCTAGCAGCTACAATGTTCTCCGCAATCCATTCCATTGTTTTTTCCCCACTATTGATGTCAGTCTTACTGCTCTGTAGTTCTTTCTTATTCCTCTTTTTGTGTGTTGCAACTACATCTGCCCTACTCCAGTCACCACACTGCAATCATACCTCCCCATAGTGGTACGCTAATGCAGGCTCATGTCTGAAAATAACCTCACATCAGCATATGCCTTGCCATCTTCTTCTCATGGTAGAATGCCGAATTCACCTCCTAGCTTGGTGATGCAGGGTGTCACAGACAGAGGTGGATAACATATGGCTTACTGGTTGGGTAGAGTTGTAGAGTCAAGCCATACAAAAGTGAAGGTACTGGACTTCAGGAGGGCTGATTTTGACAAAATAGGAGAGTGCTTCCAAAAAGCACTAGCAAACAGACAAGAAGGTGGGGTGGAGCAACAATGGAGAAACATCAAAACTAGCATCACAGAGGCAAAAAGCCTTTGTGTGAAGCAAATAAACAAATCAAAACAAAAGAAAAAAACACTATGCTTCTCAAAGGAAGTGTCGGGGAAGGTTAGGGAGAAAATATAGCATTCAGGAAGTATCAGGAAACACAGAGGGAGCAGGAAAGAGAACTGTACCACTTAAAGCAGAAGGAAGCAGGGAAGGCAGACAGAACAGCAAAGGCCCAAACCAAGGAAAAGATAGCCAACTCGGTTAAGAAGGGGGATAAAACCTTTTATAGGTACATTAGGAAGCAAAGAAAGACTAAGGCAGGGATACTGAGGCTGAATAAAGAGGAAGGTGGTTGAGTACAGAGTGACAGTGAAAAAGCAGGGATACCGAACAAATACTTATGCTCAGTATTCACAAGGGAAGAGCAGGGGAGATACCTAATCCAGCCAATAGAAGCACTCTGGGTGGGGTGGTGATATTAGTCATTTCACAGAAGAAAGGGTTCTGAAAGAACCCTTAAAATTGAAGGTGGATAAAGCAATGGGGTCTGATGGGAGTCACCCCAGAATTCTAAAAGAACTAAGGAGTAACACCACTGACTACCCTTTTTAATACATCATGGGAGGATGGTATAGTACCTGAGGACTGGAGGAGGGCAGATATGATTCCTCTTCACAAAAGTGGGACCAAGACAGAGGCAGGAAACTACAGACCTGTCAGTTTGACCTCAGTTGTAGGGAAAATGATGGAATCACTTCTGAAGGAAAGAATTTTTGAGTACCTAGAGGCCAGTGGGGCACAGGACCCAAGGCAGCATGGATTCACAGCAGATAGGTCATGTCAGATGAATCTAATCGATTTCTTTGACTGGGTGACCACACAGTAGTAGACCAGGGAGGGGCTGGGACATGGCCTACCTATACTTTAGCAAGGCATTTGACACAGTCCCACACAAAAGATTAATAAACAAATTAGCCAGCCTGAGAGTGGGCCCCAGGGTGGTAGCCTGAGTAAAAAATTGGCTGGAGAACAGGACACAGAGGGTAATAGTAAATGGAGTCCACAGTGAAGAAAGTGGGGTTACTAGTGGGGTATCACAGGGTTCAGTACTGGGGCTGGTCTTTTTTAATGTCTTTATAAGTGACATTGCAGAGGGACTATAAGGAAAATTATGTCTCTTTGCCGATGACACAAAGATCTGCAAATGGGTTGATACACAAGGTGGGGTGGAAAGGATGAGAAGGGACTTTGGCAAGGTCGGAGGAATGGTCAAATGTATGGCAGCTTAGATTCAATGCAAAGAAGTGCAATGTAATGCACCTGGGAAACAGAAAAACCCAGGGGAAGAGTACACAATGGGAGGTGAGATACTGATAACAACAAAAATGGAAAGGGACCTGGGGGGTAGTCATATCAGATGACCTAAAAGTGGGCAATCAATGTGAGAAGTCAGTAAGGAGGGCTTGGGGGATACTGGGATGCATAGGTAGAGGCATCACTAGTAGAAAAGAGGAAGTTGTCCTCTATACAGACAGTTGGTAAGACCACATCTGGAGTACTGCGTGCAGTTCTGGAGACCCCATCTCTGCAAAGACATAGACAGGGTGGAGGCTTTCCAGAGGAGGGTAACCAAAATAGTGCAGGGTCTGCACCAGAAGACATATGAAGAAAGACTAAAGGAGCTTAATATGTATAGCCTCAAGGAAAGGAGGGAGAGGGGGGACATGATAGGAACTTTCAAGTACCTCAAGGGAATCAACAAAGTCCAAGAGGGTAGCATCTTTCAGAAAAAGAAATGTGCAAGAAGAAGGAGGTACAATTTGAAGATAGAGGGGGACAGCTCAGAGGTAATATAAGAAAGTATTTCTTCACCGAGAGGATAGTAGATGCATGGAACAGCCTTCCTGAGGAGGTTGTGGAGTCAAAAACAGTAGGGGAATTCAAGAATGCATGGGACAGACATAAGGCAATTCTAGTGGGGGGGTAGGAGAAAGTAGGCTGTTGGTTAACTAGGATCTGCAGCTTACCCATTAGGTAGGGAAATGAGCAGACTAGGTGGGCCAAGTGGTCCTTATCTGCCATCAAATTCTATGTTTCTATGTTCTATGTATACATGTGTGCTTTTCAGCAGAGGCTGCTGTTGGGTGGTCATGAAAAAAACAAGGATTAACACCACAGCTCTAAGGCTTTGGTGTGTGTAAGGAGATCACTTTGGCAGGTGGAGAAAAGTGGACAGGAAAAATAGAAAGTGTAAAAGAATGGATGTAATATTACGATAATACTGTGCATTGTGTCATGAAGAAAGTATTGCATGTCCTACCTCCATGCTTGTCTGCTACTGGCTCCGTCTCATGACAACAAATCATTTGTCTCTGACAGCATTATTTCACACTTTCTGCAGCAGCAGCACCAGTCAATGTTTCCAGAACGAATACTCTGAGTCTAATTTTCTGTATTGGAGGAAGATGCACTGCCTGTCACAACCGCACTCAGCAGGTCAGGCCTTCTGCTCCCACAGTGCCAACCTCCGAGAGCAGGTAACCCTCCTGTCTGCTTATGGGTCCAAATCACCTTTAGTCTCAAGTTCTGGGGGGATTCAAACTGTGAACCTTTTGCTAGCGTACCCAAATGTACAGGATCAGATAATATTCTCTTCGAGGGATGCAATATATCTTTCTCCTAAGGGCACCTAACCAGGTATCCAAAATGAACTCTTAAAACTCTATAAAAGTCCTTAGGTATATTCTTACCTTTTCCCAGTTTAGTAACACCATCAAGCTTCTGAACAGTTTTTGTCAGTCTTAACCATCTATATGTCACATGCAAAAAGAACTGGCAGACCCAGGTAGTCTTTTCAAAATAAAGATTTTACTAAAGATGAAAAAAATATGAAAAATGTAAACACAGAACAATATATCAAAAAGTATACAATCACTTAAAAGAAATGCAAATAAAACTACAGACAAACTCCTACCAACATACAGTTAGACTTTTTCTAATGTATTACCTCTGTAGTGCTTATAGTTAGATCTTGTTTCTTAACAGCCCAAAAAGTTTGTCTCCAGGTTCAAACATAGTATACAGTTTAAAACTATGTGTTTCTGCACCCCTTCTATGATGTCATCTAGCTCCACCTTGTTGAATATAAAAAATAAACAAACAGGATGTCCTATTAGGAGATATGTTAAATAAGGTGACATCAGCAAAAACTCATTTCCCAACTATGACTCCTTAATTAACATTTTCTGTTAGCTCTTGTGTGGTTCCTTTATAGATTTACAACCCTGCAATCCCTCACATACATGCAATGCATCTTTGCAGGAATCAGTTTATCTGAAGTTATAAAATGTATATTTTAGTTTCCCAGCTTCAGAGGCAGGAGGTCATAAAAAGGCTATAAAATGCAGCTTCTCAAGGAAATTAATTACATTACAGAAATCTCCTGGACAGTTACATATATCCTGTTATTTTCACTAAAACCTGGTTTTAGGGGGAGGGGTTACCCAGGAACACAGGATGTCTCATGTGAGACAATCACATACCACATTCTATATTACAAATATCATAGAACAATCATTACCAGCTGGCCAAGTGTCACACTGCCAGTTTTATTTATTTATTTAAAAGTTAGTAACCAGAAAAGGAACAATGAGCAGAAGCTTGTTTCTGGGTGCGACCCGGGGAAGGGATACAAAAGCAAAAATACAGCATTGACAACAGAGGTGTACCAAAATACAGAAATTATACATAATAAAAAAAGAGAGAATGCTATTTACAGTTGAGAAATATCTAATAAAGACAATATATACATTGTTATATACAATGAGTTGCAAATACAACAATATATACAAAGTTACAAAAATTGAGTTGCAGGAGTAGCAGAGAAGAAAATGAAACTGAGGTAAGTGAATTCTAGGAGGGAGAACAGATACAAGAAGTAGTAGGGGTTGGCTTGAGTAAGTGCTTGAGGGCAGGGAAGGAAGGAGAGAGATGGATTTGGAGAGAAGTGCTATGCCAATGTAGCTGGTGCTGTCAGAATCCACCACGGATTGCTCTGGTTCTTACATATAGGGCTGTATTCCCCCAGCTGATGCAACATATGTAAAGTAATCCTCATAGTCATATTCGGATGATATCTGGATATTGAATAAAATGAAAGATAGATTTTAAGCAGAATGTTGGGAGTGGCATAACATGTTATGCACTGACTGGTGGAATATACAGACAAACAGATAAAAATAGGACATGTAAGAGTATTTATTTGTGCATTGGGGTGTGCTTCTAGATCTCAACACAAGATATGGCACTGCCATATGTTTATAAACAGTTTAATTGTTATTATTGATAACACAGAATTATGTTCCCTTTTGCCTCCTGTAGTGTGACCAAAAACACATATGATAACGGCAGGTTAGTACAATCAACATCATTGTTGCATAGCAACAATGATGTTGATAGCAACAATCAACATTATTGTTGCTATGCACAACACTCGGAACAACTGGTATTCCTGCTAGCTGTGCTAAGCACGCACTCATGTGCATACATGGGACCTCCATGCCACCAAGCTGGCCCAGGAGAAAGTTATGTTGTTTTTTATTACAAAACAGTGAATGTTAATGGTTCAGTGTTTTGATAAGGGCTTTGTAGTGCTTATGTAACTGTAGTTTACTTTTTGGCTTTTCTCTATTCCCAGCCTTGGTAGAGAAGCTGGGTAGTGAGTAGGGAGTACAAAGCCCAGCACCAAGGGTGAGTAGAGTGCAAGAGAAGGAGGAGGAGGAGGCAGGGGTGGATGGTGGGTGTTTTGTAACATGTTAGATGGTGAACTGTCATGGGAGGCTGGCCTTTATTGGGGATGTGAGAAGGCTATTCCCCCACACTGAACCTCATGCTTCAGCCCTCCCATTCAATGTTTTGGTGAATAGAGTAAAGGGTTAGTAGTGCTTATGTAACTGTAGTTAACTTTTTGGCTTTTCTCTATTCCCACCCTTGGTAGAGAAGTCAGGTAGTGAGTAGGGAATAGAAAGCCCAAAGGGATTACCTCCTCCAACTCACAGAGAGTATGACTAGTGCCATGCAGGAGAGGGAAAAAAACAGGTGGAGGAGACCTTTGAGGACACATGGCTACTGACTCACCCATCCTCATGGCAAACTAAGAGGGGATGATCCTAGTTTCTTACAACTATGTTGTAATTTCTCAGTGAGGAGAACTGTTGTAGAGATGATGTTCCATCTTCAGCATCTGTTAGATGATGCATTCTGGAAGGTCGATTACGAGGCTGAAGAGGCAGGTCCATTCTGAAGGAGTGTCCAGATCCTGATTATGGATTAAGTTCAGCTGAAAAGGGGTGAACCTGGTCCAGGATTCCAATGTGATATTAGTTGATATTTGATGGGGTTACAGAGGCAATGTGAGCATGAGAAGCATGAGTTGATTAATGAGCTGCCAGACTAGGAACTGTGGGAAGTATGCTGTGCCTCAGAAGGCAGAGTTAAGGAAGAGGCCATTGGACTGCTGGTATGGGCTTTTTTTGGTCATTCCTACAACTATCAATGTCCAGCATCCCTGCCTGATCAAGTACTCCTACCCGTTCATCCTTCTCATACTCCTACCTCAGCCATCATAACAGCTCCCTTCCAAACCTCTGCAGAATACCTGCTCATCTCAATTGAGAAAATCTTCTTCCAGCAACATCCCTTGGAACAACATGCCCTATAAACTCTTATGCCACCACAGAATCATCAATACTTCCCAATGACCTCCCCAGGACCCATTTCTGGAATCCCATTTGACTGGACTGTAGAAGATCTCATCTCTCAACCAACTCTGCAGGTTGCTTCCTTATATCTTCCATTAATTCAAGCAGTGTAGGCATCCCTACCTCCCGTGTATTAACAGGATTCAAGATTTAGTGGAGCCTTCTTCACTTCTATCTTCTTACCTGGAAGTGTGACCCTAATTCCTTCTGAGATATATCAACTCCATAATAACCATCACTATTAAGGATAACAGGAACCAAAGGTTGCATTATAGCAATACTGGCAACATCCATTAAACCTTCCCCTCATATACTTCTCCTAAAAGCGCTGACTCAGTTTGATCACGTTATTCAACTTGAACTCCCTTAATAGCCATTTGATGTTCCTAAGACCTTCTCCAGCAACTATTCTAGAAAACTTATCATTGAATATCTGGTGCCTAGCTGCCTTGCTAAAGTTACTCTCTCTGAGCCACTGTTCCCTGGTCCCTGGATGTCACCATAACTCAAAGGTGTCTACATCTCTTCATCATGTTACCCTAAATCATACCAGCTACCCATCCAGCAGTCCTTCTAATGTGTCCATTGGGATTTACCTCCCATACTCCCCTCCAGCGAATACCATCATTGAGAGCAAGCTTCCATTGATTCCTTAATCTGCACAACCGCAACCGACCTGGCTACCTCAGTATGCCAGTCATGCCTCACAAAAGTCTTATATCTGACTAAACATGCTAGGCACCCATGGTATTCTACGCTGCTCTCAACTTCTCTTTGCCACATCAGTCTACAGACTTTTTTTGGTTCCCCTCAGCATTCCGACATTGGATGCTCCAGAACTGCAAAACTGCCATGGCCACTTAAGCTTCTGCCACGGGCAATTATACATAGAAACATAGACTTTGATGGCAGATAAGGACCACTTGGCCTACCCAGTCTGCCTATTTCCCTACTTATCAAATAAGCTGCAGATTCTAGTTTTACCCACAGCCTACTTCCTCCTGCCTCCCACTAGAATTGCTTTACATCTGTCCCATGCATTCTTAAATTCCGCCTCTGTTTTGGGCCCCACGATAACCTCAGGAAGGCCGTTCTGTGCATCCTCCACCCTTTCTGTAAAAAATAATTCCTCACATTTCCCCTGAACTGCCCCTCATATTTAAATTGTGTCCCCTTGTTTTTGCACATCTGTTTTTCTGAAAGATGCTACCCTCTTGGACTTTGTTGATTCCACTTAGGTACTTAAAAGTTTCTATAATGTCCCCCCTCTCCCTCCTTTCCTCAAGGGTATACATATTAAGCTCCTTTAGTTCTCCTCATATGGCTTCTCTTGCAGACCCTGCACCATTTTAGTTGCCCTCCTCTGGACTGCCTCTATCCCGTCTATGTCCTTGTGGAGATGGGGTCTCCAGAACTGGATGCAATACTCCAGATGGGGTCTCACCAACTGTCTGTACAGGGGGATAACAACTTCCTGTTCTCTGCTGCTGATGCCTCTCCCTATGCATCCCAGTATACCCCCAGCCCTCCCTACTGCCTCCTCACATTGCTAGCTAACCTTAAGGTCATCTGATATGATTACCCCCAGGTCCCTTTCCATTTTTGTTGAGGTTACTTCCTCCCCCCCCCATTGTGTGATCTTCCCCTGGGTTTTTGTTTCCCAGGTGCATTATTTTGCACTTCTTTGCATTGAATCAAGCTGCCATAATTCAGCCATTCCTCCAACCTTGCCAAGTCCCTTCTCATCCTTTCCACCTCCTTGTGTTATCAACCCTGTTGCAGATCTTTGTGTCATCTGCAAGAGGCATAACTTTCCTTCTAGTCCCTCTACAATGTCACTTATAAAGACATTAAAATGGACTGGACCCAGTACTGAACCCTGCAGTACCCCACTAGTAACTCCTCTTTCTTCAGAGTGGACTCCATTTACAATTACCTTCTGTGTCCTGTTGTCCAGCCAATGTTTTACCCAGGCTACCACCCTGGGACCCAATCCCAGGATGATTAATTTGACTATTAATCTTTTGTGTGGGACTGTGTCAGATGCCTTGCTAAAGTCTAGGTAGGTCATGTCCACAGCCCCTCCCTGGTCTACTACTTTGGTCACCCAGTCAAAGAAATCAATTAGATTCATCTGACATGACCTTCCCGCTGTGAACCCCTGCTGCCTTGGGTCCTGTGCCCCACTGGCCTCTAGGTACTCAACAGTTCTTTCCTTCAGAAGTGATTCCATCACTTTCCTTACCACAGAGGTCAAACTGACAGGTCTGTAGTTTCCTGCCTCTGTCTTGATCCCACTTTTGTGAAGTGGAATCACATCCGTCTTCCTCCAGTCCTCGGGTACCACACCATCCTCCCATGATTTGTTAAAAAGGGTAGTCAGTGGTTTCACTTGTTCTCCCCTTAATTCTTTTAGAATTCTGGGGTGAATTCCATCAGGCTCCATTGCTTTGTCCAGCTTCAGTTTTAGGAGTTATTTCAGAACCCTTTCTTCTGTGAAAGGACTGGGACAACCCCCCATCAAGAGTGCTTCTGTTAATTGGATTAGGGACCTCCTCCTCTTTTGTGAATACTGAGCAGAAATATCCATTCATTATCCCTGCTTTTTCACTGTCCCTCTCTGCCTACCCACTGTCCATTCTATTCAGCCTCACTATCCCTCCCTTTGTCTTTCTACACTCCCTGATGTACCTTTAAAAGGTTTTACCCCCATTCTTAACCAAGTTGGCTATCTTTTCCTCAGTTTGGGCCTTTGCTATTCTGACTTCCCTCCCTGCTTCCTTCTGCCTTAACTGGTACAGCTCTCTTTCCTGCTCCTTCTGTGTTTCCTTATACTTCCTGAATGCTATCTTTTTCTCCCTGACTTTCCCGCCACCTCTTTTGAGAACCATAGTGTTTTTTCTTTCATTTTAATTTGTTTGTTGCTTAACACAAAGGCTTGTTGCCTCTGTGATGGCAGTTTGATATTCCCCATTGTTGCTCCACCCCTCCTTCTAGCCTGTTTGCTAGTGCTTTTCTAAGGCACTCTCCATCTTGCCAAAGTCAGCCATCCTGAAGTCCAGTACCTTCACTTTTGTATGGCTTGACTCTGTAGCTGAGTTTAACGTGAACCACACTGTTTGGACGGTCACTTGTTCCCGGATGGCTACCCACTTCTAGATCTGAAATCCTCTCACTGTCCCCGTTTGAGAGTATGAGGTCTGAGATTGCTCCCTCATGAGTAGGTTCCAAAACTAGCTATCTGAGGCATGCCACTTGTAGGGCATTGAGAATGACCCTGCTCTTGGATGTGGCTGCAACAAAGGTGCTCCAGTTAACATCTGGCATATTCAGGTCTCCCATCAACAGTATTTCCTCTTTCTCTGCCATCCTAAGAATGCCTTCTATCATATCCTTGTCCATTCCCTCCCCCTGACATGGGGGTCTGTACACAATCCCTATGTGGATTGTGGTGCCATTTCCAGTCTCTAAGGTGACCCACAGTGCCTCCTCTCCTCCCTGTTTACTCTTTTGTTCAGTTACTTTTATCCCTTCCTTTACATAGAGAGCTACTCCTCCCTGTCTCTCCTCTAGGTTATGTACCCTGGTATGTTAACATCCCAGTCATGGTTCTCTGTGTACCATCTTTCTGTGACTGCTACGATATCCAGGCATCACTCTTCCATCAAGGCCACCAGTTAAGGGAGCTTGTTACCAAGACTATGGGCATTGGTACTCATTACCTTCCATTTCCTGATGGTCTTACTCCTTTTTGCTCCATCCCTATCCTTCTTGCCTTTGTCACTTTCTCCATGTACCCCTGCCCTTCTCCCTATCGACATCTCTATCTTGCTGGTCCAAACTACTTGCATTTCCAACTTCAGTTCATTCCAGATTTTTGGTAAATAATACCTCCTTTACATTTGACTATATCGATTTTTCAGTAATTGAACCTTCAGACCTCTATTTTGAGTAGCCCTCAAAGACTATTTATTCATTGGCATAAGCATGTATGGCATTCCATTTACATCCCTAAATGCCATATATGCCCTTTGCCCCCAATCTTTTCTTTCTCTGTGTCTCTAATGTGTCCCAATTTAAATTCTGTAATATAGTGCACTGATGAGTGTTTATGTGACACTGTGAGACATACCTAGTTATTTTATAATATACTTTATATAAGCATTCCAAGGTTGTCTTTGTTGCATGCTGGTAAATTAGACTCCCATATTCCAATATTGGCATTAATAGTTGCAACGCTACTCTATTTCTATCTTCTCTTGACAAGAAGGAGGTCCTCCTTCTTATAACCCCCAATCTAATGTTCACTTTCTTTACTGTACACTCTATATGCTTACCAAACATTAAACTATAATCTAAATTTATCCCCAGATATTTATATTGGGACACTACCTGCAGTCTAGTTCCATATACTGTAATTATATTTATCTCCTCACTTGATGATTTTAAAGCATTTTTTTGTTTGAAACAACATAACTTGGGTTTTTTTCTTACTTAAAATCATTTTGGAGGTAGACAGCCAATGTTACAAGGAATCAAAATCAAATTACAACTTATGTTACAGTTCTGTTATAGTGTTTGCTGTGGCAATCAGGGCCATATCGTCAGCATACAAGAAAATTAGTGATTTAACAATCATTTGTGGAATTGGATTTACATAAATTAGAAACATTAGGGGGCCCAGGATCAAGCCCTGGGGAACACCCCTATGTGTCCCTTCTCAGACAAGATGCCCCCCACACTATCCTGCTGTGTTCGTTCCATCGGATATGACAGTAACCAAGTTTTAGCTAATAGTGACATTCCCACTAAGGTGAGCCTCTCCATCAGGACACTGTAGTCCACCAAATCAAAGGCTTTGGAGAGGTCGAGGAACACTGCTCCCACAGACTCTCCCTGCTCTAGTCCATTTGAGACTGTGTCAAGAAAGTCCACAAAAGTGGAGTCCATGGCCCTCCCAACTCTAAAACCAGTCTGACAATCTGTCAACAAACTATATTTTTCCAGAAAATCCCAAATCTGATTGGAGACTAGTCCCTAGAAAACATTTGATAGTACAGACAACAAGGCAATCGGTCGTTAGTTTGTTAAAGTATCTCAATCGCCTCCTTTAAATATAGATATTTTTTGGGAATTTTTCCAACATTCTGGATAAGTGTTCCACCATGAACTAAGATTAAACAAACTGGTTTAAATTGGAGTTATCTGCTTAACAGCATCTTTAAGGAATTTGATTTCTACCCGATCCAACCCCATGGCTTTTTGTGAATTTAATTTATATATTTGTTTTTGAACCTCCTTATACTAGATTTCCCTAAAATAAAACTGTGGTATTTTCACACTGTCATTTCCAGAAATAATTGGAGAAGCAACAAAGGCCTCCTTTTTACTTATTATATCCAGATCTGGGAGTGTACAAAAATAATGATTTAAATTCATTGCAATCTGACTCACATTTGGCTCTGTACCATCTTTATCCTGTATTACTATATCCAGATCCTGGCTTAACTTTCCTTCTAACTGCTTTATCAGCTTCTAATAATGAGCAGGATTTTTTGTTTGTTCTATTTTTTGTTTATAGTACCTTTTCCTGACTTTTTTAATCAAACTTTTGCATTTGTTTCTTGCTTTTTTAAACAATTCCCAGTCTGTAGATTTTAGTGTCTGGTTTGACTTCCTCCATAATCTATCTTTCCATCTAATCTGTTTTTTATTTTATTATCAATAAATGGATGGTGAACTTTTCATTCCTTTATTTGTTTAAAAGGGGCATTTATGTTACAGATGTCTGCAAAGACGTCAGTAAATTCTCCAATTGCCAAATCAACTTCTGGCATAAGATCTATATGCTCCCAGTTTACTGCATTCAGATCATGTTGAAATCTTGACCTATTAAACTTTTTATAATCCCTAATATATTTAACTTTTGGTGGATCCAGTTCTCTATGTTTCCCTACCATCTCACACTCTATATAACAATGATCCCCTAAATTTGGGGCACCCACTTAACATTTTGTGTGTGTAGCCCAGCTGTCACAAATATTACATTTAATATATTCCCATTACTCTGATACTGGCTTCTCCTTGTGGGTAGTTTAATAATCTGAGTTAGGCCCAACAGTTGTAATTCTCTATCCAATTTTTGACCCCTTGCTGCTTCCCAGGCACAATTAAAATCACCTAAGGGCACTATATCCTGTTGTTCAGCTATAGCAGTTAATTTTACTGCAAACTGTTCAAATGCTGTAAGTTTAACTTTAGGGTATATGAATAAACTACACCAACACATAATTTTAACTTAGAAACATACACCAAAACCACCTCTATACCATCTGTAGTACCAGAAAGCAATTTGTTTCATTTGTCCCACACTGTCCTTATTAAACAAAGCCACACCACCCCCACACACCTCTATGTGGCCTGTCATATCAGTATAAAGTATAATCTTTAACAGCCATCTCAACATCTGGGTGATTTTTAGTGAGTCATGTTTCCGAAACACCAACCACATCATAATCTTCTGTGTGAATACAGTGCTCAAACAGTGCTTGTTTGCCTACCAAACTTCTAGCATTATCATGTGCTAATCAAACTAAATTTGTTTTTGTTTGTTGAGTAGGGCATGGATTTAATGCCACACCTCCACTTACCATAATTGAAAGCACAATCAGTGACATACCCCTGCTGGGATCAATACTCGCAGGTCCACAACCCAGTTGTATCCAATTTGTAGTCCTAAGTTTCCCTGCCTGATAATTACTCCACCTATTTAATTTATTTCCCTTCTAATTTTACAATTGTTCCTATTACTACCTAAATTGGATCTTAGACCTGCAAGCAGAGATGTCAGCAGGCAGCATCCACTTCCCTTGTGCTCCTTGTCAGTTTGTACCCATTTGCAGAAAGAAAAATTGTTAAACTAAGCCAAAAAAACAGATTATACATTTTAAATCAATATACAACTTTCAGCTCACAAAAAACAATTATAATAACAAAACATAAAATTTTAAATAGATAAACAACTCTAAATAGATAAATAGATCTCAATAGAGTACTCAGTACTGAGTAATGACAGGCTCCAGGGTATGGTCAGAAAGAAGCAAGACTAGTAGAAGGGGCATGGAGATGGAGGACCAGTGCAGCCTCCAGGGCAGTGAGAAAGCCCAAAAGGAAAACATGTAAGAGCAAGGAGAAAGGCAAAAAGGTTGGAAGGAGACTAAGGAGGAGATGGGTTGTGGGGCAAAGAAATGGGAAGAGGACAGAAAATTATTCATTTTTGTGGTGAGATACAGTTGGGATAGAAGGTGAGGAAGGACAGCAGAAATTTGGGAAGGAGCAAAGAATATACATACCTCTCAAATGCAGTGAATGTCGCAGGCCAGGATTCAACTTGAGGCTCACTAGAGTGACCCTATGCAAGCACGCTGGGAAAGAAGTATAAGCAATAATAAAAACCATATGTGCCAAAATGAGGGAACAGGTAAACATTGTTGCAGCCTGCAGACAAGTTGTCAGACTTAGTAGCATGAGCTGCCCACCACCTGAAGACATATAGTTGGGGAAAATAAGAAAGTGCTACACAATCAGGCTACAGTATATGCCAAGAAGATGGAAGGCCGGGGCTACAGGCAGGAGTGTGAGAGGTTAAGATGGATGGGAATCTATGGGGCAGAAATCCAATGTGCCATGTAACAGCAGAACAGGGGAGAAGCAGGACTGGTGGACAGCCACATCCATGGAAAGGGGGGCCAACACTGCGGGGCCAAGAAAACCACCAGATCCAGCACAGATGCAGTAGGAAGTGGCATCCCAAACAGAAGGAGTCCACAAACAGCCACACAACCTAGGCAGCCTGAAGTCAGGGAGAGAGCCAGAAGTGGAGCTGCATGGGAGCATGTCCAGGGAGCAGCAACAATGCCCGCATGGCTGGGGTATGCCAAGGAATGAGCGTATGGGGAGGGATGCACAACAGGAACTGGGGCACAAGCACAACCAGCCAGAAATGTGCACTAGTGGGAGCTCCAAACACCAGATAATACAGGAAGGGAAGGGGTATGGAATTGGAACAGCAGTGTAAGGAGGTAGGATCCAGGGCAGTGGGGACAATGGGGAATGGGGCAGGGTGAATGGAGTAGGAGGGAAAGGGAAAGCACAGCAGAAAAGGGGAGAGGGAAGAAATAAAGACAAGAACCAAGCACGATGAGGGGTATGAAACAGACAGGAGAAAAATTTGAGTCACACTGGAGTGCAGTGCATGTGAAGGGATGGATTTCACAACATGCTAAGCAGGGAACTGCCATGGGAGGCTGGTCTTTATTGGGGATGTGGGAGGAGCTATTCCCCACATTGAACCTCGAGCTTTAGCCTCCTGAAAATGTATTGATGGTTGGCACTATGCAAGGAAATGTATTAGTGATAAATGAGTATAACAGCAATTTCTCTTTGCATGGTTCACACATGATGCAGTACTTGTGCATCGGAGGGGACAAGGCAGCGCATGAGTTGTTGCTGACATTATATTTCTAAGGCTGAATCCCTGTTAGCTGTACCACTCTGTGACCACCGCAAGTCATATTGTTGTAAGAGGGACACCTGATCAAAAAATAGATTGAGGGATGAGACAAAGGGTAGTGATAAACATTGTGGGCCAAGCTGATGCTCAGGGATCACTGCAAGGACAGGTCTGCATCAATGTCTATACCGAGGCCATAGCACAGCAACTGGAATGAACAATACATCTATGAACAGATGAGAACAAGGGCAGCCATAGAGGGAGCTACACTTAAAAGGGGGGGTTGAGGCTATCAAGAAGATGATCCATTAGGGGAGGATAAAGGAGGTAAGTATGTAAGCTGTGTAGTGTAACAGTGAAGGGGAGGTAAAGGGGGTCACATAGGGACTAACAAGTTCCCCAGCTGGTCAGTTGTGGAGACCAAGGAACACCTGACCAGGCTGGGAGACACGCTGTCATCCATTTCATCTGGTATCTCCTCTGAGATCCTACCAGTCTGGGACAGGGGAGGCAGATGGACAGAAGGTCAGAGAAAGGGAGGGGAGATAAGGGAGCTAAACATGTGCCTCAGGGGTTGGTGCCAGGAAAAAGGACACAAATTTGTAAGTAACTGGCAACAGTTTGGGGAGCAAAAGTTCTTTAAATTCAATGGACTGTTCTGACTAAGGAGGGAGTCAGTGCAATGGGGCAGACATTTGATGTCTTTGCAGAATGTTTAAACTAACAAATGGGGAGAGGGGTGCAGCACCCAATACATTGAACAGGAAGAACACCCCACCCCCTCAGCTAGTGATCAAACAGGAGTTCAGTATGTTTATAGTTCATCTACATCAGCAGGTAAGGAAAAATGTCCAGCTCCATATACGATGCACAGGGGAAAAGCTGAACCTCACCCAACAAATAACACACCGAAATCTGGCCAATGGAAAATCATGTAAACAAATGCCTGCAGTCTTAGAAACAAGATACCAGACCTGCATACAACAATGACAGAGGCTAAACTGGACATAGTAGCCATTAGCGAGACATGGTTCACCAGTAACCACACTTAGGAGACTTCAGTACCTGGCTATGTACTGTTCGGAAGAGACCTAGGTGCAAAAAGAGGGGGTGGAGTGGCCCTTTATGTCAATGAAGATATCAAAGCTACAGAAATTCAGAATACACGTAAGGAGCCAGAAGAACTGTGAGTCACCCTGGAAACAGGAAATGGGACAGCCATACGAACTGGGTTGCCTACAGGCCTCCACACCAGGGGGAAGACATAGACAGAATACTGTTAGAAGATACACAAAACATGACAGCTAAAGGGGAGATTCTGATAATGGGAAACTTCAACATGCAAGATACAGATTGGTCAATATCAGCAGGAACATCTGCCAGGACTAGACACATGGTGGATTCCCTGCATGGGAGGGCATCAGACAACTGGTACAACCCACAAGAGATAGGGCTATCCTAGATCTAGTACTGACTAACAGGGAAAGGATCATAGATCTCCAGGTGGAAGGTCATCTGGGGCCAGTGACCATCACATGGTATGGTTCAATTTGGCCACTAGAACTAAATCATCCCAGTCCAAGGCAAAAATATGGGACTTCAGAGGAGTTGACTTTGATAAGATGGCCAACAGACTTGAGCTAACCCTGGCAAAAAGAAATACAGGTGAGAGGGTACAGACAAAGTGGACAAGCATTAAGGATGCAATACTTGAACCAACATACCATTGTGTTTGAGAGAAAAGTAAGAGCAAAAGAAGGAGCAAACCACTTTGGTTCTCAAAAACAGTAGCAGAAAAGGTCAGAGCCAAAAGGCTGGCCTTCAGGAAATATTAGGGAACACAGCAGGATGAAGATAGGGAGGCATACCAAACTGCCCTAAGGGACGCAGGGAAGGCAGCAAGGCAGGCAAAGGCACAAACTGAGGAAACACTAGCACAAATGGTAAAAGAAGGGGACAAGACGTTCTATAGATACATTAGTGAAAGGAGAAAGTCCAGAGGGGGTATCACTAAGATCAAAGGGGATCAGTGGGAGTATGCAGAGGAGGACCAAGGAAAATCATCTATCCTAAATAGATACTTCTGGCTCAGTAGTTACTGAAGAGAAGGTAGGGCAGGGCCCACAACTCAGCACAATGGACACAGGGGGAGGGAGATGAGCACTAGAGTCCCTTCACAAAAGAAAGGGTCCTACAAGAGTTCACTAAGCTCAGGGTGGACAAGGCAATGAGACCTGATGGCATACATCCCAGGGTACTAAATGAGCTAAGGGTGGAACTAGCAGAGCCATTATCAGAACTGTTTAGGGAGTCTCTGAGTACAGGAGAGGTTCCAGAAGACTGGAGAAGGGCTCATACGATCCCACTCCATGAGAGTGGTAGCAGGGAGGAGGCAGGGAGCTATAGACAAGTAAGTCTTACCTCAATCTGTAGTAGTAATGTATATGTAAATGTCCTTAATCGGTTATTGATTATTTTTGGTATGTATTTTGTAATCTGATGTTAACAAGCTGATAGGCCTCCAGTTTTTAAGTTGTCTTTTTTCCCCTTTTTTACGCAAATATATAGTTATTCACTTTTTCATGCTATCTGCCAAGTTATCCCTATTCAAAATCCTGTTATACACTTGTGTCAGGATAGGGGCATTTGCTCCTCTAAGATTTCATTTCACTTTTCAGTTCAGTGGGGAAGTTTATTGACAAGAAATCATAACATCACAAAATAATCAGAGATGCATCAAATCAATTTCAAAAACAAAAAGAAAAAACTTAGAGCAAATAATAACATCTTCACAGTATAACACCTGTCAAAAAAAGAAATGTCTCTACAGATTATCAACCTTAGCTTTGGTGAACCTTCGGTTATCATTGTCTTTAACAGTTAGCAAACCAGTTTCAATCTGAGAAAAAAGAGTGCTATTTAATATACATTGTTGATGTAAAACAAATTGACAATGAGCTAACCATAAAAAACACTGATAAGGGAAAAAAAACATTCAATGTACTTTTATGATGACACTTCCAGATCCCCGTATAATCCCTTAAAACAATAGTGTGATATGAAATGTGGTTCAAAAAAGGTAAATGCCAATGAGTAGCAGCGTCCTGCCAAAAAGATTGACAATGGGGGCAAGTAACAAAGAAAGGCAACATAGTTTCTTCACTATTAATGCAAGCAGGCCTAAGGCAGAATCTCTCAGTCAGGGGTTTATATTTCAAATTACCCCAAACCCCTAATTTACCTTGGATGGACAGCCACACAACATCCCAAACATGAGAAAGAATCCTTGAATCCATTAATTTGTGAATAGCCAGACTCATTTTTGTGGGTACACATTCAGGGAATATCCAAATGATCTTCTGTACCTCATAAACTATAAAGGCATAAAAAGATTTCCTGTGCATAGTCCATAACATAGGCAAAGAAACCTTCCATTGAAACAACTTTTTAAGAGTTGAGAGGCCATAAATTGGTAAAGAATCTGAGGATAAAAGTTTAGGGGGTGACTATGTCCATTTAAGAAAATATTTAGACCAAAGAAATTGTGTCCACAACTGCCACGAAAGGGTAGCAGAAGTCCATAAGTAATTAAATGTCCCAAAAAAGTATAGAGAGTGATAAAAAACAATGGGGTTAATCATAGCTAATCCGCCTTTATGGATGGGTAAATAGGTAACATCCATTTTCACAGGATTTAATCTATTACCCCAAAGCATCTGGAAAAAAAGGCTAAGAATTCTAGTCTCAAGATGCAATGGGAACAGAAAAACATAACATAAATATAGAAAAACAGGTAAGAGAAACTGTTTAATAATCTGAACTCTTTTCTGTTTCCCAAATTTCCACCCTCTCCATCTATGTACCTTATTTTCTCCCACATGCAACTGCTTTTCCCAATTATAAGTAGCCATATCACCTGGTCCAAACCAAACACCCAAAATCTTATGAGGGGCAGAAACTACCGGAATCCCTAAAATATCTGAAGAGGCAGGAGAGAGAGCATGTAAAGAAAAAATAAAACTTTTATCCATGTTAAGGACAGCTCCAGAAAAAGATCCAAATTGGGAAAAAATCTGCAGAGCCGACCTTAAAGAGGAAACATCCTGGACTAATAAAGTAACACCATCCGCATAAGCGGAAATCTTCTCATATGGTAAAAGGGGGGAGGGAGCCAAACCTATAATACTGGTGTCCCAAAGAATTTGTCAGATTACAGGGTGCAAAACAAAAGAATATAAAATAGGACTCAAGGGGCAACCTTGTCTAACTCCAATGGTCAAAGGAACATCCGTGCAAAAAGACCATTAACCATGGAATAATAGTGCATCAGCATAAAGAAGGTAACTAATACACAAAAGGTTTCGAAACCATACTTTAATAAAAGGGAAACAGATAATCATGATGAACCTTGTCAAAGGCTTTAGCCTGGTCCAAGGTTACCACAAATCCAGAAAGAGAATGTCTTTTAGCAGCTTCAAATAAATCTCACAAAATATATAAATTATGCTGTATACGTCTGTCAGGTACAGCACAAGTCTGAGCTGGATGAATAAGAAGATCAGCCACCTCCAATAATCTATCATGAAAAATCTTTGCTAGAATTTTGTAGTCACTATTCAGAAGGCTGAGAGGTCTCCAATTAGTCAAAAGGGCATTATTCCCTGATTTATATAAAAAAAACAGTAGGGAGGTATTAAAACCAAAACAGGAAGAAGAGAAAGTTGACATAAAATTAAAGACCAAGGTAAGAAAATGAACTGTATGGGACAAAAAACATTTATAAAAATCATTAGGAATCCCATCTAGGCCAGGAGAAGTGCCTGTATTCAATTGAGATATAGCATCTTCAACCTCTTTTGAAAGTATGGGTTGTATTAGGGATTGTACCATAGTTGCAGGTACCTGGGGCAGTGGTGCAGTAAATCCAGACAATAACGAAGAAGAGGTGTCCGATACAGGATGAAATGTGGCACCTACATACTGTTGGACCACCTTCAGTATTTCTAAATCTGTTGTAACTCTGTCACCCTGTGTTGTAACCAGATGAGTCATGCGAGTGCTATCAAGCCTTTGCTTATAGGCTGCATAGGGATCTGATGCTGGTGTCTTTTTAGTATTGAATCTAAATTCCATCTCTAGTGATTTAGCCCTATCATACTGATAGCATTTCATTTGCCTTTTAATTTCAAAAATCTGTGAAGCAAATTCTTGCTTATTATGTGGAGGATAAGACATTAATTTGTACAACTGATTCCTGAAGAGAAGATAACATAGATAATCAGAATTAGCTCTGTGTCTACTAAAAGAAAGCACAAGGTGTTTAAGCTCTACTTTAGTATCCAGCCACCAATGTAACAGAGAGTCATAGGAGCACATAACAGAGTCTCAGCATGCAAAAAAAATTTCAATACGAGAAAACAGGGAAGAAGAATCTAAAAGAGACATGTTGAATCACCGAGTATGTGAAGAAAAAATTTTTGGAGGTACAGTGGATAAACTTAAAGAACTAAACAAAAGATTATGATCGGAAAATTCAGAAGGCTGGAAATACAAAATAAGGAATCAAGTATTTGAAACAAAAAACATATCATCTTGGTGGCGTATATGTGTCTATGATATGTAGCTCCTATGCCTGCAGCATGCAGGCTGCAGAAAGCATCCTGTAAATTAGCACCAGAAATAATCTGTGATAAGGCATTGGAGTCACAATATACCTTCTTCTGTGTGTTATCTTTAAATTTGATGTCCAAGGAACAATTAAAGTCACCTCCCCAAATGACATGCTTCCTAGTACATAAAAAGGGTTTAAGTTCTTCAAACAGCTCACTTCTAGCCGATTTGAGTTGGGGTGCATAAATATTAAGAAATCGAAAGGAAAAATCCCCAAGGGAGCAATCAAGCACTAAAGCCCTACCCGGTTTAACATCAGTAAGCCTGGTAACATGAAAATGGGTAGATTTAAAAAGAATACCAATCCCATCCGCAGCTTCCAAACCAAAGGTCCAGAAGGAAGGGCCCCAATGCCATCGATTTTTAATCTGTTCCACCTCAACAAGAGAGGAGAGGCGTATTTCCTGAACAAAGAAAACATTGACGTCAAGAGTGCCAAAAAAGGAAAACGGAGAAATCTGTTTCTTATAGGTTTTCAAGCTACAGACATTAAAAGATGCCAATTTCAGGGTAGCCATCTGTATTATAGTCACATTCAAGGCCCTCCCTTTAAACAATAACTAGCCTTTCTCTTTTTTTCCTTTTTTCCCCTTCTTTTCTTTGGACAGCTCAGTGGATTTACTGTCCTCATCCTCAGTGACCAGCTCAGACCTGTGTGAAGTATCTGACTCCAAGTCAGAATTCCCTAACTCATCCTGAAGAGAAGAAAAAGAATTCTCTGTAGGGAGAGGACACAGAGAGGGAGTTTTAAGAGAGGACCTAGTAAATCTACGTCCTTTAACAGTTCCAAAAGGAGGGGGCATGGTATTTTCATTCGGAAAAACAGATAAACTACCATCAATATCAGCACTTAGAGTAGAAGCAGGAACAGAGTCCTGTACAATTGTCAGGGGAGGTTGATCTAAAGGCACAGATATATCAAGAGGGGCTACCATTGGAGGGTTCGTAACAGGGGCAGTCTCAGAATGGGAGTCAGAAGAACCAGAAGGAGGAAAACCCTGACATTTTTTCCTGGGCCTTATAAACCAGGTCATCATGATCCCAACCCTCTTGTCTATTTTGTTTAGCCCAAGGGCACTGGTGAAAGGCATGGCCCTTTGCATCACAGAGGTTGCACTGAAAAATGTTCTCACATAAATCTACCGAATGACTGTAGCCACCACAGAGAGAACATTTGAGCATGTCACAGGAGCTGCTAATATGTGTACGTGAGCCACATTCATAGCAAGCCCTGGGTTGGCCACTGTAAAAACAAACACCCCTGTCTTTACCTAAAAAAACTATTAGGTACGTGGATGATATCAGAATTTACCTGGAACAATTTTACCTTAAATTTCCACCCACCAGTCCAAATACCCTCTAAATCTACCAGAGCTTCTGGAAGTCCCAGAATGTCACATCTCTTTTGTAGCCAGTGATAAATGTCACTGACATTCACCCCTTCATTACAGAACATAATTGTCACATACCTGATTTGTGGCCTAGTTAAGGGGATAGCAAAAAAGGGAGTCCATAAGGGAGTGTTTTTAAGGGCAGAGTATTTTTCCCAAAATTTTTCTAAACTGCTATTGAGACGAAAACTAATATCGAAGGAGTCTTCCCCAGATACATGGATTAGAGCATAAAAATCTGAGGGAAAAAAATGCATAAAGCTTCTAAGCAAATGATTAACAACATAATACCTATCTGGGTAAGTAGAAAGCCCACCCTTGTATCTTAAACGTACTGCGTTTCTCCTGGGAGCCTGCTCTAACTTGTTTTTAAAAAGATCTGCCATAGAAAGATGTTTAGAACTCCCCAAATCAGTAGCATTTTGAGAAAAAACTCCCTTCCCCCGAGGATGTACTAGGGCCAGGACTGGCCTCAGACTCCCCATGCAGAAGGTGCGCACCTTTACTAGAATATTTACTTGATGAATCAAGTCCAGAAGAAATACCTGAGCTCAGTTTGTTGGCATGCTGTGGAGAAGAAGAAGTAGTAGGCCTGCTGTCCACCCAGTTTGGGTCAGGTATCCAAATCCCTGAAGTCAATCGAATCCATTCCGACTTGGCAAGCGTTCATCAGCCAACCAGTCCATTAAAAAGTCTGCAGAGTCTGAAGAAAGACCAAACTGTTTGCACATCACTTGGGAAGTCATAGCATCTGTAGCACTGCCGACTGCTCAACAGGGCCAGGCTCCATACCCGGAAGTTCCGTCTGTAACAATGGGTCAGGAGAGACAACGAGACCCAAGCCAGAAGAAGTCCCAGTCTGTAAAGGGGTCTGCACCGAAATAACCCGGTCGTCCATAACAGCGATGCCATCCGACACACTCTCCCGAACTAACCCATCACTAGTCTCCTGTACAAGCGCTCCCGACATCTCCAAATCAAAGGTCCCACTCTCAGGGATGGTTTCCAAAACAATCTCCACAAAATCTGCTCCCACAGAAGCAGGAGCCTCCAGAATCACGTCCTGCACCTCACAAGGTCGTCCTCCATCTGCCATTCTGCAACGGAACCCTCTACTGGCCGCAAAGCAGCTGCAGAGTAGGGGAATTTCCCTGGTGCCCTGGCCAAATTTACCCCCATTCACTAAAAATACAACCAACAGCTTAATCTGGATCAAGGTCAGTTGGTATTCATCTCTATCCCCATCCTCCGGGTTGTGCCTGAAAATAGGCAGAATTTATCTAGTGCACTTACCCAGTCAACAAAATCTAAATAAATAAATAAACCTTCCACCCTCCAGCATAAGACCGTGTCCCTTCATGTTATGGTTGCCACTCAGCTTAAAGAGACTCTCCTTATCAACCTTATTTATCCCTTTCAAGTACTTGAAGGTCCCAATCATGTCCCCCCTCTCTCCTGTCTTCCAGGGAGTATGTATAGTGCACTCAACCTCTCCTCATATGCCTTACCCTGCTGAACAGCTGTCAATTTTGTTGCCCTCCTCTGGACTTTCTCCAGCATGTTAATGTCCTTTTTGAGGTATGGGCACCAGTACTGAACTCCATACTCCAAATGCGGCCATACCAGTGACCTGTACAAGGGCAGTATAACTTCCTCTCTTCTACTACTGATCCCCCTAGATATGCATCTCAGCATCTTGTTTGCCATTGCTGCTGCTTTCTTGCACTGCATGGAGTGCTTCCGGTCACTAGTGATCATCACTCCCAGGTCCTTCGCCTCCTCCTCTGATGCAGATACTCGGACTACACCCAGATAGTACTCTCTCCTGGGATTCTAGGCTCCAATATGCATAACTTTGCATTTCTTGGTTTTGAAGCCAAGGTAACAGATCCTGGACCACCTCCCTTGCTTTTCCAGATCTTTCTGTAGGTCCTGTATCCTTTCAGCCATGTCCACTCTCCCACAGGGCTTAGTGTCATCTGTGAATAGGCACATTTTGGCCTTAATGCCATCTCCAATGTCATTGATGAAGACATTGGACAACACCTGCCCCAGCACCAAGCCCTGTGGGACCCCACTGGTTACCTGTCATGTGTCAGATAGCTCTACCCCCACAACCACCCTCTGGGTTCTGTCCTTCAGCCAATTTTCCACCTATCTGGCCATCTTTTCCCCAACCCCAAGATCCACCAACTTCCTGATCAATCTTTTGTGGGGCACAGAGTCAAAGGCCTTGCTAAAATCAAGATAGAGGATGTCTACCACTTGGCCCCCTGTCTACTGTCTTAGTGACACAGTCAAAGAAGTCAATCAGATATACATCTGCCAGGATAATCTCTATGGATTTTGAGGAACTTCACCTTCCTCAAAAATTTCATAAACCCAAACTGTATATGCAGTTAATGATGCTGGGTGATTTAACCAAAGAAAAAAAGTAAAAAAGTGTTCCAGAGATTTTGGAATGTTTTGGAACTCTTCAGCAGCAAACAAGAGGACTTTAAAAAAATTAAAAACGTCATTAAACTTTGTCTGTGTTTACCAGCGTCAGTTGGAGGATTAGCACAATGAGCCAGATGAAATTAATGCACCTTGCTCTTATGCACATACACAGTGACATTCTGAATGCATTAGATGTCCATTCCCTTATGAAAAGCTTCATCAGCATGGCACCAGGACACAAGTCAACCTTTGGAGCCTTCTGACTGTCCCCGTTTACTAACTATAATGACTACTATAAATAAAATACAACTGTTTAACCTGTTTTTACAAGTGAAAAATATTTTTCTGGTGGAGTCTGAGCTAGGAGGCATCACTTCTTAACAGCTTCTGCAATCTTCGAAGGAAAAACAGATTAAAACTCTATTTGTCTTAACTTTTACTTGGCAAACTGATTGCAGATTGAAACCTGGACTACTTGTGCACAAAATGGGAAATCCTTGTAAAGATAAAATGGCATCAGAGTCTGGAGAGGTAAAGCTTCAGTAGCAGTTTATTGGCTGAGGCCAACACCATGGCTGGGTACAGCTCAGAAACAGAAATGTTGCAGTCCCTGGGGCTGAAGCTTCAGTGACTCATCCAGTCTGTTACAGGTTGAAATCAAAAAGTAGACTCCTTCAGTACGAGGGTAACAGTGATTGAAACCACAGTGAACTGTAAAAAAAAAAAGATGTCCAAAAACAAACCTCAGCATCCACAAGTGCGATGACCATAGTTGTGAAGGAATCACAGCACTATTGAGCCCGCTTAGAAACTTTGGAAAACTAAGCCAGGGCTGCAAATTTCTGGATCATAAGGCTGCCTGAGGACATTGAGGGGGATCATCCCCTTATGTTTGTGAAGGACTGGCTTGATGAAAAACTGTTTTACAGCTGTGGGGTGTATTTGGAACTCTTCTCTGTTTTTATGGGACTCTGTGAAACACCTTAGGACATTTTGTCTCACTATTCAGTTCCAGACCTGGGTCTGTTCATGAAAAGGGGTTACCAATGCCCACCATACAGTGCATACCACATTTTTAAAAATCAAGAACTGTCAGGCATATGTTTTTGACTAAATCTGAATGCTGGCTATATGTGCAGATAAATAACATAACTATAGAATGCTAGGGTATCCATATTTTTTTTTTTTGATGGGGTGTTCCACTCCATTTTGCTGCTTTTTTTAACCTGAAAAAGTGTGACATGCAAAAACACGTTTTACTAATTGTTTTTGCAAGCTTTATTTACATTTTCCATTATTAAAGTAAGTCCACTTACTAATCTGGAGTTGTGTTTTTTATTATCTGTACTCTTTAGCCCATTGTAATGCTCCATTTTTAATTTATGCAGCTTTGTATTTAGTGTGGTGAATGTAACAGTTGGTGTCACAGCACTTTACATTCACCCGCATGTTCCCCAAATCTGTACTTGTGCTATTGGCACTTTAAAAGATTTTCTGGCTTCTCTCCTAGGTTGCCTCCTTGTGATAACTGACTGTGTTACTGCCTGATCTATCTTTCCCACAGAAGGAACAGCAACCTTTGACCCTCACTGTACTTGGGGTCACATCAGGCCCAATGTTTACCCATCAGTCTGTGACAGTTGCTAAGTCATAACCTGCCCATCGGAACCAAGGAGCAACCATAGCGAGAGTAGCTGAGTTGTGGTTTAAAACCCATTGTTTGCATGTGGCTCCTCCATTTGTAGGGCTACATTCCATGAAGATAAGCACTGCATGCAACAACGAGGATTGCAGTTACATTCACCACAGGTAGATTTTGGTTACCATCATTCACTGATTGTTGGGCAAATTTTCATCGAGCATATTTCAGTGACAACTGCATGTCTAGGGAAAGTGCTGGGCATCAATTGTAATAGAGATTATTCAGTGTATATGGGGTGGAGAGTTAAAATGGATTTTCTTTGTGGTGTCACTCGTTACACTCACCCCAATATTGTCGATGATATGGCTGATGAGCTCATGAGAATGGCGGCAAGGGGGGAGGTGGTGCTGATGGGGGACCTGAATCTGCTGGACGTGGACTGGAACACCCTTTTGGCTGCTTCAACCAGCAGCAGGGAAATGTTGGACTCCCTGCAGTTGGCCCTCCTAAATCAACTGATCAGGGAGCCAACCAGGGCAAGAGCTACTCTTGATCTGGTCCTAATGAATGGGGGAAGGTTGGAAGAGTTATCAGTGGGGGAACATCTTGGTACAAGTGACCACAACACAGTCAGGTTTAAAATGAGAAACACTGCAGAGGTTCACCATTCTAGGTTAAAGGTCCTGGATTTCAGGAGAACAGACTTCAGGAGAATAGGGGAAATAGTGGAGAGCACATTGCAAGGAGTGGGGGAGTTGATGGAGGTGGAGGCAAGGTGGGGGAAGATCAAGGAAGCTATTGTAGGGGCCACTGACATATGTGCCAAGAGACAGAGTAAAAATAAGAGGAGGATAAAACCGTTGTGGTATACAAGGGTAGTAGCAAAAAAGGTAAGGACAAAAAGGAAAGCCTTTAGGAGGTTCAAGACAACTCAGATGGAAGTAAACTGGGTAAAATACCAGATGAGCGAGAGGGAAGCAGGGGTAGATGTAAGGAGGGCTAAGGCACAGACAGAGGAGCGAATAGTGAGAGGGGTCAAAAAAGGGGATATGACTTTCTTTCGCTATGTTAATGAAAAAAGGAAGACTAGGCAGGGGATTCTCCGGTTAAGAACAAAAGAGGGGGTGGTGCTATGAGGAGACAGAGAAAAGGCAGACCTACTAAACACCTACTTTTACTCAGTGTTCAAGGGGGAGGAGGAAGAAGGAGAAGAAGGCAGCAGAGCAGGTAATTAAATGCTGGGGAAGGGGGGTGGAGATGAGGCCGTATCTCATAGAGGAAATATTGGAAGAACTGGGCTGCATGAAGGTGGACAGGGCAATGGGGCCAGACGGGGTGCACCCAAGAGTGTTAAGGGAGCTAAAGGAGGTATTGGCAGGACCCTTGATTGCACTCTTCAATTGGTCCCTGAAAACGGGGGTGGTGCCGGAAGACTGGAGGCAGGCAAATGTGGTCCCTCTGCATATGAAGGGAGGGAGGGAGGAAGAGGGAAGTTACAGGCCCGTAATCTTGACATCAATGGTAGGCAAGCTCATGGAGAAGCCAGTAAAAGGCAGGATCACCAGCTACCTGGAGACAAATGGCCTGATGAATCCAAGACGACATGGTTTTACTAGGGGCAGATCCAGTCAAACAAATTTGATAAGAGTTTTTTGACGGGGTCACCATGGAAATAGATCAAGGTAGAGTGGTAGATGTAGCTTATTTGGATTTCAGAAAGGCGTTTGACTCAGTGCCTCATGGAGGGTTGCTGTGTAAAATGGCAGGACTGGGGATGGGGTGGGAGCAGTCAAATGGGTGGGAAACTGGCTGGAGAAAAGGAGACAGAGGGTCATAATAAATGGGGTGGCATCCGGGGAAGGCAAGGTCACGAGCGGAGTCCCCCAAGGATCAGTGCTGGGGCCCCTACTGTTCAATATATTCATAGGAGACATCATGGAGGGCCTTGGGGGGTGTGAGTATGTTTGAAGATGATATCAAAATCTACAATAGGGTGGACATAGAGGAAGGGGTGGAACAAATGCAGAGAGATTTGGAGAGACTTGAGGCATGGTCAGAAAGGTGGCAGCTTGAATTCAATGCAGAAAAATGTAAAATCATGCATCTGGGCTACAGAAATCAGAAGGCAGGATACTGTACGGGGGCAGAGAGCTGGAGGAGATGGAGCAAGAAAGGGACCTGGGCATCATTATCTCCGGGGACCTGAAGGTAGAAGGGCAGTGCGGGAGGGCAATGGCCAGAGGGAGTGGAATGCTGGGATGCATCGGAAGGGGGATCACCAGTAGGAATTGGGAGGTCATAGTACCCTTGTACACCCATTTGGTTAAACTACACTTGGAGTACGGAGTCCAGTTCTGGAGGCCATACCTCAGGAAGGATGTGGGGAGGATAGAGAGGGTTCAGAGGAGAGTGACAAAAATGGTAAAAGGCTTAAGTCACCTATCCTATGAAGAAAGGTTAAAAGATTTGAACATGTACTCCCTGGAGTAGAGGAGGGAGGTAGGGGACATGATCAAGACCTTCAAGTACCTTAAGGGTATAAACAGGGTGCCGGGGGGGGAGCATCTTCAAGATGAAAGGAAGTCAGAGGACGAGGGTGCATGGCCTGCAGGTGGAGGGAGGACAGTTCAGGGATAACATTAGAAAATACTATTACTCAGAGAGAGTTGTAGAAAAGTGGAACAGACTCCCAGAAGCGTTGGAGAGGAAACAGTGGAGGAATTCAAAAGAGCATGTGACAACCACATGGGAGTGTTAAAGGGGGGAGGCTCAGGTCCAAGCAGATAGCTGGGAAAATGGGCAGACTTGGTGGGCCTAGTTTGGTCCTTTTCTGCCATCACACTTCTATGATTCTATGAATATGTGGTATCAACCATCATACCTGCCAGTACTGTTATTATTGTCAAATTCCTCCAGGTTTTGTAACACTATGTCACTTATTAGTAGTGGCATGATAGCCATGAGGCATGTTCAGTAAACTTGTTAAAACTTGAAACAAATGTATGATGTCACTTGTTACATTCACCACATTATACCGTGATGTGCATCACACTTGCTAGTAATGTAATTGTTGATTTTGTTCATGTTTTATAGCAATATGTCAGTCAGTAATAGTAGTACGTTAGTTGTTAGGCAAGTTTAGTACAGTTTTATTAAGTCAAACATAAGTGTGGTATTACTTGTTACATTCACCGCATTATATGATGATAAGCATCACACTTGCCAGTAATGTAATTGTTGATTTTTCTTCATGTGTTATAACAGTATGTCAGTCAGTAATAGTAGTATGTTAGTTGTTAGGCAAGTTTAGCACAGTTTTAGTAAGTCAAACCTAAGTGTGGTGTTACTTGTTACATTCACCATGGTATGTGGAGTCAAACATCACACCCATCAGTAACATTAATTTTGACAAATTTCTCCAGGCTTTGTAGCACTATGTCAGTCAGTAGTAGCAGCATATTAGCCATTAGGCATGTTCAGTAAACTTTTTTCTACTGAAACAAATGTGTGGTGTTACTTGTTACATTCACCACGGTATGTGGTATCAAACATCACATCTGTTACTACTGTTATTATCGTCAGATTTCTCCAGGTTTTGTAGCACTGTGACAGTTATTATTAGTAGCGTGTTAGCCATTAGGCATGTTCACTAAACTTTATAAAACTGAAACAAATGTATGGTATTAATCATTACATTCACCATGGTATGTGGTGTTAAGCATCACACTTGCCAGTAATGTAATTGTCAACTTTTTTCATGTTCTATAGCAGTATGTCAGTCAGTAGCAGTAGTATGTTAGTTGGTAGGCATGTTTAGTATAGTTTTTGTAAGTGAAAATTAAGTGTGGTGTCACTTGTTACATTCATCACGGTGCGTGGTGCAAAACATCACATTTGCAATTAATGTAATATAATTCTTATAAATATTTGTTTCTCATGTTTTAATACAACTCATTACATGTTTATTAAAGTTTTTACTACTAAAACAAATGTTTTGTGTCAGGTGTTACATTCACCATGGTGTGTGGTTTCACTTGTTGCACTCACCACAATACAGTTCTCGTATCCCAGGAACCTGTAGGGCTTTTATCTCCCAATATGTTTCTTTTTTCATACTTGGGTCATAATATCTTGAAATGCATCACAAATGTAATCTAGAAATAATTTGAAAATGTGACAGTCATGTCACACTTTGGTAACCCTCTTTCATGAACAGACCCACCCACAACAATAGACTTTCATCCTCAGTGTCCCTTACGCTGTAACTGATGAATGTACTGCATATGTCAAGTTCTTTTTGAAACTAATATCTCTGTTGTTTTAACATAACTTACAGTACATTGCACTTCCTAAAGTATGTTCGTAGATCAATGTTATCATCCATGTAAACCATTTTACTTTCGGGTTCTCTGTTTTTCCCTGTATAATAGCTTTTAGGGACAACTGGGGCTTTTAAGTGTTGCCTGCTTATGTACTTACGCTGTTTGTTTTTTTAGCTTTAGGCTAAATGAATGACAATACTTTTTGTCTCTCTGGGACAAGTACTCTGTTGAACTATCATTATTTGGACTTTTTCACATCTCAGTTACATGCTGCTCTTTGGTACCATGTCAGTAAAATATTTTTACTTTTGTGTGCATTTAAATTAGAAAGTTTCTCCCCTGTGTTGTACCAAAATATGATGAATGCATCTTACCCTTTGTGCTTCCAGAGGTACAGGCCTGCATGTGGACTGTTTACCATATATGGATATATCAGTTGTTCTTACAAGTACAACTGGGAAAATCTATAAAAATAAAGTTTAAAAAAAATACATTTCCAAATTGCAGTATCTAAGTGGATGATACGTTACTTTTCGATTTGTTCGTTCTAAATATTTAATGGTAAGCATGCTGTAAACAGTGTAGTAAGGACTGTGGTTAAAGCATGTTTACTTAAACACAAGTTGATGCTGTTGTCTTCATTTTATTTACAGGGTTGGGGAGTCCCACTGCAGGGTTGGGGAGGGAGTATCCAACTGCAGGAGGGTTGGAGATACAAGTGCTGAATGTTGTGGAAACTTGTGGCAGTTAAATTTATGTCATTTTTTCCCTGGAGTCAGGGGTAGGGAAGACATAATAAAAGTATATTTTATCTTCAGTAAAAGCCCCAAAACACACCACAGAGCATCTAAAGCCCTAAAGCTTTTGGGGGCCTAGCAGCCCCCAAACCCCTAGCCTTTATATAAAAATATTTCACAGTGCATTACAATAGTGTCTGTGGGGTGAGTGGTTGATAGCATTGTGATTCAGCCAGTTACCCACTCCAGTTGCAGTCATTGACTCCAAGGCCCGATAGAGTCTCCCACACCCCTGACTCCAGGAGAATTTTTTTTTTTCCTGGAACCAGGGGTAGGGAAGACGTAACAAAAGTGTGTTTTATCTTCCGTAAAAGCCCCCAAACTCACCACAGAGCATCTAAACCCCGAGAGCTTCTGGGGGCCTAGCAGCCCCCAGACCTCTGGCCTTCATGTGCCCCAGTTGAAATGGCTTTCAGCATCCCATTATAAAAACTCTTCCAGTGCCCCTGCTTGAAAGTGAATGTAATATACAAACATATGAACAGTACCATTATCATCTGTATGGTTGTATTGAATATGCCAATCTGCTTATGTAAAGTTAATGTTAAGTCTTTGTTATGAACTGGTGTTGCATATATCGTATATCACAAATGTTTCAAATATAAAACGTCACACTACATTTTTACCACAAGAGGGTCCTCCAAGTCCTCTTCATAGCAGACCTTGATTTCTGTTCCCTGTAAACCCTGCCACTAGCTCCATGCTAATTAATTCCTAACGCTGCAAGGATGAAACTACTGAGAGCAGGGAGCTGGCAGCCGGGCTTGAATGAAATGAGCAATCACTGTGGGTCAAGGAGGAGACTCCTGTGGTTGTTTACCTCCCCCTTGTTGCAGTATTTCCACAACTGTGGGCTCCAGTACCTTGCACATTATTCCGTCTACAGTCACACCAGTGACCTGTACAGTGAAAGGATCGCCTGCTGACTTCTGCTTATCCCCCTCCCTATGCATCCTGGCATTCTGTTTGCTTTACTCACCACCCTGTTACAGTGAACAGGTTGTGGTAAAGGAAAAGATGGCACAGGGTCATTATGTCACAGACATAATGCCGCACGGCACTATCACGCTGCATGATTAATGCCATGAGGCATCATGTCTTTGTTCTGTGGGGGCTCTGCCCCCACCCGATCTGAGGCTGCACCCCGGACCCCCCACTAAAGATTTGCAATTCTGGGGGGGTCCAACTTGGGGAGTGCACAGGTTTGGGTTTTGCCATAATGCCGTATGCTATTAAGTGTGCAACATTATGACCCAGTACAGGAAAAGATTTGGAGGGAAACAAAACCTGACCCTATTCATAACCTCGGGCCTGTACCATGCCAGACAGTGTAACCGCTAAGCCCAGTGGGTCACAGCAGTCAGACAAAACACCTCTCACTGCTGAGGCAACCAGAGAGGCAAGTCTGGCAAACATCAGCTGCAGTCAACTGCAAATAAGACAAAGCTGAGGGGGTTTCGTGAGATGACTTGCAAAAGTCTCAGCTTGTGGATCATCTCTAGCTGCTGTTATGGTTTACAGTACAGGGGAAGGAGATGAGGAAGAGCCTGCTCCAGATCTGAGAGGGGAGAGTAAGATAAAACCTCCCAGAGTGTAGTGACAATGACCGAGAAGCTCAAACCCAGACAAGCAGACCAGATGACTGGAGTGCTTTAAGACTTTGCCTCACTTTGTACTGCTATCCTGGGGTGCATTGATCTCATGGTGCATGAGGTGAAAACCACTGCAGAGACACCCTTCAGGCAAAGGCAGTATCACGTGCCGGAGGCAATAAAAAGAATACGGAGGGAAGAGATACAGGAAATGCTGGGCCTAGGAGTGATCCAGCCATCCAATAGCCCTTGGACAACCCAGTGGTGAGGAGTCCAATGAAAAATGAAACTACCAGATTCTGTGTCAATTATAGGTAACAGTACCTGACACATAGCCCATGTCCAGGACAGATGAGGTACTGAACAGGTTAGGAGGGGCTAGGTACCTGACCACAATACATGTGACAAAGGGATGCTTATGAGAAGTAAGCAATTATTACTCCATTCAGATTGTTTGAATTCACTCTTATGCATTTGGCATAACAGATTCACCTGCCACTTTTCAGAGGCTAGTTGACGGGATCCTGAACGGGACTGGGCACTTTGCTCTAGCCTATATGGATAATATAGGCATATTTACATGGACGTGGGATAAGCATCTCTTCCATATAAGGGAAGTTCTGACCACACTATGGGATGCAGGACTATCAAGCCAGAGATGTGCCCAACAGAGATGGCAGAGGCGCCATACTTGGGACAGCACATGGTGGGGCAAATTAGGTCTGAACCAGCTAGGGTTCAGGCAATTCAGAATTGCCCCCTTCCCCCAACTAAGAAGCAACTGAATGCATTTCTTTGAACTGTGGGGCACTGTCACAAGTTTGTTAAAACCTATAGTAGCTCCTTTTACAATCAACACAGCTAAGAAGCTGCCAGAGAAGATTCAGTGGATGAAGTGCTGTGAAACAACATTCCAGCAACTGAAACTGGAACTGTGCCATGCGCCACTGCTGGCTTGCCCAGATTACAATTTAAGGTTTACTGTACAGAGAGATACAAGTGACAGTGGCCAGGGAGCAATGCTTTCCCAAGTATCCATTTACAGAGTAGAATGGCCAATTGTTTTCTTCAACCTGAGGCTGTTACTGAAGAAAATTACCCACTTTACTATTGCAGAGGAGCATCTGGCCATTGTCAAAACAATCAAGAAATTGTGCCCACATCACCGACCACAGTCCATTGCAGCATTTGAACAAAATGCCAAGCAAAATAGCACCTGAGTCAAATTAGTTATATCTTGTACCTCTGATGGAAAAGTGGTAAAAGAAAGAACAAGAAACTTTATTAATGACCTCTATGTCACAAAACCATCCACCACTTTTTGGCAGAGAACAGCAAGGGGAAGGAGGTGCTGTTAGAACTTTACTACTCTACTGGGACTAAAGAACTGTAATTCTACTACTAGGACCTTCAATTTAGGGTAAAAACAAACAAAAAAAAGTTAGTGTGTTTGAGTTGGGTGAAGTGAAATGTTATCTGTGCAGTTAGCTAGGTGAAGAAGAAAACTGTGAATTAGGGTGAGTGGCTTAGGCAACAGGAGGCCAGGTGTTTGCATTTAAATCCGCCCTAGATAGCTTTTGTCAGAGAACAGCAAGAGGAAGGAGGTGCTGTTAGAACTTTATTACTCTACTGGGACTATATTTCCCTCCCTTCCCTCCACCCCCCCATCCTTAGCCAGTACTACTTTTATAGGCACAGGATTTGACTGACAACAGGAACTTCCTGTTTGGGAGCAGGAAGGGAGTGATAACAGAGGCACAAAAGACATCATCCTAGAAGGAAAAGAGTAGCTCTCCATCCCCTCCTAGCTGCTGGAGGTCTGTCTCTGAGCAAGTAAGAAGGAGACTACTGAGGAATATGGGAACTTCCTGTCCCAGAACAGGAAGAGCAGGAGCTTTAGGGGCATGGAGACAGTAGGAAAGTAGGGAGAAAAAAATATATACATAACATAAAACAGTAAATAAACAGAGAGAGGAAAGAGTAAGCATACAACACAATTTGCTCTAAGACTAAACTCTGCAGTCACTTACAGTTTCTTTCCAAATGCTGCCACCTGGGTATTATTCCTAAAGGTTTCTGTTTGAAATTCCATCCTTGCTCATTTGGATCTGAGATACATGTTTCCTCTACTAATAAACTTTTGAAAACTTTCTCTAGGAAACTTATCACACACACCATTCTCTCCATCAAAACACAGCTGATATCTGTGGACAAAACCATTCAAAGGCAAAAGGATTTCCTGCAGCGAATGGCTCCGCATAACCTTCCTTTTATTAAGCACTACATCCAAAACCTTAACTCCACTCTCTTTCAGTTCCTCAAGGACACCAAATCTGCTAAGCTCCAGTCTCTCACCCAGCAGATCAACAACCAACATGAGCCCTCGAGTCAGACACAACCTAACAATTTGGTATTTTATATTCCTCCAGACCTTCCCCTGACATGAGATGAGCAATCACTCCTTAGCAAAGGTCTCTCTTTTGTGCCCACACCCAGATAACTTGATGCACCCCAGGTTCAAGTTGATCTGCAGTGCTTCTATCGTAGAGTACGCCTTGCAGCTCATTTTTCTAATGTGACTCCTCTTTCCACAGATGATGACAGTATCACCAGAACTATCAATTATATCAATCCCCAGTGAAGTGCATGGACACCCCTTCCAGGACGTTTTGTTGCTGTTGATTATTTTATTAACCAATGCAAGGAAAGCACCACTAATTTTAATCTTCATTGCAGGCACAACCATTCCAACCTGACACCTGGTGAGCTAGCAGGCCTCAGATCTCTACAATGTAGGAATTACATTGTTATTAAACCAGCTGACAAGGGAGGTGCTGTTGTGGTCTGGCAAAAGGAGTTATACATCACTGAAGCCACACAGCAACTCTCTGACACCAGATTTTATTCTTCTCTTCCACAAGACCCCACTGCTGACTATCAAACTGAGGTCACCACCACCATCACCTCTGCTATTGAAAACAAAGAGCTCCCTGCTTCTGCTAAGAGAATCATAGTTCAGCATCCCCAGATATCCAGGTTTTATCTCCTTCCCAAAATCCACAAAACAGGTAACCCGGGTCATCTCATAGTGTCTGCCTGCTCCTGCCCCACATCCCACATCTCCGCATTTTTGGACAGCCTCATGAGACCCCTTGTTGAGTCCCTGCCCTCCTATGTTAAAGACACTAACCTTGCTCTCCAGTTATTTGACAGGTTCAGATTCAGTGACTCTCATCAGCTCATCTTCACCATGGACATCTAATCTCTTTACACAGTGATCCCCCATGATGATGGTCTGACAACTTTGCAGCATTTCTTGAATAAGTGGGAAGTCCAGCAGCCACCCACACACACACTAACTTGTCTGGCAGAACTGGTTCTTACACTTAATGCTTTTTCTTTTAATAACAGTTTTTTTCAGCAGGTCAGTGGAGTTGCCATGGGTACCAAGATGGGTCCCAGCTTTGCTAATCTGTTTGTGAGTTGGTTGGAGGAACGTTTTTTTCTCTCATTCACAGGGACTGTGCCTGAACTGTACAAATGCTACATTGATGACTGTGTGGGGGCCACCTCCTGCTCCAGGGAGACCCTCCAAGTCTTCCTTGACAAGTTTACCACGGACCATCGTTCCCTTCAATACACTGTTGAAGTATCCTCCTCTACACTGCCTTTTCTGGATATCCAGCTGTCAGTACAGAACACTGGTCTGAAGACATCAGTCTATTACAAACCCATTGACTCTCACAGTTTCCTCCTCCACAGCTCCTTCCATCCTAAACATGTCAAGAATGGACTGCCTCATTCAGTTTCTTAGACTTTGCAGGTTATGCAGTGAAGAGGATGATTTTGCTGAGCAGACCCAAATAATGCATAGTTTTTTTATCAACAGATGGTACCCTAAAAGCACAGTGGACAGAGCACTCTCCCGGGTTAGTAACATACCCCGTAACCTTGACCCCCGCAGGAAGGATACTGTCACACAAGAACAACAGTAAATTTCTCTAGTGCTTCCTTTCCATCAGAGCACACCATCTCTTCACAGAATCATCACCAGTAACTTTCCCATTTTGCAAATTGACCCTAACATTGGTGCTTCCTTTACAGGACCACCTATTGCCTCCTACCGCCGGCCACCTAACCTGTGGAATCTCCTGGTTAAAAGCAGCCTACCTACTCCTAACAGTTCCTCCCTCCCAGGTACCAAACCTTGCAACAGGACTCGCTACTACACCTGCAAATTTATTTCCAGTGTGACTGAAATTCGGGGGCCTACAGGTGTTTTTCACATTACCAAGGAGTTCTCATGCACCTCCACTAATGTGGTGTATTGTATTCTTTGCAGGAAGTGTACAGCTATTTACATTGGAGAAACTGGTAGGCGTCTTGCTGACCGTTTCAGGGAACATTACAGAGCAGTCAGGAATGGTGAAACTGCTAAACCCATTGTATCCCACTTTATCTCCAGGGACCACAATGTCAATGACCTTTCTGTTTGTGTCCTTCAGCAGGGCTTCTGGGATCCTGACCATAGAAAAAACATGGAAGCCAAGCTGATCATCTGCATTGGCTCCCAGCAGCCCTCTGATCTAAATGATAGACTTATTTTCCACTAACATCTTTCCGCCATCCCCTTTTTTTCCCTAAAGTCTAATTGTTTTTGTACTTATTTAATTTATTTTTAATTTTTATCATAAGTCTCCATCTCTGTCTCCTTCCCACACATTTGTCGCCTTTCAGCCTTCTTACTAGGCCCTGTTAATTAGTCCCCACCTGGAAACTTCCCTAGCTCTTTCGCTCCCATTATGCTTTATCTATCCCATCATCATCTTTTTGTTTCACAGATTCTCTCTTAATCATAGAAACATAGAAACATAGACTTTGACAGCAGACCGCTTGGCCCATCTAGTCTGCCCATTTCCCTACCTACAGGATAGGCCGCAGATCCTAGTTAACCAACAGCCTATTTCTTCCTACCCCCATAAGAATTGCCTTATGTCTGTCCCATGCATTCTTGAATTCTTCCACAGTTTTAGGCCCCACAACCTCCTCAGGAAGGCTGTTCCATGCATCCACTACCCTCTCTGTGAAATAATACTTCCTCACATTGCCTCTGAACTGCCCTCCTGCTATCTTTAAATTGTGTCCCCTTGTTCTTGCACGTCTCTTTTTCTGAAAGATGCTACCCTCTTGGACTTTGTTGATTCCACTGAGGTACTTAAAAGTTTCTGTCATGTCCCCACTTTCCCTTCTTTCCTCAAGGGTATACATATTAAGCTCCTTTAGTCTCTCCTCATACGGCTTCTTTTGCAGACCCTGCACCATTTTAGTTGCCCTCATCTGGACTACCTCTATCCTGTCTATGTCCTTGCGGAGATGGGGTCTCCAGAACTGGACACAGTACTCCAGATGGGGTCTCACCAACTGTCTGTACAGAGGGATAACAACTTCCTGTTTTCTGCTGCTGATGCCTCTCCCTATACATCCCAGTATACCCCCAGCCCTCCCTACTGCCTTCTCACATTGCTTGATAAACTTAAGGTCATCTGATATGATTACCCCCAGGTCCCTTTCCTTTTCTGTTGTTGTTACTACCTCCCCACCCATTGTGTATTCTTCCCTGGGTTCTTGTTTCCCAGGTGCATTATTTTGCACTTATTTGCATTGAATCCTAGCTGCCATACTTCTGACCATTCCTCCAACCTTGCCTAGTCTCTTTTCATCCTTTCCATGCCTCCTTGTGTATCAACCCTGTTGCAGATCTTTGTGTCATCTGCAAAAAGGCATACTTTTCCTTCCAGTCCCTCTGCAATGTCACTGATGAAAACATTAAAAAGGACTGGACCCAATACTGAACCCTGTGGTACCCCACTAGTAACCCCTCTTTCTTCAGAGTGGACTCCATTTACAATTACCTTCTGTGTCCTGTTGTGCAGCCAATGTTTTACCCAGGCTACCACCCTGGGACCCACTCCCAGGCTGGCTAATTTGACTATTAATCTTTTGTGAGGGACCGTGTCAAATGCCTTGCTAAAGTCTAGGTAGGCCATGTCCACAGCCCCTCCCTGGTCTACTACTTTGGTCACCCAGTCAAAGAAATCTATTAGATTCATCTGACATGACCTTCCTGCAGTGAGCCCATGCTGCCTTGGGTCCTGTGCTCCACTGGCCTCTAGGTACTCAACTATTCTTTCCTTCAGAAGTGACTCCATCACTTTCCCTACCACAGAGGTCAGACTGACAGGTCTGTAGTTTCCTGCCTCTGTCTTGGTCCCACTTTTGTGAAGGGGAATCACATCCGCCTTCCTCCAGTCCTTGGGTACAACACCATCCTCCCATGATTTATTAAAAAGAGTAGCCAGTGGTTTCACTAGTTCCTCCCTTAATTCTTTTAGAATTTTGGGGAGAATTCCATCAGGACCCATTGCTTTGTCCACTTTCAGTTTTAGGAGTTCTTGCAGAACTCTTTCTTCTGTGAAAGGACTGGGATTGACCCCCCCTATCAAGAGTGCTTCTGCTAATTGGATTAGGCACTTCCCCCTCCTCTTTTGTGAATACTTAGCAGAAATATTCATTCAGTTTCCTTGCTTTTTCACTGTCCTCCTCTGCCCACCCACCGTTCATTCTATTCAGCCTCACCATCCCTCCCTTTGTCTTTCTACACTTGCTGATGTACCTATAAAAGGTTTTATCCCCCTTCTTAACTGAGTTGGCTATCTTTTCCTCAGTTTGGGCCTTTGCTATTCTGACTTCCCTCCCTGCTTCCTTCCGCCTTAACTGGTACAGCTCTCTGTCCTGCTCCTTCTGTTTTTCCTTATACTTCCAGAATGCTATCTTTTTCTTCCTGACTTTCACAGCCACCTCTTTTGAGAACCATGGTGGCTTTTTCTTTCATTTTGATTTATTTGCTTCACACAAAGGCTTGTTGTCTCTGTGATGGAAGTTTTGATGATTCCCCATTGTTGCTCCACACCTCCTTCTAGCCTGTTTGCTAGTGCTTTTCTGAGGCACTCTCCCATCTTGCCAAAGTAAGCCCTCCTAAAGTCCAGTACCCTCACTTTTGTATGGCTTGACTCGGTAGCTGAGTTTAACATGAACCACACTGTTTGATGGTCACTTGTCCCCAGATGGCAACCCACTTCTAGATCTGAGATCCCTCATTGCCCCGTTTGAAATCGAGGTCTAAGATTGCTCCTTCACGAGTGGGTTCCAAAACTAGCTGTCTGAGGCCTGCCACCTGTAGGGCATCAAGAATGGCCCTGCTCTTGGATGTGGCTGCAGCAAATGTGCTCCAGTTAACATCTGCATAATCAGGTCTCCCATCAACAGTATCTCCCCTTTCTCTGCCATTCTAAGAATGCCTTCTATCATATCCTTGTCCATTCCATCCCTCTGACATGGGGGTCTGTACACAACCCCTGTGCAGATTGTGGTGCCCTTTCCAGTCTTCAAGGTGACCCACAGTGCCTCCTCTCCTCCCCTCCCTGTTTACTCTTTTGTTCAGTTGCTTTTATCCCTTCCTTTACATAGAGTGCTACTCCTCCCCCTCTTCTCCCCTGCCTGTCTCTCCTGTAGGTTATGTACCCTGGTATGTTAACATCCCAGTCATGGTTCTCTGTGTACCATGTTTCTGTGACTGATACGATATCCAGGCATCCCTCTTCCATCAAGGCCACCAGCTCAGGGAGCTTGTTGCCCAGACTACGGGCATTGGTACTCATTACCCTCCATTTCCTGATGGCTTTACTCCCTTTTGCCCCATCCCTGTCCTTCTTGCCTTTGTCACTTTCTCCATTTACCCCTGCCCTTCTCCCTATCGACACCTCTATGTTGGTGTTTGCCGCACTTACTACCGTGATTATTTGGGGGGGCTAGGATTTCCCTGCTCCTTTCCAGTGCCTCCCCCCTTGGCTAGTTTAAATGCTTGCTAATGAAGCATTCAAACCTATCACCTAGGATCCTGGTTCCCCTCCCGGACAGATGCAGCTCATCATGCCAGTATAGGCTTGCATCACTCCAGGTGGACCCCCCAGTCTACAATGAAGCCAAATCCCAGAGCTCCACACCAGTTTTTTAACCACTGATTGAATCCCATGGTGCGGAACACCCTAGCCTCTCCTATGCCATAGATGGGCAGCACCTCCGAGAAGGTTACCATGCGTGCTACTTGACTAAGACCCCTCCCCAATTCCACAAACTCTTCCTGCACTTCTCTAATCCCTTTCTTAGCCAGGTCATTTGTCCCTAGGTGGACAATGACATCCAGCTCCTTCCCCTGTGCAGCTGCTCTGGCAATCCTGAGGATTCGCTCCCGTCCCTCAAGCCATGGTGCCAGGCAGGCACCTACCTCCTCTCCCTTCCTCCCCAAGTTCTACCTTCCTAACAATGGGTTCCCCACCAGGAGTTGTTTCCTTCCCTGTGGGGTCCCATGCCACCCTCCTGTGGGTCTTCTTTGTGGAGGTTCCCAGCATCCTCCTTGGTCTCCACTGTGGGTGCCTCCATGAGAAACCACACTTTGCCAGAATGGCATAGGAATTGTGAAGAGGTAGAACTGGAGGGATGCGCCTCTGTTCCATCACCCTCACCCTCACTGAGCCCACTGTGGTCCAACCGCTCCTCTTTCTTGGCAACCTCTGAGGCAACGGCACTGGCACTGGTGGTCCCTGGATGGAAGAGGAGGTCCCACAAATCCTGGCCAACTCAGCCTGGAGATGAGCAACCTCCTCCCTCAGCCCAGAGAGGTGCCTGCAGATGGGACAACACCGCATCCTCCAGAATGTCTCCCGGAAGACTGCTGCTCCACAGCCACTGCACTGCACCACTCCAATCATGTCTTATTTCTGGCCACTTAACTGTTTGCAATCCTTACTCTTTCCTCTGTTTTTTTCTCTAACTCCTTACTTTCTGCCTGTGTGCCCTTCAAGCTCCTGATTGTCCTGTTCTGAGACAAGAATATCCTATATTTCTCAGTAGACCACTTACTTGCTTAGAGGCAGACCTCCAGTAGCTAGAGGGGGCCGGAGAGCTACTCTTGCCCTTCTAGGATGGTGGGTCTTTGGTGGTTCTGTGATCACTCACTTCCTGCTCCCAAACAGGAAGTTCTCTTGTCAGTCAAATCCTGTGCCTATAAAAATAGAACTAGCTTTGGGTGGGGGAGGTGGAGGGAAGGTAAGGAGGGCAATATAGTCCCAGTAGAGAAGTTCAGTCACACAGCAGTCCTTTCTCCTGGTGTCTTCTGCCAAGCTATTAGCAGAATCTTTCTAAGGCAGTCTTTAAATGTAGCTTCCTTCTAGCTAAGCCACTCCCCTTACTTACTAGATCTTTCTACAAGTAATTTAAACATCACAGCTATTAAGTCCTTTCAATCACCTGAGATTTACACCTAGATAACTGTTCAGATACCTGTTCAGTTCAGTTAACTCAGACAAACAAACAGTTTTTTGTTTTGTTTGTTAGTTTTTACCCTAAATTAAAGGTCCAAGTACAAAAGTTCTTCTTCTTTAGTCCCAGCAGAGAAGTCCAGTCACACAGCAGTCCTTTCTCCTGGTGTCTTCTGCCAAGCTATTAGCCAAGCTATTAACCTTACCATTTATCACTTCTTCTCCCTGAGCCTCCCCTTTCTTCTTTCCCCATATATATATATATATATATATATATCTCATTTTACCTCCTCTCTACACTAACTTTGTTTTTTTTTCTCTTTTAGATATTTCCTGAAGAAGACCTAAGGTTGAAATGTAGATTTTTAACTCTATTTTCTATTTTCAGTGTGCATTTAATATAACCATTTAGTTTTCCTTTTAGACTACATGCTGACACAGCGCCTTGTTTTTGTTTTATACAAAACAACAGTTGAGGGGCCACAAATAAGACATGATGGGAGTGGTGCAGTGCAGTGGCTGTGGAGCGGCAGTCTTCTGGGAGATGTTCTGAAGGATGCGGTGTTGTCCCATCTGCAGGCACCTTTCTGTGCTGAGGGAGGAAGTTGCTCATCTTCAGGCTGAGTTGGCCAGGATTCGGGGAACCTCTTCTCCCACCCAGGGACCACCAGGGCTGCCGCTGCCGCTGCTGCCTCAGAGGTTTCCAAGAAAAATGAGTGGTTGGACCACAGTGGGCTCAGGGAGAGTTAGGGTGGTGGAACAGAGTTACATTCCTACAGTTGTACCTCTCCACAATTCATATGCCATTCTGGCAGAGCATGGTTCCTCTACAGAGGCACCTGCAGTGGAGACCAAGGAGGATTGCTGGGAAACTCCATAAAGGAGACCCACAGGAGGGTGGCATGGGACCCCACAGGGGAAGGAAACAACTTCTGTTGGAGACTCCATTGTTAGGAGGGCAGAACTGGGGGGGAAGAGGGAGGTAAGGTGCCTGCCTGGCACCATGGCTTGGAGAGACAGGGAGCAAATCCTCAGGATCATGGAAGCAGCTGCACAGGAGAGGGAGCTGGATGTCATTGTCCACCTAGGAACAAATTATCTGGCTGGGAAAGGGATCAGAGCAGTGTAGAAGGAGTTTGTGAGGTTGGGGAGGGGCCTTAGACAAGTAGCATACACGGTAACCTTCTAGGAGGTGGTGTCTGTCTATGGCATGGGTGAGGCTAAGGTACTCCGCACCATGGGATTCAGTCAATGGTTGAAAAACTGGTGCAGAGATCAGGGTTTTGGCTTCTCTGGGGACTGAGAGTCCACCTGGAGGGATGCAGGCCTATACTGGCATAATGGTCTGCATCTGTCCAGGAGGGGAACCAGGTACCTAGGTGACAGGTTTAAATGCTTCATTGGCAAGCATTTAAACTAGCCAAGGGAGGAGGCACTGAAAAGGAGCAGGGAAATCCTAGCCTTCCCCAAAAAATCAGGGTAGTTGGTGAGGTAAACACCAGGATAGAGAGGTCGATAAGGAGAAGGGCTGGGGTAAATGGAGAAAAAGGCAAAGGCAGTACAGACAGGGATGAGGCAAAAGGGGAAAGGTCATCAAAAAATGGAGGTAGTGAGTGCCGATGCCCATAGTCTAAGTAACAAGCTCTCTGAATTGGTGGCCTTGATAAAAGAGGGATGCCTGCATATCATGGCAGTCACAGAAATGTGGTACACAGAGAACCATGACTGGTATGTCAACATATCAGGGTACACAATCTACAGGAGGGACAGGGAGGGTAGAAGGGGAGGAGGAGTAGCTGTTTACGTAAGGGAAGGGATCAAAGCAACAGAACTAAAGGGTAAACAGGGAGGAGAGGAGGCACTGTGGGTCACCATGGAGACCGGAAATGGCACCACAATCTGCACGGGGGTTGACTACAGACCCCTGTCTCGGGGGGGGAGGAAATGGACAAGGAAATGATAGAAGACATCCTTGGGATGGCAGAGAAAGGGGAGATATTGTTGATGGGGGACCTGAATATGCCAGATGTTAACTGGAGCACCTTTGCTGCAGCCACATCCAAGAGCAGGGTCATTCTCGATGCCCTACAGGGGGCATACCTCTGTCAGCTAGTGTTGGAACCCACTCAGGAGGGAGCAATCTTAGACCTGGTACACTCAAATGGGGATGGAGAGAGGATCTTAGATATAGAAGTGGGTAGCCATCGGGAACAAGTGACCGCCAAACAGTGTGGTTCAGCAATAAACACAGCTGTAGAGTTAAACCATACAAAAGTGAGGGTACTGGACTTCAGGAGGGCTGACTTTGTCAAAATGGGAGAGTGCCTCAGAAAAGCACCAGCAAACAGGCCAGAAAGAGGGGTGGAGGAACAATGGGGAAACATCAAAACTGCCATCGCAGAGGCAACAATCCTTTGTGTGAAGCAAATAAACAAATCAAAAGGAAAGAAAAAAACACTATGGTTCTCAAAAGAGATGGCGAGGAAGGTTAGGGAGAAAAAGATAGCATTCAGGAAGTTCAAGGAAACACAAAAGGAGCAGGATAGAGAACTGTACCAGTTAAAGAAGCAGGAAGTGGGGAAGGCAATCAGAATAGCAAAGGCCCAAACCGAGGAAAAGATAGCCAACTCTGTTAAAAAGGGGGATAAAACCTTTTATAGGCACATTAGGGAGCAAAGAAAGACCAAGGGAGGGATAGTGAGGCTTAATAAGTTGGGGGAGGCTGTGGGTGGGCAGAGAGATACAGTGAAAAAGCAGGGATACTGAACGAATACTTCTGCTCAGTATTCACAAAAGAAGAGGAGGGGGGAGGTACCTAATCCAATCAATAGAACCACTCTGGATAGGAGGTTGATAATGCTCCCTTCGCAGAAGAAAGGATTCTGAAAGAACTCTAAAACTGAAACATAGAAACATAGAAGTTGACGGCAGATAAGGACCGCAAGGCCCATCCAGTCTGCCCATTTCTTTTTCTACCTTATAAATGTGCCATCGGCCTTTGCTCTGTCAGTGGCCTATCTAGTCATAGTCATTTGTATTGCTCCCTTATGCCTATCCCATGCCTGTTTGAAGCCCTGCACTGTATTCATAGCCACCACTTCTTGTGGTAAGCCATTCCATGCATCCACCACCCTTTCTGTGAAAAGAACTTCCTCACATTACCCCTTAATTGGCCTCCCTCTAATCTCATGCTGTGTCCTCTTGTCCTGCTATTTTCTTATATTTAAACATGTTAGACTCTTTCACCTTGTTTATGCCCTTAAGGTGTTTGAATGCCTCGATCATATCACCTCTCTCCTCCTTTGCTCAAGGGTATACATATTGAGCTCCGTTAATCTGTCCTCATATGTCTTCTGATGCAGTCCATGCACCATTTTGGTTGCCCTTCTCTGGACTGCCTCAATTTAGTTAATGTCCTTGTGAAGGTGTGGCCTCAATACTGCACACAGTACTCCAGATGGGGCCTAACCAGTGTCTTGTACAGAGGATTATTACCTCCCTCTTACGACTTGTGATACCCCTACTAATACACCCTAACACCCCCCTAGCCTTACCTACTGCTTTAGAGGTCTGCTTGGATGATTTTAGGTCATCAATGATGATGATGCCCAAGTCTCTTTCTTCCTTTGTGACTGCTAGCAACTCCCCTCCCAGCCTATAGGTGGCTTCAGGGTTTCTCTTCCCTATGTGCATGATTTTGCACTTCTTTGCATTAAATCCAGTTGCCACTCTTCTGACCATTCTGCTAGTTTATCCAGATCTCTCTCATTCTGCCCACCCATCTGGATCATCGACTCTGTTGCAGATCTTGGTGTCATCTGCAAACAGACAAGCCTTACCCTCTAGTCCATCTGCAAGGTCACTAATGAAGATGTTGAAGAGGACTGGCCCAGGACTGATCCCTGAGGTTACCCCACTTGTGACTTGCATCTCTTCTGACTGTATACCATTTACCACCACTCTCTGTGTTCTGCCGTCAACCAGTTTGACACCCAGTTGACCAACTTCTGACCCACCCCGAGCCTACCCAGCTTATTTATCAATCTTCTATGTGGAACAGTGTCAAAAGCTTTGCTGAAGTCAAGGTAGGCGACATCAACTGCTCCCCCTTGGTCCACCACTCTGGTTACCCAGTCAAAGAAATCTATGAGATTAGTTTGACAGGACCTTCCTTTGTAAACCCATGCTGTCTTGGATCCGTGCCCCTATGGATTCCAGGTGTTGCACTATCCTTTCCTTAAGGAGTGCCTCCATAATCTTGCCCACTCACTGAGGTAAGACTGAATCGGTCTGTAGTTCCCCGCCTCCTCCCCTGCTACCACTCTTTTGTGGAGCGGGACTCACATGAGCCCTTCTCCAGTCTTCTGGGACCTCTCCTGTGCTCAGAGACTCACTAAACAATTCTGCTAATGGCTCTGCTAGTTCCTCCTTTAGCTCCTAAGTACCCTGGGATGTATGCCATCAGGTCCCATTGCCTTATCCACCCTGAGCTTAGCAAGCTCTTGTAGGACCCTTTCTTTTGTGAAGGGGTAGTGCTCACCTCCCTCCCCCTGTGTCCATGATCCTGAGCTGTGGGCCTGCCCTACCTTCTCTTCAGTAAATACTGAGCAAAAGTATCTATTTGGGATAGATGCTTTTACAGGGTCCTCCTCCTCACATGCTCCCTTTTCTCCATTAAGCTTAGCAATACCCCCTCTGGACTTTCTCCTTTCACTAATGTATCTATAGAAAGTCTTGTCACCTTCTTTTATTGTTCGTGCTAGTGTTTCCTCAGTTTGGGACTTTGCCTGCCTTACTGCCTTACCTGCTTCCCTTAGGGTAGTTTGGTATGCCTCCCTATCTTCATCCCGCTGTGTTCCCTTATATTTCCTGAAGGCCAGCCTTTTGGCTCTGACCTTTTCTGCTACTGTATTTGAGAACCAAAGTGGTTTCCTTCTTCTTTTGCACTTCCTTTTCTGTCTAACACAATGGGATGTTGCTTCAAGTATTGCATCCTTAATGCTTGCCCGCTTTGTCTGTACCCCCTCACCTGTGTTTCTTTTTGCCAGGGCTAGCTTAACTCTGTTGGCCATCTTATCAAAGTCAGCTCCTCTGAAGTCCCATATTTTTGCCTTGGAATGGGATGATTTAGATGTAGTAGCCAAATTGAACCATACCATGTGATGGTCACTGGCCCCCAGGTGACCTTCTACGTGGAGATCTGTGATCACTTCTTTGTTAGTCAGTACTAGATCTAGGATAGCCCTGTCTCTTGTGGGTTGCTGTACCAGTTGTTTGAGGCCCTCCCCTGCAGGAATCCACTATGAGTCTAGTTCTGGCAGATGTTCCTGCTGGTATTGACCAATCTGTATCCGGCATGTTGAAGTCTCCCATTATCAGAACCTCCCTTTAGCTGTCATGTTTTGTATATCTTCTAACAGTAATGTGTCTATGTCCTCCTCTGGTCTGGGGCCTGTAGACAACCCCAGTTCTTATGGCTGTCCCATTTCCTGTTTCCAGGGTGACCCACAGTTCTTCTGGCTCCTTATGTGTATTCTGAATTTCTGTAGCTTTGATATTTTCATTAACATACAGGGCCACTCCTCCCCTTTTGCACCTCGGTCTCTTCCTGAACAATACATAGCCAGGTACTGAAGTCTTCCAAGTGTGGTTACTGGTAAACCACATCTCACTAGTGCTACTATGTCCAGTTTAGCCTCTGACATTATTGCCTGCAGGTCTGGGATCTTATTTCCCAGGCTGTGAGCATTTGTACATGATTTTCCATTGGCCAGATTTTGGTGTGTTAGTTGTTGGGTGAAGTTTGGCATTACCCTGTCGTCGTATGGGAGACAAACATTTTTCTTACCTGGTGATGCAAATGAACTGCAAACATGCTGAATTCCTGTTTGACCACTAGCTGAGGGGAGGGGTGTTCTTCCATTCGACGTATGGGTGCTGCACCCCTCCCATTTGCTAGTTTAAATATTCTGCAAAGACGTCAAACTTCTGCCCCAGTGCACTGACTCCCTCTTTAGTCAGATGCAGTCCATCAAATTTAAAGAACTTTTGCTCCCAGAACTGTTGCCAGTTCCCTACAAATCTGTGTCCTTTTTCCTGGTACCAGTCCTTGAGCCACGTGTTTAGCTCCCCTATCTCCCCTTCTCTGACCTTCCGTCCATCTGCTCCCCTCTCCCAGACTGGCAGGATCTCAGAGAAGGAGATGCCGGACGAAATAGATGATAGTTGTCACCCAGCCTAGTCAGGTGTTCCTTGGTCTCCACAACTGACCGGCTGGCGAGATCAATAGTCCCTATGTGTACTAGGACATCAATGTTTTCTCCTGCTTTGTGAACAATTTTATACGGTCAGTGTCTCTCCATGCTGATGTACCTGGGAGACATCTGACCATCACCCTGGCTGGAGATGGGTATCAACTCCCGAATCATGGAGTCTCCTATGATCAGAAGTTTTTGGATTTCCTTTGTGCTTGTTTTGTTTTGGTTCCTGATTTGGGTGAGTTTTGTTGTGCTAGCTCCTGTGCCGCAGTGTCCTGCTCTGCAGTGTCTTCTGCCTCTTTATTTGATTTCAGAGATAGAGGCAGATACCTGTTTGTAGTGTTTATATGGTTTTGGAGTAATGTGTTGGAGAGCAGAGGTGATGGGGCACCTGATTTGCTCCTCCTAACCACCTGCCAACCTCCTGGACCAACTACCCTCTGCAGTCGAGGTTTTCTGTTGGATGCTGGGGAAATGGCGGGTGGTTCTTATAATGTATTTCCTCTTCAATATGAAATTTGAGATGTGCAATCTCTGCCCATGCTGCCCAGAGCTGAGCCCTAAGATCTCCAAAGGCCCAGCATGTAGGACAGTGTCCTAAATCATGTAAGACTGTCCTTCTGAAAATTGTTCCACAGTACCTGCAGTTAATGAAATCCATTCCAAATAAGTTGCTGGGTTTGTAACCTAGTCAGAGTAATTAGAAGGGGAAAAAAAAGGAAAAAAAAATGCAAGTAATGGTTTAATTGTGCTTTGTTTAACTTGTTATAACAAGTTCAATTACTAGTGCCCCGGTAAATGAGATCACCTTGTGGAGGCCCCACTGACCCGCCCCTTCCTGCTCTGCCACAGGAAATGTCACAACTGTGGTACCCTATAAAAGGAGTGTAGCGTGGGGTGGTTGGTTGGGCCCTTCCCCTGCCTGAAAAGAAGAACCACGGACGAAAGAACAAGGAGGTAAGAGCAGAAACAATCAGTCAACAACAAACGCAGTAACCCTGAAAGCTTATCCTAATATTAGATAAAACTGTAAAACCTGTAAAGCACCACCTGTAATAATTTCAGAGAAGATATACGCTGTAAGAAACACTTTGCTCCAGAGAAAAATAAAGCAGTAACAGAAGATATACCTTGCAAAAGACAATTTGAATCAGAAGATTACAGGAGTAATCTGTTAGCACACACCTGTAGGCACACCTTGTAATAATGCAGAAGAAGGTATACCAGCAACAACAATTTGAAGGTGGATAAAACAATGAGGCCTGACAGGATTCACCCCAGAATTCTAAAAGAAGTAAGGGGAGAGTAAGTGACACCACTGACTACCCTTTTTAATAAATCATGGGAGGATGGTGTAGTACCTAAGGACTGGAGGACGGTAGATGTGATTCCACTTCACAAAGGTGGGAGCAAAGCAGAGGCAGGAAACTACAGACCTGTTAGCTTGACCTCAGTGGTAGGGAACATTATGGAATCACTTCTGAAAGAACAAATTGTTGAGCACCTAGAGGACAGCAGGGCACAGAACCCAAGGCAGCAAGGATTCACAGCAGGAAGGTTATGTCACATGAATCTAATAGGTTTCTTTGACTGGGTGACCAAAGTAGTAGACCAGGGAGGGACTGTGGATATGCCCTACCTAGACTTTAGCAAGGCATTTGACACAGCCCCACACAAAAGATTAATAAACAAATTAGCCAGCTTGGGATTGGGTCCCAGGGTGGTAACCTGGATAAAACATTGGTTGGACAACAGGACACAGAGGTTAATAGTAAATGGAGTTCATGACGAAGAAAGGGGGGTTACTAGTGGGGGTACCACAGGGTTCAGTATTGGGTCCGATCCTTTTTAATGTCTTTATAAGTGACATTACAGAGGGACTGGAAAGAAAAGTATGCCTCTTTGCAGATGACACAAAGATCTGCAACAGGGTTGATACACAAGGGGGGTGGAAAGGATGAGAATGGGCTTGGCAAGGTTGGAGGAATGGTCAAATGTATGGCAGCTTAGATTCAATGCAAAGAAGTGCAAAGTAATGCACTTGGGGAAACAAAAACCCAGAGGAAGAGTACACAATGGGGGGGTAGGGGTGGTAGTAACAACAACAAAAATGGAAAGGGACCTGGGGGTAGTCACATCAGATGACCTAAAAGTAAGCAAGCAATGTGAGAAGGCAGTAAGGATGGCTGGGGGGATACTGGGATGTATACAGAGAGGCATCACCACTAGAAAACAGGACGTTTTTATCCCTCTGTACAGACAGTTGATGAGACCCCATCTGGAATACTGTGCACAGTTCTGGAGACCCCTTCTCCACAAAGACATAGACAGGATGGAGGCAGTCCAGAGGAGGGCAACTAAAATGGTGCAGGGTCTGCAACAGACCCCATAGAAAGAGAGAGAGAGAGACTAAAGGAGCTTAATATGTATAACCTTGAGGAAAGGAGGGAGACAGGGGACATGACAGAAACTTTTAAGTACCTCAAGGGAGTCAACAAAGTCCAAGAGGGTAGCATCTTTCAGAAAAACAGATGTGCAAGAACAAGGAGACACAATTTGAAGATAGAGAGGGGACAGCTCACAGGCAAAGTGAGGAAGTATTTTTTCACAGAGAGGGTGGTAGATGCATGGAACCGCCTTCCTGAGGAGGATGTGGGGTCAGTAACAGTGAGGGAATTCAAGAATGCATGGGACAGACATAGAAATATAGAAACATAAAATTTGACGGCAGATAAGGACCGCTTGGCCCACCCAGTCTGCCCATTTCCATAATTATTGGATATGCTGCAGATCCTAGCTAACCAACAGTCTACTTCTTCCTACCCCCACTCCCTAGAATTGCCTTATGACTATCCCATGCATTCTTGAATTTCACCACTGTTTTTGACTCCACAACCTCCTCCGGAAGGCCGTTCCATGCATTCACAGCCCTCTCTGTGAAAAAATACTTCCTTACATTACCTCTGAGCTGACCCCCTCTATCTTCAAATTGTGCCCCCTTGTTCTTGCACACCTCTTTTTCTGAAAGATGCTACCCTCTTGGACTTTGTTGATTCCCTTGAGGTACTTGAAAGTTTCTATCATGTCCCCCCTCACCCTCCTTTCCTTGAGGCTATACATATTAAGCTCCTTAAGTCTCTCTCTTCATATGTCTTCCAGTGCAGACCCTGCACCATTTTAGTTGCCCTCCTCTATACTGCCTCCATCCTGTTTATGTCTTTGCAGAGATTGGGTCTCCAGAACTGCACGCAGTACTCCAGATGGGGTCTCACCAGCTATCTGTACAGAGGGATAACAACTTCCTGTTTTCTACTGGCGATGCCTCTCCCTATGCATCCCAGTATCCCCCCCCCAGCCCTCCTTACTGCCCTCTCACGTTGCTTGCCCACTTTTAGATCATCTGATGTGACTACCCCCAGGTCCCTTTCTATTTTTGTTGTTATTAGTATCTCACACCCCATTGTGTACTCTTCCCCTGGGTTTTTGTTTCCCAGGTGCATTACCTTGCACTTCTTAGCATTGACTCTAAGCTGCCATACATTTGACCATTCCTCCAACCTTGCCAAGTCCCTTCTCATCCTTTCCACCCCTCCTTGTGTATCAACTCTGTTGCAGATCTTTGTGTCATCTGCAAAGAGATATACTTTACCTGCCAGTCCCTCTGCAATGTCGCTTATAAAGACATTGAAGAGGACTGCTCCTAGTACTGAACCCTGTGGAACCCCACTAGTACCCTCCCTTTCTTCAAAGTTGACTCTGTTTACTATTGCCTTCTGTGTCCTGTTCTCCAGCCAATACTTCACTCAGGCTACCATCTTGGGACCCACTCCCAGGCTAGCTAACTTGTATATTAATCTTTTGTGTGGGACTGTGTCAAATGCCTTGCTAAAGTCTAAGTAGGCCATGTCCACAGCCCTTCCCCGATCTACAACTTTGGTGATCCAGTCAAAGAAATCTATTAGTTTCATCTGACATGACCTTCCTGCTGTGAATCCATGCTGCCTTGGGTCCTTTGCCCCTCTGGCCTCTAGGTACTTGACGATTCTTTCCTTGAGAAGTGATTCCGTCATTTTCCCTATCACTAAGGTTAAACTAACAGGTCTGTCTCCTGCTTCTGCTCTGCTCCCACTTTTGTGAAGTGGAATCACATCTGCCCTCCTCCAGTCCTCAGGTACCACCCCATCCTCCCATGATTTGTTAAAGAGGGTAGTCAGTGGTGTCACTAGTTCTACCCTTAGTTCTTTTAGAATTCTGGGATGAATCCCATCAGGCTCCATTGTTTTGTCCACCTTCAGTTTAAAGAGTTCTTTCAGAACCCTTTCTTCTGTAAAATAGACTGGTATCAACTCCTGTATCCAGTGTTTCTATTGTTTAGTTTAGGTACCTCCCCTCTTTATTTGTGAATACTGAGTAAAAATATTTGTTTAGTATCTCTGCCTTTTCACAGTCACCCTCTGCCCACCCCCCTCCTCTTCATTAAGCCTCACTATCCTTCCCTTGGTCTTCTTCACTCCCTGAGGTACCTATAAAAGGTTTATCCCGCTTCTTAACTGAGTTGACTATTTTTCCTCAGTTTGGGCCTTTGCTGTTCTGACTGCCTTCCTAGCTTCCTTTTGCTTTAATTGGTACAATTCTCTGTCCTGCTCCTTCTGTGATTCCTTGTACTTCCTGAATGCTTTCTTTTTCTCTTGAACCTTCCCTGCCACCTCCTTTGAGAACCATAGTGGTTTCTTACATCATTTTGTTTTGTTTATTTGCTTCACACAAAGGCTTGTTGCCTCTGTGATGGCAGTTTTGATCATTCCCCATTGTTCTTCCACCCCTCCTTCCTGCCCATTTTCTAGTGCATTCCTTAGGCACTCACCCATTTTGGCAAAGTCAGCCCTCCTAAAGTCCAGTAGTTTTGCCTTTGTATGGCTTGACTACTGCTGTGTTTATTGTGAACCATACTGTTTGATGGTCACTAGTTCCCAGATGGCTACCCACTTCTACATCTGTGATCCTCTCTCCATCTCCATTTGAGAGTACAAGGTCTAGGATTGCTCCCTCTCAAGTGGGTTCCAATACTAGTTGTCTAAGGCATGCCCCCTGTAGGGCATCTAGAATAACCCCACTCTTAGAGGTGGCTGCTGCAACTGCACTCCAGTTAACATCTGGCATATTCAGATCCCCATCAGCAATACCTCCCATTTTTCTGCCATTCTAAGTATACTTTCTATCATTTCCTTGTCCATTTCTTCCCCCCTGAGATGGGGGTCTGTATACAACCCCTGTGTGGATTGTGGTGCCATTGCCTGTCTCCAAATTGACCCAGAGTGCTTCCTCTCCTCCCTGTTTACCATTTTGTTCTGTTGCTTTCATTCCTTCCCTTATGTAGAGAGCTACTCCTCCTCCTCTTTTACCCTCCCTGTCCCTCCTGTAGATAGTGTATCCTGGTATGTTTACGTCCCAGTCATGGTTCTGTGTGTACCATGTCTCTGTGACTGCCACAATTTCCAGATGTTCCTCCTCCATCAAGGCCACTAATTCAGGAAGCTTGTTACCCAGACTATGGGCACTGGTGCTCATTGCTCTCCATTTTTTGATGGCTTTACCTCTTGTAACAACATTCCTCACTGACCTTTCTAGCTAGGCAATTCTTGTGGGGGGTAGGAGGATGTAGGCTGTTGGTTAACTAGGACCTGCAGCTTATCCAATAGGTAGGGAAATGGTCAGAATAGGTGGCTCAAACGGTCCTTATCTGCCATCAAGGTCTCTGTTTCTATCTATGGAACAAACATGGCCTTCCAGAAATTTAGAGACGGGGTCGATGTATTCCAGAAGGGGAAGGGTCACTTGATTTAAATTTGTTTAGGACTGTGAAGCAACAGTCCTGTTGAACAGCTGACAGGGTAGAGGATATTGCACCAGTCCAAGAACTTCACCTGTTATGGTACAATAAAAATGCACCTGCCCATCTATCATAATCATTGCCCCAGTTCCCCAAACCAACAAAATAGAATGGAGTCCCGTACAGACAGTGACATAATCAATTTCATCCAGTGTAACCCATTCTGACTGAACATGATGCATGATAGCACATTTTCCTATTCTTTTTATTATTAAAAATATCAATAATCAAAACAAAACAATGAAATAAATAAAATATGAGATACACTTTTCTTTACAGTTTTATGGACAAAGGTAACACCGAACTTCATTCTCCTATTTCTGACCCTCGTCCAGGGCCTTCTCTAATGTGTCTAGCTTCAGTCACTTTGAACTCTATCCTTCCTAATATTATATAAACAAATTTAAATATATTTTGTAACATAAAATAATAATAATTTTATTACAAAATAAATAATTTAGTAGACAGTTACTCCAGTGTGCCTAACTTCAGTCACTCTAAACTTCATCCTCATCCTCCAGAGCCTACTCCAGTATGTCTTGTTTCAATCACTTCAAGCCTGTCATTTCTCCTTACATGCTAATTAGGAATAAGTTTTGGAAGCAGTGGTGGCCTACACCTGTAGGCTGCTGTATGTACTTATATAATCCTAACAGCAAAATTATAACCCCCATCTTATTTCGTTTCCAATAACAGCTACTGGCACCAAGAGTGCAGCCAGGAAAAATATCCGTGCAAAAGTACTTTTTCAGCCTTTTCTACACCATGTGACCTGCTCAGCTATTCACCCTTGGTGAAGTACAGCTAACTTCGTTAGTGAAGCACCATGCATATATAAGCCCCCCCTGCCTGGGGTCTCAGGGTATGAGATGGTAAATGTCCATTGGGAGGGGGCACTCACAGCAGCAGAAACCAAAAGCCATACCTTACTGTGAATAGCTGGCAATGACAGGGTTCATTGCATGGGGTGCCATCTTCTGGTGCAGGGCTGGATTAGAGTTCATGTTAGCAGGCATAAACAGTTCCATCAAAACAATTTACGTACACACAAGCGTAACAGTAACAGTGGGATCCCACTTAATGAACAAACTTCATGGCACCATCAAATAGTTGTCCTGCACAGCTGGACTGTGGGAGTCACTCAACAGAAACTAGTGGAAGCACTGTGACCAAGATGGTCCCACTAGCATTGGGTGGTTTTCATCTGGGCCAGGATGGACACATTCACAAAATAGGCAGCAGTCCTTTGGGACTAATCAGGCCCCGTAAACAGCAGCAAGAAATCTCTCTCCCTCTCACATCATGGCTCACGCTCTCCTTCAATCCCCAACCACTGGATCTCTGAAACACTGGCCCTGGTGAGCAACTCTTCTCTGGCATGCAGGGAGATGTCCCCACAAATCTGCACTTTCTTGGAGGGCATTTTGGATTCTGGAGCTTTTGATATCAGCTCAGACTTCCACGAGACCCCCTGACTGAAAATTAATCATCCTCACAATGAAACTGGATCCCATCCTTGACACACTGGCACGGCTGTGACCAACATCCACCCTCAATGCACTTCAAGAGCTGCCACAACTGGGATGGCATATCAACTCTGGGGCTCACGTGCTCCTTCTTTCTTGTGATCTCTATTTCTTCCCTCTGGTTGGTCTCTCTCTCTCTCTCTGGCAGGCTACACTTTGCCTCAGGGCTCACCCGCTCTGCTTCCAAACCTCCTTACTCCAGCCATGGATCTACTTGGGGCACTGCTGGAGGGGACACTACAGCTGAAACATGGCACGGAACACTCCCCTGACCAGACTGATGGCCACCACCATGTTAACTTGCTGAACTGCTAGGCTACCCAACCCACGTATCACTTCTGTCACACTCAGAGTGGGCAATCGGCCATGCCCCCCCCCAGCTCTCTACTTTCCCACTTTCCCTCTTTGGCACAAACCCACACAATTTATAACCTCACACACAAATGATGACCTTCAACCTGTGGAGCTCACTCTGGTGTGACAGAGGGGGTTTAACCCATTGATTGCTGGCCCAAAATCTAAAACTACCAAAACGATGTACACACCCCACAGGGGAGATGTTTCGTCTTTCCCCCAACTTAAACACTCAGTGCCCTCAGTGAGTATTGCATTAGCACCTTGCCAGTGGGCAACATAGAGGTATGCACACTCCTTCACTGTACCCAATGACTATGCTCAACTGGCTGCATTGCTATAACTGTGTATTCACTACTATTCCCATTAAACTTTGGAATCTAAACTCTAGCGTCCCAACCATACCTCCCTAGCTGCAGGCGGTGCTTTTCTGGTCACCCAACCACCTGATAAGCTCATGGATGGGGCAGCATCCCATCCTTACCACCCACTAGCCCAAACCACTACTCTAAACACTGCCCAGCTACCTAACAACTGCCGGGCTGCCAAGCCATACCCATAGCACAGTAAACCATATCAAAGAAGCGGTGTATAAATTTACTTTAACTAGAAAAGCATTTTTTCAAACATGCATGCCAACAGCAACAGTAAACAAGAAGCTGGGACAATAATTAATACAGCCTGAAATAAGAACACTTTAACCAGCTCCCCCTTTCTGAACTGAGGTGTGTAGTCAAATACAAAATATAAATGTCTTGATGCCCAAAGTCTCTAGGATTACTCAAAATAAAATAAATAATAAAGAAAAAGGGTTGATTTCACCCATATATTGCTGACAGTCTGTTCAGTCCCATGCTTTAAGTCCATGAAAGGGCATAATCTCAAAGAGAAACAGGAGCATGACAGGAGCATACGAATAGCAATGAGGAACACCAAGGAGAGTCCCATGAACACCACAGTCACTTCACTGCCTGGAGAAATAATATCAGGGATTCGGCTTGGTGGTCACTTGTCAGAAGGGATCCACTCCACTCATGAAGTGCTTGGTACATTTCCCACACAGATCTTGCACCAAAGCAAATGTTTTAAAGATGGTAAGTCCCTCATAAATGTGGCAGGAACACATTCCCTTAGCAATATGCTGTATCTCCTGCAGGGCCATACTGTAACTTGTTGGACCCAGCTTATGTTTCTTATACAGCTTGTTAAGGATGCCCCAATTCACCCAGTCTTGGTGGTTCTCCTCAATGATGTCCCATATCCATTCAGGCAGGTATGGGTACACAAACTGGAATAGTTCTGCCATATCTTCCTCTGGATAATCCTTTTGGCCTGAGACCATTCATGCAGGCTTATCACTGTGGTCCTTGGCAACTGGCTGTCTGGCAGTCACATTCCTTCTCGGTATCTCCAAACCTGAGGATCTCCATCCTGGACCCCTTCACAGCGCTCGTGCCTCTTACAGCTTTTAGCAGCCAGGCTGTATCAATCCTTCCATGGGGTCAGATACACAGATTTATAACAGGATGAAATGTCCCTCTCTGAGTCATCATCGCTAAGTTCAGCAGCCCCCTCCACAGGCTGGTTAACAGGCTCAGGTCTCTTAGCTTCTCTGCTGTAGCGGGGGTGGGGGAATTGGCTTCTACTTGCTTCTCAGGTTGCCATTGTGGTTCTGGTGCAGCTGCACCCATGGGTTCATTACGCACACTCAGGGATGGATTTTCAGGTACCAAAAAGTCTTTACATAGATACATAGACAGTGTCAGCAGATAAGGGCCTATGGTCCACCCAGTCTGCCCATTTGAGCTTGTAAGTTCCCTTTACATTTTTCTAGGAGTCTTTTCCCCATTACCCCTGGCCTCCAGAATTCCCTTATGTCTATTCCATGCATTCTTAAATCCTGTGATTGTTTCGGCCCCCACTGCTTCCTCTAGGTGTCAGTAACTTCCTTTGTGCTCCATGGCCTTGACCCCTTCCTCAGGCCATTGATACTTGTGCCTTAGGTGGAGCTGCAGTGTTTTGCTGAGCTACTGCCCAGGGCTCAGATTTCTGAGAGCTAAAGGGCTGATGGCTGGTTTCCTCAACTTTCTGTACTGCTGGCACACAGAGCTGTCTACTGATCTCCTCCCAGCTTTAGAGGGCTGATTCAGTTGAATTCACAGATCTGCTGAGCAGAGGGAAAAACAGGTGTCCTACATCCAAGTGAGTTTTTCACTGGCACACCATACACAGAGGCAACAATGTCATTCCTGGACCCAACTGGCACAAGAGTTAGAGCCAGTGAGCTTCTCAACCACAACACATCAAAAAGCCACCTCAGCATGGCAGAGGGACCAGATGCTTCAGAAACCTCTGGAGCTTTTGCCATTTTCAAATCGAAATAGCTTTCTTTCTTTCAAGCTGGTTCACACTGTTCACTCTCTAAATATTTGCCACAGTCTTTCTCTCTCCATAATCCAAATGTGCCCAGTAAACTCCACCCCAGCAGACCCGCATAGCCAGTCAGCAAGGATGCCCTAGGGCATTTACATATCTCGCATGTGTCCAGACCCACTGGTACCATGACAGCTCTCACAAATGTGTAAAATCCCTCACTACTGTGCCATATTTCGTGAGTCCTAAACAGGCCAGAAGAAAAGTTCACAAAGTCCAGACATTGCCCAGCACCAATTGAGGTGGTACAAAATAGTCCTTGCACCCCAAAAGTGCTATCCCAGACGAGTCCCCACATTGTCATCCCCCAACCCAGTGTCTAGGGGTATGAGGTGTTAAATGTCCATGGGAAGGGGGCACTCACAGCAGCAGAAATCAAATATTGCACCTTACTGGGAATGGATGGTGTTGACAGAGTCCAGTGCATGGGGTGCCATCTTCTGGTGCAGGGCTGGAATTGAATTCATGTTAACAGGCATAAACAGTTTCATCAAAATAATTGAAGTGCACACAAGTATAATGGTAACAGGGGGATCCCATTTAATGATCAAATAAACTTCATGGCACCATTCAAACAGTTGATCTGTTCAGCTGGACTATGGGGATCACTCAAGGGAAATCAGTGGAAGCAATGTGGCCAAGATGGCCCCACTAACATTGGGTGGTTTTCTTCTGGGCTGAGATGGCCACATTCACAAAATGGGGCAACATTCCTCTGGGCCAAACCAGGCCCTGCAAACAGCAGCACAACATCTCTCTCCATCTCACATCATGGCTCACGCCCTTTCTCTTCAAAATCCTGGGGTGGACTGCCCTTCAATCCCTAACCACTGGATCTCTAAAACAGTGGACCTGGTGAGTGACTCTACCCTGGCACATGGGCAGACATCACCACAGATCTGCACCTCTACGAGGGCATTTTGGATTCCAGGGCTTTTGCTATGAGCCCAGACTTCCACAAGACCCCCAATAGAAAATTAATTGTCCTCATGATGGAGCAATCCCATCCTGGACACATGGACACTGCAGTGACCCACGTCCCCCTCAATGCATCACCAGAGCTGCCATAACCCGGGGGGGGGGGGTTACACATAGTTTTGCAAATTGCACTGCACCCTGAATTTGGCAAAGTGGGTTCATTTCACAAGGTCTTTACAAAGGGTAAAGTCTGTGACTTTTTGCCACATCTTTGCCACTTAGGGAAAGCTTTGCAGCATCTCTAGTAGAAAGGGAAACACAACTGCTGTAACTGAACAGATATCCCTAGAGAAACTGACCTGACATGGCAAATGTAGATTAAAAAATTAGCAATGGAAACTTATGTTGTTTTAACCCTTATAACTCTCTCATGTAGTGCTATATTCATTAATAAGCAGCATTTTTTTAACTCAGCTTTATTCAAGCATATAAGAGGCATACAAACAGATGTAATCTGATATTTCATAACATTTTTTATTTATTTTATTTTACTTCATCTTTCAGACATAACCTTTGAGCAAAATGCACCTTTTCAAAGGTTCCACGTCTTGACAAGAGGACAACACAGAAAGGTAGATACAGAGTATGGATGCACAAGTACAGAGACAACAAATACAAGAAATAACAGCAGCTGATCTGACTATTTACAATTGTAAGCTATCTCATATAGAGGCACAGCATATTGCAGTTAGCACAGCCCAAGGTACATGGTGAGTGCGGTGGGTTTAAGAAACTAATTTAGCAGGAGGTAAAGCAGCCAGGGGAGGCATTGTTGTTATTTCATATAAAGTTGGGGGGGCAGAGACTTAACATAAGCTTTCACACCCTGAATGTTAAGGCAGCCAAGAGGAGGCTTTGTCGTTAATGCTAGTTGGGGGGGGGGGTCATTTTATGTGCAGGACTGACCTAGTAGGAACATACTAGAGACATATGTGAGGGAGGACCGTACACAGAATAAGCTGGGGGAAGACATGTGCTTTGAGACAATCACATTTGTGCAGGGTCAGTGGTAGGGGAGGGACTTAAAACAGAGTGCTGAGTTAAGGACAGTAGACAGAAGGCTTATTGACAGGCTGTGGTTATAGAAGGCTCAAGTTCAAGGACTGGCAAGTAGTAGGAGGAAGTAGGAGTTTAAACTCAGGGTTACTGGGCAGCAGGGTAACAAATCAGACAATGCAGCCCAGGAGCAGGCTGACTCCAAGCGACCAGGTGATAGTACTACAGGTTACCTGCAGTTACAGACCTCAGCCTTGGCCAGGTGATCTCTTAGTTCTGCCTTGAAGACAGGGAGGCTGTTAATGAGTAAAAGGCATGCTGGGATCTCATTTAGCCAAGAAGGAACCCTATATGTGAAGGATCATTGGCCAAGCACCGTTTTTATTATTTTTTTTTTTGCAATTAACTTTATTTTAAAGTATTATAAACTATACAACAGGAAAGGAAGGAAAAATCTACAAATAGTACAAAACACAATGTAGTAGTTAACATTCTTTGTCATTAGGCCAAGCATCATTGACAAAATAACTAAACTAAGAAACATAAACCCTCCCCCCACCCCAAAAGTTAGCACAGTCACAACACATCAGATTCCCATTACAGTTATAATACTCATGGAATCTAGTGGACTCATCTTACCTTGCTAAGAATGATTGTACAGTGAAAAATTAAGACCACATACATACAGAGGGGAGTGAGGTGGTGAGGAAAGGATAGTAAACAGAAACACAGACTAATAACCAAACTTGGATTTCAGGCTGCAAAAAAAAGGGTCCCAGCACATCTGAAACTTCCCCCAAGTGTGTGTAGCTCTTGCCACACATCTCTCTGCATTTAAAGCAGTAAGAAACTCAGCCCACCATTCTTCTATGGAAGGATCCCAATCCTCTTTCCAGTGCCTGAGGATTACTAACTTTGTTACCAAGGAAACCAAGGCTAATTGCACCTTTAATGGGTGTGAGGGGACAGAGGCATACAAGCCTAGTAAACAAGTATTCTCCTCAAAATAGGGGGCAATAGGTAAATCTGGGGATATATAACAATTAACCATTTGCCAAAACCGAGAGATCCTAGGACAGGACCAAAGCTTGTGGTACAATGAGGCTTCACCAGCCCTGCAATTCTCACACAGAGCAGATGGTAACCTGCCCATCCAATGTAATTTGCTGGGGGTAAGATAAATATTGTGCAGGATATTAAATTGTACACTTCTCAAACGGTCCTGTTTAATTAAGGCAAAACTATCTGACCAAATTGCCTTCCTTGTTTCGTCCAAAAAACACTTAGAAAAGTTATACTTCCAGTAATAAGCTACCGGGGACAACTTAAGCTGGGGCATCTTATAAGCTCTTGGTACAGCTTAGAAATGTACTTTCTCCCTGTACATATGTTCAAAAAGTTAGCTAGACGGGTGCCTGCCATATCTGGCCAGGGAGGTTTACCAAGGAAGATTCTTACACAATGCCATATCTGGGATAGCTTAAATATATATTGGGAGGGAATATTAAATTTGGCCTTCACAGCAGGAATTGTAAGGAGAAAATTTCTCTTGTGTGAAATCTTTTAAAGTGGGTTGAGGTAATGGCCACCATTCTGGCAATGTAACATTGCAGTGTGCTATTCTCAAGCTAGGGTTATTGAACAAGGGTTGAGATAAGTCCTTCCTCACCAAAATTTGTGTATGGGCACAAAACTGTTGAAAAAGCACCGTTTTTCTTAAGGGAATGGCAAGTGGGCAGTGAGTCTGCTCTCTAGTGTGGTACCCAGATCTACATCACTGGAGCAGGTCTTTGAAGACCAATGGAGCTTTACCTAGGAGAGATTTCATGCCAAGCAGGCACGTTTGGTATTTGATTCTGCTGGCAAGACTGAACCAGTTAGTGCGCTTGTAGAGGGAGCAGGTGTGTAGGAGATTATCAGCCCCTAGAGCCAGCGCTGCAGGTCTTGTTGAGGGCCATGCTTACTCATCTTAGCATAGTGTCGGATGTCGACCCATAGACCAAGAGTCAGTTGTCAATTGCAGACAAGATAGAAGAGGAGACTGCCAACCTGAGTGCCTCAGGAGTTAGGTACTTTCTGTGCTTGTAGAGAATTCCAAGTTTGGTGTTCACTGTTTTGATGACCTGATCGATGAGCTGCACGTAAGAGAGGGTGTCATCACTGATCACGCCCACATATTTAAAAGAGTTGACCTGCTCGAGTGGGGCAACCTTATTGTTAGGAATAGTATGGGACAGAAGAGATCTCCTGTGCTGGTGAGTGGTTATCAGCATCGTCTTCATCTTCTTGTAATTGACAAGCAATTTCTGAGAGCTGAACCAGTCCTCCAAGCTGCAAAATGAGTACTGCAAATCATTCTGTAGGTGCTGAAGCGGGGCACTGCTACTAAGGATGACAGCATCATCTGCATACAGAAAAATCTTGCTGTTGCAGGCCTCTGGAAAACTGTTGGTGAACAGGCTAAAGAGGAGGGGGCCAGTATAGATCCTTGAGGGGCACCCAGTACTATATCCCTAGACAAAAAGATAGCTGTCCCAATTTTTACACTCTGTGCTCTGCTGGATAGGTAATCCTGGAACCAGAGGATGGCTTCAGAGACTAGCCTGAGGTGCTGAAGCTGGTCAAGCAAGATGTGATGGTTGACAGTATCAAAGGCTTTGGTGAGATCAATGAAGGTAGATCCCACCAGGCTGCCCCCATCCAAGGCCTTGTGAACGTAGTCTGTGAATTCAACTAAGGCTGTAAGTGTGCTATGGCACTGACAGACTCCATGCTGTTGTGGGCATAGTAGACTGTACTTCTGAAGGTACTCCATGACCTAGTCAGCCATGATCCTTTCAAATGCCTTCAAGAGGGGTGAAGAGGGTGGATATTGGTCTATAGTTAGCAGTGCAAGACCAGTTCCCACTTTTTAGGACAGGGGTGACTAGAGCTACCTTTCAGCCCTCAGAGAATTTTGCCAGGATGAGAGACTTGTTAAAGATCTTGGTGATGAAAACCACCAACTTGTCCAAGGCAACTTCCACCAATTTCATGTCGAGAGAATCACTACCAAGTGTGATTTTACCCAGCACCTTAGTAATGTAGGTCCTGGCTTCCTTGGTTGTGACACGCTTGAAGTAAAAATTCAGATGGGTCAAATTATCTCAGGTTTTGGGTGGGTGTTGTGAGGGGGTCATGGCAGAACTGAGGTCAGAGAAGGTCACATTGAAGGCTTCTGCAATTATATGTAGATCTAGTGTAGGGGTGCTATTTAAGTTGAGCATGGAGGGGTACCTTCTGTCTTCCCTACCCAGCAGCTCCTTAATGTTATCCCAGAATTGCTTCCCATTGCCCCAGTTACATTCCAGTTGCTCCCTGTAGTAAGCTACCTTGGCTTGCCTGGCAAGAACAGTACCCTTGTTCCTGGCTGCCTGATACTTTTGGAAGTCAGATTGGTTGCCCATGCCACTGGCAAGTTCTCAGAGGTTGTCCCACTCCTTCATCAGATCAAGGAGGTCCCTGAAAATCCATCCACTGGAAGCAGCCCTGATCTTTCTTTTTCTCAGGGGGGCGTAGGCGTGACAAATACCATTAACTGTGGACACAAAGAATTACAAAACCTGGTCAATGTATTGGAGACTATCAAGAAGAGACCAGTCAATGTTGGCCAAAGCTGTCTTAAAGTTGCATTTGGCACCCTTCTTCAGGACTCGGCTAAAAACCAGAGTGGGGAAGGGGTCCTTTTTTACCTTATGAACCCACATACATGCGACTGGTGAATGGTCACTGAGGCAATCAGGAAGCACCTCGACATTTTTGATTCTATTGGGGCAGTTGGTCAGAATCCAGTCAAGCAGGGTGCCCTTTTCTGTTTTGCAGTTTAGTCTGGTGTCTGAACAAATCATCTGTGTGAGGTACAACTCCGCCACTTGATCCTTATGATGATCAGTGCCTTTGTTAGTCCAATTAATATTAAAGTCTCCAGTGACAATAACCTCAGAGTTTTTCTTCAGTTTAAACAGGGCCTTCAGAACAACACCTAGCCCCTGGTTTGCCTTTGCGAGTGGTAGGTACACTGAGGCAATGGTGAGCATCCTATTCTGCTTTCCTAGCAGGAGCTGAACTGATAATAGTTCATAATCACAAGCATTGCCTGAGATTGGCAGAACACGCCCCCTTAAGTTGTCCTTCACAAATATCAGGCAGTCCCCACCCCGCTTCCCCAGCCTATCCAGTCTGAAAGATTCAAACCCCATTAAGATTAATGAGTGAGTCCTTGATCTTTGGGGTGAGCCTCGTTTCAGTCAGGCAGATGATATCTGGGTTGTGCAACCTGGTCCACACCTGGAACTGAGTCATCTTAAGGAGCAGGCTGCAGATATTCATGGCAACTATCTTTATACCACCTACATGAATATCTTTGGAGAGGGGGTAGCACGAGAGCCCAGGTTCGGGTGAATATTTCCATCTGCTAGCAGCAACAGGAACAGGGAGAGTCTTCCAACACAGTGCAGAGGCCTAGTTCACAGTCGCTTACACCTAGTGGTTCTGGTTTTGGAGGTAGACATCCTGTGCCTTTCAACTTGTGCAGCTAGCTGTCTTAGTACACAGGTGCTGTTGCTGACTGTGAACAGCACCACATGGGCAGTTGGAAGGACTAGAATTGATTGCCGTACTTCTGGGTGAGCGGTCATGAAGCGTAGCTCCATATTGTCAGGATAGAGGACCCCGGGCCCAATATCACTGGGACAGGTCCGTAGGAGATACTGGCCCACTTGTGGGAAATTAGCAAGAATGGCAATCCAGGTGAGGAACTGCAAAGGGACCATAATGATAGCAGCCAGGCACAACCATAAGAGGTGTGATTTGTGCGCTCACTGGCGAACCAGCAGAGCCTGCCACTGGCAAATGATGGCAAGTTGTGGGCACTAAAAATAGAAAGATTTAATGGTTTTAAATGAATATTATTCTGTTCACGTGAGGCCAAATAAACATAAGAGTTAGTCCACCTCAGGAGGGAGTGCCGAAGGGTAGAGCAGAAGGAGTGCACCATCATGTTATATCAGTCTACCCTGCTGTCCATCGACCAATTAGGGAATCAGTCCAATTCATGTGACTACAGAGCAAACTACAAGGGAGTTGAATGAGAAATATCTTTTTACTTCAGTCAGGTTACAAAAAAAGAACTAATGGCCCTCTAGTGGCAGAACTTTATAATCTGTTAATGAGAAACAGGACACAAAAAAAGTAGAATTGAGCAGTAGTGGTGGGCGAAGTGGCCTCAATTCACTCCATGAAGTGATTTGCAGAGCCAAGGCGGATTCGTGGAGTAATCCACAACGCGAAGCAAAGTAATTCGCATTGTAATGGGTAACGGGTAGTCCATTGAAAACAATGACTTCACGTTACTCCTCCTTCCTAGACCACTACTCCACCAATCTTAAAGGCGAAGTACATTGAAAACAATGTACTTCATCTCACTTCACCTTGTTTTTAAGCTCTGAAGGCGAATTTTGCAGTGATTCATGGGATTTCAGGTCACGTGGGCTCTGTATTGATCTGCACAGCCTCAGTTCGGGGTAGTGTGTATAGGAAGCTATAGGAGACAGTGTGCTGTGAGAACTGTCTGTGATGCAAACCTTCTAAAACCTGTTAAAAAAGCCTTTTTGAGTAATTTTTTTTGCTCAAACTTTAGTTCATCGATTGTAGGAAACCCTCCTGTGCTCATATCATCAAGCGTTTTTGTTTGTGTGTGGATTTTGAATGTTAATGTACAACATTGAGTCTGTGTAGTAAGAGACAGTGAAAGTGTGCTTTGGGGGGAGGGGTGTATCTGTGGTATAGGTAGATTTAAGTTGGGGAAATAGGCAGTCCTTTGTTTTTTGCTTTTATTTTTGTTATATAACTGACTGTTAATGTACACACAGTAATATTGTCAGTAACTGTTGAAATTTTTTTTGTTGATTGTGTGTTGTGTGGACCTGGTGCAGCAGTTCATAATTTCAGGTTGTTTGCAATACCTGGTATATTACTGAACTTTTCAATTTGCTGTGCATTACTTGTAGACAAATTGTGTGTGTGTGTGTGTGTGTGTGTGTGTGTGTGTGTGTGTGGTGCGGTGCGTAACATCAAATGATACACCTTTTATTGTGCCACAGTGCAATTGCAGGCGCGGCAGTGTGAACCTGCTATCCACTACAGCTGCATGATTTTGTACTGCCATTGTGGAATTTTTTCTTTGTTTTGCTGATTGTACTGCCATAAAAATCTGCAGTGCTCCCCACCAGCAAAAGGAATTGTTTTCCAGATTGGATTGTTTGTGACTTCAGCACCGCAGGTGTTGTTTTTACTTGTGAATTTGCATCTGTATCTGTTGCTGAAGCTACAGTTGTTTTTTGAGCTTTACATCCAGCATCCCCCCACCCAGAGTGAGCATTCCAAAATCTAAATTTGTTTAGAATATTGTTGATCCCTCAAAATGCCCACAAAGAGATGTGCAAGCAAAGCTGGTTCTCACCATGGCACTGCTGCCAGTGGTAACATTGTCTGTGTGTGTGTGGTAGTACGCAGACTCAGAAGTGCATTGCTGATGTAAGGAAAGGTATTTCTCCTGCAATGTTTTTTACAGCCCAATCAGTAGCTTCACTCATAGCTGGAAGAGATGATGTTGTCCCAGCCAGTGGTGTTAGTGCACTTGCTGCCTCAAGTTCCACTTCTGACCAGTGTACTGTGTCCAAAAAACAGTGGATTGTGAAGAAGTGTGAATGAGTACCAGTGTAGATGATGTCGTACTTCCCAGTAACATCCCAGTAACTGAACATGAGGATTCTGAAAATCATGCCAACGATAGCATACAATGTGACATTTCTTCCACCGTGGTTCAGGTCATGCATTTTCCATGCAGTGATTCACAGTGTGGTGAAAAAATATCAGGTGATGGTGGTGTTGATGATGATGATGAATCTGATAATGATGGTGTTGCTGTGGTTGCAACATGCAGTCCACATGCCAGCATCCAAGCAGAAGATGTGGATGTGGGTGATGTTGATGAATATGATGATGATGTAATTGATCCCAGTTGGGTAGTGGAAAAAAATAAATTCAAGGTGACTGTGTCTGAGTCTGTTTGCATTAATCCCCCTGATGACGACGATGATGATGATGATGATGATGATGATGAGATGACCCAGTAATAATGATAGGTAGTCATGGTGGTCAGTTGCAGCTGAAGTGTGTTCTGCCCGAAAAATTGCGTAGCACCCCCTCCCACTTCATGGCTTAAAAGAACGGAGTCCAATAAGCAGCATCAGGGACATGTTAAAAATAGAGCATCACAACTCCTTGTTTGGGATTTTTTTGTGCAAGATGCAAATGATGAGTCAGTTGCAATCTGCTAGGTTTGCCATGTGCGTGTGAGTTGAGGTAAAAAGGGGGGCCATCTGGGCACAGGGGGGCAGCATACACATCTTAAGAATAGGCACTTGGCACTGTGGACCCAGCACAAGCTGGCAGCTAATACCACAGTGGGGCGTTCACTCTTGTCATCAACCATAAAGAGCATTTTATCCCCTTCCATGACTATTAAATCTAGTAGGAAATTAAATGTGTGCAGTAGTGAGGAAATAAGAGAAGAGGATTACTACAGGCATGATGAGGTGGAGGAGCATAATGATTTTGAAATGTTGTCCAGTGGTGGTGAGGGTAGCAGTTTTGGTGGTGGTGGTGGTGAATGCAGTATGTCTAGTGCAAGTGGTACATCAACCCCAGTTGGTAAATGTGGCAAAATAACTGCATTTGTGGGTTTGTCATCATCACCTGTGCAACTGTCTTCATCAAATGTCCACACTCCACCCCCTGATATTAGCAGAGCAGAACTATTTGTCATCACACCCCATGTAAAATGTTTAAGTCAGCCCACATTACAGAGTGTTTTTACGCTTAAGCTGAAGTACCCACCCAATCATACAGTGTCACGTGAACTTAATGCTGCTGTAGCTGAAGTGCTGGCAATTGATCTTTTGCCCTTTCCTTTGCGGCGAATTCTGGGTTCCGGCAGTTTGCTGCATGTGTCTGTCAAAAATGGAAAGTCCCATCCAGGACATACTTTTCGACCCATGCTGTCCCCGAGTTGTACCGTATTGTGTCCGACTCAGTAAGACGTGCCCTTCAACATTCCTCCTTTCCATTCATCCATTTAAGTATGGATATACTATACGAACAAATGGTAAAACAGCGGGGAGTTCATATTTGTGTATAACTGCACACTGGGCACAGGTGCCGGGAGTAGTTTGTGTTGTTGGTAGTGTGAATAATCAGTGTAGTAAGGTGGAGTGTCATGGTAGCAATCTTCCAGGAATTCAACAGCATGCAACGATTGCTATGCACAATGTGACCTGTTCACACACTGATGAAAACATGTTGGATGTGGTACTGACTAAAATTGACAAGTGGCTGAACCCTCTGTTCCTGAGAGTTGGGTTCATAGCAAGTGACAATAGGTCAAATGTGGTGAAATGCATCATGAATGGTGGCTCTTTTTCGTGTTCCATGCATGGCCTATTGTTTAAATCTTGTGGTGCAGGAGTTTCTTCAGCACCCTGATGTAAAGGAAATGCTGACAGTTGCACGCCATATCTATTCTCACTTTTCATGATCTGCAAAGGCCTGTGACCAACGTTGGCAGTTGCAGATGCGAAACAGCCTCCCTCAGCACTGCTTGAAGCTGGAAGTCATCACCCAGTGGAACTCCACTTTATACATGGCAGAGAGGTTGTATGAACAATATAAAGCCATCTCAGAATATCTTGTGATGCACACTAGCTGTGACAGTTCCGAGGCCTCCATGTCTATGACGACTGAACAGTAGTGCCTCATGGACTCTGTAATAACAATTTTACAGCCTTTTGAACATGCCACACAGACAGTGAGTGGCGAGTCTGCCTCCATTAGCCAATCAATTCCACTGCTACGGGTGCTGAGGCAGACATTGGTGCATATACAGCATGGCCTTGATGTTGCCAGAGACAGTGCTAGCAGTACATTGCTGAAACACATACTGACAGTATTCAACCAGAATTGTCACATTTTGAGCATTCAACGTAATGACAATTTTGCCATAGCAACAATACTGGACCCACAATACAAATGCGGAATTGCCTCAGTACTGGAGGGAGGGCCTGAACAGGTAAAAAATGTCAGTGGGCAACTGCTGCACTTGGTTTGTGGGGCACAGAAGTCACATGCCAAGATCAGCAAACCTCAGCAGCATAATGAGGCTAAAGGTGCACCTGGAGGAGTATCAAAAATATCCTGTAAGGGGAAGGGGACTGCAGTTCCAAGTGGTCTGTCATCCAAAGCGGTTGACATCAACCCACTTTGGGAGACTTTATTCAAAGTGGGGATTTGTGAAATAAATGATTCCAGAGAACAGGACGATGCATCAACGTTGAGTCATATTTGTCTGAAAACAGGCATCTGTGAGTAACTGATGATCCTCTTTTGTACCGGAGTGGAAAGGTCAGTGAATGGCCAGAGCTGACTGCAGTGGCACTGAAGTACCTCACATGCACACCCTCCAGTGTAAGTGTTGAGAGGGTATTCAGCTTAGCAGGTGCAATAGTCAGGGATCGTCAGACAAACCTCTCTCTTGCAAATGTTAGTTTGCTAATATTCATAAAAATGAATGAGAGGCACATACCAGCACAGACTGCAACCTCAGTATTCATACCCCGGCCTAGTCATGGTGGTTTTGGTGATATAGAAATGGACCATCCCGGTAGCACTGGCTGTGGCAGCATGAAACGGCCTACCACTGACGTAGATGATGACGCAATAGAGAAAGAATTTCCCACTGGTCAGACTTCAGACATAGATGACTGTGAGAGCAGCTTTCTTTAAGATAATGATGATGTGGTTAATGATGATGAGTTTTAACTGAAGTTGTTAAATGGCAGTGACTTTTGCTATATAATACATGTTTTCTTTTTCATGACTTTGTGTGCCCCCCCAGACCACCACCAGCAAGACTGATGTTAGCCACTGCCACCACAGAGAGATTGACGTTGTGCGCCTCCCGGACCACCACCAGGACCGATGTTACCCACTACCATCACAGAGAATGACTTTGTGTGCCCCCCCGGACCACCACCACCAGGACCAATGTTAGCCACTACCACCACAGAGAATGACTTTGTGCACCTCCCTGGACCACCACCACTGCTGTTAGCAACTGCCACCACCACCAGATACAGAAAGATGTCACAGGGAATGTCATCATGTGCCACAGCTATCACCAGCAGCACCCACCACCAATGTCTTCTTCTGACAATGTTTTCCCATTGGCCATGCTAAGGCAGAGGGAGTCGAACAGTAGATCACATCCATCAGCCTCAGGCACAAGGCTTCTTAATATTAATACTATAAAGTGAGTATGTGTACTAATGTTTTTTTATGCTGTTCAACTTCCTTTAGCTGTATGTTTTGTTTTCTGTTGCTTTTCTGAGCTACAATGGTCAAACACATACAGTAAACTTATTTTGTTTTTTTACAGGTTAACAAAAAATGACTCTCCTTCGCTGACAGTCAGTATCAATGGTACTGCAGCAGTACTGTATACAGGAACCTATGGAATATCCATTTCAAATCCATACTGGTAAGTATATATATTTTATTTCATCTGTTCAATTTTTTTTTAAAAGAGTGCAACAAATTCGACTGAGGAGGATTCATAAACTAGGTGACGTGTGCGTCGCAAAAACTATTTCTGCAAGATATATCATGCACTGTATTCCAAACTTGCAGCTGTACAGCCATGACAATGTTGAAAAAGTTGCACACAGGTTGTGTTGCTTGACAAGATGTGGTTTTGAAATGTAACTTGAGCTGAGATGCAGGGACACTGGCACAGTGTATTTGTTACACAGCCTGGTACTAAATAAAGTTGTGATTGATCTGCTGATTGCAGTGTTACAGCTTACTATCTGTGTTAATAATCCAGATACCCGTGGAACAGCCAATGCTTAAACATAATGTGTTACGGTTGCAATCAAGTTGTAATAAGTCCTTCATTTCTTTCTTTAGGAAAGTTCCAGATGCTTTGTTGTGGCACAGTTGCCTTATCCAAAGAAGTTCTTCAACATCAGGCCTCCCCCCCCGGGTTGGAGCAGACATGCAATGTGCAGAAGTCATTTCAATCGATGACCGTGACCATCATTACCAACCAGACTGGATAAGGATGCAGATGAAATCTGTGAAGAAATAATCAAATAAGAAACCATTAATGAGACCTACCTGCAAATATGCTCCCATCCCCCCAAAAATACTTACCTTCATTGGCTTGAGATTTATCCATTTTGAATTTCAATGCAAAAGTTCTCATCATGCACTGGAATGTGCACACCAACAGTATCTGTGACCTGTGGTACAAAACAATACAATAAGTACATGTCTATATATGTCAACCCCCCATCTACAAAATACAATATATATGTATATTAGAGACAAAAAACTGCATTTAATGCATTAGTTAGGGTTGTTCCACAGCAACAAAAGTGAGGAAATTTGCTGTTAGGGTTGAAAACCCTAACTCCGAATTCACCCCCCAGCACCACACACACACACACACACACACACACACACACACATTCAAGTATGGGGGAGGACCAAGTCAACACAACCAATGACAGACATCCAGCAGCAGGTGACAGAAATAACAAACAATTGTCTAAATGTACTACGAGACATCCCCACCCACCTGACCAGGTACTGCATGCTCAGTGGAGATCAACAGCAAAACTGAGGCCATGTACACCAAACGTACACATCCCTGATTGCAGCTGCACACAACGTACCACACTTAGTAGTTGCATGGCCTTACCTACCGATGCCCCACACCAGACCACACCACATGTGGTGGGCCACCTGAGCAACAGAGTTCAGCAAAACCAAGGAGTTGTACAGGTATAATATCTCTGATTATAACAAGGGTTTGAGAAATGCAGCTTTAATTGACTGTAAACATTGTAACAGCCTTATGTTTAGTTTTTATTAACATACATGTAGAGCCTAACCATATGATGAACATGGTTTAATGTTGTTTAAAAACAGTTTTATTATGATAGCAATAAGCCACTCCCAGGTATTATGTTAATGGTCAGTTTATCACTGTCTAGCGACATGTGGCACTCGGCTATGCCTCATTCAACATTAAACCCCTACAGGGTGATTAACAGACCATTTAACATAACTGTTGGTCATGCCTTATTGCTTAATTGTCTTTATGAGTAGATACTCTCCTCTGCTAGGCACTGCAGCAGCTTTGCAACACAGTGTCCCACCCAGTTACACCATACACTGTCTAGTTACTGGAGAATGGCTGTGAATATGAACTCATGAAGATGAACAGTGTAACTTGATCATTACAGTCATCGAAACCCTTAGTGATTATAACTGACAGAGTCAGTGATAGAGAATAACCCTGCTGTCCTAGTACACTTACCCCATTGTGAGTTAAATCAATACTAAAAGACATTCTGTTTATATCTACACTATACCTACTTGATTCCTGTTGTACCACAATTAACATAGTTATCACTTTGATAGCATCAGTGACAGAAGTGTGGCAAACCAAACACTAGGCATACAGCCTGAGTATGAAACAACTGTTAAAAAAATTACACTGTGTCCATAAGTGGCATAGATCACTCATTGCAACAATAGTAAATGTATTACTATTTGAATAAGTTAGTCATCACAGATGCAATGAGATTGTCTTTATCAGGTACAACATACTCAGTAAGTGCCTACAGGAAAATCTATCCTATATACATCTCCGATACAGGTACAGTCATTGTTGGCTCAGTAGTGCTATGATATTTAGAAGTTGCTTGGCCTGATCCATGCAATTACACTGTTTCTTACAAAGAATACTTACTGCATCTTTAGTATTGAAACACACTGAAGGTCTATGTATGTACATCAGCAGTACACCTTCATCAGTAAGAATGCATCTGATACTGGCAGTACGAATTTCACAGCATTGAACAGGCAATGCTTTTCCATACGCTTACATCAGCTCTCTATCTTGAGTAAACCATTGCAGTAAATGTACTACTATGTAAATCACCTACTAAATGTAACACAACTTTTATCTTGAGCATGCTAGTGTCTTGTAGTTAATTTATGTACTTCTCTTAATTAATGTATACTCACTAGTGTTAAAACCTTTCTCAACTGTCATCATGCACCTTCAGCATTTATATTGACTAACGGCACAGTACCAGTTGTGGTGTGGTGTGGGGCATCGGTAGGTAAGGCCATGCAACTACTAAGTGTGGTACGTTGTGTGCAGCTGCAATCAGGGATGTGTACGTTTGGTGTACATGGCCTCAGTTTTGCTGTTGATCTCCACTGAGCATGCAGTACCTGGTCAGGTGGGTGGGGATGTCTCGTAGTACATTTAGACAATTGTTTGTTATTTCTGTCACCTGCTGCTGGATGTCTGTCATTGGTTGTGTTGACTTGGTCCTCCCCCATACTTGCATATATGTGTGTGTGTGTGTGTGTCTGTGTGTGTGTGGTGCTGGGGGGGTGAATTCGGAGTTAGGGTTTTCAACCCTAACAGCGAATTTCCTCACTTTTGTCACTGTGGAACAACCCTAACTAATGCATTAAATGGATTTTTTTGTCTCTAATTTCCCTTCGTTTTGAGAATGATAATGAGAAACAGTTAATGTAATGCGGCAGCGGGGCCGTTCCGGCCACATGATGTCTTGTGGCATAGTAACAGGAAGAGCAATGCAAACAGAAGCGCTAACAGTGGCGCACATGGTAACGCAAGCGCAAATGACAACAGAAAGGGCAACGCACACAGTGGCATAGATGGGAACGGTCTGCCACGTGATGTGTTGTCACATAGTAACATGGTGCCTGCAAACAGAAATGTCAATGAGCATGGTGACGCAAAGTGAAACAGAAAGAGAAACAGTACTGTAGACACAAATGGCAAAAAATAACAGAAACACAAGCGCAAATGAAAATGCAAAGGATAACGCACATAGGGCCCCGCGCTCCCGGCACGTAATGCGGCAGCAGGAGCGCAGGGCCCAAAGGGCCCCGCACTCCCACCACATGATGTCTTATGGCATAGTAACAGGAAGAGCAACGCAAACAGAAGTGCTAACAGTGGCGCACAAGGTAACGCAAGCGAGAATGAGAACCGAAAGGGTAACGAACACGGTGGCATAGACGGGAACGGTGTGCCACGTGATGTCTTGTCACATAGTAACATGGTGCCTGCAAATGGAAATGTCAATGGGCATGGTGACGCAAAGTGAAACAGAAAGAGAAACAGTACGGTAGACACAAATGGCAAAAAATAACAGAAACGCAAGTGCAAATGAAAATGCAAAGGATGACATACGTGGTTGCGTAGACGTCAACGGTAAGTGAAACGGGCATGGAACTGCAAGCGGAAAGGGCAATGATAACAGTAATGTAAGCACACAGGCTGGTTTTCCCCAAAAGCTGAATACAGAAAGACAGTGAGTACAAAGAATGTATGCATAATAATGGGTATCGGAGCAGAAAATGAGGACTTGGAATAATAAATAGGTTATATCTCAGGAACCGTACAACGTAGAAAAAATTTAAAAGTCGTATGATTTATGACTGTCCTGGCTAGTTTTGTAAGGGGCTAAGTATTTTTCTGAGGAAAAGTCCATATCTCACACCGTTTCCGAGATACGGGCCCTGAAAGGCGCGGTGAACGCTGTAATGTTATCGTATGGGAAAAAAAGAGAAGTTCGGAGCACCATAACTTGCCTCCCTGTAATATTTTTTCACCAAACCACTGAAAGACACATCTGTGTGCTGTTGGATGTCTTCCCTCCAAATTTCAGGAAAATAGACCAAACCGTTATTTTGCAGCAGGGTGCCAAAGGATTCCTGTAATGCGTCAGGCGCCGTAATGTTATCCTATGGGAAAAACTGTTAACTTTGGAGTGCCATAACTTTGCTGCCATGTAATATTTTCTCAATACAACACTGAAAGCCACATCTGTGAGATGTCGGCTGCATTCCCTCCAAATTTCAGCCCCAGACTCCCAACCGTTCTTTTGCAGTGCAGTGCCAAAGAATTGCAGTCATTGTCCCACAGACTAGAAAATTACTGTCGCAATTTGCGAAAGCTTTCGCAAACATTTGTGACACTTTCATGAGCACGAAAGCACTTTGCGAAAGTACTTTTTCCAGAAATCTGAAAAACGTATTTCTTGGGTGTTTTACCCCAAAATAAAGACATGGCTAGCATCCTCATGGTCCGACTAGGTGAATACAAAAAGAATTAGGTTGCTAGAGGGTCCCAAATTTAAATGCCAAGCATTTTTCTAATCACCAACTGAAGACAAAATGGCCGATTTGCGAAAGTAACAGGCCCATTTGCGAAAGTAAAAATGCATTTGCGAAAGTGTTGAACTTTTTGTTAACTTTTCCCATTGACTTATAATGGGAAATTGTTTTTTGAATAACTTTTGAACTGTTTAATATTTTTTCACCAAATCTTCAAAAGGCACATTGGGGACCCCAGTCACACGTTCTCTGAAGATTTTGGGCCGGTCGCACAATCCGTGCGACCTGTACGCGCGACCATAGAATTCCAGAAAAAGCGTAAACATGTGCGCAAATCATGCTTAATAACTCCACAGCCGTGTATTCAACTGGTACAAAGCTTGGCAGATGCCAAGGCCTATGGCTCTTGATTATGTATTCCAAATTTCAGCCAAATCAGTCAAACGGTTGCAAACTTATTAAGGTGCAAAGTCTTGGGGTTTAACATAGAAATGGCTCCTCAACCCTAACTATGGTAGCACTACCGTGCTACCATAATATATATATGTATATATATATATATATATATATGTATATATCAACTCACCAAGACTACTGTTAATGTACAAAGGGCACTCTTCCATCTGTTTGAGATGATCACATCGCATTTGCGGGAATCGCAGCACACATTGGACCAGTAACAGTTCGTTCAAGGTCATTATTTCTGATGGGACTTTGTATGTGGTGTAATGCTCCCATTTCACTTCGTCACCACTTGTCAGTTTTCTGCACACAAGGCAGATGCATTTTGGGGATGCAGAAAAAATCTGGGGACTTTTTGTGACCATTGCGCACATGACTGACTGTGCAATAAATTCTGGGGATCTTTGCATATGGTTTGACACTCCCATTTCACTTATTTACCACTTGTCAATTTTCTGCACACAAGAAAGATGCATTTTGGGGATGCAAAAAAATCTGGGGACTCTGTGTGACCACTGTGCGCATGACTGACTGTGCAATAAACTCTGGGGGATTTTGCATGTGGTGAGACGCTCCCATTTCACTTCATCACCACTTGTCAATTTTCTGCACACAAGACAGATGCATTTTGTGTGTTGTGATTGTGAGCACATAATATCATACTTAAATTATAAATTAAAGCAGCATTGCAACAATGTGGTGACAATTTTGACCTATACTTTTTTACATTGCCAGCCACTAGTTACCTCTTGACTTGTATGATACCATCTTTTCACAGTTTGTGTCTACTTTACTACTTTTTCTCATGTCTAGAAAAAAAAAAGGAGCACACCTTTTAATATTGTTCTGACCAAGTTTTTATTACTATTTGCAGCTATTTTTGAAATAAATACTGTTCTGTGAGGTCATAAAACACTGCCTGCCGCATAACGGTTAATTTTACAACAGACGTGATATATAACAACTGATGGAGAAAAGCAGTGGAAAATACTGACAAAGACCTGGTCCACAACGTATTAAAAGGAGTGCTCCTTTTTATTATTTCAGACATGAAAAAAAGTACTAAACAGACCCAAATACTGGAAGTAATAGTATCATACAAGTCAGGATGTAACTTAAGTAAAGTGGCAATGTAAAATTGCATTAAAAAGTATACATCAACATTTTCAACAGATTGTTGCACTGCTGCTTTAAAGGGATTCACCAAGTTACATAGTTATTATGGTATTGCACCCAATATGTGGGTGCCTTACCTCAAGGGGAATCTTTCTTGTTCCACATGTGCTTAGTGCAATGCTTTTCTGGCAAAAATGCCTGTAATTTCATTAAAACGGGTCATGGAGGACTTCCCATTCTTAAGAGCCACCCAAGTTCTGCCCGCCATGCTCAGCAATATTATGACATGATGCCAGGGAGAGCGCAGGTGCGTACTCCATTATACTGAATGGCCGGCAGCTTTCCAAATGTTTCTTTATGTTATAATGGTCAGTTTGTGGTGAAACATGGGCACATTTCCACTAGCAAGGCTCTTGTTAGTGGCAACGTGCCCATGTTTCACCACAAACTGACCATTATAACATAAAGAAATATTAGGAAAGCTGCCGGCCGTTCAGTATAATGAAGCACACCCCCGCACTCTACCTGGCATCACATTGTAACATTGCTGAGTGTGGCGGGCAGAACTTGGGCAGCTCTTCAGAATGGGAAGTCCTCCATGACCTGCTTTAATGAAATTATAGGGGTTTTTGCCAGAATACTACTGCACTATGTAAGGACACGTGGAGCAAAAAAGATTGCCCTGAAAGTAAGGCACCCATATATCGGGTGCAAATAATGCTGTAACTTGGTGAATCTCTTTAATGTCTATTTCACAAATGAAATATTTATGGAGCCACAGTAATGTTTACTTTGTGTCGGGCCTCATGATTTGAAGTGTTTCACAAAAAAGCATGACTGAGCAGTGCAAGCATGTTGTGCTAAACTGCATGTGTGCTGTCAGTGTTCTTTCCTATATGTGCATACATTGTCCAGCTTCATGCAGACATATATAGTATATGGTGTGACTTGTTGTAGTATCTCAAGAATAAAGATAACAAAGAATATATGACGTATATTTTATTTGTACCATCAGCACCAGCAGAGTAAGTGATATGATATTTTTTCAGAGGTATCAGGTCACTGTGCACCTCAGTCACTCACAGTGCACACATGACTTAGCGGACATCATAGCACAAAAAGCACATGCGCTCCTAAAAGTCATGTGTGCTGTATGTGACTAAGGTGTACACGGGCCAGACACCTCTGAAAAAGTATGGTATCACTTAGTCCACTGATGATGATGGTGACAATAAAATATATGTTATTCTTCTCGCTATTCTTTATACCATAAACACTACAACAAGTCAGCAGTATATGTTTGCAAGAACCTGCACAATGTCTGATGTCACACACACACACACACACACACAACAGCACTGACTGCACACATGCAATTTAGCACATCATACTTGCACTGCTCACACCAGCTTTTCCACAACCACTCCACAACAGAAAGTAAACATTACTGAGGCACTGGATTATAACAACAGGGCAATAGAAGCATGTATGACTACTTATTATTAAACATTAAAAAAAAATCACAAAACACTACAGCAGTGGGGTGGGGAGGTGTCCAGAAAAAATAAGTTAATGGGGAATTCCATGGTGTTCCAGCAGCAGGTAGAGCATTGACACTATCTGCAGCTGCTGTTGCTGGATGCTGGATCTGCTCCACCTGCTGCTGCACAGCACCCACCTTCTTGTTGCTTTCCTCAAGGGCCGCCCACAACAGTGCAGTGTCTGCCTGTGTTGCAGGCACTGTGGCACGGTCCACTGCAGGGAGAAAGCCAGGTAGTGGTGGTGCTGGTGGCTGTGGGGGCAGTGGTGGTGGAGTAGCTGCTTCTGTTGCCCTCCTCCTGCTGCAGCAGTGAGGCACAACACCCCAGCACCCTCTGCTGCTGCCATAGAAGGTCCAGCAGGTGGAGGCCTGGCCTGTTTGGTGGCAGCCTGCCACTCCTCCTTGTGGTGGTTTGTCATGTGTGTACACTGGCCACCGGTCCCCAAATGTGTCTCCCGGGGGCCATGGCATACCTGCACACCACATAAATGACAAACCACAATGGTGTTGTCCCCCCACACAGTTAAAAAACTGCCAGACTGGGGAGCTGTGGGAAGGGGCCAGGCACAGGAGGGGAAGATGTACTGCAGGCAGCACCGCCATACACCTGGGGCTCCATCTGTGGCTGTGGAGGTGGTGCAGGGGGTGCTGCTGGAGCCCCTGCAGCTGCTACTGGTGGTGGTGGTGGTGGACTTGGTGGATGTGCCGCTGCCGGTGGCACTGGTGGTGCTGCTGCTTCCAGAGGGGGAGAGGCAACACCAAACAGTCGGGAGCAGTCCAACAAAACCTGATCACCCCCATGTGTGTGCACTCCCTTCTGCCCATGCCCACGGGCCACAGACTTTCCTCCCGGGTTCATCCCACACAACCCACTAAACTAATTCCCTCTTTGACCGAAGCCGCAAACAAAGACTACTTCACACACACTCACAGTCTCACACACACAGTCACACACACACACACACAAAAAAAAAACATGTACAAAACAAACAAATCAGTAGCAAAAAAGAACTGAGAAAACACACTACAAAAAAAACTAAAGATTTAGCTTTTAAAAAAGCTGTTTGTTTTTAGGCAAGGAACAAATATACCACCAAACTGTCCTCTACACACAAAATGCTTCTTCTTTCTACCACTGCAATGAAGAAAGTGAAACTAACTACTTTTATGACTCACTTCCTTCCTGCCTGACTAAAGCATGTGACTTACACTACTGTAAGCCATGTGATGTGTGGGGGGCTGCCTATATTGTTGTCACTTCACCTTACTTCGAGTTAAGGCGGAATGGCAACGTGAAGTAATAATGACAAGGTGAAGTGAGCACTTCTCAATGCTGACTTCTCATAGCATTGGGCTAACATGAAGTGGCCACTTCGCAGTCACTTGGCCAGTGGAATTTCCTTTCGCATTAAAAATAAGCTCACAGAAAAAGGTACATTTTTGGCAAACTACACCATACAGGGCATAGCGAGAAATGTCAATCTAGCCATCGGAGCTTTAAGCCACAGAAGTGCCCTTAATTCAAAGTAAGGAAAGCTCTGTCACACTTGGACAGCTGGTTCTGATCCCTGTATCATTTTTTGTAAATGTAAAAAAATGTGTGATGGACTGTCTGTCAGGAAAATGCTGGCTTGCTGAAATTGACACATCAAACCCCTCCAGGAATAAGTTCGAAGAACAGGAGGTAGCTTAAACTGCAGAGATCTGAGGTGCAATTATCTTGTTAGTTTGCTTTGAAGGCAGGAACCAAGCTATCCATTTTATAATGCTCTCAGGGAGCTCCTTTGATTTTGCACTTTTGCACTATGTGTCATTGAAAAGAGGACACAGGCCAGTGTTATGGGTATCCTCCCAGGAAGCCAGCTCATTTCATCCAAGAGACATTTGATGTCTGGGTATACCAGGTCCCAGACTAAATTAAGGAGTCCAATAATCATTTGCTTGAAGTATACAGGAAATTACTTTTGATGTCTTGTGAAACAGGTCAGACTGGTGGGGGAAGTCACATGAAGAGAGGAGATTCATCAATGTCAGATAGTGTGTTAAAATATCTTATTAGGACTTCCTGTGTTATAAAATATAGCTTTTAAGACCCCAAGGCAGAGTTAGGTGACCTCAGAGAGAATGCCAGCTCAAGACTGTTTTAAAATATACTGAGCAGACCTTACACAGAGGCTTTTCATATCTCTGACTGAGAGAAGGAGGAACATCAAAGTACTGAAAGATTAAGAAAATAAGAATGCATTAGGTAAGTTCAGTCTGAGTGTATGTATTGTAGGAAATTGCATTTTTAAACCTGTTTGTTTTAAGGCTGTATGTGTTGGGATATTTTGTTCTGTAATTTTTACGTCTTCCTATTTTACCTATTTTAAAGTAAAGATATATTTTAAAAATGGAAACTGCCTGGTGTGCCTTGAAATTTCTTTATATATAAGTGAAGCTCTGAAAGTTATAGTTGACACTGTGTATGAGCTTATTGTGATACCAAACTGGGAAACAGATAGAGTTCTCTAGGTCTTGCATAGAGTTCTAAGGGTTCATTTTGTAATACCTGATTAGGTACCCATAGGCAAAGATATCTGGCCCCCTGAAGACAGAATTATCTGAGCCTGACAATTGGGTATGCTAACAAGAGGTTATCAGTTTGAATCCCTCCAGAACTTGGGACTAAGGTGACTCGAACCCACAAAACAGAAAAGAGGGTTACCTTGTTCCGTTAAACTGTTCACAATTCTGCACTCAGAGGTTGGCACTTTGGGAGTAGAGGGCTGACCTGCTGAGTGGGTTTGTGTCAAGCTCTACTGGTGTTCTGAAGTGGCTTCTGCTGTAGCAGAGGAGCTTGTATGTACCGGGGGTCCAGAGGATGTGGCCGAAGGTCCAGGGGGGTGGATGGCAGCTGAGATGTTAGAAGTGCCACAGGAGAGATGCAGTGCCCTTTCAACCTGGTCAGAGGTAGGGCTGGAGAGAAACAGAAGGAACAGGGGATTAACAAGATTCTCCAGTTACCATACACATCAATTAAGCAGTACATCAGAGTAATAGATTATTGTATTCTGAGTCTTTTAGTTAATTTAAACACATGCATATTGTAATAGCATCATCTTATGTTCCTTCTCAATAACAAAAAAAGGGGAAGAAGGGGGGGGAGGACCATGTCATGAATTGGGACAGAATTTAGGAATAATGAAAGCTCCCCCTCTTTCTGATTTATTGTTGGAGAAGGATATCTTTCCATGTGCCTCTAAAAACAGATATGAAATCACTGTAGAGTAACATTAAGGCATTTGAATCTCAGAGTTCATCTGGAAACTTTTAAAGAGGAAGAAAAAAGAAGAAAAGAACTTGAAGAAAAGAACTACATAAAAATCTTGAACACTGGGGAAAACCCACCAAAAGGCCATTTATGGGTCAACAATGAACCAGTACTGGCAGGCTGCATGCCCCCACCCCAAGAAAGAGAAAAAAAAGAGAAATCCTCTGGCCAGCACACTGGCACAGCGGCAAGGCATTCGTCTGTGGCATCAACATCCCGGGTTCAGGTTGGACTCGAGAGCCAGAGGGCCAGCTGTGGGGGGAGAAGGATTGAGCATCCCAAGGACTGTTCTCCTTCACTGGGGGAGGGTGGGAATGAGTGTTCTGTGTTATGCAGATCTCTGGAGGAGGCTGGGGGTACTACCGCAGCTGGTGCTACATGCTCAGGGAGGCGGGACGGATGCTGATGTCATTGCACGTCCCCATCCTTGGGGGAAAAAACAGCCAAAAAACAATTCTGTCTGCTAATGATGGCCCCTGCCCCTGCTGCTGCCACTTCTGCTGCAGGCAAAGGGTCCACTGGGGGATTCCTGCTCCCCTGACCCTGCCCTGGGGTGCAAGCCAGGGCTTGAGAGTTGTGTTTCCTGGGGAGAGGTGCCCACCCAGCCATTCTGAATGTGGGGGATAAGCCTGGGGTGGGAGGGCGGCAAGCAGAGTGGGGACCAGTATCTCTGGTAGGGGGACAGTAAAAAAAAAAAAAGCTGGGAAAAAAGGAAATCCTCCCCACAGTATAGGGACATGCCACACAATATAGCTGTTTCGTAAGCATGCTTGGAGTGTAGCAGGATGCATCCTACATCAGTGAAAGCCTACCAACATGCTCTCAGCCTGCTGCTTCCCTCTCTAACAACCAGGTTTCCCAGCATTGCCATCTGGCCAGATGCTGTTCTAGCTTAAATCATAGTCTGGCCATTATAGTCTCCATTAAATATACTTCCCTCATCCATTTAATCCACTCCCCCACTCTTGGAGGTTCTGGGGTAAGCCAATGGGCTGTAACACATTTAAGTGCAACTGTGATCATAATTAGCAAGGCCACTGATTTACAGTGATCAAAACAATTAAATTCCATTTTCAAGACTTAAGATTCCGGAATTTCACCGGTGATTGTTACTCTAATTTCTGGATTTTACCGGGATTCTGCTATCATTCTTTTAGTATGTGCATAAATAATCAGAATTAAAGAAGGCTTAATATATAGAGCATTAAATAAAGCAAACTGCAAATAGTACAGGAAGGAATTAAAAGTAAAACACACTTTTTTTTATAGATTTACTGATCTGATAGAAAATGCCAGATTCCATGAAATCTTCATTTTTACCGGTCTTCAGGCAGCCCTAATTCCGGAATTTTACCGGATTGTCCGGTAAAAAATGAAAAACAGTGGCCTTGATAATTAGCAATATTTTTTGTATTTCCCCTGTCTGGTGTACAATAGTGGGCAGGCCCAGAACCCAATTCTCGAAGGTTAATGGAATGGACACTCCAGTAATGTTAAGGACTACCTCCTTCATTTGTATCAAAAAGGCAATTAAGATCAGGCATTCCCCAAAAATGTACCAGTGATTGTCTCTTTGGACACCACCAATCCAGAAAACTACTGAGCTTGTTATGCTGTGATATTGTGTAATAGTTGGGGCATGGAAAAAATGCACCAAGATTTTCCCCCAAAATTCCCTCCAAACCGGAGCCAAGGTCACCTTCCATCCCAGTTTTAGCCTTTTTGTTCAGTCTGCATCTGCAATGGTAATCCCTGCCTCCAATTCCCAGGCTTGCTTGTGAAAAAATAAAGAGGCTGCCCTGACCCCCAAGAGCAACACACCTGAAATGTAATGTCTGGGAGCTGCTATGCTCAGTACTCCATATAAGTAGTCCTCCTCCCAAACAGTTGGTCGTCTAGTAAGTTTGGTAAGGTTATCCTGTGAGTTAATAAAGTGCCTCACCTGCATAAACTTTAACAATTTCAAATTTTGCCATTGAAACTTTTCCTTAGTCCTCTGGAAAGTTATACAACCACCATTTTCTATCAACTGAACAATTCTAGTTATGCTTTGTTGTGCCCATCTGGCGTAACCTAAACCAAGTGGGTAGGGGGAAGAAATTCGGGGCAGTAATGAATTAAGGATGATGCTCCAACCTCAGATGTAGTATTGGTGAGTTTTTGGATTTTAGAAAGAATATATACCCCGGGCAGGATTCTCAAATTTTTCAGAAGGTGCAACACCTTCCCTAAGTCCCCAAAACTTCCTCAGCTATGGAAAAAAGCGGAGATTGCACTGAGTGCTGTTCACAAAAACCTCCACAGCTGTGGGAAAAAAACACTATGAACTGTGGAAAAAAGTGCAGCTGCAGAAGTCCCTGAGGACAAAAAGGTGTGAGATAAGTAAGGCACAGCCCCTGACAGGCTATTCACAGCCAGTTTTTTTCCACAGCTGAGGAAAGAATGTTACACACAGTGGAATGAGGTGTAACTTTCCCTCAGCACAATGCAGTAGTGCCCCAGCAATTGGAATCAATTAAGGTGGAGGTGTACCACAGGTAATAGCATCTCAGACAGTGTAGCAGTGGCTGATGTTACAGCACTGTAAGCACACATTGCCATGATATGGCAACAGGCAACAACAACTAGACCCAGTGCAGCCCATGACAGAGCACCACAAGCAGTAGAGCCTGACCAGCCAGCAGTAAGTGCTACCACCACAGGCCAAAGGAACACCCCAGGGAGGGACGACCATCAGGGACAGTCAGCAACTGTGGTGCCAAGGTATCACTGGTACCTGTGGTGCTGCAGTGGTCCCAGCTGAGGGACTAGTTGCAGGTCTCTTTGTGTATGCTGTCAGCTTCATATTATGGCAGCAATGTTAAAGTCTGCTGCTTCAGCTACATAGATTTACTATTGCTGTGCTTTCTCAATCATTTCCACAGCTGCTGATCTGCAGCTGTGGATTCGCAGCACTTGTGGGATTCCTGCAGCTGCTACAATTCCACAGCTGCAGGACTTCTTGTGGAATTCTCTCAGCTGTGGGATTTTCTTTAAGAATATCATGCAACTGCATTTCCACAGTGTTGCAAGCTTTTTTCCCACAGCTGCAGAATCTTTGCAGTTCTTTGAGAATCCTGTCCCCCATGTCTAACCCATCGGTTCATAATTTTAGATCTGTAATCTTCTGGAGAGGTGGGTGTGAGAGTCAGAGAAAACAGTGGCTGCCCTTCCACTCCCATGTCCTCGACTACATACCATTGTGAAGAAGTGCATTGTTTGGCCCAACTAAATAATACAGACACTGTCACTGCAAAATAATAGTGCTTTATATCTGGGAATGCCAGACCGCCCTCCTCTTTTGAGAGATGCAAAAAGCGGTGAGCTATACGTGGTCATTTGTAATTCCAGATAACTGTTGCAGTGGTCATTTGTAATTCCAGATAAACTGTTGCAGTTCTCTTGTGAGTTTATTTCAATAAGGTAGTCAGACTCACAAGGGAAGGCACTGAAAGAGAAACAAAAGTCACGACAGTACATTCATTTTTACTGTGTCTACCCAGCCTACTAAAGAAGGGCAACAGGAGCCATCTGGCCAAATCTTATCGTAATGTCTCCCATAGCTTTTCATAGTTTAAGGGAAAGAGTTGGGATAAGTCTGTAGCTATTTGAATGCTTAGGTACCGGATTTGGATTTTGGGACCCACCTAAAGGGAAATGTGGCTCAAAAATTTGAAGGCCATTGTCCACTAATTCATAGGGCTTCAGATTTATCAAAAATTATTTTATATCCTGTATTGAGACCAAAGGACTGTAAAGCTGTTATTAATCTAGGCAATGACTGTTCTGGTGACAATGAAAAGAAAATGGAATTGTCAGCATATAAGGGTAGTTTTTTTCTACTGCCCCAGCCATTATACCCCTAATATTCACATCCTGTCTCACTTTAACCCCAAGAGATTCTAAACGAAGGGCAAATAACGGGGGATATCCCTGCCTGATACCTCGGGATAGGGAAAAAAATTCAGAGCTAATACCATTCACTCTTACCAGGGCTTGAGGGGCTAAATATAACTTCATGGAAAATTTGAAATGATGTCAATTCACCCTATTGAATGCTTTTTCTGCATCCACGGATATCGCTATCTCTTTCTGGGACTTTTGGATAGAAATAATAATAAGGAGCATTATAAAAACAGTTCTTTTTTTTTTTGAAATTCAAAGTTTATTCATTTTCACAAACACGAAATGGAGCAGTACTATACAATACATAGTGACATTTCTCCTTTGAGCCATCCATATAATTATGAAAGAGAGAGACTGCTCCCTCTCCCTTCCACCCACCCTCCCTTCCCCAGCACAGCTTATCTTTTAGATGAATCCTGAGCGGCACCAAATATATCTTATATACTCAGCAGGTGCATGAGGTTCCCAAATGCTATTGTATTTGGTCATTTGTTATTTAAACTGGCCATCATTTTTTCCATCCTGAGGTTATGCAAGATCTCCTTGAGGCACTCAGAGTAAGATATAGTCACACTATCCTTCCAATGTCTAAGAATGACCTTTTTAATCGATAATGAGATTAAGGCCATGTAGTACCTCCTGGGTACTACTGATATGGAAGCATAGTCACCCAGCAAACATACCTTAGGACATAAAAAATTGGAAAGGCCCAGTAAAGGATCCAATCTGTCCCGTACCTCATTCTAGAGAGCCGCCACCTTCAAACACGACCAGAATATATGGTACAAAGTACCCTCTTCTTGTCCACACCTGGAACAAAGGGCTGTGTCCTTGAGACCAAACTTATGAAGTTTCTGAGGGGAGTAATATATATTGTGCAGTGTGTGGAACTGCTTCAATTTCAGTCTATCCTGTTTAATATATTTGTGAACATTTTTCCAAAGAGCTGCTCCATCTATTTGTAACCCTGGGAAGTAGTCGGCCCAATACTTTTTGGGGATGAACTCTTCAGGGTATTTGCAATCATATAGACATTTAGAGATCTTGGAAACCTAATGTCTGTGACCCACAAGTGTGCCTAGGACCCTCTTGGAACCTATTCTTTTGGGAAAAAGAAGAAACCGGACCAAAATCATTTGATAACAGATGCACTAGCGGGTAGACCTTGAAAATGGATTTGACGGGTATGGCAAGCCTGATCAGAATAGTGGAGACCTGAAGCCACGTGCCTTCCTGAGCCACCAATTGGGCAAGGGTGATATTGTCAAGCTGTGGAAGCCAGGTCCTATCAATCAGTTTGCCATCAAGCTTTATATTAGGGTTGCCGCATACCGGTTGGGCCAAGTCGTCCCTCTCCTGCCTATATTCCATACTCGCACATATCTGCATGTGCACCTTAACTGAAATTGCAAGTGGGGTGAGCCTCAAGTTTGGGGGGAGGTCCTTTAGCTTAATATGGCATAAGGATAGAGGTAACAAACCTTTTTGTTTGATATAGGCCAACTCTATTCGCAACCATACCAGTAAGCTTTCTGCAGCAGTAGACCCTTCTTCGCCTTCCAACCACCTTAAGTACTTCACCATATGGCTCACCCAGTAATAAAAAACTAGGGACGGGAGGCGGAGACCCCCTCTGTCCTTCGGGGCAGCTAGTTTGTGGTATGCTAGTCTGGGTTGTTTTTCGGCCCAAATAAAAGTGGTTATTATTGCATTAAGTTTGCAGAACCATGCATATGGGATCCATGTGTTGAGCAAGTGTAATGGATAAAAAATCCTAGGGAAGAAATTCATCTTGATAAGATTTATACGTCCCCAAAGTGTAATGGGTAACTTAGACCACCTTTTCAAGTCTCCCTCCAGTGTTTTAACTAAATCGTCCAGATTGATCTTGAAAAGTTGGGTTGGATCCCTTACTACTTGAATCCCCAGATATTTCAAAGAATTCAACGACCAGGACATTCCACTCTGGCTGACTAGGACTTTGTTCACTCTATAATTAAGCAGGAATATCTAAGATTTGTCTATATTCAATTTATAATTGGAAAGTTTGGTGAATTCTTGAATTACCCCTAACAACACTGGAATTGAGTTACTTGGGTCTGTCAGATGTAGTAATAAATCGTCCGCATATGCCGATATTTTAATCTCTACCCCTTGAATGACCACCCCCCCCTTATAAGGAGATGCTGCTTGATCTTTCTAATCAGGGGCTTAAAATATAAGATAAAGAGCAGCGGTGAAAGGGGACAGCCCTGTCTGGTACCAGAATATAATGGGAACTTATCGGAGATCACTCCGTTTACCATCACCCTAGCTGACGGGACACTATAACAAATTCTGATCCATTTTTGGAAAAGTTTGGGAAAATTGCATGCATTCAAGGTCCTTACAAGAAAGTTCCAGTCTACCATGTCTAAGGCCTTCTCCGTGTCCAGGGAAACAAGAACTGCTGGATAAGGAGCATCTCTGGATACAGAGAGGATGTGCGACATGGTCCTTAGGGGATCTGTTGATGACCGCCCTCGCACGAATCCGACTTGCTCTAGCCCAATCATATCATTAATAACTGACAAAAGATGATTTGCTAAAATCTTGGCTAGGATTTTAATGTCCTGATTCATCAGAGATATCGGGCGGTAACTAGCAGGTGACTCTGGATCTTTACTGGGCTTTAGAATCAGCACAATTAAGGCCTCCCACAAAGTCAGGTCAGTATGGGCCCCTGATAGGATATGCTGGAAAAGGGACAGTAACATGGGAAGTAAGAGATTTATGAATCTTCTGTAAAAATTCGCTGAGAACCCATCAGGCCCGGAGGATTTATCTATGGGTAGAGCCTTAATGACCTCAAGAACATCCTCCCTAGTCATAGGGGCCATTAGACAGCTCTGTTGGTAATTATTCAGAAAAGGTAGCCCGATAGTTCCCAAATAATTATCAATGTTGGCATCTGGGGCCGACTCTTTGAGACTATACAACTCGGCATAGTATCCTCGAAACACCGAGACTATCTCCTCAGTTGAGGTTAGGCGGGAGTTGGTACTCGGGAAGCGGATTGCCAGAATGTGCCGGTCCGCTTCCATTTGTCTGATCTTCAGTGCCAGCAATTTTCCAGCCTTTTCCCCAGTGTCTGAATATGCAGCCTTGGCTCTGAGGATTGCATATTCAGCTCTATCCCTCAGCAACTCCAGATATTCCTCCTTAAGTTTGATTAGTTCCTGCTTTTCAAGATCGTTCAAGGGTGAACTACCACTGCCTTCTTTATTCTGTATTTCCCACAAAAGCCCTTTCAACTGTCCCTCTTTTTCTTTTGTCTGAAAAGTGGCTAAACTGATCAAGGCGCCCCTTATAAATCTCTTAAAGGCTTCCCACATCATATCTGGTCTCTCCACGGAGCCGGCATTAGATTCTATAAACTACTGGATATGTTCACCAATTACTCGGGCTGTTTTCTTCTATTTTAGCATATAATTATTTATTTTCCATCTGGAAGCTCTCTTAGGTGTATCTAGGGACACTAGACGGCATATACTAAAGCATGGTCTGATGGGGGACAGGTTGTAGAAAGGCTTCAGCCACTCTGGGGAGGAGGCTGTGCTAGAGAAAAATATAATCAATGTGGGATGAAGTGTTGTGGACCGGGGATGTGAAGGTGAATTCTTTATGTTTAGGATGGTGCACTCGCCAGATATCACAAAGAGCATACAATTCTAAAAATTCAGATAGCACTCTTTGAGCTGGTGAACGTGGTCTGCTCCTAGAGATAGAACAGTCCATTACAGAATCCAGTACCACATTCATATCCCTGCCTACTACCATTGGCAACGAGGAAAATGGCTGCAGAGTATCGATTAACTTCATAAAAAAGTCAGGGGAGTCGGAATTGGGCCCATAGACCATCCCCAACAAGAGCTCCACAGCCCACCAAAATCCATAGATAAAAAGGAAACGGCCCTGTGGATCTTTGATTACTTGTTTCGGTACAAATGGGACCCTTCTATGAATGATTATGAGAACTCCTGCACTATTAGTGGATCCTTCTGCAGAGAAAACATGTCCAATCTGCATTTTTCTCATCCACCTCACCTCCACGTCTAGCAAATGGGACTCTTGGATAAAACCAATATCAATTGATAACAAGCTGAAATGCTTAAGAACTTGGTAAGTTTAACATGCTGCCTCAGTCCCTTGACGTTCCAAGTAGCAAACTTCGTACTAGTGGCCATATAGAACATTTAAGAAGTAAGAAGAAACCTAATGAAGCCCAGGCCACTGGTTCCATAGTAATAACACCTAACCCCATGAGCTGTGCTGAGGACCCCCCCCTCCTCCCCTCCCCTTTTTAGCCCCCTCCTTGAACGCCCCCAGACATTCGAGATAAACACCATGTCATTATAATTCCCCAGTCTACTTCCCCAATATAAACAACACCCTCCCCACTATTTATACTACTGAGAAGCATGCAACCAGAATCCATGATTGACCCCCCTGTATAAGATATTCTCCCACCCACCTCTCACAGCTACGCAATGTCGCGAATGCTGCTGCAGGTACCTGCCATGACCCTCCCGCCACCTCCTTCCCTTGGTGTACTTATCTCGCACTGGGGGGATGGCATCCCAGGGCAGGTAACATGGATAGACACCTATGCATCCTGACCAGGACACAGGTATCAGGCCCTTGGGGAGCCCCCAAACTAACCCCTGCTGCATGACTCCGCATGGGGTACCTCTCGAGGGTTCATTTCCATTTAAAGGAAACCCATCCATTTCCTTATCCGAACCCAGGCATAGCGGCAGGTATCAATAGTGGTTCCAATCTCATCCCGGGGGTTTCAAAGCTGGCCTGGATTTGGGCTGCATTTCTTTTGATGATGGGGAAATATGTCACCAGTCCATACGCCCCCCCCAAAGAAGTAAATATCAAAACTGTTGTAAACTAGCATGCACATCAGTCCTCTACATTTGGAACTATAAAGTTTGTGGTAATAACTTTCCAAACAAAGGATCGAGAATGAAACTCGAAAGTTCTTTTCCTCCCTGAATCAGCATCTAGAAAATGCCATAACAGCTTATAAGGCAACAAAGGAACCGATATCCCTGCTAAGCTCTTTCCAGGCAATCGTCTCCCTCAGCACTTTTCACTTGGGTCTGAAGAGATCCGGAAGCTCCTTCTGCAGAATTCGACTGGCTGAGTCTGCATCTTCAAAAGAAAGCCAAGCCCCAGACACCAACACTTGCAAATGGGCCAGATACTTGTAGGAAAGGCTTCGAGCACATACAACTCGTAAGAGAAACACGTAGTATAAAAAGCTTTATTTTACAAAATAAAGCTTTTTATACTACGTGTTTCTCTTACGAGTTGTATGTGCTCGAAGCCTTTCCTACAAGTATTCCATTGTTGGTTTCTGGAGCACTACGTCCCAGTGCGCACTCAGTTGGTTTGTAAAAAATGGGCCGGATACCCCATTCGGAATTTTATGCCCGCCGCTATCAGCTTTGTGACTGTGGGGTGGAAAAGGGGCCTTTTTTGTCGCACCAAGGCTGGTAGGTCACTTGTAATTCTGATGGGCTTGCCTTCCCACAAGACCTTCTCCAACTCTCTCACTTTGTTGATTAAAAACTGTTTCTCTTGATAATTCAGGAATTTGGCAATCAGGGGTCTGGGCTGCTGGCCTGGAGCTGGCATCTGACGCAGCACTCGATGAGCCCTCTCGAGGGTGTAAGATTGGCCATAGGGTGAGGAACCAGCAAGCTTCTCGAACAACTTCTGCAGAAAAAGAATGGTGTTTTGACCTTCTTCTTTCTCGTGTACTCCCAGAATAACTAAGTTGTTCCTCTGAGATTGCCCCTCGAGGTCCTCTACCTTGATCTCTAGCTTTTTAAGACGTTGGTGGTCATTCACCGCCATTTCCTCTGCTCAGTTCAATGCTTTCTCCAGAGATGTTATTCTCACATCCAGGTCAGAGACCTTCGTATTTAGATCTTCCAAAGCCCCTGCTAAGTGCTTAATTTCAAGGGCTACTGTTTTCATCTTCTCCCTCAGTGGCAACAGCTCACGCTGCAGCAGCTCTAAGGTTAGCGGAGTCGCTTCTGACTCCAACACTCTCTGGGTCATGGTAACAGGCATTTTGCTGCTGCTAGGTGTCTGGGCTTTAGGCCTTTTCCCTGATTTCTTGGGTGAAACAGGTGGAGTGTGGCGGGGTAATGCTGGCTTCATTTCCGCCTCCATCTCACAGGCTCAGACTTTCTCCCTCCTCTAGTAATCAGCTGCTGCTGCTTTTGCCAACTTGTAGAGGTAAAAGAATGGTTATATTTGGTAAATAAGGGTTTTAGATAGCGGGAGCTCCAACTCAGTCCAGCTACTCGGGCCACTTCATCACGTACTCATAAAAACAGTTCTAGTTGTCAAAGGTTGTTCAACGAAACTGGATCCTGGTGGATGCATAGCAAGTGGTTGTTGCAGTAGTGCTTCACAGTTGTCCCACTAGAGGGTACTCAGTAACCAGTTTTTTAAATGCAAAGGAACTGCAGAATTGTAGGTTGTTTTCAGCTTCATATTTTGTTACCCTTGTAAATGGATTAGGAGATTAGACAAGAGTCAATTACTTTAGTAATGGACTGTTCATTGTTCATTCAAGACCTTAGTACCTCTCTCCAAAAGGATATTCACATCATGGAGAAGTGGCTCATCAAGAATAAAATGGTCTTTAACACTGGCAAAACCAAAGTCATGCTGTTAGGACCAAGAGCTCTTGGACTAGATAGAACACATCTACTCCAACTCTTGTCCCTTGAGGGTAACAAGCTCGAAGTGGTCTCCTTGACTAAGTACCTTGGCCTTACTATTGACCAAGGTCCCACATTCAAACAACATGTGGACCAAGTCACAAGAACAATCCATTCAAAACTAGGATTACTGTATCGGCTCAAGGAATCGCTGACCCCAGAAGCTAGGACTGCTATAGCAAACAGTGTCCTATTTCCAACTCTAACATATACTGTCCCAGTCATTCAGGGTATCGCAAAGCTTGAGCTCGGAAGACTACAGACCCTATACAACAAGGTGGCCCGCTTTGCTACCTCATCCCACGCCAGGAGCCACCACTGCGGGGCGATGGCAAAGCTTAATTGGCCAACCTTCGAATTTCACCTCAGTTACTCTGTACTCTGCCTGGCAAAGAAGATAATTAGCCTCTCACCTCCCCAGAGTCTTGGGTGACTCCTCACTGCAAAAATAAACAAGCGTAGCCTTAGATCCTCGGGCCACACGTTACTGGATGTCCTCAAGGTCAGGACTAAGGCAGGACAAAAATCATTCTCTCATACTGCTCCTTCCTTGTGGAATAACCTCCCTGTGGAGATTCGAGACACCCCATCTCTGACGTGCTTCCGCACTAGACTCAGGGCCCATTTTCTATCAACAAGCATATGCCATTGCCTCCGGCCTTGACACTGTTGCAGTTACCTCTGCAGACTGTTCACCTAACTATAAGTGTTAACCCCTAACAATGTATGCACTATCTCTTTCCTCCCCTAACCTGAACCTATTAATGCTCCTGAACTAGGTTTACCAAGGAAATCTACAGTACTGTCTCAATAATGTCTTTGTCAATGGATAATGTAATGAACAACACCTAACCAATGTCATGTCTGCTATGTGTAAACAGCTGAATACTGTATATCCGTGTTAATCTGTACTCTCACAGGTTTTTCTACTGTATGTTTTCTCTTAATGTTATTTCTGGGTTGCCCCTGAAAAAGGGACCTTTGGGGCCCAGTGGGCTTACCCAGTCATCAAAATTCAATAAATAAATAAATAAATATAAGTGCCACACAAGGAGCTTGGGCTCATACCCAGTGGTCAGTGCTGGCTAGTCTAGGGAGGGTGTGTTGCTGCCTAGTTAAAGCTACTGCTTGACATACATGATGCTAAACACAGGTTCATTTGCTTTATTTAACCCTTATTTTTCCAGGAAAATCTGGTTGAGCCAACATCTCATTATCATGGGAGAAAGGGACAAGTGGCATCAAATAAGCATTATAAAGAGAGCTTACAGCCTTAAGATTGTACAGCACTCAACACACAAAACACAAAGCAGCAACACAGGATTAATAGTGAGGCAGTATAGTGCAGTGGTTTAAGGCTCTGAGCTGCAAATCTGGAGACCTGGGTTTGAATCCAACAGCCCCCACTTGCATACTGTGTGACCCTAAGCAAATCACTTAATTTCCCTGTGCTCCCAGGTTGCACCTGTAAACAAGCTTTCAGCTTAGTGTGTCTCACCTGGTTAAACAGTTGGAAAAAAATTCAAACTTGCATTATTGACATATTGGTTACATGCTTTTCCAGTGTCCAGGAAACCTTTTTAAATTCTAATATTTAGGTATAAATCCCCTTTTATTTAATTCATTTTCTTAATGTCACCTGTTGTTGATCAGTTAGGAAATTTGCATGAAAACAAGATTTTTGTGTCTCAGACATTATCTCATCTTCCTCTCCGCCCCTCACTGAAATGATAATACTTTAAAATCACAGCTCATTGCTGTGGAAATTATACTAAATCCATGGGTAAGCATGCTCAGAAACTCAGAGTCTGATCCAGCCTCAGACGTTGGGATATTAGGATTATCTGCATCCAAATCAATATCCAGTCCTAACATCAGATACTGTATCATCTGATTCGGCAGGATATTCTAACATCTGATTTCATATCAGAGAGTTTCACAATATAGGATTTTTTGAACCAATATCCTAAAATCCTAAAAATGGTCAGAAATTCTGACTATCCATTTAAAAATGGATATCTGTGAAGCTCTACAGGAGAGGGGCAAGACTTCAGCAGCAGGACAGCTGGAGGAGGAAATGAAGTCTGAGACACATAGATCCTGTCTTCTTGTGACTTTCCCCACTGATAGAGCATGGGGGGACATAAATACAGACTACTAATACAATATAATCTGAATTATGTAAGAATAATATAAGTTACAATCACTTCTGGGATTCTGGAAACATTCTTTAAAGTAATAACATGTGTTAATCACTATATAGTTTTTTTTAGCAATAATGTTTTTCTGGCAAAAACATCAATTTATCCAGTTTTTCTTTCTGCTTCATTCCATTCCCGTACTAGGATACAAGATTTTGCATTTTCTTTCTTTTTTAATTTTGCCCTCCATTGCCATGCTTGCCATAAAAGAAATTAATATATTGATATAGCTTTTATTTTATTTTTATTGGAAGTTTCACCAAGAAAGATACGCTGAGCAACAGGATGCTCATCTCACGGTATGTCCTGGGGGTAGGGTAAAGGGATACATAATTTTCAAACAACATTCAAGTATAGAGGAACTACAATGAATATAACAATACAGGTGGAAGGGTACTGGGATAAGAACTTTATATATACGATATGCAGGTATTTGAGGAATAACAAGGAATGTAAAAGCACAGAGAATTTATACAGTACAGAGAATTTATACAGGATACAGACTACAATCTTAGAACTTGTAATAGAAGAGGAAAGGTTAGGGTGGGCTTACTAGACAGGAAACTACTGGGGTTAGGAGGGGAAAGGTAGGAAGGGGGAGATAAGTGCAAGGAAGTGCTGTTAGGGGAAGGGTGCATAATTTGTCAAGCTTGTAAAGGGGGCATATAATTACTGGGCTCAATACATGCCAGGGAGAATAGTGGCAGAAACAATTTGTAACTAGGAAATTCGAAAGCGAGGAGGAGTGGTACCCAGCAGAGGAGGAGTGCTTGATCTGGGAGGGGAACTGGGTCCAAAGTCTGGGAAGGCTGTAGAAGAATCCCAGTTGTCCAGAGGTAGTGCTTCTGCAAGGGAGGTGCAGGGACTGCATGTTTGCTGATCTGAAGGAATGGGGGGGTGGATAGGAGGGATGAGATGTAGGAGGGGAGGGAGCCAAGCCAGAATTTTGAGATGAATTTTACAGCATGAAGTGTGCATCTGTTAGCAAGGGTGGTGAAGTTTAAAGAGCAGTAAAGGGTACAGTGATGGGTTAGAGGAGGAGTATCTAGAGCAAAGTAGCAGAAGGAGTTAAAGAGGGGGCCCAGTCTGGTAAGGGTGGACAGTGGGGCGGCACTGTAGACTATGTCACAGTAGTCAAATATTGGTAGTATAATTTTCTGTACTAGCTCATGCCTGGCTAATAGAGGGATGCAGCTGTGGTTTCCATAGAGGGCACTGAGTTTGGGCTGTAATTTCTTCAGAATAACATCTATGTGTAGAGAAAAGGAGAGCTGCTGGTCAAGCCAGATGCCAAGGTATCTAAATGAGGAAGTGTCCTCAAGGACTGTCCCATCAAGGGTGTGGAAGGTGGTCTGGGCTGTAAGCCTTGCCAGCCTCTGCTTAGTGCTGAAGGTCATGGAGACTGTCTTTTTGGCATTGAGGAAGAGTTGATGGTCCCTAAGCCAGAGCTGGACATTTGTGAGTTGCCAGAAGTGAAGATAACTGTGTCATCTTCACACATATGTATGTTAGATGATGAGAAAATCAGGAGGAGGTCATTTAGCAGGATGAAGAACAGGAGAGGGCCAAGTACAGATCCTTGGTGGATTCCAGAAGTGATTGGAAGGGAGGAAGAGGTGGCATCGGTAATACAGACTGATTGTGACTTGTCAGACAGGTAAGCCTTGAACCAATCAGTGGCTGAGGTGGAGAGCCCGCTGCAGTGAGGCTGCTCAGTAGACAGGTGTGGGAGATGGTATCAAAGGCTTTGACAGATAGATAAAGGTGGCTAAGGTAATAAGGCCTTGTTCCATGCCAGTAAGATGGAATTAGTTAGCCTAAGCAGGGAGGTGGCAGTAGAGTGTTTTTTCCTAAAGCCAGACTGGTAAAGGGTGACGGAGGCAGAGTCAGTGAGATAGGTGGAGAGCTGCTCAAGAACAAGGTGTTCTTGGAGCTTGGATAAGGAATGTAAGAGAGAGATAGGGCGGTAGTTACTAGGGGAAAAGGTATCACATCCCTTAGGAAGGGGGAGCATGACAGCATGCTTCCAGGCTGATGGGACAGTTGCAGATTCAAAGGACAGATTTAAGAGGAGAGAAACTGGGTAGGCAATTGCAGGAGCAGACAGGAATAGTAGCTTAGGGTCCAGCCCATCAGGGGAGGAGCATTTGATGTGGTTGATAGACAGTAGGGCCTGTAAGGCAGCAGCTGGAGAGATAGGAGTAAACAAGAATGGGGTAGGAGAGGAGGGAAGGGAGATGGCTGAAGGGGAGAGGAGGAGGAGGAGGAGGGGTAAGCAGGAGCAGGGCTTGGTGGGTGTGGGGAGGGGCAACAGGAAGGGGAGTGGGATTGGGTGGAGATCAGGATTAGGAGGGATGGGGCAGGGAAGGGGTGATGGAAGGGATGCGCAGGGGAGGGATGGACAAGGGTGGGTACCGTTGGGACTGCCAGGAGCGCTAGGGTGCAGGTTGTGAAGTGAGTGTTGAAGCACTCCATGACCTTCAAGGGGTCAGTTATGGTAGCTTGATTCACTTTGAGGATTGGGGAAGGTGGCTTGCCTACTGGAGAGAATAGGGGCTGGATGACCTTCCAAAATGTTGTGTTTATAGTGAAATTAGTGTGGGAGTGTTCAGCTTTGGCCAGATGGACAGATTTTGTGCATGCATTACACAGCTCCCTAGAGCATTTGAGGTCACTAGGGCAGCCGGTTGCCTTATGTCTAAACCAAGCTGAGTCACGTGCTCTTTGACAAGCCTAGAGTGCTGGGGTAACCCAGGGGAGGTTGTTACCATGGACACGCATTTTTTGTAGGAGGGCAAATCGGTTCTATATGAGTAGGAATGTATCGGTAAAGGATTGAAGGGCAGCATCAGTGGACTACTTTTAAGTTAGGGAGGACCAGTCTGAGGTGCTGAGGTCATTGAGGAGAGGTTGGAGGTCTAGTGAGGTGTAGGAATGGGTGAGAAGGACTTTATGTGGAATCTTGGGCCCGTGGATCTTATGTACCACATAAATTTATGTGGTGGTTACTTGGAGTGTCCATAAGCAGACCAGATGACACTGTCCTATGCAGTGGGATGGCAGAGCAAGGTCCAGAAGAGAGTGGTTATGAGTTTTGTTGTTAAGATGTGTTGGTTCCTGAATTAGCTGTGTTGAATTCATTGCCTCTATGTGTGAGCGGGTTTTGGTCTGTGTGGGGGACAGCCAGTTTATGTTCAAGTCACCCAGGATGTAAAGTTCACCAGTGTGGACTAGGTCTGTAAGATTTTGTTGAGGTCAGTAACTTGGGAGGGCGGTTGTCCAGGGTGACAGTAAATTCCAGCTATGAATAACAGGGAGTTATATGGCAGTAAGAGCTTAGTTAGGATTGCTTCATGGAAGGAGGTGACTGAGGCAGTGAGAACATTAGTATATATGTGTGTGGTTGTAATGTAGATGGCATTGCCTCCTCCCCTGCCTTCTCTGTCCATTCAAATTAAAGAGAAGCCAGAAATGGAGATAGCTTGGTCAGAGATGTGTGCGGTCAGCCAGGTTTCGGAGATGATATATGTCTGGTGAATAATAGAGGACCATGGTCTGCAGCAAGGTAAGTTTGATTATGAGGTTGCAGATATTAAGGTGGATGATTTTTAATACTTTAGGGAGGTTTGGGGGGCAGCAGTGGTAGGGGTGGTTGGAACAGGGTTTGGGTGAATGTCCCAAGCTAGCAGGAGGAGAGGCAATATAGCGAGGAGTTTGCACTTTCGGGGTGTTTTGCTGTTTGGTGGGGAAATGGGAAGTTTTTATGCATAAATGTTCTTGTGGGGGGGTAGAAGTGACTGCAAGAATTGTGACTAGCTGGTTGGACATGGCTGTGACCGAGGGGCAAGGTAGCTGTGGGCAGTGAGAGTAGCGGACTAAAATTGGGGTCAGCATATGGAACAATGTTCCAGAGTAATGTACAGGGAAGCTGTCGGGCATTGAGTTAGGTGTGCCATTTATGGAGATGGAAGGGGTCAGAGGACCTAGGAGCATTGTTAGAAATAAAAGCAGAACAGTAGTTAGACGAGGGGAACAGTTGAGGATAAGGTGGCAGCATGACAGAGAAGAGCTAGGAGGAAATAAGGCTGAGTGTAAAGGGCAGGTAAGGTGACAGCTGAGTTACAGCACGCTGATAAGCTGGATAGTAAGATCAGCCCTCTGGTGGTAAGAGTTTATAAGGAATCAATGGGGAAGTGAGCGGTTGCAAAAATTAACTATCAGGTGACCTCTGATAGCTATGAATAAGAGTGTCGAGCTAGTGTGCTGTTTGCCATCAGAAACATATAACACCATACTACTACATCCACAGAATGACTCTACCATATAGCGGATCTTGTTGGGTTAGTGGACCTGACTTGCATCACCAAGACTTGGCTGGATGAAAATGCTGGTCCAGTATTGGCTTCAGCTATTCTGGCTGGGTACTCGGTGATACACCGCCCAAGGATGAATCAAAGGGGTGGGTGTGTAGCCATCTCTTTTAGATCAGAACTGAACCTTACGGAGGTATCAGTAGGGATGACCAACACCTTTGAATGTATCATGGGTATGGGCGAAGGATGCAGGATACCTCTCATCTACCGTCCATCAGGAGATGGGAAAGCGTTCCTGCAGGAAGTCGCAGATTTCATCGCCAAGATGGTATTGGGATCCCCCAGATGTTTGATTCTTGGGGATTTCAATGCCTGGGTCAATGATGAACTCTTGCAATTTGGTCAGGACTTCCTCCAACTAATGTGTTCTTCAGGCATTACACAGGTTGTTACCTCTATGACTCACATAAATAGTCATTTATTGGACTTGGTGTTCCTTCTGAGGATGAGGATATACGATGTGGTGGTACAGCCATTCGGATGGTCTGACCATCACACCACGGGGTTCAGTTTCGTGGCTCCCCCCAATAGGCCTGCCCCTATGGAGATGGTCTGGTACCGCTCTTTGAGGGGTGTTACCCCAGAAGGTCTAACAGTGGTGCTGGATCTATTGGGTATTCCAAGTGACTGCATGGATCCAGGGAATCTAGTACGTACCTACAACAGGGTGGTGACAGAGGCCCTGGATTACATAGCTTCTGTTTATGTTCGCCCACTCATGCTTCTCCCAAGGCCCCGTGGTTTGATGGGATCTTGAAGGAGTTGAGGAGGGTGGGTCGAAGGCTAGAGAGGGGCTAGCGGAAATTGGGGTGTAACAGACTTAGGTTCATGGACCATAATATGGCCTATCAATCAGCAATCACCTGTAAGAAGGCAGAATTCCTGTTCAGGTAGATTGCTGCTGCTGCACAGAACTGACCTGCTTAGCTTTTCCAGATTGTGGACAGACTGTGCAATCCAATCTGTCTCCAGCTCAGCACAGCCTTTTCACGAGAGAAGTGTGATGAGTTCGCTCAGTTCTTTGCAGATAAGATTGCCACTGTCAGGTCAGGGATCTGTCCGGCCCCCTCTAGTGGGTATTGTGGAGGTCGGCAGAAGGTGTCGGGTGCTCAGTTTACCTGATTTGACTTCAGCTGACAGGAAATCATAGACATTGTGAGGATCTTCCAGATTTTTCAGTCAACCAGCTGTAGTTTGGATCTGGGCCCTACTCCCCTTCTTGTAGGGTGTGTAGACAAAATCTTCCCAATTCTAGCTGAGATAGCCTGGAAGTCCCGGGGGGTGGGGCTTTCTGGATCCCCTTAAGGAGGTGGTTGTTTGCCCTCTTTAAAAAGCCCTCCTTTGACCTGGATTGTCTGGCTAACTACAGACCTGTCTCAAACTTACCCTTTGTGGGAAAGGATGCCGAGAAGGTGATTGTGCTGCAGCTGGATGACCATTTGTCCAGCCAAGATGTCTATGACTCTCTCCAGTCAGGATTTAGTATGAGGCACAGTGCCAAGATGGCTCTTGTCCTGGTGCTAAATGATCTCCTAATAGTGAGGGATCGGAAGACTCATTCCATCTTGGTCCTCCTTGATTTCTCCACAGCGTTTGACACTGTGGAACATGATGTGCTATTGGACCACCTGCAGTTCATCTGTGGACTATCTGGAGGGGTCCACAGATGGTTTCAATCTTTCCTTGCGGGTAGGACCCACAGAGTGGTGTTTGGGATTTACTCCTCAGCCCCTCTCTCCCTATCCTGCAGGGTATTGCAGGGTTCCATTTTGGCACCCATGTTGTTCATAGTGTATATGAAGTAGTAGTAGTAGTAGTAGTAGTAGTAGTAGTACTAAACATTTTTATTCAATTGACAAGCAAAAGAATAGGAGACTCAACTGAGGCAAGCTCATTTCCAGCGAGGTCCTTAATGTAATTATTCCTAGTAACAGTATATATAAAACATTGCTACAGCAAATATTACGCGCATATATATATATATATATATATAAAATATACGTACAATATAGACTAACATCATACCAATTATTTAAAAAAATCACAAATACTTAATTACAATTAACTACTTAGGATCTATATGATAGATCTACATAGACAAACACATGTCACAGTCATTCACATACATGTGCAAACCTTTAGCTTATTTAATACATCATATTCATGGTGGATCAATATTAAACCTTTTGTTAGCTTCAGTTCTAAACCATCTTTTTATTTCTCCTATACAAGGGCTAGAATTAATTGGCCTAAGATAAAGTGGCAATGAATTCCATATATAAGGACCCAGATGCGCTCTACCTAGGTCTGACCTTCTTCTAGGCAGTTCATATTCCATTCCCTTGGCAGAGTGCAGTCCTCCTCTCACCATCCTAACCTGAAGTTCATCAGTAATATATTCAGGTACTTTACACCTAACTGAATTAACCATATACAACAAAGCATGAAAAGACCTTCTATCATTTGGATACATCCAAGTCAGGGACCAATATAGCTCACATCTGTGAGTTCTCTTTGGAACATTCAAGACAAACCTTGCTATTTTATTGAAAAGAACATCTATCTTAGATAACTGGGTGGAGGTTGCCCAATATAGACTATGTCATTATAGTCCATAAGTGGTATCATTACAGCATACCTCTCAACCTCCTGCCTCATAAATCAGGGCAAGGCTTAAACAAATCAGGGACAAAGTACCAAAATCAGGGACACATCTTCTAAATTGATGGTATCCACTCAGGAAGCTGGTAGTATAAGGGGCTTAGTGTAAAATGCATTTTTTTAAGTAGCAACAAATCTGTAACTTTAATGTTTGACATTATTTTGTGCCTAGAACCACCACTGTTTGGCCATGGAAACACAATTTTTAGGAGGGACAAGGTAAAATTTTGAGGCAAAATCAGGGACAGTTGAGAGGTATGCACTACAGTTGTAACTACATGCCTCCTTACCCTCTTATTCATACAATTTCTAATTCTATATAATGCACCCAAACATCTACCAACTTTCTTTATTACATGTTCTATATAGGTAACCCACCTAAGTGATCTGTCTAGGTACATTCCTAAATATCTATAGTATTGCACTTGTTCAAGAATGATTTTATCTCTAGCTACTATATTCAGACCTTACTCAGAATAGGTTGCACTATTTTCTTTGGAGAACAATATAACCTGTTTTTTTCTTTAGTTCACAACAAGTTTAGTCTCACAATAAAATGTCTGAAACTCATCAAACACACCCTACAAAATAGGTTCTACTTGCATTACCGATGTGCCTTCCACATAAATAATGGTATCGTCAGCATGTAAATGACATTTTACATCAGGATGGGTTAAAACATGATCATTCATGTACAGATTGACTAATACTCCAGAAATAATTGCCTCAAGTCCAGATTCCCAACCATCAATTGATACCATTTGTTTCCTTCCAGATAAGTAAGCATCGAACTACCTAACTACATTTGTGGATATACTCAAAGCAGGTAGTCTGGACAGGAGAATGTCATGGTTTAGGGAATCAAAGGCCTTTGAGCAATCTACAAAAATTGCCCCCACTGACATTCCCCGTATAGAGCACCTGCAATGTCCCCAGTAACTTTCAATAGGGCAGAAGTTGTATCATGTAAAGGTCTAAACCCTGATTGGAATTTATTAATCATCCTTCTTTTTTCCAGAAATGTCCGGAGTTGTTTGACTACCAGCTTTTCAAACACTTTAGCCACTATCAGTAATACTGAAATGAGCCTATAATTCTCTAACAGAGCTCTAGATCCATTTTTAAAAATGGGAATTACTTTAGCCAATTTCCACATCTTAGGAATTTCCCCACATATAAGTGACATGTTAAAAATACTGGCCAAAGGGTAAGAAATAACAGGAGCAGCATACTTCAAGTGAATATTAGGAATCCCATCTAAACCCCCTGCTTTCCTGGTATTTCTTCCAAATATTGCATCTTGTACATCCAGTGGTGATACAAATTCAAAAACAAACTCCTTACCCTTTTCAATCTCAACTTCTGTAGCTTTTTTGGGGAATTTGTTTTTTTTGGGGGGGTGGTATTGCACTTTGTGATGAAGCCACCTGTAAATCCAATGGAATTTTCACATTCCTAATCTCAAAATTGTCAGGGTAATCTAAATGTTGTACCCCCTTAACCTTTTTTAGAACTTTCCAAAATTCCCTCGGGTTATCAGTCAAATTAATTGTTAATTCCCTATTATAATAATCTTGTTTAACTTTCTTAAACTCATAGTTATAATAATTTCTCAATTGTTTATACTTATCCCAATCTACACTATTTTTGTGGCTTTAGCCACCTTCCATGCCCTGTCTTGTTGTTTCTTTAACTTAAAAAGATAAGAATTATACCAGGAAGCATTATTAGACTTTAATTCCTAATTTTAAGTGGTGCATGCCTATTACATAATGTCAAAAAATCATCATAAACCATTACCCAGACATCATTAACAATAGGGACCAATTCTAACCTCTCCCAGTTATATTCTTCTAACTCTAGCATAAATGTTATATAATCATAATTTTTAAATGATCTATATTGAACTATTTTCTCTGGCTTTCTTAATGTCTTTTGATTTCTTATACCAAGTATCATCTGGTGATCTGAAAAGGAGTCTGGGGGCACACCACTAGCCACAAACTTCTCTGGGTCCATAGTAAACAGTAGGACCAAAATTGTAGAGGAATTTGGATGTTTAGTATTAATTCTAGTTACATCTGTTATTAACTGAGTCATACCCAAAAAGGTGCCCATCTCTACAATACTGTAGTTAGTCGGCACCATTTTTCAATCTACATTTTGGTCCCCAATGAAAAGAATCGTGTGGCTATTGAGATATTCTCCAGAAGTTCCTGCAATATGTAAAACACTTCAAAACTGGCATTTGGTGGTCGATATATACCCAATAATAATAAAGACTTATTAAAACAGAAGTTAAATAGTAATGGAAGGACTTCAGAACCACACCAATCCTGTTGACTCATTAGTGTTGACACATTTAGGGAGCTAAGGGCATAAATAATAACTTCCCCCCCCTTGTTCGATCTTTCCTCCACAAGTTATAATCATTTATATATGTCATATCATCCATGATCTTATCATTCAGCCAAGATTCTGTGATTATAATCACGTCCGGACTATATTTAATAGTCCATTCTCTCAGGTGTTCAATCTTTTCTAACAAGCTACAGATGTTAATATGAATTACACACAGCCCTTCTTCCTTTAGAAAATTTGCAGTAAGATCAGAATTCAAGATATCACAAGAATTTAGATTTAGGTCAATTTCAGAATCTAAATCAATGTAGGGGTCTGGATTAGGATGTACATCCCCACTCACAATTAAACTATCACTGGAGCCATTTTACAAAATTTATAAATTGCCCTTTCATTGTTACTTTCTTAAAATGTTTTATTGTGGGCTGTTCCAAATAAATTTTATTTTGTCCCCACCCTGCCAGTAATCCTTTAAATATAGTTATCCATTTTATTAGGTTAGTTTCCAGATGATCACTCAATGATCCTGATGAAATTGTGTTGTTACTTAATTGATTCACCCCAACACATGTGCTTATTGTGTCCCCATGCAACCAGTCACACAAATAAATTTCCATATAATCAGTATTACTCATGATATTTCTAGGTGCAAGGGGAAACATACAGACACTCACATAAAGCAAAATTCCCAGTTGAATTATCAACATTTCTAGATTCGATGCAGGAAATTACACTCCAAAACAAAATACATGCAAAATGCTCACTACTGACAGTATTGATTCACCAAACACTAAACTGAGTGCCCTGTCCCAACTATAATGTCTAAAGTGAACTTCAAAACATAAATTTACCATTTTAACAATTCTTTATGAGTGGTACTTATACTGTATATGATGCAAAAAGTTAAACAGCCTAAAACATTTTCTAAAAGGGGAGAAACAAGGCACCACCAATGCATACAGAGCAAGACAACTAATGCTACACTGATGTGCCTCATTGTAATAACAAATGTCTTCCCCTACTTACTGTACTTATAACTATTTCAGAAGCTGTCTGTGTATGAGTGCTGCCATTAGGAGAGATCATTAGGTGATACAGTCTGAGTTTTCACTGCTGTGCAGATTATAAGCAGCTGTACACGTCCTTTTTTGCCCGGACAAGATGTGATTCTGTCAGTATTTAACAACTGTCTGTCTGAGATCCAGGACTGGGTGACAGGCAGCTGGTTGTGGTTTAACATGGATTAAACTGAGGTGCTAGTTGTGGACCCAGATCAATCGGAGGTAGGTTTGTTGGCTGGACAGCCAACTGGGCTTTGGCTCGGGGGTACTCAGCTGACTACCTCAGATCGGGTGCAGAACCTGAGCGTTATTTTTGCTGATGACCTGACCCTTAAATCACAGGCATCAGCTGTTGTCAGATCCTGTCTTTACCATCTGAGGAATATCACCCAGGTGAAGCATCTGGTTCCTCTGCACAATCTTCCATCTCTGGCCCACACCTTTGTAACCTCCTGCCTTGACTACTGTGAAGCCCTTTACCTAGGATTACCAGGGGTTAATATCTGCTGCTTTCAGCTAGTGCAGAATGCGGCAGCCAGGTTTATGACTGGTACCTCTAGGACCAGTTATATAATACCTGTGCTGTGCAGACTGTGCTGGCTTCCACTATAGTGGTGGATCACTTTCAAGGTCTGGTTGCTGACCTACAAAGCCCTACATGATCAGGGACTCCATTATTTGCAAGATCTTCACACCTACCACCCTCTCCGTCCTCTCAGATCCACCAGCGAAGGATTGCTAGAGATTCCCAGGGTTCATTTGAAATCATCAGGTACCCATTCTTTTGCTTTTGTGGCCCGACCCTGTGGAATTTTCTACCTCATCATATACGAGAGTGCCTGACCATCCTGAGTTTCAAAATAGCACTGAAAACACATCTATTTGGCCTAGCCTACCCTGATTTTGGTTGAAAGTGTTGGTTAGCTCAGTATATTTATATTTATGCCAGCTGCCTATGATTTGATTAATTTTATATTTATATTTATTATTTAATGTTTTAATTTTATTCAGTGTTGTGTTAGTTTTAAATTGTGATGTTTGTTTTATTTTATTGTACAAGCACCTTGGTTTCAGAAAGGCACTTTTTATAAAAAAAGGATTAAATAATCAGTCACTGTGCATTCAGTAGTAACTTTGACAGAAAAGATTTACAAAAATTGTGAGTGGTGGCCATCTTAATTATTTAAGTCATTAATTACAAAATTATCTATAAAAGCTGTTCAAAAATATCTGAGAACATTTAAAATATACTGAAGATGAAACCAAGGACATCAAAAATACCTTTTTGCTAAAAAATCTATATCATATTTTGTGTTGTTGCTGATTAACAACTACTGCTGCTTTAACTGAATTCTTCCCATTTCTTGATGTTGTCTGGGTCAAAGTTAATAATGACATGCAGCCATCACCTTGCAAGTGCTGAGTGATAAACACAATGCCTCCCTGGCCAGCAGCATTCTGCTTATGAATAAAGCAGGATCTAGTTTGATTGTCCATGGCAGTGTGTGGATGTTATTAAGCACATATTAATTAATTTTATTTCTAACATATTTAATTCAGATAAAGCAAGATAGCCATCATAAACAAACTCATTCTCAGATGCAACCCAGGTAAGGAGATTATGGAGGAAATACAAGTTACACTTGTAAGAAAATCAAATAATTTAAAGCTGTACAGAATGAGTAATTCATACCAAGGCATACTGTAGTAGGGGATCAAAAAGTTTAATTATAAATAACGCAAACAAAAACATATGATGTTGCCCTGTTTACCTGAATCCAGTTACAGCCCGATGGTATTGAACTTTGTGCTCAGTAACACATCTTGAGAATGAATGATGAAATACAAGGTACATCCAAATTCCATGACATTTATTTTCTTTTTGTTAATAAATGTGTCTTGCCTTTTAAGTGTAGAAAGTCGTATTTAAATGTGTTATCTATCCTTTGAATTAGATGTTTTATTTATTTATTTCTCAGAATTATAAAATCCTCGAGTCAGAGATTCATTTACAAAGGTCCCATGTCTGAGCATACAATAGGTCAGAATACAGATAACGTACAGTAACATAGTACAAACAATGGGATATTGAATCACAAGGCAGAATTATGTGGTAAACAAATGTATAAACATTAGGTAACATCACTGTGTACATTTGTAGATACGGTGGCTGTAGATGATAATAGAGGACACAGACAATGAGAACATTAGTTGACAGTTAAACCATCAGTGAGGATACATTGCCAAAAGAACATGAGGTACCAACCCCAGTGCAAACTGATAAATAACAAAGAAAGGTAACAGCATGAGTGTGTAGAGGGAAACGGGTAAGGAGGGTTACAGGTAGAAGATACATGTTTACAATACCAATTACCAGGTTGGTGCACCAATAGTGTGATGCAGCAATGGCCAGATTATTTACCACATCCACAGCTAAGACTGACTGACCAGTCACAGATGGCAAAAGTAAGCCACTGCTTGTCATTGTCAATACATACTGGCCTGGAGTGATAATCATGGCCTCAGTCTTGCCAGGGTTGAGGCAGCAAGTTGGAAGCCATCCAGTCATTGATTTCTTATATATAATGCCCAAGCACCAAAACAGCATTCAACCCATCAGGGGGGAAGACAGACACAGCTGAGTAGCATATGCATAGCACAGAAACTCTACCCCATACTTTCAATGATCTCACCCAATGGCAACATGTACAAGCTGAACAACATAGGTGCCAAGACTGAGCATTGTGGAGCCCTTCAGGACACCACAATTGCCCCAGAGATGTAATTAACTAATGCTAACTTCTGCTATCTCCCCAGGAATGTAGGACTTGAACCAATACAAAACAGGGTCAGAGAGTACTGCATTTTATTTAGATGATTAATCAGCACACTATGGTCCACCATGTCAAATACTGATGAAAGATCCTAAGGAACCAAGATGGAACAAAGTCTCTGGTCTCTTGCCATAAGAAGATCATGAACCACCCTGATGAGGGCAGTCTCAATAGCGTGATGAGTCTAAACCCTGTTCATAGGTGCTATACAGCTCCAGGTGAGCCCCAAGCTGGGTCACAACTAACTTCTTGATAACCTTCCCCAGAAAGGGAAGGTTCAAGACAGACCTGCAGTTGATTTGACTGTCAGGATCCAGAGATGGTTTCTTAAGGAGGGGCTTCACCACTGCCCTTTCTCTCAAGGAACACTCCACAATATCAATATATGCTGACTATAGAGATTCAAGGCCAATCAAGTAGCCCAAGGTCCAGCAAACAGTAGGTAGGGTGTAGCCTTGAGATCACCTGGATCACCTTTTCTTCTACAACTGGCTGAAACTCAGCCTAGGATGGCAATACCCTCCCAACCCTGGATATCACTAACCCATGACAGGCTGCTTAAGGCTATCCCAGTCCTAGTGGATGATACCTTGCCAGGAAAGAACAAGCTGAACTCTTCATACTTCTCTGCAGAAGAGGCTCATTCAGACCATGGACAGGCTGGATTTAACAGTTTATCTATGGTGCAAAAAAACTGAGCTGGTCAGTTCTTGCTTGCAGCAATAGCCCTTGACATGAACTCTTTTGAAGGAAATTTCCCTCTGATAGTTACCATAGTGAATTCTCAAAGCCAGTTTGTTCTCTGTGGAGTGGGGTTCCACTAAGAATGCTCCATTTTCCATCTCTTAGTCTTCAACCACCTTAGCTCTTCACAGGACCATATGTAGCTGTGGCAGGAGGTCAAGTGACGGACATGGAAGGGTGCAAGGGAGTCTAAGGCAGCTGTGAGAACTGTATTATAGTGCTCCACAGCTTTCTTGATTCCCTGAGCTCAAGCCATTCTCATGTCCAAGATGTCCAGAACTACATGGAGTTTGCAAGGTTCCAGATTAAGTTTTGGGTGATACTGGATCATTTCCACAGTAGAACTATTAAATCGGGGGACTCCACAAAGAAATGACATGGCATAATGATCTAACCAAATGACCAGCTCAAACTTGTCCAAACCTACGTCAAGCCCTGATGAGAAGACCAGGTCGAGAGAGTGACCATGCAGATGGGTTGCAGAGGCAACCACCTGTGTAAGGCCCAGTGATTACATCAGTCATGACATCAGGTGAAGGAGCTATTGACCTGTGTGTAGTCAAAGGAGTATTGAGATCTGGCAATTTCATGAACTTTAATAAAAATTCCCAGCACACAATTTACATCAGGTATTGCATCCAGAAATGATCACTCAGTACACAAGAGATCAGTTATGAATGCTTGGGGATCAAAACCTTTGCAGTTACTGTATAAAGCATCTTTTGGAACTGGGCTTCAAAGATCGCTGTTATGCCAGGGACAGTAAATAGTGGAGTGATCACTAAATGAACCTGCAAGGTGGCCAGATAACCAGATTCTGTCAGTATTGCTAACCCATATTTTGTTGATATGGACATGATTCCCTGCTTGATATTTAGCCTACTAGGTACCATAAGGATTTGCTTGAAGTTATAATCATCCAAAATATCCCTGTATGCTGCAGTATAAGTTAACCAGTTTAGGCTGAAATCTCCTAGTGTTATTACTTCGGTGTGGCTAACGGTGAATAACAAGTGAGTTACATCTTTGAGAACTTCAATTCCTACCTTAGGTGGGTTGAGCACACAACAAATGTTCAGTTTTTTGATGCCCAAATTCAACTGTAGTATCAACCATTCACAGTCAGTCATAAATGTATAGCTGGGAGTGTGAATCTCAGCATGCAGATCAGTTCTGATGTCAAATAAGACTTCCCCATCCTTCTTGTTCATTCTGTCCTTTCTGTGACTAGTATAGTTTGCTAATGCAATTTCAGAATTGATGACTAGGGCCTCCAGTTCAGTCACTTTGGAGAGCAGGCTATGGCTATTGAGTCACATTATTCGGAGGCCTTTTGGGCCTTACCAGGTTTTGTTTCTAGCTAAAGGTGAGTCGATTACATTTACAGGGCCAGTGTTGTTTTCTATGTCTCTTGAGTTAACAATTTCTTTGTTTAAAGTTTGGTAACTTGGAGCGTCACACTGAGCAGAGCCTTATTTCCAGGTGCGACCTGGGGGAAGGGGACAAGGGAAGAAAGTACAAAGGTGGCAAGTACAAAGTTAGACAGACTGGCTACAGGGGCCGGAAATGAAAACAGTATAAATCTGGTACAAAGTTAGACAGACTGGCTACAGGGGCCCGAAATGAAAACAGTATAAATCTGGTACAAAGTTAGACAGACTGGCTACAGAGGCCCGAAATGAAAACAGTATAAATCTGGTACAAAGTTAGACAGACTGGCTACAGAGGCCCGAAATGAAAACAGTATAAATCTGGTACAAAGTTAGACAGACTGGCTACAGGGGCCCAAAATGAAAACAGTATAAATCTGGTACAAGTTAGACAGACTGGCTACAGAGGCCGAAATGAAAACAGTATAAATCTGGTACAAAGTTAGACAGACTGGCTACAGAGGCCCGAAATGAAAACAGTATAAATCTGGTACAAAGTTAGACAGACTGGCTACAGAGGCCGAAATGAAAACAGTATAAATCTGGTACAAAGTTAGACAGACTGCTACAGAGGCCGAAATGAAAACAGTATAAATCTGGTACAAAGTTAGACAGACTGGCTACAGAGGCCGAAATGAAAACAGTATAAATCTGGTACAAAGTTAGACAGACTGGCTACAGGGGCCCGAAATGAAAACAGTATAAATCTGGTACAAAGTTAGACAGACTGGCTACAGGCCGAAATGAAAACAGTATAAATCTGGTACAAAGTTAGACAGACTGGCTACAGGGGCCGAAATGAAAACAGTATAAATCTGGTACAAAGTTAGACAGACTGGCTACAGGGCCTAAATGAAAACAGTATAAATCTGGTACAAAGTTAGACAGACTGGCTACAGAGGCCGAAATGAAAACAGTATAAATCTGGTACAAAGTTAGACAGACTGGCTACAGGGGCCGAAATGAAAACATAAATCTGGTACAAAGTTAGACAGACTGGCTACAGAGGCCCGAAATGAAAACAGTATAAATCTGGTACAAAGTTAGACAGACTGGCTACAGGGCTGAAATGAAAACAGTATAAATCTGGTACAAAGTTAGACAGACTGGCTACAGGGGCCCAAAATGAAAACAGTATAAATCTGGTACAAAGTTAGACAGACTGGCTACAGGGGCCCGAAATGAAAACAGTATAAATCTGGTACAAAGTTAGACAGACTGGCTACAGAGGGCCCGAAATGAAAACAGTATAAATCTGGTACAAAGTTAGACAGACTGGCTACAGGGGCCCGAAATGAAAACAGTATAAATCTGGTACAAAGTTAGACAGACTGGCTACAGGGGCCGAAATGAAAACAGTATAAATCTGGTCAAAGTTAGACAGACTGCTACAGAGGCCGAAATGAAAACAGTATAAATCTGGTACAAAGTTAGACAGACTGGCTACAGGGGCCCGAAATGAAAACAGTATAAATCTGGTACAAAGTTAGACAGACTGGCTACAGGGGCCCGAAATGAAAACAGTATAAATCTGGTACAAAGTTAGACAGACTGGCTACAGAGGCCCGAATGAAAACAGTATAAATCTGGTGCAAAGTTAGACAGACTGGCTACAGAGGCCGAAATGAAAACAGTATAAATCTGGTACAAAGTTAGACAGACTGGCTACAGAGGCCTGAAATGAAAACAGTATAAATCTGGTACAAAGTTAGACAGACTGGCTACAGGGCCGAAATGAAAACAGTATAAATCTGGTACAAAGTTAGACAGACTGGCTACAGAGGCCCAAATGAAAACAGTATAAATCTGGTACAAAGTTAGACAGACTGGCTACAGAGGCCCGAAATGAAAACAGTATAAATCTGGTACAAAGTTAGACAGACTGGCTACAGAGGCCCGAAATGAAAACAGTATAAATCTGGTACAAAGTTAGACAGACTGGCTACAGAGGCCTGAAATGAAAACAGTATAAATCTGGTACAAAGTTAGACAGACTGGCTACAGAGGTCCGAAATGAAACAGTATAAATCTGGTACAAAGTTAGACAGACTGGCTACAGAGGCCGAAATGAAAACAGTATAAATCTGGTACAAAGTTAGACAGACTGGCTACAGAGGCCTGAAATGAAAACAGTATAAATCTGGTACAAAGTTAGACAGACTGGCTACAGAGGCCCGAAATGAAAACAGTATAAATCTGGTACAAAGTTAGACAGACTGGCTACAGGGCCGAAATGAAAACAGTATAAATCTGGTACAAAGTTAGACAGACTGGCTACAGAGGCCCGAAATGAAAACAGTATAAATCTGGTACAAAGTTAGACAGACTGGCTACAGAGGCCCGAAATGAAAACAGTATAAATCTGGTACAAAGTTAGACAGACTGGCTACAGAGGCCCGAAATGAAAACAGTATAAATCTGGTACAAAGTTAGACAGACTGGCTACAGAGGCCCGAAATGAAAACAGTATAAATCTGGTACAAAGTTAGACAGACTGGCTACAGAGGCCCGAAATGAAAACAGTATAAATCTGGTGCAAAGTTAGACAGACTGGCTACAGGGGCCTGAAATGAAAACATAGTATGAATCTGGTACAAAGTTAGACAGACTGGCTACAGAGGCCCGAAATGAAAACAGTATAAATCTGGTACAAAGTTAGACAGACTGGCTACAGAGGCCCGAAATGAAAACAGTATAAATCTGGTACAAAGTTAGACAGACTGGCTACAGAGGCCTGAAATGAAAACAGTATAAATCTGGTACAAAGTTAGACAGACTGGCTACAGAGGCCCGAAATGAAAACAGTATAAATCTGGTACAAAGTTAGACAGACTGGCTACAGAGGCCCGAAATGAAAACAGTATAAATCTGGTACAAAGTTAGACAGACTGGCTACAGAGGCCCGAAATGAAAACAGTATAAATCTGGTACAAAGTTAGACAGACTGGCTACAGAGGCCCGAAATGAAAACAGTATAAATCTGGTACAAAGTTAGACAGACTGGCTACAGGGGCCTGAAATAAAAACAGTATAAATCTGGTGCAAAGTTAGACAGACTGGCTACAGGGGCCTGAAATAAAAACATAGTATAAATCTGGTGCAAAGTTAGACAGGCTGGTTACAGAGGCCTGAGAAAAACAATACAGTAGTAGACTAGCCACAGACATGGCCAGATATTTCAAGACTTTTTGCAAGATTTCTAAAGAGTTTCTCTCTGCTGCCCCTACTGTGGAAATGGAGAAAGCAGGCGATTTCTCTAGAAATATCACAGACATTTCAGGAAATATCTGGCCATGCTTTGGCTGTGACTGTACAATTGCAGTATACAAGTACACACACAGTACAATGGATGTGGATAAACAAACTGAGGGATGAATAGATAAGCTGGGAGATGTAATGCAGTATATTCAGTAAACACTTTGTTGGGCCTTTGGCAATAAGACCTAGCAGGATTTCAGCATCACGAGAGATGGTAGCGGACTTAGCCTGGTTGGTAGCAAGAACAGGAGGGAGGTTGAGACTGAGAGAGAGCATGTTTACAGAGGTTTAGGGAGGGAAGCAGGTGGAGTGATGATGGCAGGGAGTTCCAATAGTGAGGGAAACAATAAGTGAAAGTGGCCTTCCCTGAGTTGGAGTAGGGACTGGGAAGGGCAAAGGTGTGGGGATATCTGGAGCAGAGATGGCAGGATGGCTGGGGGGGGATAGGAGGGCGGTGAGGTAGGGGGTGAGAAAGACAAACCAGTTTGTTTCTATAAAAAGCACCAAGCTTTGGGCATAGCTTTGAGTAGATATGGTTTATGTGTGTATTACAGTCAAGGTTACTTTCTAACCAGGCACCTAGGTACTTGTAGGTGGAGACTGTGTCCATTGTGGTGCCACCGAGGGTGAAGGGGGGGTTAGAAAGTCATGGCGATTGTTTTGTTTTGATTGGCTTTGAGTTGGTTTATGTGAAACCAATGAAGGATGTGGGTGAAATCATTTTGCAGCTGTGTTGTTACTGTGGAGGTGGAGGGGCTTGTAGCACAGACAATGGTGTCATCTGCATAAAGGTGAATTTAGAAGGAAGAGTAGACAGAAGGGAGATCATTTAAGAAGACAGAGAAGAGGATGGGACCTAGGATAGAGCATTGGGGGTACGCCAGCTAGGACTGGGGTGGGGACAGCATCTCCAGCCAGGACACATTGGATTTGACCAGACAAGTAGGAGCTGAACTATTCAGCTGAGGGAGGAGAAAGGCCAGCAAGTGCAAGTTTGGTGAGGAGGTGAGGATGGGAGAGAGAGAATCAAAAGCCTTTAGTAGGTCGATGAAAATGGCAGAGGTGAGGTTCCCCTGGTCCATGCCTCTAAGAATGGTATCTGTAACCTGGAGAAGGGAGGGAGATGGTTAAGTAATTTTTGCGGAAGCCAGGCTGCTAGGGGGAGAGGAAGTTGGTGGTGGTGAGGAAGTGGGTGAGCCTAGGTAAGACTAGGGACTTCTGGAGCTTGGCTAGTACAGGGAGGAGGGAGATGGGGCAGTAATTCTCAGGTGAGGAGTGATTACCTCCTTTATGAAGAGGGATCACCTTACCAGATTTCCATGCTTGAAGGATGGTGCTAAGAGAGAAAGAGAGGTTTAGCAGATGGGACAGGGGATGGGAAATGGCAGGGGCTGAGATTTGGAGGAGGAAATCAAGACTGTCAGGGCAAGTCTATCGAGGGTTCAGTGATTGCAGAGCCTGAAGAACCTCATGGGCTATAATAGGGGGGACTGAAAGTCATTTGGAGATGGGGGATTGATCTATGAGGAGGGGGGTTGCTGAGGTGGAGGGAAGGGCACAAGTTTTAAAGAAATTGTTTAGAGTAGTTGCAATGGTGATGGGTAGAGACTAGCTTGTCATTAATGAGGTGAGGGTGTTGAAGGGGGATTGAAGATGGAAGAGAGGGTTTGCCAGAAATTGTGCGGTGACTTCATGTTTTCCTGTAGGGTATTTTTAAAGTATTGGGCTTTCACTGTTCTAATTGTTTTGGTGCATGAATTTCTTAATGTGCGGTATGTAAAGAGGTCAGTGTGTAAGAGTGTAGTCTTGTAACATGACCACGCGTGGTCACGAAAGGTGCAAAGCTTGACGATGCTGGCTGATATCCAGAGATGGTGGACATGTCTGACTGCAGCATCATGAAGGGGTATGTGTATTCAATTACTATGTACAGTCACAGCCAAAGACATGGCCAGATATTTCTCAAAATTTCAGTGATATTTCTAGAGAAATGTCCTGCTTTCTGCATTTCCACAGTAGGGGCAGCAGAGAGAAACTCCTGAAATTTTGCAAAATATCTGGAAATGTCTGAGGCTATTACTGTAGCAGAAGAGGGAGAGTGCAACATTTATGTTGGTAGATCAGTAGAAGAGGAACCAGTCAGAGGATGCTAGATCATGTAGAAGAGCAGTGATGTCTAGGGAGAGTAGGTATCTAACCCATTTGTAGGTTGGGGAGGAGCGGAGTAGCTGCAGTTTGCATTGCAATAGGTCATGAGGTGGTCACTGTGTATGTTGGGGAGAGATCCAGCAGAGGAGATTCTATGGGGGTGGGAGGCAAGAATCTAGTCAAGGAGGGTATGGTTCTGAGAATGGGGCTTGTGCCTGGTGGGTTTGCTAATGAGGTGGTGGAGGTTTAGGGATTCAGTTTGTTGTGTGGTAGGTCTTTGTGCTGGGGGATTCCAGTTCAAGTTGAAGTCACCAAGTAGGATTAGTTCTTCAGAGGAGGTGAGAGGCGATAAGGAGGAGACAGTGTTGATGATGGAGGAGGGGGAGGTTTTGGGGAGGCATAGAGCACAACTGTGAAAATAGGGAGAGAAGAGGGGAGCTGTAGTTTAATAAGGAGTAGCTCATGCGCAAGTAAGAGATAAATATGTTTGTTGATGTGGGTAACATTTCAGAATGCAAGTAAGAGCTACATTTTATGATCAAGCAGACATAGACACTGACAGTGCTTTTTTTTTGGTATCAGTCAAGATAAAGGGCAACAGATTTGCCAGAGCAGTTTCATATGCATGACTTAAACCACAAGGATGGTGTTTGTAACGAATGCCGCCACCAGTGAAAAGAATAAATTATCAAAAAGTACAAATAATACACAATAGATTAGGCCACAACACAGACCCTTGGTGGCTACAATTCAATGCATTCTGTGAGACACTCTGTGTATACAGATACTCTGTGTATGCAGATACAAGACAGGGACAATGAGGGGCTACAGGATGAGGAAGGAACTACTTAGTTTAAGAGAAGAAAGTAAGCTATTGGGGTGAACATGGAGGATATGTAAGAATGCATACGGAGCAGGATGAAAGAAAATAAAAACCAATGGAATAGTTAAAATGAAGCTTATATAGGGTTAAAAATCCAAACTGAGAAAACTAATAAAAAATTTCAATAACAAATCATTTTAACCTACTGAATTCTCCCACACTGTAGTAGAGCATGAAGGATGCAAAAATTGGAGGGTTTGCAGTGACATAAGGGGTAGAAAGCAACAAACTCTGGTTAGAGCCGATATGGCTGTGGAAAGCTTTTAGGAGTGGCAAGAGCATTGAAAAGAATATGCATATCTCTCACTGCACAGGAGTCAGTCATAATTAATACTTCAGCAATTACAGTACTGCGTATGCGTAATACTCACACATGCGCAGTTTGCCCAGAAGTCAACCATAAGCAACATGGTTGTACTGATGTAACTACTTATGCATGATACTCATGCGCGCACAGTTTAAGTCAGCACTGCTATGTTGCACACAGCAGCTGTCACTTCCGCAGTTGTGGAAAGGAAAAGCAGTGCACCAGCAGCGGAGGTGTTTATGTGGCCCACGGAGGGGAAGGGCTGCATTAACAGAATCATTGGAAACTGTGCCGGAGCACTGTGGCAGCACATCAGACAGTGGTCCAGTCATGTGCTTCCACAGTGCTCTTATACAAATCTGATGATGGTATAACATCTGCGGAGCTTAGCCCACACAGCCGTAAAAATCAGGCTCTGGAGGAGACTATTAACAAACTAGAGATCTGGTCTGGCACTTGTTTGTCATCACAGTCACTTTCTCATTTGTTTTTAAGTAGCAATTTCTGGTAAATATGCCTTACCCATATTGATCTCAGTGCTGGTACACTACTTCTGGTTTTCCCCTGTTTGTATTAGGCAGTGGTAGTCGCAGTCTTGAAGTGGTAGCTGCCGGTGGTGGCATGCTCTGAAAAAAAAGCGGGCACCTTGCTAATCTGCGCATTTTAGGAATGACCCCTTTCTTTGTTTTTGCTGTAAAAAACTGACCCCTTTAACACAAAAACAAGGAGTCAGTTATGGGCTCCACCCCCTTTTTGCTTCAAGTGAGGAACACGATTATGGATTTGCATCAGATGTACAGTGACAGCCATATATGCATAATATTGTTAAACAGTAATCAACTGTATATAAAAGTTTTGGGTTTTTTTTTGAATGTGTGCTTTCTTAATGTTGTCAATACCACTCCACACATTTTGTACTCTGCCCCTGGATTTCTGTGCCCCAAGTGCCTTATTTTACATTTTTGTGTTGAAGCCTAGCTGCCATACCCTTGACCACTGTTCAAGTCTTCCAAGGTCTCTGCTCATACTTTTCCATCCTACTGCAGATCTTGATATTATCATGCAGTCAAACCTTCCCCTCCTGCTCCTTTACAATTTCACTTATAAAGACATTAAAGAGGATTGGGTCCAGCAATGATCCCTGAGGTACCCCATCACCCTCCCTTCCTTGGTGTGAGCTCCATTTACTGCCAGCCTCTTTCACCTATCCCCTAACCAATTTCTTACCAAACGGCCACATTTTTTTTCTCTCCGAGCCAACACAGTAGGAGTCATACAGAACAAATGTAACTTTCTCTGAAAGTATATAAGTTACACATACACAACCAGCATGAAAGTTGTTCAGGACAAAAAGGCCTTACAAATGAGCCTATTCGCTAAGCTGCACTAATTATATATTTTTTTAAATATGGCCATCTGATTATATGAATTTTCATTTTTCTTCACAGTTTTCACCTTTTGCATGGCTATACTTAAAAAAATATAATGAATTCAGATTAGTGACAACCCTCATTTGAAAGGTATTTTTGTCATGAAGAACTTTCATGCTGGTTGTGCATGTGTAACTTGTATACTTTGAGATATTTATATTTGTTTGCCACAACTCCCAATGTGTTCACTCAGAGAGAAAAAAACAAGCATTTGTCAATGCCAAATATTTGCCACTGGTATTGCTGTTGTACTAGGTCTAGGAGCAGACCCCAATGTCAGAAAACTAATATGGGCTGGGCTTGGGATGGGATGGGATGGGATGGGCATGGAGTAGGGACAGTTATGGCGGGGCAGCAACAGGCTCTCATTTAAATCAGAAATTACATGCATAAGGCTGAAACTGATCTAGATAGCAGGGGAATGTAGACCAGCAATGTTTGCACTAGCCACTGAGCCACTTTCAAATTGCTGTGATATACACACACACACACACACACACGCACACGCACACACACACGCACATGCACACACACACACACACACACACAGACACAGACACACAGACTAATACATATACACATAAATGTAATAGATAAACCACTCTGAGGTGTGTGGTCATGCTCTGATATACGCATGCCTTGGTGTGTGTTGCTACGCAAGAGGCCGAAGGGCAAGTGCATCAACTGCCCAAGGCGTGCACATATCGGAGCACCACCACACACCGCAGAGTGATTTATCTATCTTATAAAATGTCAAAATTGTTTTGGAGGAGGTTAAAAGTGGAGGTGTGCAATTGTGCTCTGATATACACACAGTCACTTGATGGCCTTTTGCTTGCTGTTGATAATCTCTGTTTCCTACCCATTTTATAAGCATGTGTATTCCAGTGAGTGCACCATCTACAGTACACACACAATTACAGATTAAAGACATCAAGGGACCATTTTCTTCTTTTCAGGCTCTGAGGGACATCAGAGGGTGGGGAGTTGCCACTAGACTCCTCAGTTAAATAAGCAATGACATGCAGAAGGCTGAAACTGAACTAGACAGCAGGGAAATGTAGACTTGCACTTTTTGCACTAACCAAAGAGCATACTAACTGCACTTTCTAATTGTTGTGATACACACGTGCTAATGCTAATTCAAATACACATATATGCATATATATTACAGTGTAACATTGTAGTGCACTGTCTGCACACATAGAGCATTGCCACACATACACACACATCGAAACTCCAAAGTCGACAGACTCTGCATCGATAAGGAGATTTTTCATCAATGGGGGATAAGCACCTACTGTAACTTCACTATCTGTGTGATGTGAAGTTAGATATTTAAAGTAGGGGGATGCGGGGACACAGTGAAGTGTGGCAGTCGTTGTTGGTGTGTTGTTGTTGCAACGCATCAGCGACGTCAGTGGGATTGCATTGATGTAAAGGGCTGCAAAGAAATTTCTATCACTGTAGCTTGGGTGGGGCCATTATATGGCATTAATTTACTTATACATCTAAGCTAAACTTTTACTGTATTTTGGATAAGCACTGTGTTTTGCACTAACTCATTGCACTAATCTACTGCATGACTGGATAACTCAGGTAGGACAAGTGAGGTACGGTAGATTGGGGCTATCTTGACTTCAGAAAGGCCTTTGACACCATCCCCCATAGGAGGCTGATTAACAAACTGCACAGCCTACATAGAAACATAGAATCATAGACTTTGTTGGCAGATAAGGAACGCCCGGCCCTCCCAGTCTGCCCATTTCCCAACCTATTGGATAAGATGCAGAGCTTAGTTAATCAACAGTCTGCTTCTTCCTACCCCCAACAAGAATTGCTTTATGTCTGTCCCATGCATTCTTGAATGCCCCCACTGTTTTTGACCCCACAACCACCTCAGGAAGGCCGTTCAGTGCATCCACTACTCTCTCTGGGAAAAACTACTTCCTTACTTTATCCCTGAGCTGATCCCCCTCTATCTTCAAATTGTGCCTCATTCTTCTTGCACATTTTTTTTTCTGAATGATGCTACCCTTTTGGACTTTGTTGATTCCCTTGAGGTACTTGAAAGTTTCTATCATGTCCCCCCTCTCCCTCCTTTCCTCATGGGTATACATATTAAGCTCCTTTAGTCTCTCTTCATAGGTCTTCTTGTGCAGACCCTGTGCCATTTTAGTTGCCCTCCTCTCGAATGCCTCCATCCTGTCTATATCCTTGCAGAGGTGAGGTCTCCAGAACTCCATGCAGTATTCCAGATGGGGTCTTACCAATTGTCCATACAGAGGGATAACAACTTTCTGTTTTCTACTGGTGATGCCTCTCCCTATGCATCCCAGTATCCTTTCAGCCCTCCTTACTACCTTCTCACATTGCTTGCCTACCTTTAAGTCACCTGATATGACTACCCCGAGGTTCCTTTCCATTTCTGTTGTTGTTAGTAGCTCCCTCCACATTGTGCACTCTTCCCTAGGGTTTTTATTTTCCAGGTGCATTACTTTGCATTTCTTTGCACTGAAACACAGAAACATAGAAACATAGAAGTTGATGGCAGATAAGGACCGCAAGGCCCATCCAGTCTGCCCATTTCTTTTCTACCGTATAAATGTGCCATCGGCCTTTGCTCTGTCAGTGGCCTATCTATCCATAGTCATTTGTATTGCTCCCTTATGCCTATCCCATGCCTGTTTGAAGCCCTGCACTGTATTCATAGCCACCACTTCTTGTGGTAAGCCATTCCATGCATCCACCACCCTTTCTGTGAAAAAGAATTTCCTCACATTCCCCCTTAATCGGCCCCCCTCTAATCTCATGCTGTGACCTCTTGTCCTGCTATTTTTCTTATATTTAAACATGTTAGACTATTTCACCTTGTTAATGCCCTTAAGGTGTTTGAATGCCGCGATCATATCGCCTCTCTCCCTCCTTTGCTCAAGGGTATACGTATTGAGCTCTGTTAATCTGTCTTCATATGTCTTCTGATGCAGTCCCTGCACCATTTTGGTTGCCCTTCTCTGGACTGCCTCAATTTGGTTAATGTCCTTGTGAAGGTGTGGCCTTCAATACTGTACTCCAATGCTGCAGTACTCCAGATAGGGCCTAACCAGTGTCTTGTAAAGAGGGATTATTACCTCCCTCTTACGACTTGTGATAACCCTACTAATACACCCTAACACCCCCCTAGCCTTACCTACTGCTTTAGAGGTCTGCTTGGATGATTTCAGGTCATCAGTGATGATGATGCCCAACTCCCCTCCCAGCCTATAGGTGGCTTCAGGGTTTCTCTTCCCTATGTGCATGATTTTGCACTTCTTTGCATTAAATCCCAGTTGCTACTCTTTTCTGACCATTTTGCTAGTTTATCCAGATCTCTTCTCATTCTGCCCACCCCTTCTGGATCATTTACTCTGTTGCAGATCTTGGTGTCATCTGCAAACAGACAAGCCTTACCCTCTGGTCCATCTGCAAGGTCACTAATGAAGATGTGGAAGAGGACTGGCCCAGGACTGATCACTGAGGTACCCCACTTGTGACTTGCATCTCTTCTGACTGTATACCATTTACCACCACTCTCTGTTTTCTGCCCGTCAACCAGTTTGCCACCCAGTTGACCAACTTCTGACTCACCCCAAGCCTACCCAGCTTATTTATCAATCTTCTATGTGGAACAGTGTCAAAAGTTTTGCTGAAGTCAAGGTAGGCGACATCAACTGCTCCCCCTTGGTCCACCGCTCTGGTTACCCAGTCACAGAAATCTATGAGATTAGTTTGACAGGACCTTCCTTTTGTAAACCCATGCTGTCTTGGATCCTGTGCCCCTATGGATTCCAGGTGTTGCACTATCCTTTCCTCAAGGAGCGCCTCCATAATCTTGCCCACTACTGAGGTAAGACTGACTGGTCTGTAGTTCCCCACCTCCTCCCTGCTACCACTCTTGTGGAGCGGGATCACATGAGCCCTTCTCCAGTCTTCTGGGACCTCTCCTGTGCTCTGAGACTCACTAAACAGTTCTGCAAATGGTTCTGCTAGTTCCACCTTTAGCTCCTTAAGTACCCTGGGATGTATGCCATCAGGTCCCATTGCCTTATCCACCCTGAGCTTAGCAAGCTCTTGTAGGACCTTTTCTTTTGTGAAGGAGTAGTGCTCACCTCCTTCCCCCCTGTGTCCATGGTGCTCAGCTGTGGGCCCTGCCCTACCTTCTCTTCAGTAAATACTGAACAAAAGTATCTATTTAGGATAGATGCCTTTACAGGGTCCTTCTCCTCACATGCTCCCTTTTCTCCATTAAAGCTTAGCAATACCCCCCTGGACTTTCTCCTTTCACTAATGTATCTATAGAAAGTCTTGTCACCTTCTTTTACTGTTCGTGCTAGTTTTTCCACAGTTTGGAACTTTGCCTGCCTTACTGCCTTCCCTGCTTTCCTTAGGGCAGTTTGGTATGCTTCCCTATCTTCATCATGCTGTGTTTCTTTATATTTCCTGAAGGCCAGCCTTTTGGCTCTGACCTTTTCTGCTACTGTATTTGAGAACCAAAGTGGTTTCCTTCTTCTTTTGCACTTCCTTTTCTGTCTAACACAATGGGATGTTGCTTCAAGTATTACATCCTTAATGCTTGCCCACTTTGCCTGTACCCCCTTACTTGTGTTTCTTTTTGCCAGGGCTAGCTTAACTCTGTTGGCCATCTTATCAAAGTCAGCTCCTCTGAAGTCCCATATTTTGCCTTGGAATGGGATGATTTAGATGTAGTAGCCAAATTGAACCATACCATGTGATGGTCACTGGCCCCAGGTGACCTTCTACCTGGAGATCTGTGATCCCTTCCTTGTTAGTCAGTACTAGATCTAGGATAGCCCTGTCTCTCGTGGGTTGCTGTACCAGTTGTTTGAGGCCTTCCCCCTGCAGGGAATCCACTACGTGTCTAATTCTGGCAGATGTTTCTGCTGGTATTGACCAATCTGTATCCGACATGTTGAAGTCTCCCATTATCAGAACCTCCCCTTTCGCTGTCATGCTTTGTATATCTTCTAACAGTAATGTGTCTATGTCCTCCCCCTGGTCTGGGGACCTATAGACAATCCTAGTTCTTATGGCTGTCCCATTTCCTGTTTCCAGGGTGACTCACAGTTCTTCTGGCTCCTTATGTTTTTTCTGAATTTCTGTAGCTTTGATATTTTCATTGACATAGAGGGCCACCCCCTTTTGCACCTCGGTCTCTTCTGAACAATACATAGCCAGGTACTGAAGTCTCCCAAGTGTGGTTACTGGTAAACCACGTCTCACTAATTGATACTATGTCCAGTTTAGCCTCTGACATTATTGCCTGCAGGTCTGGGATCTTATTTCCCAGGCTGTGAGCATTTGTGTACATGATTTTCCATTGGCCAGATTTTGGTGTGTTAGTTGTTGGGTGAGGTTTGGCATTACCCCTGTGCATTGTATAGGGAGACAACCTTTTTTCTTACCTGGTGATGCAAATGAACTGCAAACATGCTGAATTCCTGTTTGACCACTAGCTGAGGGGGGAGGGGTGTTCTTCCCATTCGACGTATGGGGTGCTGCACCCCTCTCCCCATTTGCTAGTTTAAATATTCTGCAAAGACGTCAAACTTCTGCCCCAATGCACTGACTCCCTTCTTAGTCAGACGCAGTCCATCAAATTTAAATTGAATCTAAGTTGTCATACTTTTGACCATTCCTGCAACTTTGCCAAGTTCCATCTCATCCTTTCTACTCTCTGTTGTGTATCAACCCTGTTTCAGATATTTGTGTCATTTGCAAAGAGGCATACTTTCCCTTCCAGTCCCACTGCAATGCCACATATAAAACATTAAGGAGGACCAGTCCCAGTACTGAACTCTGTGGTGCCCCACTAGTAACCCCTCTTTCTTTGGAGTGGACTCCATTTACAGTCTAGGGGTGGATCCTAAAATAGTTCTGTGAGTGGAGAACTGGCTGAATGGTAGAAGGGTTGAGGTAAACACGGAGTACTCTGGAGAGGGAGTGGTGACTAGCAGGGTACCACAGAAGTTGGTGTGGGGGTCGGTCCTCTTCAATGGGGACATTGCAGATGAACTGATAGGGAAGGCATTTCTCTTTGCAGTGGATACAAAGTTATACAATAGGATTGACATGCCAGGGATGATGAAAGAATGATGGAAGATGTTACAAAACTGGAGAGCTGGACCATGGTGCTGAGGGTTGAGCAGCTGGATGTCACACCTCGTGCTATGCCAGTGACTTTAGTTTGGGAGCAATCCCAGGTTGTTGAAGGCCAGTTGGGGTGGTATGGAGCAGGATTGAGCAGCCACAAGGCAGCTCTCTTCTCCCAGGGAGGAACCCTGTCATCTCTGCAGTTCAGCTACCCCCAGGTGTAGGCCTGAGGGTAGCACAGGCAGGCAGCAAGCAGTGAGAGGGTGCTGCAGAGCCACAGTGTATGCATGCCTCCACAGGTGCACACACACAGCCACAGCACAGGGAGTCAGGTGAAAATGGGGAAAAAATAGGGGCCTAAACAATAAAAAAACTGGAGAAATGGTGTGAAGAATGACAGCTGGGGTTCAATGCAAAGAAGTGCAGAATCATGCAAATAGGGCACAAGGACCCCGGGCAAAGTACAAATTATGTTGGGAGGTACTGATAGTCACAAAGCAGGAAACGGACTTGGGAGTTATCATCTCACAGGACCTAAGATAAACTAGACAGTGTGATAAGTTAGCTGTAAAGGCTAGCCAGATGCTTGGATGCACAGGGAGGGTTATCATGAGTATAAAGAGGAAGGTCATTTTGCCCCTGTATAAGACACTCATGAGATCGCACCTGAAATACTGCATCCAGTTCTGGTGGCCCCATCTGAGAAAAAACATAGACAAGATGGAGGTGGTGCAGTGAAGAGCAACTAGAACAGTGCAGGGCATATGGGATAAGACCTTTTATATGAGGAAAGACTAGCCAAGTAGATATTTAAAATATTTATTTCATTTGAGTAAAACATTTAAACCATTTTAAATATTGGATTTTTACAGGATTTGCCAGTTGAGAATCAAAATATGATATAGTGAATCTCAACTGGCATGTCCTGTAAAATATCACTTATAGTGTGATCATGCATTTACCCATTATTTCTAATAAGTTTACACAATGCAGATCTGTTGAGAGGCAGTTCCAATGTGGTCTTCCTTTTACACATTTTTATGATATGTTTTCCTAGACTATGCCTGCTGATTGCTATATACTTAGCCTTGATAGTTCACAGTAGGTGTGGCATCTTATTTTCAGTGGGGCTCTACATCTACACAATATTATGTTGCATTGCATAAAATCAGAGCATGCTGAAACTAATATTTTACATCTGGACTAGGCTACCTTGAATAAATACATTATAAGAATGGTAAAATCATGAGACAACTGCAAACAAGATACTGCATCCAATCTAGGACATTATTAGTAAATACAGTGCAAAAAATGTGTAAAATGAATATCTATGAGAATGAGATGTAGTATCTCCCTTGCGCTATCCAGGATACAAAAATACAAAATATAGGATAAGAAATGTTTAAAGGAAATCTAATGTAAACTGAACTTCATTGTGTTCCATATAACCAAGACTGACATAGTTTGTTTTTTGTTTTATAACATATTAGATTGCAGTATTTATTTCAAATGTTGTGGCCATGAAGATGACGTGTACAGCATATGTGTGTGTGTGAGATTGTGTGTGTGTGTGTGTGTGTGTGTGTGTGTGTGTGTGTGTGTTGTAGCTCAATATAAATATTTTGTCACAAAAAAGCACAGTAACAAAATGCCTGCTGATTGCTATATATTTAACCTGGATAGTTCACAGAAGACATGGCATATGTCTAAGACAGTGTTTATCAGATAGTATCTTAAGAGATTAAAAAACAGTGTAAATCATTTATGAAGATTCCTTGCTAGGAAAGGGTGACATTTATGAGGTATGCATCTTTCTTGAAAGAGAATACCTGTCCAACTGAAGCTAGTAGCAAGAAAATGTTTAAATACTAAGAATTTAAACGTGCACATTGCTGGATTTCGATGTGGGTAAACAAATCTCCAATTTAATAGGCAACCAATATTTAACAAGCTGTTTCAGTTTCCTAATCACCATCTGATAAGCAGCTTGGGGTTCTGTCTGCAACATTCTATACAGAAAAAAGGGAGTATTTTATTCAAGTGGCATAGTGATTTGTACCTGTAGAAGGATACACTGAAAACTCCAAAAACGTGTTTCGCAGTATCACACTTTCCTGCTAGAGCAAGATGGCTATAGGCTCCACCCACAACCATAAAAACAGCCCAAAAACAAATGTGAGTGTGGTGCTGCAGGACTCTAGTTACATCGGTGAGAGTGAAATTGAGATAGAGGTAGGCAGCTAAGCTGTCCCTGCGGAAAATGAATCAATCATGTAAGCATTAACCCATAAGACAGCATGGGTTTACTTGAGAATGAAACCACTCCTGAGGGGGTGGGGATAGGGTTGGGGCATGAGGCCACAGGCTGAGTGCCTCCAACCACCCAGGTGTGGATTATTTCTCAAGTAGACCCATGCTCTCGAGTGGGTTAATGTGCTTGTAACATGGCTCTTTCCCTCTTTGTCCCTTGCCCACCTGGTGATGGGGTATGTGTGTAGCCATGTTACAAGTTACTGCAGGAATTGGTTTTGTTGTATAGAGACAATATAGTGCAGTGGGTTAAGGCTCTGAACTGCAGATCTGGAGACCTGGGTTTGAATCCCACAGCTGCCTAGGTGCATACTGTGTGATCCTGAGCAAGTCACTTAATTTCTTTGTGCTCTCAGGTCTCATCTGGAAACAAACTTCGGCTTAGTGTGCTACTCCTGGTTAAACAATGTTCCCTTTCCCTTATTGTCTGCTGTGAATTGACCATCTCTTACCCAAAGAAGTCATGTGCTGAGCAGCTGCCACTGGTGTCTGACTACTGAGAGCCGTGCCCTGCCTGTCCACCATCAGAGATGCACATTGATTGCCCATTATCACTACCGAGAGCCACATCCTGCCCATCGCCCTCCGGAGATGTGTGCTGATTGCCCATTAATCTAAGGTCACGAGTGAGCATGGTGTGGGACCACAGTCATGTCCACACAGTGCAAAGGTAGCACAAACAACAGGATACACAACAAACAACTGAACAGACTAGCTGCAATACAGATTAACAAAGGTGCCTCTCTTCCATCAATTTGGTCTCTGCCACAGCAAAGTAAGGAGAAGCCGAGGATGAATGGATCTGTTGCAGAGTGCTGTTTACAAACATAGTGCACCGGGGGTTAAACACATGTGCCAAGAATGGCATCCTGTTCTGCAGGGTGAGAGGTACAATGGAACATGTCAGTCTGCTGCTGTCGGTTTGGGGGTACTGCACTGGTGGAGGTTGTTGCTTTGGGGGGAGGTGTGTTGTGAATTTGTTTAAAAAAAACACAGCAAGTGAATGCACATCAGTCTCTATCAGGGTGCTACACCCAAAGACAGTCACTGAACATATAAATATAATAAAGCTGTGCACACACCATACTTTGAGAAAACAGAAGGTATTTAATTTATAGCAGACTGCAAACCATGGCAGACACCTGGGCTAACACCTCTACATATTGACCCTGTCACATGGGCCTTCCTCAGGGGTTGGAGTTAGCCATCCAACAGACTGTTTAAATACCCCCATGATTATTAATTAATTAGTTGTTGGAACACAATTAAACAAACAGTGCTGTTAGATAGGAAAAAACATGCCAATATGTAATTTTAAATCAAATATAAACAAAAGAAAAGGGAAAACACATTTTAACTACTGAGGTCTAGATTGTATACTCATTTAATGTTACTTAAATAATAACACATTTATTTTATAGATAATACTTTCTGAGTATATGATACCCAGTGGTTATGAGTTAAACTTTTCAGCATAAAAACATATTGTGTTCCATTACAAATATCAAATGATGATTTTAGAAGTAAAAGCCTTTTTATATATATTTCTGTGTTGTGAATGACTGACTGTGTGTTACTGATTGTGGGTGTCCTGCTCATGAATTTCACTGTAGCTGCTTACTGTGTGTAATAGGGAAGCCAGATCCACTCGCTAAACACTGAGAGAAGCTGGCCAACAATTTAGCTTGACTTGCAGCACTGTTAAAATTTAAGTTAAGCATGCATCTGTGGTGCCAAACAACAGAAAAGAAAATCTGTGCAGTATGTGGGGAAAGCAGCAAAATTCTATAAAACATGGTACAGTTTCTGTGACATCTGCAGTGAGACTCTTGAGCGCACTCCTAATTTGACTCATCTGCACTTGCTCTGGAGGCAATTGTGGATTAACTGAGAATTAATCCATTGTCAGATTACCTGTTTTGCCCAATCCAGTGTCACTCTGTTTCTAAGTCATGTTACAAATCAGATTAAACTATAGAAACAGGCTGACTTACTAGAAAGGAGGAAAATGTCATCAGGTTTGTTATCTGGAATATTGCTGGACTAGAATCAAAATTAAGGGATGCAGAATGGCAATCTCAATTTAAAATAATTGCACAAAATTTTATGTAAAGAGATGACTTAGGGGGAAGAGGTTTTTGTGTGAAGAATATACATGTTTTGAAATTTCTGTTAAAAGGTTCAAGAAATGTGTTAGAGTCAATGTGTGGTAGAGTTAAAATTTACAGCGGTAGAGGTGGTTTGATTACCCTAATATCCCATAGCTGTTTAACAAATGCAGAACTGATTAATGTTAAATATCAATTTTTATGCTCATGCACATATGCAGGGAACATATTGCTATGAGAGAGCACTTCTGAGGGGTGTGTCACTGCTGAGCCATTACAGTTCACAAAAGAATGGGCTCGGCAGTCTACACCAATGCCCATGCACCGTGGTCCTAACATCACTCTCTGCCTGGTGTGCAGAAACTTTGGGTATTTCAATAGACTGAGCCATTCCAATCAGGAAGGGCTTCTGTCCTTTGATTTGCATAAAGCCACGTCAGCAAACAGCTGAGCAACTTTCTGCTGTGCTTCCTCTTCCTCATTCTCTCTCACTTCTCTATGAGCACATGTCCCATTGTCCCCAAAATTTGTTTTTAAAATTATGGACAAGAAATTAGACTCTTTTTCTTCTCATCTGGTGACTGTGGATTAGGAAACTGCAGCAGTAGAAAGGAACACTCTGGAGGCCAACAAGATGGCATATTGGACACTGGCCACCCATGCCTCGGTAGTAAAGAAAAAGGTCTTGCTATGGATGAGGCTGGAGAGCTCTAAAAGCATGTTCAGGGGAAGAAATCCAAGAGTACTGGGCATGCCAGAGGAAATGGAGGGAGCAAATATTTTGATGTTTATGGAGACATGGCTGAAAACTGAACTGTTATTACCGGAGAAGTTGCGCCTTAAAAAAGCTCATCGTGTGACTCTGAGGTGGGCAGTGATCCATAGAGAACATCCCTGGTCTATCCTGCTCACATTCATGTCCACAAGAGATAAAGATTAAGTAATCTAGGTGACAAAATGAACTCAGGTGTCCATGAGACACCACAGAATTTAATTTTTTCAGGACTGGTCATATGCCAAAAAATTATCCTACTCTGATCTTAAAGACGTCAAAATGTTTCTTTAAAACAAATTAGCAAAACAAAGCAATTCAGCTGCTGCTGCCTTCGTGAAAGATGCAGCGATGGATTAAAAGGCTCCTTGGATGATAAAGAAACTACATGAACTGTTTTTTCTTCCTCCTTTTACTGTCAGAAAGAAAAAAACATATATTTATAGCACAGGTTGGTCAACAGGCAAAATATGTTTAAAGGGAATGGTGTGGTAAAATATGCATGAACTGTGAATCTCAGGGCATTATCTCCCCCCCCCCATAAATAGCACTGACACTGTTGATGCCCAATCCCCCAGTGTCCAAACCTGAAATAAAGAAAACCTTCCCTCAGCTTTTTTGTTAATACACCACGTAAAAAAGAAAACAGTTCATCGATGTCTGTTGCGCAGTTAGTTCTTCCCGCTACCCTACCCTAGCACTCAGTACCCACTCCTCAAGCCCTTACTTACCCAGCAGGGATCCAATGCCGTAATCTTCTCGGGACCAGAAACACGTCTTCACTCTTCAAAGCTAGACCGTGAACAGAGGAAATCAGTTATGCTGTTCAATGTATTTCAATGGAGGGTTTGAACTTAGTGACACAACTTGACCATTTGGAATATTTTAGCTCCAAATATTTTCAACATTGCTTTTTTCTCACCCCACCTCGTAAACAATGCAAGTGATGTTAGGTAAACCTGCCCCAAAAGGTGGTTTCATGGTCACTGCATGAAATCACCTTTTGAGCAAGAGCTGAAAATTTTCACCACCCTAGTTCATGAGGTGGGGTCAGAAGAAGGCGGCTATGTTGAACAGTTGGCATAAAAAATATTTAAAAGAACAACAAAGTTATGAGCCTACATTGAAATTTGCAAATGCAGGTTTGTAACTTTGGTAATTTTGAATATTTTGACCCCAAATTTTCAACACAGCCATTTCTTCTTGGCACCTCATGAATGTGATAGCTGTCATATTTCAAATCCTGGCCAAAATGTGTTCTCACATCCCGAAAGGTGATTTCACATTTGCTGCATAAAGTCACCTTTTGGGCAGGAGTTGAACATTTCTCTGCACTTGTTCATAAAGAGGGATCACAAGAAGGCTATGTTGAAAATTTGGGGCAAAAATATTAACAAACAACAAAGTTATGGGCCTGCATTGAGGTTTGAGAATGCAGGCTTGTAACATTGGTAATTTTTAATATTTTGACCCCAAATTTTCAACATAGTCAATTCTTTACAGGACCTCATGCATGAAGCAGTTTTCATTTTTCCTACTGGGTCATAATATCGTGGACAAACTGCTCACAGAAAGATCGCTCGTCTACTACTGCATGTGGTTTTACAGCGACTGGGGAATTACAGTGATAGAAAGTATCGCTACACCCTGATGCTCACCAGCAACAAGGAAGAGAATGTAGTCACTGCCAATCAGGTGCTCGGTCAAGCCACTCCAATGTTGGAGTGGCTAGAGCACCCGATCCAGCAGTGGATGAGGTTGGGAAAGGAAGTGGTTTGAGTCCCCTCTATGTAATCTTTTTTTTTTTTATTATTTTACTTGCCCCTGTGTCCACATGTCCTCGGAGTTGACTATAGTAGTTCTGGGGGGCGCAGGGGGTGAAGCCCCCCACAAAACACAAGAAAAACAGTCTGGTGTTGCCAGATGCTATATTATGCCTCGCAGTGTTGATGTGCACAGTTTCATTTGCTACATTATGATCTCCTGCTGCATTTTTCAAATCCTTGCCAAAATGTGTTTTTGCACTTGTAGCACAAAATCACCTTTCAGGCAGGATTTAAAAATGTTCTCCACCATTCTTCATGAGGTGGGCTCCTAAGAAGGCTGTGTGTGTGTGTGTGTGTGTGTGTGTGTGTGTGGTCATAAGAAGGCTAGGCTAAAAATTATGGGGGGAGAAATAAGAAAAAAAAGTTATATGTCTACATTGCAATTTTTCAATGCATGCTCATAATTGTGGTCATTTTCAATATGTTGACCCCAACTTTTCAACATAGCCATTTTTTTATGGCTTCCTTCCTGTTTACATTCCATAAGTCTAAACTGAGACAGGCTATGGGGGCCCTTGTGCAGGGCAGTTTTTTCATTACGTGGCGGGAGAGTGTGGGGTATGGAGGGGGAGCGGTAGCTGCTGAATAGCAGCTGGACTACTGGATTTCACTTTCCTCCTTATTGTGGGGTCCTCTGTAAATCTTGTTCTGGCATTTGGGTTTCTCCCCCTTTCTCTTTCTTTTCTTTCCCCCACCCTCCTCTGCTCCCCCTTATCAGTCTGTCATCTTTTGTCTTATTATATTTCTTTTGATACTGATGTATGGAGGGGAGTGGGACAATAAATGGATAATAGGTTTGGATTTGAATAGAGTGGCATATGGGGGAAGAACTTAGCAAACTGGTGGCTTCCTCTTCTTCTTTCAGTGATGGCAGTTTCTTTGTAACAGTTGTTAGTTGAGTGTTTGTTAGTTATACTTCTGTGGGGTATTAGGAGGGAGGGTGAGTTTTGGTGGTGGTATGGTACTCCTTGTTTGTATTTTATAAGGAGCTCTAGCTTCAAGTTGGATACAATGTTGGAATTATGTTCATGGGTTGTTGGATGTGTAATAGACCTTTAAATAATAAAGTAGAAAAGGAAAAAAAAAACTATTTCTTGACACCGCCTCAGGAACGTGACAGCTGTCATTTCTTATATCGTACACAAAATGTGTTTTAACACTTGTGGTGCACAATGACATTTCTGCCAATGTTCTATAAAAGACACCTGTCATGCTCAGACAAGGGGCTCATAAAACCATTATGTTAAAAATTTGGGTAAAAATCTGAAAAACCAGTACAAAACTAATGCCTTACCAGTGATGAACATTCGGCATTGAGAAATGCTTGTTCTTATGTGTGGCTGTATATGGCAAAGGCAAAACTGAAACAGAGATAATTGTTATAAATGCATATGTACCCCCAAGCTAGCATCTACATTCAATACTCACCATATACTGTAAACATATCAAAAGAAAAATTTCAAAGCATTACAACAACATTTCCTGGTAAAATGATATTGATAGTCAGGAATAGTAATGTCGAAGTGGGAGACTTATTGGCAATTTTTCCTAACTGGAACCTTGATAATGCCCTCAATATTCCATTAAGACAATTAGTGAACCAAAAATACCAACAAAAGAGACCATAAGCTTTTAAATTTAGCTGCCCAATGTTATGAGAATATTAAATGGGGGGTTATTGGGAGACAGAGAGGGGGAAATGACATGTCATTTTGCCCCTCTATGCGGGCTGGCAGTATAGCCTACAGGCTAGGGTAATGAGCTATGAATGAGCTTGGTACATCCAGCAGACCTGGGGTTGATTCCCACAACCTCCACTTGCATACTGTGTGACTCTGAGTAAGTCACTTAACCCTTCCCCTCCCCCCCAGTGCTCCTAGGTCATCCCTGAAAACAGGCACTTGAGCATAGTGGGCCTTACTGGTTACCAAAGCCTACAATAAACATAAAAATATGTGTCCCTTGTTTGCCCACACCTAGAGTACTGTTGTTAGCTATGGGCACCAACCAGTAAGACTTACATCAAAAGAAGTTTAAGGGGACCCAGAGGCGAGCCACAAAGATGGTAGCTGGTTTGAGGAATACACTCAATGAAGAACATTTGAGAACATTAGGATTATATTTGTACTGATATAGGCATAACAGGGATGACATGTTATGTGTATAGCGCCTTTGGAAATATTGATATCTGAGAATATGCAGGCTTAAACTTAAGACCTGAAACCATAACAGTTAAAGGGCACAAAAAACTACTGAATGGAGATTGTTATAAGAAGAACCAAAGAGGGACATGGTTCTTGCAAAGAGTAGTGAAAACATGGAATGCACTTCCTGCATCAGTTGTGGAAAGTGAAAATCTGAAAATATTTAAAAGGGGAATAGACAGGTAATGGCAGACCATGTGTTTTCAGTCATATAATAGCTTTTGTGGTTCAGGTCAATAATGACTAATGCTATAGGCCTGTATCTGATCCTATGCATCCTATGAATTCTACTCAATTTGGTGAAAGTTTATTAGACTTTGCATTTGAAAATATCATTCATTTAACAAGATTACAACATTTTTGGTATGGGAAGTATGAAAAAGTAATAATTTGTGTGACAGGAAGCTCCTGCCACTCTTGAGGACTGACCTTTTGTTAAATCTGTTGCAACAGTTCCTCTGTTTCTTAGTCTGATCTATCCTTTACAATTTCTAGTCCATAAGATTGGCCACCTATGTGCATCCTCCTTCCCTTTCTTGACTATGCTATAGTGTCCTCTTTAATTTTCCTTTTCCCTCTCAGGTCCTCGTACAGGGAGATTATTGTTGTGACCTCAAAGCGTATGTAAAACAGGTTGTGTTTATTGTTATTGGATTTAGTATGTAATAGCACTATGTCATATGATACCTTATGTTTATGCAATCTGTAAATGTTGAAAATACCATGGCACTAGGTGTTTTTGATAATGGTAAAAAGTACTTGGTGACTATTATAGAAATTAAGCTAGTTGTGCTATTTAAAATGCATGTAAATTGCTGTAAACTGAACAAGTCAGAAATGTCGTGGTGATTTGCATATATTGGGTGATGCATTGCATTATGGAAGTATGTATGATGTTGTTTTTCTTTGAAACTTGATTTGTTGTCAGTGCCCTTTGGGGTAACCCTTCTTTCAGTGATTCTGCATTGAGATTCTTTGGATATTGCTTGTTTTTTTTTTTTTTCTTTTGGGCCCCTACTACCCAGGCAAATGGCTCCCGCATAGGGGTGCAGGTTGCTTCTCAACTGGTAAGTTAGATCAGAGATCAGTGTCAGTAGGTGCTGGCTAAGTGCAGAGAAAGGACATTCATAGTCTGTTGCTGCAAACTGCTGTACTGAAGAAGGAATATGCTATTGCTGAAGCGTATTTCCTGTATTCTGAATAAACATCACACAGAGATTGTGTGTTGAACCTGAAGTTCGATGTCTGGTCCATCTGTTATCCAACAGCCCCTCCACAATTTGGCACAAGTAATACATTGTAAGCTGAATGACAAAGCAGAATCCAATAGATATTTACAAACACATGCAGAAGTTAATGTGACTATTTTTAATAAAAAGAACATTAAATGATCCCTATTGTGCATGAAAAGGTGCTAAAGTGTGTTACAAATAACTATGAGGTCCCGTGTCTTGCTAATTGTCTGGCAAATGTAAAAACTATCAGGGAAAAGATTACATTTTTTGCCAGATACTTACGACTGTTGTAAACGAGACCATTGAGGATGGAGAACCTAGAATAAATACAAATGAACCAAATAAGAACATGTGGTATGATAATAAATGAAGGGGAATGGAAATGGTAATATATCAGCTAGGTCAATCCAATAAAAAACATGGAATGTGCTTATAGGAAGGCATTCAGGTATTGTTCATCGATCATGCCTTCTGTGTGAGTTTTACTGTATTATAATTGCTTTTTTCTATTTTACGTAACTAATTTTGGGTTGCCCCTGAAAAGGGACCCCTTTGTCTCAGTGGGCTTACCTTGTTACCAAAATTCAATAAATAAATAAATAGTTCTTCAGGAACAGAAAATCTCACACTGTTAAAAAAATCAAAAAAGAAATGTATAATAACAAATTATGAGAAATCCTGCAAACTAAAGCATGGAACAAAGATTAAAAAATGTTCTGAAATATGGTGACCTTGAATACAGCAATAAGAGACAGAACACTGTATCGGTGATTGGTACAGGTGTTTTGAAAGTAAAATATTGAGATTGTGTGAAAATGATATACAGTGTGCAATGCTCCACCTGAATTTGTCAGATAAGGCGATGGGGGAAGCCTATTTTAGAAATAAATGAAATGAAAGTCAGATGAGCCATACTCACACAGAAAATAGATAAATCTCTGGGAATACATGGGGTCCTGGCTAAAGCCTGTCAAGCAAACCCTAACTGGTTTGTCACTATTTTAGCACCTGTATTCAGAAAATTATTGAACATGTAAGACTCCCCAAAAATTGGCAAGAGTGAATCACTGATACCGTTGAACTAATGAAAAATAGAGACCACCTCTGGTACATAGCTAGGGCCACTGGCAAGCAGTCTGATATCCTGAACTATAGACGTGCAAGGAACAACTGTACCAGGACCATCCGACTAGCCAAAAATGTATACTATAAAGATGTCCTAACCAAGAACTGGAATGACGGACGCAAATTCTGGGCTAACCTAAAAGAGGTCACCGGGCAAGAACACAAAACAGCCCCTATCATGCTCCCCCATCCTTGTCCCTAAATATATCGCCAACACCTTTAACAATGCCTCACTGACTTGCAGCATGTTCTCCCCACCGACTTCTTCTCCCCCACCATCCCTGCTGCACCCACACAATGCCCACTGCATCCTCCCTTTCACTTCAAGACTATTACCTTCAAAGAAACCAGGAAATATCTGCGCAAAGTGCTTGGGAAGGGGAGATTCAGTGGGGATAACCTCAACCTGAAACTAATCTCGCTTTCATTCGAAGAAATCCTGTCCCCTCTCACCCATATCCTTAACCTCTCACTCTGTCTCGCAGTATTCCCCCAAAAATGGAAAGCTGCAGTAGTCACCTCTTCGTACAAGAGTGGGGATTGTGCCCTCCCTGGGAACTATAGACCCATCTCTATACTACCACCACTCTCGAAGGTCCTTGAACGAATCGTTGCTTACCAATTTGTCAATTATCTGGACAAGCACATGCTCCTACAGTATGTGCAGAGCAACATGCCTTTAGGGTTGGGCATAGCACCACTACAGCCCTCCTGGAATACACAGGCTTCATCCACAAATCCCTCAGTCTTGTCCAGCTCATCAGGGCTATCTATATTGACCTAACAAAGGCCTTTGACATGGTCAACCATGCCCTCCTAATTGACCAACTCACTGCCATAGGCCTTGCCCCTGAGGCGGCTGCATGGTTCCACAACTACCTACAATGCTGTTCACAGCAAGTCAGGATAGATACCTTTCTCTCTGACACCAAGCCTGTGTGCTCAGGTGTTCCACAGGGGTCAATACTGGGCCCCCTCCTCTTTAGCCTATTTCCGAATTGCCTCCCCTAGCCAGTCAGTGCTGTATCCTCCTCTACGCAGATGATGTGGTTATCTTTTCTAATGGCTCTGACCCCACTGCTCATGAGCAACATCTACAACATGACTTCACCAACATTGAGTCATGGTTCAAAAATCATAATTTAATAATGAACTACAAAAAAACAAAAACCATGTTGTTCTCCAGCCTTAAGAACAAGCACAAAAACTATCTACTATCAATATGTGATAGGGGTGGTGTTCCTCTTGAATGTGTTCATCACTTCAAATATCTTGGAATCACTCTTGACAACTTGCTCTCCTATGCCCTCCACGTAGACATCACAGCTAAAGCAATGAACAAATGCTTAGGGCTACTTTATCACCATAGGCAGAGCCTGACCCCTGAAGTCCTCAGCACAGCGGTCCACAGTCCAGTTGGTTCCCTAGTGGACTACAGACTGCCAATACATGGCTCTGCCACAGATACTGCCCTCTGACATATAAAAACTGCCCTTAACAATGCCTGCAGGCTCATCTTAGGGGCACACTGACTAACCCACACCTGTGATCTCTATGCGAAGGCTCACTGGCTAATGCTCTTTGGTCGCTTAAAATATCAATCTTGCCTACTGGCTAAAAAGATCTGCCTTGGTCAGCACCCAACTGGAGTCCAACAACTCCTAGTTCCCAGCACTAATCCCAGGCACACCGGAAATTCAGAACTGCAGTCCTTCCTGACTCCAAAATGTTGGACATCTCAAGGACAAAGGTCTTTTTTCTATCGGGCACCGTTGTGGTTCAGCTCCCTCCATTAAAACATTATTAGCCTTCCTGCTCTGTGGACCTTCAAAAAGAACCTTAAGAACCATTTAATACAGGAATCTCAATGTGTCTGCCATCGCTAGCACCTAGCAAAGGCATCTCCTACCATCTACCCTTCTGCCAAACAGATCTCTTTCTCTCTCTCTAGCACCCTGCACTTGGAGCTGAACCCCCCCACCCCACCTCTCCAGCACTTCTATGTGTTAACCCCCTCATGTTGCCGACAACTAACAGGCCCCCTGTTGGGCACAGTTATTTAGTCTCTTCCTGTATGTATCTGACTGTGTTTACTTATTCCAGTTTTAGTTTTCTCTGTATTTTTTGCATTCCTTTGTTTAAAGACCAAATGTACCTAAATGTTCTCATTCTAATTCTATTGCCTTGTTTGTCTCAGTCCTCTGTATAGTCACCTACTTGTTCTAAACGTACTAACGTGGAACCTATGTAAAGAGCTCTGAGCTCAAATGGTTAATCTGAGATCTGAAATAAATAAAATAAATAAAAATTGTCCAGATTTACAAAAAGTACAGTCCTATGTATCTGGGAAATTATTATCCAATAACTTTAATCTGTATAGGACTTGAGACTTACAAATTTCACAAGGTTGATATTTACCAGAATTGAGTTCTGAGTAAAAGAACATCCTTTAATTTCAGAATTCTGATGGGGGTTTGGGCAGAAATTGGGAAACATAGATAATTTATGCATTGTAAACTATATGACTATAAAATATCTTGTTAGAAAGAAGACTAAACTATATGTTGCCTATCTAGATATACATGCTGCCTTTGATAATACAGTATTAATAGAGGTTTACCATGGGAGATTCTAACTCAACATAGGATTAATGAGAAAATGCTTGAGTTTCTGAAGTTGCTCTAGAGCAATACTGATTCCATGGCAGGATATCGACAATAACAGTGTCAACATACTGCACAATGATAGGAACAATGCCGACAGTCTGCATTGTTCCCATTGGAATGAAGTGTTTGTTTTTTTTGCAGTTGGTTCAGGTGGAGGCGAAACACGGGGAGTTGCAGTGTCAGCATCCAGAGGACCACCACAGTGATGAATCTCGACCTGGCAAGATTTGCCACTGTAGTGGTGTTCGCTGTCAGGATGTTGATATCCTGGCATGATACCAGCAATACTATTGCAAAAATTAGAACAAGAACAGATGGTAGCCTATTAGAAGGTATCCAGATTGAGAAATAGGTCAGACAGGGTTGCCTGCTGGCCCTATATATTTTTTAATTTATATTTGGGAGCCATGGTAAGGGTCAGTGAAAAGACATATTAATTTTCACCCAGAACAGTGCAACAAAAAATGCAAATGCTATTATACACACTTATTTGTTTATCCTTAGCTCCCTTGGGTGTTAAAATACCCTTAATGCTGTTATGACTCATTTAAATACAGCAGGAATCTCTATAAATGCAGAGAAATTGAAAATTATGATCTCTGGGGAAAATAAAAACTGATATAAAATACTAGGAAACTGAGACATGAAAATTGAGGTCATGCAAGAGTATAAATATATATATACATAATGGCAGGTCATAAAACTAACTGGTGACGGCACAACAAGGAATAAAATGCTGGTAGGGTATTTGCTAGTGACTCCTATACTGCACTAAAAATATAGAAAGATTGACACATAGACAACAATGGCAGAAAAAGACCAAAGGTCCATTCAGTCTGCCCGAGTCCCCTGTTAAGTCTTTTAGCCTACTGTACCTCCAGGGTCTGAGCCCTCATACATGGAAATATAAAATTTGATGGCAGATAAGGACCGCTTGGCCCATCTAGTTTGCCCATTTCCCTACCTAATGGATAAGCTGCAGATCGTAGTTAACCAACAGCCTACTTCCTCCTACCCACCACTAAAATTGACTTATGTCTGTCCCATGCATTCTTGAATTCTCCCACTGTTTTTGACTCCATGACCTCATCAGGAAGGCTGTTCCAGGCATCCACAAAACTCTCCATGAAAAGATAGTTTCTCACATTATCTCTGAGCTGCCCCTCCTCTATCTTGAAATTGTGTCCCCTTGTTCTTGCACATCTTTTTCTGAAAGATGCTATCCTCTTGGACTTTGTTGATTCCCTTGAGGTACTTCAAAGTTTCTATCATGTCCCCCATCTCCCTCCTTTCCTTGAGGGTATACATATTAAGCTCCTTTAGCCTCTCTTCATATGTCTTCTGGTGCAGACCCTGCACCAATTTAGTTGCCCTCCTCTGGACAGCCTCCACCCCCATCTATGTCTGTGCGGAGATGGGATCTCCAGAACTGCACACAGTACTCCAGATGGGGTCTCACCAACTGTCTATACAGAGGGATAACAACTTCCTGTTTTTTGCTGGTGATGCGTCTCCCTATGCATCCCATTATCCCCCCAGCCCTCTTTACTGCCTTCTCACTTTGCTTGCCCACCTTTATGTCATCGGATATAACTACCCACAAGTTCCTTTCCATTTTTGTTGTTGTCAGTATCTCATCCCCCATTGTGTACTCTTCCCCTGGGTTTTTGTTTCCCAGGTTTATTACTTTACATTGCTTTGCTTTGAATCTAAGCTACCATACATTTGACCAGTCCTCCAACCTTGCCAAGTCCCTTCTCATCCTTTCCACCCCACCTTGTGTATCAACCTTGTTACAGATCTTTGTGTTGTCTGCAAAGAGACATACTTGTCTTTCCAGTTCCTCTGCAATGTCACTTATAAAGACATTAAAAAGGACTGGACCCAGTACTATACCCACTAGTAGCCCCGCTTTCTTCACTGTGGACTCCATTTACTATTACCCTCTGTGCCCTGTTGTCCAGCCAGTGTTTTAGCCAGGCTACCACCCTGGGATCCACTCCCAGGCTGGCTAATATGTTTATTAATCTTTTGTGTGAGACTGTGTTAAATGCCTTGCTAAAGTCTAGGTAGGCCATGTCCACAGCCCCTCCCTGGTCTACTACTCTGGTCACCCAGTCAAACAAATCAATTAGATTCATCTGACATGACCTTCCAGCTGTGAATCCATGCTGCCTTGGGTCCTGTGCCCCACTGGCCTCTAGGTACTCAACAATTATTTCCTTCGGATATGATTCCATCATTTTCCCTACCAATGAGGTCAAACTGACAGGTCTGTAGTTTCCTGCCTCTGCTCTGTCTTGCTCCCACCTTTGTGAAGGGGAATCACATCTGCCCTCCTCCAGTCCTCAGGTACCTCACCATCCTCCCATGATTTGTTAAAAGGGGTAGCCAGTGGTGTTACTAGTTTTCCCCTTAGTTCTTTTAGAATTCTGGGGTGAATCCCATCAGGTCCCATTGCTTTGTCCACCTTCAGTTTTAGGAGTTCTTTCAGAACCCTTTCTTCTGTGAAAGGACTGATATCGACCCCCCTATCCAGAGTGCTTCAATTGACTGGATTAGGGACCTCTCCCTCCTCTTCCTTTGTGAATACTGAGCAGAAGCATTCATTCAGTAGCCCTGCTTTTATAACTGTCCCTCTCTGCCCACCTAACCTCATCTTTATTTAGCCTCACTATCCCTCCCTTTGTCTTTTTTCACTCCGTAATGTACCTATAAAAGGTTTTATCCCTTCTTAACCCAGTTGGCTATCTTTTCCTCAGTTTGGGCCTTTGCTATTCTGACTGCCTGCCCCGCTTCCTTCTGCTTTAACTGGTAGAGTTCTCTGTCCTGCTCCTTCTGTGTTTTCTTATACTTCCTGAATGCTATCTTTTTCTTCTTAACCTTCCCTGCCACCTTTTTTGAGAGCCATAGTGTTTTTTTCTTTCATTTTGATTTTTTTATTTGCTTCACACAAAGGCTTGCAGCCTCTGTGATGTCAGTTTTGATGTTTCCCAATTGTTGCTCCACCCCTCCTTCTTTGCTAGTGCTTTTCTGAGGCTTTTCTGAGGCACTCTCACTTTGACAAAATCAGCCGTCCTGAAGTCCAGTACCTTCACTTTTGTATGGCTTGATTCTACAGCTGAGTTTATCATGAACCGCACTGTTTGGTGGTCACTTGTTCCCAGATGGCTACCCACTTCTAGATCTGAGATCCTTTCTCCATTCCCATTTGAGAGTACCAGGTCTAAGACTGCACCCTCCTGAGTGGGTTCCAACACTAGTTGTCTGAGGCATGCCCCCTGTAGGTCATCAAGAATTACCCTGCTCTTGGAAGTGGGTGCAGCAAAGGTGCTCCAGGTAACATCTGGCATATTCAGGCCCTCCACCAGCAATATCTCCCCTTTCTCTGCCATCCTAAGGATGCCTTCTATCATTTCCTTGTCCATTTTCTCCCCTTAAGATGGGAGTCTATGTACAACCACTGTGCAGACTGTGGTGCCATTTCCAGTCTCCAGGGTGACCCACAGTGCCTCCTCTCCTCCCTGTTTACTGTTTAGTTCCATTGCTTTGATCTCTTCCTTTACATAGAGAGCTACTCATCCTCCTCTTCTACCCTCCCTGTCCCTCCTGCAGATTGTGTACCCTGGTATGTTGACATCCCATTCATGGTTCTCTGTGTATAATGTTTCTGTGATTGCCATGATATCCAGGCATTCCTCTTCCATTAAGGCCACCAGTTCAGGGAGCTTGTTACCTAGGCTACAGGCATTGGTACTTATTACCTTCCATTTTTTTATGGCCTTACCCCTTTTTGCTCTATCCCTGTCCTTACTGCCTTTGTCTTTTTCACTATATACCCCTGCCCTTCTCTTTATTGACTTCTCTATCTTGGTGTTTACTGCACTAACTACCCTGATTTTGGGGGGGCTAGAATTTCCCTTTTCTGTTTTAGTGCCTCCCCCCCTGGCTAGTTTAAATGCCTACCAATGAAGCATTTAAACCTATCACCTAGGATCCTGGTTCCCCTCCTGGACAGATGCAGACCATCATGCCCGTATAGGCCTGCATCCCTCCAGGTGGACCTGTGGTCCCCAGTGAAGCCAAAACACTGAGCTCTGCACCAGCTTTTCAACCACTGATTGAATCCCATGATACGGAGCACCCTAGCCTCACCCATACCATAGATAGGCAGTACCTTCAAGAAGGTTACCGTGTGTGCTACTTGTCTAAGGCCCCTTCCAACTCCACAAACTCCTCCTGCACTACTCTGATCCCTTTCCAAGCTAGGTCATTTGTCCCTAGGTGGAAAATGACATCCAGCTCCCTCCTCTCTGCAGCTGCTCCCACGATCCTGAGGATTCACTTCCTGTCCCTCTAAGCCATGGCGCCAGGCAGGTACCTTACCTCCCACTCCTCACCTTCCCCCAGTTCTACCTTCTTAACAATGGAGTCCCCCAATAGGAGTTGTTTCCTTCCCCAACATTTTGCATGCCATGAAGAATGAAAACAAATCTTATACAGAAATAAAATCTGAGACACTAATGTAACAAGTTTGCATATTCTTATATAGTACATGAATGTTATGCTAGATATAAAGCATGCTGAAAGTACAGTATACAGCGAATGCCATTTATTGTGTTGAATATTGCTCATTCATTTGCTGTGTTGTTAATGCGCTGAAATATTTGTGTTTTATTTCTTTGTGTTTCATTTGGTTTTCTGAAACCTTTGTTGTTTATGTTTACAGTTTTTATTATGTGTACGAGATATATGTCTACTAATTAGGAATGCTTGGAATTATTGTGTATAGGTGTTATTAAAGTGTTTTTCACATTTTAAGTGTGGCAGAAATGTTTTTTACCATGAAAATAGGGGTAATATCATATCTGAATATTATAATTATTTGCAGTAATTTTGAAAATATTTTGGGGTAAGGCCCAAGATAAATCCAAGTGCTGTATTATAAAAGTGATATAATAATCTATTGTCACAAAAGTTGTCCTACTGCAGCAGGTAGTAGTTTTCCCACAGCCACATCAGATGCTGATAAGAGCTCGTGATGTGTATCCATGCAGGTGTATGAGTTGCGTGTCAGTGCTCATTGGTGCCTAGCCTCACAGATAATCATCTATGCTTGCACATCCATCTGTGGTCAGCTAGTGCAGTACTGCAGTGGAGACTGCAGTCGATCTGCACTCTCAACCTACATGAGGAGTAGTGTGTCCTCTGGTGTGCTCCAAAAATTAATGCCTGGCATGTCTATGTATCTATGAATGCATGGGATAGACATAAAGGAATTCTGGAGGTCGGGGTAAGGGGCAACAGAGTTCTAGGAAAACATAAACTGAAGTTACAAACTCAAATGGTCAGACTAGGTGGGCCATAGGCCCTTATCTGCCGACACTACCTATGTACTGTATCTATGTATCTATGAACAACTCAGGCTTGTTCCCAAAGCTGGGTCATTGACATCTCAAGCTATAGTGCTATCTCTGCACCTGTGTGATGCCCACTGATGATATTAACCAATGTAGTTTTTTGACTTGGTCAGTTTGGTACAGGATAATAGAACAACAGGCAACTCAGTTCAAAAATAATAATGTTTTATTTGAAGATTTATTGGACTGACACTGTTAGTTGCATGCATCCAGTTTATTAAATGAAAGTTTTTTTTTTATCTTGTCGGTGTATGACTGGTAATAGTAAACACTACATTGTAAAAGACTCTTCATATTGCACTTTGTATTGCACTGTACCTCAGTGACCGAAATATAAAATAAATACACACAGTCCTTTGTACTGGACTTTAACTCAGTGACCTAAATATAACATAAATACACACAGTTCTTTGTATTGCACTTTACCTCAGTGACCTAAATATAACATAAATACACACAGTCCTTTGTACTGGACTTTAACTCAGTGACCTAAATATAACATAAATACACACAGTCCTTTGTATTGCACTTTAACTCAGTGACCTAAATATAACATAAATACATGCAGTCCTTTGTATTAGACCCCAGAGTCAGTTAAAAAAACAGTTATGACTGAGTTACCACACATTATGATTGATTTTTTCAACTAGTTTGAAATTTCTGACTTCAACTAACTGAAAAAAATCCAACCAATTTTTTCAACTTTCACCATTGTTGAATTTTATTATGTAGTGGTTTGTAATACTTTTTAAACTTTGTATCTTTTTTTATTAAAATTTCGACTACGAAAGTTAATAAAATGTATGGAAACCCCAAATCAATGGGGCACACGCACACACAGCCTTTGCCTTCTAACATAACAAAAGGGGGCTGCATGTGCCTATGTTGGGGTGTGTTGGGGGGGTTAAGGTCAGGAAGCAGCTCCGCTTTTAGGATTTGGGATTTAGCAGCATTAAAACTTCATAAATGGGCAGAAACAAAAGGAATTTTTTATGCCCCTCAACTCTGGGGCAGGTGAGGTATTGCATATGTTGAAGGGAGCAGCAGCAGCTAAGAAGCTGGCTGCTCTTTAAAATGCAAACACAAAGTGCAGTGAAACAAATCTACACACAGTAGGGACCCAGTAAAGCACAATAACAAGTCAAAACAACAACAAAATATACTAAGCCCCTGAAAGTAACAAATTGAAGCAAGGCAGTAAAACAGTATACGGTATAGAAAATAAGCAGCAGTAATACTAGTTACTTAGAAAAAGAAATGTGAATCTAAAATACAGTATAGGTAGGGCCTCTTAAACACCCCACAGAAAGGCACCCTTTTGCAAATAGAGCTAACTATCAATATATGTTAGTTTACTAGTAGTCATAGAATCTGTGGGGGCTAAAAACAGTTTAAGGGAGGACCCCTAGAAATACCTCTTGTATGGTATACCAGAACTGAAACGTATCCAAAGTTTAAATTTAAAGCTAAACAAAAACTCATGCGTATTAAAAAAACATTTTCTGACATAGTTTCTGAACTTGTTTTGGCTTTCAGCATGTACACTAATATGTTTTTTTTTAATTTTATTCATCTTGCCGTAAGGACTTTAATATTTAGTCTATCCGATACCTACAGTGGCAAACAATAAACATTTTGTTAATTGGACCCAACCAACCATTCTCCGTGCTCCAGCCTTCTATGGGTCTGGGAGCTCACCAACCAGCCAGCTGCACCTGGCCTACTCCATGACCTCGTGAGGAGTTTGACTTACTCAGAATGCCACCACAGTCAGAGAGAGCCCAGCTGGGCTGCCAGCAGTTGATTGATGATGATCGATTGCCTTGGCTTTTCAAGTTTGGCCCCCCAGGCCTCACAGTCCACAAGCCCTCAACCAGGTAAACAAGCCAGCCCAGCACGAGGCAGACACACAGACAGACTGAGTAGTCTTTGAGAGACCATCCTCCTCCTTCCTACTGCCCACTGCCCAGCCCTGGTGAGCCTTACATACACATCCCATACAATACCTTGCTCACTGTAGTAGCCTGTTGCCAGTTCGATCAGGTGTCAGGTGATGATTTGGTTGGTGTCGGCAGGTGGCTCCATAACTCAGGCTACCGCTGCTACTCTACTCGGTGGTGGTGGTAGTGTTTTTTCTGAGCTGTGTGCTCCCTCCTCCCAACCCACACAGATGGTCCCCAACCCAGACCCATGTCCCTACTCCTGTACTCTGTGCAGTGGAACTAGTGCACCTACCACTGCTCCTCCTAGCTGACTCTGAAGACCTGACCAAGATTGAGTGAAAGTCAACCGATTGGCCCGGCTGATGGGGTCATGGGCTGATCCCGACTATGACCAGATCACTGACTTACTGCCTTCACACGATTGTTGCCTGACTTTGCTGGAGGACTGACTGGGACCTGCACAGCCACACACTAGTCTCTCTCTCTGGGCACCAGACACATCAGGACAGTGGACACAGTTAATTTATTTTTAAATTAGAGGCTGAATTGCCAGACTTTGTCCCTGAAGAAAAATGCTGCTTGTTCCATTGCCAACACACCAACAAAGATGCCTCCTCTCCTGACAGTCTCCTCTCATACTTAGGCACGCTGTCCCTGCCACCTCATGCAGCCAGTCACAGATACTTTCAAGCTCCTGGCTCCTCCTTCTGTCTCTCCGAACTGGTGGATGCTTCATGTCCTGGAGCCAGGGGTGCGTTTTATTGGCTGTAAGGCTTGGTGCCGGTGGTTGAGAACCGTTAGATATTTGCGCCCCCCAGGCCCCCTCCTCCCCCCAGAAAGAAAAAAAGAGAAAACACACTGCAGTGCACCACAAAAACAAACCTGGATGGGTCACAGAATCGTCAGCTGCATTGGATTTTAATTCCACTATTTTATGACTGCAATCCAATGCAAGTGCAACTGATTGCAACTGACAATTTCAACTGCCGATGACTGCTTCGGGGTCTACATTGTATTGGGCTTTTTACTCAGTCACCTAAATATAACATAAGTACATGCAGTCCTTTGTACTGCGCTTTACCTCAGTGACCTAAATATAACATAAATACACACAGTCCTTTGTATTGCGCTTTAACTCAGTGCCCTAAATATAACATAAATACATGTAGTCTATGGTACTGTGCTTTAACTCAGTGACCTAAATATAACATAAATACATGCAGTCCTTTGTATTGCACTTTACCTCAGTGACCTAAATATAACATAAATACACACAGTCTTCAAAAACCACACCACACTGAATTCAAAAATTTTAGACTGCAGACAGAAATACTGTACATCACATGTGCCATCCAGTCCTCAAAAACTGCACTACGGTGAACATTTCACATGTGCTACCACATGACCAAAACAAGGCACCAAAGTTAACTGTGAACCGCACTGAATATCATTTGAATGTGGAATTCCTAATCAGACGTACGCCCACAGGTTGAAAAATGAATAGGCATATCCTGGCTCAGTGTCTCCCTTGGCAGTGTGGTCGGTCTTATAATAGTAATAATAATTTATTGTTCAGCAATTTGCCATTACAAATAAACATACATATAATGTGTGAATCATACAGTACACTATATAAAACTTAGATAAAATAAAATCATCACAATAATGTCAATTGTACCAGATTGGGTAGCTAAAAAGCAGCATTCAATATACTAATTATTTATTTATTTATTGAATTTTGATGACCAGGTAGGCCCACTGGGCTCCAGAGGTCCCTTTTTCAGGGGCGACCCAGGAATAACAGTACATAAACTTGGTAAGCAATAGTACATATACAAGTTATTGGCATGTGACGTTCTTACATGTACAGTATATAAAGCAGTGCAGTCTTCCCTAGCGATTACATTACATTATTTCAGTGCTACATATGACTATGTCTCTAAAAACCCTCCTTGGAAGTTCAAAGGGAGGGAGAGATCACTGAGGAGTTAGTGCTGCCAATTCGGGTGCAGGTGATATACATGTAGTAAGTGCACAGACCAGTGGGTAGGGTAGGAGTGTCAGATACCGTAGCATTGGCATTTACTTGTTGCCAGCATATGAGTCCTGAGTCTCATATGGAAACACATTACAGATATGGCTTCCCGCACCTCTGATGGGAGGTGGTTCCAATGGGAAGGGACTGCATGAGAAAAGGACATATAACCTGCCTTGGTCCTAACCTTAGGGACCTCTAGGAGAGTTTGGCCTGAGGTCCGGAGGTTACGTAGATTTCTCTTTACAGATAGGAATCCCTCAAGACTCGTGGTGTGGGGCTAATTAGCTTCTTTGCCAGACAGAGTACCGGGTACCTGAGGTGAGCTTGGAAAGATGGCCAGCTGAGTCGTGATAATGACTCGCAATGGTGGCCCCTGGAGTGGGATAAGGAGATAAAATGGACCACCTTATTGTATAAGATCTGTAACTTACTGAACTCCAGCTTTGCAACACCCTGAAGTACCGGGGCCGCGTAAGTGAGTGTTGGGTGTAGGACACTAGAGGCAATGGCAGTCCTGGCTTCGGGGATCAGCTGAACCTTAAGCCGGTATAGTGTTCCGAGTTTGCCATGAATGACTTTAGTGACTTGGTCTACATGTTGTTTAATGTGAAACCTTGGTCTAGGGTAAGGCCGAAGTATTTTGTGGAGGTAACCACTTCTAGTTTGTTACCCACCCGGGACATGAGTTGAAGGAGCTGTGATCTGTCTTGTCCAAGGGATCTAGGTCCGAACAACATAGCCTTTGTTTTATTGCTATTAAGGACCATTTTGTTCTCGGAGAGCCAATCCTCCATAATGTGGATGTCCACTTGGAGGGATGGTCCTAGGTCATCCAGGTTATCAGAGGCTTTGTAGATCACAGCATCATCAGCATATTGGATGACATTACTGCTCCCACAGTGGTGGTACAGTTCATTTAAAAACAATGAGAGCAATAGGGGACCAAGTATAGACCCTTGGGGTACCCCCCTCCTTAAGGGGCAGTGGATTGGAGAGTTTGTCCTGCCACTTGACCCTCTGTATGTGCCCTGTAAGGTAACTATCAAACCATGTAAGAGCATGAGTGTCTAGGCCTATGTGGCAGAGTTTATGGAGTAGGAGCTTGTGGTCCTCCAATCCGAAGGCCTTGGAAAGGTCGATGAAAACCACACCTGTGTTGGACCCTGAGTCGATTTTCCGAAGCACAACAGCAGAGAATTTGGTTAAGGCGGTGTCAGTCCCATGTTTGGCTCTAAAGCCATATTGAGCCAGGGAAAGAAGCAGGTGTGCCTCTAAATATTCCTGGAATTGGGTGTAAACTAATTTCTCCTGGATTTTTGCAAGGGTACACAGCAAGAAGATAGGCCTGTAGTTCCCAATTGGTTCCACAGGCCCGCCCTTATGAATAGGGACCACATGGGCCTGCTTCCACGGCTCTGGGACAGACCCTTCTAGAAAGGACCTGTTTATGAGCCAGGTAAGCGGCCTTGCGAGTGCTGAGGCATCATCTTTGAGAAGTCTAGTTTCGATGCCATCTGGGCCACCTGAACCTCTTGTTTTCAAGGATTTTAGAATGGATAGGATCTCTTTCACCTTTGCCAGTCGCATATGAAGAGATGGGCAGTCTAGGTTAGGAGGATACAGTCCTGATGGACTCATTATTGGGCACTGGGAGCCCAGCCTTGTAATTATCAAGGTTTGTGAAGTGGGTATTGAGGGCCTCAGCAATGAGTGCCTCGTCATGCAGTAATTGCCCATTAGCCACAATAGGGCCTGGGGCTGCCTTTTTGTTTCCCTTTATCAGTTTATTGATGTGGAACCAGAATAACCTAGGGTTGCCTAGGTTAGTTTTCTGGAGATGATTGAGATAAGCCTTTTTAGCTAGTTGAGCAGCCTGTTTACATTGGTTTCTAAGAGCTCTATAGTTTTCACGGTCTGCTAGGAGGGTAGAGCTCTTGAGCTTTTTCCAGGCTTTGTCGCAGCCAGTTATCAGGGCCTTTAAGGAGGGAGTGATCCACTTAAAACAGCTGCCTTTTACTCGATAGGTCTTCATCAGAGCAAAGAGTTCAGCAGCCCTCGTGAAAGATTTGTGAAAAAAGGCAACTGCCCCTTCCAGGGTAGGGAGACATCGTAATGGACTCCAGTCTATGTTACCAAGAAAGTCATAGTGCTCCAGAGAGAACTTGGAGTAGTCCCTGGAGGTGAGTATTCTAGGCTGAACCCTGTCCTCCCTATTCTTCCAGACACAGAAGATGGGCGAGTGGTCATTCAGAGCATCAGCCATGGTGCCTGCAACTTGAATATTTTTGGGGATGACACTAAGGCCCAGTCAATAGTTGAGTGCCTTCCCATTTTGTAATTCATCCTGGTAGGTTGAGTGATAATATGGGGAAGATTTGCCTTGTGTAACAGGCCATTTATAGAGGACCTAGCCTCTTGGGCCCAGTTAAGATTAAAATCCCCCAGTATGAGAAGTTCCGACGCAAACTCAGTGGTTAGGTCTTTAGTGAGTGTCTCCAGGGATTGGAGAGCATTCGTAGGGGGGCTATATATGCACCCTATGGTAAGGTGCTTGACACCGCCGAGGGTGAGCTGTATGAAGATAGATTCAATTTCAGGGGGCATGCTGTGCAACAAACAGGCAAGGGAGGAGATCAGGGCATCCTTCACATAGATAAGTACCCCACCCCCCCTTTTCTGTATTCTATCCTTTCTGTAGCAGACATATCCTGAGGCAGCAATTTCATGATCAGAAACCTGGGGTTTTAACCAGGTCTCTGAAACAGCTAGCACATCAGGTTTGTAAAGGGCTAGCCACACTTTAACTTCATGAATCTTAGGCCGGCGACTACATATATTCATATGGGCTAGCCTCAAGCCCTTAGGTGACAGCCAGGTCAGGTCTTGTGAGGAGGAAATTGAAATGTTAGCAATACCTGGGCCCGGGTTAGGTTGAATATCACCCGCAAGTATCAGCAGAGCTGTGAGCAGGAGACGGAGAGTAAAGGTTGGGGATGGGAGCCTCACTTTCCTAGGTATACTCGTAGTGAGGAGAAGGGACCTGTAGCAGATCCCACTTCTTGTGAATTCATGGGAAACTCGGAGGGAGACAGTGCATGCAGGGGGTAGGCAGTAGTAGTGACTGGACAGGTGTGCGGCAGGTCCATGCGGGGCATGAGTGGAGGGGCTAAGTTGGTAAGCAAGCCAGTCAACCCAGAGCACAGAAGAAATATATAGGGTGGCGAGGAGGAGACCTCTGTTCAGTCTGCAATGGCACATCCTGCCAACCAATGTCGATACCCGGTTAGTCATCCTTACATCTGGGTGCATTCTCTGAGTATTCCTGCCTAGACTAGTCAGTAGGAAGTTTTGGTCTAATGCAGTTTCAAATACAGGCAAGGTACAGTGGGAAATGGATGGAGCCCAATCTAGTTCATTATTGCTGCAGCGCCCTGGTAATGATTGCTGAGCACAGAAATTGACAATCTACCTATTATATTCCTTACAGTACTAGCCCAGCATTCGGGTAATAGTGGTATTACTTGGAAATACTTTTTGTCTATAACTGTTCAAGACAATTAGTGGCCAGCACAGTCGGTCCATTCTGTGACTGTATTAATTCTTGCAATGATACCACATACAGGAATAAGTTACTTAAAGCATTTAGTAGGTCTGACTGGCAACCACTCAATAAGAACAGGTCAAGGCTTCACTTCACATTCATTAGGCAAAGGCAAGAATCAGTTCAGGGCATCAGATGAGTTGAGAGTCAGTAGAAATAGTTGCCTGAAATTGTATCCCTAAACAGGCCAGTTCAGAGTAGTGGGTAGGCACAATTCACTCAAGAGCTGATGAGTACAATCTCATGTGATGATAGATTATGGGTAGGGTGGCAGTAGGTGGAGCAAGAAATAGTGCAAATGTGTAGGGACGAAACTCCACCTAGAGTGATGAATCCAGCCTTTGCTATTGGTTGTAAGGTAGCAGTGGGCGGAGCTACTACGTATTTAATGGGAGGAGGGAACGGGGTGGGTGGGCGTGAAATTTCAGTTACCAGCTTCGGCGGTCATTTTCAGCTATGGGGGAGGTCCGCCCGGAAGATTCAGCTGTCCGGCGCCTCAACCCCGTGGTTCAGGTCCTTAACGTGGAGCGATGGGAGGGGGTGACTCGATTCAGCAGGTCTCCCTTGACGCCCCTAGCAGTTATTTTTCAGTCTCGGCGCTGAGAAGGGATGCAGCCTTTAACTGCAGGGCTGCTCACGGTCACAACCCATCCCAGCCAATAGGGACTGGTGCCTCTTTTGAAACTCACAGACACCAAAGCAAACAAAGGGACGTGATGTGACTTTCTAGCCCTTGGCTTCCAGCTTCAGTGGTAGTTTTCAGCTACGGGGGAGGTCCACCTGGCAGATTCAGCCGTCCGGCGCCTGAACCCCGCAGTTCAGGTCCTTAACATGGAGTGATGGAAGGGGGGAACCTGATTCAGCAGGTCTCCCTCTCCGCCCCTAGCGGTTACCTTTCAGTCTCAGTGCTGAGAGGGGATGCAGCCTTTAACTTCAGGGCTGCTCACCGTCACAACCCCTCTCAGCCAATAGGCGCTGGTGCCTCTTTTGAAACTCACAGGCACCAAAGCAAACAAAGGGACGTGATGTGACTTTCTAGCCCTCGGCTTCCAGCTTTAGCGGTTGTTTTCAGCTACAGGGGAGGTCCGCTCTGCAGATTCAGCTGTCCGGTGCCTCAACCCCACAGTTCAGGTCCTTAACATGGAGAGATGGAAGGGGGGAACCCGATTCAGCAGGTTTCCCTCGCCGCCCCTAGCGTTTACTTTTCAGTGTCAGCACTGAGAGGGGATGCAGCCTTTAACTGCATCAATAGGCACTGGTGCCTCTTTCAAAACTCACAGGCACCAAAGCAAATAAAGGGACATGATGTGGCTTTCTAGCCCTCAGCTTCCAGCATCGGTGGTCACTTTCAGCTACGGGGGAGGTCCACCCGCCAGATTCAGCTGTCCGGCACCTCAATCCCGCGATTCAGGTCCTTAACGTGGAGCAATGGAAGGGGGTGACCCGATTCAGCAGGTCTCCTTCGCCGCCCCTAGTGGTTACTTTTCATTTTAAATAAGAGAAGCTCTAAAAGAAGCTCTGATCCCTCCCTCCCGTCAGACACATCAAGCAGGCAAATACAACAGTTACAGCATATTATATCATTCTGACTACAAGTAATATATATACTGACTTATACCATTAATAAGCAACAATTTTATGCATGGCCACTCTTTTCTTTCTAGGCTTGGTAATCACAATTAAATACTGAGCTAAATTTGTAAGTATTTCTATGTTTTCTGAATTATATAATAGATCTAGCATATATTTGTCTGGGATGTTGCAGGTATCCAAATACTGCTTCAGGAAAATAACTCTTCATTTATCATACCATGGGCACCTCAATTTTACGTGTTTCAGATCTTCAATTTCCTGTAAATTGTAGCAGCAAAGATTAGGAAGTATTATGTTCCTTACTATATCTAGCTTCTAATACCATATTATCAAAAGCTTCAAATCTAAACCTAGTCAATATAGCCCTACGTTCATGAGTTTTTACTATATTTAAGAATGGTTTTAAATTATGTTCTGTAGCATTGCCCACGAAGCCAGTTTGAATTTTTAATTTTTTTCAAATCTAATAGATCTTTTTGCCTAGATGTCTGATAGAGTTTCTTTGTAATATACCCCATGTATGTTCTACTTAAGTTAATATTTTGTTTTCCCCATACATTTAGGTATGTTAATCTGTTTTTATCTAATAATCTCTCTATCTTATTTAACCAGCCAGCCTTGTTGAACCTCAATAAGTTTTCTTTCTCCTTCATGCATACTTTAATGAGGTTATCAGTTTTTTGTGACTTCATTTTAACCCAAAGTTTAATTTATTTTGCCTGTATCATAGAACTGAGACTTGGCTGACCCAATTGTGATCTGACCAACTCAGCAGAAGTACTCAAGGGAAGTCTGAGAAGTTTTTTATATGCAGTATTTAACACTGATTCAATAGAAGAGATGTTAACGCTTCCCCATACTTCAGCTGAATATAATATCTGCGAGATAACTTCGGTGTTCATAGTTTCTATAAATGGAACTACCATACAACCCCAGTACAGATAGTTAAACCTATTCAATGCTTTTATTGTGTCATTAGCTTTATTAAGAAGATACTTTATGTTTATTCCATAATAAGTTTCTGGCAAACCACACCCCCAGATACTGATATTCATTAACGTATTTAAGTCTCTTATTACCTATATATAAGGATTTATATTTTTTCCACTGCCAAATACCATAACCTGCATTTTTGAAGCATTGGGCTTTAGATTGTGTGAGGTACTCAGTTCATCCATTAAGTTCAAAGTCTTCTGTAGGCCCAATCTACTAGTTGAAATTATAGCGAGATCATCTGCGTAAGCAAGGACCGAAATCTTATAACTCCCAATTTTAGGTGCATGCTGGTCATTGTCTTGGAGCACAAGTACTATATATTTTATGTAGATGTTGAAGAGCATGGGATGGTTGGCCTTGTTGTTATAATGCCACTGAAATCTGTAGCATGGCACTCTGGGTGTTGATGTCATTAGTACTGACTGTATAGCTAGTGGGTGTCACAACTATAGTTGCGTGACAATATCTGCAGCATCACCTGCTCATGTTCCCATGTAAGCAATAAGACACAATGGGGTGTGCATGGAACAGATTTTACCACACTCTCAGAGGTATAGTGAGGCACAAGGCCACAGGCCAAGTGCCTTCAGCCTCTGAAAGTACGGTAAAATCTGTTCAATGCAGTCCACTGGAGTGTCTAATTGGGCTTATAAAATGGGCTACATTTTTAAAATTAGATAAATTAGTTTATCTATGAAAAAAGACTATCATTTGATGAATATATGATAACATAGTCCTTCCGCCTGGTTTGCTATTGGGCTTTTGTCCTTTGGCAGCATCATAGCTGTAGTTTTTTCTTTAATGAGTGCATGACTGATGATGACTGCCTCCTCCCTAACAGAGATATGTCTATATAGTGCCATGGTAGAATTTAATGTGAGTCTCATTTATATATACATAACCACCCCAACCCTTCTATCTGCACACTCACTTGCAAGTGGTGCTGTCTAAGGGATGTAGGTTGGCACATAGGTTCATGGTTAGGATTGGTTTGGCAAGTGGCGTGATGTCTCCACCTATGGGCATCCTTATAGCAGCCTACTGCCATGGTGCTTCCCCACAGAAAATGAAATATAGCACCCTCCTTTGGTGACAGGTAGAAAAATATACACTCTCTTCCCCACTTAGCACTCTAAGCATGCATATATTACACTATACAATAATGCAAATAATTCTGCAATTGCAGTAAAATAAACAAGGGGGTTTATTTTGGGACTGGATAATGAGGTAAGGAACAACAGAAGCAAAAGGTGCTAAAACTTTCAACAAAACCTTATAATAAATACTGTAAGCAGGCAGAATAATCAGATACCACTGTACATTACAACCCAGTATTCCCCATCCCCCCCCACTGGTGCACCAGTTAACCCCACAGTCCTTGTGGAAGCTCCCAAATACCTTGTGTGCACACTGAGGAGTTGCAGGTCTCTGACTAGTAGACACTGGGGGCAGCGCCATTGCAACAGTGCAGGTGCAAAGTACAACCTGCACCAGGGGGTGCAGGAATACAGCTTATCCTGGCTGTAACTGTTGCTATGGGTGTAGCTGCAGGAAGTCATGCAGGAAGTCCAGATGGAAAATAATTAGCTAGCTAGCTGAACAGTTAGAAAAGTATTTGTTTGGGTACAAACCTAGTACTTATGGCCTTTGGAGAATAGGAGATGCAGGAGTTGGGGGGTGTCTCCCCTTGCAGGCAATTTGGAAGAACAGGTAGAACTGGTGTGGATGCAGGTGATGATCCTCTTCACCTCTCAGAGGGACTTGTCTTCATCTACCTCAACAGGTAGGCAAGCTGTCATCTTTATCCCACAGATGAATTTGTCTTCACCCACCTCAACAAGTAGGCAGGCCACCATCTTCACCCCAGAGAGGGACTTGTCTTCACCCACCATGGCAGTGGGCAGGCCATCATCTTCACCCCAGTCCAAAAACAAATGCGTGCAAGCAGGAGCAAGAGGGCCAGTGCAAAATGCTTTGTAAAGAGGCAGCTCACCTCTAAAGCAAGAAATTCAGAAGAAAAAAGTGGCTATCAGGCTACCATGCCAGCTGATTTATTCAAGCAAACTGCACAGTAAATTCAGGCATGGTATATATCAGCGTACAAAAACACATAGCAAACTACCCCAGCACTTCGACTCCAAAGTGAGTCTTCCTCCCCTGTAATGTTGCTAGATATTTCCAATTTTATGTTGATCTTAAACGAAAGCATTACCAAACTGGGCCTCAGAGGAAAGACAAAAATGCAATACAGTAACACAATGCAGTATGCCAGCAATATGTTTATCCTACAAAAATAAGCCCCATGGTTTTGGTGGCAACTGACCCCCAACATGGCAACTAAAAAACTGATTACTTTCAGCTCTGGAAATAAGATGCAACAAGAATGGTAATGAAAATGAAGGAAGCAGATTGAACAGGATTGACAAAAATCTGCTTCTATTTTTGTAGCTATTAAAACAGACTGCGCCCAGCAGTGTTGTCTACTTTTCCTCGTAGTGGAGCTGACAACACACAGCACCAACATGCTGATGGGTTTTCAAACAATGGACCCATTTGCGCCACCGCTCCCTGTATTCAGAAAGCATGGCAATGAGCTGAAGTGATGACGGCAGTGAGTACATCACCAGCCAGCATGTCACTGCTGATGCTGAGATGAATGACTGGCCCTGAAAATATACAGCCCCTCTGCTGCACAACCTGCAGCAGTGTGAGGGCCCACTGTGTAAAGATAGAACTGAGTCACAAATAGAGATCACAGGAATGGAGCAAGGCAAAAGTCAGAGCACTGCTGCTGTGTAAACACGAATAAAGACAAGGGTTACAGGAGGGAAACTATTGCCAAAATCAGGGCAGAGGTGGAAGACACTCCTCAAGAAGATTTGCTCAGGGAGAGAACCAGGAGGATAAGAGAATTTCATCTATACAATTAACCTTAGGTCCAATTAGGTGGGGCAAGTTGTTAGGCAACACTGGCACTTGATTGGCACAGGTCCTTATCTATGTGAGATTGCAAACCAGCCCGGAAGACCGGTATGTAGGAGAGGTAAGAATATAAGAGACTAAGTTATGCATTCAATACAGGACATGGAAGAGAGACCCAAAATGTGGTTACCATCTAGAACAGATAGATGTGCAAAATGTGGCAACTGCACAGTCTGTGTATACATCCAAAACGCTAGGCAGTATATCAATCCAAAAAGTCAAAGAGATGTTAGGGTCAGAGGTTTTGTTACATGTGCAACAGAGGGGTCATAAACGCGACTATTTGCACTTGTGGTAGTTTCTATATTGGCAAGACAAAGGTCACTTCAGAATACAGATCAGTGAGCATGTCAAGATAATTAAGAATCAGAAAAAGAACAATGCTCTGACTCTCCATATAAAAAGTATGATAGGGAAGAGAAACAACTGGTTTAGTTTTATTGCAGTTGAGAAGCCATTCACTATGCACCAGTAAAAAAGTGCAAAATCAAAGCACTCACAAATCCCTGGCTCACGGCGAAGCTATTGGCACAACTCAAAAGTAGGGATCACCTCTGGGCCACTGCAAGAGCTACTGGCATTCTGTCGGACATTCAAAAGTATAAACAGGCTCGTAACCACTGTACTAAACAGATCTGCTTGATGAAGAGCTCCTACTTCAAGAATGCCCTCTCCAACTCCTGGGGCGAAGGGAAATCCTTCTGGGACAACATAAAGAATATCATGGGTCAGCAGTCCAAATCCTCTCCTACAATAATGAATGTGGATGGAACCACTACATTAGACCCAGAGATCATTGCAAACACCCTAAATTATACCTTCCACGGACCTTAGTGGTGTCCTCTCATCTGATTTCTTCACTGATGCTGACCCTCAAACTACTTCTACTACTGCCTCTCCAACCAAACCACCCTTCCATTCCAAACTAGTAAAGGCACATGAAGTCTATAAATATGTAAAGAAGGCCATTTCTAAGTCCCGAGCAAGCAGCGACACTATTGACCTTAAACTTCTGTCCCTCACTCTGGAGGAAGTACTGCTCCCCCTCACAAAAATTTTCAATCTCTCCCTCTGCTACAGCCAATTCCCTAGGAAATGGAAAGCTGCAGTTGTCACTCCGGTGCACAAAAGTGGTGATAAGTCACTGCCTGGTAACTATCGCCCAATATCAATACTACCACCTCTCTCTAAGGCCCTTGAACGCTTGGTGGCGGACCAACTTTCAGACTACCTGGAAAAGCACAACATCCTATGCACTCAGCAGCATGGATTTAGGAAAGGGCACAGCACATCGACTGCCCTACTTGAATTCTCAGGAGCAATCCACAATGCCATGGACAAAGGAAACCTAACTGGAGCAGTCTACATTGACTTAACCAAGGCATTTGATACAGTTCACCATGGCCTACTTATCAAACAACTACTATCCCTAGGGCTCTAGCAGGGTTCTGGTGCCTGGGTAAAAAATTACCTTGCTCAGCGCTCTCAATCTGTAAAAGTAGCCAGAGTTCTCTCAGACTCAAAACCGGTTCATTCAGGAGTTCCCCAGGGATCCATCCTGGGCCCCCTCCTTTTCAGCCTTTTCCTAAACTCCCTCCCCAAATTCTGCCCTGAACAAATAATCCTCTATGCCGATGATGCCGTGATTCTTGCCACTCATAAAGATCCAAACCTCTTACGCCTCAACCTTCAGCATGCTTTTTCCAAAGTTGAGATGTGGTTCCTTGAATATAAGCTGGTTCTAAACCACAAAAAAAATAAATCCATGCTCTTCTCTAACCCACAAAACGAGAAACGGCAAGTCCCACTCACCATTAATACATACCTAGGAAATACCCTTGAACAAGTGCCAATTTTCAAATATCTTGGAAACAACTTTGATCAAGGCCTAACCTTTGCAACTCACATTGATAGTAGAGCAAAAACTATTAATCAGCGAATTGGGATTCTGTATCGGAACCGATAGCTTCTTACCCATTCTGCACTAAGGATTGCCATCCAATCCTCTATCATCTCAGTCATTGATTATGGCTTAGTTATATACGGATCTGCCACTACTACAGCACTTAGTCGTATTACAACATCCCTAAATAAGGCCTGTCGGTTGCTCACTGGTGCACACCGACGTACCCACACATGTGAACTCTATGCTGACTCAGGTTGGTTGCAACTCTCAAACCAGATAAAGTACCTTACCTGCCTGATGGAGAAAAAATCCACTCTGGGCCTCACTCCACCCTGTATCCAAGACATGTTATGTCTGAGCGCTAGCACCCGTTTTACCAGAAGATCAGAATACCAGCCTCTCCGATGCCGGACTTCTCAGGGACAAAGATCATTTGCTTATCGTGCCCCCAGCTGGCTAAATGCCCTCAGCACTCATATTACTGCCTCCACCTCTCTAGGTATTTTCAAATCAAGGCTTTCTCTCACCTTGCCACCTCAGCTCCTGTGACTGCCTAGTTAAACCTCCTATTTTCTCACTACCCACCCTGTCCACGTTATTTGACAAAGACATGTTTGGAAACCTTTTCTCCTGCTATTGTCTGCTCCCCACATATTTCACTTATCCTCTCTGTTCTGGACTTTTTCCCTATTTGTTTCTCCTAATCTGGCATGACCTCTTTCTTGTAATAATAATGTGATTATTGATATCCCATGTCCTTTTGCACAAATGATTTGATATGTATTTGTATATGTTTTCTTGCTCTTGACACAACACAAATTGTTGTGTTATCTATGTAACCTTCTGTACTGTACCTAATTGATGTGGAACCTTTGTAAAATAGCCTCTGGCTCAAAGGTAGTAATTCCTAGAACAATAAACAAACAAACAAACAAAAAAACAAGAACTGCAAAAGGGGGTATTATGGAAGGGCGAAAGGGAACATTGTTTAACCAGCAGTAGCACACTAAGTTGAAGCTCATTTCCAGATGTGACCTGGGAGCACAAGGAAGTTAAACGGGAAGTAAACATTTCAGGGGTTACTCAAATTGTGAAAGCACGTGAAAATAAATTTCAAACAAGGCACTGGACTTCCTTGTAGGTGTCAGAAGTCCTGAGAGATGACTATCTTCTGTTGTTGACTACTCTGTATATAAGAATGCTGTTCTCAATGCTGGTCATATGAATGCATCAAAATATGTATTGAAATATATATTCTCCCTATCTCCCACACCCCCAGGGCACATCTGGAATCAAGTGGTTCCCTGCTCAGTATGCTTTCCTGGTAAAACTCTTAAATAAATGAATAAATAAATCTAATGATTCTGTAACTCAAAACAAGGCATCAGCCATTTTAAAACAAAATGTTTTGTCACTGTGGGGAAGGCTGCATGTTGTTAATTATAGCTTGCCCCTCAGTGACGTCACTGTTAGTCTCATGATTCAATGAAATGGCTGCTGCCTTGTTTTGATTTACAGATGATTTAGGTATTCATATCTCAGGACTCCTGACACCTGCAGGTAAGCCCAGTACCTCATTTGAAAGATATTTTTATGAGTTTTCACAATTTGAGTGATTCCTGCAATGTTTACTTCCCCTGTAAGTGACTTGCTCAGGATCACACAGTAAGCACCTAGGTGACTGTGTGATTCAAACTCAGGTCTCCAGATCTGCAGCTCAGAGCCTTAACCCACTGCGCTATATTGCCTCAGGTATTATAACAATGTACTGTTAAAAATGGAGCAGTACTGGATTTTTGCAACAGGAGAAACCTCTACACCTGGGGCGGATTTGCAAAGGGTCAAAGACAGCCCAGGGAATAAGTCCAATGCCACAATCCACCAGTGCAGAAAAAGAGCTTTGTACCAGTGAACATTTCAGTTTTCAGCTCATTGTGCACACAGGGGGTTATAATAATTGAATAAAACTTTTTTTCAATTTCAAACTGTTTTTAAATGTTGTTTATTATAGTGATGTGGTACCACCACTATAGTTAGGGTTGAGTAGGCACTTTACTGTTAAAACCCAAATTTTGCATTTTAATATCTTCACAACCCTTCAATGGATTTGCATAAAATGTAGCATATGTAGTCTCATGGGCTAGGTCTCTTAATTTTCCAAGTTTTGTTCCAGTCAAATGTGTTAATTCTGAGATGCAGATAGAGAAAAAAATAAAAAAAAGTATTTTTTTTTTTTTTGCTGTTTAATTGCTATCACGTAGCACCCAGATGGTTTGGAATTTTAAGCTGACATGTTCAAAGTAGTAAGGGTTTGGCTCAAAAGGATTTACTTTGGTGGTTTGGTGAGAAAATATTATTCTATTCCAAAGTTATTAAACTAAAAATTTTCGGGTTCTTAGACTGCACAGTCAGCATTTCAAATTACAGTGCAGCCTACCAGGATAAAGCCCAAATCTGCAAAATTCTGCAGTAGAGTTACTGTAGCAAACAATGCAATTTCAATGGGAGTTAATCTCTTTTGTCATGCAGGAAACCTATGACACTGTGTTTCATCCTGGCGGGCTCCACTGTAGCTGTACAAAGTTTTCATATGGGGAATCCTTTTTCATGAGAGCAATAATCTTTTTTCATTTGCTGCTATCTTGGTTTCTATTTTTCCTTTAAAATTTAAACTTGTAAAAGCACAAAAATGACATTCTGGAGAGTGACCAACACATGTACCTTGCTTATCAGGATCCCCTTAGTTGGATTCTACACTTAACTGTTGGAGAAATGGCCTTGAAATGTTGTTTTATTAAGATTACAAATCTTTTTTCATGATACGTGATATGAAAAAAAGATTCTTATTTTGTTTCATGAGTCATGAATAAAGATGTTTTTTTGTGAGTGGAAAATCCTTTTTCCTTTGCCAGCATCTTTTCCCTGGTGTCTAGTAGCACCCCTCACCCTCCGAAGCTCCTTCCTTCAATTGTGTACTGCTGTGCTGAAACACCAAATAAAAGTCTCAGCATTTACTCAAAAGTTTAGGGATAATTTGAACATGGTATTATATACAACAGAAAAGTGTGAGTAAATGTGTGTTCACTGCTCCCCAGAATATGCAAGTAATATTATTTGGTAGTTCCCTGATTAAATTAACTCTTCAGCAGTGCTCCCGTTCTCCCCGCCAACTCAGTTGTCATGTACAGTATATCCCCACTGATCCTCAGCTTAATTTTCAACTTATAAAAGTGCATTTACTTTTTTAATAATAAAACGGGACCACTAAGGCAGCCATTCTGTTACAGAAAATGCATAAAGTACCTTTGTCTCCCCTTTACATATACAGTATAGATTCCTATGTAATCACTCTGTGTGTACTCCAAATTGGTATACTAAATCTAACTTGACATTGTGTGCCAACATAAACTTAAACAAATAAAAATCACTACTGTGATATCTGTTCCACTGCAGATTACAATAGCGGTCCCAACTAATAAGCGGATCCCATAACGAGGGGCCCTGTTTGAGCCTATTTCTATTCTATGCACTAAGTTACAAATAATCCAAACTAATAAGAGAAGTTGAAAAACTGTCACTCTAATTAGGCACTGCAAGAGAAGCTTTTGAAAGATGTAGACTAAATTAATCTTCCCATTCTTCACGGACATGCAGAGGCTGAATTGTGTAGCTGGGACTTATATAAGAAGCTACTGCTACAACATGTTATAACTATCCCAAAGAGATAAATACAGTTCTTAGCATGTATTTGAGCACTTCACTGAGTATTTAATGCTCAGAATAATTGTACTGACTTACAACCTCGGTCATGCTGGAGAATATTCTCCATCCAGTTTGTATTCCGTGTAGTTGTATAGTTATATGTTTCTCTCTTTCTTGTTAAAGATCAATCAGTATTATCAAAAATTGTAGGCTGTAAAACTACAGGGCAAGAGGCAAATACTGAGAGAAAGAAATAAAAAAAAAGGAGACAAACATTAGATAGCAGCAGGACCTCTTTCACAGTGTCATACCTGTTTTATGGCTATTCTTGGTCTGTCACTGAAGCATTCATTTTTTAATTCTCTTTACCCCAGTAGATTCTGACTTAAAGGGACACTGTAAACCTTTTTTGCATCATGTTATTTCTAGGTGAAACCCCACATTTTATGACTGTTTATGTTCTCTAAAATTCATTGATGTTGCTGGTTGTTTTATCTACCTCCTCGCTTAGTAGAACTGAAATGCATGGTAGTGTATAGTTATACCCAACCTTGTTTTGATCCAAATCATTGAACTAGGGTTACTGTAGAGGAATCAGGGCTTTGTGTATGCAAATGATTTTGTGTTGGCTGCAGGAGCAAGCAGCGAGAATGCTACCACTAAGCAGGTAATAAATTCAGCAGGGTGTTTGAACTGCAGAGGATGGTAGCTCAGTGCTGTGTTTTGGGCTGAGAGAATACTTGTGACACATTGGCACTGCATGAACTCCTGCTCCTCGAGGGTTCTGAAGCTTGACTAGCACCAGCCAGTGGTGCTTTGGAGAAGCATTTTGGCGGCCAGGTGGGGTTTAACTTGTCCTTTTAAGGGCAGGATACCCCATAGTATGCCTCTGTGTAACTCATGCTGGGTGGCTGTTGCCATAGCAACCATGCAATGTCACCACCAGGCACCATAAAAGGCTCGGCTCCAGTGAGCAGAGTCGAACGTGGAGCGGAGGCGACATGGGCATAGGCCAGCGGCATCTGCCAGCATCAGTTGGGGAAGGAGGGAAAGGGGGCATTACTGAATCCCTACCAGTACATATTAATAGTAGAGGAGACACATTGTGTAAGATGCATACTAGGGGATTGGTGTGTGGAGTGGAGCTGCACAAAGGTTCTATATTACATAGCCGTGGTGATGGAGTTCACAGGGGCAGGAGCCAGCATGGAAGGTAACATAGAGCTAGAGAACTGGATAAGTAACTGAAGTGTTGCAATGCTTGGAAGATGTATGCAGAGAGGGAACAGGGGGGTGTATTCATTTGTGACAAATGCACCCTGATAGATATTCTTTGTGCAGAAATAGTCACATTGCAAAACAGATTGCAGCTACAAATGGAAATCTATGAGTTAGAACAATTTATTGACTCAGCTATGGATACCAAAAATATAGATACTAATGTAGTACAGCAAATAAAAGGGAATAGCACTGAAGATGAAGGTGGATGCAAGCCCCCAGATTTAAGGGAACAAATCGAAAGTCAGGGGTTAGAGGACTGGTGTATGGTGCAGAAGGGAAACAGAAAAGGGAGGAGGAATATAGGAAGCACAGTACAGCTAGATGCACAAAACAGAGTTGATATTTTTAACACTTTAGTAGAAGGAGAAGATAGCCACCAGTTGAATAAAGATCAAAATAGTTCTATGGAGAGAAACAGCTATTTGGGCATAAATGGTGCTCAGGAGACATCAGAGACATATAGGACCACTAAGGAGCTTCTTGTGATCGGTGACTCTATGATTAGAAACATGGACAGGATACTCTGCAAGGACAGAAATGATTACACGCCAGTGAGAACTCTACCAGGAGCTGGTATAGGTAATATCAGGAAACTTTTGCCAGGAATCCTAAACAAAACTAGTAAACTGGTTACCATTCTACATGCAGGGGTTAATGACAAGGGAAAAAGAAAACGACTGGATATACAAAGAGACTTTGAGGCAGTGAGTGAGACCTTGAGGACTGCAGGTTGTGATGTCATAATCTCTGAAAATTCTTCCTGTCCCAAAAGCTGGGACAGCTAGAACAAGAGACATTTTCATTGAATGGATGGTTGAAAAGGTGGTGCCACAGGGAAGGGCTCACGTTCATCCACCACTGGGACACATTTAGGGACCCCAGGCTTTTTGGGCATGATGTCCTACACTTAAACAGGCAGGGGAGCAGAATATTGGCTCAGGAATTCCAACGTGCAACAGCAGTCCATTTAAACTAAGCAAAGAGGGGGAAGGGAAAGTTACCAGACCCCCCAGGTATCAGGTGGGTTACCCACAAGTAAAAGGCAGGTAAAACAAATTCCAAACTGGAGGTGCCTATCCTTAAATGCTAGGAGCCTTACACAAAAATTTGATGAACTAGTGTGTTTAAAAACCAGTGCAGCGGGAATGTCCAGGACTGGGAAGAGAGAAGCCAGAGAGGGAGAGGGGGGCAGCAAGGTCAGCTCCTAGGGTGGGGGCTGACCAAATGAGCAGGCATGAAAGACCATTAGGCCTATTCTGCTGGCATTTTAGTATGTTAGTATTACACATGGAAGACATTCAGGTTTGCACAATAACTGAGACCTAGTGGACTAGTGAAGATACTTAGGACTGTCACTTCCCTGGATATAACTTGTACAGTATGGACAGACTAAATAAAAGGAGGGGAGGAGGGAGCCCTTTATGTACCTGAAAACATCTTATCAGAAACCATAGAAGTAACTCAGTTACCAGGAGTTGAACATGCATGGATTAGAATTACCCCGACAGGTAGTCCAAAAATTCTTATAGGGGTTATGTATAGACCACCATCGATTACCCTTCAGGAGGATGAGGCGGTTCTCAAATTTTTAGATTCTGTGAATTCAGCTGATGATATCATTCTTCTAGGGGACTTTAACCTTCCTGGTATTGACTGGGTAAAACAAATAGCAGGGTCTCCTACTGAATCAAGGTACATGGATATATTTCTTTTAGCTGGCTTTTAACAGCATGTACTGTACAAAACAAGGGGGGAAAAATACTAGACCAACTGTTGAGTAATATGGGAGATACTATACAGCAATGCAGGATAACTACCCCCCTTGGCTCTAGTGACCATTCCACGGTCAGCTTTAATCTGATTGGACAGAAATCAGAAATATCAGGCACTATGGAGATCAGGAACTATGACAAAGTGCACTTTGGTAAGTTAAGGACCGATATTGTGAGACGGGACTGGAAAAGGGACTTTGAAAATAAAGCATTACAAGACATGTGGGAAAGACTGGAAAACAAGATTATATATGTGGTTAACATGAACATACCTGTAAGAACGAAATACAACAAATCAGGTAAAATTCCCTCGTGAATGACTCCAAGGGTTAGAGGGTTGATTAAAAGGGAAAAAAAGGGCCTTTGACAAGGCAAAGAGAAGCGGGAATGTTAGAAACTGGGAGGAGTATAGGAAATTGCTTAGGGAAACAAAAACAAAAAACAATAAATCAGGCTAGAAGCAAACATAAGTTGAAACTGGTAAACAAAGTTAAGACAATCATAAATCATTCTATAATTACATTAGTAACAAGGAGGGGGGAAGAAATACCTTGGGTCCTATAAATGATCAGGATGGAAAATTAATAAATGATATTCAGAAAATGGCAGAACATTGTAATAATTATTTTTCATCTGTATATAAAACTAAATCAACGGAGTCTAAAGAACACCTTGAGGATTTAGTAAATAAAATAACGCTAAATGCAGAGGACGTTAAGAATAGATTATTGAAACCTGACCCTAGTAAATCACAGGGTCCTGATGGGATTCACCCAAGAGTCCTTAGAGAGCTGGCAGATGTACTTGCTGAACCAGTGGCGGTATTGCTCCAAACATTGCTAGATGGGGGGAAGTAGCAGAAGTCTTGCATAGGGCTAATGTTATACCAATCCATAAAAAAGGATTGAGACAAGAGGTGGGAAATTTCAGGCCTGTGAGCTTGACCATGGTCTTGGGGAAAATTCTGGAAGCTGTTATTAAGGACCACAAACTAGAGTTCATTGATCTAGCAAGGGACATTGATGATACACAACATGGTTTTAAGAAGGGCCACTCATGCCAATCTAATCTCTTAGAATTTTATGGAAATGTAAGTAGGGCACTGGACAGGGGTAATTCAGTTAGTGTCATATTTTTGGACTTCTCGAAGACCTTCGATAAGGGACGACATGGGGAACTAATTGACACACTAATAAACCATAGTATCCCTGGTAGTATTACTCGCTGGGTTGACTCATGGCTAAGTAACAGAAAACAAAGGGTTTGTTAAGTTTAAAAGGGTCATGCTCAGACTGGTCAAAAGTGGAAAGCGGTGTCCCCCAGCGATCCATATTGGGACAGTGTTTATTCAACATCTATAGACACTCATTGACAGGTGGAGGGGAGGTTTGGGAGTCCAAATTTGTAGACAACACCAGGAATGGCACTATTATTAACAATGTCAGTGATACACACAAATTGCAGACTGCTGTAATTAAAATGCAGGAATGGCCATGGGAGTCGAAACTGTCCTTGAATGCCAACAAATGTGCAGTGATGCACTTTGGGAAGAATAATATCAAAGGGGATTATGTTTTGAATGGCCAGACATTATGTAAGGTCACGGATGAATGAGATCTGGGTATTAGGGAGTCAAAGAACCTTAAGTTTAAACAACACTGCAACCAGGTGATTAGGACTGCCAGTGGTATACAAAATAGTATAAAAAAACACATAAAAAGTAGGAGGAGTCAGGTGATTGTGCCTTTGTATGGTTCACTGGTTAGGCCAAATTTGGAGTATTGTGCCCAGTTTTGGTCACCTGGATACAAATGAGAGATCAGAATATTGGAGAGGGTCCAGAGAAGCACAATAAGGATAATCACTGACATAAAGGACATGGATTATGATGAGAGATTATCAGAGCTGGGAATGTATACACTGGAATACCTTAGATTGCTGGGAGACATATGTATGGTCTATAAGGCACTGATAGACGTAGAATTATGGGCAAAACTTGGGTTAGCACTTAAAGAACAAAATTGCTAGAATATACCCATTACAGTTGGGGGAAAACATTACCACTCAGTAAGGAGAAAACATTGGTTTAGTGTGAGAGTGGTACCTGTTTGGAATAGCCTGCCAGTGTAAGTTGTGGCAAGTAACAGTATGCAAAAATTTAAAGAAGGGCTTGATAAGTATTTAATAGCAGGAAATATACATAGTTATAGCTAAACAGACATGGCAAGCATTACGGATTAATGTCTTCTCTGCTCTGATATTACCTACGATATCTATGATACCTATGAATGCTTCCTGACCATTAGAAACACCCTCTAATGGTGCAGACACTCATGATACAATAGTCTCCTCTACTCCCACTGCATAATGAGTAGCTAGATAGTGTTTGGTGTGTTACTGAGTCGTCCAGGAAAGATGCAGTGGGAGTTGGTCAGGAAATGTGAACAAACATGTTTTGGTGTGGTACACCAGTATGGTGGGCACTCAGTTTTTCACTCTTTAAAATGAAAAAAAATAATCAGAATCAAACAACCAGCTACAACAGCAGTCTCTATAGAATGGAAACAATAATAAAATGTGTTTTTTAAACTAGGGGCACTTTGAGGTCTAAAGGGGTTGACAGTGTCCCTTTAACACATGGAGAATTATCTGTGAGTAACACATTGGTCTGTTGCTCAGATGAATCCACTTGATGCTAAGGAGGCAATTAAATTTGTTAGGTCAGTATCAGCACTTAGCGCCCAGCAGCCAATATGCTAAATCAAAGTTTCTAGGACTGCAACCACCAAAAACACATTCAGCTCATCCTTCAATAATTAATCAAAAAAGAGCACAACCCAAAGGAAATAAACCACTTGGGCGAGCACTATGGACGAAAGTCTAAATAGCTCAGTATACACTTATGTTACCTATGTTACCTATAGCCATTTGCAAATTTTTTTCACTGTCTAACAAATGGATCAAGTGATTGATTTGACTAAGACTCGCCCGATACCTGGGATATCTGTCTTCAAATACCTACTAAATCATGTCTTGAAGGAAGCATGCAATTGTCACCGCTAACCGCTTTTGGAGAAATATCTTGAAATTCAACTGTACACCCCTTCTCTTATCATTCTCCCCCACTTTTTACTCCCTTTGTCTCACACCTATCACCCACAGCTTTGAATCCCCTCCCCCACTCCTTCCCTATCACCAACCCTATTCTTATTTCCCCACTACTTCCACACCTTCCCCAGTTCTACATCCCTTCCTCTTGTCTACCTCATTTCACTCCCTTCGTCTCCCTCATAACAAATACTACCCCGCTACACTGCTCACTTTTTAACAACTCTTTATAGCTACCTTTGCTCAAAATCACTTAATTCCACTCTATGGCATTCAGCGCAATGATGTGCGTTGTCCTGAATACTGGACACATCTATTGACTTGGTTCTTCTCCACCCATAGAAAGTGATGTTTCCATGAAACCTACTGTAACCCTCTGTAAACTATTTGTAAACATATTGCCTAGGTGTTGCACCCTATGTTTTCTGATGAGTACTCAATATGTGTTAATACTGTATTATTAATTGTGTTTCTTCACAGGCCTAGATATTCAAAGGAGTTGCGCAATGCACAACTGACTTGTGCTGGCGCAAACACAGAAATGTGCCCTGGCACCATATTCAAAAGGAAGTAATGCGCAGTGCAAAATCCAATGCACCACTGCGCAACAGTAATGTATGCAACGCATGTACAGGGGGGCATGCCCATGAATAAGTCACACAATGGCATATTCAGCCAAAATTCATGGCACAACTGTGGAGCTATCCACAGTATGAGCCACACAGAGTTCAGCACATATAAAGGGGGCTCAACCACTCACACAGCAGAGGTGCAATCCAGGGACGCATAAGCCATGGACTCAGGACCATTCATAATGGAACAGGTGATGAGGGGGGTAAAGGAGGAGGGATGAACAGCAACATGGCCAAGGAAGGGCCCAGTGACAGTATGCCCAACACAGACAGTATTGTGCCTGGCTCACATTTGAGGACTATGGGAACACAGAAATAATGGGCTGGTACCATCTGAGCAGGGCACTTCTGAGGCAGCTATGTGAGCTGTGCCATGATGAGCTGCAGGCACCCACCAGAAGGAATCATTCCATGACAGTGGAGACCAAGGTGACAGCGGTAATGTACTTGCTCACCACGGGCACCTTCCAGACACCAGTGGATGCAACCACTGGTATCTCACAGTAGGCCAGTTCCCACCTCCTCACCCAGTTCCTTAACGCTCTGCTGCCACATGCTTTAGAGTACATAAGATTCCTCAGCACACAGACAGAGCATACAGCAAACAAGAATACAGGGTGGCATACATGCCTGGCATGATATGGGCCATTGACTGCACCCATGTGGCCATACATGCATGTCCTGGCCCAGAAAGGGCAGTGTACATGAACAGAAAGGGCTACCCCTCCTTCAACTGCCAGGTGGTGTGCAATGCCACTGGGTGCGTCATCAATGTGTACGTCACACACCCTGGGAGTACACATGATGCATTCATATGGCACCTGTCAATCCTGTGCCAGTGGTTTGAGAGTGGGGTGATCCCTACGGGTCACCTAGTAGGTGAGCAGGACCTGGGAAGAGGTGACTGACAGGCTGAGCAGGGCACTACACAGCCACAGCATGGGGTGGTGGGGGATGTGGACTGTGAAATGAGGGGTACAGGACAGGGACGGTGAATGGTAACAGTGCAAGGAGGCATGGACAACAGTGCCCAGGTATGACAGATACAGATGGCATGTTGGGAATGGTGCCATGGCAGCCGTGCAGGGGTGACCCTGGCCAAGGCACACAAGGAGGTGGGAGGTGGTGGTGTGCTGCATAGGGGGTGGATGTGGTAACTTACTATACCAGGTGGTAACCATCATATGTGCCCTCCCCACAGGTGACAGTGCATACTCACTCCAGCCCTGGCTGCTCACCTCCATCCAATGCTGCAGAGGAGCAGTATAATGAGGCACACATTGCCACACGTAATATCATTGAGAGAGTCTTTGGCATGCTTAAGATGTAATTCCATTGCCTAGATAGATCTGATGGTGCCCTACAGTACAGCCCTGCAAAAGACTGTGGCATATTCCTGGCCCACTGCAAGCTGCACAACATGGCCATCGACCATGGGATAGCTGTCCAGGTGAATGAGGGCAACAGCAGCGATGATGATGGGGAGGATGAGCTGGATGGGGTGTGCAGCCACCCATGGGGAGAAGGGACCCCAGGCTGGTGGCTCATGCCAGGAGGCACAGAGACACCATTGTGGAAGAGCACTATGGGACCCGCAGGTGAGGACCACACAGGGCAGCTGTGCATGCATGGCATGCCACACACGCAGAAAGACATGCACAGACACATAGGGATGCATGCAGGGACACAGGCACACATGCAGAACACACAGGAGAACACACAGGCATGTATACCCATGCCCAGACAACATTGGAGCAACATAGGCAGATGCACCCACCCAAGTGCCATGTGTCAGACACACATGGTGGCCATACACTGGCTGGCACATGCAGCAGTACTGCCACAGGGTGCACATCAGGGCACAGGGGACCAGGTGGGACACACAGACAGGAGTGGTAGATGAGATGTCAGCACACTCAGCTGTACAGCAGGTTGTGGCATGAATCAAAGGTTATGCACTGGCACACAGGCAATGCCAGCACAGTGCTGCATTCATCACGCCCATTCCACATGGTCCAGAAGAACTGCCCACACATATGCCAGACATGACACTGGCCACATGTATGGGATAGCACATGCACAAGGGCATGCCCAGCCACGTGTGCAGCAAGCTGAAGCAGCAGGTAACAGGACCAGGCAGTACACCCACCAGGCTTATCATGTGGTGCCACGGCCGCCATGGCCATGTAGGTGGCCACACTCGGACTGTGTGGCAAGTACTGGCTGCTCAACAGCCACAGGTGGTGTCACCAACACATTAACTGGGGTAGAGGCCTGAGAATGCAACCGGGTCCTCATGGGTGTGTACAGACCAGCAAACAGACTACTGCTGGGTGTGTCAGGGATGAGCATGGCAGTGGTCGGCATCAGCCATGCTGAGGTCACCAGTCACTGTGACTGTGGTGTGGACATAGCACTACAGGGAGTCCTGTGCACTTTGCTGTGCCTAGTGAATGCCAGTGATGCAAAACCAGCAGCGATGCTCCGGCAATGCAGTTCAGCAATGCAGTTATGGCCTCCCGCAGTTGCCAGATCTCACCAATAAGCCAGGCACGTCAAATGTCCCCTAACTCAGCCAGTTGATGCACCTCCACCTGTAGCGCACGTATCTCTGTCCTAAGCATTGCCTGGTTGTCCTCGGATGCATACAGCAGCCTGATGTGCTCATCCAGCCTGTCAGCACCCAGCATATCAGGGTACTGATGCTGACATGCTGGAGGTGTGGCAGCATGCCCTGCAACATCCCCTGTCTGGGAAAGCCACACAGGTGTCCGCACAGTTGGTGGGGACTGAGTGGGTGCACCGATTGTGGCCCTTGGGGGGGCTGCACAGTGATCCCGGCAGTCCCCTGATGCACACCAGCAGCCTGCTGGACCTGCCCCATGGCACCAGTGCCCACACCATCACCCTGACCATGACCAGCAACAGTGTCACACACTACTGTGCAGCCATGGGTTGGAGAAGCTTATATGGGTACCATACCGCCCATGCTGACCTCCGCCACCTGTGTTGACACCTGTCCCTAGGGTGGTGTGACAAGTCTGGTGCTGTCCAGGATCAGGGTTAGGTCATTGCCACTGTCACACACACCCCTCCTGTGTCACAGGCATGAGCATAGGTAGTTCATCCAAGAGCAGGAGGTCAGCCAGTGGATCATCATCCCCCAGTCCTAGGAACTCCACAAGCTCCATACCACCATGGTGCCCTCGGTCTGTGACCAGAATGCCAGATGACATGGATGGCACAGCATCATTGTATCACATCTCTGGTCTCATCCCGCACTTGACCTCTGAGGCATGATGGAGGTGGAAGACTGAACAAGCGGTTTCACTGTTGCTGTTGTTGCAGTGCATGCTGTGCTGTTTATTATGCAATGTATGCATGCGTGACACAGGGCTGCCAGACCACATCAGCGGCTGTCTGTGCAGCACTACATGACAGGGTGACAATGCCACAGGCATGGCATGGGAAATATCAACCACATTGTGTAACTGCACACTGCTGTGTTGCACATGCACACGTATAGCAGGCACGCCCCCCCACTATGCATTCCCCAGGGCCATGCCCCCTGCAGTGTGGTGCACCATAGCCTGTGCCACTGTGGTCATGCATGTGCCAGCACATATCACTGTGCCCACACAGCTGTAGGGCATGTAGGGTGCCATGCACACCCTGGGCCACACCCCACCCTCCCAACACATGCTCCAGCCAGCAGGCACACTACCCACAGGGATCCAGGGATGTGCACATTGTGCCCATGTGCAGTGTGCACCACACCATGCCACAATGTCAACGGATACACTGCATGTCCATGGTGACCCAAGCATGCTAGTGGCATGCTCACACCCTGACCCCACAACACCTGCCGTCATACTCACAGTGCTGTGATGTGCTGCCACTTATCTGGAATCCACCTCCCAGGACACCTTCAGTGACTGCCTGGCTGATGGAGGCTGCATCAAGCTCCTCTCCCACTATCGGGGGGGGGGCTGTAGCTGTGCCACAGCCCAACCTAGTACGGGATGCCCTGATGGCAGCGACCTTCTCCTTTATGCACCTCCTGTCCTTGCCCATCTTCTTTTTGCACTCCTTTGCACTGCAGTTGTGGCAGCCATAGGCATTGACATACATTGCCACCTCCAGTCACCCAGTGGCAAGCTCCTGCGTGGTCCCAGTGGCCCCACTCAGTGGGTCCTTCCTCTACAGGTAGGCCTCAACAGGGCCTGCTGTTCACCCTTCATGAAGTTTGGCCTGCACTTCCTGGCAGTCACCTGTTCCTCAGCTGTTTCAGATTCCAACATGATGCGAACTGTGAACAGTAAGTAAGATGGTGCACAGATGGGCAGAGTGGTAGTGGTCCATGGCACAGTGCAGCATTGACTCCCAGCATAGCAGAAACAGCTAATGACACACTGTGGACATTCTTACCTTATTGGCTGCAATGCCTGTCAGTCACCAGTGCTGTGTTGTGGCGCCTATATGGATCAGCTCATGCAAATGAGACTGTGTGCAATTGGTAATGAGCTGCTAATGTGAGCGATTGCACCTGGCATTGACTTATGAGGCTTTTTGCATACAATGGCTGAATATTGTGGAATTACTCCTTGCACAATGGACTGTGTCATGTGCAACATGATTGCACGAGAGCAAGCCACAGGTGCACTTCTGGCACATGCGCAATGCATATATGCACACCTGACATGCACAATGGCAGTAAGGCACCGTCCCATGTCGCACATTGTGCAGCCGATTGCATTGCGCATGCCTGTTCTGTCATGCATGCATCTGTGGGAGCATGATATGCATGCGGCATGGATGTGCTGTGTTGCCAGACCATGCAACTGGCCTTGCTGCCCACTGCCAGTGACCGCACATGGGCGGTCGCTGTGCCATTGACATGCGGCTTGTGTGGTGCCGCTTGCCCTTCATAGCATGGTGGATCCGATGGTCTACACATATGCAGGTTGCAGACATGACCCCAATCTCCTGCCTGCACTTCTGGCATTGTGCATGTGTGTTATTGCAAGATAGGCCACGGTTGTGCACGTCAATTGCGCATCTCCATGCTGCGCGATTGTGGGCTGTGTTCATGTCACACATGTGGTGCAGCATTGCTACATGTGGTTCTAGTGCATACCACATTGCTCTGCAGTCCTGGTTCTGGTTCTTGGTGCAGATAGTATGGTGCAGTCGACAGGACAGGGGAGACTGGTCTGACGTCAAGATGACCAACCTGGTGGCTTCAGTGGAACCTCTGGTGGACCAGCTTTTTGGGGCAGGGGATCTGCAGGAGGCCCAGTCCAGGTGTGGACCCATGTGGGAGAGGGCCTTGAGAGGTGAACGGGTGTTGCCCAGACAGGGGAGCAGTGTCACCAACAGTATGGAGACCTGTGGTGCTGTGGCCCTGAGCGGCTGAGGAGGTTGCAGGACCATGCCCACCGAGGTGTGGTCCCACAACCAGGTAGGTATTTCTGTGCATTGTGCATGCTGCCACTATCCATTATTTTACAAAAATGGGTGTGCCGCCTGTGCATCTGCACCTGCACACGGGGGTCCCTGCACTAGTGGAGGGGGGTGTCTGGTGGTGTGGCACAATGTGCCTGTGCATAATGGAACCAGGACCCCCGACACCGTACCCCACATGTGGGGCAGGGACACTGCACAGGCTGCAGCGGCGCTGTGTCCAGCCTGCAGGGGAGGTGCTGTTCATGTCATGCCATTCATGTTTCTTTCTGTCTGTGTTCCATCCACATGGCCGGCGGTGTACAGGAGGACCAAGGAGGATGCTGCTCACATGGACCAGTGCCATGAGGCTTTTGCTGTGGCAGGGCCAGTGCAACAGGTGGCAGGTGAGTGTGTGCAGCCTGGAGCAGTCAGCTGTGCAGTGCCTGGGATGGGTGGGGCCAGCACATCTACAGAGCACTGCCACTATGCAGGGCTATGGCATGTGTTGGCACACTGATTCCGCTGCCTGTGTTGGTCATCAGCATGGGTGGCACTGATATGCACATTGCCTCTGTGTGGTGGCATCCTGTTTCTGTCACTAGTGGTGTGTGTCCCACAGTGCGTGCATTCAGCTGCTTGGTGGTTGTTGTCTTGCCCATGGGGGCATTGATCCCACGCTATGGGCTACCTGTGCACAGGTATGGGTGCATCACACTCACTGGCGTGCCACCAGTATGTATGTGGAATGCAGACAAGATCTGCTGTGGCTGTCCACTGTGCATGTACTGTTGGCGGCATCATCCATGGAAGGGTACTGCAGCTGTCCTCTGCACACACAGCCCTCGGGGGGGGGGCTTCAGCTGTGTGGGGCCTGTCACTTAGTGGCTGTTCTGTGTTTCCATTTCGTAGGTCATCCTGGGTCAGGTGGTGGACAGCGGTGAGTTGATGTCCTCAGCGGAGGTCTTTTTCAGCTACAGCACCTGATACTGCAGCTCATCACCTGCACAGCACAGCACATCCGGCTCAGCTGGCGACAGCTGACAGTTACAGGGCGGCTGGTCACAGAAGTGTGCAGGATGCTCCTGTCATTGAGGAGGCTACAGCGACAGCCATTGGACTGTGTACAAACTACCCATTCCTCCCTCACCTGCCTTCCACTTACTTGGACTGTTTGTGTTCCCGTGTACACCCTGCAATGTCCCCTGCCCATCCCGCTTGGTGCCCCTCATCCTGTTTCATTGTGTCTCATCCCATTACTTGTTGCTATGCTTCCCCACTTTTCAACCCTGTTTATAATTCTGTTACTTTGTTCTACATTTACTAGTAAAGAGTGTTCTACCTTATGCCCATGTGTTTCTGTGTCTCCTTCGCATGCATGCTGCTGCACTGTGCTGCTGTTGTTCATTGCTGTGGTTGGGCAGGTCCCTGTCTGTGCATGTGCGGTCCCCACTGTGCAGTTCTGTTGGGTGCACAGTGGCCTGTGTGCCATGACCCTCTGTGTTACAGAACCTTGGGTGTGGGCTGTGCACCTCCGCTGTGCTTGGTACTGTGCCAAGTGTCCTTGTCTGCCTGTGCTGGCCTGTTCACCCCCAGCCATGGTGCCCATCCCAGTGCCAGTGTGCTGTGTAGTGCTGTGTCCTTTTCCATGTGTGTCTGCATGGGGTGTGCATCATGTGGCCTGGCACCTGTGTGGCAGTGTGGCTGTGGCACACTGTACATGCATGGTGCCTTCACACAGTCACCGCAGTGACTTCTCGTCCCGTGTTGGCTGTCAGGACCATGGTCATGTGGTAACCAGTCCCTTCAGCCATCTGTTCCATGAGTGGTCCATGCTCTGTCATATTTTTCACCTGGGTCTGTGTGGGGCACCGGGCAATGTGCATGGCAGGTGGGCCCTCTGCCTGTCCTGTGCCTCATGCCCATTGTCCCTTTGTGGTTCACTCCTGCTACCCCTGCCACGATACTGTGCCCTTGTGCAGTCCTGCTTGTGTTTGCTTGTGCATGGTGAGCCTTGCTGCACCTGCTATTTTCAGCATATACACTTGCTTCTGTGCAGTTCAGTTTGCTCTAGTGCATGTATGGTTGTGCAATGGCACATTTGTGCTAATTTCACTGTGTTTTGCACAGGCGCATTTCTGTGGTGCATCCGCTGAATATGGTATAATTTTCCTATGGCACACCTGGGTTGTGCTGTGTATCCCATTGTGCACATTCAGGGTGCTCTTTTTAATATCTAGGCCACTGTCTTTAGAATTGTTATTGTCCTTCCAGGACTATCTTGCAAATGAGCCTGCTCAACGATGTATTGCCTGGTTAAATAAAGATTGATTGATTGATTGACAAGTTACTATTTTGTGGCAGTTTCTTGTGATTAATAAATCACAAGACACTGCAAAAATCCACCAGTACTTACAAGCTTCATTGACCTATGTAAGTTCTGACACAACAAAGTCAAGTTTCACGCGGCAAAAAAAGAAACACTGCAATGTTATCCAACAAAATGCCTCAGTAGTGGTTTCACAGATCTCCACCTACCTTTGTGACTTCTCCCCAAGTGAAAAGAAACATGCTATAATTTTATCTTAGAAAATGTGCTTTTTATTTGCTGGGCTCTGATTGGCTAATACCCCTGCCAGGGGGGTACATTAACTTTCAATAGACGCCCAGCAAATAAAAAGTGCCAGACCAAACCTGCCTCATGCCCAGCCAAGTATCATTGTGCCCAGCCTACTTCCTTATTGGTTAAAGCACTGGGCACAGAATTCAAACTGCTGCCATTTTTTTAAACAGTTAGCGAGTAGCTTATGTCGTCGCCCCACCACTACTGCCACCACCATGAAAAAAATAACAGTCACTGAGCTCCATAGGTATCTAATTCAAATTCAGGAACTAAAATCTTTGTAAATATGTCAGCTATTGAGCTGAACTTCACCACACCACCTTATTCACCAACGTCGCTCCTGACGCCGGTCGGTCAGCTCTCACAAGCTCGAAACTCCTCTGCCGACCAATCAGCATTGAAGTGTAAATTGCCCATATGTATAAGGGAGGCAGTGATAAAATTTATAAAAGAACAGCTCAAACAAAAGCGAGCATTTTCCCAAACCGCAGCACACTTACTTTAAAACGGCACGCTCCTCAATTCTCCACACGCTGATGCCTCGCTTGCCACGTAATTTAACTTAAGTCTTAATAAGTGGCTCCCACTTCATGACCCACTCAGTTTCCTCTTCAGATTGATGGCAGTTATATCCAGATGTGAGATTAAAATTGGGGTAAAGAAAACAGAATGAGGACACGGGGGGGGGGGGTTAGGCTCATGTACCAAAGAGGGACACATAATACAGCAGTAAGCACTCACTAAATCAGCTTGTAAAACACTGTTCTGCCCTCTAGTGGTAAGTATTAGTAAGGATACCAGTAGAGGGATTACTTTACTAACAAGCCAACTATAAGTTCATTTTAGTCTTTGTTTACTATTTTTTTTTTTTTGTAATTCTTAAATACTACAAAAAAAAACTTTACATATAGCCCATTTCTAGTTAATAGTATTTCCAGGGTGGGCAGTATGGGCAAACATTGACCTTCCAGGGGTTATAAGGCCCTCCGCCTGCAGCCGCGGCCTCATTACGCTCTGGGCAGTACGGTATTGCCCAATACCGCCCACCCTGTTGGGTATTATTGCTTGCATAACTTTGCGCATAACACTGGAATATTATTAGTACTTGTGGTTGACAGGTTTGCAGGTGGAGGGGCTTCTTGATATATTCTATCTGCTTTTCAAACGCCAAAAAAATTGAGATGAATATTCTTGTCATTTTGTAGTTCTCGCGGCTAATGTTCTAAGGTTTCTGATCTGCAGAAACCCTTTGTGATAGCTTCTAAAACTTGCACATTGGAGAGCAGCACGCGAACCTCATCTCACTCACTCATCATTGTCACTATCTTGGCCCCACTAAATGCCTGCAAGTGAAAAGGTGAGAGACATATGGATTTATTTTTTGTACAGAACACTGCATCATTGGCATATAATAACATTTGTGTGTCTGAGTTCAGTTGGGCAGTTGATTAATAAATATATTAAACCACAAGGGGCTCAAGGCAGAACTTTGGGTGACTCCAGTACTAATGGATCATAAACAAGAACTGAGAATTGTAAACCTTAACCCTCTGCTCTCACTCCTGCAAATAGTTCCTGAATCATCCAATTACGTTTGGCACTAGACCTATTTGACTACACTTAATATTTCTTTCAGGTTGGTTAGGGAATGAAGCATGCTGATTTTTATGTCAGATCTCTCTTTTTAAATTTGGCATATGAGATCTTTGATAACAGAGTTATTTAATTTGTTAGCAGTCCCATGACATTCGGAATTTTCACCATTATCTGGTTGTTGTTGCTAGAGCTATTCACTGTACAGACCTTTGGGGCAGAAGTATTGGCCCTGGTTGTGCCAGTGTTTTTCACTGGGAGGTAATTCCATGACTTTGGTGATGCACTGCTAGTTCCAGCTGTATGAGTGGAGTAGTCTGTATGGTTGCTAGACAATACCACACTCTTTGCTCGAGTAGCACCTTTAATCTGCTGGTTTTGTTCTGGGCACTGAAATTTTGTCTATTTTAAGGAGTGGTGCTCTTGCCTGACCTTTTATGGGCAGGCAAAACCCCTGTTTAAGTATTTTAAATTTGAGCTGTAGCGAGGGACCGGGAGTGGAAAGTTCTGGGAACTTCCATTTGTTCCACTTTAAATCTAAGCTATGGTGAGTGCCAGTGAGCCCAGCACCAGCGAGCACAGCAAAGGTGACACAGCTAAGGCTTTAGCTGTGTCTGCTGTGTCAGCTGGGGAAGAGGGGAAAGGGACAGGAGAGGATGGATGCCAGGTAGGCAAAGTCCAAGGGCTGGAATGTTTAACTGAGCTAGCATTAATAGACTGGCAAATTTGTGCTATGTGTGGCATGAAGGGACAGCAAGGCCAGATGGGAGGCCAGATTTGCAACAAATGCAGATATGTAAAAGAACTTGAGGGAAAAGTTAAGGAATTACAAGAATGGGTAGTGGCACAAGCTACGGTAGCATTAATGAAATTGCAAGATTTGTACAAACTAGATCCATAATAGAGGATACTGAAAGAAAATTAGTGATTAAACAGATTATTAAAGGCCCCTGTAATAAAGAAAAGCAAGTACAAATGGGTTGATGTCTGAAGATGATGATGGGTGCACTATTCAAAGGGGTCCTAGAAAACGTAGAGGAGATGGAGAATTTCCACTAGAAACAACCAACCAATATGAATACCTAGAAGATGAAGGAAGTATACAGTCCAAGGCAGGTGAAAAAATTGGTAACATTAATAGTGTAGTAATGGGTGAGGACATGTCTTGTGCTCTTATTGGTGCAAATGATGAAGTAGTGGCAGTGCCCTATCAAGAGGGGAGGGAAGAGCTAGTTGATTCCAGGAAAGTCACCCAGCAGAATAATCCGCCATTGAATCCCCTAATTAACTCTGGGAAAAAACAACAAGATATAGTCATTATATGTGATTCCATGTTAAAGACAGCTGACAAGATTATTTGTAACAACAGAAAAGAACAGGTAATGCTGTCTAGTTTACCAGGGGCTGGGATAGCAGATGGAAAAAAAAAAACTTCTCTATGGTTTCTTGGAGAATGCAGTTGATCCTGTGGTTTTCTTGCACATAAGCACTAATGACATCTGAAAAACAAATGTTGCTGATATACAGAGGGACTTTGAAGCAGTTGGTAGGGCATTACAAAATAAAAAACATTAATTATCTCGGAGGTTCTCCCTGTCCAGTGGGCAGGTAAGCAGAAAACTAAAGATATAGTGAGATTTAATGGGTGGATAAAAAGGTAGTGTGTAAGGGAAAACTTGCAATTCTTGGAGCATTGACAAAGATTTGCAAACGCTCCTTACTTATTTGCACTGAATGGGCTCCACCTTAATAAGCATGGAATTAGGGCAGACAGATTTAAAGCTAAAATACATAATACTTTAAACTCAAAAGTGTGTGTGTGTTGGGGGGAGGTTATATTGCACCAAATGCAATAAAGGGAAAGAAACATTGATCTGCAGAACCAGCTGATTGGACTATTTTACTGGCAAATGCCCACAGCGTAGCTAATAAGAAAGAGGAGCTGGAGGTAATATTAAAAAAGGATAATGTCAAGCTGTGTGCAGTAACAGAAACTTGGTGGAAAAAGGACGATTGGGGTATGAACATCGATGGTTATCAGCTCTTTAGATGTGATAGGAAAGGTAGACAAGGGGGGGGAGGGGTAGCACTATATGTCCATAATGACATTGTAGCATATGAGATAAAAACCTTAAGGGACCCTGAATATGACTACATCTTAGTTCAGATAGTGTCCCCATGGGAAAAACAGATAGTGATAGGAGTATATTATAGACCTCCTTCACTGAAAACTGAAAAAACACTTGAATTTATTCACTGCATTAGGGAGCTAGACTCCTCTAAAAACCTTCTTCTTCTTGGTGATTTTAATGGAATAAATTAGAAGTCTTGGACCCCTTCGTCAAGTGAAGCAGCCTTTTTGGAAGCATTAGATACACTGGCATTGCAAAATCACGTGGAGATAAGTACAAGAAGTTCAAATACCCTTGACCTAGTCATTAGTAACATGACAGATCAAATTAAAGGGTGTCGAGTCAGGGAACCTTTGTCTGGGAGTGACCATGACATGGTAGAATTAGAGATTGAAACTGAAGGTAGGATTCAACAAGGGACTACAAAATTCAAAAACTATAACAATGTAAATTATGATAAACTTAGGAAACTGGTTGGTGACTGGGACTGGAAGGCAAAGTTCACAGGTCTAGAAGCTGCAGCAATGTGGAGGGAATTTAAAGCATTTCTTCATGGTCTGATAGAAACTGAAATTCCTACAAAAGTAAAATACAATTTAAAGGGTACTAGTCCAGCCTGGTATAATAATAAAATTCACAGATTAATTAAAAAGAAAAACAGGGCCTACAAACAGTCAAAAAGGTATAACAATGGAGCATGCAAAATTAAATATAAAACAAAATTAAGAGACCTTAAAGGGGAAATAACTAGAGTGAAGAAGAAATTTGAACTAAATCTAGTAAAAAAGTAGCTGATAATCGGAAGGCCTTCTATGGATATATAGGATCCTTAAAACAAAATGATAATAAAGTGAGACCACTTTTGTCAGGAGCTAATAAGGTAACTGACTATAAGGAAATGGCTGATGAATTTAATAAATATTTTAATAGTGTTTATTCAACTGGGCCTACACCACATAGTGTGTTTATGAAAGGAAAAGCTAGTTCAATGAAAATATCAGCTGGTATTATAAAAGAAAGATTAATGAACCTGAAAGTAAATACTTCTCCATGACCAGATGAGTTACATTCTAGATTACTGAAAGAATTGGCACCAGTTTTATGTGACCCAATTCAAGCTATTTTCCAGTCCTCTAAAGATAAAGGTGAAGTACCAGAGGACTGGAAAATGGCTAATGTGGTTCTGATACATAAAAAGGGGTCTAAATCAGAATGTCCTAACTATCGACCCATCAGCTTGACAAGCATAATCAGTAAAGTCTTGGAGTCCATTGTTAAAGAACACATCGAAAGGCATGTACGAGAAAAGGGGCATGTGGACATAAGTCAGCATAGATTTATAAGGGACAGGTCACGTACGACTAATTTAGTGTCCTTTTTTGACTTAGTGAGTGCTGCTCTTGACAACAATTTATCAGTGGATGTATTAAACAATGATTTTGAAAAAGCTTTCGATACTGTATCACATCAGGAACTACTTAACACATTGAGCAAAATGGGGGTAGACTCCTGTTATTAGATAAATTGCTGCCTGGTTGGTTGGAAGAAAACATTGGGTATGTATAAAGGGACTTATGTCTGACTGGTCTCAGGTGCCCAGTGGAGCCCAACAGGGGTGTGTTTTGGGCCCAGTTCTGTTTAATATATTGGACTCATCCGTTAATTGTAATGCAACACATGACTTGCTAAGTTTGCAGACAAAATGAAATTGGGAGCAATATTACAAATTCACTGGCTGCAAAATAATTTCAAGATAATATAAACCTATTATATAGAACGACTATGGGGAAAAGACTAAAATTCAACCTAGCAAAGTGCAAGGTCATGCGTCTAGGAAGGAAAAACCCAAAATGTAATTATAGTATAAATGGAGTTATTCTATTACCCATAGAGGCAGAAAAAGACATAGGAATAAAAATCAGTAAAGATCTAGAGTTCACTCATCACTGCTCAGTTACTACAAAAAAAAGTCTATGGCATTTTGGCTTCTGTTATGAGAAATATAAAAAACAGAGAAAGGGATGTAATTGTGCCTCTTTATGTCTCCCTGGTTTGACCCAATTTAGAGTATGCATGTAGTGTATGGCAACCGAGACTGAAAGGGGATATGAGGTGAATGGAGGGAGTCAAGAGACGTGTGATGAGGAGAATTAAGGGGATGGAGGCCTTCCCCATAAGGAGAGACTGAGGGAACTAGGTCTGTACTTATTGCAATACAGGAGATACCGGGGGGATATGTGTCTAATATATATAGGGCATGTAGGGCACCAGACATTTGGGAATGTTTAGGTTTAGAAGAAAGACCAAATACTGTTACTAACCGGGGCCATCAGTATCAACTTATAGGTGAGAGGTATTATAAAAATCAGAGAGGGCATGGTTCATGGTACATGGTACACAGAGAACCATGACTGGGATGTTAACATACCAGGGTACACAACCTACAGGAGAGACAGGGAGAGCAGAAGGGGGTAGCTCTCTATGTAAGGGAAGTAATAAAAGCAACTGAACAAAAGAGTAAACAGGGAGGAGAGGAGGCACTGTGGGTCACCTTAGAGACTGGAAATGGCACCACAATCCACACAGGGGTTGTATACAAACCCCATGTCAGGGGGGGAAGGACAAGGATATGACAGAAGGCATACTTAGGATGGCAGAGAAAGGGGAGATACTGTTGATGGGGGACCTTAATATGCCAGATGTTAACTGGAGCACCTTTGCTGCAGCCACATCCAAAAGCAGGGCCATTCTTGATGCCCTTCAGGTGGCATGCCTCAGACAGCTAGTTTTGGAACCTACTTATGAGTGAGCAATCTTATACCTCATACTCTCAAATGGGGACAGTGAGAGGATCTCAGATCTAGAAGTGGGTAACCATTTGGGAACAAGTGACCACCAAACAGTGTGGTTCATGACAAACTCAGCTACAGAGTCAAGCCATGCAAAAGTGAGGGTTCTGGGCTTCAGGAGGGCTGACTTTGGTAAGACGGGAGAGGGCCTTAGAAAAGCACTAGCAAACAGGCTAGAAGGAGGGATGGAGCAACAATGGGGAAATATCAAAACTGCCATCACAGAGGCAACCTGCCTTTGTGTGAAGCAAATAAATCAAAATGAAAGAAAAAGCCACTATGGTTCTCAAAAGAGGTGGCGGTGAAGGTTAGGTAGAAAAAGATAGCATTTAGGAAGTATAAGGAAACACAGAAGGAGCAGGACAGAGAACTGTACCAGTTAAGGCAGAAGGAAGCAGGGACTGTAGTCAGAATAGCAAAGGCACAAACTGAGGAAAAGATAGCCAACTCAGTTAAGAAGGGGGATAAAACCTTTCATAGGTATATCAGGGAGCGTGGAAAGAAAAAGGGAGGGATAGTGAGGCTGAATAGAATGGATGGTGGGTGGGCAGAGAGTGACAGTGAAAAAGCAGGGATACTGAATGAATATTTCTGTTCAATATTCACAAAAGAGGAAGTGTTGGAGATGCCTAATCCAATTAACAGAAGCACTCTGGAGAGGGGTGTTGATCCCAGTCTTTTCACAGAAGAAAGGGTTCTGAAAAAACTCCTAAAACTGAAGGTGGACAAAGCAAGGGGCCAGATGGAATTCACCCCAGAATTCTAAAAGAATTAAGCAGAGAACTAGTGACACCACTGACTACCCTTATTAACAAATCACGGGAGGATGGTGTGATACCTGAGGATTGGAAGAAGGCTGATGTGATTCCCCTTCACAAAAGTGGGACCAAGACAGAGGCAGGAAACTACAGACCTGCCAGTTTGACCTCTGTGGTAGGGAAAGTGATGGAATCACTTCTGAAGGAAAGAACTGTTGAGTACCTAGAGGTCAGTGGGGCACAGGACCCAAGGCAGCATGGGTTCAAAGTGGGAAGGTCATGTCAGACGAATCTAATTGATTTTTTTGACTGGGTGATCAAAGTAGTAGACCAGGGAGGGGCTGTGGACATAGCCTACCTAGACTTTAGCAAGGCATTTGACACAGTCCCACACAAAAGATTAGTAGTAAAATTAACCAGCCTGGGAGTAGGTCCCAGAGTGGTAGCCTGGGAAAACATTGGCTGAACAACAGGACACAGAAGGTATTTGTAAATGGAGTCCACTCTGAAGAAAGAGGGTTACTAGTGGGTACCGAGGGTTCAGTACTGGGTCCAGTCCTTTTTAATGTCTTTATAAGTGACATTGCAGAGGGACTGGAAGGAAGAGTATGCCTCTTTGCAGATGACACAAAGATCTGCAACAGGGTTGATACACAAGGAGGCGTGGAAAGGATGAGAAGGACTTGGCAAGGTTGGAGGAATGGTCAGAAGTATGGCAGCTTGGATTCAATGCAAAGAAGTAATGCACCTGGGAAACAAAAACCCAGGAGAAGATTACACAATGTGGGGAGGTAGTAACAACAACAAAAATGGAAAGGGACCTGGGGGTAATCATATCAGATGACCTTATGGTTGGCAAGCAATGTGAGAAGGCGGTAGGGAAGGCTGGGGGGATACTGGATGTATAGAGAGAGGCATCACCAGCAGAAAACAGGAAGTTGTTATCCCCCTGTGCAGACAGTTGGTGAGACCCCATCTGGAGTACTGCACCCAGTTCTGGAGACCCTATCTCCGCAAGGACATAGACAGGATGGAGGCAGTTTAGAGGAGGGCAACTAACATGGTGCAGGGTCTGCAAGAGAAGCCATATGAGGAGAGACTAAAGGAGCTTAATATGTATACCCTTGAGGAAAGGAGGGAGAGGGGGAACATGATAGAAATATTTAAATGCCTCATTGGAATCAACAAAGTCCAAGAGGGTAGCATCTTTCAGAAAAAGAGATGTGCAAGAACAAGGGGACATAATTTGAAGATAGAAGGGGGATAGCTCAGGGGCAATGTGAGGAAGTATTTTTTCACAGAAAGGGTGGTGGATGCATGGAACAACCTTCCTGAGGAGGTTGTGGGGTCTAAAACTGTGGGAGAATTCAAGAATGCATGGGACAGACAAAAGGCAATTTTTGTGGGGGGTAGGAAGAAATAGGCTGTTGGTTAAATAGGATCTCAGCTTATCCTCTAGGTAGGGAAATGGGCAGACTAGGTGGGCCAAATGGTCCTTATCTGCCATCAAAGTCTATGTTTCTATGTTCTCACAACGTGTAGTGGCTCAGTGGAATGCGTTGCCTAATTCAGTGGTTTCTTGTGGAATCATGAACCATTTCAAATCCACCCTGGATAAATATAAATTTGAACATCTCCACCAGCTGAGTATGTAAATTGTGCAGGACAATAATGGCCTAACGCCTACAGTAACTGATACTTTCCTATGATCCTATGATCCTATTTATCCCTGCCATCTGAGCTCACATAACAAAATGTCAGCTATAAATTATCAAAACAGCTCCAATTTTGAACATTCTTTTCAAATGCATTAGTTGAGAATGAAAACAATAAAATTAGCTAAAATTGTTAACTTTGAATGAATGGATCAGTTTTGATCGAGCTGAGGTGCTGAGGAGATATCAGTTTAAGCTGCCATTTCCTATGGCGTCAGTATGTGCCCTCATTGTCCCTGGATTTAAACTTAATAAATTCAAATGCAGGTTGAAAAATCATGTGCTGTTATTGGTCTAGTCAGATCACATGAATGTGTGGTATTCCTGCACAACAGCACTTGTCAGAAATAATTGACATCTACATATTGTTTTCTCAACATTTGTTTTCCCCTTTAATATCATTGTATAATACTTCAGACAGCATATTTTTTCCTTCTCTCATTAAGAATTTATGTAAGTGTATATTGTAGAATGTAGTGTATTTGTATGTATAATCACAATAATTACAATAATAAAAAGATTAATTGTAAAAAAAAAAGAAAAAATAATTGACATTATAATTACTGGTGATCCCATTTATCAAATGAATTATGTAGTCTTTCAAATGCTATAATAACCCAAAATCAGGTTATTACAGCATCTCTTAAAACTTTCTCTTACTAACAGCATCAGTCATTTCTAGCACACCACATTATTGGCCCTTACTCTCTGTGTGAGTGGGCCAAACACATCAAGAAACATGGCGGCTATAGTTTCCCCATTAGTGACGACCAGTGCTGTTCGCTCAAAGTAATAGTAGCCCGGCTGCAGTAAGTTCTGATTATTTTTTAAATATCTGGTTGATCCTGCCTTTTGGGGAAAAGAAAAAAAAGAAGGCTATCTGGTTGATCCTGCCATTGGTGTGCTTCGGTCAGGGCTTCAGTCCGACCCAGTGTGATCTCAAATGTGACTGTTTTCTCCAAGTCAGCAATGTCAGCAGTAGCATTTTTTTTAAGAAAAAATAAAAAGGTATAAACTGTTCTTATTGTACAAGGAGTGTGTGTGAGAGAGAGAGTGTGTGTGTGTGTGTGTGTGTGTGTGTGTGTGTGTGTGTGTGTGTGTGTGTCAGAGAGAGTCTGTGTCTCTGGCAGTATGACATAACTGCTGTTGGCATTCACTCCCTGCGCCAGCAATTACAAAAAATAAAAGACAGGCAAGTGTGTGTTTAAAGATTTTTTTTTACAGACCCCTGGTGTGTGATGACCACTATTTTTATTGGTAATGTGCTTGAAAAGTCTTTGTGAGTTCAAAAAGAGGTGAACTTTTCAAATTTTGGAAGTGACCTGGAGCAATTAGCTAAAGCAATAGCATAGGGATCCTGAAGTACAAAGGATGCTGAGGAATAAGAACGTGGAGGGAATAAGTAACTAACGAACACTAAAACTCCAATGCATTTTTTTATTGCTTATTTATATTACATATGCATGACTAAAATCCTAGAGCTTCTGGGGCCTAATGATCCCCAGACCTCCAGCCTACATATAGAAATCTTGGTCCATGGAAGTCTACTTCCTATCATCAATTACTGCTCCCCAATCTACTATCGTGCATCCTCTGCCCTCAGAACCAGGCTCACATCCGCTTACAATAGTGTGTGCCACTTTGCTCTTATGACCCCATTTGATGTTGTTGGTCTATAGTGATATACAGCATATCGGTTTCAGTAGCAAAAGGCTTAAAAAATTGCACTAATGATTAGAGTGGACTCTGCTTGTGTGACTAGGTGGTGGACATTTTTTGCTGGAGAAGGGATGTGCTCTGTGCCTTGAGGAGAAATACCCAGAAGCAGGTCTGCTATGCGAGTTTTATATTAAAAACAGGTATGCTACCTTTGCCTGAAATGCAGCCTTTCCAGTGTGTGATCCACTCTGCTGTCTCTCTCCTTGCTCTTGGAGGGAGGAACGCCAACTGCAGTGTTGTCTGGCTGAAGCCAGAGAAGAGAGGGGAGGCCTTCGGAAAGCCAGGGCTCAGATCTGAATAAGCCTGAGACAGCAGAAGAATCAAGAGAGTTTGGACCACTAGGAAAAGCTGCTAGCAAGCTGTGAATTTCACAGAGCAGAAGATAAAAAGAGACAGAAAGGGAGTCCTTTACAAACAAGATGGCAAGACAAACAGCAAGATAAACAGATAAACAGAAAACAGGAAAACAGAACTGAATCTGGATTGTTTTTAATTTGTTTACCCTAATGCACAGCTTTTTATTGCAATTCTATTGCTTTTACTGTTTTTATTTGTCTATTTTTTTCCTTTATCAATCACAGCTATTACATTATTGGACCTCTGGCTTAGCGCTAGTGTTTGCTAATGTTAGTGTGAGTGTAGGTTGCATTTTTTTATTTTTGATTACTTGAGGTTTTGGGGGCTGAAGGTGTTTTTGAATGCAGTTTGGAGTGTGATCGTATGATTGTGAGCTTGTGTGCTTGAGCTTTTGAGTTTTCCATTTGCAGTTTTTATTGTATTAATCTTATTAACTGCAGTTTGGCTCTAGAAAGTGGGTTTGTAACCAGTATGGCCTTTTTGGATTTCAGTCGACTTTAGTCGAGAAAGTAGAAGTGAGGAAATTAGCACAGTCTTCCAGATTTAAACATATATAGTTTCAGTATGCTGTTTAGATAAATACTAAATATTAAATACCAACATTGAAATGTATTGAAAGTATAGATTTTGCACACGTGACATATTTATAAATCTGCATGGGCAGTGTTTTGTGTTTGATAATCATCATTTTGGTCTGAATGATGCCAGGGGGGCTGAGAATGATCCCAAAGGAGAATAATATGCAACTTCTAGACATGCATAGTGGATATCTGGCATCAGATGCTCATTAGATAAGTGAGTCTGGTTTGTTTTTCTGTTCCGGTTTTCCACCTACGCAGTTTTGATCTATATGTTAAATAAATTCAAAAAGACTAATAGATTTAGTTGTTCACACTGCTTATGACACTGATACCTTATGTTTTGTAGAAACCAAGCTTGAAAGCAATGTTTGCTTGAAGCCTAAATTACAACTTGACTGAGGCATCACATTGTGGCATTTTTTCTGCTTCTTATAAAGACTTATTTTTATTTATTTAGTTGTTTAACCAGGTATAGCACACTAAGCTGAAAGCTTTTTTACAGGAGCGACCTGGGAGCACAAGCAACTTGTTTAGGGTCATACAGTATGCAAGTGGAAGCTGTGGGATTCAAACCCAGGTCTGGTCTGCTGGATGTCACCAAATTTGCAGCTCAGAGCCTTAGACCACTGCGCTATACTGCTTCCTAAAAACCACTTAAATCCACTTAAAAAAAAAAAAAAAAAGTAGGTAGATTTCTGATTTTTGGTTTTTGTTCTACCTCTGAATGCTCATGTCTAGTCATTTTGCTGATTAGATCCACTGGTTAGATCCATTACTTTTAAAAATACTTAAGAGGTGCTCTTTTTGGTTTCTTTCAGTGACACTGAGGGAGGCAAAGAGAGCATGGGACAGTGTTGCAGTCAGTATTGAAGAGACTGCAGAAGCACCTGTATTCTCTAAGGATAGTGACTTTTGGAGCTAACTGAATTTCCCGATTACGCTTGTCTCTGTTTTTGTGTTGGGATCATTGAGAGGTGTAGAACCCGTCTGATTTCACTGGACATTGCTGGTTTTCAGTAACATCAACTTACTTGTTTTAATTTAAAACAATGTGTCAGACTGTATATATTTCACCAGAACGGGGCACTCATTGGCATTTTAATGAGTACTTATTTGCAATACTTTGTGTAAATTAGATACATTTAGCAGTATAGCTTTTTAAAGCATCTTAGGTTTTTGGCCTTTTGGTATTTTATATATTTAAACATTTGTATATTTATACATCAACAATAGAGCTAAAAAGGAATCTTTACTCTGATTTACAAAGAAGAGCATATAATAGCAGCATTTGTTAGAATTTGTGAGCTGCAGTAAGGAAACACCTGAGGACTTGCGTTTACATTTGCATACCAATTTATAATGGGAGGGCTTTAAGCCCGTGGTTCAATGGGTGGAGCAACAACGTCACTCCCTCATCGAGTTTAAAGGTCACAATATCCTGGGCATTGCCAGGATTCTTTTTCTTTGCGGCCGGAGGCTCAGTCAGCTGTTCTTTCTCTCCATTTGCTTCATGGCTGCTGGTTAGCTGCCTCCTAGATCTCTGCCATCTTTCATCGTTTCCTGTTCATTTATGAGCCGCCACCTTGTGCCACACTGCCCTTCGTTCTGCACATTAAAAGCCATTCTGGCTTGTTCATCTTGCCCTACTTCTTACTGCATATCACTCCTCTCCTGCTTTGGCTCTCCGCTGCCCTGGGTCTAGATCTGGTGTCCTCCTGTTGCTTTTGTAGGAATCCTCAACTTCCCCCTATGGTACTCCAGTGCTACCACTCCTTGCAGTAGCATTCTTGCCTATTTTGCCACTTCATAATTACAAACCATTAGTTGCCAGCACTCCGAGTGCATCTTTCCTCACCAGGTTTCTTTGAGCTCCCACTTCATCGCTGCCACTGTTCTCTCTGGCTGCATCACAGCCCAGGTTTTTTCTCCTGTGTGCTGGGACTGCCTGAGATCCATGTAGGCTGGCTGTGGGACCCCTTTTAACTACCCCTCTACCGACATTTCTAGTGTGCTCACCTGCCATGTATAGTGCTTGTAACCATGCTTCACTTGCTTTCATATGCATTTTCTACGACTATTTGGTAAGCAACACATTGAAGGTATTTTACAATGCTGAAAACCCCCCTCAGACTCACTACCTTTGTGGGTTCAGTAGTGGGGATCCTCAGCATTTGCTTTACCATAACACCCAATTGTAGTTCATCCATGTTGCATGGTCTCTTTTCCCTTTACAATCAAATCTGCTTCGAGGGGAGTTGACATGGTAGCACTAGTGGCTGAAGTCTCATTTTTTTTTTCCACAGGCTGCATGGAGTGTTGATGGATACACCATAGTTGGTAAATCCCATCACACTGCTTTGTCAGGGTACCTTAGCTCTAATACGGAAGCCTTTTAGTTCATTTAGCATTGGGCCTTTTATAGTACAGTATGCCCTGCCAGTAGTGCTACCTTTTAAAAAAAAAAAGCAGTTGATGGTCTCCAATCGTTGCACTATCAGACTATCAGTCCCTGCTCTTCCCATTGGGACTTCTTCTACCTAGTCTATTGCATACGCCACTTGTTGATTATTCTACTACAAAAAAAAAAGGGGGGGGGGTCTTGCTGCATAGTTTGGTTGCCTCCCTGGATCTCAGTCTGCATTTCTGAGCCCCTTTTGGTGTTGGGCTTCTATGTGCCCTGTGCTTTCTGGCTCTTTGTTTTGCTGCATGCTGTATTTTGGGTGTTGGGATCCTCTGCCCCCCACCCCATGATCATCTCCTCCCATTGTTGTTTTGCATCCTTCCTTTCCTGATCTCATGGGGTTCCTGCCCTCTCTGCCAGCCCTCTAGGCTTCAATTCCTTCGTACTATCCTGTCTCATATTAGATCATTCCAGCATTCTCTTCTCCTTCTCCAGCTTCCTCTGAGTCTTTTCCACCACATTGACTGCTCATGCTTCAGGGTGCAATTGTTCTGCTCTTTCTCCTCCTCCCTCTCACCAGGCACTGATTTTGCTCTGTGATACCCAGCCCTGTTGCCATTGTCCAATCTTCCTCCGACCTTCCTGTGGGTCTATTCCAGCACCTCGTCTACTTTCCCTCCTTAACCAGCTGCCCCTAGCTGGTTTCTTTGGCTCATCCAGCCTCTGCCTAGGTCAAGTCTTCCTTGCCTCAGAGTTTACCTCCTTTTGAGGGGCCCCCTTCCTCCTGTCACCATATTGAGCATGCCTCCAGCCTTTGAAGCATCGCCATCTCGCTCAACCTGTCTCTAGCTGCCTCAAGCTGGTTCATTTCACCCTTTCAGCTCCACAATGCCTTGCCCCACCCTACTTTTCCTTTTCCATCACTACATTCTTATGCCTCGACTGCCCAACACTTTGGGGGACCAATCAACCTGCCTCACTACCTCCGTCTGGTTCCCAGTCCTGCCATCCCGGATCCAATTCCCTCCTGGCCTGCATTCGCTTTTTATATGGGAATACCTATCATGGCTCCTGACTTCGGTCAGTCTTCCCTCATCCATACTGTTCATTCTACCTCAAATTGACTTCGTCTCACCCCCAGATCATGCCTTCCTCTCTATTGCCCTTTGCTAAGGGCTGGCTAGCTGTTCTCTGCCATGGTTCAAGTTCAGTTCTGGTTCATTCATGTCTCCCATACCCTCTCATTCCAGACACAGGCTTGCCTTCTTGGCATCTTCATACTTCCTCTTTCGCTTTTGAGCATCTAGTTCCAGACAACGGTCTAATCATTCACATACTCAAGCATGACGTCAGTTAAAGGGACACTGTCAGCTTTGCCCCTTGCTTTTTTCCTTGATTTCAGTAGTGTGCCTCTAGGCACATATTTATCATCCATGTTCTTTAAATTGTCCCTATAGATCCCCAAATTGAGCATTCTTACCATTTTTTCAGATTTCAGCAGTTGTTTACTTTCCAGCGGTCCGACCATAAAAGTCCCATCCACCAGAAGCATATGCATGCCAAGAATGCGGGTCTGATATGGAGCGCTGGCAAGAAGTACAACTTTTTACATGCCCATAATGAAAAGCTACTTGTAGCATGGGCTTTAGTTTTCTGTATAAGATTTGGCATTTTGGAATTAAATCCGAGCACTAATAGTGACACAAAATACATTTAAAAGTAAATGCTGAAATCCCACGCATGCACAAGAGGGGGATGCTCCTGCACATGTGCAGGATCTGTGCTCCAACCGCTAATGCTCATGCACGGGATTTCAGCACCCACTTTTAAATGTATTTTGTATCACTATTAGAGCTAGGATTTCATTCCAAAATGCCAAATCTTATACATCAAACTAAAGCCCATGCTACAAGTAGCTTTTCATTATGGGCATGTAAAAAGTTGTACTTCGAGCCAGCGCTCCATATCAGACGCGCTTTCTCGGCATGCATATGTTTCCGGTGGATGGGACTTCTATGGTTGGACCGCTGGAAAGTAAACAACTGCTGAAATCTGGAAAAATAGTAAGAATGCTCAATTTTGGGATCTATAGGGACATTATAGAGAACATGGGTAATAAATATGTGCCTAGAGGCACATTACTGAAATCAAGGAAAAAAATGAGGGGCAAAGCTGACAGTGCCCCTTTAAGCTTTGCCTCATGGTTTTGCCGCGGGCGTTACTAACCAGCTCATCTGTTATTGAGCTATTCCTGCTGACCCATATTGTCAAGACTCGACTGTCTGGTGTTTCAGTTTCAGGTTTTGCTATTCTTCTATTGAGTATGTCTTTCCTGCTTTTGATCCAGATCTGTTCCCATTTGGTCGGCACTCCGGCACCTGCATTTTACTCTATTAAAAAAAAATCTAAAAAATTGGGGGGGGGTCCCTGCTCTTTTCCTGCCTCCCATGGCATGCTGTTCCTGGCTGGATGTTTTTTATACTAATATGCTACGTTGCAGTCCAGCCTATCTCTGGAGGATTCTTGCTCTATCATGCGCAGTTCTCCTACTGCCCAGCAGGTGGCATTGTCTGTTCATGTCAGATCAGTTTCCGGCACTTCCTGCCTAGTTTTCAGTCTGGTTTTGTACCCTTACCCGTTCTGGCCTTCTAGGCTTCCCTCCCTCATTGTACCCTGTCTATTTCTATTCCTTCCTCGTGCCAGCCATCATGGCTTTATTCCACTTATGGCTTCCCCACATTGCCATTCTTCATTATCGCACCTCCTCTATTTCCCACAGTTTTACCCTCCTCACCATTGAGCCTTCTCCGTCTGCCTCATTATGGTCTGCAATCATGAATTCTCTTTGGTACTCCTATCATGACCTCTCATAACTTATATTCCCCCTACAGTTCTCCTCCCATACCAGCTATACCTCACCTCAACCTGCTTATCCAATTCAATCCTGGCATGTACCTGGTTACTGACTCCATCCATCAACCATCCAGGATTCAATTCAGTCATGGCTTATATATCTTATCTTACCACTGTTTCCTATTAGCTTGCTCTGCTATTTGCGTCATTGGCCCATCTATGGCTGACTCCATCTGGCCTTCCATCGAACCTGGCATGCATGCTATCTCATCCAGCTTGCCTTACTGCCATTCTCATTCTATTTCAGCTGGGTCCTATGCTTCCCATTGCCCACCCTCCACTCTTTGTTCTTTCATACCTTGCTTTCCAAACTGGCCTCCATGGCCCTCCCTACCATCCTTCATCCTTTCACACCTAGCCTTCCAGTACCTGACTTTCTAGTGTCAATCCCTCATCATACCTCATCCGTTCTTTTTACCTTCCTCAGCTTATTGCTTCTTTTAGTTCTGACCATCGTGGATTCTTTCCACTCATGGCTTCCCTCCTCTTCGTTCTTCATCTGATTTGTCTTCCCTTGATCACTGTCCTGTGCTTACCTTCTGATTCGGATGCCCTCTGGTTCCTGTCTCGCCATCTTGGCCTGAGTTCACCTCCTTTCAGGGAGCATCATTGTTCATGTTGCTCCTTGGAGCATGCTACCTTTGTTCCTGTTATTTTCCTGTTCATTCCCATCGCCTCTTCTTTTGATTCCTTACTGGCTCTTCAGGATTCACTCCAGTCATGACCTGCTGTCAATATTTCTTTTTTGGGTATACCTACCATAATTGCTATGCCACCTAGCAATGGCGGACATCCTGCATTATATATAGAGTTCATAAATCCAGTCATCATTTGCTCAGCATTACCTCAAGGTGCATCTATTTACATCGCTTGCTCTGACATTCCTATCATCGAATTCCATACTGCCTCATCGACTACAACCTCAGGGTCTAATTGTTCAGGGTCTAATCATTTACATCACATAATCGAGTATGCCTCTTCAACCTCAGTGTCTACATACTCGCATCACTCAATCAAGCGCATCACTCAATCAAGCCAGTCTGCAGTATTATTTATCTGTTCAACAGCACATCTGGAATATCCTTGTAAGCACATCTGGATACCCCTTGCTCCTCTGACTCTTACATGGACTTGCTCCCATCCTTGTTCACCAATCTACTATCTCTCATTGACTACTCTAGCATGCCCTCCTTGGGTCCAGCAAGGTTTATCTAGTTACATTGTTCCCTTGAGCAGTCCATCATTGACTCCAATGTTACTCATCAACCGCAACATCAGGATCCAATTGTTCACATCACATAATCATGCCTTATTGACCTCAAATATCTAAATTCCTCACCTCACTCAATCAGTCATCCCTCTCATTGGATCTTATGCTACCTCATTGACCTGCCTACCTCCTGCAGTGATCATCACCATCAGTATTCATTTTTGTCTCATGTTCTTTATTCAATTCATGTGCAGCCTCATGTTCCCTCTTTGATCTGTGCTTTAGTGATTTCCCTATTCCATCATCCTCCTTACTCATATCCCTCTAGTTATTGAATCCTTCTTTTTAACAATATACATCCTCAAATCAAATGTCGTCAGCCTGGAGGGAAGGCGACCTAGGCTTTGTATCTCCTCAAAGGGGGGGTTTTCCTCTTCTCCGTGCCAATGGTCATAATATTAATTAGAATTAGTTATTTAGTCACATTAGTTACTTAGGTTCCGTTGTTGGATGGAGGCGGATGGTGGCCCCGGCTTTCCCCTCTCTTCTTAGGAAGTTAGCCCTTCTCTTCACAGAAATCATTCATCATCCTCACCTCTTCGATGCTTGACATCTTTAGGTATTCTTTTTGGGCTTCTCCCTACCCTATCTTTAGCCTACGCATTCATTCCTGGCACCTGTGGGGGGGGGCCCTCCTCTAGGGTTCCTTGTGTCGTACTCTTACAGGGTGGTATATCCCACAGATAGAGAGGTGGAAAGCCACAAAGAAAACTCAAGTTACACAAGCATTATCTCATATTATCTCATTCAGTTGCATCAACACATTGAATTGCTGATACTGTATGTCTGTAATCACCAGAAGCAGTAAAACTTTAACAAAAATGGACCAGAAAATTAAGAATAAGAAGGGGAAAGTAGATAATTTGAAGGAATGCTGGCATGCTGTCACTCACAGAGGAAGTGTAAATGGTCCGATGCTGGTCCACTACACCCGAGACCAAGACAGTGTGAGTCCACTACAACCGTTACCACTCTAAATACAAGTAGGTCCAAGTAGGTGAAAATTGCACTACACTACTCGACATTCAAATAAATTGAATGGAATCTTCTTTTGTACCTTCCAACCTGCACACTGCTGCCAAATGTAAGCTGGTATTAAATAACCTTTCTCAGGTTCTTGGTGGAACTGCACAAAGGAAGAGACAACAGACAAGTGATGCACATGTAATACATTAAATTTATTACAGGTAAATAATTCAGGTTTACTACCAACAGTGAAAACACTGGGAGAACTTCTAGTTTTCCTTAGCTAGATAAATGCAGTCTCTCATCTCAGAGGAGCTACGTGCTGTACAGGGTCTTGTACCCTGATAATTTCCATAGCAACTACTAAAGAAGATACATAAAAAGTATATCATTGGCCAAAAACAGGTGGCCTGAGTAACTATCCTAACATAGATAGTAATACAAAGGGATCTCTGTAAGTCCCAAGGTCAGTTGCAATTACAGTGATGCACAAGCATTAAAGTGGCACTGTTGCCTAACTTATGAGAATACAGTAAAAATAGAGTGAAAAGCATCTCTCAGGGCAAAGATATATTGGTAAAACACAATGAAGCATAATATGCATTAGTAAAATACAGTAGGACACAGATACTGACACTTTTGCTTATACAATAAGCATCTCTACACTAAGGTTAGTACATGTACCTACATATATGTTGCTGTCCATGAGGTGGGGATACAATCAGGGGTGCTGGACCATGGATAACATGCCTGTAACCGTTAGTGCAGGAACAGCCACAGCCCAACTCATTGTGATGTCATAAACATGATGCTATTTGGGGGACTAGAAGGGTAGAGGACCCCCGTAAGCATGTGATATACAAGTGTGGATGCTTATCATGGGGGGCACGATTATAAACCCCACTACCCTGAAACTCCCTGCATGCCAGCCCCAATGCAACAGATGGTCAACACGCCTCCTCCTGCCTCCCAGTGTAAAAAAGGATCATTACTTTCTGATGGCCAATAATATCGCTACGTGCTACCAATTTTAACTGTAAAATAAATGTCCATAGGTAGCTACACCCTAGACACTAGGATGCAAGCACAGGAGGACTGACCTGAATGTGTCCAAATAAGTCAAATCACAGTTTGAGTGTGGTCAATACTGCATTTTTATTTGTTTTGGTGACTATTGTAGAGAAACATCTATGGGACTAATGCGAGGTGACTTGCTGTTCATACTAATTTTGTAATAGCACTATAACATCGGGGCACAATTCTGTGTGTAGATGCGGAGTGTTGCTGTGTGTAAGAGATCTTCTTCTGTTCATATGGTACTAAACAAATACAGAAAAGTAAGAAGGACAACACCACCCCAGACTGATACACACGAGTAAAACCACAACATTTACAGTATTACTCTGGCTAATTATCTTAAACATTAGTGTACCACTCTGGCTGTACATGTGTGTTGTTGCTGTGATTTTTCACTTAGTTACATAAATGAAGCAACAGTTGGAACAGAGGAAGAGCATTTATCATCATAATTTGGAGAGAACAGCATAATGAGACCAGCATGTTTTATAAAGTTTTAAAATAACATATACTATTTGCAAAACCTGAGGGGGATGAATTCACACCAGACAAAAAGATAAATGGTATTCATTTGCAGGAGCACTGTCCCCACAGTAGAAGTGGAGTTTAAAAGTCCCTATTTTAGCATACAGTAATCCTCATGCTAATATCCCTCAGTGTCCCAGAGGGCATAGTCTGATTAGCAGCTCATCAACAGCTGCAATTATCAGCAATTATCTGACAGTTCAAGAGGGGGCTCCAACTAAAGAGAACCTCCTAACACTGGTGGGAGTGGGGTGCTCAGAGTCAAAGTTAGCTATAATATTGCAGCAGCAGGTGCCATCCAGTACTGGATATACTGCACCTAGGTCATATTGTTTTGATTACTACTCCTTTGAAATTACAATTAACATGAAAAAAACATCAACTGATACAGGTTCAGTATTAATAAATAAACAAGTATTAATTTATACAAATGGTCTGCATACAAGTTTCAGATCCATTTTCCCTTTAGAAATGTTACTTTGTACATTACTGGTTACTGGGAGGTAATGACTAACATCATTCTTGCCAGTACTGAGCAGCACATAGGGTTACCACCTGTCCCAATTTTCACAGGACAGTCCTGATTTGGGCAGCTGAGTCCTGCAAAAAAACATGAAAAATACTAAATGTCCTGATTTTACAGTAGTAAAAATATTTTCTAACTTTCCACTAAATGTTCTAGAAAACTACAATAGCTTAACTAAAATACCTTAAAAAGATAAGAAACAATAGAAGCAACTAAGAAACTGCATTACTTAGCCTTAATTCTGATTATATACAGAAAACAAGTCTGTTGCATCGGTCGAGGTTAGGTATTGTCCTGTGAAAAATCATGTTTCAGTAAGAAATGTCCCATTTCGGGCTTCTTAAAAGGTGGTAACCCTAGCAGCACAGCATCCATTGTGTACTAGATTACTGACACTCCAGTGTAATATTGTGCATTTTTGACTGAATGAAAAGGGGTCTGTGGGAAGCCATAGTGTCCAAATATAAACACGTCAGTTGTATCTAATCATAATAACCAAGAGCACTACAACATTCATGCACTTTGTTCCAAACTTTCTGCACTTGTGTCAAAGTATTTTACTGTTTTACGAAACACATTTTCTACACTTGCATCCAATGTTTCACTTGGGTGTGTCAGATTTTTTTCCTGCAGCTGCACCAAATTGCATAGACGTTATGGGCTTGTGAGAGTTTGGGTACTTGCATGAAGATGTGATGCTGCTTGGTGGCAAGCATAAACTTGCAAAATATAGACAGACGGATGAGATGGCTAATAGGCTTGGAAAACCACCTCTAATATAGACTGAGTTTTGGGAAAAACTAAAAGCAGATCATAACGTTGATGGCACGTTGTGCACATTATACTGATATGTTAGGCTTGCTTAGAAAAATTACAACACCCCAAACGCACCTCTAACTTTGGCCTAGATGACAGATACATGAAAAAACATGGTTTATTTAATTTTAAAATATTTATGTGACAGTCTGAAACATTTTAATGTGAAAACTGGCAGAATGCTCTGAACTCAGGAGTGGGGTCGCACTGCCTTGCCACACTGAGATCATCACATATGGCACCCCAGTAGTCTTGCTGTCTCCCACTCACACATCACACAATGTTGTTTAAAACATGAGCACTTCTGTGCCATCACTCCTCTAACCATGGCTGCCACAGCTTGTACAGTATGCACACCACATTAAGATTGATCAACTAAGATTACAACAGCACTCTAACAAGATGCGTAAATGAAAATGTATTGTATTTTGTACCTATTAAATTAAATGTTATTTTCCTTCATTCAAATCCCCACTTATTTAGTGCACTATGCAACAGAGGTCAGCTGCACTAAATAAGAAGAGTTATGAAGGAAAATAATATTTAAATTAATAGGTGAAATGTACTTTTTTTTTCACCTGTGCATCTTTTTAGAGTGGTATCTCTGCAGTGCTGTACGTGTGGTGTGTTAATCTTAATGTGGAATGCCCAGGAGTTCTGACAGCTGGTGCTAGACAAGTGATGGTATAGACATACAGTACTAATTTTAAAATACATTGTACAGCACAGGGCAGTTGGGATTGTAGCTGAACATTTATTAAATGCCACAAATGCCTTTCAATAATAATAATAGTAGTAGTAAAAATAATTGGAGACATCCTATTGTACCACTACTTACTTCTGCATACTGCATTTAAGTAATTTATATTTGGTTTTCAGTATAATTTTTGGGATGGGACTACTGAGAAATTAAGGTCCAGGAGAGAACCACAGCTCTCTCTGATCTCTTATGAATAACAGGTTCAGTCAGATCTTAAAATGAAAGCATGTTAAAAAAATGTTGTCTGAACAATACAATGGGGGAACGTGTTGAGCACAAACTATCTGGCCTATGCCTTCACACATAGTACTGTAAATGCATACCCACATTGACGAGTCTGGTCAATGACTTTGCTTTTCAATCAGCTTTTCTCATCCCTTATTATTCAAGCTAAGAACAGATCAGTTCAAATAATTAAAGGGAAAGGCACATTCGCTTAATTATAACAAGATGTGTCATAAGGCTGGGGACAGATGATTAGGAAAAAGACGGTCTGAATTAAGAATTAACTGCACATAGTATGTAAGCTGCAGGAGATGGGGCAGTGTTTACAGTGAAAAAAACAATACAGACCCTGACCTCTGTTTATTCTGTGCTCTTGGGGTCTATGTGATAATGGTGAATGCCTAGAGACGATCACTGTTATCACTCAGTCACAGTGCCGAACACATTTTCGGCACTTTGACAACCCCGGTGCACCAGCACAATGGCACCAGGACATATTTTTAGTGCTTTCTGTGGGCGGAGCTGCAAAACCCCACACCCCCCCTCATCCCTCTACTTAAGGATTCTCAACTCCAGGGGGGGGTGCATGTCGGGGGGGTGAAAGTAGTAAAATTAAAAACGTTCAGGCTGGGTGCAATAAAAATTGCACCAGCACCCAGACCCGGACCTGGTACCTCAGCCACCCCAGCCACTAGTCAATTCCTGACGTCATGATGCAGCTTGACCAGCAACCACAGTGTCACTTCCTACAGCCTCTCCACCCCAGCTCACGCTCACCGTGCTCTCTCCCACCCCCAACCGCGTGCATACGTATAGCAACATCCTGTCGCCTAGTTCGCCCACCCCCTCATCTGGTTGCCCTACCTGTCCATTGCCATGAGTGCATTGCGTGTGGAAGATGTCACCGTAATGGATGGTGCCCTTCCTCATGCACCCACTTCATGGGTTATCGTGCTTTTGTCTTGTTGAGACTAGAGTTACAACTGTGTGGTAAAACATCGTGCTTGAATTACAGAAAAATACATTTCATACTTGGGATACATGGGGTACTTACATGGACTTAATAAGACTCTTTGTGGTCACAAGTTAGCTGGAAGCTGGTATGGTAATCAAACTCTGAAATCCACTCTATAGCATTTTGGGGCTCTGACCTTAATAACTCTGCCTGTCGCAATGATCTGCCTATAGTGCCCCACTGTTATATCACATCCATGGTGTCTAGTGGTCTCCCAGCCCTGCAGTTGTAAATGTTTTGCCTTAAAAATTCAGGATTGCTAGGATGACATTCTGACATTTGTAGCTTGCTATTAAATAGTCAGAAATCTATATTGTCAGTGTCAGTGGCTCAGTAGGTAGCACACTCACCTCTGAGACCGGGAGGGCTGTGGGTTCAGTTCCCACATCTGGCACTTGGGTTAATATCCAGTACTGACACTGTAGTGCAGCATGAGAGGGTAGTGGTGGGCGTAGTGGGCTCAATCCACTCCACGGAGCAAAGGTGGATTCACGGAGTGCTCCACAATGTGAAGCAGAGTACTTTGCATTATAGTGAGGAACGTGAAGTCCATTAGAAACACTGACTTTGCATTACTCCGCCTCCCCCAGGCCACTACTATTCCAATCGTAAGGTGATGTGCATAGGTGGCAGTTCACTTTGCCTCACTTCACCTTGTTTTTGAGCTCCAAAGGTGAATTTTGCGGTGATTCACGGGATTTCAGGTCACATGGGTTCTATGTTGATCTGCACAGCCTCAGTTCAGGGTAGTATGAGTAGGACGGAGTAGGAGACAGTGTGCTCTGATAGCTGTTTGTAATAGGAATCTTGTAAAAGCTGTTCAAAAAGCATTTTTGGGGGCTGGCAACTTTAGTTCATTGACTGCAGGAAACCCTCCTGTGCTTATCGAGTGTTTTTGTTTGTGTGTGGATTTTAAATGTTAATTTACAACACTGAGTGTGTGTGGTGAAAGTGTGCTGTGTGGGAGGGGTGTATCTGTGGTGTAGGTAGATTTAAGCTGGAGAACTAGTGATTTCTTTGTTTTTTGGTTATACTTTTGTTACATAACTGACTGTGTTAATGTACTGTTTGTACACATAGTAATATTGTCAGTAATAGTAGTAATATTCTTGCTGTTTGTTGTGTGGATGTGGTGTAGCATTTCACAAGGTCAAGTTGTTTAAATTAGAAATTTACATTAACGTGGCATAGTACACTGAACTTTTGCATTTGCGTCGCATTCCTCATTCAGCATTGTACACAAACTGTTTTATGTTGTGTGTGAGTGTGTCTGTGCAGTGTTGCATGCATCAAATAATACACCTTTTATTGTGACACAGACTAGTGTAAGTGCAACTAAGTGCAGCAGTGTGAACCTGCTATCCAGTGCAGCTGCCTGATTTTGTCCTGCAATCGTGTTCTCTGTTCTTAGTTTTGATGCTTGTAGTTCCGTAAAACTCAGCACTGTCTGTATTCAGTGCCCCCCCCCCATGTTCAAAAGGTATTTTCTACCAGACTGGATTGTTTTTGTGACCCCATCTGCATCACTGGTTACTGAAGTTGATTTAATTCTGTGACAGTCTCAGAGTAGTCTTTTATCTGTTGCTGAAGCCACAGTTTATTTTGCTTCACATCCAGCCAGCGTCCCTCCAGTCAGAAAGTGAATGTATCAAAATCTAAATTTGGTAATAATATTTGCTAGATCCCCCAAAATTCCTCCAAAGAGACATGTGAAAAAAGCTGTTTATTGCCATGGCAATGTTGGTAGTAAGATGGTCTGTGGGCGTGGTAGTAGTATGCAGACGCAGAAGTGCATTACTGATGTGAGGAAAGGTATTTCTCTTGCAATGTTTTTTTTTATTTTATTTATTTATTTAGCTTTTGTTGACCGGGTAAGTGCACTAGACAAATCCTGCCTATTTTCAGGCACGACCCGGGGGAGGGGGACACAGATGAATGGCAACTGACCTTGAACCAGATTAAGCTGTTGGTGGTATTTTTAGTGAATGAGGGAAATTTGGCCAGGACACCGGGGAAATTCCCCTACTCTTTTCGATAAATGCCATGGGATCTTTAACATCCACCTGAACTACCACCAATCCAGGCAGATGGGACCTCGGTTTAACGTCCTTTTTACAGCCCAATCAGTAGCTTCACTCGTGGTTGGAGGAGATGATGTTTTCCCAGCAGTGGTGTTAGTGTTACTGGTGTTAGTGGTGGTGGAGGCAGTATTAGCATTGTTGCGTCAAGTTCTAATTCCGACCAGTGTACCGTATCCAAACATATTGAGTGTGAAGCAGTGCAAATGAGTGGCAGCGTAGATGATGTCATACTTCCCAGTAACATCCCAGTAACTGAACCTGAGGATTCCAATGATCATGTCAATGATAGCATACGATGTGATATTTCATACACCGTGGCACTTAACATAGCGCATTTTCCATGCAGTGATTCACAGTGTGGTGAAAAAATATCAGGTGATGGTGGTGTAGATGCTGATGATGAATGTGATGATGATGATGATGATGTTGCTGTTGTTGCAACATGCAGTCCACATACTAGCATCCAAGCAGAAGATGTGGATGTGGGTGATGTTGAAGAATATGATGATGATGTAATTGACCCTAGTTGGGAACCGGAGAAAAAGAAATTAAAAGTGGCTGTGTCTGAATCTGTTTGCAGGAATCCCCGCTGTAAAAACTTGTTATCTACTGCTTTTAGTTGATGATGATGATGATGATGACCCAATAATCAATATGATAGGTAGTCATGTTGGTCAGTTGCAGTCCAGGTGTGCAGTGCCAGAAACATCATGTGCCCCCCCACTTCAGTGCTTAAAATAACAGACTTAAATAAGCCGCGTCATCATGGACATGTTAAAAGCAGAGCATCACATTCCCTTGTTTGGGATTTTTTTGTTCAAGTTGCAAATGATCAAGGCCACTGATTTACGGTGATTAAAATAATGAAATTCCATTTTCAAGAATTCAGATTCCGGCATTACACTGGTGATTGTTACTCTAATTTCCAGATTTTACTGGGATTCTGCTATCATTCTTTTAGTATGTGCATAAGTAATCAGAATTAAAGAAGACTTAATATACAGAGCATTAAATAGAGCAAATTGAAAATAGTACAGGAAGGAATTAAAAGAAAAACACAAGTTTTGTAGATCTACTGATCTGATATAAAATGCCAGATTCCATGAAATCTTTGTTTTTACCAGTCATCAGGCAGCCCTAATTCCGGAATTTTACCAGATTTTCCGTTAAAAACCGAAAAACAGTGGCCTTGCAAATGATGATTCAGTTGCAATCTGCAGGCTTGCCATGTGTGTGTGAGTCAAGGTAAAAAGGGGAGCCACCTGGGGACAGGAGGACAGCATATGCATGTTAAGTATAGGCACTTGGCTCTGTGGACCCAGCACAAGCTGGCAGCTAATACCACAGTGGGGCATTCACCTGTGTCACTGGCAACCATAGTCAGCATGTTATCCTCTTCCATTACTGTTAAGTCCAGTAGGAAATTAAACATGTGCAGTAGTGCGGTAATAAAAGCAGAGGATTACTACAGGCAAGATTAGGTGGAGGAGCATAATGACTATGAAATGTTGTCCAGTGCTGGTGAGAGTAGCAGTTTTTGTGGTGGTGGTGATGAATGCAGTATGTCTAGTGCAAGTGGTACATCAACCCCGGCTGGCAAATCTGGCAAAATAACATCATTTCTGGGTCTGTCATCATCACCTGTGCAACCGTCTTCATCAAATGTCCACACTTCACCCCCTGCCAATGCCATTCATCACAGAGCACAACCATTTGTGACCAACAACACACCATGTGTAAAACGTTTAAGTCAGCCCATGTTACAGAGTGTCTTTGCGTAGAAGCTGAAGTCCCGAATCATACAGTGTCACGTGAACTTAATACTGCTGTAGCAAAAATGCTGGCAATTGATCTTTTGCCCTTCTCCTTTGTGGAGAATTCTGGGTTCCGGTGGTTTGCTGCACATGCCTGTCCAAAATGGAACGTCCCATCCAGGACATATTTTTCTACCCGTGCTGTCCCCGAGTTGTTCCGCACTGTGTCCGACTCAGTAAGACATGCCTTTCAACATTCTGCCTCTCCATTCATCCATTTAAGTATGGATATGTGGACAAGTGGCAAAACAGTGGAGAGTTCATATCTGTGTATAACTGCACACTGGGCGCAGGTGCTGGGGGTTGTTTGTGATGTTGGTAGTGTGAATAATCAGTGCAGTAAGGTGGATTGTCGTGGTAACAATCTTCCTGGAATTCGCCAGCATGCAATGATTGCTATGCACAGTGTGACCTTTTCAGACACTGGTGAGAGCATGATGGACATGGTACTGATTGAAATTGACAGATGGCTAAACCCTCTGTCCCTGTGAGCTGGGTTCATAGCAAGTGACAATGGGTCAAATGTGGTGAGATGCATCATTAATGGTGTTTTTCCTTTCATGTTCCATGCATGGCCCACTGTCTAAATCTTGTGGTTCAGGAGTTTCTGCAGCACCCTGTTATAAAGGAAATGCAGACCATTGCACAACGTATCTGCTCTCACTTTTCAAGATCTGGAAAGGCCCGTGACCAACTGTGGCAGTTGCAGATACAAAACAGCCTGCCTCAGTCCCGCTTGAAGCTGTAAGTTGTCACCCAAAGGAACTCCATGTTATACATGGCAGAGAGGTTGCATGAACAATACAAAGCCATCTCAGAATATTTTGTTATGCACACTAGCCGTGACAGTTCTGGGGCCTCCATGTCTATGACAACTGAACAGTGGTGCCTCATGGACTCTGTAATAATTTTGCGACCTTTTGAACTTGCCACACAGGCAGTGAGTGGTGAGTCTACCTCCATTAGCCAATCAATTCCACTGCTGTGGGTGCTGAGGCAGACATTGGTGAATGTACAGCATAGCCTTGATGTTGCCGGAGACGATGGTAACAGTATGTTGCTGCAACACATGCTGACAGTATTCGACCAGAATCATCACGTTGTGAGCATTCAGCATAGTGACAATTTTGCCATAGCAACAATACTGGACCCACAATACAAATGCGGAATTGCCTCAGTACTGGAGGGAGGGCCTGAACAGGTAAAAAATATCAGTGGTCAACTGGTGCGCTTGGTTCATGGGGCACAGAAGTCACGTGCCAAGGTCAGCAAACCTCAACAGCATAATCCTGCTGAAGGTGTACCTGGAGGACCATCAAGCATATCCTGCAAGGGGAAGGGGACTGTAATTCCAGGTAGTCTGTCATCCAAAGTGGGTGGCATCAACCCGCTTTGGGAGGCTTTGTCCCAAGTGGGTATTTGTGAAATAAGTGATTCGGGAGAACAGGATGATGCACCAACAGTTGGACTCAGTGCGGCACAGAGAATGGTTGAGTCATATTTGTCTGAAAACAGGCATCTGTGAGTAACTGATGATCATCTTTTGTCCCGGAGTGGAAAGGTCAGTGAATGGCCAGAGCTGAATGCAGTGGCACTGAAGTACCTCACATGCCCGCCCTTCAGTGTAAGTGTTGAGAGGGTATTCAGCTCAACAGGTGCAATAGTCAGGGATCATCAGACAAACTTGTCTCCTGCAAATGTCAGTTTGCTAACATTCATTAAAATGAATGAGAGGCACATACCAGCACAGACTGCAACCTCAGTATTTGTACCCTGGCCTAGTCATGGTGGTCTTGCTAATGTGGAAATGGAGCATCCTGGTGGCACTGGCAGTAGCTACCTGAAACGGCCCACCACTGACCTAGATGACAACACAATGGAGAAATAATTTCCCAGTGGTCAGACTTCAGACATCGATGACTGTGAGGGCAGTTTTCTTTATGAGGATGATGTTGTGGTTAATGTTGGCAGGTTTTACCTGCAGTATTTAAAAAGCGGTGTACTCTCCCGGGCCACCACCACCGGAACTGATGTTATCCACTGCCACCATGAGTTTGTCTGCCCCCCCCACAGACCACCACCATCACTGGGACTGATGTTATCCAAGTCTGCCACCATGAGTCTGTCTGCCCCCCACGGACCACCACCACCAGCTTCTTAATATTTAAACCATAAAGTGAGTATGAGTACTCATCTTTGTTATACTGCTTTACTTCCTTTAGTTGTATGTTTTGTTTTCTGAAGCTTTTCAGAGCCACAATTGTAAAATACATACAGCACACCTCTTTTGTTTCTTTTACAGGGTAACAAAAAAGGCTCCATCACTAAAACCCATCGGGAATGGTACTGAAGCTGTACCGTACAGAGAGGAAGCGATGTAATATCCATGTGAAATCCATTCTGGTATGTATGAAGATTTGTTTTCATCTGTTTCATTGTTTTGTAAAGACTGCAGCAAATATTGCACACAACAGGGTGTGTTAGTTGACAAGATTTGTCTTTGAAATGTAACTTGACTTTAGGGACTGAGATTTGAGAACCAGGGAGGGACACGTAACAATTAAAGTTGTAAGAAGTCATTCATTTCCTTTTTTAGGAAACCTCCAGATGCTTTGTTGTTCTGACAAAGTGGCCTCATCCAAACAAGTTCTTCCACATCAGCGCCCCCCCCCCAGACTGGGGCACACATGCAACATTCAGGAGTTGTTTCATTAGGTGACCATGACCATCACACCAGACTCAAAAAGGATGCAGATGAAATCTGTGAAGAAATAAGAAAACAAGTTACCATTACAGACAAACCTACAAATATGCTTCCCCCACCCAAAAAAAATAAATACTTACCTTCATGTGCTTGACAGTTATCCACTGCAAATTTCTATACATAAAGTTCTAATCAAGCACTGGAATGTGCACACCAATAGTATCTGTGACCTGTGATACAGAACAATACCATGAGTACATGTCCATGTCAACACCCATCACCTACAAACTACAGAAATACATATCTCTATATATCAACTCACCAAGGCTACTATTAGTGTACAGACAAAGGACACCCTTCCATCCAGTTGAGATGATCACATTACATTTTCTTGCATTGCAGCACACATTGGACCAGCAACTGTTCTCTCACGGTCATCATTTTAGGGGCACTGTGTGCATGAGTGACTGCAGGATAAATTCTAGGGGTCTGTGTATGTGCTGAAACAGTCTCATTTCACTTCATGACCACTTGTCAATTTTCTGCACACAAGAAGGATGCATTCTGGGCCTGCATAAAAAATCTGGGGACTCTGTGCCACTGTTATGCGCATGACTGAGTGTGCCATTAAATCTGGGGGACTTTGTATGTGCTGAAGCAGTCTCATTTCACTTCATTAACATTTGTCAATTTTCTGCACACAAGAAGGATGCATTCTGGGCCTGCAGAAAAAATCTGGGGACTCTGTGCCACTTTTGTGTGTTCTGTGATTGTTGCTGTGAACTCATGATGTCATACTGACATTTTTACAATTAAAGCAGCATTGCAAGAATGTCCTCACAGTTCTGAACTGTACTTTTTTATGCTACTTTACATTGCCACAGCCACCACTACTTACCTCCAAGTTGTGAGTGACTTGAATGATACGATTCTTCTCACAATTTATGTCTGCTTTACTTACTTGACTACTTTTTTTCATGTATGAAAAAAAAATGAGCACATCTTCCAATATTGTTTGGACCAGCTTTGTATTTATTTGCAGCTGCTTTTCAATAACTATTATTCCATGGTGTCACAAGATACTGCCTGATGCATAACTGTTAATTAACAACAGAAGTGATACTGTATATGACAACTACTTGATGTGATGGAGAAAAGCAGAGGAAAACAATGACAAAGACCTGGTCAGCACCAATTTAAAAGGAATGCTCCTTTCATTATTTCACACATGAAAAAAGGTAGTACAGCAGACTCAACTACTGGAAATTATCATATCATTCCAGTCAGTCAGGATGTAAGTAGATGAAGCTGTAACATAGCATTAAAATATATAGGTCAGAGTTATGAACAGATTGTTGCTCTGCTGCTTTACAGACATTCACCACATTACATAGTTATGGTGATGCACATAAACTAATATGTGGGGTCATTACTACCACTGGAATATTTCTTGCTCCACAGAATGCAATATATTTCTGTGAAAACCACCGATAATTTCATTACAGTGAGTCACGTGATGGAGGAATTACCAATCAGAAAAGCCACCCACATTCTGCCACCCTTTCTCAGCAACGTTAGGACGTGATGCCAGGGGGAGTGCAGGTGCATGCTCCACTATAGTGAATGTCTGACAGCTATCCCAACCAATGTTTCCTTATGTTATGAGGTTCAATTTGTGGTGAAATGTGGGATGTTTCCACTAACAAAGCTCTTCTAACTGGAAACATGGCCACACAGCTCTCCACAAACTGACCATTATAACATAAAGAAACATTTGGAAACCTGCTGGACAATCAGATATTCACTGTAATGAGCACGCACACACACTCTCCCTGCCATCATGTCCTAACATTGCAGAGAAGGGAGGCAGAATGTGGGCAGATTTTCAGAATGAGACTTCCCCATCACATGACACACTGTAATGGAATTATGCCTAGTTTTCACATAAATGTATTGCACTATGTGGTGCAATAAAGATTCCCCTTGAAGGGAAAATGTGTATGATTAAACAATAACAAACAAAAAACACACAAAAAAAGTACAACACAGTAGTGCGGTGGGGTCAGGGATGGGGGTGGGTATGGGGGGCAGAAAACAATCCCCTGACTTACTATGGCTGTGGGATGCCATGGTGGTCCAGCAGCAGGTGCGGCATTGAAACAATTTGCTGCTGCTGTGCTTCCCATCCTGTTAACCTGCTGCTCCAAAGCACTGAAACGCACATTGTTTTCCTCAAGTGCTGCCAACACCAGGCTGGAGTCAGACTGGCTTGCAGGGACTGTGGCAGGGTCCACTGCAGCAGGCAATCCACATAGTGGGGCTGGTGGTGGAAAGGGTTTTTCTGGTGGCTATGGTGGCGGTGGAGCAGCTGATGTAGTAGCTCTCCTCCTCCGGGTGTGGTGGCAACTGCTGTGAGGCACATCTCCCACCCCAGCAGCGTCCTCGGCCACTGCCACAGAAGGGCTAGCAGGTGGACACCTGGCCCCTTCCATGGCAGCCTTCCACTCTGCCCTGTGGTGGTTCAGCATGTGGGTGCACTGGCCACCAGTCCTCAAATGTGTCCCAGGGGGGCCACGGTGCACCAGCACACCACACACATGGCACTCCACCACTGTGCTGGCTCCCCCCACACAATTAAAAAACTCCCACATTGGGGAGATACGTGGGGGACCAAACACAGTCTGCACACATCAGACATGAGTCCCACCACCACCTCCAATTGCCAGGGCCACCTCTTGTGGCTGTGCAGGTGGTGGAGGGGGTGCTGCTGGAGCCCCAGCAGCTGCTACTAGTGGTGGTGGTGGTAGTGGCAGAGAAAGTGGGCATGCAACAGCCACTGGTGGCACTGGTGCTGCTGCTCCTGTTGCTTCCATGGGGAAGCAACACCGACCAGGAGTCTGGAGTGGTCCAACATCACACGACCACCCTACCCCCCATGGGTTCACACTCTTCCCCTCTTAATGCACCCACGGGTCAGCAACTCACCTTCTCCAACATGACTCTCCATCCTCCTGAGTCCACAGGATGACACACACACACACACACACACACACACACACAGACAGTGGACACACACACACACAGTCACACACACAAAACAAAAACAAAACTTATACAAAAAAAAATCACTAACAAAAACACTAAGACAATACAAAACTAAATAAAATAGCTTTTAAAAAGCTGTTTGCTTGTTGTGTTCTGGCAGTAAAAGAAACGAAAGCCAAGTAAACCTCTCCTCTCACAATTTTGCTTTCTCACTCTACAAATGCAAAAGAGAAAGTGAAACTGCTTCTCTGACTCACTTCCTTCCTGCCTGGCTAAAGCATGTGACTTACAGTACTGCAAGCCATTTGATGTGCCTATTTTCTTCTCACTTCACCTTACTTCATGTTAAGGCATAATGACAACGCGGAGTGGAATCAATAACGCGAAGTGAGCACTTTACAGGGTCCACTTTGCATTGTGCTCCACTTCACATCCTCTTCACGGGCGGATAAAATAATTCGCTGCATCTCTAGAGAGGAGTGCTGCATTCTGAGATGCCGTCTTCCGGATGAGATGTTAAACCGAGGTCCCATCTGCCTGAATTGGTGGTAGTTCAGGTGGATGTTAAAGATCCCATGGCACTTATCGAAAAGAGTAGGGGAATTTTTATTCAGAAGACATACAAACAAAGAAAACATACCAATATTTACATATTTACATCATTAGTACATGTAGATACATGAAAGGCGTTATCATGATTTAAACATTAAAAGGTACATATACAGAGGCCAAAATTGAACGGTCCTAGCATCCAAACCTTCAAGGTGAATTAGCCCAGTGTCCACAATTAATCCACAACAGCCTGCATTTTCCTCAGTATATCTCTTTGTGTCCAAAGCCTTCAGTTTTTGCAGAGAGATGCCAATATTTCTTCCCATTCCTACATAGGATACCATTTTCTGCTGAGTTGCCTATAAACACCGGGGTTGCCATATATAATACCTTATAATTGACAATATTATGTACAATGTTCAGGGTGATACTTCCTCATGCCCCCTAAAACCTGTCCATAAATCAGTGCAAAATATGATAACTGGGAAAATAATGGCCCATTCCAAACTTTGGCTAGATATCCCCAAAAATTTGAGTCATATTCACACTCCAAAAACAAATGCTTTTGCTATTCCAATTGCTGAACACATGACTGCCTTAGGCAGTATCTATCCTGGACCTGTTTATGTTTATTATTATTACGCACCCCTAATTTCCCATGAAAGCTGAGCCATACTGCATCCCATGCAAAATCTGGTATGTGTTTAGAAGTGAGCATAGTCAAATTAAATTGCAAAAAACAATCAGGACATTACCCCAAGTATAGACAGTCCCTATCTTCCACAGCTGGGATGTGGGAATATAGGTATTTTCTACTCTTTACCAGAATCATACATTTAGTGATATCCCACTTTATTAATATTTTTAGAAATTCTATTCCATATTTTTGGAGATCTGAAATTTTGTTTAAAGAAATAGTTTTCATTTGAGACCATGCTAAGGCACCAAGATTGATAGTGTACAGTACTTGTTCTTTCAAAATCTTATATCCAGGTTTAAAGGCCCATCCTAGATTGTATGACACAAATATACTATAAAAAAGGCAATAGGCTGAATCATGCCTAGAACTCCTTCTGCTATCTTTCATTAGGTTATTGCTCTTTTCACAAGTGTATGCCTGTTCCTCCAAAAAGCCTGAAAAACATGCTATATACAGGAACCCATCTAGACTGAGGAGGAGGAAAAACATAGCTAACATATAAAAAAATTGGAATTAAGGTTTTTATCAGGAGAATTCTCTTTTTCTTCCTTATTGTCTGGCCCTTCCAACTATTCACCAAGTGTTGTGCAATCTGTATTTTTGTGTCCCAGTTCTGACTGGCCATATCTGTATCCTCAAATACTACCCCCAATATAGGGATAGTATCTTTCTCTATTTTAAACCCAGAAAATGAGTTGTTCTCTGGAACCGGGTTGTCACGCAATACTATCCCTAAACTTTTATGGAGATTTATCTCAGTACCAGAAATATCAGAAAAAGACTGATAATGTTCAATAAGAATATCTTCATTTATAGCAGGGTTTATACATAAAACTAAATCATCACCATAGACTAGTGCTTTTATCCTGCATAAAGTAGGACTTAATTATATCCCTTGTATTCTAACATCTCGTTCTATATTCCCAAGAAAAACATCAATACAAAAGACGTATAGTAAGGGGCCCAAGGGGCACCCCCGTCTTACACCCCTTTTAACACTAATGCCTTTCCCAATCCACCTGTTTATATTGGGGGTCAACATGTCACGATTATACAGAACTTTCACCCACCCAATACATTTTTCAGGAAACCCATAAGCTCTTAGGACATTAAACATATACTGATGTGATATCTTATCAAAAGTTTTCTCCTGGTCAATTTCTATTATGTAGCCTTTTAATTTACATTTTTCAGCTCTATAAAAAATCTCTCTTAGTGCAATTAAATTATCTGTTTGTTTTCTATTAGGAATTGCACATGTCTGAGCGGGACTAATCAGTTCATCCGCTGCAGAAACCAGTCTGTTCATTAAAAGTTTACTTAATATTTTGAAATTTACATTCAGAAGACTAAGAGGTCTTTAGTTTTTCAACTCTTCTCTATCCCCTTTTTTAAAAAGCAGAATTAGAGATGCCTGGTACATGGAACTAGCTAGACAACCTTCCTGTCATGGCTAGTATCAAATCTTCACAACATTTTTTATAAAATTCAGCCCTTATTCCATCTGGCCTAGGGTCCGAGTCACTCTTCAGACTTTTTATAACCTTCCTTATCTCTTCACCCTGTATCGGGGCAATTAAATGACTGTTTTCATTGTCCACAAGTGAAGGTACATTCTGGAATATGTTCTTATTATCAGATATGTGTAGTTCAGAACCAAATGTCTCTAAAAAATGTGCATGGACCAAATTCAATATTTCCTTAGAAGAAGCAGTAGATTGTCCAGAATGTAACCTTAGTTTATTTCGGAACCTATGTTCCACTCTATTTTTTGAGTCTTTAAAGGTATCTAATGCTCCTTTTTTAATGTTAGCACCAAATCTTAATTCCTGCTCCAAGGTTTTGGCTCTGTCATGCTGCCATGAGCACATTTGTTTTTTAATGTCTAGTATTTAGTTATCTAGATTTTGTTTTAACGTTTCCGATTTTGAAATTAGTGCTTGCAGTTTTGCTCTTAGATGTAAGTATGTCAAATATCCATTGTTTGTACTCTGTCTTGTAAGTGTCTGGAAAAACTGTTGCCAGGATACTTTTGTATCTTCCCACCAGAGGGCAGCACTATCATACATTGCAAGCACAGATACCTTAGCTTCCCAATCCTGTCTCCAGGCTTTCTGCACTTGTTCATCTGCTATAATGGAATTGTTCAACCTCCACAAATTATCTTTAGTTCTAGGAGTATCTTTCCAAGTAACCTTTATAGTTAATGATTTATGATTTAAAAATTCTCTCCCTAAAAGACTATCATTCAAAATCACTAAGATTTCAGAAACAAAAACAAAATCAATTCTGATGGATAAATGTCCTTTAAAAAAAGTGTTTCCACCATTTTGAAACTTTGCCCTATAGGAATCTATTAATTTTGCATTTAAAATTATTTTGTTAAGGGCTGTAGAATCACAAAAAAATGTTGTCAGTTTTTAGTCCTCTATCTGTTGTCTTAAGGCCACAATTAAAATCACCAGCCCAAACTAATAATCTAGAGGTATGTAGGTATGGTTGAACTTTTTGAAATAGATGAACCCTAAGAGCTTTAGTCTGTGGTGCATAAATACTGATTATCCAGAATCTTTCAGAATATAAAGAGATGTCTAGCATTAATGCTCTCCCTGGGTCCATTTACACTAGTTTAATTACTTTGATACCAGGATTATTTATTAAAATCCCTACCCCATCACATCTTTCTTAGCCTACTCACCAGAAAGAAGACCCTTTAACCCAAAGTTTTGTAACTGCTTGTAAATCTATGTTTGTCTTAAGCCTGGAGTCCTGCAAACAAACAATATCATCGTTCTCTTGAGCTAAAGAGTTTAAAACTACAATCATCTTAGTAGTCCCTTTAATGCCATTTACATTCATAGATGTTAAAGTAAGGGAGTCCATATGTTAAAGGCTAATATAAAAAAAGAATACTAACCACATCAAGAAGTTTTGCTATGTATACCTCCATCTCCTTGTCCTTTGGGCAATATGTATGTCCCCTCCCACATCGTCCACATCAGAAATAACCTCCATAGTGCCAGTGTTTGTAGAAGAGGTATCTGATAACTCTTCCTCTGAATCTTCGTCTGATTTATCCAGGGCAATAGCATCATATCTATTTCCTTTCCTCCAAGATTTTGTCCCAAAGGCTGTGCCTGGTTTCTCTTCCTTGTTTTTACATTTAAGAGTTTTGCCTGACCTATTGCTTTTAGCGGCTGCTTTCCTTTGTTTTGTCTCTTGTCTGGGTGGTGGGTTGGTGGGGTGGGGGCATGTTTTCTACTTCAGCAACATCAGCTACTCTAGTCTGCGGTTTGTCAGAGATTTTGCTAGTGCTAGGAGAAGTTTCTGAAAATTCCTCAGAGGGACCTTTACTTGTGTCTGTTTTAGTAGCAACACCAGGGGGAGAGGGTTCCAGAACACTGGATCACTGAGTTGCTGCAGCAGCAACTTTTTGGGCCTGTAACTATTGCGCTCTATTTATAAAGCCATCCTGGGGGACAATCTTCACAATTATGGGAGGCCCAAGGGCACTTCCCATAACCACGTCCCATGTTCTCACATAAATTGCTCTTAAAAAGATTTACACGTGCTGAGGAATTGTGCCCATAATGTAAACAATGGTTACATCGGTGGGTGTTGCAGGCATTGCTCAAGTGAGTACGTGAACCACATTTAAAACATGATTTTGGTTGCCCCATGTAGAATAAAACACCCCTGTCCCTTCCCAGATAAAATGTACTAGGCAGATGCACAGGCCCATTATTTGTGGAAAATAATTTAACCTTTATTTTCCAGACACCATTCCATATTTGTTCACTATTAAAATAGGAACAGGCTTATCTAGAATGTCACACCTTTGCCTCAACCAGAATAGGATGTCCTCAACATGGGCACCCTCATTACGAAACATGACAGTGATGTATTTAACTGCCTGTTTAGTAAGAGGGATGGCCATGTAGGGAATCCATAAAGGGCTATTTCTCAGAGTCTGAAATTGAGACCAGAACCTATCTAAACTCGAGATAGACTTGAAACTAACATCATAATTTCCATTACCTAAATGGATCAAAGCAAAAATTTTGGAAGAAAAAAATGCATTGTACCCTTTAACAGCTGTTTAGCAATATAAAGTCTATCTGGAGGATTCTCCAAACCACCCTTAAAAATAAGTCTCACAGCATTTTTCCTCAGGGCTGGTTCCCCCTTATTCTGATATAAATCCGCCAGTTTAAACATGGGGTCCAACCAAGCTTTTTTATTTGGATCCCTCAAAATATGTTCTGCAGGCCCCATTCTAGGAGGAAGTTCCTCTTTGTTGACTGGTGCTTGAGATTCTTTCTCTGTAACCATGGCCATGTTACTTTTTTTACTTGCCTCATTGGGGCCCATTTCAGGTGAATAATGACTCGTAGTAGGAAGGCAGGGTTTGTACACATTATCCAGCTTTTTACCATCAAAAACGTCTCCTGACGAAGTTTCAGTCCTGTATTTAATAACAGCTTTGTTCTCTGAATCTGCTTCCCAGGTACCGGAAGCATTCTGCAACCAGCCTGCACTCTCCAGCATATGGGCAGGAGACCAATTCTGTTGTAAAACTATCAGTTCAGTGTTTGTCTCCATAAGTCTCAATGGGGAATGTGCCGTAAGTGCAGGATTTACAGCGGGTGTTTGAATCAGGACTTCCTTCACTGGAGTGGCCTTTGATCGTGGAACTCCATGAATATTCAAAAGACCCAGTCTGCATCTTGCTGGAAGAGGAGGCTTTTCTGGCTCTTGGCACACAGCTTTCTGCTGCTTACTACTGCCAACCAAAGTGGTCTCAAGTTTGGGGGAAAGAGTTACAGAACCTGCAGGGAGATTATTCTTTGCCACGTCATTGCACAGCTGATTCTCACGTGAGTCACCACGCAGAACTGTTTGAGAACATTCAGGCAAGTTTAACAGTTCTTTTTGCAGTGCTTCACATTGTGATTTAAAGTGCTCTTCTTTTCTTAGCAGCTCTAAGACTAATTCCTCTTTATCTGGCACAGTCTTAACATTATCAGGCAAAGTGGACAGTACTCGGGTTTTTCCTTCAGCATCCTCCGTGATCTGATATCAATCCAAGTTATCTTCAAAGAAACATACCGGCACATCATTCTCCGCCATTGATTCACTTGAATCTTTCTTACTTGCTGAAACTGCAGCCTCCAAAATGATAGCTTTCTGACCTTCCTCTCCCATTTGCAAGTTTGTAGGCCTTGAAACCAGGCCTCCTCCTTGCAGCACATCCTGCTTCCCTGCCACATCAGCACATCCTTCTCCTCCTGTGTCTGGCTGCAAACTGGGTCCCTCCATTCTATCCACAGGAAGTGACAGCACCCCTGCAGGCAGAGTAGGGGGATTTCCCTGGTGTCCAGAACAAATTTCCCTCATTCACTAAAAATACCAGCAACAGCTTAATCTGATTGAAGGTCAGTTCACATTCATCTGTATTCCCCCTCCCTCGGGTCGTGCTTGAAAATAGGCAGGATTTGTCTAGTGCACTTACCCGGTCAGCAAATACTAAATGAATAAATATTTATGCAAGCTGTTGAATGTTCTTCCAGAGAAGTGCTGCCTTCATGAGTTATTGTATCGACAACAAATGAATCTCTTTCTTCTCTTTCATGTTGTACTGAGCTACAGCAAGTTGCAGAATTCATCAACTGCATGTCATTAGTGTTCACATAGCACTCCATTTAATAAAAAATAAGTCACCCTTCCAAAACTACTACATTCCAATGTGTCACACTGAATTCAAGAGATCACCAGGAGATCTTCATATGGTGTTATGAGACACAAGAACTCACACAGACAGTGCTTAGCCAGGAGAACGTTTGACAGCTTGCAGATATTCATATTTCTGATTGTGACATTGCAAAGTGAAACGTTCAGATTCACCTCCATGTATCATGACTCTTCAGTGATAAGTCATGCTAGTAACATATTACAAAACTCTGAAAGTGGAGCACATGACCATAACATCAACAAAACAGAAACAGGGTCAATAAGCTCAGCCGAAATGCAGCATGTGTTGGCAATTCAATATTAATGCAAAACAGATGTTACTACAGACAATGTGGAAAAGGAAATAGAAAACACTTTGGTGGATCAGATATAATAGCCATATGTGGTGGAAGTGGGACCTATTTCTCTCCTATTTCAGGTCTCCTGCCATGGATGTCATACACTAGAACTAAATATACCAGATTGGGAAAGTGCTAGCCCGCCAATCACTCAGTGCTACTGGGATCATTCAAAAACACACTCAGAGGGAACCAGGTACACCCATTTCCTTTTCAACTGGCAGCTGCAGAACCTGCCCTCCCAACCCCCACACAGCTTCATCAAAGAAAGCTAACAATTGGTGGATCTGACTTACGATCCTCAGCAACAGACTCCTGACTCTGGCACCAGTCCATCTGTGGTTCTGCAGCTGATGCTAACAGAAAAGAATAAGTGTAGCCTTTAAAGAATGATCTTCAAAGACGGCACTTGACTGGGAGATTATAACTGAAGAAAATGCAAGCTCAACCTGTGGACAAGCATCAGACACCCTTGCAGCCTATATTTCAAGGGCTGGCATTGAAAATATGTTGATTCAGTAATGCCACTATAATTTCTGTTTCTTTTTGTAAACCTAACTGCCATATTTTTTAATTCCACTAGTGTTATAGAGAAGTGCATTTCTGTGGTTCTTTTATAATACAATATGACATTTAAACCAGGGCAGTTACAATTCTTCTCTTTTTGTTTTGTTAATGGTGCTTTCTTTTTGTCCTAGTTTAATGTCTCTTCACACTGTCCCACTATGTTTCACTTTCCCAAATCAGACCATTGTAAATAGCCCATCAACAACAGCCCATATCTCCTTCTTTGACTGAATTACGTTTATCAAATTTATTTCAGTGGGAATGTGTGGTTAATTCAAAACCATCCATAACTTTTTTGTTAACATTTTTATCTCATATCAAAAGGTCATGAATGGCAGAAAAAAAAATCTTTTTTTATGGCATTAAAATTTGTCCTCACATTTCAAATGAAATAAATGACAGAGTTGTAGTTCAAGAAGGCAGGCAGGAGGTCATACCCAGGGGCACTGGAAAATTGTGGGTGCGATGTTCACGCTATTTCCATGATTCGAGAGCCTCCCCGTGACCCCAGCATGATATTGTGGCAGTCTGGTCTTTAATGGGAGGCAGGCTCCTTTCTTATCCCTGCTCCCTGCTGCAGCGTGGTTCAGCACTTAAGTGGCTACTGGCTCTTTCCTTTATGTGCCTTGTTCTACCCTGAGGTTATTCCGCCCTGCCCATGGACATCACAAAGGGGACAGAACACCTCGATGCATTTTAAAACCTTCGCACCTTTTTTTTTCCTGTCCCCCCCTCAAGTTCATGTAAGCCCTTTAAATGCAGCTTGTTTAGAGGGGGAACAGGTACTTCACCTTCCTTTCTACGTATCGAGGAGCAACCTAGCCAGAGAGCAACCCAGCAACCCAGACAGCCAGACCACCACCAAGGAGTGAGAGGAGCGAGTGAGTGAAGAGCGAGGCTTCTTTAATGGGACGAGGGACATCTGAGCAAGCCATTGAGCCAGGTGCCAGGAGGAGTGAGGACTAGTGAGGAGCGGTGCTTGTTTATAGTGGACAGCCAGGGGCGAGGAGCGAGCAACAAGGGAGATGCCAGAAGCAAGAAAAAACCTCCAAAAAGAGCTGTGCATCGCTTTTTTATTTTTATTTTTTGCTGCTGGTGCCTGCAAATTGCCCTTCCTGCATCCAGCCACCTAAGGAACTGAACAACTGCCCAGAGTGCCTGACTGAGCCTGGTAAGGTAAGAAAGATTATTGTTTTGTTTGGCATGTGGAGTGAGGAAGAGTTTGGGGGAGGGCATGGTAGTGAAATTATGTATTTTTTTCTACAAGGTGCTGGAGGGGTTGATCAGTTTCCTGTGGTCAGTCATTCTCATTCATTGTGGTCAGGTCTGGCCAACTGATACATGTGCAATAAAAAAAAATGTTCTGGCCTCTGGTGATGGTGGGCATGGGGTGGACGAACAGGCTGGCCCAGAACAATTTGTTCTGGGCCAGCCTGCTCGACCGCTCCATGCCCACCATCTCCAGAGGCCAGAACAATTTTTTTTCTGCATGTATACCAGTCCGCCAGGTTCATGCCAAGCTCCAGTCACTTGCTGTTGATGGTCGGTGGAGGGTCAGGCCTGGTGGACTGGCCCACATGCAGAAAAAAAAATTGTTCTGGCCTCGGGTGAAGGTGGGCATGGGGCGGATGAGCAGACTGGCCCAGAACAATTTTTTTCTGCATGTGTACCAGTCTGCCGGGTCCGTACCAAGCTCCAGTCACTTGTTGTTGATGGTCAGTGGAGGGTCGGGCCTGGTGTACTGGCCCACATGCAGAAAAATAAATTGTTCCAGCCTCGGGTGATGGTGGGCATGGGGCGGATGAGCAGGCTGGCCCAGAACAATTTTTTCTGCATGTGTAACAGTCCACCAGGTCTGTGCCAAGCTCCAGTCGCTTACCGTTGATGGTCGGTGGAGGGTTGGGCCTGGCGGACTGGCCCACATGCAGAAAAAAAAATTGTTCTGGCCTCGGGTGATGGTGGGTATGGGGTGGATGAGAAGTCTGGCTCAGAACAATTTTTTCCTGCATGTGTACCAGTCCACCAGGTCTGTGCCAAGCTCCAGTCACTTACTGTTGATGGTCGGTGGAGGGTCAGGCTTGCCGGACTGGCCCACATGCAGAAAAATAAATTGTTCTGGCCTCGGGTGATGGTGGGTATGGGGCAGATGAGCAGTCTGGCCCAGAACAATATTTTTCTGCATGTGTACCAGACTGCCAGGTCCATGTCAAACTCCAGTCACTTGCTGTTGATGGTCGGTGGAGGGTCGGGCCTGGTGGACTGGCCCACATGCAGAAAAAAGAATTGTTCTGGCCTCGGATGATGGTGGGTATAACATGAGGTTACCCAGTGGCCCCAATAGAGATCAGGGGTATTGCAGGATGACTGGCCTGTAATGTGCAGCAAGCGTGACGATGTCGGCAAGGATGCCATGGTTCTGACATCACTGCATGTCACGCTGGGGGGAGAGGAACAGGGGAAGAACCCCCTTCTGGAGGACAGTGGAGATGATAGGCACTCCTGTTGCATGGCTCACATCTTGCTGCTGGCCCAACTCATTGTGATCTGCCTGGGTGCCAACCCATAGGCTGCATGGATCCCAGTCATGCCAGAGGTCTGGGGTCTGGTTTACAGCAGTGCAGGTGGGGAGATCCAATCATGGGGGTTCAGGCAAGGAGTGAGAGGCCTTCACCCAGTGAGTACCCTAGAAGGATGCACCTGTCCTCTGGGGTGCATAAAGAGTATTTAAAAAAAAAGGCATCTGTTTTATTATCAATCATCAATTTTATTTAATTGTAACAGTGCTTGCAGAAATCAAGAATCAATGAACATCAATATGTCTCAGCCAAATACCAAGTGTCTGCGTCTGTCTCACGAGGAGGCCAAACAGCTCCATTTTTCCTACACTGTGCGTGCCATTGATTGGGTTGCTCTGTACCCTGGCGATCTGTATGAGGATGGGGGCCAGCTGTTCTGCAAGTTCTGCTGTCAAGCCATGAATTATCTTCACAAGCATACAATTGACCTGCACATGAGAACACAAAAACGTGTGGATCAGAAAGCTGCAGCAATGAAGAGAAAACCAGATGGTATGTATACAGTATTTATATACAAGTGTCACATTTATCTCTCTGAGAATGGGTGGGTGGGTGAGGTGAGGGTGTGTGTGCATGGGTGAAGGTGGGTGTGTGAGTGTGGGTGAGGGTGTGTGTGTGTGGAGTGAGGGTGTGTGGGTGAGGGTGAGAGTGTGGGTGTGTGTGTGTGTGGGTGAGGGTGTGTGTGTGTGTGGGTGTGTGTGGGTGAGGGTGGGAAGGTGGGTGAGGTGTGGGTGAGGATGTGTGTGGGTGAGGGTGTGTGGGTGAGGTGAGGTGTGTGTGTGTGGGTGAAGGTGTGTGGATGAGGGTGTGTGTGGGTGAGGGTGTATATGTGTGTGTGTGGTGAGGGTGTGTGGGTGGGTGAAGGTGGGTGTGGGTGGGGGTTCGGTCTATCATTTTTTTACATAACTTTTTTTTTCCCACTTTGCAGGCAGTACCATACAATGACAGCAGTCACTGGCATCTTGTTTATTGAGAGCAACATCAGCCACTGAGGATCGTAAAGAATTTGCCCTGGACTTTGTAAGATGCCTTACACATGCAGACATTCCTCTAGAAAAAACTCCAGCCTTCGAACCCTTCCTCTGCAAATACACAAAACATGGTGAAAGTCTTCCTGGGTCTGCACAGCTATGTTCTACATACCTTCAGGAGCTTCGCCCCAAGCATGAGGACTATGTAAGAAAGTTGGTTGAAGACACTGACCTCTACTTAATATTGGATGAAACTACAGATGCCTGTGGACGTAGTGTTTTTGGAGTTCTGGCACAGCCTTTGACGAGGGTCAATGAACAGCCGGTGTTGATAGGACTTGAGTTTTTGGATCGTGTGAATCACACCACTGTCTCCCAAGCTGTGCTTCATATTTTAAATGAGAATGGCATAAATTTTGACAGGGTATTTGCAATTGTCGCAGACAGTGCTAGCTATATGCAGAAAGAATTTAAAACTATTCTTTCTGGCGTATTCCCGAACGCTGTGCATGCAACTTGCATTGCACATTTGCTAAATTTGGTTCTGGAACTCTGGTCCACAGTATTGGAAGACCTTAATACTGTGGTCAGCTTGATCAAAAAGGTTTTCTGTCAGAGCCCCATGCAGCGCCATCAATATTTAGAATTTCTAGAGGCAAAGGATGGCATTGTTCTAAAGATGCCTGTATATGCCGTTTTGACCCGCTGGTGCTCCTGGGTAAAGGCAGTCAATTATCTGGCTAACTATCTGCCTCTCGTGGCAGACTTCATAAAAAATACTTCATCAGATGCAGCTTCATTTAAACAACTCAAAATGCTATTGTCAAGTAGGCTTGATGTGCTTGTAGCACAAGCCACATTTGTGTCAGAACACTCCAGTGAGCTTGTGCAACTCATCGAAGAGCTGCAGGCAATGACGGTACCCCAAGGGCACAGCATTTTTTTCCAGACTGAATCACCTACACTTATTTTTGAATTTCTGTGCTACAGCTGGCATAGATGAATACAGGCCGAAGACTGTGGAAAAACTCTCAGTGTGCCAAGATGGTGAGAGAGCTGCCTGTGTCTAACTGTTCCAACAAGTGATGTTGGAGAGCAGTCAAAAACTGGACAATGTCATCAAAGGACACCCCTCAATGTATGTTTTTTTAGGCAGCCCGTGTCTTTGATCCGCTACAACTTCCTATGCTGGATAAACAAAAAGACAGCTATATCACTGGCATACTGGGGCTTGCAAACATTTCACCCTTTGAGTGGCATGCTTATACGAATGCTGTCAAGTCAGTACCACCAGACTTTGAAACTGAAGCCTGGTGGGAGTCTCAATCACCATCACTGAGCAAACTAGCAGCCTTGGTAAAATGTTACTTTTGGATGACTGTCAGCACTGCTGATATAGAAGGAACATTTTCTGTTTACACAGACCTTCTGAAGGACAATAGAAAAACTCTAAAAGAAAATAATGTAAAATTGCTGTTAATGCTAAAATACAACAAACATTTTTAAATATTGCTGAATATTATGCTTGCATTAATTTAGTTGGTTGGCAAACCAAGCAAAATACCTGGTTTCAGAAGGACGTTAACACAGTATACTAGTGGAGATTGTGGGAATCCAATCCATGTCTGCCAGATATACTACATTCGAGGCTATACAGACAGCCCAATGTGTACTTTTTAGTAACTGTTTTCTGCTGGTTCAAGATAGGAGGACCTCGGTGACAGCGAAAATTGGGGAACAAATTATGTAACTTTTTGTGCATGTGTAAACATGTTCATTTTTTATCTGTTAGGCTGGGGTTATGCATTTGGGATGGAGTTTCAAATTTTTTTCAGTTTTTTTTGTAATAGTTTTATGGTGGGTGGATTTGGGGCGAGGAACAGAGCTGAATATATATTGTCTGGAATGGAGGGGGTGGGAAGTGAGTTGAAATATTTTATGTCACTAACAAAGGTCCTTTAAGACTATTAGAGCGGTAATTTTGTAAAATGTATTGTTTGCAAAGAATAAAGTGTGTGTGCTTTTAAAATGATGTGTGGCTTTTTGTATATCAAAATCTTAACTATTTGACTAACATAAATAGCACTGTGAATGCTTCACAACTTTCCACAATTTTGACCCCAAAAGTTCTGCAAGTTTGTCCACATTTCTCTGCAATTTTCCAGTGCCCTTGGTCATACCTGTTTCTATAAGCTGCTCTCTATTTTTTTTTTCAATTATCTGTCGCGTAGCAGACATGCCTCTCAGCAGGAGTATCTGTTGTCACGGTGACTAGTCACTGTTTTCTAAAGCACACTTAATCTGAATGCAAAGTCAAGTCAATTGAGTGGTGAGAGGTGAGGGGGAAGGATGGAATTCGAGATTCAATGAAACAGTAAATGGCACATTGTTACCTTAAAGAGATACATAATAACTATAAGCATTTAGAAGACTTGTATTATGCACTGCTACAATGTTAAAAAAATTACAAAAAATGTAGCACTGAGACTGGAGTGGTAGAGTGTTACTGTTCATACTCAATACTCTGCGATTCTGTGGTTGAGCAGCAATCCCCCCCCCCAACCAAGATCCAATATCTCCCACAAGGGTAATGCAATAATAGTCTTTGTGGTAGCCCTCCTCCCCACCCCACCATCATCCCAATCCTGGTAAGAATAAATAAATAAAATGCAGAAATACATATAAAGAAACCTCCTTGGTCAAATAATGGTACTCCCATCCCCATGTGATAATGCACAACCACCCAGCTCCATATTACAGTTCCCTACTCTGATCTGTACCGGGGAATGGAGAGACAGGTGCAGAGTACAGTATTTGTGCGATGCCCAGAAGGGATGGTAAGTTGTAGTATCAGGATTCCATCAGTGATGTTTTTTTTCTATTTTTTTATAAGAAACCGGTGATGGGATTGGGTTGATGTTTGACTAACATAAAGAGAACTAATGTTTTATTCTAGCAGGAAGTTATTGGATATCAAGTGGGGGACTCAACAGCAATACTGTGGGTTAGACACAAGCATCAGTAATTGGGGTTGCGGGGGCAACACTGCCAGGGGACCTACATTAAAGGTACAAGCATGATTTTAAACAATAATTACCTTTCAAATGTGGTGGCAACACCCAGTCAGATACCAATACAGTAAGGGTAATGTACAGATGTGCACCATCAGCCTCACTGCCCCCTACTGTGCCCCTATGCCCATGGCCCACTCATGTCACTATGTTTATTCAACCATCCACATACTATACTGGCACCACTTGTCTTGTGGTAGTGTACGGCGGGGGCTGGGGGGTCATCTTCAGCCTCTGTATATGTGCCTGTTCATGGTATGGTCCTATATACAAATGGTTGCACCCACAGATAGCTGCAGCATCAAATCATAACTGTATCAGTATACCATCCATAATCTAAATTGAAAATATGCACAGAAACTTTTGATTTAGTATCCCTACATAGAAAAATAAATAGAACTTAAACAGTGAAAATGTTGCCAAGCCACCATGGGGATCAAACCCAGTATCCTTTGCATCAAGAAACATAGAAACATAGAAGTTGATGGCAGATAAGGACCGCAAGGCCCATCCAGTCTACCCATTTCTTTTTCTACCTTATGAATGTGCCATTGGCCTTTGATCTGTCAAGGACGTGCACAATCCCCAAAGCCATCAGCTCTGCCTGATAAAGGAATGATTTTTCTTTTACTTATATTCATCAATGCCACTTGTAGCTGAATTTGAAAAAAATCTGCTTGCTGTCATCTTCTTTTTGAATACAAGTACTAAATAAAACAGTCACTCCATCAGGCAGAGCTGATGGATTGGAGAACTGTGCAACTGGCCCCCTAGGCAAATGGTCCTAGTCTTGATCAACTGCAGAGGAGTGTACTTGTTTTTTTATTATGTATGGACACTTAATATATGGCTTCAGCACACATTCCCAGTTTAGACTGTTATTACGTTTAGTCAATCTGACACACTTCTGCATCTTTGCTTGTCCATGGTCTCATGGCAGTTACACACAATCACTACTACAGAAAGCCACAGCACCACCCCCTAACTGACTTGGCTCAGCATTCATAATCCTACAGTAGTTGACAATATATGCATAAAATGCATTTTTGGTGTCCCCTCATAGAACCCAGGTCCCTTTGCCTCAGGTGTATATGCACAGTCCTCCATGCCATCAACTTTGCCTAGTGAAGGTAGGGGTGATACAGTTGAACTTTAATGGAGAAAGTTTGGAATGAATTAAACATTCTCAGAGCAAATAATGCAAAGTGTCATAGTACAGTATATACAGAATGTCAAAGTAGTGTTAGTAAAAAAAGAAAAAAAACTTGGTCTAAGTTGTTATTAGAAGAAAGAAGAATTACAAGACTTGACCACACATAATTCAATTTTTGCAATATCCCACATGCACAGAAGACAGATTGGGAAAAAAAATGTAATTTATCAGATACGCACACACGGTCAATCCTGGAAAACTACCGCTAGGAGACTTAGAGTTTAGTTAAATTATGGTATTTAGTACTGTATGCTCTACTTTAAACAAATATTCCATCTTACATGTTGTGCTCTGTCATGTCCTGTACTTAGCATGTGAGATGGAAGACATTGGAGAGATGTGAGTAGGGAGAACTAGTCTAGTGGACGAGTAAAAATGGACAAATAATCAAGTGTCTGCATTTAGATTTTAATACATAAAGTCATATGGCACATAACGTACCTAGCAGATCACAGCAGTGTGCAACTGGAGATGGTATATACATAAACTGAGGAAGTAAATGATCACAATAGGCAGAGGGTACTGGTTTAACATTTTATGCCTGGAAAAAAAGGTCTTATTGCATCCAGCGGCATAGAAATAAGACAGGAATACAAGATAGATACTGCATGAATAATTAACAGCACACTTGATTACAGAACGGTGAATAATGAAAAAAAATATAAAAAAGTTGCCTCATTATGAGATGGCACAGTGAACAGCAGATCTGCATGGTCTGTGAAGGGGTGGGAAGGGGATAGCTGTTCATTAATATCTTCATGAAAATTAGAGGGATATGTCATTGGCCAGCAAGGGATGCCAAATAACACTGTACTTTCCAATGAGCAGCACATATAGCTGCATTTTGTTAAAAATTAGCACATTTATTTTATGAGGGCATTTAACCAAACAATTCAGTACATTCCGCTTGATTGATTAATCCTGAATCACAGTTCTACAGAAACTAATGCAGTACCCATTATGTGAAAAGAATTACACTATTAAGATTATAAATGTATGCAGGCACCCCATTTTACAAAACCATCACTACTGTACTGCTACTGTACCATCGCTACAACTGCTAACCAAACATTTCAGTAAACATTGAGTGCAGTGCATGGAAAAAAGATACAAAGATCACATTGCTTTATACAGTTTGTTTCTTTTTGGAATCATTACAGTTTATCAACTCAATTTATTTACTTATTTTCTTATTTATTAAATTCTTGAATTACAAATACCTTTGAGCAGAAACTGCTCATTTACAAAAGTTCCACATCAAAGGATGAGGGTTCAACATACATACAGAGGTAGTAAAAGAATGCACAATAAACAACCAAAACAACTAAAATAAAAAATAAAGATACTCAGTTATAACATACTTTGAGATAATATTCATATAACAAGCAGCTTGAGTAGGCAGCTGGCTGCGGTAACAATAACAGATAGAGGGCACCATAGGCAGTTAGTATTGCACCTGCTTGTGCACTGGCAAACACAAACTCAGACACTAGATGTGTTGCAGTCACCACCAGGTGGATTGGGGGGACTGCATTTTGAATGTAAATATATGGTAGTGAATAATCACAATGCCGTGCCAACACTGAGCAGCACAGTGCCGCATTGAGATGTATACCAAGTGGCACAGTGCCTCACTGACCAGTATACCTCAGTACCAGGCAACTTATGTGTAGCGACCACTGTATGTTATAGTCAGTATTTAGTACTGATATACAGTAGTAGCCAAAGACATGGTCAGATATTTCCAGATGTTTCGCAAAATTTCTAAAGAGTTTCTCTCTGCTGCCCCTACTATGGAACAGCAGAATGCAAGAGATTTCTCTAGAAATATCATAGCAGTTTCAGGAAATAGCTGACCATGGCTTTGACTGTGACTGTAGGGTGGTATGTCAAGCATTGCAGAAGGGTTTTCCCTTGTTTAGGAATTACTGAAATTGTGTAGTGCACCTCAATAGGTGGAACAGGTTCCCCTGATGAGACTTCATTAAACACTGCTAGCAAAATGGGCTTTTAGTTCTTCTTTAGTGAGTTTATAAAAGTCAGCCCCATAGCCATCTGGGCCCAGGGTTTTCATGGTTTTTAGATTGTTCATCATGGTGGCAATTTCTACTGCTGTAATTGGCCACAGTAAGTACTACATTTTATCAGCTGTCAGGTGTGGTAGGGAAAGCTTGTCTAAGAAGCTATTTCCTTCTGTGTTGGGGTACAGAATGTTTCGTGGTAAGTCATAAGGGCTTGGATTATGTAATGGTATTGCATTAATCTAATTCCCAATTGTGGATGTGATATTGCTCTGATGGTTGCTAGCTGGCATTGTTTGCGAAGTTGGTATATCAATAGGTGGGATGATCTAGCACCAATCTCATAGAGGCATAGGGAAGAGAAACCCTGAAGTCACCTATAGGCTGGGAGGAGAGTTGCTAGCAGTCACAAAGGAAGAAAGACTTGGGCATCATCATCATCACTGATGACCCGAAATCATACAAGCAGACCTCTAAAGCAGTAGGTAAGGCTAGGGGGGTGTTAGGGTGTATTAGTAGGGGTATCATAAGTCATAAGAGGGAGATAATAATCCCTCTTTACAAGACACTGGTTAGGCCCCATCTGGAGTACTCGCGTGCAGTATTGAGGCCACACCTTCACAAGGACATTAACCAAATTGAGGTAGTCCAGAGAAGGGCAACCAAAATGGTGCAGGGACTGCATCAGAAGACATATGAGGACAGAGTAACAGAGCTCAATATGTATACCCTTGAGCAAAGGAGGGAGAGAGGTGATATGATCGAGGCATTCAAACACCTTAAGGGTATTAACAAGGTGAAAGAGTCTAACATGTTTAAATATAAGAAAAATAGCTGGACAAGAGGACATAGCATGAGATTAGAGGGGGCCAATTAAGGGGGAATGTGAGGAAATTATTTTTCACAGAAAGGGCAGTGGATGCATGGAATGGCCTATCCCAAGAAGTGGTGGCTATGAATACAGTGCAGGGCTTCAAACATGCATGGGATAGGCATAAGGGAGCAATACAAATGAGTATGAATAGATAGGCCACTGACAGAGCAAAGGCCGATGGCACATTTATAAGGTAGAAAAAGAAATGGGCAGACTGGATGGGCCTTGTGGTCCTTATCTGCTGTCAACTTCTATGTTTCTATGTTTCTATGAGGCACTGGCATAGGAAAGTAAGGGATATTTCAGTTTGTTCAAGGGCACATTTGTTCAATTCATTTTTAACCTGGGCTAACTGTGGGGAGGACAGAAATATCCCCTTGTTGATGGGCAATTTGAAGAAAATGCAAGGGGTCTTCCAGTATTTGTTTGTGTTCTTGACGCTGCTTCTTGAGATGGGAAGCATATTGAATTAAGTGTTCTCTCAGCACTGTTTTAATAGTATCCCAATGGACTGTTGTTGAACTGTGGAATGGGCGGGGAGGGGAGTTATCTAACAGAATTTCTTCAACTTTTTTCTTGATAAAAGTGTTAACATTTTGGGACTTGAGGAGGTATGGGTTCAAGTACCATCTTGTAGATCTTCTCCCTAGCCCCATTTTCCAGAAGGTACTTATGGGAGCATGGTCAAAGAGATAGATGTCTCCAAGTATACTGCTCACAGCCCTAGCTAGATTTTCAACCTTGGTAAAGTAATACAGTAGCCCCTCACTATAGTGAACCCTGCTATAGTGAAAACTTGCTATAACAAATGCCTCATGTGGCTCCCAATATTTCAGTATTTCTGTTCTTCAGAATTCCTATCTGCACCAGCAATCAGCCAGCAATCAGCACATGTCACCCGCACACAACAAACACTGTCCCTATGCCTTATAAGTTGTACTGTCAGGAAAACAAAGTGAAAAACTAAAGTAAAAAAAAATCCACATCTTAACTGCTAGCTGAGACTCGGAGTTAAAGACAGCACCCATAGCATGGATTGCAGCTTAGAGATTCCGCGTGCTTTACAAACACGCTCCCCCTCCACCCCACCCGACTCTCATCTTTACTTAATAATGTTATCCAGTACTGAATTTATTTTAAGCACAGTTGGTTCTGAATCATCCTGAGGAAGTCAAATGTGGTGGAGCTGGAATTGCGATCTGTGAGTTGGATGGTGGTGATTATGAAAGTAGGAAGAGCATCAAAAAAAGATCTGGAATTTGGAGAGAAGTGTTTTGTTGTTGTTAGGTTTTTCCTTTTGTCAGTCTGTTTCTTTTTTGCTTTTACTATTGCCTAATGTATTAGTCTGCGCACAGATATCTGGAGTGATGAGTCTGTGAATTGGGGGGAGACATGTTTGTCAAGGGTGTGGAAGCTGCTGTTCCTGCTAAAGGTGCTGTCTTTAACTTGGAGTCTCATCTAGCAGTTAAGAAGTGGGTATTTTTTCACTTTTAGCTTTATTTTGTTGACAGTGCAGTGTATATGGCATATGGATAATGTTTGATGTGTGCAGGTGACATATGCATCATCTGACAGTAGTGCATAGTAGTGTCCCTTATTGTATTGAATAGGGAGCTATAACAAATACAGATTATGGCTCCCTTTTAGTTTGTTATAGTGAGGGGTTACTGTAATCTGTTCTAGAATAATTGTAGTGTTCTGCAGAGTACTGCATATAGCTATGGCTTCCAGGGTTCAGGGCATGCCACATGTCAACCAACCCTCACCTCTTTAGCTAATACTTTAAAGTGTTTTTGTGAGGCTGTCTGATGGGACAGATGAAAATGTGGAGGAGTCCATTTGTGGATTAAGGACCATATTGAAGTCACCAGTCAGTAATGAAATGCCTTTTGTATGAGTGCTAATTGAATCCTTTAGGAATTTGAAATCTGGGGTATTAATGCCTGGAGGAATATAAATATTTGCTAGAATGACATCCATCCCATGTAGGGTGCCCTGGACCAGAACCAGGTGTCCCTCTGCATTGCTCCACACCAGGTGTTTTTCAAAATTAGCGTACCAGGGCATTAGAATGGTCACATCTCGTCTCTGACCTGATGGAGATGAGGAAGAACGTTCCACTGTAAAACCAAATTTTCTCAATTTGATGTGCTCCTTTTGAGTTAGGTGTGTCTCCTGCAGGTACACCAAGTCAGGTTTAATTCAACTTAGCATCTTTGCCCTTTCTGCTAGACTGGTGAGGCCATTCACATTCCACAAGCAGAGATGTCTATTAGGGTTACCCATTAAGCCAAGTGTATTCAGAACCCAAGCTCCTCCACCGGACTCCCTCACTCCCACCACTTCTAAAGTCATTATTTGCCTCTGTTGCTGTAGAAGGCAATCGTGCTAACCTAAGACACATCTGGGATGGAAGGGGAAATAGGTAACTCCTAAAATTACAATTGATCATAAACTGAAAGCAATTTTCATACCCTAAGGTTCTCAACATGATCTGGGTATGTTATGAGAGTGGCTTGCCTATCTAATCAGCAGGAAGTTTCTTAACTGATGGTCCAACTGGGACCTAAATCAGCTGGGCTTCCAAGGTAGGGTCTAATCTAGGCCTTATTGCAGACTCAATCTGCAAGAAGGTAAATCCTCCGGAGTGGAGGGGCCTTCAGCTATATAGCTAAGGAAAGTGACAGGTAAGGTGTATAGGTGAAGTTCAGATGTCATATGCTCCACTGGGGATAGTGATTAAGTGGAGGTCCAACTGGCTGTAGGGTTATGTGTGTCTATCTCAAGGGCCCAGGAAGGGGGTTCAAATTAGGTCAGGGGTTTCCATCTCAGGCTGCAGGTATGGAGTTTATTCAGGGATTTGTACATAGTCATTCACTCATGGGTATCCCAGAATCCTGGAACCTCCAAAAAGGGGAAAAACATTACTATCCCCACCTCGTAGAGCTCCACTATTGCCACCTTCAGCAGTATAAAGTAGGGACCATGTCAATGCTTCAGTAAAGTAGATAGTGCAGTATAGCAATCATAATGCAAAAGAGTTACAGTACAGTTCAACAACCTGTGTAAATTATTAATATCTGAACCATCATATGGTAATGACATCTTAGTAAAATAATTATTCTTGTTGTTGAGACTACTAGTTCATTCATGTCATAAAAACTAAAAACAGGGAACAGCTAATATTGGTTGCACCTTATCTATTAATTAATATGGGTTATGCTCCAGGCTGGAGGTTTATTAATTGGTAACAAATTTAGAAATACTGTTTATTAGGGAGCATGAGATCAGTAAGAGAACAGGCCAAATATCAGAATAATGTATAATCACCATCTGTGCCACACATCCACCAGCCACTACAGAATGCAGGGGGTGGTATGAGTATCAGTATGGCCTTGGGACCACACCGAGTCTCAGCACAGATAATATCTGATAATAGAACATGGATGGCAGGTGATAAACTCAGCAATCATTAAAATCTCTCTTGTCATTTCACATCTGGATAATCTAAAATAATTTAACTCATGCTGACATTTAGTGACTGTTATCAAGTCATCTCAGTGTAGCCGCACCCCCCCCCCCAACCAGAACCAGGTCCCATTAATGAATAATGGATTTTATTAGTAGTGAAAGATAAAGGTATGGCCATGCTTCCAGGCCAAGCATTCAGAGCCAAAGTATGGGTGGGGGGGTCATAAGGAAAAAAATACTCACCTTAGTAATGTTGTTTCTTCTAATGGAGTCTTGCTATATTATGACATATGCAGTGAGTCCCAACCTTTGAACTGCTCCGGAGGTGAAAGAGTTAACTTTCCATGCCAGGCATGGAACTTTGAGCTCGAGCTCGGTTGAAAACTCTGTCTGTTGTTCTTCAGACTCAAACTGTCAGATCTTTATGAGCTAAACTCACTAAGGTCCTGTGTGGAAGCTGTAAACCTACACTAGCCAACTGGCTACTAAATATAAGAACACATTTTTTGGTCCCAAAACAAAGACTCAAGTCAGGAGACCCAAAAATGAAAAACACACACCCAGTCACCCCAAAAGAGGGTGAAAAAACAAGGTGGGCATCTACTAAGTGCTGACTGCACTGCCCACCCACATCCCAAAAACAGAGATTCTGAGAGGGGCAGGTAGGAGGTCATATATAGCAAGACTCATTAGAAGAAACAACATTACTAAGGTGAGTAATTTTTTTCTTCAAACAACATGAAGTCTTGCTATATTATGACATATGCAGACTACACAGCAGTACCTCCATGGAGGAGGACAGAACCTACTTAGGAATAGGCTCTGAAGCACAGCTTGTACAACCGAGCATTACTCCTAGCCTGGATGTCCAGAGTGTAATGCTTGGTAAAGAGTTAACTGTTTTCCAGGTAGCTGCTTGACAAATCTCTAGAATGGGGATGTCCCTGGCAGCAGCCAGGGAAGCAGCTGTACCTCTGGTAGAGTGAGCACTCAGGCCTGAGGGAGGAACCTTAACCAGCTTTTCATAACAGCATTGGATACAAGAGACAATCCACCTAGCAATGGATCTTTTAGTGGCAGGTTTCCCTTTACCAACCTCACCATAAGTGAAGAACAGTTGGAGGGAGTCAAACCTGTGACCCTTGGTATGCTCAATATAGTAACTAAGGGCTCTCTTCACATGTAAACTGTGCAACCTCCTCTCGCCAGAGGAGGAATGGTCATTGAAGTACAGTGGAAGAGAAATAGATTGATTAAGGTGGAAATCTGAAACCACCTTAGGCAAGAACTTCCTGTTAGTCCTGAGGACCACCTTATCTCTATGAAAGGAGATAAAATCAGGCTCCACTAACATAGCTTGTAATTCACTTATGCATCTGGCAGAAGTGATGGCTACCAGAAACACAGTCTTCCAAGTCAAATACTTAAGCTCTGCTGAAGACAAGGGCTCAAAGGGAGGTTGCATAAGCTGAGCAATGCAAACATTAAGATCCCAGGCAGGGGCAGGGGCCCTGAATGGAGGGTTGGTGTGAAGCAATCCCTTAAAAAACTTAGAGAATACAGGATGAGCTGAAAGAGAAGAGGGTTTACCTGCTGAAATAAAAGCAGACACAGCTTCCAAATGCATCATTAGGGTAGCTGGTCTCAGACCCAAAGTGTTTAAATGGACCATATAATCCAGGACTGTGAGAAAATCAGCAGATTCTGGGGAAATATGCTTCCCAGAGCACCATATGGAAAACCTCTTCCATTTGGAATTGTAAGTAGCCCTGGTGGAAGGCTTCCTAGAAGCCTTCAATATATCCGTTACACCCTGAGAGAGGTGTAGATCAGCAAACTCTAACTCTTCAAGAGCCAGGCCTTGAGATTGATAGATTTGAAGTTTGAGTACAAACCCTTCCCTGAGCACAGGTTAACAGGTTGTGATTCCTGGGAAGACATAGGGGAAGATGGACTGCTAAGGACAATAGGAGTGGATACCAGGGTTGTCTGGCCCAATCTGGAGCAATCAGAATCACTTTGCAGGACTGAGATCTGATTTTGACTAACACTTTGAACAGGAGAGGGAAGGGGGGACACTTTGAACAGGAGAGGGAAGGGGGGGAAAGCATAGAGAAACTTCCCTTCCCAATTGAGAAGTAAGGCATCCAGAGGGACTGAGCCTGACACTGGAGGCCTGCAGCAAAAAAGGGGAAGTTGGTGAATGTCTGGGGCTGCAAAAAAATCTATCTGCGGGGTGCCCCATCTGGCAAATATTACCCCAGGACCAGGGGATCCAGTGACCATTTGTGATGGCCCTGGGAAATCCTGCTTAGAGCATCTGCCAGGACATTGTCCTTGCCTGGGAGGTGAACTGCTGTAAGGGAGGTGTTCAGTGAGTAAGCCAGAGACCACAACTTCATTGCCTCAGTGCACAAGGCCGTAGACCGAGTGCCTTCTTACTTGTTGATGTACCACATTGTAGTGGTGTTGTCTGTTCTGACCTGTACAACTTTGTTCTGAACAGATCTGGAAAAAGCTTGAAGTGCTAGAAAAACTGCTCTGAGCTCCAACAGGTTGATGTAGAGCAGAGATTCCTGAGGGGACCACAGTCCCTGGGTAGTGAGGTTGCCCATGTGAGCACCCCACCCCAAGAGGAATGCATCTGTAGTAAGGATTATAGAGTGAGACTGAGTGACAAAGGGAAACCCTTGTCTCAGGTTGTTCTGATCCTGCCACCACTGTAGTGCTTGGATCAGGGTTTGAGTTACTGGTATCAACTTGGTTAGAGGGTCCTTTCTTTTAAACCAAAAGGCTCTCAAATGGAACTGAATGTCCCTCATCTGAAATCTGGCTCCTTGCACTACTGTTGTAGAAGCAGCCATGTGTCCCAGGAGCTGTAGAAAATGTCTTGCTGGTCGAGACACCTGCAGGGTGAATGAGGAGGCCAGAGAGACCTGGGTCCTTGCCCTTTTCAAAGGAAGGAAGGCTCTGGCTTTCTCTGTGTTCAGTTCTGCGCCTATGAAGGTGAGAAGCTGGACAGGCTCTAGAACTGACTTTGGAAGATTGAGAAGGAAACCTAGAGAGGTAAGCATTTGCTGAGTTATCTGAAGATGTAACTTGACTTGGTCTGGAGACTGGCCTACTATGAGCCAGTCATCCAGATAAGGAAAGATGGCAATTTGTTGCCTTCTTAGGTAGGCAACTGCTACTGCCAGGCATTTTGTGAATACCCTTGGGGCAGAGGTGAGGCCAAAGGGCATTGTTCTGAACTGGTAATGGCCTGAGGGCAGCTCGAACCTGAGGTACTTTCGATGGGAGCTTCTGATGAGAATATGGAAGTAGGCATCCTTGAGGTCCAGGAACGCTAGCCAGTCCCCTGGCCTTAGAGAGGGTAAAATAATTTCCAGAGTCACCATTTTGAATTTCGGTTTTAAAAGGTGCATGTTTAGGTATCTGAGATCCAGGATGGGCCGCCATTCTCCTGTCTTTTTTGGGGTAAGGAAGTACCTGGAGTACAACCCTTTGCCCTAGTTTAGGGGTGGGACTTCTGCCTCTAGGGCAAGTGCCTCTGATGGATTTGCAGGTGGAAAGGATCTAGTTCTCATCTTTGGAAATTTTTTGAAGCCGAGAACCAGTCTCTGGCTTACTACTTCCAGGACCCACTTGTCTGATGTTAGAGACTTCCAGTCCTGGACAAAGTAAGCCAGCCTGCCCCCTACAGGTAGTGGAGAATCGGCCCTGGCCATCCCATCAGGATGCCTGCTTGGCAGGGGCTTTAGGCTGAGGGGTGGAAGCAGGTCTGCTTGTACCCCATCTGTCTCTCCCTCTAAAGAACCCCCCTCTGGGCATAAGCTGAAGAGAAGGCCTGGGCTTGATAAAAAGGCCTATGAAACAGCCTGCCCCTGCCCCTGGAAGGCTGCCTTTGAGGAGTGGCCTGCCTTTCCTTGGCCTGTGCGCTCCTATAGGCAGTCCTATACTCATCCATTTTCTTCATGTAATTCTCTGTCTGCTCCCCAAACAGAGAATTACCCACAACAGAAAAATCCATGGCCTTAGTCTGGGTATCCTGTGACAGGCTAGTACATCTGAGCCAAACCATTCTACGAAGAGCCACAGATGTCGCCATGACTCTTGATGACACATCATTAGAGTCCACTGCAGCATGAAATTGCACCTTAGATGCCTCAAAACCATCAGCAGCCACCTGCTCCAGCTTCTTGGCAAGCTGGCCAGGGACCTGCTTTGCTAGTGCCATAACAGTAACCCATCTGGAGTTCTGGTATCTAGCAACATAAGCCATATAATTTGCCTGTCTGAGTCCCAAGGATGCTGCCATGTACTGTTTCTTTGCCATGGCATCAGTCCTCCTGGAGTCCTTGTCAGGGGGGTGTGAAGCCAAGGGAATATTTGCCTTGTCACAGGCTGCAGCCTGCACTACCCCAACATGGCTGCATTGTTGTGTAAGGAACTCCATATCAGAGCCTGACAATGTGTACCTCTTGTACATTCTTTTATCCACAGGAGGTATAGTGTGAGGAGTTTTTAGAATTTTTACTATCTGTTTCCCAAAAGATTTATGCAAAGGAATAGACAGTCTCCTAGACTCTGGGATATCCATCATTTCTACATAGTCAGGCTCCTCTTGATCACTCACAGCTTCCACCATAGGGAGCTGGAGGGTTTCAGCCACTTTTTTATAAAACATAAAATGAGAAGGGAACTCAGAAAGCCTAGGGGGAGACACCCCTGAAGGTCTGTCTGGGGAGATGTCCAGTTCAGTGGGCACATCCAGACTTTCAAATCCACATTCACTCTCCTCATACTCCTCTTCCCCCTCCTCTGGCTCATAAAATTCCTCTAAATCATACTCTTGAACCGGTGGAACCGACCGAACCGTACGCTTACCTGATGGTGCCAGTTTGGTTGGAACCAGGGACAGCGGCTGGACAATTTTAATCGCTTTGGCTATTTCTTTAACAGTTGGAGAGGAAAGTTTTGGTTCTACACCAGCTGATTTCCTAGTCCTTTTTGCTGGAACTGACTCCTCCGAGTTGGCTCTCCTTTTGCCCGAGGAAGTCTCACCCTGGTCAGAGGGCATTCCCTCCGGTTCGATTTCAACCAAACCGGGCTGGCCATCCGGTTCAGCTGACATTTTGGCCTCTCTTTCCCTGAGCCTAACAACTCTCTTTTCCAGGGTAGCTGCAGGAAAACTTTTGCAAATCTGGCAGTCTGCATTGAGGTGGTCAAACCCCAGACAATAAACACAGGTGGTGTAGGGGTCAGCCTTAGCAAAGACTTCCCCACAGACACTGCAGTGTTGAAACCCAGTGGGCCCGTTTTTTCTTTTGGGTTTCTCAGACATAGTGCCAGTCCTAACCAAACTTGCCCATTTATGGCAATCCGCCAAGCAAGACTCTCTTATAGGTTCCCAACCGTGTCACGGGTCGTGGAAAAAAACTGTAATGAAATCCGTTTTTTTTAGAACCGATAAGAACTGGTAACCGCACTCTAAAAGATTAGATTAATATGTTTTAAACAACCTGATCGGTTTAAACCAAACTGATGAACCGTTTACAAGTTCCACACAGAAAGTAAATGTAAAACCTATCTAGTACTTACAAATACCACAGACAGAGCTTGAACTGACCGGTTGCGGTTTAAATTTGGTCCAAAAACCAAAAAAATAATACTTTAACCGACAAAATGAACCGAGCAGAAGGAGAAATCTCCGGAGTGACTGTTCAGTGAGGTGCAGTAAAGAATCTGACAGTTTGAGTTTGAAGAACAACAGACAGAGTTTTCAACCGAGCTCGAGCTCAAAGTTCCATGCCTGGCATGGAAAGTTAACTCTTTCACCAGCGGAGCAGTTCGAAGGTTGGGACTCACTGCATATGTCATAATATAGCAAGACTTCATGTTGCTTGAAATTAAGTTTTAAGGTATGTCATATGACTCCTGTTCTTCCAACCCCAAATACCACCATGAGCATAGTGTGCAGTTAAAAATGGGGTTCAGAGTGGAGTCTTCATGCTACAGGCTACAGCTTCCCCACCCACCACCCCTTGAATATATAATCAAAAGTCAAAGCAGAATCTAACTGAATGAGAAGGGTACCGATATGGCACCAATAGCAAGCTCAATGATTGGAGAGAAAGGGCTAGGCTGCTAGATGTGAGTGACAGTAACATGTTCCAGCAATTGGTTTATACTCATTTCACCCAGCACTTCATCCCTCAACCATTGCCATTGGCATCCAGCTGGGTCCAAAACTGTCTAACTTCTCTTGGCATTAGGCTTTCTTCTCAAAATAGAGATTTAAGCCTTGTACATACCACTTGAAGTGGAAATAGAGTATTGTTGGGGTTTTCTTGAAGTGCTTAAAATGAAGGGTATTAAAACTTATGGTGTCGTCTCAGTGCTTCTAAGACACACCACCTTCAGCTCCAGCAGTATTATAAGAGCCGTCTGGCCGCTGCCTTGTTACAAATATGCTGCATCTAGAAGTGGGTGGTGCTTTCTGATGCCAAGAGGTTGTCTGAAATATTTAGATAAATAGTAATGTATTTTAGAGACCAAATGCAAGTCCCAATTTTGATTTAAATGTGTTTATGCTATGAAGAATAAATATTTGCACTGTATATAAAGACATTATATTTAAAGAAATGTACTGGTGGGTGGAGCTAACCTATCACATGGGCACAGAGCTGTATACATTCTAAGATAACAGCTAGAGATGTCAGATGTGAAGAAGGGAGCGATCGGAGAGGTTCTGGGTCTGGAGAGAACTCCAGGGAGCTCTGCTAAATGTTTCAAAAAAATGTTGGACTGGTCTAATTAAGGGGCTGATTGCATATTTTTATTTTTATTTTACATACAAGTACGCTGTAACTAATTTATCTTGCTATGAAGAAAATATTGAAGTGCTAAACTAAATTTTGATGTTTTGAAAACTGCTGCTGTGTCAGACTACCAACTTGGATTCACTTGTTCACCCATTTCTCTCACAGTGCTACAGGCCTTGATCCTGGGGCATCTAATTTTCTCATTGTACATGAATTCTGCCTCTAATGTATGTAAAAAATGATTAATGACATTGTATGCCAATGATGTGGTCTTTTAAAGTACCAGTGTTAAATCTCAGGATGCTGTAAATAAAGTTCAGAGTGATTTTTTTCTTTTCCAGTAATGGGTAGACTAAAAGATTGTGAAAATGTGAAAAAAAACTAAATTCATGTTTTTTTTTTGTCCAGTTCTAGAAAGAACAAGGACATTGTTGATTCAATTGTAGATTTACAAGTTGAGCCAGCTGAACTAGTAGATCATTTTAGATACCTAGGGATCACCTTGGATACAGGTCTCACCTTTGAAATTCATATTAAACTAATCAAAACCTTGCATCAGAGGCTGGGAAACATGTACAGAGTGAAGCAATTTTTAACACCAGAATCTAAGAAACTACTCACACATAGTTTTATTTTTGGTTTATTAGATTATGGCCTGTCAATCTACACTGCCACCAGTGGGAGGACCCTATCAAAATTAAACACAACACAAAATAGTGCCCTCAGGTTCCTGACTGATTCACCCTATAGAATCCATCACTGTGTTCTTCAAAAAAATTCAGAATGTCCTTCTCTAAACAATAGGATTGAAATTAATATGGGTATTCTGTCATCTAAAGTATTAAGGGATTCTCTTCCTGATTTTTTCAGTCACTTTTTCCTAGAAGCACCAATGCATTGTGGACCAGATCCCAAAGCAAATTTATCTTTAAACTCCTGCTCTGTGAAAGGTACTGAGTCAGAAATCATTGCTTTATCGTGCCCCTTCTGTCTTCAGTTCTATCCCCTTTCCATATCTCAATTGTCATACAGTACATATATTCAAAAATAGATTGAAATCCTGGCTTGATACTACAAATGACTGTGCCTGTTACTCTTTGTAAATGGATGTTATACTAAGTGCGTTTTAATGCCTTTTTTATTAGGTATCATAAATTGTTATTTGTATTATTCTGTTTGTTATCTGTCTTTTATGTAAAACCTGACACTTGTGAAAACGGGCAGCAATGCTCCTCTCACTTTGAAGCATAAAAAATGAGAATGAAAAATGAAACGAGGAAGAGCGCCAGAATCAGAGGGCATGTGATGAAGCTGGAGGGGGAGTTTGGGGGGGTGTGAGGAAGTTCTGCTTCACTAAAAGAGTGGTGGATGCCTGAAATAGACTGTCAGAGAAAGTGGTGGATGCAAAAACAATAGGATCTTCAAGCAGGTATAGGGAAGATGCAGGGTAATATTACTAAATGAGCAGGGAGGATGGAGGGTGGGTCCTGGGAGACCAGCTAGGGTCCAGGGATGGAGATTAGGCAAGGACCTTCAAAGCAGACTGGGTGAGTCAAGTAGTCCTCTTCTGTTGACATATTCTATATTTCTATATTTCTATGCAGAGAAATTGGGCAAAAAAAAATCAACCATTTTAAAATATTCCAGGCATAATCTAGTTTTATTTGATAGTAATATTTTCCAGTTCTACCAATATGTATTTTTATAAATTCCAGTCAAAGGCCAACGATGCAGCTTCCTGCATACACTACCAGTGCTTCCATGTATTCAGACACTAGATACACCACCAAAGCGGGGCTACTCAGTAAACCAAAAAGATTGTAGACCCATGCTAGATCTAGTTAAAAGGGTATTTTATTACAAAAGTTAAAACACAATGGACAGCAGCTCCACAATGCTCAAGTGACACCATTCCACATCACTCTGATACTTTTTCAAGATATTTTATAAATGTTTTCATTTAGTTTTTTTTTTTTCTCAAGAAATAAAGATGGCCACTACATTTGGCTTATAAATAATGCAGTAGACCTGGCAAGGGTTTAAAATCATGAAAAAAAAATCGTAGTGCACTGCTAAAGAGGAACATAGAAAGTAGATTTGGCAACTATGACTAGTTAAACCTGTCTGTTTTGAAAAAACATTTTCTATTGTTGATTGTTTAAATAAAAGCGGACTTCAGGCTGGTTTCCCAGCAGCCAATGAAAAAGTCCATATGTGAGAAACACCTCAGGTCCAGTATGTTAAGATCCTTGTGGGGTATCTAAATTACAATGTCCCTGTGGACTTTTATTACCTAAAAATCTGTGCCTATGTAAACTAGATTGGAAATTGAGGTATAGGATGGGGGAGATACTTGCACTTTAATAAAGGATTCTGCACCAACAAGGTAATAACTAGCTATTGTGTCTTCCTTTCTCTTATCTGCAACTCCAGTGTCTATGAAGGCTGGTACCTGTCTGTATGCTTAAAACTGTTGCCTGTAAATATATAATGTGGGAGACAGTGTGAAAAGGCAGCACTAAAAGCAAATCACATCCTCGGGTGCATAGGCAGGGGTATGTCAAGTAGAAAACGCAAAGTGATAACACCACTGTACAGAACCTTGGTGAGACCTCCTCTGGAGTACTAAATTCAGTTCTGGAAACCTCACCTAAAAAAGGACATCGACCGGTTAGAGGCAGTGAAAAGAAAAGCCACAAAGATGGTTCGAGACCTTCACCAAGAACTCTAAGAGGAAAGATTCAAGAAATTAAGCATGTACTCACTGGAACAGAGAAGGAACAAGGGAGACATGATAGAAACATTTAAATAACTCAGGGGAATAAATTCAGTGCAGGATCAGATTCTTTTCCAAGAAAATAAAGAACTACAAACTAGAGGCCACAGCAAGTGCCTGAAGGGAGGAAAGTTTTGGATTAACATCAGAAAATACTTCTTCACCGAGAGGGTGCTTGGGCCTTGGAACAGACTGCTACAGGAGGTGATGGAAGCAAAGACAGTAAGGGGATTCAAGCTGCCTTGGGATAAACATTGTGAGATCCCAAAAGGATGAATCTACCATGGTGGGGGTAGTCATATGGGCAGATTAGATGGGCCAAGTGGTCTCATCTGCTGACACATTCTTATGTCCTTATCATACGCTAATAATTTATAGGAATAGGTTGCTGGAATTGCTTGTTATTGTATAAACCATGGACTGCATTGAGAGTGTGTGGGATAAGAATAGGGTTAAGGTGCCATGGCTGGGGAGAAGGTGAATGGACAGGAACCCATAAGGGGTCCATAATTCCACAATAGGTAGATTTGATAAATCACAAGCCCTTCTTCTGCTGGCTAACTTCTGAGTCTGTGTTTCTATGTTTATTTGTACTTATGGTTAAATGCTGTAAAATTTTGGCCAGAAACTGTCAGGAAGAACAACTAAAGATAAGAAAGGAGATGGTTTTGTATGGAAGCTTCCATGCAAACTGCTTCTAAAAACAATGTACAATCCAGGAGACTGCAAGTGGAAGGAAGAGAAAGGAGCAAATTTTGTTGTCAGATAACGGGCCAGATATTCAAAACTTTGCTCCGGGGCTAAATTAGCACTGCCCAGCACACAAAGTTAGCCTGGAGCACAAAGCAAGCTATATTCAAAAGGAAGAGCCCAGGGCAAACAGCCTCTGAATATAGCACGGGAATGAGGCCAGGCAAACTGAGCTGAGAGTGCAAGGCAAATGTAGCCCTGTAATAAGACAGCTCTGAATATAGCAACCAGGAAGTGCAGACCACAACAGCAACACAGTGCACAGCAATGTGAAGATAGGTAGAGGTGACCTATGTGGCCAAAGTGTGTTCCAGCAAATGCATGGATCCAGTACAGCTACAGGGAGCAGCCTATGGGAAAGTACAGTGTGCAAAACAGTATAACATTCCCCAGAACCATTTGCTCAGAGCTAACGTGTTTGCATGGGATTAACGCGGAGCTAAGCTGTTTGCCCAGTGATAAACATTGCCATATTCAAAAGTGACATGCAAATGAGCCTACTTAGGTAGTCTCTGGGCAAACAGCTACATTAGCATCTCATTATGCCCTGATTTGCATGCAGTTTTCCCACCACTACTGCAGGGTCCCACAGCTCCACCGGTAGGTCAATCTGGAAGTACAGGGGCTGGCCAGGTCAGACTGCAGCTCCAACTGTAGGTTAGTCAGGCAGTGCATGATAATAGCTACAGGCTACATGTGAACAATACAGCATAGCATAGCATTTCATACCTCAGGGGACAACACAGCATAGACACAGGTGGTAGTGGTGCTGCATGCAACCATCACACTGTAGGTCATGCTACAGTGCACAGCAGACACTACAGTAGCAAGGGGGCCGGTAGTGTGAGGGACACAGCAATGCCTATGGTATGTAGGGCAGTGATGACTACTGCACTGTACACAGTGACAGGCCCAGCTTGCAGGTGATTACTGACAGTGGACAGTACTGTTATGCTTTTGTGTGATCTACAGATGCTGCACCTGTGGCATGGGATGCTCACAGTGACATATACAAGGCCAGCTGTATGTGCTGTGGCATCTGTACAGTTGTACGGTATGTGGCTGGGGGGCATGTTAGATCTGACAGGCACACAGGTGGTGGGGTATTCCCACTACTGGTCCATGTGCACTGAGTGATGTGTCCCAGCCTTGTGGCCACACCTGGGCTGTGGTGAGGTCTGACCACCCATACACCTTCCCCTCAATGGCTACCATACCCACAGTGCTGCATGTGTGTGCTGGCATCTGTTGGTCACTACAGATGTATAGTCTACAGGTGTGTGCTGTATGGCCACACTACAATGATGTCCCTTGTGGGACTGATCACCCCTTACTGTCTGTGCTTGGCTGGGACTGGTGGCAGCTGATGGCATCATGGTGGTGCCATCAGTGAGCAGCATGGTCCTCCATGCTTGGCATTTTCTAAGTGTCATATTCATATGTTAGGGTCATGCAAGCCACACAAAAGCCACGCAAACACTGCACAAAGCAACAATGTCATGCAAAACTGTTTGCCCAGGGTTAAGACCAGCTTTTCTTGGGCAGTAATTTGTGCCATGCTAAGGGTCATGCTAAGTCACGCTAAACACCTTAGCGCAGTGCTAATCACTGAATATCTCATAGTGCCTGTATTCATGTTCACTTTACCCCCTGCATATAATTATGATTTACCCATTGCTAATGCAGTTTGCGTACTCTATTTGGCCTTTTGACTATGGGAGACCTGTGCTAATCCCACGCTAAACCTGTGCAAATGGTTTGCGCACCACACAAAGCTTTGAATATCTGGGCCAAAGAATCATACAGTGTATTACAGTGGGGTTAAACAAAGTGAGTTTAAAGGGCTTGCTTATGGTTATACAGTGAGTAAGTGGTAGCTGGAAGACTGAAAATGAGCCTCTAGGTTTACAGCTCTGCACTGTAAGTGCAGGCAAAAATTGCTTGTCAAACTAAAGTCACAAACACGCATGGAATATTCATGAAGAACATTATGACAGCAGGGCAGAATTATTTCTAATAATTATTGAGTGTGCAACATTTGTTTGTAATAGTGGAGCACACTCCATATTACTGGTTGTGAAAACAGTATTCACTTTTTTTGCAGTATTCACAATGGTTTTGCTATGTTCACCAAAACATTAGAACCTTTTCTTGTTTCTTTCTTTTTGTAAATTAATTTTATTTTTTTTATTTTTGTAAATTAATTGCATTTATTTTATTAAGAATCTTCTATTTGCATGACTGGACAATGGAGTTGTAACAGCGTAATAAAAGTACCTTTCTCATGTTCTTGTTGAAACTGCACAAAGGAAGAGACAATAGACAAGTGGTGTCCAGGTAATACATGTAATTTATTGCCAGCAAATAAGAATAATGCAGGCTTACAACCAACAGTATTATCACTGGGAGGAGAATATCCAGTTTTCTTGCCTATGCAGGCTGCAGTCTAGTCTCATCTCAGAGAAAATATGTGCTGCAAAATGTCTTATACTCTAATAATTACTATGGTTACAGCTAAAGAAGATACTTTTAAATCATATAATTGGCCAAAAACAGGTGGCCAGAATAACTGTCCTAACTAGCATGAGAAAGTTGCTTAGCTTAGCAGAAAGATAGGGTGAACAACGAAGTATGTGAGGCTTACAAAGTCACTTGCACTTATAGTTTGTACAAGCACTAAAGGTGGCACCGTTGCCTAACTTATTATTATACAATGATATATAATGGAAACCATCTCCCAGTGTTACCATATATTATGAGAATATAGTGAAGCATAATATGCACTGCAAAAGTGCAGTAGAATTCAGATCCTGACACTTATGCTTATATGATAAGTGACTGTGACCTAAGGTTAGCACATATACTTACACATGTGTTGCTGTCTGTGAGGTGGGGGTACAATCAGGGGTGCTGGACCATGGGTAACATTCCCTCTTGTTGCCTCAAAAGGGGCAACAATCCCATGTAAGTAATAGGATGGAGCTAAAAATTCATTTACAAGCCTGATGCATTAGTCTTGTAAAGGAATTTGAGTCATTCTCGGTATTGTCTTAGAGTTTGTCACAGAGAACAGAAGGTAAAGATTAGAAAAACAATCAAAATGCTTAAATAACAACAAAAACTTTAAAAGTGAGTTCTAGCCAAGCATTATCTAGAGCAGTGCTTAAATTACCATCATGAATAAGATTATTAAGAGCGTCACCAGCTTTAGAGATATTATTGCTAACATAGATTAAATACGACTCCTTCCTGGCTAAAAGTGATTTCAAGAAAGAGCCAAGGGATCAATGTGCACGTTAAACACAGGCAAATACTGAGACAAGACCATTAAGTATTGGAGATCAGTATTAACAACAGCTGGTTCAGGGAGCAGAACAGCCATAATTACAGTGTGACCTACAGTATTACTGTTTTCTGCTGTGGAGTAAAACAAAAGCTAGATTGAGAAACATCACAAGTTTTTAGACCATAGGAATAGCTTTTATGATTAGTTACCACACAATATTAACCATCAGAGTTGTAAGTGACTTGAACACTTGGCACCCTCCATCGCTGTAGACAGATTGAGCAGGTAAAAGATTGGTTGGTGAGCCAAGAAGTGAAGCACTGTACCTCTTCCAGGTAGCTTCAGTAGGCAGCTGTTTTGGCATCTGGCACAGAAGATGCAGCTTGAGACATAGATTCATCATCCTTGTCAATATCAGTAAGGTTTGTCAGCAATTTTTCACCCACTGTTAAGGTTCAATCAAGATGTTCTGGTTTTCATGATATCAAAAACATCACAGTGGCACAGGAAGTATAATCCCTTCTTGGCACAACAGTTCATACGGGATGCCATCCAGGCTTGGAGAACAGAGTGATACACCAGCATGGCAGGTAAGTCAGTTCTTTCTTGATAGATGTTATTATTCAAGTGTCTAATGGAATCAATAGTTGCACGTTTATCAAAAATAGCTGTTTGGGGATTAAAGCATGGTAAAGAAACAGTAAAGGTAATGAACATGCTGTCATGGATAGAGCAAGTTTTAGTAAAATAACAAGGTTGTTGAGTTGGGATTGAGAGGTGGCTCTAGGGAATTGGGATCCAACTCATCATCTGCTTCCACTGATAGGTCGCCTACACTGCTTTCACCTGATCAGCTAGCGCATTCACCCAAAATGGAGTGAGCACGCTAACTACTGGTGATTGCTTTCAAGCTGTACTGGAGAGATGTGATTTCTGAGTTTGAGCACTGTGAGCAGCAGCAGATCAGAAGCAGCAAATGGATCGGCTAGTGCAACAAATTTGGGAAAGGTGTTGATGACCTGTGGTCTTTTTTTGGAGTGGTGAGAACAAACTAAGTCATTACTTCTTGTTAGAGTAGGGGAGGTTTACCTTTAAAGACAGCTAACCACTTCGGACTTGTTGGCTTAATGAGAGGAGTAAGTGATTAGTAGCCTTGCTGTTAAGAACATACAGCACCTGTTGCAATTAATGTTTGTCAGCTTGTGAGCAAGACTGAAGCGAGTGATAAATATGTGTGAACATTTTGTCTCTGTTGGCTGCTAAATCTGGAGTTGCAGGTTCACATTATCAGGCTGCTTTAACATTGCAACAGATACGGTTTGGCATTTGGCAAATAGGATTTGTCCAGTTCTTCTGAATGTCCACTACATCCAGGTCAATTATATTTGGCACATACAGTATCACTGAACCCTTGGCAATTACTTGCATGTTGAAAACAGTAAAGCACTCTTCTTTGCTTAAACCATCTACACCATGAATAATAGGGGTAAAATATAATTAACTGCTTACTGAAGCTTAAGTGATTGTGCTTTAATAGCAGCTATATGCCAGCGCGCTGGCACAGCAGTTGGATTTCGGCTTGCGGCGCGGCGGCCGGGTTCAGAAACTGACCTGGGTGCGTCAGAGGGAGCAGTCGGGGGTAGGATTGAGGCGTCTATGGGCAGCTCTCCTACTCCGGGGGGAGGGTGTGGGTAGTGTTCGGTCAGTGGGGACCCCTGGTGGAGGCCAGGAGTTCCACGCAGCCAACACTCAGTGTGATTGGAGGCGGGGTGGACGCTGACGACATTGCATGACCCCACCTCCCCAGGGGAGAAAACGGAAAACAAGGAGGAGCCGCCCGCCATCACGGATGAAGCTCGTCGCGGCTTCAATATGCTTCCAGGCTGGGTCCCTGACCTAATTACAGTGCCTGTGGCATATATAGGGGCCGTGTGTCGTGAGCCCCACCGTGGGGGGTAAGCCATGGGGTATCAGGGGACAGCAGCCAATATGGAAGCAGAAGCCGGTGGTCCGTGACCGGGCAGATGGATATGACGGCGGGTGGCTCCAGGAAGGAGGAAAAAAGTGTAAATGAAAAAAAAAATAATAATAGCAGCTATATCTGCTGTATTCCACATAGACATGCCTGACCCCAAAAGGCCAGAAACAGTGCCTGCTGCACCAGTTGCATCTGCAGTATCATGCCTAGTACATGATCTAGCTCTAGCATTAGGTGTCAGTCTAAAGACTCCTACATATCAGTGGTATGTGGGCCATGGATAGGATCATTAGTACGTGTTTGATAAGCAGATACAATACCTGTAAGCATCATACTATAAAATCTAGAAGTATTGGCTGTGTGACAGTGACCAATCTCAACCACGTTACAGAGTGTGAGATTGAAAATGACTAGAATGTGCATAAACTGAACAATATTAATCATTGTTCCTGGTAAGAAAGTGGTGGTCAAACCAGTAGGAGGACCTTCCTCCTGGGGAAGGCAGTTAGTCATTTCTTCTTTACTTGGTGGAACTACAGAAAGGAGTTTGGTAGCTACATAGTTGTGAAGACAGAAAGAGCGTGACTCCTCAGAAAAGAGGCAGTCACACCAAGCATGATCAATGATAGCAGTAAAATTATACCTTCCAGTATGTCTAGAAGAAGTCTGTCTAATAGAAAGTGTATCATTCTTGGAAATCTCAGTGTTTGTCCAACCATGGAATGTACCTTTGGACAGGCAAGCTACAGGGAGTGTGAAGCCCATCACATCAGTTTCCCATTTAATGGAAAGTGTAGATTTGCTTGAGCAACTACCATTGCATCAAGATAGGCACCTGAGCCTTCTTTAACCGTAATAATTTTATTGGATACATTAATGTGAACTTCCATTGGGATTGGGTGATCAAGATTGCTAAGCAAGTGGTCTACATGTTGTCTATGAGTCTGTGGGGGTTTGCACTGAGGTACAGTCACAGTCAGTGTTGGTAATCCTACCAGCAGGAGGAGGAGGTGCATGATAGCCATCTTGCCAGTATACCAGTAAGAAAACAGAAAAGGTTTGTTAAGTGTGGGGTACTATTCCTCCTTAAGTGGATTAGGAAAAGTAAGTTTAGTCACCTTTATACAATTTGAACTGTTTAGCACAGAACCACTTGTCAGTGGTTTTCTTTTGCTGTTGAACTCAGACCTGATATACAACTAGGCTGAGTTTAACAATGGGATGAGTGGGTTGTCTGTATTGGAGAAGCGTAACTTGGTCTCCAACTTGCCAGTTGACTTCTCTGACATACTCATCAAAATGAGCTTTAGCTTGTTGTTGAGCTTTACCCATTTGATTGGCAGCAAACAGGTGTATCTTCATGATGTCATCATGAAACTTTTCAACTTACTTGTCTACAGAGACGCGATCTGCAGTGGGGGTGTGGAGATCAATCATCAGGTGCTCAGGTAACCTCATGGCTCTACCAGTCATTACCTCATAAGGCGTGCACTTAGTAGTTGCTGCAGTGGTGCCCATGATTGCCATCAGTAGTAGTGGCAAGAGGGAATCCCAGTCCTTGGGATTGTCATTGAAGAATTTGCATAACATCTGTTTGATTCTTCTATTGGCTCTTTCTACCTGGCCTGAGGATTGAGGATGGTAATTGATGTGGGATCTCTGATCTACTCCAAGTAGTTGGAGTGTCTGCTTCATCAGCTTAGCTGTAAAACTGGTTCCCTAGTCTGAGTCTATCTTTAAGGGTAGACCCCACCTGGAGAACAATTGATCCACCAGGACCTTGACAGTTGTCTTTGCCATGTTGCTCTTAGTGGGAATGCTTCTACCCACTTAGAGAACAAATCAGTGACAGCAAGTGCCTACTTGTTGTTTTTACTGGAGTTGGTAAGGTGGCCAATGAAACCAATTTGCATTGCATTCCACAGTCCAGTTTGCCTTTGTGGCAACAATTTGGCATTTCTTTTCACTGAAATTGGATTGTTCTGGGCACACACTATGCAGTTGTCCACATAGTGTTCTACATCTTTGGCCATGCCAGGCCACCAGATGACAGTTTTAAGTCTCTGGAGGGTAATTTCTGTCCCCTGGTGTCTACCAATGGGGGTATCATGAACCACATGGATGAATTTGATTCACAGAGATTGTGGTGCTACCCACAATTTGTCACCTGTATCCTCTTTTTGATATCAGATGAGCTTCTGATCACTGAACAAGTGTATGGTGTCAGAGTGTCTCTTGTGTGGACTATGCACAGCTAGTGGTTGTTCAATTCATTTGTCCAAGAATTTGAACACATCATTTAATTCTGGGTCTGATTTCTGTGCAGCAAAAGGATCCAGTGGAGGTTCTGGTACTGGTTTCTGCCTGGTGTTAGCAGCCTCTATAGCTGCTACAGCAAGTGGATGAGTCTTTGTCCATCCCCCCCCACCCAGAGCACCTGCTTTGGCAAGTGAGTCCACTCGATCATTGAATTCATGGTAAGGGCCAGATTTGCAGTGAGCCTTTATCTTGTGGATGTACTGCTTGTGAGTAAGCTGCTGTATCACGGTGCATGTATACACAAACAGATCCCTGTATTTGACAGTTGTGCCATCAGAGGATGTAAAGTTATTCCTCTGCCAGAAGGGTAGAAACTCAGAAAAGGATGAGCAGACCCAATTAGATTTTACAAAAATGATGCCATTCTTGTCACCATGTGGCATGACCTGAAGTGCACAGGCTACAGCTGCCAGTTTGGCATACTGTGAAGAGATAACAGTGCACTTCCTGGATATGTGCCTGAAATCACCATCTTGATCTTGTATGAACACTCCAAATCCTGCCACCAATTTTGACATTGTATAGTACCAATAATGCACACCAGGGTGTGGGTTGTGCTGGGATAACCTCACTTCTGGGATGTTGGATGCACTCGGCCTGCGGCCTCGTGCCCAACCACCCAGGCATGAGGTTATCCCAGCACAACCCACACCCTGTCGTGCATTATTGCTTAAGTAAATGGCTGTGTCAGGGTGTGTATATACACAAACAGATCCCTGTATTTGACAGGTGTGCCATCAGAAGATGTAAAGTTATTTTTCTCCCAGAATGGCAGAAACTCAGTAAGGGATAAGCAGACCCAATTAGAGTATTCAAAGACGATGGCATCCTGGTCACCATGGGGCATGACCTCCAAAGCACAGGATACAGCTGCCCATTTGGCATATTGTGAGGAGATGACACTGCATTTCCTAGAAATGCACCTGAAATTGCCATCTTGATCTAATATGAGCACCGCAAATCCTGCTACCTGTTCTCCATCCACATAGGAGGCAGAGCCATCTGTAAAGATACAATACATGCTGGTATCTTTCAGATCCTCAGGTGTAGTCAGTAAGAATGGTCCCAGTTCAGGTAATTCAGGAGGTTGGAGGGTACAGTCATGGGACTCACCTGTGTAGAGTGGGCCATGGGTCAAGACTGAGGGCATTTTGGCAGGCAGTACTTTGATGTCCCTGTACTGCAAGAGCAAAGACCAATGGGTAAGTCTGGTGTTAGAGACTGAACCATCTTTTACTTTATCTGAAAGCAAAAAGTTAGTTGGGGTGTGGCAGGTATGCAGGACAATAGCAGCATACTCAATGATGTACAGGAAATGCTTGACAGCCCAATAGATTGCCAAGAGTGTCCTTTCACAGTGACTGTATTTTATTCTCTACTGGGGACAGCATCTGAAATGCATAGGCAATGAGCCTGTGGTACCCACTGTACTTTTGTGCCTGCACTGCAGACATGGCCACATCTGAGGTGGTAGTTTCCAAATAGAAGGGAAGATTTGGGTTGGGGTTGATCAGTGCTGGGACTGAGGCTAAGGCCTGCTTGAGCTGTGTAACAGCTTCAGTGTGAGTGGAGCCCCATGTCCATGGAACATTCTTTTTCAGAAGTTCATACAAGGGAGCAGCCTTCAAGGCAAAGTCAGGAATAAAGTCCCTGAAGTAGTTTACCATTCATAAAAAGCATCTGAGTGTTGCCATGCTAGTAGGAAGTGGCAGATCTTGCAAGCCCTGGATCTTCTTGCCAGCTGGGCTTCTGCCTTGGTCTATGATATGTAGGCCAAGAAAAAGTATATCTTTTTCACACAATTGTGCTTTAGAAGGGTTGCACTTGAGGCCTGCTCTCTGGAAGAGACACAATAAGTCATCTAAGAGGGCCAAATGTTCTTCTTTAGTGGTGGTTGCCAGAAGCAAGTCATCCATATATTGCAAGAGACACTGAGATGTGGTGAATCCCTGCAGGGCTTCCATCATGTCGTGATGGAAGAGGGAAGAGCTATTATGGAAGCCCTGGGGAAGACAGGTCCAGGTATACTGGTGCCCATTAAAGGTGAAGGCAAATTTGTATTGACTTGCCTGTGCTAATTGGAGTGAGCAAAACCCATTAGAGATGTCAAGAGCTGAGAACCCTTTTTGTCAGGTGTCAGCAGCTCGAGTACATCAGGTGCTGATGCTACTATTAAGGCGCAACTGGAGGTAACTTGATTAAGTTTTCTGTAATCAATTGTGAGTCTCCAAGCTTCATTTGCCTTTTCACTGGCCAAATAGGCAAATTGAGAACAGAGACACAGGTCCTAATCACCCCTTGTTGCAGCAGTGATTGGATGGTCTCCCACAGTGATGGCAAGGCTTCAGCTGGAAATGGATACTGCTTCTGCCTTATGGGTTTAGGTCCTGGAATCTCAATGGTGGTGTGCATCCTACCACAATCATGCTTGTTGGTAGCAAACACATCAAGGTGGTTTTGCAGCAAAGGTGCAAGTTCAGAAAACAGGTCATGACTTTTGAACAACACGATGATGATATACTCCTTGTTGTTGTGGAAGATGGCAGCCACCACGTGTGAGTCTGGGATGGTAACAGCATAACATTGTCCCTTGATCTGTAGCAGTAGCCAGTTGGCTAGATCCACTAAACAGCCATCTATTGCAAGCAAATCAATTCCCAGTGTGCTGGGGTGATGACGTAATACCATGAGGTCAGAGGCAAAATCAGTGCTGAGGTGGCATACCACCACAGGCAAGGACACAGATCCGTAGGTGTGTAGCTGAGTACCGTCTACACATTGTGCACTGGTCTTCCAACCAGTAGACCAGTCAGACATGGCTGGGTACTCATCATGGAGAACAGACATTACTGTTCCTGTATCCAGAAGCATGTTCAGTTGACCACCCTCGACTGTGGCCTTTACACAAGGCCATCCATTTGTGTTAATAAGCAGTTCACTCACAATCTTGACTGGGGTCAGTAATTGTCAATCTGCATTTTCAGAATCGTCATCATCATCATCATCCTGTTCCTCAAATCTGAGGCCTGCAAGATCTCTCTGGGCCTCCTTGATGTCTTGCACAGGATACAGATGCTGTACCTGTGATGTCACATGCGTGACAGTAACCTGTTCAGTTGCTTCTTTCTTGGTTGTCACATTGACCTGGCCAGTAGTCAATGCCACAAAAGGATTCTTTCCTTAGCTGCTCGACTACTCGGTAGCCAAAGGCAGGAATGGATTTCCCTGGCTGCATGGTTGTCCTGTGGCCAGGGTGAGGGCTACTACAGTACATGTAGACTTAGCCTCCTTTTCAGTACAGACCTCCTCCAGCAGTTTGTTGAGTGTCTCATTCTTATTTTTGAGGGTCCGATAGCTGGGACCATTAAGGTACTTGCTATCAGATTGTGCATTGGGGTTTTTCCGGTTGCTCTGATCTCTGTTTTTATTATTCTAATAGTTTCAGTCCCCCCCTTGTACGACTACTTGTTGACAGAAGGGGTGTCCAACATTTGGTTGTTACCTTCCACAGTATAGTGGGTAGGTGGGCCAGAGGTAAGCTGCACTGCAGTGACTTGGCCACAGGCACCATGGCTGCCGGAGTTTGAATGGCAGCAGCAGCTTTGTTGTTTTTACTGGAAATGAGGTTACGGAGATATACCCGAAAGGCACTCTCCATCTCGGTAAGGATTTCTGCAAAGGTGTCAGTCTCCGGGTAAATGTTGAGTTCAACCTTTTCTTGAAGGCCCGGAGTCATGTTCCTAATGTACAAATCCTTGTACTCAGTTTAGTCTTTGTGTGCAATCTCACCAGCTAGGCCTTTGCCAGTTTTGTAGGTGAGCCACAACCATTGATGGTAAGCCACAGGGTTTTTCTTTTAACATTTTTCTTAACCTTATAGGCCAAGTAGGCTCCAACAATGCCTGGGACATCGGCATCAAGGAGTACCTGAGCGATATCATTGTAGGCAAGTGTCTTGTAGCTGTGGACTCTAGGAGTTTGGCCCAGAGGGTAAGTTTGATCATCTGTCTCAAGACTTGAACCTGGTACTCAGGTTGGAGAGAAAGCTTGCCATAAAGGGAACACACCTTCTGCAAATGGCAACTGAGATTGTCAGTTGGACCCATCTGTCCAATGCTTTAAGAAATTTGCTGGACATAGTGAGAGACTTGCAAAGGGCTGGATGCATGAGGAACTATGTTCTCATCAATACATTGCATAGCACCACGAAGGGCCACTTCCACCACCGCATTAGTGACTGCTTTGAATGCATGGTCCTGACTGACAGTGTCTGCAAACATTCTGTCAATTTGCTCCTGGATGGTTCTTCTTCACTCATCCGGTGCAATCATATTGGTGAGGGCCTCATGGATTAAGCAGTGCACTTCCCCATTGTCCTCCCTTGTTTGGGGGGGCAAGTGGTGGTGCACCATGAAGTATAGGCCGACCTCCTGTATCATGGGGCCACCATCTTGGTGAATGTCATTCCTTCTGCCATGTTTCTGAAGATGTGGCAACATAGAAGGCGTACATACATAGGTGCCATCTTGTGGATGGCTGGAAAATATGACATGGCATTAATGTGGCAAGCCTCATCATCAAAGTCGGAGTCGTCATCACCAGATGATACAATATCAATGGGCATATACTGGAACCATTCATAGTCTTAACATGGCTAGCGAGAACCTCTCACTGATGACGCAATTTCACCATCTTTGTTCTACACTTCTTGCGACACAATCATGCAGTGCCTGGCTTAATACCCTTCTCAGCCTCATGCTGTAATACTCTGTACATGGCACCCAACTGAACGTTCTCCCTAAGTTCCTTATCTAGCTCACAATTCACTCTCTCATTCTCCTCTTTCAACTCAGCATTCTCTTCTCTCAAACCCTCATTTGTATTGCTCAAAATATCATTAAAGTATGTTAACTGTTTCGTATCACATTTCAGTCTTTCACAATCATCTCTCAACATGCAAATTTTATGCTCGGAGTCTTGAGCAGTACAATGCAACAGTCTGTTATTAGCTGGGTCTCCTCCGCTAGTTTCTGTTCCCTTTTCTGTAACTCTGATGCCTGCAGGCCCATCTCTTTTTTTAGAGATGCATTTTGCAGTTCAAGGGAGGCACACTTCGCTGTGAGACTCTCAACAGTGGTATGTAGAGCTGCAACCAAGAGACCTTTAAGGTTGTAGTTCTTGGATTTTTGTTTGGACTCTAGATATTGCTCTGAAATTAGCAGCAATGGGTTGTCTGCAGACTTCACATCCAGCTAGAAATCTGTCCATCCTCCATGGGCAGTGAGGTAGTTTGAGATGTCCAGTCTCAGTTCAGTGCAAAATTCAAGCATGACAAAAAAGGGGTAGACAAACAAACAAACAAAGAAGCAATTTAAAAACTGGATAAAATCCTTGGCACCATCACCCAACAGCTTTCTGGTCCCCCATGGGCAAACAGTGGTGCCAAGGTGGTACACTGCCACTTGTAGAGGGAGTGTATCAGCATCTGGGGTGAAGATGCCATGCCCAACACCAAGATGGAATGGGTCCATCATGGAACAACCACTGTAAGCACAAGTAGGTCCAAGTAGGCAAAAAAAAATGCACTACACTACTTGACATTCAAAATTAATTGAATAGAATCCTCACTTTGTGCATTCCAATCTGCACACAGTGCCAAATGTAATAGGGTAATAAAAGTACCTTTCTCAGGTTCTTGTTGGAACTGCACAAAGGAAGAAACAACAGACAAATAGTGTCCAGATAATGAATATAATTTATCATTGGCAAATAAGAATAATGCAGGCTTACAAGCAACAGTGTTATTACCGGGAGATGAATATCCAGTTTTCTTGCCTACACAGGCTGCAGTCTAGTCTCATCTCAGAGTAAATATATGCTGCAAAGTGTCTTATACTCTAGTAATTACTATGGTTACAGGTAAAGAACTCAGCAGACCATCACAGTGAACTGCCAAAAATGTTGCTGTGATGGTCTTCGCTGTATTCCTGTCACTGCTGTGACGTGATACCAAATGCAAGGTATGGCCCAATAATGCCTAGTTTCATGTTCTGGTTTACTATACTACTTCACGTAGTAGTTCACAGATGGGTACTTCCAGTTTGTTTCATCATTCACCATGTTCAACAATGCTTCTTGAGCAGAAAATAATGGGCCAATTGCAAAAGGCTATACATGATTAGCTTAGATAATGTTAATTTAAACAATTGGAAAAGCCATCAAGCTGAAGCTCATTTTAAATAATATCCAGCAGCCCAACACAATAGGTTACAATAGATAAAATACAAAAGACTCCAAAATAAAGGGATGTAAAGAAATATCTGCATGTGATATGTCCTCAGAAACATGCCATTCAAGTTTAAACAGATGACCTGTTCTTTCCATTGTGGGTTCGCAAACAGGAAATGTTTATCTGTGACACCTGTGCAAATAATCAACCACGCTATAGATGATACCTCTATAACTGCAGTGCAGCAAACCAATAATTGTTTTCATCTCACACTTGTACTGTATCACCTTTCCATCTTAGCCATTGCTGTTGCCTACACAGGCCCCCGATAAGGAAGTTACATAAGGGGCTAGTTGACTCTGCTGTCTTTGACACCTTGGTTGATTGTCAGAGAGCACCTATATCACACAATAAATGTTGCCACTCATATCTGAGCTGACTGAACATGTTACTTCTACATTGTGGTCTGCCTCTAACAGCACAGAGCATAGCATAAAGAAGCCAGCATCTGCCATCTTCTTCTTCCTCTCCAGGATCTCCAGTTCGGCAGTGTGGGATTCCTCTTGGTTAGCTCATATATCCATCCAGCCAACAGTTGCCTAAGAATTAAGGGACATAATTATGGTTCATCTCAAACCCCACCAGACATTTTTGTTCATTAAAGTGTAGGACAGAGAGCATGAAGTGGTTGTGGAGTCTGCATATTCTCCATGGGTATGCTATCAAAATAGCATTTGAATAATAGCACAGTGAAATGTGTGTCCGATGTATTTAATAGTGTGGGCTTTTTATAGCGTGTGCTACATGTACAGAAAAGCAAGCACATGAGTTGAAACATTTGCCCCCTGACTTTCTCCCGGAGTTGGGAATTGTAAATCCCCCCCAGGCTTTCTCCCTGCCAACTTGCTTCCTCCCTCCTGGACTTTCTCCCTTCCAGAGCTGGAAATAGTAAACCGCTCCACCTGCTATCTCCCCGTGACTTTCTGCCTTCCAGAGTTTGGAATAATAAACTGCACCTCCCTGACTTTCTGTCTCCCAGAGTTGCAAATTGTAAACCCCCCCTCAAGCCCCCCCACGGAGTTGTAATTGTAAATTGCTGCTTGTGAACTGTCATTACCTTTCACTATAGTTGTCAAGTATGTCTTGTGGTGTCAGCGTTTTGTCTGTGCTGCTATTGACCGTGCTGTACTTTATTAGTGGTCTTATGTTGGACCCTTCTCCATGTAATAGCAACATAGTATTGATATGGTGGAAGGGACCTACAGTCCATGTCATTCACTCTCCTGTGACATAGCAGTGACTTATACCCCCAGCTGGAGTACTAACACCCATCCAAGTTTAACTGTAGGAATGTTGCCCCTACTGATGAAGTGTTACCCTCAATGCTAGTCTCTCTAGTAGATCTGTCTTGTCTTTCTTTGGAAGTCTAAATGGTGCAGTTTTCACTACCTCACAAAATACACTATTCTTTGTCTATTACATAGAAACATAGAATCTGATGGCAGATAAGGACCGCTTGGCCCACCCAGTCTGCTCATTTACCCTACCTACTGTACTACTGCAGACCCTACTTGATCTATAGCTTTACCCCCCTCCTTTCCTTACCACTAAGGTTCCCTCATGCCTATCCCATGCCTTCTTGAATTCTATTACCATTTTAGCCTCCACCACCTCCACTGGGAGACGTCTTTTACAAGCCACTCAGAACATGTGGTATTTCAGCATTACCATACTGCACATCCTGTTGTGTGTTATGGCCTTGTCTTCCACAATTGAGGACGTGCAGTAATTAATAACAACTTCAATAGCACTTTATAACAGTGTTAAATAAAATAACAAGACTGTACTTTGACAGCAGATGCTGCTTAACATGCTGACGGTGACCCAGGATGATACCTCAGGCTGCTCCAGAAAAAAACTGAGCTTCCTGAAGGACTCTGTCTTCCACCAGGGGGAGAGCTATTACTCCCACTCCTCTACCACAACCAGGGTATCCTCACAGTGGGTAGAGTTATTTGAATGTCAGAGACCTGCCCTAGAGGGCAATACAGAGGTGATTTGAGGGGGGATAATGCAGAAATAGCTTGTTGCATGACATCCTGAGGTGCCTCGATAATGGATCACAATGGCACCATGGACAGAAACAGGCATGGCTGGAATGGAAGAAGATTCTGCCCAGGGATCCAAAGCAGTAAACACAAAAGTTAGAAAAGATCTCACTAAAAGAAGTGATAATCATGGAATTTAGGTAAACATGTCCTCTTTATATCAATGTTTAACCAATCCCCTCGAAGTAGGATGGGGACTATAGGGCGTGGCCAAGGTTCAGTAAGATCTCAAACTGGGGGACCATGGGTACTGAGGTCTGAGGAGGACTAATAAACAAACAGGCACATTGGCCCCCACATTCAATGCACTGGCATGGTGCAAAGTGTTTGCACCCACACTGCATCCAATTCATGTCAGAATACCATATTCGTAGGGCACTGCTGTATGCATTATTAGTACCAGCACACAAGCACAGAAGTAATGTATGTACTAACATACTAACATACTATTTGCCAGCAGATTAGGCCTTATGGTCTATCGAGTCTGCTCGAACCTAGATCCTTAGTTGGGTGCCGAGACCCTCCCATCCCTTGTGCTCCAGAAACCCCTATCATCCATCCCCACCCCCGGACAGGCCATCATCTGATACATCCACTTTCTGTGTCTGTCCCACCCTCTCTTAAAGCCCTCCACTGTGGATCTCTGAACCAGCTCACCAGGCAGAGCATTCCAAGGGTCCACCACCCTCTCAGTGAAGAACCTCCTCCTCTTTTCCCCCCTCACCCTTCCACCTTCCAACTTCAAACCATGCCCTCTGGTGATGCCTCCCTGCTTTAGTCTAAAGATCCCCTCCATGTTTACCCTATTTATTCCCTTGAGGTACTTGAAGACCTCAATCATGTCCCTCCTGTCTCTCCTCTCCTCCAATGAAAACAGGCAGAGCTCCTCAAGTCTGTCCTCGTAAGTCAAATCCTCTAGCCCTCGTATCATCTTTGTTGCCCTCCTCTGTACCCTCTCCAGGAGCTGTATGTCCCTCTTCAAGTGTGGTCTCCAGTACTGTACACAGTACTCAAGGTGTGGTCTAACCAGTCCATTGTACAGCAGCAGAATCACTTCCTTGCTCCTAGAGGTGATCCCCTACGATGCATCCCAACATCCTGTTTGCCTTGCTAGCTGCCTCCTGCACTGCTCAGAGTTATTCATACATGTATCCACCATGACCCCTAGGTCTTTTCCCCTGTTGAGGCTTCCAGCACCTCCCCTCCCAGGGTGTACCTGTGTTTAGGATTTCCCCGACCAAGATGCAGCACCTTGCACTTGGTGATATTGAAATTTAATTTCCATGTGTGAGCCAGCTTTCCAGGGTGTCCAGGTCCCCTTGCAGGGCCAACCTCCCCTCTTCTCCCTCAACTACTGCTCCCATCTTGGAGTCATCCGTGAAAAGACTCATTTCACACCCTATACCATCCCTGATGTCCGATATGTATGCATTAAACAGGATTGGACCCAGGACCGAGCCCTGTGGTACCCCACTACCAACCTCTGTAGGGTTCGAGAGCTCCCCACAGACCACTACTCTCTGAGTGCATCCAGCTATCCAGTTTTCAATCCATCTGACCATCAAAGGGCCTACTCCTAACCCCATCAGTTTCTCCACCAGACCATTGTGGGGGACAGTGCCTTCAGAAAGTATTCACCCCCCTTGGATTTTGTCACACCCTGTGATGTTGCAAACTCAAATTAAAATACATTTATATGGGATGTTTTTGTCACATATCTACACAAATTACTCTATAATGTCAAAGTGGAATAAAACTTCTGGAATTTTTTGAACACATGATTTAAAATAAAAACCTGAAATGTCTTGATTTAATATGTATTCACCCCCTTTGCTATGACGCTCCAAATTGAGCTGAGGTGCATCCAATTTCCTTGTGAGATCACTCTAAAACTTGAATGGAGTCCTCCTGTGATCAGTTCAAAAGGTTGACATGATTTCAGAGGAAATACACCTATCTATATAAGGTCCCACTGTTGACAGTGCATGTCAGAGCAGAAACTCTACCATAAAGACCAAGGAGCTGTCCATAGAACTCTGTGATAGAATTGTGAGGAGGCATAGATCTGGGGAGGGGATAAAAACATTTCTAGGGTGTTGAAAGTTCACAGGAGCACAGTCAAGTCCATCATTAGGAAATGGAAAGATTATGGAACCACCCAGACTCTTTCTAGAGTAGGCCGTCCTCCCAAACTGAGCAACCGGGCAAGAAGGACCTTGATCAGGGAAGTGACCAAGAACCCAGTGACCACCCTAACAGATCTACAGAGTTCCATGGCTGAGAAGGGAGAACATGTCCAGAGGACAACAATCTCTGCAGCACTTCACAGATGTAGCCTCCATGAGACAGTGGCAAGATGGAAGCCATTTCTGAGAAAAGGCCACATAATAGCATGCCTGGAGTTTGCAAGAAGGCACGTGGCAGACTCTGAGACCATGTGGCAAAAGATTCTCTGGTCTGATGAAACAAAAATTTAACTCTTTGGCCTGAATGCAAAGCGCTATGCCTGCCGCAAACTGAACACAGCTCATCCCCCGTTGTAACACTATCCCTACCATGAAGCATGGTGGTAGCAGCATCATGTTATGGGGATGCTTTTCAGTGGCAGGGACTGGGAAACTTGTCAGGATAGAGGAAACAATGAATGGAGCCAAATATAGGCACATCCTTGAGGAGAACTTGCATCAGTATGCAATAGACCTTGGACTGGGCACAGATTTACGTTCCAACAGGACAACAACCCCAAGCATACAGCCAAAGCAACACTGGAGTGGCTTCAGAACAAGAAGGTGAACATCCTTGAGTGGCCCAGCCAAAGCCCAGACTTGAATCCCATTGAGAATCTATGGAAAGACTTAAAGATTGTGGTTCACTGATGCTCCCCATCCAACTAGACAGAGCTTGAGCAAATCTGCAAGCAAGAATGGGCGAAAATCCCCAAATCCAGATGTGCAAAGCTGATACAGACATACCCAAGAAGACTCAAAGCTGTAATTGCTGCCAAAGGTGCTTCTACAAAGTATTGACTCAAGGGGGGTTAATACTTAAGTAAACAAGATATTTCAGTTCTTAATGTTTCATAAATTATTGTTACACAATAAAAATATTTCTGCCCCTTTAAATTGTTGAGTGTGCTGTGTGAATCAAAGGGGGAAGAAATTATTTCAATGCATTAAAAATTCTGGTAGTAACACAACAAAATGTGACAAAATCCAAGGGGGGTTAATACTTTCTGAAGGTACTGTAGTGCTCAATCGGGGGAGAGGGGGACAGTAACCTGCATAATGTGCACAGCACAATTTTCAGTGTGACACAACTGCAAAACAGGATTGTGCAGGTCAAATAGCACAATGCAAATACTGCCTACAAAAACGCTGGCTTTTTTTTATTTTGTAGATTCTATTTCTACACCCTACCTTTGGGGCATCTCTCAGGGTCTCACTGACAGCTGCCACTCTGAACCCACCACCTGAACTGGTTATTCCGGAAGCTACATTGGGTATGCGAGGTCTGGAGCTCTCCTGCCCCACGGAGAGGCCCACATACCTCAAGGAGAACCAGAGTCAGCCGGTATTGGGTGTGTGGTGGGTCTGTCTGTCAATGATCGCCATTATCTCTCCTGAGGGCAGAGGGATTTATTTCACTAGTGTTTTCTCCCCTGAGGCATGGACATGCAATGATGTCCCATCCAGCATGCACATGCGCATGCTCCTGCATGCACCCGGAGGACGTCTGCCACTGCCCCAATCCCCATGCTTCTTTGTCATGCACTGCAATGCACCCAGCCTCCACCAGGGGTTGCCAGTGCAACGGAAGAGTCCCTAACCCACCCCAGGAGTAATAGAGCTGTCCACGGATGCTCAATCTTAGTCCTCCCCTACTGACCCCCGATGACCCAGGCTCATTCCCTAACCCAGGTCACTGGTGTGGTGCAAGGTGTGGTGTCCAGTGCCTCAACCCTCAGAGCCACCAGGCCAGCTCGACATAAAGGCAGTCTTAACCAATAGCCTATTTCTTCCTACCCCCACCAGAATTTCCTGATGTCTGTCCCATGCATTTTTGAATTCCCCCACTGTGTTTGACCCTACGACCTCCTCAGGAAGGTCATTCCATGTGTCCACCACTCTCTCTGAGAAAAAATACTTCCTCACATTGCCTGTGAGCCATCCCCTCTCTATCTTCAAATTTTGTCCCCTTGTCCTTGCACATCTCTTTTCTGAAACATGCTACCCTCTTGGACTTTGTTGATTCCCTTGAGGTACTTGAAAGTTTCTGTCATGTCCCCCCCCCCCTTCTTTCCTCAGGAGTATACATATTAAGCTACTTTAGACTCTCTTTGTATGGCTTCTATTGCAGACCGTGCAACACCTAAGTTGCTCTTCTCTGGACTACCTCCATCCTGTCTATATCCTTGTGGCAATGGGGTCTCCAGAACTGCATGCAGTGCTCCAGATGGGGTTTCACCAACTGTATGTACAGAGGGATAACAATGTCCTGTTTTCTACTGGTGATGCCTCTCCCTATACATCCCAGTATCCCCAACCCTCTTTACTACCTTCTCACATTGCTTGCTTACCTTTAAGTCACCTAATATGACTACCTCCAGGTTCCTCTCAATTTTTGCTGCTGTTAATAACCCCTTCCCCACTGTGTACTCTTCCCCGGGTTTTTGTTTTCCAGGTGCATTTCTTTGTACTTCTTTTCATTGGATCTAAGCTGCCATACTTTTGACCATTCCTCCAACCTTGCCAAGTCCCTTCTCATTCTTTCCACCCTCCTTGTGTATCAACCTTGTTGCAGATCTTTGTATCACCTGCAAACAGGCATACTTTTCCTTCCAGTCCCTCTGCAATGAATGCCGTCAGGCCCCATTGCTTTGTCCACCTTCAGTTTTAGGAGTTCTTTCAGAACCCTTTCTTCTGTTAAAGGACTGGTATTGACCTGCCCTATCCAGAGTGATTCTATTGATTGGATTAGGCGGTAGTTCAGGTGGATGTTAAAGATCCCATGGCACTTTTCTAAAGGAGTAGGGGAGTTTTATTGAAAAGCACATAATAGTACATCATAGATACATCAAAATACATTGTAATCAAATCATTATTATACACAATCCAGTCACCTATAACCCAAAATCTCCCACTCCCACCAACTAAACCAGAATATGTGAGAAACCCCACTACTTAATAATTTTTTGTATTTTAAGAAGAAAGAAAGTCCTCTCCTCCATTTTTACACCAATTAACTAAGGGATGCACGGAACAATCCACATCATAAATGTTCATTAATGCAGCTGTGCAAAACTTACTGACCGTTATTGTAGCCCCCCTACAAATGGGGTTTCCCAAAAAGTCTTCCTTGAGCCTGCCTAAATGCTCACTGCAAGGCTGGTGTCCTGTATTTTAGCAGTTTAAATGTGATTGCCAGAGAGTGCCTGTATAGCCTATGTGTACTGTTTCTTTAAGAGCTGCCTGGATTGCAGTCATAAAGAATCTGAGAGATAGCTCTGTTGAAAGATGTAACTATTTGCTTAAAATCATTTAGAGTGATAATGATAATGTAATTTATCTAACCTGCCTTCTTTGCAGCAAAGACTGTTTTGTTTATCTCCACTATCTTGGTCCTGGACTGCGAATTGGACCAATTAGTTCTGGTGGGACTTAAAATGGAGCTAGACTACAGGAGCTGTCTGGAGTCAAAATCTGTAGGAACTGTAGTTTTGTGCTTTTTGTGCCTTTTTGCACCTGAAGGGGAGCCTTTGTTGTGACTGACAGGAGGATCAGCCAACTGAACCTTTTGGATCTTGGGGAATTTCCCATGCTGCTGCAGCTAGTTTCAGTTTTGAGCTGAGAAGTGAAGAAATGACAGCTCAAGTGATTTTTGAGCAGCAGTTCTGTGTAGTTTTGTATGGGAGAACTGTGAAAGGGCTGAGTTCTGGTCTGCCTGTCTGCCTGCCATCCCTGAGAGGGAAAACAGAGTCTATTCAGACTGAATCCGAGTTGTGAGGACTATTTAAGCCAGTGGACTGTGACCAGGCTTTAACCTGAAGAAGACCGAAGACTTGCTGAATGCGATCGGCCTGTCAGGATTTCCAGCTGCTTCTGAATCTCCAGTTTGTGCAGAGACTTTGCGATCATGACCGGAGAGCAGTTTGCTTGGTACAGTAAAATTTCCTTACATGTAAATGTACTGTGTATTGAAAGTGGGTCGTGGATTGGTTCCCTACTGTGTGAACTGTGTTCTGCTTGCTGGTACTGTAGAATCCTTTACATGTAACTGCATTGTGTATTGAAAGTGGGTCGTGATTTGGTTCCACACTATGTGAACTGTGTTCTGCTTGCTAGAAGCTTTATCCAGCCTAATCAGACTGAATCTGTGTTCACCTCCATTTGCCCTGGGCCATGCCACGCTGGCCTTGCCAGACTACTTCACTGCACAGAGAAAGCCACCGATGAGAGACCTGCCTGGAGATCATCCCCCTGCTCCACGTTTGAACAGGAACGATGCCTCGGCGAATTGTGTGGGCCCTGCTTCTCTTGGCACTCCAGATTAATCACCTGCTGTCTCAATTTTCATCCAGCCTGTGTCCAGTCTTGGGTATCATGAATAATCATCAGGGTAGCTTCCTGCAACAACAGCCTAATCTAAAAGTGTGTCATCTGATTGTCTTGTTGTTTTCTTTTCACGAACTGAGCCCTTTGGCTCTGGATTACAAATAGTGTGTGTTGTGCATGTTGTTTTTCTTCCATCACAGTGTCCCAACCAGCTGCAACATTCCTCACTAGCCCACTGTTCTCCATCTGGGTACCCAGGGTGTGTGAGTGTTTATGGACCCTGAGGTGCATGCATAACTGCTTGACTGATACAGCCTTTAAGCAAATTAACCTGATTACACCCCTCCCTTGTTCAAGTCCCTTAAATAAATCAGATCTAACTCTTTTTTGCATTTACCCTGTCTGTGGTTCCAGTTTGTGCAAGACTACTGTACTACTGTTATTTGCTGTGTACAACCTTGTTTTACAGGGGGTCCCAAGGGCCAAGCCAGAGGAAAACCCTGGTGGTAAGTGCAAACAGTGTGGGTACTTGTGTGGTGTATCGGGGTATTGTGAAAGTGATTATTGTGTATTGCTCTGGCCACTAGTAAGGAAAGAGGGGGCTTACAATATCCCACAGGGCTGCACCAAGGTTAACTTAATCACTACGAACCCTGACCTCCAGGTGGAGGCACCCGTTTCAGAACTCAGGCCCCTTAACCTGCTACTAGCCAAGCAGGCAGGGGTAGTAGCCCTTGGGATAGTGCCACCTAGGGGTTACATCTTGGGGGCTCACCACTGGGATTTTGTGCCTTCTAGTGGCCAAAAATTATGACTATTGTTAAAGATTAATGGCTACCCCAGTAGAAATGGTTGTACACCAGTTGGTGGGGTGGTGTACTGGACAGGAGATCGACCCCCCAAATGCTCTGTTTATATTGGAAATTCTCCTGGGTACAAGTAAGGACACTGTCGAGAGAATACTCTCCAAGGTGTAATGTCTAAAAAACCCTGTGGTGGTGGGTCGATAGACTGATTTGATCTTCTAGACTTTCATGGCCTTAGTAGAGTGAAGTGAACTTGTGGACATCTCCATAGTGCCACAGACTATTGCTCCAGAAGGGGTTCCAGCTGCCTGAAGAGTGATAACAAAAGAAAATAAAGACCCAGGGAGGATGAGCTCCCACCATTATCTGAGACTTTTGAGGAGAAATTTGCTAAGTTGTTGCTGGAGTAAGGGAAAACCATACAGGACTGCAGGAAACTATTCCTGCCACTTGAGGGTGTTCCTTCCCCAACACCCCCTCCCACTCCAGCACCTGTTACTGCCCCACCTTCTGTGCCCGTGCCAATGCTGGCCCCTATATCTGTACCTACCATTAGTCACAACTCCTACCAAAGGCTGAGAATCTTCTCGGGCACCCTCCCCACCCCCCAGGGGGAGGATGACTGGGAAATCTAGAGAGACTATGTTGCCCCTCTAGTACTTGAATGGCAATGCTCAGAAGCAGAGAAATGAAAGAGGTTGAGTGAGAGCCTCTGAGGTCCTGCCCTGGCTACCATCCATGCCAAGCGGGCCAATAATCCAGGAGCAACTGCACAGGACTGTCTTGATGCATTGGAGAATGTGAATGGGAGCCCAGATTCAGATGAGAATCTGAGGTAGAGGGTAAGAAACGCTCAGCAGTACCAGGGAAGCCATTGTTTGTGTATGTTCCTCGGCTTGAAAAGCTGCTACAAGATTGCCTCAGAAAGGGTAGTTTGCCATCAAATGAATTAGATAGAACTAGGCTGGACTGGATCCTTAAGTCTGCTCCATTTTCAGAATTGTTACTGCTTCAGTTGCACCTTGCCACCCGACTGGAATCGCCCCCCTCCTATGACTAGCTAATGAAAGAAATTCGGGGAGTTGAGCAAAGGCGATCCCTGTGGGGGAACTGATCTCATATCTGCTGCTGCTGCGCAAGTAACCAGAGTGATCAATCAAGTGAGGCTCAGGGGCAAAAGTCAGCACTTAATGAGCACTCTGAGAATGCAAAGGACTTCCCGCCCTGGGCCCAGCATTGGAAAGACTAGCTACTAAAGAAAGTTCGAGAGTTGAAGATGGGTGCCTCTGCAAGGGTTTCCCCCATGGAACAAGATTCTGGTCCCTTTCAGGACGTGACTGCCATGGGGGTGGAGGTTCCCCCTCAGGCATCCACTACCGAGGGTGGCTCCAAGGCTCAGATCACCGGACTGACTGCCACTCTAAAGGAACTGTTAAGACATGTTGCACCACTCTTGCCACTGCAAGCAGATACTAGATCCCAGTATCTTACTACTGCTTCAGTTCCTCATATGATGTTCTCTCCCAGGATGACCCAGGAGTCTATCATTTGTCACAACTGTGGAAAGGACAGGTATATGAAAAGAGAATGCTGGTTTCAGAAGGACTTAGAGCAGCAAACAGACTCCAACGGGAGCTCCGAAAAGCAAATCAGTGGCCAAAGGGTGCCTGAAATGACCACAGTGAGGGTTCAAGAAACCCCAACTCAAATTTCTTAGTGGCTTAATCGTCCATCCAGACCTCTGCTCCTTACCTCTCCAGACTGGTCCAAAATAGTGGGCCCCTTAATGGAGACTATGTTGTCTGTGAATGGTATTCAGACTCGGGCTTTGCTTGACAGTGGGTCACAAGTGATCATTGTATTCCAGGACTGGTATGGCAAATGCTTATCTGATGTGCCTTTGCAGTCCCTGGAAGGCCTACATGTGTGGAGCCTGAGTAACAAGTCTTATCCCTACCTAGGGTATGTCTGCCTCTGGTTGTCTTTTCCTGCAACTGTAACAAGTGTAGAGGAGCGAGTAGAGACATTGGCCCTAGTGTGTCCCGCCACCGGGCTGTATGATGGGATCCCCCTGTTAATTGGGACAAACGCCTATATGTTTGGGAGACTGATGCAACTCTGTCATGAGAAACAAGGGTGATGGACTGGGAAGACCCTGAGAATTCTGGCTCTGATCAAGAGGGCCTATGATTTGCAACAGAAACCCGAGGAAGTAGACCAGGATGAACCAGTGGGGATTGTGTGGAAGAAGGATCCTGACTCAATGGTACTAGCCCCTAATGTCCAGTGTACCATTCAGGGGGAGGTCTGCCTCTGGAAAGATGTCAAGAACAAAATACAGATGTTGGATGCACCAGGCAAAGGAAAATTGCCAGAAGGATTATTGGTCAAGCCCAGCATCTTGCCTGCTTGTGCCCATGCCTATGCACAATGAGTGATGGTCTAGATTCACAATGTGTCAGATCGGGAGATCCAGGTGAACAGACGGTGCACCCTAGCTATGGTACACTGCACAGATACTGCAGTATTGCCCAGAAACAACCTCAGATTGGACAAGAACAGACATCAGACAAACAAGATCAGAGATACTGAAAGCCCTTAACAATCATTTTGCAACTGCTGGGCTAGCATTTGATACTTTCCCTGCCAATGCCGTATGCACTCAGCAGGACTCTTCGACCCACAAGCCCCCTTCTCCCAAGGAGGTCTTCTCCCTCCAGCCTGCATCTCTAAAAGAGGTGGAAGACCTATTGCTGAAATTAGACACCAAGAAGGGGGCAGACTCAGACTCCATTGAGCCATACTATCTGAAATGTGCATACCATGTGTTGGCGGTGCCAATCACCCACCTCTTCAACTTGTCACTGTCCCAGGGGAGCCTCCCCCCACACTGGAAAATAGCCCATGTCACCACCCTTCTAAAATCAGGTGACCCCTGTGACCTTAATAATTATAGGCCGATCTCACTCCTCCCTATTCTGTCTAAATTATTAGAAAAGATAATGAGTGGTCAGCTAAGGGCATATCTTGAATCCAGAAGCCTGTTAAACCCTGTTCAGTCTGGATTCAGAGCAAAGCACAGCACCATAACTGCCTTGGCAAAAGTGACCAATGACTGGCTCCTTGACCTTGACAATAGGAACCATATCTGTGCCATTTTTTGGATCTAAATAAGGCCTTCAACACAGTTGACCATAGCCTGCTTCTATCCTCCCTTAGTAACCTAGGTCTGGACCCTAACTCCAGGTGCTAGTTTGCTGACTACCTTGCAGAACAGAGACAGTAAGTTTAAGCTGAAGGTGATGTTTCTCCACTTAAACCTATGCTGAGAGGTGTGCCTCAGGGATCTATCCTTGGTCCCCTCTTGTTTTCGGTTTATATTAACAACATCGATGACACCATCAATAAAGCCAATATCCACTTGTTCGCTGACTACACAGAACTATACTTGAGTCGCCCTACCCTGGAAGCAGCCTGTGAAGACCTCCAAGCCGAATTTAACCTATTACAATACCCGCTCATAAGCAAAAAGCTTCTGCTTAATGTGAAAAAAACAAAAGCAATGCTCTTTTCCCCCCTCCTCTTATGCGACAAATCCTGTATGCGAAGGGGGTTTCCCTCAGATCACCATGGTACTTGGAGCAAAACTAGAGTATGTATCAAAATTCAAATATTTGGGTGTATGGCCTGATCACAAACTCTCCTTCTCTGAACATCTCGAAGAACTACAGAAGAAACTAAGACAGAGATTAGGACTATTCTACAGAATTAACCACCTTCTTACTAAGGAGGCCAAGCTGCACTTGGTTCAAGCCACCTTCCTTTCCTTAGTAGATTATGCGGACCTTCTCTATAGCCACTGCTTTGCATCTGCCCTGGCTAGGTTGTACACCCTTTACCACAGAGCAATCAGGTTCATAACTGGTCTTCCTCTTTCCAGACACCATTTCTCCTTGTACTCAACGGTGGATTGGACTTCCCTTCATTACAGGAGAAATAGAAACGCCGCTCTTTGGGCCTTAAGAGTTGTAACCAACAAGCTCCTCAGTTACATCTCTGATTGTATTCCCAGGATTCTGATAGGCACCTATGCTTTCAGAAGCTATTCCCTAATCGCCCTCCAAGTTCCGAAGGTCAAATCTCGCTTCGGCAGATCTGCCACAAGTTTCTCGTTGCCTGCCTTGTGGAGCGGTTTGCAAAAAAACTTGAAGTTGAGTTGCCCTGTTAGTCTTAATATTTTCAAGTCACTCTATGACTCCTGCAAATATTTCCCACATCGCTAGATCACCTATTCTACTGTTTCCCCCTGTCCATCCGGCCTCAAACCCTGCCTCTGCACCTGCCTCTTTCTCCCTATCAAATTACCTGCTTCTCTCACTCTTCCCTGTCTGTCTTCTGCCTGGGCCAAGTTCTACCACCTCCCATGAAGGATGCCGTTAACAATTGCCCCCCCTTCTTTATCTTCCTAAACTGGTATCCCACATCTGCCTGTCCTTAACTATGGCCATGTTCCACCCATTTCCTGAAGGATGACAGGAACAATTCCTTCTCCTTCAGTATCTCCCTAATAGAAACATAGAAACATAGAAACATAGAATTTGACGGCAGATAAGGACCGCTTGGCCCACCCAGTCTGCCCATTTCCCTACCTACTGGATAAGCTGCAGATCCTAGTTAACCAGCAGCCTACTTCTTCCTACCCCCACCCCCCAGAATTGCCTTATGACTATCCCATGCATGCTTGAATTCCACCACTGATTTTGACTCCACAACCTCCTCCGGAAGGCCGTTCCATGCATCCACAACCCTCTCTGTGAAAAAATACTTCCTTAAATTACCTCTGAGCCGACCCTCTATCTTCAAATTGTGCCCTCTTGTTCTTGCACACCTCTTTTTGAAGATACTACCCTCTTGGACCTTGTTGATTCCCTTGAGGTACTTGAAAGTTTCTATCATGTCCCCCCTCTCCCTCCTTTCCTCGAGGCTATACATATTAAGCTTCTTAAGTCTCTCTTCATATGTCCTCCGGTGCAGACCCTGTACCATTTTAGTTGCCCTCCTCTGGACAGCTTCCATCCTGTCTATGTCTTTGTGGAGATTGGGTCTCCAGAACTGCACACAGTACTCCAGATGGGGTCTCACCAGCTGTCTATACAGAGGGATAATAACTTCCTGTTTTCTACTGGTGATGCCTCTCCCTATGCATCCCAGTATCCCCCAAGCCCTCCTTGCTGCCTTCTCACATTGCTTGCCCACCTTTAGGTCATCTGATATGACTACCCCCAGGTCCCATTCCATTTTTGTTGTTGTTAGTATCTCACCCCCCATTGTTTACTCTTCCCCTGGGTTTTGTTTCCCAGGTGCATTACCTTGCACTTCTTAGCATTGAATCTAAGCTGCCATACATTTGACCATTCCTCTAACCTTGTCAAGTCCGGTACTCCTCAAAACTGCCTTTCTCACCCTTTTCAAGTAAACAGGCCACCTATTTCAACTGATAAGCCTATCTGTTGTAAAGCTCCATATGTTCATCTTGGTTGTACATATACTGATCTTTCATTTTTGTACAATATCAATTATGTTCTACCTTGCTATTGCACTGTATATATTGTATATTTTCTTTAATCTGTATAACAATTTTGCATTATGTCTACTATGTTACTGTACAATGATTTTTCTCATGACTAGGTCCATCTTGCAAATGAGCCTTGCTCAGTGGTGTCTGCCTGGATAAATAACGATTTTGATGGATTGATTGTCGAGCACCCTGGTGAGAAGGAGAGAGTGACCCCAGATTTGTTTGATTTTGGCGACTCCCCTTTGCCAGCTGAATGGAAGACTAGAATTAACAAGAGACTTGCCCAGACAGATCAAGTGTCTTCATTGAAGGAATGAGATATGGGATGTGTCCAGGGTGCAGAGCATCACATATGCCTGCATGATGAATGGCCATTTTGAGAGAGATCATGACGCCTAGCCCCAGCAGACATAGATGATGTGAGAAGACACCTGTAGGAAATGCTCACTGCTGGCATGATACAAGAATTCAGAAGCCCACATGCCTCTCCTGTTGTGGTTGTGTGTAACAAGAATGGGTCTGTGAGGATATTTGTTGATTATTGAACCCTGAACCGGTGGACCATCCCAGACCAATGCACTATGTCTCATATACAAGATGCCCTGGATTGCTTGAATAGGAGCAAATGGCTCTCTGTGTTGGATCTTTGCAGCAGATACTACCAGATCCTGATGGCCCCAGAAGACAGTGAGAAAACAGCCTTCATCTGTCCATTGGGGTTCTATGAGTTTCTGAGGATGCTACGGGGATATTGGGTGCTCCAGCCACCATTCGGTGACTGATGGAGCGTGCGGTGGGAGATATGAATTTGCTGGAATGCCTGGTGTACTTGGACAGTGTCATTGTGTTTGGGAGCACCTTAGAGGAGCATGAGAACTGACTGTTTAAAGTCCTAGACTGACTGGAAGACTTCAGCCTCAAGCTGTCCATTGACAAGTGCCAGTTTTTCAAAACCTTCGTGAAGTGTGTGGGGTACATGGTATCTATGAAAGGGATAGATACTGACCCCAGTAAGGTTGAAGCACTGGCTATCTGGCTCCAGCCCCATAATCTGAAAGAACTGCAATGTTTCCTGGGGTTCTGTGGCTACTACCGCAGGCTCATAAAAGACTATTCCAAGGTGATCCACCCACTCTTGGACCTTATCCAGGGTTAACCTTCTACCAATCGTAAATACAAAAAAGGGTCCATTAAAGAACCAGAAAAAGTATACTTCTGCCCAGGTGAACTCTTTGGGCCCTGCTGGACACCTGACTGTGAAACAGCCTTCTATGAAATCATATACCAACTCACCCATGCCCCCATCCTCACCTATGCTGACCCCACCAAACCCTATGTGCTGCATATGGATGCTAGTCTACAGGGTCTAGGAGTGGTGCTGTATCAAAACCATGAGGATGGTCTGAGACCAGTAGCTTTCACCAGTAGGAGCTTGACCCCACCCTAAAGAAACTACCCTGTGCACAAGTTGAAGTTCCTTGTGTTGCAATGGACCATCATTGACCAGTTACATGAATACCTTTATGGGGCAAAGATATTGGTGAAGACTGACAATAACCCATTAACCTTTGTACAGACATCGGCTAAGTTAGAAGCCACTGGGCACCGGTAGCTTTCTGCATTATCAACCTATGATTATGCTGTCGAATACAGACCGGGCCTGAGCCATACTGATGCTGATGCCCAATCACTGAGGCACAAATCCAAAAGTGATTGGGTCAGGCTGTTTGAACCTGACATTTGAGCATTGTGCCAAAAGTTTGATAGAGATGAACAGATGTCTGCGGACACAGTGGACTGTTTAGTAGATTGCTTGGGCCCTTCTGACAACTTCATACCAACTGCTTATTGCCTACTTTTCTGCTCTAGATATTAGTGCACTACCTCAATTTGACAATGACAGCATTCAGTGGGCTCAATTCCAAGATCCTATGATTCAGCTAGCACTTGATGCCATGCGTGCGGGGAAAGATGTGTCTAAGTTACGTTCCATTGACTTGCGAACTGCTTTATTGTTTAAAGAAGGCCCCAGATTGAAATTGCTCAATCAGTTGTTATATTGAAGACAGTAGATCATAGTGGCAAAGTAGACAAGCAACAATTGGTCCTGCCCACCAACCTTTAAAAATTTAGTACTGAGGTCCCTCCACAATCACATGGGGCACCTCGGTATTGACAGAACCCTTGACCTGGTACAATCTCACTTCTACTGGCCCAAAATGGGGGTCAATGTTGAGCACCATGTAAAGACTTGTAGTCGCTGCCTGCAAAGAAAAGTCCTGCCTCAGAGGGCTGCCCCCCCTTGTTAATATTACTACCAGCACCCCCATGGAACTAGCCCACATAGACTTATTGTGTTTGGAACCTGATCAGCAGAACATTGGCAATGTGTTAGTGGTTATGGATCATTTCACATGGTATGCACAAGCCCACTAAAGATCAAAAGGCATCTACTATGGCCAAGGTGCTAGTGGAAAATTTCTTCATCCACTATGGTGCCCCCCCAGTGGATCAACTCTGACCAGGGCAGAGACTTTGAGAGTCAGCTAATCAAAGAAATGCTGTCTCTATGGAGGGTGCAAAAGTCAAGAACCACCCCAATCACCCACAACCAGAAGGTTTCGGGTTTTTTTTTGCTCCCACTACTCGCAACTCTCCCCTTCTTCGGGAGACTCCTACAGCCATTTCAGCCCTCTCTTACCCACCCACCTGGTGACCGGTGCAGTCCATCCCCCATGGAGCCATGGTTATACCCCAGGTGGGTATGGGGTGAGGGCCCTTACACCCCGAGTGTCTGTCTTTCATCATGATGCTGTCACTGGGCCGGTGGGGGCATTGAGGATCAGGGTCTGGTGCTCCATCAACCAGGAGTGCTGCAAGGTGTTTTCCAGTGTTCTCTTGATATGCTGTGTCCCCCACATCAAAGTGCTTGAGCACCGACACCTGGCATGTCACCCCCCCTATTAAGCATCAGTCTTGTTGTAACTCAGGTCTCCACCCGGGGCCAGACAAGAGTTGAGTTCTGGTTCCCCCTTCCCCCCAGAGAAGGCGAGCAGTCCTTGGGATGCTCAAGCCTTCTCCCCCCGCCTGGCCCTCCAGATCCCAGGCTAGTTCCCAAACTCAGTCACTGGTGTTGCAAGTGGAAATACAACCACTGCACCAGTGGGCCCAACCAGAACATTATAACCACACCCTTCTAGACATGCTGGGCACCCTCCACCCAAAAGACAAGCATAAATGGTGCCAGCAGATTAGCACCTTGGTACTTGCATGTTATTGCATGAAAAATAATGCTACTGGGTTCTCCCCCTACTGCCTCATGTTTTGGAGAGAGGCCCAGCTGCCAGTTGATGTCTGTTTGGGGGTCTCTCCAGATGGGGTCTGAGCTGAAAACTACTTGCAATCTGTACAAAAACTGAAAGCTCAATTGAACCATTCCTATCAACTGGCCCCGATAATGGCAGCCAAGAGAAGTCTAGCCAACAAAGAGAGGCATGATAAAAAAGTATGGGCTCAAAAGCTTCAACCTGTAGACCTTGTGTTGTTATGCAATTTGGGACTGCATGGTAAACACAAAATTGCTGATCGGTGGCACCATCTTCCTCATGTAGTAGCTGGTAAGTTGGACGATTTACCTGTGTACAAGGTGCGCCCAGAGAACAACTCCAAAGCTGTCAAGACCATGCACTGTAACCACTTGCTACCTATTGGCCAAGTCATGATTGAGGATCAACCCCCAGAAATTGAGCCCTCTGGGCCAGTGACTCATGCTTCTGCAAGAAAAAGACAGAGTCAACCTACTCCAGTGGTCACAGATTTAAGGTATCCTCCGCAGCAGGCCCGGAATGATAGTGACTGTCAGTCCGCTTCTGACAAAAGTGAGTGCAACTATGCCTATTACCCCTCTTATGAACTGAGTCAGCTGTTTTGAAGTAACCCCATGATTAATTTTGGGGATGAAGCTGGGCTTCCTGGACTGCCTAACCCCCCAGCTTTGTCCTTGAAGCCAATGCTCCCTGAAAGTGAAGTGCAAAGTGTCATGTCTGAAAATGCTGAGTCTCTGTGTATTGTGGAACTGTATGATTTGCCTGAGGGAGGGGCTGATGGAATGAGCCTTTCTGGTGACATACTAGAACTTTAAGAACACCATGAGAGTGCTGACCACCTCCTTTCAGTGCCTCAAAGCTTGATTGTGAATCAGTCAAGTGTTGTAGAAGCAGACCCTGCAGAGCAAGAAGCTGACGGTGCCCCTAGTTTGGACATTCCCACCCAGGCAGAGGCACCCCTCATAAGTAATGAGAGTCCCCAGATCATTGTTGAGAGTACAGAGACTGTAGTTATCCCACTCAGAAAGACTGGCTGAGCTGTCAAGCCAGTAGTATGCCTCAGTTATGATTCTCCCGGGAGGCCACTGGATTTGCCTCTCAATGTGGTGCACAAAGGTGTTTATGTTTCACCAAGCTCACTGCCTAAATTTAATTTTTTTTTTTTTAAGTTTTTTATTGACCTGATAAGTGCACTAGACAAATCCTGCCTATTTTCAGGCATGACCAAGGGGAGGGGAATACAGATGAATGCCAACTGACCTTGAACCATATTAAGCCGTTGATGGTATTTTTCGTGAATGGAGGAAATTTGGCCAGAGCACCAGGGAAATTCCCCTACTCTTTGGCCAGTAGGGGGCCCACTGGATGGCGAGACGTCTCACTTTGCTGCCAGGACTGATGAAGAATGGATGGATAGGGCTGAGCAAGCCCAGGAGAATTTACAGGAAATTGTGAGTTTTCAAGAGAATGTAACCGCTAAGGGGACGGCTGGAATGCACCAGGCGGGAGGCCAGCAGAACATCCACAGCGGTGGTTCCATCACAGAAAGTCCAGAGAATCAGTTGAGCCTTGAGCAGAAACAGCAGTGCTTAGCTGCTGAGCTGCTCCATGTAAGCGAGCAATTGACATCTGAGTGAATTAGTCAAGCAGAGAATCGGAAGCGGAAGCTCTTCGACACATCTCCGGGCACAATAGTCTCAGGGGGAGTTGCTAAGCTGCTAACAGTGGAGGATGCTTCCAAAACCCCCCCATAGCCAGTTCCTTCATCACTGCAGCAGGATTAGAGTACGGGAGAGGTGGAATCTTGGTCTCCCGATAAGGCCCTGCTTGCAGCAAGCTGGATTCCTCTTTCTGATGGGCATTGGAAGCCCAATACTGGACCTGCCTCTCAAATACAGGAACAGATAAGTGCTGAATCTGATTCTCGTGCTGCTAATTTACCAGTATCTACTTCCCAGTCTGACTTTATTTCTGCTTGTCACTTAGGTATTGAAGTGCTAGGCCCTGAGGAATCCCCAGTTGTACCTATTGTTTCTGATCCCACACTTGACCTCCATCCTGGGGATCCTGTTAAACCCTCCCATGCTAGTCATTTCCACAAACCAGTCGAGTTAGCAAAACGAAGAAATGTGATTCGCCTACATTATGTAGGCCTTCACGAAAACCCCCTGACAGATTTTTTGTGGACAAGGTCCTACTGAAATGGAGCATGGGGTTTCCCTCTTGGAGGTCTACGCCCTCATACATGTACAGGAGGAGCTCACCTTTGATATCAGCTTCCGCACTCCTGCGTTGCTGGAAACTTTTTGGTGTAGATACATGAATTTAAAAACCAATCCTCTGTGGTTGGACTTTATAGTTTTCCCCCTTACTAAGCAACCTTTTCAGGTAATTACTATTTTATTTAGAAATGAGGGGGTAATATAGTGGACATTGTGCAATGGTTGGGAAAGAGATGCGATGTCCTGGGTAATCCCATGCCCATTCTGGCTACGGAAGGGTTTTGGAATGGAGGGTGGAAATTTCACATAAAGTTGCACCATAATGAGCAGAACTTGATACATTTGCCTAATTGCTTTTTTATTAGGCGAGATAAAGGTTTTCTATTTTACCCTGGACAGCCATGGGTATGTTTTAAATGTGGCTCATCTAGACATATAAGCACCTCTTGTGGCATTCTGAAGTGCTGTTATTGTGGGGATCTGGGTCATCCTAGTGCCCACTGCTTTAAACAACCTAAGTGCAACTTTTGTGATGAACTAGGTCATATCTCTGATGAATGCCCCTCTGCTGCATGACATACAGAGGACACTGATTTTGGAGTCCAGGATCATTATATCCATCTGGTGGTAAAGCAAGGCCCAGGCCCTGTGGTGACCTGCATATCCTCCACTTCAGGTGTACTTGCTAGTGGGAAAGGTCCTGTATCAGGCCCCTTGACTGAGAAGGAAGGCCAGGAACCCCAATTACCTGATTTTGGCCCCCTTTTACATGAGGGTAATCCTAATGATCTTCCTAATATCCTGACTTTCGAAAACCCTCCCTCCGAATCCACTGCCAGTGGTTCAGGCTTTATTTTGGTACAGGGCAAGAAAGGGAAATCGGCTAAACTGAAAGGCAAACAGAGGAAACCTGAACTGGTGACCCCTGTGGAAGATGTTAATAAATTCACTGTGTTGTCTGACATTTCTCAGGACCTAGACCCTGTAACTTTACCTGATGCAGGAATGGTGGTGGATGACCCCCAGAGTGATTGCCTGGATCCTGCTGATAATTCGACTCAGGGCCCAAAAAGTGGAAGAGTAACAAGAGCCTCGAGTAAAGTAAAATGAAGAGCACTGCCTGTTTAAATCTATGGATTCTTTTTCCTTTCGAGTGGCATCTTTGATTGTTAACAGCATTCAATCCCTGAATAAAAGACAAAGTACTTTCTCTTATTTTTTGCATGCCAACCTGGATTGTATTTTCTTTCAGGATGTCCGGTTACACTCAGCAGCTTAGAGGTCTGCAGCTTCGGATGCATGGCTTTGGGGGGATAGTATTTGGTCCCGGGGGAGGATCACTGTTCAGGGATTGGGATATGTTTTTTTCCTTTTAAGGTTAAGGTTGTGCATCGTTTAGAGGTGCAGCCAGGCAGAGCTTTGATACTGGATATACTATGGACACACCAATTGATTAGACTTATAAATATTTATGCACCTCAAAGTATGAGAGAGTACTGCTCTTTCGCTCTCTTTCTCCCTTATTGCAGACATCCCATTTGATAGTTTTAGGAGGGGACTTTAATGTTAATTTGGCCCAGTGCTCTACTTCTGTCCCAAATAAAAAAATATACTGTGATGCTCAGTGCCTGGCTCACCTGATTAGCGATGCGGGCTTGATAGATGCCTTTGGTTCTCTCCCGATAATAGAGCATAGCACATATTTTTGTGGTCCACTGGCCTCTATAATTGATTATTTTTTTGTATCTGCTTCTACAAAGGTTGAAATGGCTCTCCTTCAAGATGTAGCTACTTCTGATCATAAGCTGTTAACATTAGTCCTTAGGGATGTCCCTGAGGTAAGAAGGGGGCCAGGTACCTGGAAATTGAATACTTCATTATTGTCTATTCCAGTAGCATGTGAAGGATTTTAGCAGTATTGCAAGCAAGAAAATCTGTGTTTTTCTTATATGATGAGAATACTACTTGGTGGGAAGATACAAAAGCGGAGATACGTTCCTTTTTTTGTACAATAGGGCATATTAATGGGAAATTTAAATATGATGAAATAACCTCTTTGATGAAAATTATTGCCTTCTGGACGTCTTTCCGCCCTAATTTAGGGGTGGAGGACTTGCAGAAGATTAAACATCTAAAAACTTTACTGGCACAGAAACAGCTTGAAGCCCTCAAATCTTTGGAATATTAGCAGAAGTGTGGTACTAATGGTAAGAGGAAGGACACATTGCCATTTGACTCTATGCAACTTTTCTGTGATTGCCATAATCTGGAGTACTTGAATACCTCTTCTGGTAATACTGTGCATACAAAGGCAGATATTTTAAATGAAATTACTTCTCATTTCTCTCAGGTGTTTGATAGCCAGCATTTATCAGTAGGAAAAATGAGACAGTGGTTGGGTGAACTTAATTTACCCCAGCTACCAAAGGATGTTGAGAATCTTTTGACTGAACATATCTCACAAACCGAACTAAAAAATGTAATTTGGTCACTTAAACCAGGTATTACACCTGGATCTGATGGTCTCCCACATAAAATCTATAAAGGTATTTGGGATGTTTTAGGACCTGAGTTTTGTATGTGTTTAAATGATGGCTTATCCCAACAGCAGCTCCCTAAGAGTATGTTGGAAGGCCTTTTGCTCTTGATTTTAGGGAGGGAATCAGGAAGATATAAGACAATGGAGGCCGATTTCACTTCTGAATACCGATTATAAAATTCTTATGAAAGTTCTTAATAATAAATTGGCTAGTGTCATAGATCTGGTAGTGCATCCGTCCCAATATAGTAGCATACCAGGGAAATGGATTCAGGATGCTTTAATCTTGATTCGGGAAATTTTACATAAGGGAGACAACCAGGAATTATTTGGTCATTTGGTATGTTTAGATCAATCTCAAGCCTTTGATCGGGTTGAATATAACTATTTGTGGGAAACATTACGGTCCTTTGGATTTCCATCTCCTTTTATCAGGTGGTTACAGATTTGTTATACTGGAATAAGTCTTATTCCTAGTGTTAATGGTTGGGTAGGTAATGCAGTTTCTGTTCACATGGGGGTGAGGCAAGGGTGTCCTCTCAGCCCCTTATTATATGTCCTATCTATTGATCCTTTATTGCATGCATTATACAGGATGGAAGCAATAACTGGACTTTCATTGGGATCAGATGATAAGCAGGTGGTTGCTTTGGCATTTGCAGATGATCTGGAACTCTTTTTTTGGCAGACAAATCTTCTGCAGTAGCCACTCGTGACCTCTTATGTGACTTTACTAATCTTTCCGGATCTAGAATTAATACACAGAAGAGTGGGTCCTGCCCTTGGGGTATGATGCCAGTGATGTATCCCTTGTTTGGGGAATTCCTATAGATATGACCTATAGAAAAATATTGGGTGTTTATTTTGGTGGGGATGATCCCCAGCGGTATAATTGGGAACAACTTTTGATATCAGCTGCAGGAAAAGTAGCCCACTGGAATAAATGGTAGATGACTAAAGGGAAATGTATCTTTTTAATTAAAACCTTTTTATTGTCCCATTGTTTGTGTCTGGCAGTTGTTTTTCCCTCACCGTTAAATATGGAGGCCTCAGTTTATAGTGTTTTTTTTCAATGTTTATGGGGCAGCAGGATGAATCCTGTCAAGAGAGGGGTGACTTATTTATCTATAAAGATGGGGGGCTTGGGTATGTTAAACCCAGTAGTTTTCTTTTATGTGACATTTATTTGTTTCAATTTTGTACCGTTACTGACAAATGTTACAAGAGATTGGATCCCATGGGTAGAAGATGTGATTGGATCCCTTCTTGCTGATTGGGATCCGGCTACTCCTCTCCCTTGACAGACACGGGTGGCTCACTTCCCAGGACACTTCTTGAGTGTAATAAGTAAAGTAAAAGCATGGAAAGTTCAGAAAAATTCTCTTTATATGCTTTCAAAAGAAGCCATGTATAATTGGATAATGGGAAACTTTTATTATGTCTCCCCCTGGTATGTCACTTTCTCGGCTACCCAACACTCTCTGATTAACTCCTTTCTATTCAGCAAAAGACATCCACATTTTATGAGAGACTTTATCTGGTTCTGTACCCACCAAAAATTGGGGGTTCGGGGCAATTTAAATCATAAAGGCATTAATAAACATACATGTCCTTGAGGGAATATTTGCATGGAATCCATAGAGACTTTTTCTCATTTCCTATTTGAGTGCCCATTTGCTGTGACATTTTGGGAAGTATTTCACAGGACATGGCCTTTGAACACCTTTCAGGATCAACCTTCACAGATTTGGCTTGATGGGGTGCTACCTGGAGCATGGGCCAAATCTGATGATATTACTATCCGACTACTAACGAGTTTTATTAGTTATCAGCTATGGTTAGCTAGGTGTGGTTGGTCTCTTCGGCAACAAGTCTTGACAGAAGAACAAGTAGTTTTATTATTACAGAAGGCAATATTGAAGTGGCAGGTTATGGAGCAGCATAAAGTTTTACCTGATTTGTATAAATTATGGTGGAGGAATATGTCCTGGTTAGATACAGGGTGAGGATTTTTGTTATGTTGTTTTCTGCACGCTTGGAGAGAACCATCGGTCATTTTGTGTTTTTTCCTTTTTTCACTTTTTTCAAATGTCATTCTTTTTAAAGACCATACAGATTTTGGTATATTATAGTGTGTTTGATGGTTTAAAGTATTGTCATATAAGGTCTATCTTACGAGGTTTGCCATATAACTCTGGTAATTGTATCTCAGTACTGGGGCCTTCTTCTATGAGATTGTAGTTTCTGACATTTATGTTGACTTTTGAGGGTTTTCTTATGACCCTTTTCCTTTAGAATCTTTATTTATTTTTCTCTGATAGTTCGAGTGTTGAATGCCTATTATCCCCTATCCTTTTGATGGGGCAGGAATGGGGATTTATGTATCATTTTGATTATGATTATGTTTTAGTTTTATGTATGGTATGACATTTCTTTTTTTCTGTCATTTGATTTCTAATGATTTTGTATGATGTAATACAATCTTGTTGATTTTGTATTTTATTTTTTTCCATAAAATATTCCCCTACTCTTTTAGTGGGGGTTGGGGGGACCTTTTATGTATTAGGATATGCTTTAGGTTATTATTAAGTTATTTTTAGACATTATATGGCTTTAATGCTTATTTGATTTTCTTAGGATTTGTATCTTTCTTTCGTATGAGTGTTTACACTGTTTGTATATTTTTTGATTTTTGAAGTTTGTAATAAAAATTTCCCCTACTCTTTTTGAGAACTGCCATGGGAGCTTTAACATCCACCTGAACTACCACCAGAACAGCCAATTCCAGGATACTTGTCTTTCCCTCTCACCATGGTGCCCCTGCCTTTTCTATTCCAAGTTAGTTGATAGGGAAAGGCCCCCTCTTGCATTGTTTAAGGTACAAGAAGTTATTACCTGATTCAGTATAGTAATGTTCAATTTACCTGTGTGAAATATTTATTTATTTATTTATTTATGAGTTTAACCAGGAAGGCATACTGAGCAGAGTTGCTCGATTCCAGATGTGACCTGTGGGTCAAGACCCGACAATGGTACAAACTTTTGGAGCAGAATTAACAACACAGTAAAAGTCCATCCGCCGTATAGACAAGCAGCAATTAGTTACATACAGGCAGAAGATCGATACAGTAATAATTTAGTTGGTTACAACTGAATACAGAGACACAATATTTGTACATAGTTTGACACTAGTTGTAACAAGAGCAGCAGTAGGAGAAGTAGGAGGAGAGTTGGCAATTGCGATGGCTAGGGTTGGAAGAGTGTCTTATGTCAGCTAGCAGTGCGTTCCATAGCTAAGGAATGCAGAAGTTGAATGCAGCCTGGCCTTTGGTTGTGCGCATAAAAGGGACGTGGAGGAGTCTGGGGTTAGAGCTTCTGAGGGAGTTAGCGGGGGGGGGTTATTGTGCGACAGAAGAGGCCAGAAAGGGGGGTAGGGAATCGGCCCAAAATTTGGCAGCGAACTTAGCACTGAGAGTTTGTCTTCAGTCTTGGAGGGACGGCAGAGCTATGGAGCTATATAAGGTGCAGTGGTGGGTTGTTTGTGGGCAGTCGAGGATAAACCGACAAAAAGAGTGGAATGGGGTGTCAAGGCTGGCCAGCATGGACGAGGGAGTGGCAGCATGACTATGTCACCATAGTCGAGTACTGGGAGGATCATCTTTTGGACAATAGCATTCCTGCCTGGCAAAGGGAGACATTTTTTGTTTCTGTGTAGGGCACCGAGTTTGGGGAGAAGTTTCTTATGTATGGAGTCAATATGAGTGGCAAAATCGAGGTGCGGGTTGAGCCAGATGCCCAAATATCTGAAGCTGGTGCATTGTTCCAGAAGGGCCCCATCCAGGATTTTGAAGGGGTGGTGGGGACTTGGTGGAAGAGTGTTTGCTGAGAGCCGAAGGTTAGTGACATGTTTTTTTTTTAGGGTTTAGGAACAGTTGGTTTGACCCAAACCATTCCTGGATGGAGTAGCAATCCTGCTGAAGGAGGTTTGCTACAGTACTTGTGGAGGGGCCTGTGGCATACAGTACTGTGTCATCCACATACATTTGTATGGATGCGAAACGACAGACTGATGGGAGTTCATTTAGGAATATGGAGAAGAGCAGTGGGCCCAGGACTGAACCTTGGGGGAGGCCAGTGGTAACTGGGAGGGGGTAGAAATGTGTGAGGTGATTTTTACAGCCTGTTGTCTGCCCACTAGGTAGTCGTGGAACCATGTGGTGGCTGGTTTGGAGAGCCCAGCCTCAGTTAGTTTGGAAAGGAGCAGGGAATGTGAGACAGTGTTGAAGGCCTTGGCTAAGTCTGTAAAGATAGCAGATGTGATGTGGCCTTTGTCCATGCTGGTGAGTATGTCACCAGTGACTCATAGCAGGGAGGTGATGGCCGAGTGAGATTTGCAAAAACCAGATTGGAAAGGAGTGAAGAAGGAGGTGGTGTCCAGATGGGGAGAGAGTTGGGCGAGGACCAGACATTCCAGCATTTTTGCCAGGATTAGGAGTAGGGAGATGGGGTGGTAGTTGCCAGGAGTGGAGGGGTCACCCCCTTTTGGTAGGGGAATAATGGTAGCCTGTTTCCAGGCAGCGGGAACCTTGCCCAGCGTAAAAGAGAGGTTAAATAGTGCAGCTAGAGGGGCGGCTATGGCTGGAGCAGACAGGTATAACATTTTGGCATCCAGGGAAGTGGGGCATTTGCCTTTGTTGGGGTTCCGGGAGCATAGGGATTTGTAGACTTCAGCTTGGGAGACAGGGCAGAAGGAGAACTTTGAGGCAAGTGGGGGCACACATGGCTGGGGGAGGGGCCTTTTTGGGGTGGGTACTGGAGGGTCAATAGGAGCGAGTCAGTGCAGCTGGAGATGTAGGAGTTGAAGGATTTGGCTACCTTGCAGGGATTTGTGATGTTGATGCCCTGAACTGATAGTGTCAGAAGTGGAGGTTGGGTGGGGGGGAGAACAGGAATTTGAATGATTTACAGAAGTTGGTAGGGTGGTTTATGTTTGCACTAAAAGCCAAGAGAAAATAGGTATTTTTTGCCTGGTGAATAAGGTTAGTACAGGAGTTTTGGAGGGCTCTGTAGGCTTGGAGGGATGCTTTGGTGCCCAGTTTCTTGTGGGCTTTCCATGCGTGATTCCTCAAGTGGCATTTGCTGATGATATCAGCTGTGATCCAGGGAAGGTGGGTGCCTCTGACCCTTTTTGTACACAGGGGGACATGTTTGTCCCAGACTTTAAGGAATTTGGCCTTGAAATATGCACAATGTGTTGTCAGAATGGATATCGTATCATGAAATGTAGTGAATATTATAGTAAAGTAATAAGTTTATGTTAACTGATGCATGATGGTATAGACCTGACGCGGACGCCAAGCTTTCTCCAGGCAGGGAAGGGTGTAACCCCCCTACAAATGGGGGTTCCCAAAAAATCTTCCTTGAGCTTGCCTAAATGCTCACTGCCAGGGTGGTGTCCTGCATTTTAACAGTTTAAATGTGATTGCCAGAGAGTGCCTGTATAGCCTCTGTGTACTGTCTCTTTAAGAGCTGCCTGGATTGCAGTCATAAGTAATCTGAGAGGGAGCTCTGTTGAAAGATGTAACTATTTGCTGAAAATCATTTAGTGTGATAATGATAATGTAATTTGTCTAACCTGCCTTCTTTGCAGCAAGGACTGTTTTGTTTATCTCCACTATCTTGGTCCTGGACTGTGAATTGGACCAATCAGTTCTGGTAAGACCTAAAATGAAGCCGTACTACAGGAACTGTCTGGAATCAAAATCTGTAGGAATTGTAGTTTTGGGCTTTTTGCACCTGAAGGGGGAGCCTTTGTTGTGACTGACAGGAGGATCAGCCAACCGAACCATTTGGATCTTGGGGAATTTCCCAGACTGCTGCAGCTAGTTTCAATTTTGAGCTGAGAAGTGAAGAAATAACAGCTCAAGTGATTTTTGAGCAGCAGTTCTGTGTAGTTTTGCATGGGAGAACTGTGAAAGGGCTGAGTTTTGGTCTGCCTGTCTGTCTGCTGTCCCTGAGAGGGAAAATAGAGGTTATTCAGACTGAATCCAAGTTGTGAAGACTATTTAAGCCACTGGACTGTGGCCAGGCTTTAACCTGAAGAAGACTGAAGATTTGCTGAATGCGATCAGCCTGTCAGGATTTCCAGCTGCTTTTGAATCCCTGGTTTGGGCAGAGACTTTGCGATTGTGACCGGAGAGCGGTTTGCCTGGTATAGTAGAATTTCCTTACATGTAAATGTGCTGTGTATTGAACGTGGGTCATGATTTGGTTCCCCACTGTGTGAACTGTGTTCTGCTTGCTGGAAACTTTATCCAGCCTAATCAGACTGAATTGACATTTATCTCCATTTCGCCTGGGCCATACCACACTGGCCCTGCCAGAATACCCCACTGTACAGAGAAAGCCACCAACGAGAGACCTGCCTGGGCATCAGCCTCCTGCTCCATACTTGAACAGGAATGATGCCTCGGTGAATCATGTGGACCCTGCTTCTCCTGGCACTCCAGATTAACCACCTGCTGACTCAATTTTCATCCAGCCTGTGTCCAGTCTTGGGTATCATAAGTAATCATCAGGGTAGCTCCCTGCAACAACAGCCTAAGCTAAAAGTGTGTCATCTGATTGTCTTGTTGCTTTCTTTTCACGAACTGAGCCCTCCAGCTCTGGATTACAAATAGTGTGTGTTGTGCATGTTGCTTTTCATCCATCACAAGGCCCTAACCAGCTACAATGTTCCTGGCTAGCCCACCATTTTCCATCTGGGTATCCAGGGTGTGTGACTGTTTATGGACCCTGAAGTACATGCATAACTGTTTGATTGATACAGCCTTTAACCAAATTAACCTGATTATGCCCCTCCCTTGTTCAAGTCCCTTAAATAAATCAGATCTAACTGTTGTTTGCATTTACCCTGACTGTGGTTCCAGTTTGTGCAATAGTACTGTACTGCAGTTATTTGCTATGTATAACCTTGTTTTACAGGGGGTCCCCAGGGCCAAGCCAGAGGAAAGCCCTGGCGGTAAGTGCAAACAGTGTGGGTATTTGTATGGTGTAAAAGACACCCATAAGTCAAAATACTGTTTTACATTGTTTGATATCCATTTATCGTAAACTTAAACAAATGTAAAAATAAACTAAGGTTGAGTAAATCTGATTATTACACAAGACAACAAGATTATAATCTACAAAATCCTAAAAAGTTCTGGTCTTCTACTACATCTTTAATATATCTGCCTATTAGGGAGCAATCTACTGAGTTCCTGGTAGATGGAAATATCATAAATAATGCTCAAGAGATAATTACAGCATTCTAAAATAAATTCTTTGATCTAGGTAAGTATAGTCAAGAAATTAAGGACAAGTACTCAAAGAGCTTATTTAATGAGCCCCAGAATGACTCCATTTTCTATTTTAGAAAGATAAAGTCAAATCAAGTACTAAAAATACTAAAACAAATTCCTTTAGAAAATGTCAGAATTGATGAAATACAACCAAAGTTCTTGAAATTCATAGCTGCATGTATTTATGTTCCGTTAATAAAATTATTTAATTTATCATTAGTTACAGGAATTTTTCCACAACAATGGAAACAAACAATAATAAGACCAATTTTCAAAGGGGGTGATCCCAAAGATTTGGGGAATTATCGTCCTATTTCCCTTCTTCATCCTTTGGGCAAACTTATGAAAAAACTTATTAATGAACAAATAAGTACCTACCTGCAACAGAATGGGCTGCAGGCCCCCGAACAGCATGGCTTTAGGAAATATCATAGTACAGGTACTGCCTTGGACAGGTTTATGAATCACATCAGTGAGGCTATGGATATAAGACAGTTCACTGGAGCTGTTTTCATGGACCTGTCCACGGCATTTGATCTTGTTGATCATTGCCTGCTGCTTAGGATCCTGGCTGATAAGGATTTATCCAAACTGCCATTAGAATGGGTAGAAAGTTATCTATCAGGAAGAGAACTTAGAGTTGTTTATGATGGATCAGTGTCAGCAGGTAGACTATTGGAAAAGGGAGTGCCCTAAGGGTCTATATTGGGACCCCTCCTATTTTCAATATTTGTTGATATAATACTTAGTAAGTTTGTTGGCACTGAAAACATTTTATATGCAGATGATATAATATTATTTACAAGTGCTACTTCTTTAGATAAAATAACTTAAGATGTAAATAGTGATTTTTTTGAATAGGAAAAAATGTTTATTGGAATTAAAGTTGTCTTTAAATAGTTCTAAAACTAAGAGTACGATGTTTGGTTCAATACAAAAACTGGATAATCTAGGGGAATTTAAAATAGTCGATAAAAAGGGAAATAATCTAGAGCAACTGAAATATTTTAAGTATTTGGATTGTATTTGGATGTTAATCTAATTTATACACATCATGTATCAAATTTGACTAGACTTGTAAATCAGAAACTAAGGATGTTGTTTAGACTTCAAAGTTTGCTGACAATACAGGCAAGAAAACAAATAGCTCAAAATATTTTACTTTTCCAACTGAATTATAATTCATTCTTCTTCACAGCCTTGTCTAAACAAGTATTGAACAATCTTATAATGACATTTCATAGTATTTGTAGATTTATCTATAAATTATCTTATAGTACTCATCACTGTACATTGTACCAGGTTTCGGGTTTGCTACACCGAGAGTAAATTCAATATACTCTCTTTGTTGAATAACGGATTATATAATGAGACAAAAAGATTTGTCTTCTTTGTATTCACTGTTCAAAATGCAGAAATAATCTTCCATCTGAAATGAAATCTGGGATTAGCCATAGCTCCTTTAAAATGAAATTAAAGAACATCTTTTAAAGTGTGTGCAATGTCACTGCTATTTTTAAACATTTTGTATTAACAGTCAGTTTGTCTATATTGTATGTTCTACTTTGTATTGTTTGTATTAAGTGAATGCAAATGTATAAAATACCTTGTAATCTTTATTAACATCTTGTAACTGTATTTCAGTACCGGGTCACATATGAAAAAGGGCCTTGGCTCATATGTTTACCTGGTTAACAAAAGAAATAAATAAAAAAATAAAAATTTATGTGCAAGTGTTTTAGGGCTAAGTAATCCTGATTTAATGTTATGGGTCAAAAATTAAGTATGAAAGAACACTAATGGATCTACCATTACTACCCCCTCCTTTTTCCACTAGTAAATAGGTAAATTCCCTTTTTATGAGGCTCAGTCGACTCCCCTGTAACATTTAGAAGAAAATAATGTATATACACATATTTCTAGATACCGTATAATGGAAAGGGGAAAATCATGCCAACATATAGTAAACAAGGGATCAAGAATTGTTTTATGATCTGCACTCTTTCCAGTTTGGAGAATTTCCATCCATTTCATTGTTTGACTTTATTATCACAGGAGGTCAGAGCTGATTCCCAATTTAATTTTTCAATATCTTGAGGACCATTAATGATACCCAGGATTTGGATAAGCTCCTGTTGCATGGGTATTGCTACCATCATATATTTAGTACTGGTCTTGTTACTAATATATCTGACCTTTGCTTTTCCCAATGTCCAAGGAGGCATCAGATATTAAGGAGTATGCCTGGACCTGATGGATAGCTGCCTTTACACTGTATTTGTCCTGAACTGTCAAGCAGCTATCATCTGTAGATGCTACAACTTTGATTTTATCAGATTGTTGATGTCCTACCATCCCTTTAATGTTTTCATTAGCTGCCAGTTTTCTTAGAAGGGGGTCAAGGCTTCAAAGGAGCTAAGGCTTTTAAAGGAGATTAAGGAGGGGGACAAGGCCTTCTTCAAGTATATAAGGGAGATGAGCAACTTCAAGGAGCAAATCACAAGGAAAAAGAAGGATGGAGGTTGGGTAGAGAAGGGGGTCGAACAGGTAGAGGTGCTCAGTGAGTACTTCTGCTCAGTTTTCACCAGGGGGGGAGAGAGAGATGGACCAATACCATAGGGGAAGTACAACACTGGCATGGAAGGAGATAAGATAATGGATGGGGAGATCCCTGTGAGCAGAGTGCTTGAGAGCCTTAAGTCACTGAACATGGACAAGACTCCAGGGCAGATGGGCTGCACCCTAGGGTCCTGAGGGAGTTGGCTGAGGTCCTGGTGGCATCACTGGCAGACTTGCTCAATACCTTCCTGCAGATGGGCTGTGTGCCTCAGGACTGGAGGATAGCACATGTGATACCACTGCACAAGAGTGGTCATGAGGATGAGCCTGGTAACTATAGACCAATCAGTCTGACATCCATTGTGGGTAAGCTCATGGAAATAATCCTAAAGGAAAGGCTGGTGACCTTCTTGGAGGTGAACAGTCTTATGGACAATAAACAGCATGGGTTCTTCTCTGGGAGATCATGTCAAACAAACCTGGTTTACTTTTTTGACTGGTTAACTAAAGCACTAGACAATGGTCAGGCCATAGATGTCCTGTATCATGATTTCAGCAAGGCCTTTGACTCTGTACCACATGGCAGATTAACTAGTAAATTGAGGAACCTGAAAGCAGGGGAGAAACTGGTTAAGTGGGCTGGTAACTAGTTGGGGGACAGACATGAGAGGGTGGTTGTGAGGGGGCTCTTATCTCATAGGGCAGTCACCAGTGGGGTCCCACAGGGTTCAGTGCTGAGGCCAGTGCCATTTAACATCTTCATAGCTGATACAGCAGTTGGAGTTAAGAGCAGATCAGTCTGTTCATGGATGACACCAAGACTGGAGTAGTTGTGTATGGGGTAGAGGGAGGAAGAGTCATCCAAGAAGATTTGGGAAGGTCTGAGCAGTGGTTAGACACTTAGCAGCTGGCTCTCAATGCTAAGTGCAAGGTCATGCACTTTTGAGTGAGGAGTCCTAGGTACAGTTACCATCTAAAAACATAGAAACATAGACTTTGATGGCAGATAAGGACTGCTTGGCCCACCCAGTCTGCCCATTTCCCTATCTATTATATAAGCTTCAGATCCTAGTTAACCAACAGCCTACTTCTTCCTATCCCCCACCATAGATACATAGATACATAGAAAGTGTCAGCAGATAAGGGCATATGGCCCACCCAGTCTGCCCATTTGAGCTTGTAAGTTCAGTTTGTTTTCCTAGAAGTCTGTTGTCCCTTACCCCTGACCTCCAGAATTCCTTTATGTCTATCCCATGCATTCTTAAATCCCGTGATTGTTTCAGCCCCCACCACTTCCTCTGGCAGGGTGTTCCACTTGTCCACCACCCGTTCTGTGAAGAAATTCTTTCTCATGTTTCCTCTGAATCATCCTCCCTCCAACTTTTTCCCATGCCCTCTAGTCCTGGAACATCTTTTTCGCTTAAAAATAGTGTTTTCCTGCACCCTGTTCCTCCCTGTAAGATACTTGTATGTCTCTATCATATCGCCTCTCTCCCTCCTCTCCCCCAGGGAGTACATGTTCAGTTCCTTCAACCTGTCTTCAAGGACTTGTGATGCAATCCATGCACCATCTTTGTTGCCCTCCTCTGAACCTTCTCTACCCTGTCTATGTCCTTACGTAGGTATGGTCTCCAGAACTGTACACTGTACTCTAGGTGGGGCCTCACTAGTGTCTTGTATAGCGGAATTATGACCTCCTTTTCCTGCTGGTGATGCCCCTGCTATACATCCCAGCATCCTATTTGCTTTACCTGCTGCCTTGTCACACTGTTTCTACCTTGAGGTCATCAGAGATGATAACCCCAAGATCCTTTCTTGCTTGGTGCATGCTATATCCTCACCCCCAACTGATATATTGTGCCAGAGTTTTTGTGCCCCATATGCATTATCTTGCACTTCTTTGCATTGAATTTCAACTGCCAAACCCCTGACCATTCTTCAAGTTTCTGCAGGTCGCTTCTCATTCTGTCTACACCTCTGGTGTGTCTACTCTGTTACAGAGCTTTGTGTCATCAGTGAACAGTGAAATTCTGCCTTCTAGGTCCTGCACAATGTCACTGATGAAGATGCTGAATAGGACCGGTCCCAGCACTGATCCCTGTGGTACCCACTGGTCACTCTTCCTCTGTAGAGTGACAGCCATTTACCACCACCCTCTGTGTCCTGCCACCCAGCCAGTTACCTACCCACCACACTACTGTCCTGCCCATACCCATATTCCCCAGTTTGTGTAATAGTCTTCTATGTGGCACATTGTCAAAGCCCTTGCTGAAGTCCAGATAGGCCATGTCCACTGCCCTCCCCTGATCCACCTCCCTAGTCACCAAGTCAAAAAATTCAACAAGGTTGGTCTGACATGACCTCCCTCTGGTGAAACCATGCTGCCTTGGGTCCTGTAGTCCATTGACAACCAAATGTTCCACCAATCTCTCCTTCAGTAGTGCTTCCATGATCTTCCCCACTACCGAGGTGAGGCTAACTGGTCTGTAGTTCCCTGCTTCCTCTTTGTTCCCACTTTTGTATAAGGGGACTACATCTGCTGTCCTCCAGTCTTTGGGTAGCTCCCCTGTTTCAAGTGATCGGCTAAACAGGATAGCCAGAGGTTCAGCCACCACCTCTCTTAGTTCTTTAAGGACCCTGGGGTGCACCCCATCTGGCCCCATTGCTTTATCAACTCTTATTACTTCCAGTTCCTTCAGGACCCTTTCTCGTGTAAAGGGACTTGTTTCCATTTCTGCACCATTCTCACCCCTTGTACTCCCTTCAGACCCATTACCCTCCTCTTCCTCAGTAAAGACTGAGCAGAAATACCTGTTCAATATGTCAGCTTTACTGTTGTCATCCTCCACGCGGCCCCCATCCTCCCCTTCAGTCTCACTATCCCTCCTTTGTATTTCTTTTTTTCACTTATGTACCTGTAAAGGTTTTGTCCTCTACCCACTGATTTTGCAATGTGTTCTTCTGTCTGAGCTTTGGCTTCCTTACTGACCTCCCTGCCTCCCTTTGCTTCTCTGGTACTTCTCCCTATCCCTTCTGCCTGTGTCTTTTGTATTGCCTGAATGCAATCTTTTTGGCTTTCACTTTCTTTGCTACCTCTTTGGAAAACCATAATGGTCTCCTCTTCCTTTTCCTCTTGCTAACCTGCTTAATGCATAATTCTGTTGTTCTTGTAATCCCCATTTTAAATACTGCCCACTGTTCCTCAACCCCTGATTCCTGTCCCATTCCCTTAATGCCTCTTTCAAGTATCTCCCCATTTTCCCAAAGTCTGCCCCCCTAAAATCCAGGATACGTGTTTTTGTGTGGTTTGGTTCTGCTCTTTCTGTGATTTCAAACCACAATGACTGGTGGTCACTGTTTCCCAGGTGCTCCCCCACTGTTACCCCATCACACTGTCCCTGTTTGTGAGCACAAGGTCCAGTATTGCCTTCTGCCGAGTTGGTTCCATGACCAGTTGCTTGAGGAAGGCACTCTGAAGGGAGTCCAGGATAAATCTGCTCCTAGTTGATGCTGCTGCTGGGATGCTCCAGTCCACGTCTGGAATATTGAAGTCTCCAACCAGTACTACCTCACCCTTGTCTGCCATCCTTTGGATGGCTAGCATCAGCTTCCTATCTGTTTCTTCCTCCTGGGCTGGTGGTCTATAGACCACACCTGTGCGGATGGCTGTCCCCATTTTCCTTTCCAGCATCTCTCCCCCATTTTGTTCCTCCTGGATCTCTGTGGCCCTTATGTCATTTTTCACATACAGTGCCACTCCTCCTCCCTTCCTGCCTGCTCTGTCTCTTCTAAATATGTTGTAGCCAGGTATGGCCATCTCCCAGTCGTGGTTATCATTACACCAGGTTTCAGTGATGGCCACAATGCCTTATGTCTGTCCCATGCATTCTTCAATTCCCCCACTGTTTTTGACCCCACAACCTCCTCGGGAAGGCTACTCCATGCATCCACCACCCTCTCTGTGAAAAAATACTTCCTCACATTGCCCCTGAGCCTTCCTCCTTCTATCTTCAAATTGTGTCCGCTTGTTCTTGCACATCTCTTTTTTCTGAAAGATCCTACCTTCTTGGACTTTGTTAATTCCTTTGAGGTACTTGAAAGTTTCTATCATGTCCTGCTTCTAACTACTTTCAATCACTCAATTAATCAATCAGTCAAATCCTTACCCAGGTGATACATCATTGAGAAGAGCTCATTTACAAGATGGACCTGCATATTTAAAAAAATAACAAGGACAGCAGTAGGACAGCTAGGGCATGGGTCTAATTGGATAAAATACTGTACATCATTTTACATTGTATATAAGAACATAAAGCAAAATATGACAATAAAACAATTTTAACATGACGAAGAATAGTGGAAGAGCAGATGTGAATTGTAATAAAACAAGGATGAGTAAGTGCAAGAGGAGAGACAAGGTGAGCAGTAGATTTGTACAGAAAGAAGGAGTGCCAGGGGGAGACAAATAGCAAGGCACTGTACACAAGGTCTCAAGTCCTACAGTTGCAGGGTTCAGAAAAGGCTAGGGTGAACAAAGTCTTGAAGGTGGATAGTTTAATCAGAGTGGTTATTCTAAGGGGTTTCTGCAACTTGTTCCACAAGGACGGTAGGGAGTGAATGAAGGCTGATTTGCCAAAGCAAGTTCTGACATTAGGAATAATAAGAGATATGTATGTAAGACTTCTCAAAGCGTAGCTTCCGGGAGAACATATGTGGAGGCAATCAGAAATGTATTGGAGAAGCTTCTTGATGACAACTTGGAAGGTCCAATGGCTGCATTTTTCTGTCATCTATAGTTAAGGGATGTCCAACCTACTAAACTGTATAAATCACAATGAAGGTGGAATAAGGAGCCCCTGTAAGGAATCTTAGAGCCTGGTGGTATAAGGTGTCGAGTTTATTTAGGGCTGAGCTACTGCCCTGTCTATATAGAAGGTCTGGATCATCTAGTAAGGAGAGAAATGTAGTTTGAATGAGTCTAGTCTTTGCTTCCACAGAGAGTAAGTGCTTGATCTGAAAGAATATGCCAAGTCTCTGCTTGAGTTTTTTTACTTGTTCACCTATTTGATCGGAGAATGACAGTCTGCTGTCAATCCAGACACTGAAGTATTTACATTTTGACAACTTCTAGGGGTTCACCAAGAAAGGTGGATATCTGAGGTACAGGATTCAGGATGGTGGCATACTAGTTTTTAGAATACAGTTCAAATAGCATTGCCTTAGGAGTTTTTTTTGTGTTTAGGAGTAGCTTTAGTTGAAGCAGGTTTTTTTGGAGACAGTCAAATTCCAGTTGCAGGTCAAGGCAGGCATTTTCGAAAGTAGGCCTAGAAATGTACAGTGCAGTGTTGTCAGTGAATATGTGTATATTCGATAATTTTATTCCTGTGTGAATTTTGTTAATATACATGGCAAACAAGAGAGGGCCCAACATGGAGCCCTATGGGATGCCTCTTAGCAGCGTCTTTGGGGGGAGATGTCTCCTTCTGATTTCACCTGTTGAGACTGGCCAGTCATGTAGCTATTCAACCATTTAAGGGCTGTGTCTTCAAGGCCAAAGTTGTGAAGAATGTCTAGATGTATGGCATGGTCTACTGTGTCAAAGGTCTTGCTTTGGTCCAAGAACAGGGCACCCACATAGAGTTTGTTATCCAAGGCATTGAACCAGTTAATGGATACTTTAGCCAGTGTTGAGATTGTACTGTGGTGTGGTCTGAATCCTGATTGTACTGGAGTGGGTATGTTACAAGAATCTAGGTAATTCCAAATCTGTAAGTTTACAAGTTTTTCTAACAACTTGGAGAGTACAGGGAGCAGATAATTAGGCCTGTAGTTGTTGGAATCACTAGGGTTGCCAGATTTAAAGAGGAGAATGACATGAGCAGTTTTCCAAATATTTGGGTGAGTACCATGGGTAAGGACAGATTAGATAGATGAGTAATGGGAACATAAAGTATATGGTAGCTTAATTTTAAAAGTATGGATCTATGAGATCTGCTCCAGCGCTTTTCCTAGTATCTAATTTAAGGAGTAGGTTTTCGACTTCTTTCAGTTATTGGGCTGAAGGAGAATACTGATTTAGTCCTAGTAACATCATAAAGGTCGTCAGGCATGTCCTGTCCACACAACTGCTTTCATAAGTTGTTTGCTGGTGATTTATCAAATGTCAGTCCTGCTGCAGCAAAGTAGTTGTTGAATAAGTTAAGAATCTCATGATTGTCTGTGTGGGTAGAGCTTCTGAACATAAGTTTTTTAGGAAGAGAATTGGGAGAGCTATGTCCCTCTATCTTAGATTTTTCCAAAATTGGTAGGGGCGATAAAAGAAAGTGATTAGTTCAGTGTTACAGTAACTGATTTTTGCAGCCCTTGTAAGCTTTGTGAACTAGTTTCTAGACACTCTTTACTAATATGATATCAAGCAGAGTACTACAGGCAGGATTGTTTCGTGTTGGGACGGGTAGGTTCTGTAATGAGCTGTGAAAGTCTGAAGACATCACAGAATTTGTTAAGTGGTTTTGAACAAGGAGATAACTAGTCAAGGTTTAGGTCACTCAAGATAATTGTCTTAGAGGAGTAAGTATCCAGAATGTTGCTCAGATGGTTTATAAGCATAAGCCTGGCAGCAGGTGGTCTGTAACACCCTATGACCAACAATGATTGCGATGACAAGATTTGGACCTCATTAGTAAGGCATTTAAACTCCTTGGGTTTGGTGGTGGAGTTGGCAATGGATGCACAAAAGCTAACCTTGAAGTGAATAGTTATCCCTACCCCTTTGGCTTGTCAGCCTGTCCTGAAGATTTTGTAGAAGGGGACATTAATTTCAAAGTCCTGAATAGTTGGTTTTATCCATGTTTCTGTGACCACCAATACATCTGGGAGGTATGGTTTAGCCAGTTTTGTATAGCATCAAACATTTTTGTAAGGCTGCGGGCATTCACATGGAGCAGGCTCATCCCTTTTAAGTTAACTAGGTCAGCAGGTCCCATGATGTGAGCAAGTGGACCCGGATTCAGTTCAGTGTCACCCAAATGGAGTAAAAGGATCAGTAGTACCTTTAATTCACCAAGTAGCATTCCCAAAAGCCTAGAGTACCCCTTTAGAGGTTGAGAGCAGAGCAATTTGGAGAATCATTAGGGCCAGGTCCAACAGGACCTAAAGAGGCAAGGAGGAACATTCTAACCTTGAAGGTAAGAAAAAGCTATACATAGTGAGCTGGTGGCACTGGTAAAAAATCCTGCCAGATGTGGTTTGTAAAATGCCCATAGTGCTGTAGGGTGTTGGAGACCCATATCTACAGGAATAATTTATGAGAAGGGGACTGGTGGCAGCAAACTCTGCAGGGTCTGGTACAGGCGTTTGTATGGGAATAGTGCCATGATTGAGCAGAGCAATGAGCATACCAGCAAATTGGCAGTATATAAGTGCATGAAACATAATGTTCAGTCTGTATGGGCTGGTTCTGTCACTGCAATTGGCAGAGTAGTTCAGGATCAAGTGACAACCAATTAGGAAGCCTCTATCAGCAGAAGGGAAGGGAGGAGGTGTATTTAAAATGGACAGTGGGCGGGAAGAGGGGAGGGAAATTTTTCTTCAGGTGCTTGAGAAGAACCAGCTGAAAAGCCAAAAGTAGGTCCCTGGAGGACCAACATTCAAAGACTGGGAGCAGTGTCCAATCGGCAGAAGGCCAGCAAGATGGCAGCCAATAGAGGCTTTAGCTATGGAGTAAGTCAAATAATGGTAACTCCAGGCTTCTAGCCAGCGGTGCAGCCATACCTGGATGAAGAGCAGTGGAGGCTGAGAGCAGTAGTTTTGGCCAGTGGTGCGGCTCCGGAGACTGATCGATGCTGGTTGAAGGGGGTGCTTTGGAAGCCTGATCAAGGACTTCACTTGAAGGAGTGAGATAGAGAGAGAGAGAGAGAGAAAAACAGCATACTTTAGTAGAGGGAGCACAATATGAACAAAAGGCCACTTAGTCAAGGAGGAGGACAAAAACATCTAGTGTTAAATACTTTTGTTAAGTTTTGTGGCCTGGGTGCAAATCCAAAGGACAAAAGAACTGATTTAGATGGGTTTCTGTAAGTCAGACAGCTGGAGAGGGAGTCATTTAGTAAGGTGCCAACCTCTAGATTAAAATTTCATGGGCTAGAGAAGGTGCTGCTTTTTAAATAAAATTTTAGGCAGGTAATGAAAGTGCCGTGCATACAGCAGAGACTGAAGGCAGGGGAAGGAACTTGAGCAAGGAAAAGTAGAAGCCGAGTGGCCAAGAAGAGCAGAAACAGATAGGACTGGCAAGCTTTAAGGGAGGCAGATTCAGTGGCAGACAGTATGAAACACAAAGAAAAAGCAGAAGCCGAGTGGCCAGGGAAAGCAGAAACAGATAGGAATATCAAGCTTTAGGGAGGCAGATTCAGTGGCAGGCAGTAGGAAAGGCAAGTAAAAGGCAGAAGCCGAGTGGCCAAGGAAAGCAGAAACAGATAGGAATAGCAAGCTTTTTGGGAGACAGATTCAGTGGAAGACAGTAGGAAGCACTATTTTGTGTTTTTTTTTAAAGGCCCAAGAATTTACTATGAGACATAAAGTAAGTGGATACAGTAATGCAGTTCAGGTAAAGCGTAACTGAAAAATAAGAAAAAAAGCAAGCTAGTTCACTTAACCAGGTATGGCATAGCATAATTAGTCAAAGAGAGCTAATCACTGGAACACAATTCCATACATTTAACTTTCAATAACAACAGCAGCTAAAACATTCGTCCACATTCTTAGGCATGGATTTATTTATTTATTTTTTGTTGACCAGGTAAGTGCACTAGACAAATTCTGCCTATTTACAGGCACGACAGGGGGGGAGGTGGATACAGATGAATGCCAACTCACCTTGAACTAGATTAAGCTGTTGGTGGTATTTTTAGTGAATAAGCAGTGCCTGATAAGAGACTCTACTCCAAGATTTTAACAGTACTAACACAACATTTGCATTTTTCTTCAGGTGCTTGAGAGAACTGGCAGAAAAGCCAAAAGCAGGTCCCCAGAGGGCTAAAATTCAAATATTTCTGGAGCAGTGTACAATCGGCAGAGGGCCAGCAAGATGGCAGCCAACAGAGGCTTTAGCTACGGAATCAGTCAGACAATGGTAACTCCAGGCTTCAAGACAGAGGTGCAGCTGTACCTGGATGAAGAGCAGCGGGGGCTGAGAGCAGTAGTTTCAGCCAGCAGTGTGGCTCCTTCTGGTGATGGATGCTGGCCAAAGAGGTGCTTTTGAAGCCCAATTAAGGGCTTCACCTGGATGAAGAGCAGTGGGGGCTGAGAGCAGTAGTTTCAGCCTGTGGTGTGACTCCTGCTGCTGCTGGATGCTGACCGATGGAGCACTTCAGAAGCCCAAGCAAGGGCTTCACCTTTCCTCAAGGTATGCACATTAAGCTCCTTTAGTCTGTCTTTGTGTGGTTTCTGTTGCAGACCCTGCACCATTTTAGTTGCCATCCTCTGGACTGCCTCCATCCTGTCTATGTCTTTGCGGAGTTGGGGTCTCCAGAACTGCATGCAGTACTCCACATGGGATCTCACCAACTGTCTGTACAGAGGGATAACAACTTCCTGTTTTCTACTGGTGATGCATCTCCCTGTACATCCTAGTATCCCCCAGCCCTCCTTACTGCTGTGTCACATTATTTGCTTACTTTTAGGTCATCTAGTATGACTACTCCTAGGTCCCTTTCCATTCTTCTTGTTGTTAACCCCTTCCCCATTGTGTACCCTTCCTCTGGGTTTTTATTTCCCAGGTGCATGACTTTGCACTTATTGGCATTGAATCTAAGCTGCCATACTTTTGACCATTCCTCCAACCTTGCCAAGTCCCTTCTCATCCATTCCACCCTCCCCTTTTGTGTATCAACCCTGTTGCAGATCTTTGAGTCATCAGCAAAGTGACATACTTTTCCTTCCAGTCCCTCTGCAATGTCACTTACAAAGACATTAAAAAGGACCGGACCCAGTACTGAACCCTGTGGTACCCCGCTAGTAACCCCCCTTTTTTCAGAGTGGACTCTGTTTACTATTACCCTCTGTGTCCTGTTATACAGCCAATATTTTACCCAGGCTACCACCCTGGGACCCACTCCCAGTCTGGCTAATTTATTTATTAATCTTTTGTGCTGGGCTGTATCAAATGCCTTGCTAAAGTCTAGGTAGGCCATGTCCACAGCCCCTCCCTGGTTTACTACTTTGGTTACCCAGTCAAAGAAATCGATTAGATTTGTCTGACCTGACCTTCCTGATGTGAATCCATGTTGCCTTGGGTCCTGTGGCCTGCTGGCCTCTAGGTACTCAACGATTCTTTCTTTTAGAAGAGATTCCATCATTTTCCCTACCACTGAGGTCAGGCAAACAGGTCTGTAGTTTCCTGCCTCTGCTTTGCTCCCACTTTTGTGAAGGAGAATCACATCTGCCCTCCTCCAGTCCTTAGGAACCACACCATCCTCCCATGATTTCTTAAAAAGGGTAGTCAGTGGTGTCACTAGTTCTCCCCTTAGTTCTTTTAAAATTCTGGGCTGAATCCCATCAGGCCCCATTGCTTTGTCTACCTTCAGTTTTAGGAGTTCTTTCAGAACCCTTTCTTCTGTGAAAGGACTAATATTAACCCCCCTATCCAGAGTGCTGCTATTGATTGGATTAGGTACCTCCCATCCTCTTCTTTTGTGAATACTGAGCAGAAGTAATCCTTCAGTATTCCTGCTTTTTCACTGTCCCTCTCTGCCACCCACCTTCCCTTTATTAAGCCTCACTATCCCTCCCTTGATCTTTCTTCACTCCCATTGTAACTATAAAAGGTTTTATCCCCCTTCTTAACCGAGTTGGCTATCTTTTCCTCGGTTTTTGCCTTTGCTATTCTGACTGCCTTCCCCGCTTCCTTCTGCTTTAACTGGTACAGTTCTCTGTCCTGATCCTTCTGTGTTTCTTTATACTGTACTTCCTGAATGCTAATTTTTCTTCCTAACCTTCCCCGCCACCTCTTTTGAGAACCATAGTTTTTTCTTTCATTTCAGTTTGTTTATTTGCTTCACACAAATGCTTGTTGCCTCTGTGATGGCAATTTCCTCCACACCTCCTTCTTGCCTGTTTGCTAGTGCTTTTCTGAGGCACTCTCCCATTTTGATAAAGTCAGCCCTCCTCACTACTGTATGGCTTGACTCTGCAGCTGTGTTTATTATGAATCACAGTGTTTGGTGGTTACTTGTTCCCAGATGGCTACCCATTTTTACATTTGAGATCCTCTCATACCTCTCAACTGTCCCTGATTTTCAGGGATGTCCCTGAATCTGCCTCAGAAATTTCCTCTGTCTCCTAAATTTGGCATTTCTGTCACTGAAGAGCAGGGATTTGAATCATAAAATAATGCCAGCCATTGACGTTACAGTCTACTTCTCATTAAGAAAATGCTATTCATACTAAGAAGCATGTTGTGCACTGCTTCAGGAATGAATACTATTCTTTTTTCAGATGTGTCCCTGATTTTGGTAATTCATCCCTGATTTGTGATGAGAGAGGTTGAGAGGTGTGGATCCTCTCCCTGTCCCCGTTTGAGAGTACCTGGTCTAAGATTGCTCCCTCCAGAGTGGGTTTCAACACTAGCTGTCTGAGACATGCCCCCTGTAGGGCATCAAGAATGACCCTGCTCTTGGATGTGGCTATAGCAAATGTGCTCCAGTTAACATCTGGCATATTCAGGTTCCCCATCAACAATGTCTCCCCTTTTTCCTGCCATTCTAAAGATGCCTTCTATCATTTCCTTGTCCATTTCCTCTCCCTGAGATGGAGGTCTGTATACAACCCCTATGTGGATTGTGGTGCTATTTCTGATCTCCAGGGTGACCCACAGTGCCTCCTCTCTTTCCTGTTTACCCTTTAGTTCCATAGCTTTGATCCCTTCCCTTATGTAGAGAGCTACTCGTCCTCCTCTTCTACCCTCCCTGTCCCTCCTGTAGATTGGGTACCCTGCTATGCTGACATCCCAGTCATGGTTCTTTGTGTAATATGCTTCTATGACTGCCACAATATCCAGGCATCCCTCTTCCATCAGGGCCACCAGTTCAGGGAGCTTGTTACCTAGACTATGGGCATTGGTACTCATTACCCTCCATTTTTAGATGGCCTTACCCTTTTTTGACCCATCCCTGCCCTTACTGCCTTTGCTTTTTTCTCCATTTACCCCTACCCTTCTCCCTATCAGCTTCTCTATCTTGGTGTTTAACTCATTGACTACCCTGATTTTTTGGGGGGAGGAGGCTAGGATTTCCCTGATCCTTTTCAGTGCCTCCCCCTGGCTAGTTTAAATGCTTGCCAATGAGGCATTTAAACCTATCACCTAGGATCCTGGTTCCCCTCCCGGACAGATATAGACCATCGCACCAGTATAGGCCTGCATCCCTCCAGATGGACCCCCAATCCCTAATGAAGCTAAAACCCTGAGCTCTGCATTAGGTTTTCAATTACTGATTGAATCCCATGGTACAGAGCACCCTAGCCTCACCCATGCCATAGACAGGCAGCACCCCCGAGAAGGTGTGCTACTTGTCTAAGGCCCCTCCCCAACTTCACAAGCTCCTCCTGCATTGCTCTGATCCCTTTCCCAGCCAGGTCATTTGTCCCTAGGTGGACAATGACATCCTGCTCCCTTTCATGTGCTGCTGCTCCTGTTATCCTGAGGATTCGCTCCCTGTCCCTTCAAGCCATGGTGCTAGGCAGGCACCTTACCTCCCTCTCCCCATCTCCCAGTTCTAACCTCCTAACAATGGAATCCCTCACCAGGAGTCATTTCCTTCCCCTGTGGGGTCCCATGCCACCCTCCTATGGGTCTCCTTTCTGGAGGTTCCCAGCATCCTCCTTGGTCTCCACTGTGGGTGCCTCCATAGAGGAACCACACTCTGCCAGAATGGTGTATGAATTATGGAGAAGTACAGTTGGAGGGATGCACCTCTGTTCTACCACCCTCACCCTCCCTTAGCATACTGAAGTCTAACTGCTCCTCTTTCTTGGCAACCTCTGAGGCAATGGTGGCAGCCCTGGTGGTCCCTGGGTGAGATAGTAGATGCCCAGAATCCTGGTCAACTCAGTCTGGAAACGAGCAACCTCCTCCCTCAGCCCAGAGAGGTGCCTGCAGATAGGACAACACTGCATTGTCCAAAATGTCTCCCAGAAGACTGCCGCTCCACAGCCACTGCACTGCACCACTCCCATTTGTGGCCCCTCATCTGTTGTTTTGTATACTCACTGTTTTCTCTCTGTTTATTTATTTATTTTTTCTCCCTACTTTCCTACTGCCTCTGTGCCTTTAAAGCTCCTGCTCTTCCTGTTCTGGGACAGGAGGTTCCTGTATTCCTCAGTAGTCTCCTTCTTACTTGCTTAGAGTCAGACCTCCAGCAGCTAGGGGGGATGAAGAGCTTATTTTGTTTCCTTCTAGGATGAGGAGTCTTTTGTGCCTCTGTGATCATTCTCTTCCTGCTCTAAAGCAGGAAGTTCCTGTTGTCAATCAAATCCGGTGCTTATAAAAGTGGAACTGGCTAAGGGGTGTGTGTGGGGGGAGCATGGAGGGCTATATAGTCCCAGTAGAGTAGTAAAGTTCTAACATCTCCTCCTTCCCCTTGCTGTTTTCTGCTAAAAGGTATATAGGGCAATTTTAAATCCAAACACCCGGCTTGCAGCTGCCTAAACAACTCCCCCTAATTCACATTTCCCTTCTTCACCTAGCTAACTGCACAGATAACAGTTCCCTTCACCCAACTCAGATAAACACTCTATCTCTTGTTTTCTTTTTTCTTCTGGTTCATTTTTACCCTAAACTGAAGGTCCCAGTAGCAGAATTCAGTTCTTAAGTCCCAGTAGAGTAGCAAAATTCTAACTGGGAGGGGTTCAGCTGTCTGTCTCTGAGGAGGAAAAGGATTTGGGGGTAATGGTCGCAAAAAATATTAACCACTTGTCTCAATGTAGGAAAGCAGCAGCAAAGGCCAATAGAATGCTTGGGTGCATTGCTAGAGGAATCACCTGTAGGGGGGAGTAAGTCATTCTGCCACTGTACAGGTCACTGGTGAGGCCATATTTGGAGTACTGTGTACAGTTCTGGAACTTACGCTTAAAGAAAGACATCAGGTTACTGGGGGGGGTACAGAGGAGGGTGAATAAATGATCAAAGGTATGGAGGAGAAGCCTCATGAGGATAGGTTGAGGGACCTCAACATGTACTCATTGAAGGAGAGAAGCAAAAGGGGTGATATGATTGAAACCTTCAAGTACTTAAAGGGCATCAACAGGGTTAGTACAGAGGGCATGTTTTGATTAAAGGGAGAAGGGATTACTAGGAGGCACAGCCTGAAGTTGGTGGGGGGTTGAGTCAGGGGGGAGGTGAGGAAGTATTGTTTCATGGAAAGGGTGATGGGGGATAGAATGTGCTCCCTGAAGAAGTGGTATCTCTTAAAACAGTGGAGAGCTTTAAAAGGGGGTAGGATAGGGTTAAGGGCAAGATACTAGTTAGTGGGAAGATGAGGGGGAAGAGAGGTGGCTAGGGGTGGGGGGAGCAGCAGGAGTCTAACTTATGTGCTGCACAATCAAGCAGGTGTGATAGACCATTTGGCCTGTATCTACTGGCAGTTTCGTATGTTCATAAGAGAGAAATGTATAGCAGAGGGCTTAGTGGGTAGCCATGTCTCACACCTTCAGAAATTGTTATTGTGGGGCTTACTTGGGCAGCTATTATCGGATTATGTGTGGCTGATGTACATAAAGCTATGTTCTTCTCCACTAATAACTATACTAACACTTCCTCACCAAGCAATCTACCCCAATTATCCACCATCCTTGGAGAAAGCCTGGACTACGTAGATAAATTCAAATATTTAGGGGTGTGGATTGATAGCAGGCTTGACTACACTCATCATATTGAAGAACTTCTGAAAAAACTTCACCAGAGGCTCGGCATATTCTTCAGAATTAAACATTTTCTACCCAGAGACTCAAGGCTGAGACTAATCCAGGCCTCATTTATCTCACTTATCGACTATGCAGACTTCCTTTATGGTCACTGTCCTATTTCCTATTTAAGCAAATTGGATACCTTGTATCACAGAGCACTATGGTTTATTACAGATCTTCCATTCAACACTCATCATTGCTCTCTCTGTGCTGCAGTTGGTTAGACATCCCTATACCTCAGAAGGAACAGAAATGCTGCACTATGGATATACAAAGCTTTGTCTAATAAATTTCCATCCTATATTTTACACTGCTTTACACTGGCCACAGTTAGGTCCTATGCCCTAAGAAGCAACAACTTCATCACGCTTAAGTTACCCAAAGCCTACACCTGGCATGGGACATCTGCAATCAGCTACTCTCTAGCATTGGCATGGAATTCTCTACAGAAGACCCTAAAGTTGACCAACTTTATACCTCTAACATCCTTTAAAAAGCTCTACATAAGTCTCTTCCCAGAGAAATGCAACTGCTACCACAAGGCCTAGTCCATTCACAACCCTCCCCCTTTCAGTCAGCAATTATTATTGACAGCTCTTCCATAAATCATCCCCTTAGTTCTTCCCTCCCTCGCAGCCCCCTTATTTTGTATCTCAGCCCCCTTTCATACCTTTTTTACAGCTTTGCTTCCCCTGACCAAGACCTCCACATCAACTCCTGGCACTTACTTCTACCCCAACCACTCCTCCGTACCTTCTACTACTAGTAGCCTTAGCCCCTATCTGAATCTCCCACCAGCCCCTCCATGTCATTCGTCAGAGGCTGTTTATCATCATTTTTTCAGTCGTCAATCATTGTATCTGTTTGTCTGCGTTAGTTTGCCCTGGAGCCTGTAATACCGTTACCCTGTGTTAGTGCTTGCTTTGGCTCCTCTATTGGGACTTGGACATTCTGGATTCTTCTAGTGTACTTTTAGTGTATCCTACCTTGTCCTGTTAGGTTTTATCAACCTTTATCCTTCATTTGTATATATGTTTATATTACTGTATCTGTTTAAGTACAAGTGTTCTGCATATGTCTGCTACTGTACCTTCAATTTGATCCTTGACCTATCAGGTCCATCTTGTAAATGAGCTTTGCTCAATGATGTCCGCCTGAATAAATAAAGATTTTGATTTATTGATTGATAATAATTTTAGCCAAGCTATAGATTCTTCTGGGATTCCATAGTGTCATAGGAGCTGAAATAAAAAGGTGTGGTTTACCTGGTCAAAAGCTTTGCTTTGGTCTAATGAGATAAGAGCCCCTGAATTATTGCCTTTTTTTCTGAATTTCCACCAATGCTCTGAGTGAAATAAGTCCATGTAGTATCTTCCTATCAGGCTAATCGCATAACTGAGATGGGTGTATTAAAGAGGCAGCTACCTGCCTCAATCTTATGTTTGAAATAGTATTTAAAAATCACATCCACGGGTATAATGACCTGCAAAGGAGAGAGGCAAGTCATCTGTAACAACTGTGGGTGATGGTGGAGGGTAGCACCGTGCCAAGGCCTGGTGAGTAATGATGGCGCTATATATAGTTTGGGTAATTTCCTGTGTACAGTACTGCTCCATGATGATATACCTCTGAGGAAACTATCCCTAAGGGAATGTGCACTGCACCTGTGTGTTCCTGCTGTGTCCACTTTGTCCTATAGGACCTGCTCCACTGTATACATACCAGGATACACTATCTACAGAAGGGACAGGGAGGGTAAAAGAGGAGGAGGAGTAGCTCTTTACATAAGGGAAGGAATCAAAGCAACAGAACAAAAGGGAAAACAGGGAGGAGAAGAAGCACCGCGGGTAAATTTGGAGACTGGCAATGGCACCACAATCCGCAGAGGGGCTGTATACAGACTCCCTTCTCAGGGGGAGGAAATGGACAAGGAAATGATAGAAAGAATACTTAGAATGGCAGAAAAGGGGAGATATTGCTGATGGGTGATCTGAATATGCCAGATGTTAACTGGAGTGCAGTTGCAGCAGCTACTTAGAAGAGTGGGGTTAGTCTAGATGCCCTACAGGGGGCATGCCTTAGACAACTAGTATTGGAGCCAACTTGAGAGGGAGCAATCTTAGACCTGGTTCTCTCAAATGAGATGAAGAGAGGATCACAGATGTAGAAGTGGTAGCCATCTGGGAACTAGCGCCATCGAACAGTATGGTTCACAATAAACACAGCAATAGAGTCATACAAAGGCAAAAGTACTGGACTTTAGGAGGGCTGACTTTGCTAAAATGGGTGGGTGCCTAGGAATGCACTAGCAAATGGGCAGGAAGGAGGGGGTGGAAGAACAATGGGGAATAATAAAAACTGCCATCACAGAGGTAACAAGCCTTTGTGTGAAGCAAATAAAATGAAACGATATAAGAAACCACTATGGTTCTCAAAGGAAGTGGCAGTGAAGGTTCAAGAGAAAAAGAAAGCATTCAGGAAGTACAAGGAATCACAGAAGGAGCAGGACAGAGAACTGTATCAGTTAAAGCAAAAGGAAGCTGGGAAGGCAGTCAGAACAGCAAAGGCCCAAACCGAGGAAAAGATAGCCAACTCAGTTAAGAAGGGGGATAAAACCTTTTATAGGCACATCAGGGAGTGAAGGAAGACCAAGGGAGGGATAGTGAGGCTTAATAAAGGGAGGGAGGGTGGGCAGAGGGTGACTGTGAAAAGGCAGAGATACTAAACAAATATTTTTGCTCAGTATTTACAAAGGAAGTGGGGGAGGTACCTAACACAAACAGTAGAAACACTCTGGATACAGAAGTTGATACCAGCCCATTTACAGAAGAAAGGGTTCTGAAAGAACTCTTAAAACTAAAGGTGGACAAAGCAATGGGGCTTGATGGGATTCATCCCAGAATTCTAAAAGAACTAAGAGTAGAACTAGTGACACCACTAACTACCCTCTTTATCAAATCATGGGAGGATGGGGTGGCACCCGAGGACTGGAGAAGGGCAGATGTGAGTCCACTTCACAAAAAGTGGGAGCAAGGCAGAAGCAGGAAACTACAGACCTGTTAGTTTAACCTCAGTGGTAGGGAAAATGATGGAATCAATTCTGAAGGAAAGAATTGTTGAGTATCTAGAGGCCAGAGGGGCACAGGACTCAAGGCAGCATGGATTCACAGTGGGAAGGTCGTGCCAGACAAATCTGATAGATTTCTTTGACTGGGTGACCAAAGTAGTTGATCAGGGAGGGGCTGTGGACATGGCCTACCTAGACTTTAGCAAGGCATTTGACACAGTCCCACACAAAAGATTAATATACAAGTTAGTCAGCCTGGGAGTGGGTCCCAAGATGACAGCCTGGGTAAAGAATTGGCTGGAGAATAGGACACAGAGAGTAATAGTAAATGGAGTCCACTCTGAAGAAAGGGGGTTTACTAGTGGGGTACAGCAGGGTTCAGTATTAGGTCCAGTCCTCTTCAATGTCTTTATAAGCGACATTGCAGAGGGACTAGAAGGAAAAGTATGTCTCTTTGCAGATGACACAAAGATCTGCAACAGAGTTGATGCACAAGGTGGGGTGGAAAGGATGAGAAGGGACTTGGCAAGGTTAGAGGAATGGTCAAATGTATGGCAGCTAGATTCAATTCTAAGAAGTGTATGTAATGCACCTGGGAAACAAAACCCAGGGAAGAGTACACAGTGGGGGTGAGATACTAACAACAACAAAAATAGAAAGGGACCTGGGGTAGTCATATCAGATGACCTAAAGGTGGGCAAGCAATGTGAAAGGGCAGCAAGGAGGGCTGGGGGGATACTGGGATGCATAGGGAGAGGTATCACCAGTAGAAAACAGGAAGTTATTATCCCTTTGTACAGACAGTTGGTGAGACCCCATCTGGAGTACTGCATGCAGTTCTGGAGACCCAATCTCTGCAAAGACATAGACAGGATGGAAGCTGTCCAGAGGAGGGCAACTAAAATGGTGCAGGGTCTGCACTAGAAGACATATGAAAAGAGACTTAAGGAACCAAATATGTATAGCCTCGAGGAAAGGAGGGAGAGGGGGGACATGATAGAAACTTTCAAGTACCTCAAGGGAATCAACAAAGTCCAAGATGGTAGCATCTTTCAAAAACAGAGGTGTGCAAGAACAAGGGGTCACAATTTGAAGATAGAAGGGGGGCAGCTCAGAGGTAATTTAAGGAACTATTTTTTCACAGAGAGGGTTGTGGATGCATGGAACGGCCTTCTGGAGGAGGTTGTGGAGTCAAAAGCAGTGGTGGAATTCAAGCATGCATGGGACAGTCATAAGGCAATTCTAGGGGGTGGGAGTAGGAAGAAGTAGGCTGCTGGTTAACTAGGATCTGCAGTTTATCCATTAGGTAGGACATGGAAGGCCTCAATCCTGGGACGGCCTGTTTAACAAACATAATTCCTAACTTGATGTTGGTAAAGCTGAGACATTATTGTAACAGGGCTGGAATGGGAGTGGAAATGGGACATGAAATCAAGAATGTCTGGACTCCTGTGATAATTAAGGCGTTAAGGAAGTCAATACTACCAAAGCTACATATTCCTTTGTTCTTAATGCAAAGTGGGGACGTTGCTTTAGATCCTGGTCCCTTAATTGACAATTTAAAGATTCATCACAGTCAGCTAATTGTGCACTCAAATGTAAGAAGTATTATTCCAAAGCTGGATTTAATTAAGGATTTCTTAACAGAACATAGACCTGAGATTATGGTTTTTACAGAAACCTGGCTGGGTAAGTCCCATGATGACTTAGATCTAAAATTACAGGGTTATGACTTTAAAAAGGTTGCTAGGAATAGGAGGGGGGAGGAATTATGGTTTATTATTTGAAAAAATTCTCCCCATTCAGATTTTTTTTATTTGGATAGTGTAAACTTTGAATATTTGGCAATGGAGTTTAATGTTGGGTCAGGGAAACCTTTATTAGTGGCTGGGGGTATCACCACCTAACACAACAGTACAAGTGTTTGACTTACTGCAGGATGCACTAGTCCCATTTGTTTTCTCCTGTGAGTTGTTAGTTCTGGGGGACTTAAATGCTAACTGGTTGCACCCTGAAAAATCCCAAAGAATCAGGAAAATGGCTTTGGAGCTTGGGTTGTACCAATTAATCTCAGAACCCACCAGGATTAATATTCATCATCCTGATGATTCTTCTTTGATTGATGTGATTCTTACAAACTGTCCCAACAACTATGTTTCTTCTGGGGTAGATGCAGACTTGTTTAGTGATCATAATATTGTTTACTGTATCAGAGGAAACATTAAAGTGAAAGGACCCTCTAGGCTTGAAGTTAAGATCTAATACAATGTTTGATTATTTTTCCTTTTTAGCAGACCTACGGAATATTAAGTGGGATAATCTAGAACTAATACCCGATATAAACCTGGCTTGGGATTATTTTGTGTCAGAATTTCTTCTTGTATGTAATAGGCATATGCCAGGGATTACTAGGAGAATAAAAGGTAATTCTGACCCATGATATACCACTAAACTTTTTAAGTAGAGGCTTGCTAAAAATAAAGCTTGGGCCCAGGCACGAGCTTTGGGAAAGATTTGTGATTGGCAGCAATACAGGAAATCAAGAAACCTGTATGTGGCCACACTAAGAGATACTAAAAATAAGTACTACAAGGCCAAACCCAAAGAATCAATAGGGAAACCTGGGAAATGTTGGGGACTTATAGGGGAATTAAAGGGACAGACAAGGGGGAAGACATCTATCAGTTTATTTGGGGAGGAATCCTTCAGGAGACAGTTGCTACTTGCTGATAGGATTAATGATTATTTTATAGAGTTAGGCAATTTGTTTGATAGCCCTAGTGAACCTCTTTTTAACCCTGTAAGTCATATGGAAGGGGACTCTAAATTTGTTTTTGATGCTGTATTAAGTGGTGAGGTGTTAGAAACTTTGTGCAATTAAACATTTCTGGGAGTAGTGGCCCTGATGGTTTGTCTCAAAGGATGCTGAAATATGTAGCAACCCACATTTCAGACCCATTAACCTACCTGTTCAATCGTTTGATAGAGGAGGGATGTATCCCAGAAGGTTGGAAGTCAACTAGAAACATCCCCATTTTTAAGGGGGGTGATCCTGGTTGACTGTCCTGCTATAGACCTATATCTATATTACCTTTGATTAGTGAGGTGTTGGAGAAACTGTTGGCAAGACAGTTGATGGAGTACTTGTAAAGACAAAAACTGATGGATCCATATCAGTCAGGTTTTCGGAGGTCTCATGGCACTGTGATGGCCGTGTCAGAGGTCCTGGTTGAGACTGGCAAGGTAGCCGATGCCCAATGTTATACTGGTGCAATTCTTATCAATCTTTCCAGGGCTTTTGACACGGTTGATTATCAGAATTTGCTTATGAGACTGTCCAAGGTAGGGATGAGCCATTCAGTTTTGGATTGGTTTATTGCCCATCTTTCTGACAGATGGCAGGTAACAGCTGTAAATGGAACTGTGTCGGCTATGCAGGTGGTATGGAGAGGAGTGCCTCAAGGATCAGTTATGGGCCCTTTATTATTTTTAGTATATCTGAAAGATCTTGGGCATTACGTGGGGGCCTCTTGTTACCACCTACATGCCGATGAGACTATTTTATATTGTTCAGATGAATCAGTTTCAGTAATACAACGTGCACTGCAGAAAAGTTTTAACAATATGGAAAAGTACTTTGTCAACTCAAAGTTAAAACTTAATTCCTCAAAAACTAAATGTATGTTGTTTGAGTCTTCTATGAAATGGAAAGATGACTTGACTTTGGAAATTGTGGATAATAGAGGGAAGGGGTTCGAGTTAGTCAATCAATATAAATACTTGGGATTTTGGTTAGATAATTATGGGTCAGGAAATTTGCATGTAGATAATTTGATCTCTCAGGTTAATAAGTGGGTGGGTTTCCTGTTTCGGAACAAAAATTGTTTAGATTCTGTGACATTGGACCTGATAGTTAAGATGCAGATTTTCCCTTTAATCGATTAAGGGGACGTTTTATATGATGGAGCCACTAGGGATTGAATAACAAAGTTAGATGTTCTAGTTAATCATCTTGCCAGACTGATTCTCAGGTGTCCAAAACTCACTCATCATTGCGAAGTGTATGAAATATCAGGCTGGTTATTAAGTAGGAGAAGAATGACACATAAACAGCTGTTTGCTTATAAATGTGGTCTGGGTTCCATCCCCTATATATATATATCTAAAGAATCGATTTTCCTTTAGAAGTGTTGAATTGACATTAAGAAATCAAGTTGTTACGGATATGGTTGTCCCCCTTGTAAAATCAAAATGTTCTCAATATTTATTTAGTAATTATATTCCGATATGTTGGAATAGCCTTCCTCATGAATGTAAGCAAACGAATGGTAAGCTCTTGTCAACATTCCATCTAAGAAGACACCTAATATCTATACAGGAACATTGTAATTGTTATTGATATTCTTTTTTCTTTTACGTTTTTGTATTGATGTTTGTTGTTTGATTGTATTTATTATGTTGAGTGTTGATCTGTATTTTGCATTTTTGTAAAGGTTACCACTGCGAATGAGTTTTTACTCAGTTGCTTTTTTACCTTGAATAAACAAACAAACAAACAAACCTACAACAGTAGGATGTATCATTCCTGCTGCGACTGCATCATGGCATGCCTATGTGTGGTGCCACAGCTGTTCACAAAGGGAACAACATGGCCCTGCTTGGTCCTGTCCCTCCACAACATGCACATGTAGCAGCTGGTGTACAGTACTAGCATATGGGTATGTATACTGTGAAGGGTATATGGTACAGTGCTGTTTTTTCCACACTGTGATATGGATAACATATAGAATAACACATGTGGTGGTGTATGTAACAAGAATGTTACACACACCTGAGTTGTTGAATGCTACATAAACCATGAAAGTGAAACTCGAGGGGTATATCTAAGCATCCAACACAGAGGGTGTGTGCAAAATTCTAATTTCCACACCACCCATGTTTTTTTTTATATAATTGCTAGGGTCACATTTTTTTTGCACACAGCAATTACACAAAATATGTGCAATACTTTATGTACAGGAATCCGAATGGTAGGCTGTTGTTTTCCAAAAAAAAAAAATTCACTCTAATTAGGTAACATCAAAAATTGAAACAGGAGGCAAACACTGGTAAAATCTTTGCAACAAGGAAACTACAACTAGTCAAGAAATAAACAGGAAGAATTGTTGAACTGTTAAACTGTAAAAAAAGAAATTCTCCGTTACTATGGAACTGCTGGTTTCTGTGGTGATACTGCTCATGTGACCAGCAAAGGGAGAGGGAGGGGGAGGAGACAGAAAGAGAGCAAGAAAGAAAGAAAGGTATGCCTGGCGATTTTCAGCACACTGTACTCATTTGTGAACTGGTGCATGACATAAGCCATTATGTGATTTTTTTAGTGTGAAGCTGTTCTGAAATGCAATGTAGCATGAGCTGTTGTGTGGCTCATGCTTTTCTCATAGGAAAGCTGGCGCATTTGCCGTTGTAACCATTTGGTTATAACTGCTAATTACAAATAGCTTTTCGATGGGAAAAAATTGACCCTGTTATTATATCTCCCTTATCCTTCTCCATAGACCGCAGTGGACATCAAGGTCAAGCCAGGACCCGAGCAGAGCAGAGCAGAGCAGGGGAGCAGACATGTCTGGCCTAAATACTCACCAGGCCATGATGGGGCCCAGCAGATAAGTTTTAAAGATAGGCAGCCAGTATCCTGTGAATATAGCGACTTGAATATGAGTGACCATCAAAACAGCAACTCATATTCAACACTATCCCCATGCGCTACCCTACAAAGATAACAACCCTATGCAAAAGCAAGCGTTGGGAAGGGTGACCAGAAAGGGGATAAGCGAGGGTAAGGAAAAGGGATAGGGAAGGGGTTTATAGGGGAGTGGTGAGCCTGCTGCTGCAGAGCTAGCCATGTGATGTGGTGGTGAGGGTGGCTAGCTCCGGTGTAGCAGGTACTGGGTTTCGGGCTGGGGACCAGGAGACACTATTTTGCCACTGCTTGTGGCTGCCTTCATTTTTTGTGTCACAATGGGTGTTTACTCACCTGGTAAAGGTGATTGTGTTGGTTGGCATCCATGGCACTCCAGACATTACCTCATGGGTTACAGCCCACCTGATAGGCTAATGATGCACATGACCCAGATCAGATTTCCAGTATATCCAGGTCCCAGAAACCCCTGCTCTCCAGTTTGAATTTTCCATAGCTGAAAGAAAGTTAGTTAGAACAAGAATACAATGCAAAAAAACAATACAGTCTAGTAAAAGCGAGGTCCTCTACGACATGATAGAAGCAAGGCGGAGGCCTGTGTTTATTCCCTAATTATGTATAATCTAATTCGAACCGGGTTCGACTGTGTTAGCAGGGAGACTGAGTTCTACAGCACTGGTGTAGGGACCTCCTGTTTCCCTGACAGAGGACGCTCCGATCATCCCAAGGAGGGTTTGAGTGCCATGATGCCAACCAACACAATCACCTTTACCAGGTAAGTAAACACCCATTGTGATTGGTTGGCATCCCATGGCACTCCAGACATTACCTCATGGGAGATAAGAAGCAGTTAGGACTCCGGGTGGGATCTGGGTGGATCGGAGGGTCCGGGTGTGGGTGCAGCTGCTACGACCTGGGTAGCGAAGGCTGGCCTGAAGTCCAGAAGCTGTTCTAGTCTATAGTGTCTAGCAAAGGTGTGCAGAGAGCTCCAGGTAGCCACCCTGCAGATGTCTTCGGAGGACACAGAAGCTCGCTCCACCCAAGAGGTGGATATTGCCCTGGTGGAGTGAGCCCTGATCCCCTGAGGCGGGGTTAGTCGATTCGTCGTGTAGGCATGGAGGACGACCTGTCTGATCCACCCCGCGATGGTGGTCTTGGACACCGTGAGCCCCTACCTCTGGCCCTTCGAGACGATGAATAGCCTCTCCGTCTTACGGATGGGGCGGGACCTGTCCAGGTAGACTGAGAGGGCCGACCCGACGTCCAGGTAGTCGGAGGCTCCGCTCTCGGCCTGAGGAGCTATGTGAGGCAAGGTAGGCAGGTCTATCAGTTGTTCCCTGTGGAACCTTGTCGGAACCTTCGGCTGGAAGGCCGGGACTGTCCTCAGCCGGACCCCTTTGGGGGTGAAGGTGGTGTATGGAGCCACACACGACAGGGCGCCGAGTTCCCCAATTCTTCTAGCCGGACAGATGGCCACAAGGAAAGCTGTCTTCAAGCCGACCCAGAATAGGTCTGCCTCGGTGAGCGGCTCGTATGGTGGCAGTCTTAGGGAATCCAAAACCAGAGGTAGGTCCCACGGAGCGACGCTAGGTCTGGTTCTGGGTCGCATGAGGTCCACCGCCCTCAAGAAGCGGATGGCATCTGGATGGGCCCCGGAGGAGTCCCTCGACGAGACCTCTGGCCGCCCCGATGGCTGCCAGTTGCACCCTTAGAGAGGAGGGTGCCAGCCCCTTGTCCACCCCTTGTTGCAGGAACAGGAGGATCGTCGGCAGGTCGGCCTGTTCTGGCATTGACCCTCTCTGATGGCACCACTGAGAGAAGATGGACCATTGCCTCTCGTATGTGGATGTGGTGGATGCCCGACGAGACTGAAGGAGCGTGCCTATAACCGACTCGTGGTACCCAGTAGCCGTTAGTCATTCCCTCTCAGGAGCCAGGCCGTGAGTTTTAGGGTTCGAGGAGACAGGTGGAGTACCGGTCCCTGCGACAGCATGTCCGGACGGGTCTGGATCCGGAAGCTGGCTAGCGACATCTTCGTGATTGCCGCGAACCACGATCTGCGTAGCCAGTAAGGAGCCACCAGGATGATGGTGACCCGAGACTCGGATTTTTGCCAAAACCTGTGGGATGAGGGGAAGCGGGGGAAACACGTACACATACTCCCGGGACCATACCTGAGACAGGGCGTCCGTGCCCTGGGAGTGAGCGTCTCTGAAACGGGAGAAGTACCGGTCCACCTGGGTGTTGTCCCGCGATGCCATTAGGTCTAGGGACACTGGGCCCCAGGCCGCCTGTATTGTCTGGAATAGATCCGGATGCAGGCGCCATTCTCCCGGGTGGATCTGCTGCCTGCTGAGCCAATCCGCCCTGACGTTCAGTTTCCTCGCCAAGTGCACTGCTCCCAGGTGTGATAAGTGCGTTTGTGCCCAGATCATCACCCTTGAGGTTTCCCTTGACATGGCCCTGCTTCTGGTTCCTCCCTGCTTTGCGATGTAGGCCACCGTCACGCGGTTGTCGGACTTGATCAGAACCAACTGTCCCCGGATGATGTGACGGAAGGCCCTTAGTGCATGGAATACTGCTCTCATCTCCAGGACATTGATGGAGAGTTGAGACTCCATGGGGGACCATGTTCCCTGTGCTGACTCGTCCCCCAGACAGGCTCCCCAGCCGGAGAGGCTCGAGTCCATCTCGATGGGGATCGGGTGTGGGGCCTCCAGGGGGACCCCTCTCATCAGGTTTCCTGGAGTTACCCACCACTCTAGGGAGGACCTTACCTCGGCGGGTAAGGGAACCATGCAATGGAGGTTGTTCTCGTTCGGTGCCCCGCGTGCCAGGACGTAATTCTGGAGTGGACGCATGTGCCACCTGGCCCAGGGTACGAGGTCGATGCAGGAGGCCATGCATTCCAGAAGCCTTGCCACCTTCGCCACCGTGGTGTGGGGGTGTGACCTTAACTGTCGGGCCAGACTCCGGAGGCTGCGGATCCGGGCTGGTGACGGTCTCGCCCAGCCTTTGGCCGAGTTGATAATGGCCCCGAGGTGCTCTATTTGTTGGGTGGGACGGAGATGGTTTTCCTCGGTTCACCACCCAACCGTGATCCCTGAGGGCCTATACGGCGAGCTCAGGTGATAAAGCGGTGCCTGACCTCGGAGCGGCGCGATGAGCCAATCGTCCAAGTACGGAATGATATCCAGCCCCTGTTCCCTGAGTCTGGCCACCAGTGTGATGGAGACCTTGGTGAAGACTCTGGGTGCCGAGGACAGACCGAACGGGAGGGCTCGGTACTGGAAGTGGTGTCCCATGATGTGGAAGCGGAGGAACTGCCTGTGCTTCCTGATGATGGGGATGTGTAGGTAGGCGTCCTTTAGGTCAACGGAGGTTAGGAAGTCTCCTACTCTGATACCCTGTAGGGTGGACCGGACGGTCTCCATTTTGAACCGACGTGGGATCACCTACTGGTTCAGGCATTTTAGGTCCAGGATGGGCCTTAGCTCCCCCGACTTCTTGGGGACCAGGAAGAAGATGGAGTACATGCCCTTCCCCTGTTCCTGAGCCGGGATGGGTTGAATGGCCCTGTTCTGGATCAGCTCTGCCAGGATCCCCTGAACTTGGTGAGGCGAGGCTCTTCTTCTGGAGACTGGGGATGAGATGAAACATTGTGGGACTGAGGGATGAGCCAACTCAATGGCGTATCCCCTGGAGACCACGTCTCGGACCCACCTGTCCGACGTGGTGGCCGCCCAGCGATGGGCGAACAGGGCCAGCCGTTGACCGACAGGGGGATATTGTTCCTGGAGGAGGTGATCGGGTGAGTCAGAGTCACTGTTTCCCCCTGAACTCCCTACTGCGACCTCCAGACTTCTGTCCCCGGGGTCGGAAGGAGGAGGCCTGGTAACCGTGGAAGGTGGGAGTGCGGGTGTTAGAGGGGGGAGCCCTACCTCGAAAGGAGTGGCTCTGAGCGAATGAATCCCTGCGGGTTTGGCTCTTGACGCCAGGATGAAATCTCCGCCTTTCGGAGGGCAGATGGGAGGATCTTGACCGTTCCTTAGGAGGTCCCTACCTCTTCCTTCTGTTTCAGGTAACTCTGAAGTCCTCCCAAATACATGACCCCTTTAAGGGGTAGATTCTGTAGTAAAGTCTTAGACTCTGAATCAGCGTCCCAGAGCTTCAACCATAGTGCTCTGTGGGCCCGATTTATGATGGCGGCGGCCCTGGCCTGGAGGCGTAGGGAGTCCACTGCCATGTCGGCCAGGTACTTGGCTGCGTCCAGGGTATAGTCTAGGAGTTCTGCTTCCCTGGACTTTGGGCTTGCCTGTTCCTGGAGTTCTTCCAGCCAGCGGATCTGGGCCCGGGAGGTGTAGATAGCAGCTGTCATAGCCTTGGCCGTGGTGCCCTCAATCTCAAAAGTCTTCTTTAGCATGTCCTCAATTCTTTTGTCCATTGGGTCCTTGAGGGCTATGGTACCACATGGTAGGACAGTCTTCTTGCTCAGGGCCGCCACTTGGGGATCAATGGAGGGTGCCTTGCACCAAGCATCCGACTTGTCGCCTTTGTACCGGTACATCTTGTGCAGATTCCTTCGTTTGGCATTCTGCCCGGGTCTGTGGATTGCCATTCCACGTGAACCAACTCTTCTATGGCCGGGCAAACTGGGAAGGTCTCTGAGGAAGTGGTTCTTAGCTGGATCATGGGATCGAGCTTCGACTCCGTCTTCTCCCCTTCCGGTTCCTCTGTGGACAGCCCTTTCGAAAGAACACAGTTTGGATGTCAGGGACGGGGTTGCTTGCTGGTCGACGTCCTCTGAGTCGGACTCCAAGCCAGGCTCCTCCTCCTCCTCCTCTTCATCATAATCATCATCCTTTCCCCCTTCCTCTGGAGGTTCATCGAGGGGTACGCTAGGATGGGGAACCTCTGGGACGGGCGATTCCTCTGGGGGGTCTCTCTGACAGGGGGGCTCCGAGCTGGGTGGTCTTGTTCTGTTTTGGGTAAGGGCCTCTAACTTCTCCATGATCTTCAGCATGAAGTTCTGCTGACTCTCCATCATTGTCACCGCCGCCTGTTGATTCTGGATCAACAGGGAACCTGGGTCCACCCACGCGAGGTGCTGGGGCGGGTTAGAAGGTGCCAGAGGAGGGGTTCTCTCCATCGAAGAAAGTTCATCGTCCATCAGGCAGGCTGCGCAGAGAGGACCCGGGGTCTGGGGGAGGAGGGTGGCGCTGCACGCAGTGCATTTCTTTGCCTTTACCATCTGAAAGAGAGAGAGAGAGATAGGTCTGAGCGAAGTGGTTAGCTCCCGAACTGTTTTGCCCCTCTTGCCCCTGTAGGATGCCGTGCCCGCAGGCGGGTGGGGGGGGAGACCGGAGGTAGGACTGGGTAAGGGCGCTATGGGAGGGCCCTTATACAGCCATGGGCGATGACGGGATCTTTCCCTGTTTTCCTTACTTTCCTCACCCCTTTCTTTCCATCTTGTGAGGGGGCCGAGGCCCGCTGTGGTAGGGGGCCGGGGCCAGTGGTGGTGAGGAAGGTACCGCTGGGCTCTACTGGGGTCGCTATGGGAGGGACCCAAGTAGTATGCTCCGTGGGGTCCTACTGGGGTCGCTATGTGAGGGACCCAAGTAGCAGGAAGGTCTCTTCTCTCTTCTTCTTTTTATCTGTGTATTTTTTTTTTTTTGAGGAGTGTACCAGAGGAGGCCAGGAAAAAAAAAGCACGAAGCTGGTGGTCTGAGCCCCTGATCCTCCAGATTGGGATCAGATTGGAGGAGGAGGGGATTTCCCTCTAGATGGCTGACCAATGGCCAGCGAGGTCATCTAGGACATGGGTGGGCGCGGCAGAGCCCTGGACCCTCGCGTCTGCCCCCCTTATATTTTTTTTTTTATTTTTTTTATTATTATGTCTGATGGTAGGGGAGCTGTTGGGAGCGTTCCCCGAGAAGTGAGGGCTGTGGGAGGCGAACCGCAGCCTCCGATTTGCACCTCGTAGCCTTGAGAGCTGCCCTGCTGTTCCATCGCCAGTCCCAGGAACACTAGCAGGGGGCCCCGAGGAAGCCTCGGGGAGGTTTTGGGCCGAGAAGGCCCGAGAAGACCAGGCCTCTCTTCGGCCTTGGAGGGAGACGCCGCGCGGTTGGAATCGCCTTGGGGAAGCTCGACTGAACCAGGCGACCACACCGCGGGTGGCCTGTCCTGTCCCCTTTGAGGAAGGAGGGACGGAGGAGCATGGTCGGGATCCAGCTGGGGACTCGAGAGAGCGGAGGCCTACCTCTCGATTTCCTTGTGGGGCGCGTCCCCTCTTGAGGTGTGGGCCGGACTGTGGCCCAGAAGCAAGCGCCACTCACGCGACAGCGTGTTAGGACCTCTCAATCGAGAGGCGAGGGGGGGGTGAGTCGGCCGGTGGAGCATCGGGCCAGTCAGTCCAAAAGACGCCACCAAGCTGACGGGGAGAGCCGGGGGAAGGAGAGGCTCTCGGGGAGGAGGCTAGGCCGTAAACCAAGCCACGGAGTCACGGGGAGAAGAGGCGACTCGCGGGAGGCAGGCGAAGGCATGGGCCTAGTACAGCAAACACCCGCGAGGCCACATGGCGTGCAGGAGAAGCAGCACGCGCCCGGGATGGCCTGGAAGGGTAGGGCCTAGGCCAAGCAGGCTGCAGGGGCACTAGGAAGCACTAGTACTGAGCTGTGGGCAAACACCAGCTGGATATTCATTTAGGGAACGGCAGAACATTAAAGGAATCCCTGAGTAGGGATATAGGAGACGCCAGAAACATGGCAATTGTTGAATTTCTTTCATTAACAGTCAGCATTAACATAACAAGCAGAAATTTTTATAACAATAATGATATACTTCGGGGCAGCATAGCCTGACCCCAGGAACAAAAAACCTAATGTAAAGTCACTTGTTTAAAGGAAATAGATCGCTGGTTCCTACCTTGGAAGAGCAGACAGGGGTTCTCTGGAGTGCTTCTTGCCTGTTCAGATGCACAATTCACAACTGGAGAGCAGGGGTTCCTGGGACCTGGATATACTGGAAATCTGATCTGGGTCATGTGCATCATTAGCCTATCAGGTGGGCTGTAACCCATGAGGTAATGTCTGGAGTGCCATGGGATGCCAACCAATCACAATGGGAGTTTTTCCCTCTCCCCGACATGCACTGCCTTGGAGTTAGGAATTTATAGTTAGAGGGGTGCATGGGGGCAAGGCCCCTTGTGCCACCCTCTCAAAAACACTTAGTGTTGTTGCCGGATGTCTTCTCGATGGCATGTGTATATCACCTTTTTGCTTTTCTGTGATATACACTCGCCATAACAGTGATCACTGTTTTGTGATCGCTATTATGGCATTGGAAACCAGGCGTTCATGTAAGTACCCAGCATTTTGTGTTTTGCATTTGGGGTTGCATGTCTACACTATGTTACAGGCTTCTGCTTTTAGAGACAGATGTCCATGTGTGACCTTCTATGCTGCATGCATGTCTGTGGGGGCATCAGTTACACAGCTGTGGTTGGAGTTGGAGACACTCTTTGTAAAAGGTTTTGCATGCACTACAGAAAATGAGATCCACACCAGTTCTTTTCTTTCTTCCCAATTTCTTTATTTAGTGGTATAATATCATGCTAGTGTGAGCAAAATACAGACAATCTCTCAGGTCACTCTGCCTCAGTGCTTCAGTTCCAAACAACCCTTCAGCAGGGGGTATTCTGCTGGAGACACCTTGCACTTGGCACATTATCCAACCATTGACATTGTGGTGTGTCATGGTCTGTGCAGTGCAGTCTACTGCTGTGCACCTACCTGAGACTGACATGTTGCCTGTGTAAGTAAACTGTGCCATAGCTTGCTTTATACCATGCGATGGCATGCCTCCTATGTTACCAACCTGATGCACCAGGGAGTTTGCTGTAATGCTCACAGCCTCAATTATTACATTTGTCAGTGTTGATCAAGTTTGTTGTGCCACATGCTTGGGACAATGTTTGTGCATGTTGTCTGGTGGTGGGCATGGTTCAGTGCAGTATCAGTACACCACTGTGTCATGCCATGTGCATCATATAGCACCCCATGGTAGTCTGCCTGCAGCACTTCCATCTCTAGTGCTATTTGCACTGGATGTCACACCACTGCATCTCAACAGAGATGGGCATATGTGCCACAGGGTCAGTGGCACGGTGGGCACTGGTGCCATTGACAGTTCTTTATCATGTGTAACCAACATTGATGCATGGTCAGTAATGTCTGACCAAGACTGTGATGACTGGTGTGTGATTACTTCACTGTACATGGGCTGTGCCATGCATACATTCAGACCCAACTGTGTCTTTTTAGGGCCTAATTTCCTGTACTGTCTCTGTATGGTTGGGCATTCTGTACCTAGGATGTGACCAGCAGTTGCTGGGATGGGGGTCCTTCAGACGTCTTTACATGCCACACCACCATTGTTTGCTGACAGCAGTAGAGTGTGCAGTACACATATCCATGTACAACACTGCTACACATGCGTGTTACCCTCTCTGCACACAGTGTTGCCTGACAGATGTATCCATACATGGCTGTGTTGTGTGAGCCACATTTGCGCCTGGGCCTGCCCCAGCAGCCACCAACTGTCTCTCACGGATATCTGTTGGCCTTCACAACTCTCTCAGCCTGTGTGCTGGATGGTTTGTTTGCAAGGCACTGGGTGTATGTGTAGAGCTCTAAGCCATGTGGGCCATCACACTGCCTTTCAAGGTCTGGCTTGGTGCTGTGGTACATGTGCTGTGTTCCTGCATCTGGCATGGCTGTCATCGATGTGTGTCCCTTGCATATCTTGGTCATGCTGTGTTGCAGCATGGTACACTCACTGTATGTGCAGTCTCATACTGTTTGGGTCAATGATGTCCCTGTTATGCCATGCACATGCCACTGCAGCTGTGTTACTTTTTTCACCCATATGTGGCATTGCTGGCATGATGTCTTACTGGTTGTACAACTGTTATGCAAAGTGTGCCACATCATGTTTCTCACCTTGTGTGCATAACTGGCTGAGTTTGGTGTATTTCCTTTCCACAGGTCCCCAGAGGGATGCAGTATCTTGCAGGTGTTGGAGAGATGCTGCCTGAACAGAAGGCTGGGATGACCTCCTGCGATGGCAGGTTCAGCTGTTTAGGATGGTAATGCTGCATCTTAGGGAGAGCATCAGTGCAGCTTAAGAACTGCAGCAGCAGTCATCACCACCACCAACTGCAGCCCCAAGATGGGGCTTTGGACTTTGCCATTGCATGTCGTACTTATCACATCTGGCAGTTTCCCTTTTTCTTTTGCTCTGCAACCCACATGTGCAGTTAGTTGCCTTTGTTCTTTTTTTCTCATCACCCTCCCCCTGTTGTTACTGTAGTAATTATTTTTATTTCTGTTTCTTCTTTATATACAGCCAGTGGCCATTTCTTCACAGTAAAGTTTATTCTTGACACCTATGCTGCTGTGTTCTGAATCTTTCATTGGTGCCCCTCTCACACCCACTGCTGCCACCTTTGTACTGCACTATCCCGGTGCTCTGTTCTGAAATGCACAGCTACGTTGCACTGAGCCAGCACATTTCAATTACACAGCACATAGTTGGCACTATATTCATAGTTTGCAGTGCCAGTGCAATGCCTTTGAATACATTTCAGTGTGGACTGGCACAAGTGCTACCACAAGCGAGGTGCAATTGCAGTGCTGATACCTTTCTGAATGTTGGGTGCATTATGACCATTGTCCATAAAATTTGTGCTTGAGTCAAGCAGGTTTTCATTTTATTAGACAACTTCCACATTCCACTTTACTCTCACTCCTTGAACATTGGGGTATTTGCATTGCACTGATTTCTTTACTACAGTCTTCTGGTTAGCAGCACAAGAGGAGATCCTAGAAGCATTGATTTCTGTGTCCTCATCACACACTGTTAGCAATACCCAGGCTCAGAAATGGACCTGCACTCAGGAGGGACTTCTGGAGAGCATGGCATGGGGTCTCAATGTTAGGGACTAAACCGTATAGGTCACACCCGGGCATGAAAAACAGCATGCATCAATGCAGTGGCGGCACATAATGCAGTCTGCATATGAATGCTGCACACCCGATCCTTCAGTTTGTTTTTTGTGAGGAGCTTTGCCCCCTGCACCCTGCATACCCCACAGAATACATATAATCAACTCCGTAGGGGTGTGGACAGTGGGCCAAGTTAAAAAGCCAACTACAGCACTTAGTCATGGCCGCACAGTTGGAACACAAAACAAATTTCCCAAACAGGGTTTCAAATCCTGGTCTTCCCTCTCATCTACTGCTGGGTTGGTTGCTCTAGACACTCCACCACAGGAGCAGTTTGACTAAGCACCTGACTGGCAATGGTTACATCCACTTCCTCTTTGGTACATAGCAACTGAGGGTAGAAATATAGTCATATTGCTCACATATCCCTGTCGCTCTCATACCACACGTGCTACTGACTGTGTGGTTCTTCATGCGCAGTTTAGTCTATGCTATACTGACCCAGTACCGGGGAGCACAACCCTTAAGTAAGGGGCCGAAAGAGATGTAGCTATCCAACAGTCATCACCTTCATTATCCATCTTGATGTTTTCCAGCACATACCAGCAGTTTATTGGAAGTGAATTGCATTTCATTCTTTGGAAGTTTCACTCCCATCTCCCTCAATATTTATACCGGGATATTTTACCACTTGTACTTTGCACCTAGTGGACACTAGAGGAGATATCATTCTCTTTCTATGAAATCACAATTCCCTTTTATAGGACCAGGTGGGGTTCATTATCACCTCCATCCCTTGATCTCCACCTACCTCTCCTATGCACAGTACATTGACAATGTTGCAAAGGCTGTTAATATTTGGATCAGCTTACTACACAGACATAAGCACAGCATGACTGCTGATGCCCTTAGACTGGAAATTCATGGCTGTGTCACCTCCATCATCGACTGTAGTCTAGCCATATATGGCTCTACTTCTCCTACTGCCCTCCATAGGATAAATGTGACTCTCAACAAAGTCTGTAGACTTCTTACGGGTGCTGCCTGTCTAACTCTCACCTGTGACCTCTATGCTCAGGCTGGGTGGCTTCAATTCCTTAGCAGGATCCAACATCAGACCTGCCTGTTAACCAAAAAGGTGCTCTTTGGTCTCACGCCACCAGGTGTAGAAAAGCTCTTAAACACCCACTATAGTTCCAGCATACCCGAAGTTCTAGTGATCAAACCTTCCAGATTCCCAGATGTCGGACCTCTAGGGGACAGAGGTCATTCACTTACAGGGCACCTCATTGGTACAATGTGCTCAAGAGAAATCCTGACAATTCCTAAACTTGGCCCTTTTAAAACAGCTGCTCCAGAAGCACCTCACCTCTACCAGTGGCAGTGACTGTTTCTCCTAAGGAGACCACCTCACTATGCACTCCAGTTGGTTTGCAATGCTATTCTGCAACTTATTGCTACTGCAGTTCCCCCAGTTCACCCATTCCCACCCCTTCCTCCTTCACCCCTACCAAACATATCTACACCCCCAAACTGGCACTTCTTGGACTCCTGCCCACTTTCTATTACCTACCTGAACACTTTTCTGTCCCTTCTCCCACAATGACAATGGCCCACCAGCCTGCCTACTCTCCCTTGGTCTACCCCATACTATCCCCATACTACCTGTGCTCCTCCTAATAGTTTACCTTAAAACTCTGCATAGTTCTCAGCCATAAGTAGTCTCTCCTCATGAATCATTGTTATAGTTATACTTCTGCCTTCTCTGTGTTATTGGATACTATGTAACTGTTTTGACCTTTGTATGTTTATTACCCTCCATAATGACATGGGACCTTCGTAAATGAGCTGTTCTTGCTCAAAGGTAATGTAATCCTAGAGTTCAATAAATAAATAAATCAAATACCTCTCTGGAGCATAATGAGACTCAGTGCCTGACAGGATTTGGTGATTATCTCCAGTAGTAGCTGGAGCATTCTGGGATTCATAGATCATGCACTTATGAATACAGATGTATAGGGACCTGCTGGGGGGCTACAGCGACACTGAACCCAGTCACACCAGCTTCTGCCATGCTAGCCCCCAGAAGGTGAAATCCCCACAAGGCTGGAATTAGAAGACCATTCTTTTGGTGTCTGTCTCTTTGTCTTTCCCACAATTGCTCAATGTACAGTTTACTAGGGTTGAGAGTCAAAATACATGTTAAGTAAGGGTGTATGCCAAATCCGTATTATTTGCTGAATGCTAGATGTACAGTATTGGGTCAGAGTCAGAAGGCCAAATGCTGGCAGTATTTGTAAGTATTCAACAAAAGTGTTCAGAGTGACAGAGAGCAATCATTTAATCATTACTGGTCAATGAGCAGGCTGTTTACGAAGCTTGCCAAAGGTTAACCATGTGATCCGACATAGAGTTTCCCCAGTGATAGCAGACAGAGTAAGTCATAGCCTGTTGAAGCTGCAGTTCTTCAGTTTCACCATCTGTGACTGTCTGTGTGTGTTTTTAGTTTAAAAGTGCTTTTGCTGGATTTTCTGCTGCCTGTGTTATACTGACTGTGTGTACCAGAAAATGCACTACAGTACAGTAGTATTTTAAAATGACAGTCATCTGACTTTGTACGGTATTTTAAACAAATGATTTTGTGATCACTGATTTTAAGATGCTGAAATTCAGTCTTGGCTCACTGTTTTTGTGTCAACCCTTGATTTTGGTCTTTTCCTCTGATCACTTATGGTTTATGATATCTGTGTCCTGGCTAGGTCAGACAACTGTGCAGAGTAAACCACATGGTTGATTATTAACACTTTGCCAGTGATAGTATTATTAGTAAATGAATTCTTGCATTGTTGCGTTCACTTGAGCAAGGAACATCTTGGGACAATAGGAGAAATGAGAGGTGTGTCACTGCCAAGCCAATTACAGCTGAAACTGTGATGGTTTTGGCAGTGGACACCATTGATCAGCCTCTGTGGTCATGACTCATTTTCAGCTTTGCTGATGTGGCATGTCCTTGACTTGAAAGAAATTAACCGCTTCAGTGGGAGAACTTCATTTCTTTCTATAGCCGTAACTCTGGCCATGCACATTACAGTTGACACTAATGTACATGGCTGGAGTTTCAGGTTAACTGCATAATACTCATAGTCGCTGTAATGTGCTCAACGCATGGGGCATCGGCATAAATGATCATAAGCTCTAAGAACACATTCCTGGACAAACACAATACTCAAGTGGCACTACTAGATTTAGAGATATAAAACAATGCACGTGGCATTATTTGTAAGGCATTCATTATATTAATATGACATATGCAGGTTGCACAAACATATTACATACATATAATCTACGTAACAGTCCCTCCTCCACTTTCAAAAGTTGTCCATGCCTCAGTAAGAGACCCAGTGAGTCAAGTGTGACAGCGATTCAGTGCCAGCAGATACTAACAGTAACTTCAAAATAATCAAAACCTAATCCAGACAAGTTCAAGAATAGCTTTTGATTGCTCACAGAAAAACTCGATATTGGGAGAGGGTGGGATGGCTGGCTGCTACAGTGCGATCTGTCAAGTCTTATACAATGGCAAGAAAGAATCCTGGCTTCTGATTGGTCAGTTGGATGTCATAGCAGGGATGTTATCCTGGCATAACATCCCTGCTGATTGTTTGTTGGATTTGGATCATTTAATTGATGATCTTTCACTTCTCTTAAGAAACAAAAATATTTTTACACACTAACAAAAACATTCTTTAAAATTATTTTTTTATTATAAAACAACAAGCCATTGTATAGCCATTGTATAAGCCGGTGGCCTCGGGCCCAACCACCCGAGGTGGGATGTTATCCCAGCATAACTCCCACCCTGTCAGGCATTATTCCTTTATTACTGCAACACTCAGTGGGATCATGATTAGTTGGTGCAGTGACACACAGTTGCTTACAGGTGTGTGTCCTCTTGCCCCTGCGGTAATGCCATTCTCCCTGCCCGCTGAACTGTGCCAATCTGTTCCCAGGCAGCAGCTGCCCACTTTGATTCATTTCATTCACCCAAGACACGTCCCACCAAGCTCAGATTGGCAAGGGCAGTCTGCTCTATTTGCATAGCAGAAGGTGGGGGCCGAGGAGATCCCTTTCAAAAGAATGTCGGGTTCTGCCCCTCACATTTGACCCCACCCCACTCTGCCCATGCTGGCTACTGGACTCCCACCCCTGCATCCACCCTCTAAAACTGAGCACTGACTGATTCAGCCATATAGAGGAGATCCTATACAAAGCAAAAGTCCATTCTTTTACATGGAAGCATAGTAATTTAGGTCAGAAGGGACTCTAGGTTCATTATGAGTTGTTAGTAAAAACTGTGGCCCCCAAATAACCCAGGATAATCACTAGGGGTGCATGCTGAAAGGCCCCTACAGGAATGCCCCTGGGGTAGTCACTATGGAGGTTGGGATATTTCCAAGGAGCTAGCAAATATGGGAGGAAAGAACATTCTAGCAAGGACATTGACTACAGTGGGCATTCAGTTTGTGGGGTACTGTTCCAGATATGGGGTGCATTCCACTTCCTGGTACATTTCAGTTTAAACCAGAATGCACACCAAATCCATAACAGTGCCCCTGAACTGAATGCCCCCCAAACCTAATGCTGCTGCCAGAATCCCCCCTCACTCCCAGTTATTGCTCGTGCCAGAATGCCCCCATAAGTTATTGCTCTGGGTGTATTCCGAGGGGAGATTTTGTGGTATTATTGTTACAGCTATATTGCCTTTGTTTGTTTGTTTAGCAAGACACAAGTCCCCTAAAATTATTTTCAGGGTGTGAGTAAAAACTGAAACACAGCTGGAACCAGAATGCATCTAAATTCCCTGCTGGCTTATCCCTAGGGCAATCACTGTGAGGGCATTTTGACCGGCATTCTGGCACGGCCATTAAGTAGGCATGCATGCAGTTCAGAGGGAGCACCATCCAAATTTGGCATGTATTTAAATTCAGGGTGAATTCAATTCACTCTAAATCTGAAAGAGTACCCTGAATTGAATGCTTCCTGCTTAATGCCCCTACCAGACTGTCCTCTGTAGTTCCTGTCCCTACCATAGCACCCAGAAGTGACTGTCCAGGGGATATTCAGGCAGGGGATTTGGGGTCAATCCGATTCCAGATGCATTCTGGTTTTAACCAAGTCCTTCATTTCAGCTCTTGACTGAATCGGCCTACTACTATAACTTGTTATGTAGTATAAGAAAATTGTAGGGGGCCAACAGGGTCAGACAGTGATGCGGACAGCCCATTTGTATGATGGTCAGTGGTCCACATAGGCTGCTAACTAGGGAACTCGGGCAGACTAGATGGCCCATTAGTCTTTTTCTGCCATCATTGTGTATTTTCACTGTCTGTATTTCTATGGTTAAGGATGCAGCCTTGATTCACTTATATCTGCAAACCACTTTAATTTGGTATGCCAACTCTGTGTTGGCATTCTGGATGAAACAGCGGCTTTCTAATGAACAGGGATAATTAAAAAAGTGGTGGAACTATGCATGAGGTCATCATAAGGTCACATATTAAACATATGATTGATTGTAAATAGTAGTGGAACACCTACTTCTGAGTACCCCCCCACACACACACACACACATGCACACTTTGTCCATTGCTACTAAGTTAAAAAAAGCTAAAAACTAAAATATTTGCAACAAATGTTTAAACTTTAGTGTTTTCTAGTTTTTCCTGTTCTTGGTCTAGTGCAATTTTTCAGACAGTGCTGTACATATCTCTCTGCGTCTTTCAAAATGCTTTTCTGCCTCTAACTAACTCACAAATGCCATGTGTAACAACACAGTCTGTTTTCATGGTGAGCACTATGATGTCCAAAATAAAGGCTCTGTGAGGTCAGCTGTCAGCAACTAATTTATTTTTACACATACCTTTTGGACACGCTACCAAGATTGGTCATAAACTCTGGAAAGAAAGACTGAAATTTCATTTAAAAAGTATGTATTCTCCAATAAATTATAGCAGGAGAAACATTGAGCTCTCTTTTGGTTTAACTGGTATTTTTTTATGAATGTTAACTATCTACTTTTAACTATTTATTATTTTATTTATATAAAACGTATTTTATTAGGTAAGCAAACAGAGCTTAATAGGGCACATTTTCAGTTTAGACGGGGCAGTACAAATATGTTTGCAGGAAATGCAGAAGGGTTATAACAACTTTACAAGTTACCAAATTAACCAAATTAAATTAATTAAGGAGGCAGTATAGCGCAGTGGTCTAAGGCTCTGAGCTGCAAATCTGGTGACATCCTGCAGACCAGACCTGGGTTTGAATCCCACAACATCCACTTGCATACTGTGTGACCCTGAGCAAGTCACTCCTTGTGCTCCCAGGTCGCTCCTGTAAAAAAGCTTTCAGCTTAGTGTGCTATACCTGGTTAAACAACTAAATAAAAAAAAATATATATATATTACAACAGTTACAGCAACAACAGTGAGCTCTGACAGTAATGCAAATACACGTGTGGCAGTATCAACATGGGAGCTTACATTAGAACAGCAGACATTCAGAGTAGCCAGCAACCAGCATAGGAAAGGGGCAAATGTCACAAGGCAGGTGGGAAGACAACTTGATCAACTGTATTAGCTGTTGCACATGTGGCCATGAGGCTAGGTACAGTACCTTGAAAGGAAGGAGAGCCAAGGGTCAACCAGCCCTTAAGAATGACAAGCACAGCACTAGACACATATAGGAGGAATACCCCTCCACCTTCTAAAAAGATGTCATGACTGACACTCTCAGGCCCTGACTGGTCATCCTACTCCCAACTAGATTTTGAGGATGTAAGGGGGGGAGGTAAGGTAACCTGAGGACACCACCATGGAAGGTAAGCTAGGGAGGCCCAAAAGGTAGCCTGTCTGGGGGTGGGATTGGGAGGCTTGTGTGGCAGGCTGAGAGCTGAATGGCTAGGTGACAAAAATAGAGAGTGAAAGCGAAAAAGAACCTGGAAGGGTCTGCTGTTCTCCTGGTTTTTGTCCAGCAGCTTGTATCGCCTCAAATACATTCGCCTGTGCCCCCAAATAAAGTGCAAAAAATGAAAAACTGCATGAAAAAGCATGCATTTAAACCCCCGTAAAGACAGTAGTTTCTGCAGTGAAGGGGCTGAGTTGACCAGTGATTCTTTCCATTTCCGTCACTGCACTGTTGTCAGAAGAATCTTGTTTTGATGCTCAGTCTGTTTTGGTGAACTGTACTTTAAGAACAGAATTCTAAATCTAGCATGTTAAATCAGTCCGTGTAACCATGAGCAAGTCATTTTACATTCTGCCTCAGTTTCTCTTGTCTCTCTCTCTCTCTCCCTTTCCTCTCTCTATCTCTCCCTATCTCTCTTCTCGCCCTCTCTCTTTCTTCCTTTCACTCTCTCTCTCCCACTCTTTCTCCCTCCCTCTGTCTCCTCTCTCTTTCCTTCTCTCCTCCCTCTCCATCTCTTTCTCCCCCTTTCTCTTTCTCCTCTTCATCTCTCTCTCTGTCTCTCTTCCCTCTCCCTCCTGTCTCCCACCCCTTCTCTGTCTTCTTTCTCACTCTCTCTTTCACTTACTCACCCCTTTCAACTTTCCTTAAAGAGCCTGCAGTGTTTCTGGTAAGACTTTGGACATTTTACACAGTTCTTGTTGTAGTTCCTAAATCTTATTTTTTTATCTCTCCCTAATTCTCTATTACAAGGGAAATGTGTATAGAAACACAATCCCTGCCCTTTGGACTTCATTGGCTTCTGCTGGTTATCTACATGCAATTTCATAATCCCTTTCCTGTGACATCATACTTATTTCCTGAGCAACCAACTGCAATTCATTAATAAAGGATTATAACATCCTGCATAGAGTGTCAGCTTGAGCTGTCTTGTCTGAGGGACAATGACTCTTATTTTTCAAGCAATTGTCCTTAGTAATAATTTCAGAGTGGAAGATAACTACAGAAAATATCTGAATTTGAAGTAGAACTGGGTATAAATATTATGATTTTTTTCTGTTTTACTTTTCATTTTCATTCTATCTTCATCCAGTCTCATATCAGGCTCTCTTCAAGGCCACCAGCTCAATCCCACCACACTAATACCTTGCCACCCCACTACCATCTATACATTTCTCCCCAAAAAGGGACAGAACAGAGACTTGGGGCACCTCTCTCATTTTCCATGCTGAGAGCTCATGTGCACAGTAGAGGTATAAGGAAGGGGCTCAGAACACCACGCAAGCCATCACTCTGTTGCCATATCAGGGGTTCACCCCTATGTTTCTCCCTGCCCACAGAACACTTCAGCTTGGAAATCATGGCAGATGGATGCATGATGAATATACCTTCTCAATGACATTAAAGCAGCAGTTTTAACTATCCAGGAAGTGATCAATTTCCATTTTCTGTAGGTCCACAGAAAATATGGCGCCTGCCTGTCTGCCTATCTTTTACTGCTGCTGTCAACATGGCAGGAGGCAGAAATGTAAACAAAAACAAAGTACAACTAAGTAGATTACAGGGTGGTGGTACAATGTTGGAGGGAAAGAGTACCAGGGACGTGCTCAACAGAGCACAGGGAATAAACTGTTGAAAAAGCGTTTTTTTTTTTTTTACATAGTACTGCTGCTTTAAGAGTCATCCTCCCTGCCTGTGGATGTCCCCAACTGTACTGCCACCTGCGGTCACCCAGGTAGCAGCATTGCAGTGGGACATGGACCCCACCTCCAGTTCTCAGGTTAGCAACAGCGCATGCGCCAGCCCTACAGTTATGCTGATGGCTGGCTAAATATTATGCTTTTTAAAGTTATCCCACAGATGTCCCCAGCTCCCTAAGCTCTCTCCATCTCCATATGTATCTAGTAATGCAGTCGCCACTGACAGCTATTTAAGGCATGTAAAGAGCTTCAGGTTGCAATGTATATGAAAATTGTTATGCAGTATATGAAACCAAGTTCCACTCCTTTCATATGCAAACTCAGGACTGCATAAAAGCATGAACAGTGGGTGTACTGTATGCTCAGAATATTGTCAAACAGAGTTACAGATTTGCTTTTCTGAAGAAAAAGTATTTAACACCAATACTCTTATGCTACCTGCGTCAGGGGATAGAACCAAATGTTAAACTGTGTCCCTCATTTTACTTCTTTGTCACTGATTTTTTTAAGCCATGTCCAAGTGCCAAACACCACTACAAATACCTGCAGGCGAATGTTTGGCATTGACAAATGCTTGTTTTTTTTGTGCCTCTCCATCCTTGATTTTTGGGCTTTCCTGAACCTACTTACTGTCCGTGTTGCCAGGATTCCAGCTGGGTTAGACATAGGTGTGCACCACACAGTTGATTACATTTAATATTTTATTACTTGACCAGTAATATTAATATTAGATGACACATTTTCTCACTTTTGGGGGTCCCTTAACACTTCATCTGGGGGCCTTCCTGCATCTACTTGTCCATGCATCTATGTGCCCACAGGGCTAGATGTAGTGCACCACACGGTTGATTATGTTTGTTGCTTTTAGCACTAGACCAGTCATACTGTAACAGTGTTAGATAACACATTTTCTCACTTTACTTTTTTGTCTCTCCACCCCAGTTTTGGGGGGTTTCCTGTGCCCACTCACATCTGTGTCATTGTTACCAGCTCAGTCAGTTGTAGGTAGACACCGTACAGTTCTAATACTAGCACTAGATGACTGATATTAATATTAGAAAATTAGCTTGTAAATAATAAGTGGGTTCCTCATTTTTTTTTTTATATTACATTCTTTATCCTGCTATGATCCGGTCAGCCCTTGTTCATGCAAGGTCCCCCAACTCAGACTCCTGACCATGGCAGGGGCATCCCCCTTCTTCCCCCATGGCTTACTCTCTGTGACAGCATGGCAGGGATCCCTCCACCTGCTGAGAAAAGATCCAGTTTGGGAAGGCCTGCACTTGCTGAGGGCGGAACCCATGGGGGTTGGCATTCATCCAACTCAACCAGAACCACTGTTTTCTTCATCAGTTTCTTTTCCCCATAGGTGCACATGAAATGTCAGCAATGGCAAAGCTGTGTGCACTTCCACCCACAGCATGCTGACCAGCAACTCCACCTCTCCTGCTTCCGTGAGGAGCCTTGCATGCTAGCACTCAGCCACTGCTAGGTGTCAGACAAACGCCGGCCCCTGTGTCCCTTCATCCCCAGGAGAGGAGAGCTATCCTTTGGATGCTCTACCCTCTCCCTCCCCAGCTGATACCTGGCAACTCACTGGCACCATGAACACGGGTTGCTGGCGTGGCACGAGGTAAGGCATGATACCTCAACTCTCCACATCACTGGGCCAGCTGGGGTGCCTCATTATTGTGATTATATCTGACTAAGGAAGGCTTAGCTCACTGATTCTCTGCCCCTCCACGGCTGGTGTTTTTCACTTGGGCCTACCCACATTCTGAATTGTCTGCATCCTGGCTGTGTCTAACCTAAGTGCTGCACACGGTAAATATCAGTGCTTTCCTCTTATCATTACTGTGATTGCTTCAAACTGAATCAAACAGAGTCAGGCCCACCCTTGAAATGGGAGGCTGAAGGATTTGCAGATTTCCCTTATTGCCTAGTACTCTGAGTCATCCATGTCCCGACTGTGTAGGACGTAAGTGCACTAAAAATGTCTGGTAATGAAGGAAGAAATAATTTGTGGCCCAGTTCTCCTCCTTCGGACAAGGGAGGTCAGAGATGGTAACCAGGATAACTTTCTTGGTGCGTTTATTGATCACAGGGCCTTTTACAGCAACCAAGTCTCTTCTGTTGCCATCTACTTCTACTGTGACTAGTAGTATTTCCAGTGCAAGTAACAAAAGCAGTGGTGTGCCCCAGGCCCTCATCCAATCTGTTGCAGAGTCATCCTCTCTGTTTCCTGTCTTTACCATTACTGTTGTGAGTGTGACTCATGCTACCTCTGATATTACCACTTTCAGCACTCCAAGCTGCACATCTGCCACTACAACTATTACTGTGGCTGAAGCACCAGCTGTAACTGTGACTAACGTCTCTGCCAAAAGCAGTACTATTGCTGTCACCACCAGCACTGCCATCGTTCAGCATGTTCAGCTGATGGACTTGAATATGTACTCCCTGGAGGAGAGAAGGGACAGAGGAGATATGATAGAGACATACAAGTACCTTACAGGGAGGAACAGGGTGCAGGAATACACTATTTTCCAGTGAAAGAGATGTTGCAGGACTAGAGGGCATGGGGTGAAGTTGGAGGAAGGGCGATTCAGAGGAAACGTGAGGAAAAATTTCTTCACAGAAAGGGTGGTGGAGAAGTGGAACACCCTGCCAGAGGAAGTGGTGGGGGCTAAAACAATCACAGGATTTAAGAATGCATAGGATAGACATAAGGGAATTCTGGAGGTCAGGGGTAAGGGGCAACAGACTTCTAGAAAAACATAAAGTGAACTTACAAGTTCAAATGGGCAGACTGGGTGGGCTATAGGCCCTTATCTTATTCATTTATTTACATTTTTGGTAACCAGGTAAGTGCGCTGATCCAGTGGACCATTTTCAGTCATGACCTGGGCCACAAGGTGGCGGTACATGGATACAAGCGGTAGATATAATATACAATTTACATATACTGTACAAGCATCAATAAATAACAAACAGACAAACGCTTACTTGTGGTAAACAAACAATGGCAAGTGAGGTACCATAGGGATACCTGCAGCAGTACAATGGGAGAAAAGTTACAGATTCACAAGGAGTAGTTTAACATAACAGACTTATCAATATCTAGTCTAGGTAACACGCCTGTCCTGAGAAAGAGAGCAGGTTGACCTGAGAGCTTGTGGTAAAATTAGGGCATGGCTTCCAGACAGTGCGCTGAGTCTAGGCACTGAGGGAGCATAGTCTGAGTAAACTGGAGAGCAGGGTAATTTGTGTTATGCCCCACTAAGTCTTGGTGTAACCTTGAACCATGGCCTGGACCAGGTACAGAGATGTGGGAAGAGGTCACACAGGTAGGTTTGAGAGGCAGTATGAGAGTCAAGTGAGTGGGTTAGTGTTTTAGGATAGAGGTGCAGGAGGAGAGTAGGATGGGCAGAAAGCACCTGACTGTGTTAGGATTATGGTGGCTTTCAGTCTCCTGTACTCCCCTGTGTGCATTTGCAGGTGGAGCCTATCATTAACCAGGCCTTTAGATTAGATTTGAAAGATGCATGGGATGTAGATGTACGGATGGCCGTGGGAAAACAATTCCAGAGGGATGGTGCAGAGACAGAGAAGGCCTTACTGCCCATTACTGTAGAGACACAGGGAACTTCCAAGGATTGGATGGAAGATGTCCTAAGCGGCCTTGTGGATGCTCTGTATATGAGTAGGGGAGCATATGGGAACAGCTGGTTACTTCTGAGGGCACTGTCGACTAGGCAGCCTGCGGTATAGTCAATGCGTGCCTGGAGAGGGAGCTAATCAAGGGACTGGTAGAGTGTACAGTGATGAGTTAAGCAGGGAGCTTTGACAGAAAAGTGACATATGGCATTGTATGTCGCATTGAGGTGGGAGTGCTGCTTTATGGACACCTGGGAGTAGATGGGGGAGCAGTAGTCAAGGAGTGGGAAGAGGTTTCCCTGTGCAATGGCGAGATGAGCTTCAGATGATAGCAGGTGGTTTGCTCAGTATGCCTCTCCTAGCTTCAGGTTTATCCTATTGATAGTCAGGGTTATGTGATCATTATAGGTGAGTGATGGGTCGAACATAATGCCGTGATATTTGAAAGAGTTGACCTGTTCCAGTGGAAGTCTGGCAGGTGTATATATATGGTGAGGGAGGAGTTTAACTTAGCTGATTTGTTTAGGAAAGGCTTTGATCCGAAGAGCATGGCCTTCGTCTTTTTCCCATTTACAAGGAGTTTTCTGGATGTGAACCAGTGAACAGCCACTGCATAGCTATCGGTGAGGATGGAGGAGATGGCTTCTAGGGACTTGTTGCTGTGGTATAGGACTAGGTCGTCCGCATAGAGGAGAGTGTTGCAGTTTAGGCTATATACCGGTAGTGCGTTGATAAACATGGAGAAAAGAAGGGAGCCAAGGATTGATCCCTGAGGAACTCCAGTGCTGGTGGGAAGGGAAGCTGAGGCTACTTTGCCTATAAGCATGGACTGGGACCTGTTTGTGAGGTAGCTATGAAACCAGGCTACAGGTCCAGGGGCACAACCAAAATGTTGAAGTGTGGAGAGGAGAAGTTGATGGTCAACAAGGTCAAATGCCTTTGATAAATCAACAAAGACTGCACCAGTGGCCATACCCGTGTCCATATTTCTGAGGACATGGTTTGAGAAGGCTGCCAGGGCAGAGGAGGTGCTGTGATGTTTGCGGAAGCCATGTTGAAAAGGACACAGGAGGTTATATTTATTGAGATGTTCAGTTAGTTGGGAATGGACTACTTTCTCAAGTGGTTTGCTGAGGTGTGGTAGCAGGGACATGGGCCGATAGCTTTCTGGGCAACTGGGGTCTCCTGCCTTGAATATGGGAATCACACTTGCATGTTTTCAGGTGTCAGGCACTGTTGATGTAGACAGGCAAGGTTAAAAATGTGTGTTAGTGGTTTGACAAGGGCAGGGGAGATGATCCCCAGGAAAGCAGGGTACAGCCTGTCAATTCCAGGGCTGCCACTAGAAGGGAGGGTTTTCAGAAGTTTTATAATGGTTTTGGGAGTAATGGCCATGAAATAGAAAGGAGGGGTGGAAGCCTCGGTGTTTGTGGGAGTGGAGGGGCTATTGTTGCTGTTTGGGTTAGAGGGAGGGTGAGGAGGGAGCTTGCTAAGATAAGGGGTCAGGTTGGCAAACATATTGAGGAGGTCAGTGATGAGAGCAGGGTCATCGATGGTGCCTGCTGGGTAGGTAAGTTGTGTTATTTGCTTACTGGTCTTTGGGTTTAGGATGGACCCAATTGAGGCAAAGAAACTACGTGGATTCCCCAGGGTATTTTTGGGAGCTCAGTGAAGTATTTCTTTTTTAGTGACTTTGCAAGCTGCTTACAGGCATTTCGCAGTTGCCTGTAGGCGTTCCATAGTGGTGGGGATGGAGACTCTTTGAATGCTCTCCATTTAGAGTTCCTGACCTTCATTTGCAGTAACAGTTCTTTTGTTATCCAGTGCATGCAGCCTCCCCTAACCCTTCTGGTTTTGGTGGGAAAATCCTGGTCCTGAAGTTTCTGAAGGGTGCTGGTGAGATATTGGACAGCAGTGGAGACATTTTCAAGCTGGTATAGGGAGGACCAGTTTAAGGACATTACTTCCCTAGTCACAGGTTCATGATTCTGACTGCTGAAATTTCTGAAGGACAATAATTTTGCTAGTGGGTGAACTGACTTATTGTTCACAACGATGTATGTGGGGGAGTGGACGCTAATTGCGTCTGACATGGTGCCTGTTAGGAGGAGTAGGTCAGACCGGTTAGTTAGAATCTAATCAAGGACAGAGTGGTTTGGTGTGTGTTGGTTGAATCTTGTGGTCGAGATTACTTGCTCTAGGTTATGTGGCTTTAGTAAGGCTGTGTAGTCTCAGACTGAGTTTGCTATCCAATTGAGATTGAAATCCCCAAGTAGGAAGACATCTCTAGATGGGGTGGTGCCTGCTAGACCAGACAGTAAGCTAGATAGTCCCTGGGTGGAAGCTAAAGGAGGGTTGTAACAACAGCCAACGTACAGTTTTTTTGAGCACTAATGGTTAGCTCAGTAATAATTTTTAATTTTTAGTTGTTTAACCAGGAATAGCACACTAAGCTGAAAGTTTTTTTACAGGAGCGACCTGGGAGCACAAGGAGGTTAAGTGACTTGCTCAGGGTCACACAGTATGCAAGTAGAAGCTGTGGGATTCAAACCCAGGTCTGGTCTGCTGGATGTCACCAGATTTGCAGCTCAGAGCCTTAGACCACTGCGCTATACTGCCTCACTAATAATCCTCAATAATCCACTCACTAAGTGAGATGGCAGTGGAGCAGGCAACAGTGGCAGCTGATATATGGTCCTGGACATACAGTGCAACGCTGCCTCCTCACTTCCTGCCCAGCCTATCTAGCCAGAGAGAGGAATAGCCTTGGAGTTGGTACAAGGTGTTGTCATGGTATGGTTTTAGCCAAGTCTCCGACAGACCTAGCAAATGTGGCTTGTATGGGGTCACCCAGGCCTCTATCTCAGTGAACTTGGAAGGAAGGCTACATACATTTAGGTGAGCAATCTTGATACCATGGCATCCAGCCCACATGATATTAGTGTGGTCAATGTGTTCATTTGTAGGTCCTGGGTGGGTTTCAATGTCACCTGCTAGCAGGGCTAGCAGAAGGAGGGACAGGAGGGGGCAGGTTGGGGGATGCCAGTGGTGTTTATTGATCATGGCAGAATGAATCAGATAGCCTAGTTGTCTGTGTTCTTTATTTGATAGGGACGACAGAAATAATGACGCTAGTGGTGTGACCTTTTTTGGGGCCATGTTGGGCAGACTGAGAGTAGGGGTGCAGTGATGAAGGAATTTTTGTTCAGTAGCTAGAATTGATGCCACTGAATCTGTTGCGAGCAGTAGCCCAAACAACACAAATGTAGCCAGCAGGAAAAGACTTCCATTGATTTGGGGCATTGATGGGGAAAGGTATTTAGAGTTTGGAGGAGTTACAGGGAAGAGGACAAAACAGAAAGCCATATTCCTAGGGAGTAGTTCCTATGTGAGCAGAATGTGATGTTAGGGGAGGTGGAGGGATGGAGAAGTGCAGGGTATTGGAACAGTTGCCACTGGTGGTGGTTTCTGATAACCTGCAAATGGGAAAAGTCACTGATTGTTTTTTGTGCTCAGGGCACTCACGTGACACAAGGTATAAATTGCGATGTCAACCAAGGGTGGTGGGGCAGCCTGTGCGCAGCACCGGCGGGGTAAAAGTTTCACACGGAGCCATTGGAGCCGTTGTTACTGGTGATTACCTGTGGGCTATCCGAGAAGCACTGCACTTCTGTTTGGGGGGGTTCGGGGAGGGCTCCTCTGCTGAAAAACACCTCGTGAGCCTTGCTACCACTGGAGAACTGTGGAGGAAAGAACACAGATTCAGTTTAAGGAGGTAGGTGGAGGAGGGACTGAGAGAAACAAAAAAAGGGGAGGAGGGGACTGACTCTAGCACAATTGCTTCAAAAATACATTTCAGTTGGGAGAAGATCTCCTGAAAAGCACTTGCAGTCTTACACATTAGCAGTCTTTGGCTAACTTAATTTACACTTTCAGTCTTTCTCTAAATTAATTCGAGCTGTGGAGAAAGGCTCCCTTAAAGCATTTGCAGTCTTTCTCTAAAGTAATTCGAGCTGTGGAGAAAGGCTCCCTTAAAACATTTGCAGTCTTTCTCTAAAGTAATTTGAGCTGTGGAGAAAGGCTCCCTTAAAACATTTTCAGTCATTCTTTAACTTAATTCAAGCTGTGGAGAAAGGCTCCTTTAAAACAGTTGCAGCCTTTTTTTTTTTTAATTAACTCAAGCTGCGGAGAAAGGCTCCTTTAAAACAGTTGCAGTCTTTTTTTTTTAAATTAACTTAAGCTGCAGAGAAAGGCTCCCTTAAAAACATATGCAGTCTTGGTACTATCATTTAAAGTAAGGAGAAGGCTTAAAGGAATGTAAGTCAGGTATTAAAGTAGTTGGGGAGAAGGGCTCCCGATACAGTGTGCAAGACTAAAAAAAAAAAAAAACTATCAGCATTTCTGCGCCAACATAAAGGGCTGTTGTTTTTGGCGCCAAAATCCAGAATTCAAAAGTTTCACATGGAGCCGTTGGAGCCGTTGTTGCTGGTGATTACCTGCGGGCTATCTGAGGAGCACTGCGTTTCTGTTTGGGGGGGGCTCAGGGAGGGCTTCTCTGCTATAGAACACCCTCACGACCATTGCTACCACCAGAGAGCTGCAGGCTATCTGAGGAGCACTGCACTTCTGTTTGGGGGTTTGGGAGAGCCCTCTGCTGTAGAACACCCGGACCATTGCTACCACCGAGAGATGTGGGCTATCCAAGGAGCACTGCACTCTGTTTGGGGGTTGGGGAGGGCTTCTCTGCTGTAGAACACCCTTGCAACCCTTGCTATCACCAGACAGCTGCAGGCTATCCGAGGAGCACTGCGTTTCTGTTTGGGGGGTTCGGGGAGGGCTCCTCAGCTGTAGAACACCCTTATGACCCTTGCTACCACCAGAGAGCTGCGGGCTATCCGAGGAGCACTGTGCTTCTGTTTGGGGGAGTTAGGGGAGGGCTCCTCAGCTGTAGAACACCCTCGTGATCCTTGCTACCATTGGAGAGCTATCTACTGACAGTGTCTATGGATCTATGTGTCTCCAGCACCATCAAACACTACCACCACTACTTCCACATCCCCGTAAGTGATGTTATATTGCACATGCAGATGATTGCAAAAATTGCTATCATCTGAATTACTTTCATCTGATGAAAGTGATGAGGGGCATACATTTTCTGGGTTCAAATATGTTCTTTGCACAAAAATTATTGAGATGGGGCAGTTTACAGATACAGAGGAGGAAGAAGTGCCATGAATCCCTCTGTTGCAAAGGATGAGCGTGTTGCTAAATATAAAGCCACTGCCATTGCTGTAGCTCCATGTACTCCAGCAAAGAAAACTAAGCAAGCTACATTTCTCTTTGTACCAGCAAGAGAAACAGCTGTCCCTCCTGCCCTAACCTCTAAAACCCCAGATGGTGATGCTGGACAGCACCCATCAGAAGAAAATGATGGTGTGAGAGCACACAGTGGCCACAGCTGTGGTACTTGCCTCACTCAGTACAGAAAAAATTAACACTTTAGTTCCTACAGGTAGTGATGCTTGGATACAGTTTGTAAAGTATTATCCTCAAATCTGCGTAGTGCTCCACAATGCGAAGTGAATTACTCTGCCTATAAATTTGAATGCGAAGTGCATTGTTTCCAATGGACTTTGTGTTATTTTTCCTTGGGTTACAGCCTTCCCCTTAATTTTAACGCGAAGTGCCATTGATTTTAATGGACTTTGCTTTGCTTCGCCCGTTTATTACTATTTGAGGTAAATTATGCATTGATTCATGGGATGACAGGTCACATGGGCTCTATATTGTCTTGCACGGCCTCAGTTCTGCGTAGTGGAAAGCTGGAGACAGTTTGCTGTCAGAACTCCGAGAATCAAACCATTGAAAAAGCTTTATAAAGTCACTTTCGATCCAATTATTTTGTTCCAAATTTAGTACATCAACTGTAGGAAACCCTCCTGTGCTTAGATCATCGAGTGTTGATTGTTTTTGTGCCCTTTTGAATGTTAATTTAGAACAGTCAGGTGGTGTACTGACTGACAGTGTTAAAGTGTGCTTCAGGGGAGGGGCATATCTGTGGTGGAGTGAGATTCACATGAGAAAGGCAGTCTTTCTAAATGTTTTGTACTAGTAGTATGTGTTAGTATTTGTGTGTTTATGTACACACAGTAATACTTGAAGTAATTTTTGATAATTATTTTCTGTTTGTTGTGGTGCAGCGCATATTTTCATTCTGTTTAAAAGATTTGTTTATATGGTGTACTGCGCTGTTACATTTTCTGTGCATTACCTGTAGTGTGTGAGTGTGCATGTGTATGTGCCATCAAGTCAGATACATGTTATTGTGCCATACAGTAATCGCCACACCCTGAATTGGTTATCCATCTGTGGTATGTTGTATTGCTTCCTTCTATCTAGCTGGTGGACTGCTACTGCAGTACCTTCCCCCCACCTGCAAAAGGTATAATTTATTTTTCCATTTTTTGATTTGTGTGACCACTGGTTATGGTGTTTTTGTGCCTGTGCAGTTGCATCTCTTTATAGTGTGCAATCTGCATCTGTGCATTTGCATCTGTTTAGTGCCCAATCTGCATCTGTAAGCCACAATTGTTTTTGGTTTTTTTTGGCTTCCCAACCACCCTAAATTTCAGAAATTTCAATTTGTTGTGAATTTTCTGTGTAATCTAAAAAATACCTGCAAAGAGACGTGCATGCAAAGATGCTTCTGGCCATGGCACTGCTGCCACTGGCAAGAGTGGCCATGGGTGTAGTAGTATGCAGCAGAAGTGCATAGTTGATGCCAGTAAAGGGATTTCTCTATGGTTTTTCACAGTGCAATCAGTAACTTTAATCATGGTTGGAGAAACTGTTGTCCCCACTGGTGGTAGTGAAGTTGCTGATGGCATGAGTATTGCCCCAATTTTAACCCATGACAAGTTAACCAGTTTCCCAAATATTGTGGAGTCTAAAGCTTAGTATGTATAACCACAAGGAAGGGGGGGGGCATGATAGAAACTATCAAGTACTGAAAGGGAATCAACAATGTTCAAAGGGGAAGCATCTTTCAGAAAAAGAGATGTTCATGAACAAGGGAGCAACATTTGAAGATAGAGGGGGAAAGGATCAGGGGCAATGTTAGGAACTATTTTTTCACAGAGAGGGTGGTGAGTGCAAGGACAAACAAAAACTAATGATCAGTGTTATGGTGTGAGAGCAGCAGTTGAAGCATGCCCATTATTTGGAGTTGGTGCACCTCCATGCGCTCCAACCACTGCTCCACATTGTCAATCCGGTGATTCACATGGTCCAACTCACTCCACATCAGGCCCAAATCGACATGTGTGACAGGTAATCATGCAGGGTTGCCATCGTCACCTGCAGGTTGTGGAGCAGCCACTTGCTCCATGGCCCACCCCAGCTTGACACCACATGCAGGAGGAGGCTGTGCTGCCACATGTTGCCCAGCAGGGCCAGCAGGCACATTCCTGCCCTGTTCAGCAAGCTTGGCCTGCCAATCTGCATGGTGGTGGTTGTATAGGTGGGTGCACTGACCACCTATGCCCAGATGACTTTCCTTGGAGCCATGGTGCACTACCTCACCACACAGATTGCACTTCACTACCCTGGTGTCTGCAGGCAGTGTAGAGAAGAACTCCCACACTAATGAACTGCGAGGAGGACTGGGCACAGGCAGGGGGGCCCCAGATGTTGTTGCCAGCTGCTGCAGGCACTCAATTGGGGCCAGGGGTCAGGAAACCTGCTGCTGCTGCTGCTGTGGCTGCAGCTCCTCCCTCACTTCTTGCAGAGCCACTGGTGCAGGGGCAAAGGTAGGTGATAGCACTGGTGGGGGGTGCTGGTAGGTGCCACTGGAGGTAGTGCTTCCATAGCATAACTACCTCCTGCTTCAGGGAGGGGACCAATAGCCTGGAAGGTGCTCTGGTTCAGACGTGGACTTTATATTTTTGCTGTCTCTGTCTCCTCTCAAAGCGGGGTTTATATTTTTTGTTATCTCTCTGTCTCCTCTCAAACACAGCTCTTTCTCCCACACTAGGTAAGGCAAAAGTTAAAGTCTTTCACTCTCTTGCATGATTAACTTCCTGCCTGAAGCATGTGACCTGCAGACTGTGAGCCATGTGATCTGTGGGCTGTTACAATACTCATTCACTCTGCCTTTAAAAGAAAATAAAGCGAAGTAATGTGGAGTCATTATAACATAAAGTGGTGAAGTATTGCATTTCAACTGGGCACTTCGCGGAGCTATATGTTGAGGCAGAGTGGACCACTTAGCCTCTACTACGCTAGTGAAGTTAAACTTTGCTGCATCTCTACCTGTGTCCAGCTGGTCAGCACTTGTTTTAGCCATGCATCAGACACTGCTAAAGCACAGCTAATGACCAATAAGGATGCAGGATTTTCCCTTCTCATTTTATAACTTTGCATTTTCCTCTCACCAACGTCTGGAGAAAAGTCAAAGGTTAGGACATGTTGTTGGTGCTGAAGGTGGTAGTAATGGTTACACTGCTACTTCATATAGTACTGGTATGGTTGCCCAATCATCTTCTGAGTGAGAAATGCCCATGGAGAACTTATAGTAAATGAGACTATTGCCATCCCCACACACTCTGCTTCTCTTCAGGCTCCTCTGTCTGTGCCCCCCTCTGTGCATACAAACTTTCTCCCCAGTCTTTCGTCTGCAAAGCATATCACTCAACTCATCACTGAAGTGACAGCATGGGACCTCCAACCTAATGCCACTAAGGAGGATTCTGGAATCCGAAGGCAACTGTATTTCCTGCAACCCCGATACTGTAAAACCCTTATAAATGCATACCCTAGTAGACATTAGTTATCTTTGGCGCCCTTCCCCAAAGTCCCAGCATGCCGGTACAGGCTAGAGATTACAAACAGCACAGATACTGTCATAAATACAATCTTAAATAAAACAAATACAAAATAAATCAAAATTACCCTCATATAAAAACACCCCATTGAGCCTAGAGAGTGGTTTTCTGTAGACCCACTGACATAATGCCATCAGAAGGATCAGCTATTACCAGCATTGTCTGAACTGGCATGCGAGTGCATCTCATGCCCATTACCAGTGTTCCTTCACCTATTCAGCATGGCTGGTGATATTGTTGAATCAAACAAATCCCGACTACACCCAACCCATGTTCAGTAGCTAGCATTTAATAAGCTGAATATACACCTGCTGTTGTGTTGAATCAAAGTGAGCTTTTCTTTTGTACCGTTTGCCTGCACCTGTACAAAATATTAATGACCAACAGAAATATTCTGATTACTGACTTCTTGGTTTCTTATAATTAGAGTTATTACTGCATGATGGATATTAGTAATAGGCTTTTTTTCATTCCTGTGTAGGTAGATGTCTCAATTATATTTGGTACAGAAGTGTGACACTGTGCATGCTCTTTGCCAAAAAATGTTACATAGTTCAACTATAGGACCTTGCCAAGTGCAGTGGACACTACTTATGAATATATTTGAAAAAAAAAAACAACAACACAAAAAGTTACAATTTACACCTCCCTCATAGTATCCCATCTCTCAACCTTCCCACATGAACTCAGTAAATGAAAATAATGCATCACTCTTCTCCCCCCACTCATAGCCTGACCGGACCAGACCAGTAGAGACCACCTTACACCACAACAGCCAGCTGCCACCTGGCAGAATGAGAGTAAGGTAATCTTGGCCAGACCAGTGATATTGCATTGTATTATTGTTGAGACGGGGAGGGTTAGGATACTGTAGGGGTCATCTCTACCTGTTTCTCTTTATGGCAGAATTAGCATTATAAAAATGAATGTATTTCCCAGAATTTTTTTTCCGATTAATATGTTAAATGTTTATTTACTTATCAGTTGGTTTTCCAAAATACATTCTATTATTAATCATTTCTTGTGGCTTAATGGCACTCCTAGAATTGCTTTATGGAAACTCCCTCTCCTTAAAAATCTGGGACAAAAAATGTCAAACATTTTCTTTTATTACTTTGCCTCTCACATAAATAAATGTGTGAAGTGGATATCTGATACATGTGCCTATTTGGGTTTCACCGGAGAAAAAAATGTTCCTATCCCACAGTATTTCTCCTGATTCTACATTATACACTTCTTACAAAAATATTCCAAGGAATATTAAAGTACAGTAATTGAGGAAAAAGAGGAAAGAGAATATAATGATTTTATTCTCTTATCTTTTTACTTCTTCTCCCCGACTCCCTAACCTGCCTGCAACTTGCCTAAAGTTCTTCTAATGTTTTCTTTCCAGAGACACAGTAGCATTGTAGCCCCTCAGAAGTGTCAGCACCACTGGGATTTCAATTTGACTTCTCACCTGGGCTGCCACCAGCACCACCCACTGGGGCCTAGGCGGCCACAGTACTCACTCCTTCATGCTCACTGCCTAGCCTGGCTAACTAGCTATTTTCCTTTTTTCTATCCTTTCTAGCTCAGCCCCAAGTGTGTATCTTTAATATTGTGTGTCTAGTTTACCACAGAAGACAAGTTAAACGTATTTCAAGTTCAACTAAGCACGCTGCTGCAATCAATTCTGCCGTCCGGTCCACCACTCGTTCATCTGCCACAGTGAGAGGATTTCTCGTGAGAATTGCTGCTCCCTGACACTGCACACACGTTGTTGTTCAGTTGCTTGCTTGAGTCACCCCCACCCACAAACAACAACAGAATGTTTTAATATTAATTAGAATGATGCCTCGCAGCCTTTTGAGCTGAGGCGCCCAGCAAATCGGATCAGCCACCCACGGCATCAGTAAGGAGGGAGGGATCAGGGGAGGAGATGTGTGATTGAGCAGAGCTGTCTGGAAAGAACAGAAGCAAACAGACCAATGAGCCACCGGACGCCAGTGCAGGAGATGAGAGGATTGGAGCTTGCCAGCATGGAGGAGGAGCCGAGGAGGAGGAGCTGAAGCAACAGACACCAGAAGCGAGGACTTGGTCGGATGATGGATGGAGTCAGTAGTTGAGGAGGCAGAGCAGCTCACACACACACACACACACACACTGACAGCGCCACTGCCAGCAGGTATGTCCGAGGAGGACAAGCGTGTGCAGCAGGGAGGGGATTTAATTTTTAAATGTCACCAGTCAGTTGAGTGGAGTCCTCAGTCCACATGCACTCTCAGGGAGGAAGGGACTGGCTGGTCTCAGGCAGGGGCCCGGGCAGGAGGTAGCAGGCTGATCGCTCCGTGAGCAGCTTAAAAGTAAAAACCAAAAAAAGCATTATTTTGACTTAAGGGGCCATGGGCCCCACCAGTGTTCTGGGCTCTGGTGCAGTCGCATCTCTTGCACCCTCCCTGACACTGGCCCTGCCCCTCGTCCCTTGTGCATTTGATCCTGTCCCTCACATAGACTGCCACCCCACCTCCCCATGGTCTTTCTTGTATAATTTGTATCCTGGGATTGCCAGATCCCAGTCCCGGTGCTCAATTGCCCTCATTTCTGTGACAGCTGCAATATTCACCCTCTACACTGCAAAGAGTGCCTATAGCTGAGCTGATTTGTTTTCTAAGCTTCTTGCATTCAATGAGACCACCCTCCATCCTGCCCCAGCCTTCACTGACCTCCATCTCCTCCCTTCTACTCCCTCCTTTTTTGGCAGCCCCAAGTCCTTCCCTGCTAGCAAAATCAGGAGACAAAGGAAATATGTTACAAAACCAAAAAACAGGGTGCAGCCTGGTTATTGAATTATCAATTAAAACAGGAGAGTGGAGGGAAATAGTCTTAGTGAGTATTTAGGGGATAATATCAAGTGCTAAGTTGGGCATTGCGAATTGGGCACTGGGGGCATAGAGAAGGACCAGAAGTTTTAGGTGGTACAGGACTTGTATATTGTCAGGAGTATTGGCATGAGTAGGAATGGTATGAATACACTCGAAGGAGGGAAGCGAGATCTTTGGATGAAGGTGCATTGCAAATGGCACAGAGGAGAGCATTTCAATTTTTGGGGCAGCAGCAGGAAAAGACGGATTGGCCAACAGTAGTGGAGCAGTGGGGGATGGTGAATGAGCGAGAGTCAACATTCTGAAGGGAATAGGGGCTCAGTGAAGAAGCAGAGATGAGAGAGGAAAGATAGGCATGGAGAGTCCCAGACCAAAATTTAGCCATGAAAGTAGCAATGTGAGCTAGATGCCTGGATTCCAGCGAAGGGAAGGATGTGGCTATATAAAGATTGCAGTGGTGAGTACAAGGGGGTCAGGATAGTATGAAATGGCTGAAGGAATTGAAGAGAGTGTCCAGTCTGGCCAGAGTAGATTTGCAGGCAGCACTATAAACTATGTCAACATAGTCAAAGGTAGGAAGGATAATTTTCTTCACAATAGTGTGGCAGGTTGATGGAGGAATGCAGTCATTGCTTGTATATAAGGCTCTAAGCTTGGGGGGTAGGTTCTTATGGATTGCATCCACATGTGCTGAAAAGTCCAAATGGTGGTCTAGCCAGACCCTGAGGAATCTGAAGGAAGTAACATTCTCAATCAGGTACCATCTGGCATCTAGAAAGATGGGGATGCATTATGGGAAGATGGCCTCTGTCTGGTGCCAAAGGACATAGAGACTGTCTTTTTCGCATTCAGGAAAATTTGATTTGACTGGAGCCATTTCTGAACCGAAGTGAAATCCTGTTGCGGTCTAGACTGGGCATCACCAGGAGATTTGCTAGATGTGTATAGGACTGTATCATCCACATACACATGGATTTGGGGAGTGGAACAGGTAGAAAGGAGGTGGTTAAGGAAAATGGAAAATAATTTAGGGCCAAATACAAAGCCCTGAGGGACTCCAATAATGACTAGGAGTGGTGAGGAGAGGGAAGAGGCAATCTTGACAGATTGGGTTCTGCCTGTAAGGTAGGAACTAAACCAAACTGTAGTGTTTGGCATTAAACCAGCCCCAGCAAGTGTCTGGAGAAGATGAGCATGGGATATCATGTCAAAGGCTTTTGTCAGATTGACAAATATGGCCATGGTTACATGAATCAGATTAATTTTGGAGATTGTGGAGTCTGTGAGGAGTATTAGAGAGGTAGAGGTGGAGTGGAACTTGTGGAAGCCAGACTGGAAAGAATGAAAAATGAGATGGAGTCAAGGTAGGAACTGAGTTGGGCAAGGACAATACATTTCCATAGTTTAGCTAGGATTGGAAGCAGGGAGCTAGGGCAATAGTTCACAGCAGAAATGGGGTCACCATCTTTGGGGAGAGGAATGACTGTAGAATGTTTCTAGTTGGTGGAACTGAGGACAGGGCAAAAGAAAGCTTGAGAGGGGAGGCCAACAGACCAGCTATAACAGGTGCTGAGAGGTGGAGCAAATTGGGATCAAGACTGTCTGGACTCTTGCCTTTGAAGGGGGTTTAAGGCTAGGAGGGCCTTGAGGGCATCATTTGGAATCATGAAAGAAAAATAAAATTGATTGGGGTGACAGGGTGAGGAGAAGCTTGAGGGACAGGGGAGGCAGGAGGTGTGCAAGTGGGAAGGGAGGAGAGTAGTGAGGAGGCACAGGATGTGAAGAAAGTGTTGAAACTGGTTGCGACAGAAGGAGATTCAGAAATAGTTGCATTACCATGGACAAGAGTAGGGATCGGGGGACTAGAGGGTGGCGAAAAAAGAGATTTGACTACCTTCCAAAACTTAGAAGGATGGTTTAGATTGGTGTGGAAAGATGAGGAGAAGTATTCTGCCTTGGGACATCTAGTGGCTTTTTACAAGCATTACAGAGTTGTCTGTAGTGGAGCAGGAGAGTGGGAGTTTTAGAGTGAGTGTAAGCCTTCCAGGCCTGATCTCTTGCCAGCACACGTGCCAATAGTTTGGCAGTGGTCCATAGAAGATGAGAGCCTCTGACTCTGGTTAGCTTAGGTGGGGCATGACAATCCCAAATTTCCATTAATTTAGATTGGAAGTGGCTGAGGGCAGCATTGATGGAGGTCTCCATGGAAAGGGTGGACCAGTCTAATTGGCATAGGTCATTTAAAAGGGGAGCTAAGTTTAGGGAGTGGAAGAAGCAAATATCTATCAATTTAGGAGGGGCTTTAGGCTGATGGACTTTTCAGATGCAGTAGTTCATAGGTGGTCATTAAGAGAGTCTGGGAAGATGCCAGAGTTGATAACACGGTGGGGGTGGGATGTGAGGGTCTAGTCAATAAGAGTATGTTTTGAGGTTTTGTGATTGAGCCTGGTAGAGGAGGTTATTAGTTGAACCAAATTTAGGGATTTGACTTTGGAGGGTATGGTGGTGGTGATGGAGGGTGAGGTCCAGTCCACATTCAGGTCATCTAACAAGTAAAGCTCACCTGAGGTGGTATGAGAGGTTATAGTAGTAATGAGATCTAAGATGGTTGCTGATGGGAGACCAGGGTGACCATAAACGCCTGCAATAAATATAGGCAGTGAAAAGGGGAGAGAATTTAATTAAGAGTTCATATTGGGAGGAGGATGAGATTGACAGGACAAGAGAGTATTGAAGGTTGGGTGAGATAAACATTGCAATACCTTCATCTTGCTAGGTCTGTCCTGCCTTAAGAGTGAGTAGCCTGGCATTGCGAGAGTGGTATCCGATATTCTCTTGACCAGCCAGGTTTCAGACAATAACATGACATCCAGCTGTAGGTTTAACATGATTGGCTGGAGGAGAGCGAGTTTGGGGAGAAGGCTTCAAATATTGAGGTGGGCAATTTTTAAACCCTTAGGGAAGTGTGGGGTGATAGGAGTTGCACCAGGGTTTGGTTCCATGTCTCAAGCAGAGATCAGGAGCAGGATGATAAGCAGTTTGGAAAAAGTATAGATTAGTTTGGGAGTTTTAGGTGAGAAGCATGGGTAGGTGGGGAGGGGAGGGAGGCTTTGGAGGAGTGGAGAAGACACTGGGGTAAGTAAGAGTCTCTAAAATAGATGTGGGGGGAAGTATATCAGCTGAGGGGAACCAGGGTTATATGGCAGGAATGGGATCAACGGAAAACGTGGAATGAGTTGGGACAAGAGATGGGTGGATGTGAGGGGGCAGGGTAGGGAGGACTCGGGGGAACGGAGATCAACAAAGGGAGAAGAATAAGGGCTAGGCAGAAAAGGACAGGTTGGTGCATTATGGATGGGAGCAGAAACCTATATGAGAGGTAAGAGGAGACGTCAAACTCAGAAATGGTGGACAGCTCAGACTGAGCTAAAGACCCAACTATTCAAGTACCTTAGTGGTATAATACCACCTGTGACCACTAGAGAGCAGAAGTAAATATGGCTATGGAGATTGATACTGCTGGATGGAGCCAATTGGTGAGGGGAGATGGGTGTCAGAGAAGGAGGGGAACCACTATGTAAAGAAGAATGGGGGTGTTCATTGGTTCAGACACACTATAAATTAAAACTAGCTTAGGGTGGAGGTGTGGTGGGGAGGAGGGGATTAATAAATTAACTGTGCTTGTAAAATTGTATTGTAAAGTTGACATTTTACAGCAACAAATGTATAAAAATTAAATCCCCTTCTAGAGTCGAACCAGAAGAACAGTTATTTATTATTTATTTATTTTATTGATGTTTTGTTTTTAACAACCTAATAATTATTTATTGAGTGTGTATTTTGTTATAAAAATGCAAAAAAAACAAATGGATGAAGAACTGTGTGGCAGTAATGTATGGACTTTTATGGATGTTTTAGCTGAACCACAGTATGTAGTGGTCCTTCAATTTCTGGTGCTAGTCAGATTGGGCCTCAGTGGCACATGAGAACCAGCAGTGGATGTTTGTTTCAGAAATTAATAGAAATCAAGGAACAGAATGAGGACAAAACAGGAGGACCCACCAGTGGATGACAGACAGGTGAAAAGGCTAGTGGCAACAGAATCCCTCTTCTTCATCATCATCATCAGAATGGCATGCCATCTGGGTGCTGTCAGCCTGCATAAATTTTAGACAGTATATGTTTTTGAACTGTGGCAGCTTCATTTTAAGAAAAGTGAGCCTTTCTATATTCTTCTTGGAAAGGCATGTTCTTTTGTCATTCACTATTGCCCCAGCAGCACTGAAAATTCTCTCTGAATATGTGCTTGTGGGCAGGCAACTGAGGTATTCAATTGCAATCTCAGTTAAAGAAGGCCACATAGATTTTTTCTCTTACCAGTACAGTAATGGTTCATAACCTGCGGTGAGATGTACAGTCTGCTCCATATAATCTTTCACCATTTTTGTAGCTGAGACTTCTGGTATCACAATAGCCAGCTGAGCCTTTCCAGCTGTCTCTATCAGACCAAAGTCTGACAGCATGTCCCACAGTGGTTAGTCCTCTTGTGGTGTAGCAGCAGTTCTGGTTGGTGTTTGATGACAGAAAACATCAGCAGTGGTGGTACCACCAGCAGCAGTAGCATGGAGGAGAAAGCTGTCTTTGCCACAGTCAGCGGCGAAGAAGGGGCTCAGCGGCCGCATCACAGCAGAGGAAGATGCCACCAAGGGACCCAGGGCAGTAGTCGGCAATGAGAGGAGTGAGGGAACTGTGGCCACAGTCAGTGGCATGGGGATTGAGAGAGCTGTTGGCTAGTCAGTGGCAAGGAGGTCCCTGATTGGCCGCATCTGTGGCCGAGGAAGACGTCCAGGCCATTCAGGGAAAGGGCACCAGGATTTGAAGTGTGGGCCATGCTTTAAAAGCTAGGCAAGCTGTCCATGCTTCCAAGGAGCAGTAGCATGGAGGAGAGAGGGGTTTCCTGCCCACCCACCTCCGCCCTGACCTCCACCTCTAACTCTATTAAATGTCAGTGGGGGAGGAGCCTGCAATTAGGAGGTTGCAGTGTTTAGCCAGGAAGTCTGTTTCGGCAACATTTTTTTTGAATATTCACATTGACTGGCCAGGAAAGCTGTTTCAGCAACATTCTTTGGGGGGACATTCACATTGACTTTCTTCAGGTCCTTGGGGGTTGGCCAGGAAGTCTGACTGAAGATCCTCACAACAGGGCTGTGTCCATTTGAACTTCTGACTGGAAATATTTGCAACAAGGCTGTTCTTACTTAAACTCTTGCCAATAGTGGATCTTTTGGGGAGTAGGGAAGCTTGCCTGGAAGGTATAGGGGGCTCCCAGACAGGTGCCTGCATGGCTTGGGCACTAAGGATGGGACAGACAACTTGGTGGGAAACTGAAAGTGGGGGGGCAGGTTTGGGACATGGCCCCCAGATCACTAGGGCGGCATCTTTGGGAGGGTGGTGGTGTGTGTAGGGTGTGGGTCAGCCATGGTGCTAGCTCTGGCTTGGAGGATAGGAGGGTGCATGGTGTGCCAACAGTTGGCACAACTTCAGGAGGAGGACCAGTGGCTAAGATGGTCCTTGGGTAATGCAGAGGTGTGAGGCAGTGGAGTACAAGGATGATCTGCCGTGGATGCAAGATGGGGAGACGGCAGAGGGGGGTATTGGGGTAAAGTTGCAGTGGGTCCAGGTGTGGCACCCAGTCAGGTCAGGAACTGCTGATGGGGATGGTAGGGGCACAAAATACCATGTAAGTAGGAAGAAGGGTGCTGTGGGGGTCCTGTAGGTGGGGGGTCCTCTAGTGGGTATGGGAAGGGGCGGTCCTAAGCAGATAGATGGTCCTGTGGGTAAGGGGGGGTACCCCAGTAGACTTGGATAGGGGTGGTCCTGATCAAGAAAAGGGCCAAGGAACCTGGTGGGTGGTTGGGAGCAAAAGACAGGGGGACCCTCACAGGCGAACTGATGGGGGGAGAGAGAGCCATCGGGAGGAGTCAAGATGGTATACTTGCTGCATAGTAACAGATTTGCACCTCTAGCATAGCTGAACATGGGGAAGGGGGGAGATCCAGGAACAAAGGAGGCACTGGAGGGGTTGGGGGATTGGGCATGATGGAAAGCTCTGAAGCCTGAAACAGTGGGGTGATTCCAATGCACAGGGACTCAGAGGGCCCGGGAAGAGCTAGCAACAGAGGGAGCGACAGTGCGGGGTAGAGGGGATAGCTAGAAGCCAGAACACTGGGGATAAGCAAGATGAGATTTGCATGGGAAGAGCCAGATTTAGGGGGCCCTGGAAAGGGTGGAGGAGGACTAAATGGGTGAAGTGGGTGTAGTCCAGGGGGATGAGGAGAAGAAGGGATGCAGTGGGGAAGGGGAGAGTGGCACAGAGGTGGGAATTGAGAGGGACAGTACAAATCCCCCCTTGGATAAGAAGAGGTCAGTAGACCCTGGGAATGATTTGGGAATAGATCAGAGAGGCACAGTAGGAAGGAAGGAGATGGGGTGGACAGGGTGGTGAGGAATAAGAGCTGGAACAGGATGAAAGGGTCAGCAGTTGATACCTGGATTGGGAGGTGGCCAGGACAACTGACGAGGAGGAGGAGGATGGGAAGGAGGAAGCTCCAGGATGAGGAGTGGACAAAAGGGAAATGAGGTGGTAACAGTGCTACTGTTGGGAGACTCTAAGAATAGGGGCATTAAGTGGGGAGGTTTGGGAGAGGTGGCAACCTATGGAGTCAGGGTCAACTGTATATCTGGCCTGACTGTGCATAAGGCCAAGCACTTGATCTACACTCTGGCGAAAGATTGTGGAGGTACCCCTGATCTATTGGTGCACCTGGGCACCAACGATATGGAGGGAAATAGTATACTGGAAATTCAGGCTGGATTCTGGGAATTAACCAGGTCTGTCACGCCATCGGATGCTCGCTTGGTCTCCTTCTCAGTGATCCTACCTAGGGCCTAGGGCCAGCACGGCAAATAAGTAAAAAATTAAGGAAGTTAAATAATGTCTTGGTGGGTGGTGTGGGGCCAGGGGGTATGGGTTAGTGGGGGACTGGGGTGCAACCTGGGAGGACAAGGAGCGATACACAAGGGACAGGCTTCATCTCAGTGTGGGGAAGGGGAGGAGAGGTTTTGAAGCAGGGATTGACCAGCTTCATCCAAGCTAGGTGGGGTTTAAACTTGTGAGGGGGAGGGCAGGGGCTTGAGGTAAACCACAGCCTGCCCATTGAGGATGTGCATGGTCTTCCCTTCTATCTGTGGAGGAGTGAGTGTAGCTTGGGAGCACTGGATTGTGTACAGGGGGGCCCTACCATGCAGCTACCTGGGAGTTCTCTGGGTGGGGAAGGAGGGCAGGAAAGGAGAGTGTTAGAGGGTGGTCCTGATCAATGCCTGGAGCAGTGGGAACAAGATGCCTGAACTTCAGCCACTGCTATTAGAAGGGGAAGTAGATGTGGTGGCTGTCACTGAGACTTGGGCTACTTTTGCATATGATTGGGACCTAAACCTAATGGGGTACACCACGTTCCAGAAGGACAGGGCTGTGGGAAGGGGTGGGAGAGTGGCCTTTATCATTAAGGATGGCATTTGGATATGCAAAGTGGAGGAAGCAGAGGGGCAAGTGGAGGTGTTATGGGTCACCTTGCAGGCTCCTGAAGGCAAGAGGGTGATGCTGGGGGTGGTATATAAGCCACCCATGTAGGGGAAGAACCTGGAAGAAGGCCTGGTGGGCAACCTTAAGGGCCATTGTGGATGAGGGAATAGCAGGACAGTGGTGTTGGGTGACCTAAATATACCAGGGACTGACTGGGGAACCATGGCATCCTCATCAGCCAGGGAGCAGCATCTGCTGGGCGCCATCCAGCATGCATTCCTTATCCAGCTAGCGACTGTCCCAATGAAGGAGGGTTGCATCCTGGATGTGGTCCTCTCAGACTGTGAGCTCATCAGGAACCTTGTGGTTGGGGCTCCACTGCTCCACTGGGGGGTAGTGATCGTGCCACAGTCTAGTTTTGCCTGGACTTGGGGGGGGAAGTGGATCACACATAAATGACAGTAGTCGACTTTAGGAGTATGGTCTTCAAGGGTATGGAGCGGATACTAAGGGGCTACTTAGATGGGATTAGGTCAGACATGGACACAGAGAGTCAGTGGGAATTCATTAAAAATGGTCTCCTAGAAGCTACCAAGGCATGTGCAAGGGTGAGACACATGTTTGGCAGAGCCAGGAAGTCAAACTGGTGGACTAGGGAGGTCCAGGAGGCAGTAAGGGAAAAGAAGACCCACCTAGAGCTGATATAGACATTCACATCAGGATAAAAACAAGAGGGATTATGATGACCATGCCAGGAAGGTCACCAGGGTGGTGAGGTTGGCCAAAGTGAGGATAGAGCAGAGGTTGGCTCAGGGAATTAGCAGAGGTGAAAAATGATTCTTCAGGTATATCAGAGAAAGGAGAAAAGGAAAAGGGCAGATTAGTAGATTGAGGTTGGGAGCAGGTGGGTGGAGGAGTCATTGGAACAAATGGAGGTACTGAATGAACACTTTGCCTCTGTCTTTACTAGGGAGGATGGTGGGGTGGCACCGCTAGGGGAGGGTTGGGGTGGTGTGGTCCCACTGGTGGTGGTGGGGATGCCACTGATGATGAAATCCCTGTTGGTAGAGTGAGGGAAGCCCTCAAGGCCCTGAGGGTGGAGAAGGCAGTGGGCTCTGATGGCCTTCATCCCAGGGTGCTGAGGGAGCTGGCAGGTGTCCTCACAGCACCACTGGCAAACCTCTTTAACTCCTCCCTCCAGTTGGGATGGGTGTCTCAGAATTGGAGGATGGCCCACATCATGCCTATCCACAAAGGCGGCTTGCAAGAGGAGCTGGGAAACTACAGGCTGGTAAACCTTACGTCAGTGGTAGGCAAAGTGTTGGAGGTCATCCTAAAGGAGAGGCTGATGAGGTTTCTGGAGCAAGGGGCTACCTGGATGATCACCAGCCTGGCTTTGTTAAGGGCAGATCATGTCAGAGCAACCTTGTGGAGTTCTACGATTGGGTGATGAGAACACTGAACCAGGGCAAGCTGGTGGATGTCCTTTTTCTTGACTTCAGCTAGGCGTTTGACTCGGTGCCACATCCTGGGCTGCTAGAGAAGTTGAGGGGCACAGGGGTAGGGGAGCAGAAGGTCAGGTAAATTGGGAACTGGCTGGGGGTCATTTCCAGAAGGTAGTAGTTGGGGAGGAGATTTCATCTTCCAGGATGGTCATGAGCAGGGTCCCACAGGGATCGGTGCTGGGGCCTCTCCTGTTTAATGCTTTTATCTCAGATATCAGAGACGATATCAGGAGCTAGATGAGCCTCTTTGCTGATGATTCCAAGCTGGGGGTGGTGGTGGATGGGGAGGAGAGTAGGTTAACCCTACAGGGGGACCTGGAGGTTCTGGAGGAGTGGTCACGCACCTGGAAGCTAAGGTTTAGTACTGAGAAGTGCAGGGTTCTCCACCTGGGGGCCAGGAACCCAGCTCATATGTACACCTTGGGAGGGGTGATGCTGCAGGCTTCGAGTGGGGAGAGGGATCTCGGGGTGGTAGTGGATGCCAAAATGAACAACTCAGAGCAGTGTAGAAGGGCTGTGGCAAGAGCAAACACAATGCTGGGGTGCACAGCCAGGGGGATAACCTCGGGAACCCGAGAGGTGTTCCTGCCACTATACAACTGCCTGGTTAGACCACATCTTGAATACTGCATCCAGTTTTGGTGTCCATACTTAAAAAGAGGTGTTGCACTCCTGGAGAGGGTCCAGAGGAGGGTGCCCAAGATAATACAGGGTCTGGGGGAAAAGTCCTATGGGGAGAGACTTGAGGAGCTCAACCTGTTCTCTCTGGAGGAAAGGAGGGACAGAGGGGACATGATTGAGGTCTTCAAATATCTTAAGGGAATCAATAGGGCAAGCCAGGATAGGGTATTCCAGCTGAAAGAGGAGAGGTCCACCAGGCCTATGAGGCTGGTAGGTGGGAGACTCAGGAGGGAGAAGAGGAGGTGCTACTTCACTGAAAGGGTGGTGGAACCCTGGAACTCCCTACCGGTGGAATGGGGGGTGGTGTCCCAGTCATGGAAAGGGGAAGGGGGACTTCTGGGAGGAAGAGGAGTAGAAAACAGTGCCCTAAACTGGCACTGATCCCTGAACAGACTCGATAGACCATAGGGCCTACTCTGCTGGCTTCTTAGTATGTTAGATTGTGCTCCCTCCCTCTCCATCAGATCTTTTTCAAAATTTTAATGTTTCCACAAGGGCACAGATGATGTACTACTTTTCTCAACTATACATGCTGAAACGTTATCAATTAACAGGTCACAATAGTATATTAGGTCTTTAAAGTCATGTGGTTTGTAGAATGTTTCAATTGTATCCTTAAACCGAGGATTCAGAAGTGTGGCCAAAATGTAATGTTTTGCTTTGCACATATTTAAAATGCGCTCATCAGCCAGGAATGTTTTCAACATTTTTCTCACAAGCACTGATGTCATCAGTGTCAAGGAACTGTGACTTGAGACACTCCAGTCTCATTCTGATGAGTGAAATTAAGGGTAATACCTAGCTTAGCCCAGCACCATTTGAGCTCACCACTCATGTAGCCTTCTCAAAGGGTTTAAGAATACAAGTAAGATTCTCCATTAGAGGCTACTGATTGGGGCTGATATTTACATCACCTTTCCCAATGCCATGTTGGACTGCATATTGATGGATGGCTTTCTGTTGCTCAAGCATTCTCTGCACCATATAGTAGGTGAAATTCCATCTGGTTGGAACTTCCTGGATCATCTGGTGGAGAGGGAGGCTGTTCTCTGTTTGAATCTGCCACAACAACTTTCTGGCTTTAACTCACTGAGGCCTCATGAGTCTCCTTGAGAGTTCCACTTGTGGACTGTATACTTTTAACAGTGCAACCTGGAGCTTTCTGAGCAAACTCAAGTTATAATCGGCATGCCACAAACAAATGTGAATAACTCATGAACCATAAGTGCTACACACAAAGTACAAGCGTCAAAGTTGTTCAGCACAAACTTACCTTTCCAATGGTGCTATGCAATTAATTATAAATAGGTCCTATTTTTTTTCTATATTGATTAATATAGCAAAAAAAAATATTTTTTCAATAAAAAAATCACAGAAAGAGCAGAACCAAACCACACAAAAACACGTATCCTGGATTTTAAGGGGGCAGACTTTGGGAAAATGGGGAGATACTTGAAAGAGGCATTAAGGGGAATGGGACAGGAATCAGGGGTTGAGGAACAGTGGGCAGTATTTAAAATGGGGATTATAAGAACAGCAGAATTATGCATTAAGCAGGTTAGCAAGAGGAGAAGGAAGGAGACCATTATGGTTTTCCAAAGAGGTAGCAAAGAAAGTGAAAGCCAAAAGATTGCATTCAGGCAATACAAAAAGACACAGGCAGAAGGGGATAGGGAGAAGTACCAGGAGAAACAAAGGGAGGCAGGGAAGTCAGTAAGGGAAGCCAAAGCTCAGACAGAAGAACACATTGCAAAATCAGTGGGTAAAGGGGACAAAACCTTTTACAGGTACATAAGTGAAAAAAGAAAGACAAAGGGAGGGATAGTGAGACTGAAGGGGGAGGATTGGAGCCGCATGGAGGATGACAACAGTAAAGCTGACATATTGAACAGGTATTTCTGCTCAGTCTTTACTGAGGAAGAGGAGGGTAATGGGTCTGAAGGGAGTACAAGGGGTGAGAATGGTGCAGAAATGGACACAAGTCCCTTTACGAGAAAGGGTCCTGAAGGAACTGGAAGTAATAAGAGTTGATAAAGCAATGGGGTCAGATGGGGTGCACCCCAGGGTCCTGAAGAACTAAGAGAGGTGGTGGCTGAACCTCTGGCTATCCTGTTTAGCCGATCACTGGAAACAGGGGAGGTACCCAAAGACTGGAGGACAGCAGATGTAGTCCCTTATACAAAAGTGGGAACAAAGAGGAAGCAGGGAACTACAGACCAGTCAGCCTCACCTCGGTAGTGGGGAAGATCATGGAAGCACTATTGAAGGAGAGATTGGTGGAACATCTGGTTATCAATGGACTACAGGACCCAAGGCAGCATGGTTTCACTAGGGAGGTCGTGTCAGACCAACCTCATTGAATTTTTGACTGGATGACTAGGAGGTGGATCAGGGAGGCAGTGGACATGGCCTATCTGGACTTCAGCAAGGCCTTGACACTGTGCCACATAGAAGACTATTACAGAAACTGGGGAATATGGGTGTGGGCAGGACAGTAGTGTGGTGGGTAGGTAACTGGCTGGGTGGCAGGACACAGAGGGTGGTGATAAATGGCTGTCACTCCACAGAGGGAAGAGTGACCAGTGGGGTACCACAGGGATCAGTGCTGGGACCGGGTCCTGTTCAACATCTTCATCAGTGACATTATGAGGATCTAGAAGGCAGAATTTCACTGTTTGCTGATGACACAAAGCTCTGTAACAGAGTAGACACACCAGAGGGTGTAGACAGAATGAGAAGCGACCTCAGAAACTTGAAGAATGGTCAGGGTTTGGCAGTTGAAATTCAATGCAAAGAAGTGCAAGATAATGCATATGGGCACAAAACCCTGACACAATGTATCAGTTGGGGGTGAGGATATAGCATGCACCAAGCAGGAAAGGGATCTTGGGGTTGTCATCCTGATGACCTCAAGGTAGGGAAACAGTGTGACAAGGCAGCAGGTAAAGCAAATAGGATGCTGGGATGTATAGGCAGGGGCATCACCAGCAGGAAAAGGGAGGTCATAATTCCACTATACAAGACACTAGTGAGGCTCCACCTAAAGAACAGTGTACAGTTCTGGAGACCATACCTACGTAAGGACATAGACAGGGTAGAGAAGGTTCAGAGGAGGTCAACAAGATGGTGCATGGATTGCATCACAAGTCCTATGAAGTCAGGTTGAAGGAACTGAACATGTACTCCCTGGAGGAGAGGAGGGAGAGAGGGGATATGATGGAGACATACAAGTATCTTACAAGGAGGAACAGGGTGCAGGAAAACACTATTTTTAAGCGAAAAAGATGTTCCAGAACTAAAGGGCATGGGATGAAGTTGGAGGGAGGACAATTCAGAGGAAACATGAGAAAGAATTTCTTCACAGAATGGGTGGTGGACAAGTGGAACACCCTGCCAGAGGAAGTGGTGGGGGCTGAAACAATCACAGGATTTAAGAATGCATGGGATAGACATAAAGGAATTCTAGAGGTCAGGGGTAAGGGGAAACAGACTTCTAGGAAAACAAACTGAACTTACAAGCTCAAATGGGCAGACTGGGTGGGCCATAGGCCCTTATCTGCCGACACTGTCTATGTATCTATGTAAAGGTGATGGAAACAATTTTTTGTGGGAAAATATTTGACATATCAGCGCCAAATTAAGCATCCATACATTAGATGGAGGTACAAAACTAATTTTATGCTAAAAAGCAGTTTTTCTAATATGATGCATGCATTTCTTTTCCATTTTATTAAGGTGGCTAAGTGAAGTTTGAGAGACAAATGTCAGCCATTAACACCATACTATACAAAAATGCAAATATCTTCTAAAGTATACATAACAGACACAAAGTATCAGTGGCAAAGTTGTTCACCAGAACATCACCTTTCCAACAGTGCCATGCAGTCAATTCTACTCACTTTAGTTTGTGAAATATTTAAGTTTTAAGCAGTGAAGTCCTCAGGCATCAAAAGTCCTCAATGGCAAAGTGCAGGATGTCTGGAGGCGTTAAAGATCTCAGGAGTATCTTTTCTGCTGCCAACTACAGGCATCATGGGGCCTCAATGAGTTGGCTAAAGTGGGTGCACACAGTGCGGGCAGCTGCAATCTAGTTCTGAACATGTCGGTCCTCACTGATAAAGTCCTTCACCACCAAGTTAACAGTGTGTGCAAAGCATGATACACATGTAAAATTACCAAGCCTTACTGCTTTCACAATATTAGAAGCATTGTCAGACTATAAACCCTGGTTGCAAGGACTTTGGAGTTAGCCACTCTGCAAACTTTTCTTCAAGGCCCTCCAGAAGATGTTCCGCTTTGTGATCTTTTTCAAAACCATAAATACATAATGCTGCCTGCCTGTGAACAGAGAAAGACCCTTGCTTTTTGCTACTGCCACCAGTGCCACTACAAGATGGTGAAGAGGGAGGAAAGTTTACCCAATGGCCAGTCACAGCCATGTAGTCAGTCGTCTGGCCATTGGTCCATATATCTGTTGTGACATGGACCTTTTTGCCCACTGAACCTATAAGAGCCTCAGACACACTGTTATGAACAGCGTCATACAAGTCTGGGATGGCAACAGTTGAGAAATAAGTCTGGCTGGGGAGTTGATATTTGGGCGCAGCAATTTCCATTAATGCTTTAAAACCTGGGTTAGACACAAAGGAGAATGGTAGCAAGTCGGTAGATATCATCTCTCCAATTGTCTGTTAATTACCTTGCCTCAGGCCAGTTGGGCATATATTTCTGTGACTGCTCAAAACAGTCTTTCAGTGAAATTTGATGACTGCTACACTTGCTGATATCAGATTTTCTGGGTAGCTTCCCTTGACTTTTACCACCACAAGGGGTGGATGTTGTGGACATGGATGGTGTATGACTCCTGGAAGGGTGTGGTGGTGGGTCAGAGGAATAAAAAAATACGAAATTGAAGATGCTGTGCTTTGACTGGAAGTCAGACTTTCATCATCCTCCAACTCTACATCAATTACATCATCACCGTGACCTTGGTAAACATCCATATCCTCATCCTCCTCAACCAAGTGCATCAGTGCAACAACTTGTGTGTGCTCTTTTTGTGCTTTTTGATACTAAAAAATGTGAGACTTGTTCATATGTCTTATCTCTGTTGATTTTCCCATCCTGGTACCCTCTTTACCGTGACTTAATTTTTTTTGCATAATTTGAAAACCACATGGCTACAGGATGACTTTTCTTGTGTAAAAAAGTCCCACACCACGGATTTCACAGATTATGTTGCACTGATGTTTATGGGGAGGATACGTTCACCACTGCTCCTGCCACCACCACAGCCACTATTGCTGCCAGTATTTCTGAGGTCTTTCCATCTCAATGCCAATCAACGAATGTTGATGCACAGCAACTCTTCCTGCCTCAACTGCTTCTGTTTCTACTCCTTTAGAATCCTGTCCATCTTCTATTCTCTGTTTCTGCTCTGCATGTGTGGTCGTCTCCTTATGCCCCATTATTGTTTTCTTAGCGGCACCACCATCCTTCCTAGAACTCTTTTTTGCTTTTTTTCTTGCTCTGTAGTCCTCCTCATCATCCTACTCCCTAGGAATGCTGCTACTTGACAGACTGACTGCTACTTAATCTACTAAAAACTCAGGATCTGTTTCACTGATTTTCCCCTCAGTCTCACCTGTCTTTTCCTCCTCATCATCATCCGTCCCTCTGCGTACTAAGATTGGTTACTATACTACGATGGCTCTTGTGCTCATCCTCTGAGTACCATGACAGGTTACTCCTGCAATGTCCTGAATTTTATGTACCGTTGTCATTACTCCCTGTTTTCATTTACCACCTGTGGTTTTGGGTAGAGGTTCTGACACACATGCTTCCTGTCTTTCCATATTTGATTTTTAAACTATTCCTAATTAAATTTGCTTAAGTAGCAAATGGCGCATAAAGCACTGCTGGCTGCATTAAGTCAAGTAATTTAAGTAGTAACACACAGCGATTTTCCTTTCCCTAATAGATTAGCACAACACTGATGGCTGCTTTAGCTGCACTAAAAACAGGGAAATGTACTCCCAAACAGGTAACTACAGCATTGCTGCTGCATTGAGTCAAATACTTTTCAGTAGTAGTAGAAACACACAAAGATATTTCTTTCCCTAATAGTTCAGTACAGCACTGATGGTTGTGTCGAGTAGCTAAGAAGAATATAGCAAAATTTTTGGAAAATACAAAATAGATCAGTAAAGCACTACTAGGTGCAGTAATGTATGTATACTATGTACTGCTTGGGATTATGAACATAGGCAAAAAGTGCATTTTCTTTTTTTATAGCAGCAGAGAGAGAATCAGACATTTTTAATTTAAATTGTTGGGAAGTATATTAATTTATTTATTAAACGTTAAGATATGCAAACTTTAGTTCGCCATTTTGCCCCAGCAATACAGTTAATTTCAAATGTATGAGTATTTCTTTCAAATGTTAGTACATGGTCGGACTTGCGCAGACATCAGGGGTTCGACCATTCAGGCTGAATGGTCAAACTGAACTTGCAGCACTACATTTTAGGGCTTCAGTAGTCAAAGCCCTGCAAACCGCTTGCAATCAGAAAAAGACTCAGCGCATTTCTTCCAGCTGAACAACATGTTGGAGTTGCAACACAGTTGCTTCCACTTCCATGAAGCACTCAGCTCACTGTCTCCATTGGCAGTTGCACTGCACTATTTTCATCTGTTGGTGATCATGGTGGAACATGACACACTCCATCATGTCCAAGATGATCTCAAACTGTATTGCGCATATGGGACTACTAGCATATGTGCAGTAGAGATCGGCAGCTATCTTGGGCATGGTAGAGTGTGCCATTTTCTGCCTTAACCACCATTTTGTTTTTTAAATTATTGGTATCACCCCACCTGACCCTCCGTCTCAGCACCCTCCACCCCACACCCCCCTAGAAACATAACAATGACTCTTGGGGTGCCCAAACCCCCAGTGTCACAATTGTGTTCCGCTGTGACCTTTTTTAATATATATTTTTTCTCCCCCTACCTGACTCTCCCTCTCAACACCCACCACCCCAAATCACCCACCCCCAGAAACATAACAGTGACACTGGGGGTGCCCAATCCCCATGTGTCATGATCAGGAATCCTCTGTTGTGTTTTTCTTTTTCACCTGTAAAAAGAAAACTGTCCATCATTGTCTTTTGTGGCTGTTCCTGTCCACTCCTCACCCAACCCTCCCACTTACCACCCACCATTTATCACCCCCCGAAGCCCTTACTTACTGATTGGTGGTCCAACGCCGTAATCCTCTCTGGGCTACAGACACATCTTCACTCTTCAAAGCCAGACTACAAACTGAAGAAACAGGTGTTTGGTTCAATGTATTTCAATTGGGTTTTGAACTTAGTGGCATAACTTGGGCATTTTTGCATATTTCTGGCCCAAATTTTCAACATGCCTTTATTGGGAACCCACCTCATGAACAGTTGCACTGACATTAGGCAACTCTATCTAGAAAGGTAATTTTGCAGTCCCTGGATGAAATCACTTTTTGGGCAGGAGTTGAAAATTTACTCTACCGTTGTTGATGAGGTGGGGTCATAAGAAAGCTATGTTGAACATTTGATGTAACAATATTAAAAAACAATAAAGTTAATAGAATCAAAGAAATTTGATGGCAGAAAAGGACCACACTGGCCCATCTAGTCTGCCCTTTGCCGTGTTCCACCGTGACCACCAACAGAGTGAAAATAGTGCAGTTATGAGCCTACATTGAATTTTGCAAAGGCAGGCTCATAACTTTGGTAATTTTCAATATTGTTACCCCAAATTTACAACATAGCCATATATTAACAGCATCTCATGAATGTGACAACTGCCATTTTTTAAATCCTGACCAAAATGTTTTTTTGTACATCCTGAAGGTGCCCAAAATGTGTTTTTGTGTCCAGAAAGTTGTTTTCCCAGTCCCTGCACAAAATTACCTTCAGGCCCTTGAACATTTTCTCCATCCTTCTTCATGAGACTGGGTCATAACAAGGCTATGTTGAAAATTTGGTGTAAAAATATTAAAAAATACATTCTTAATATTTTTAATACAGATTCCTCAATTACAGCCCCATCGGCTGGCTTAATTTGCAGTGACCGTGGTGGTAGGGGTATGATTGCTAGGGTATGCAGCTGTGGGAAAAAGTGTACATGCTATCTGCACTACTGTATCACAATTTTGGATATATTACTGCTGCTTGGGGGAGGGGGTGCCTGTTCTCAGCCCCTTCCAAAACCAAATTACCAAATACTGAATAGTGATGCATAACCGATGTTTCTCTGAAGTATTAGGAGAATATTAATTGACTACATAATCATTGTATTTGCACACCCCACTGATCATTCTATACTTGCAACTTTGATCTGAAGTTTCTCCCATCTCTTATCCACAGATGAAGAAACTCTATAGAGATGACCTCTGCCATGTTAACTACATGGCAGGTGTCTCTTCCCTAAGTGAATTAGTAGCCCTTTCTAGGACTACCGGAGAGCACCTGTCTTTCTTCTGGAGCTGTGTTCTCACTCCCCCACCAGACTGCAGAATAACTTTCAGATTCCTGCCTCCCTCGAGAGATAGTCAGCCTGACTCCCCTTCACTAAGGCCCATATCACATAACAGGTGCAAGAGGGAGCCTGATGATTAATCCATAGGTACTCGGACAGCCTTTTATCTGTTCTGGACTCTCCAGGGGAGCTGGGGGTTACAAATAAAACAACTGAGATGATTGCCATCTCCTCACACTCTGTTTCAGGTCAGGCTCCCCTGTCTGTGCCCCCCCCACCCCAAGTTAGGTACAATAGGTCAAAGGGCATTATTTTTGCTAAAGCAGAGAAAATTACAGTATGTAACTTTTCATTTGCATACAAACTTTCTGCCTAGTTATCCCACTGCAATGCATATCACTCAACTCATCATTGATATGACAGCATTGGACCTCCAACCCAACTCCACTGTGAAGGATTCTGGAATCTGAAGGCAGCTGTATTTCTTGCAACTCCCTGAAAACACACTGAACCGAAAGCAGCTAATTTCCATGTGTGCCCTGGGAATATGATAGAAACATAGGCAATGATGGCAGAAAAGGATCAAAGGTCCATCTAGTAAGCCTGGAGCTCCATATCTGCGCTGGGATCTATTGTCCATACAGAGTTAAAAGTACAAGTCAGATTTTCAGTGCTAACGTGCGCTGCTACTATAGATCATACAATGAGTACTTGTCTTTTGCTGAGATTTGTACCTGTCCTCTTACAGTTTCCAAGTCATTGCTTTAATCACTAGATTAAACTGCCTCCATGATACATGGGGACAGACACATTAAATTACAGTGAACCGAGTTCAAAAAGTCAAATCACTAAAAGTAAATACAGTCATAGGATGACCCACCAGTGTTACTTCAGCTGTTCATCATGGCTGGTGATATTGCTGAACCACACAGATTCCAACTACACCCAAACAATGTTCATCAGCTGACATTTAGTGAGCTGAATATACACCTGCTGTTGTGCTGAAGCAATCAAAGTGAGCCTTGCCTTTGTACTGTTTGCCTGTTCCTGTACAAAATACCAATGACCAACAGAAATATTCTGGATTACTGACTTCTTAGTTTCTTACTATTATAGTTATTACTGCCTGACAGATATTGAATTAATAAGCTGTTTCACATTACTCTGTATGTAGATGTCTCAAATTATATTCAGTACAAAAGTGTGACTGTGTGTGCTGTTTGCCAGAAAAAATGTGGTATCATTCACTCTCGGGACCTACCACCAAGTGTAGTGGACACTGCTTACAAATACACTTGAACGAAATAAATAAATAAATAAATAAATGTTATAATTTCTACCACCCTCATGGTATCCTATCTCCAACCTTCCCACATGAGCTCAGTAAATAAAAATAATGCATCAGCCTTCGCCCCCACTCATAGCTTCACCAGACCAGTAGAACCCACCTTACACCACAACAGCCAGCTGCCACCAGAATGAATGAGTGTGACATAGTCTTTTGCCCGATCAGTGAGATTTCAATCTATTATTGCTGCAGTCAGGTGGGGTTACGATACTATGGGGTTGGGGAAGGAGGATTACAAAAATGACATTTCTGGGATTTTGGGATATGGTTAGGGTTATGGGGGAAGAAGGTGAGATTTGAGATGCCACATTTTTCTGGCAAACAGCACACACAGTCATACTTTTGTACTGAATATAATTTGAGACATCTACATACAGAGCAATGTGAAACAGCCTATTAATCCAATATCTGTCAGGTAGTAATAACTATAATATTTATGTTTCTATGTAAGTGCTGGAGGAAGATGTGTGCTTTTTATGGCTGCATAGTGGAGCTATGCAGATGTCTTGTTGTTAGAGAGAGAGAGAGAGAGGGGGACTGTGGAAGCACATCACCCAATACCTAGACTGTGGCCTTCCAGTAGAATTGAAGCACATGTGGTCCTCTCCTTTCACCACAATGCTGTTTGTTTGTATCTCCCCGCTGCACAATTTTTGCTCCCCACACTCACTTCTGGTTCACTTCTGGTTCCAATCTTTGTAGTTCAGCAAATTAGCATAATTAACAGGCCTGCTTTTCAGCAGTAAAGTTTTCAAGGGCTGCTTTCCATAATGGTGTGTTTGCAGGTGTATTGGAAGTAAGTGGCATGAACAAAGCAGGCAGTTTGCAAGTATTCTGGAGTTAACGACAGGACAGGATAATCTTATTGAAACATGTTAATGCTAGATACTTTTGGGGTGAGATAAGTATGCAACTTTTTCAGGCAGACTTGAGGTACTGTTTATGAACTCTTACCTATCTTGTTATATACTCATGTACTGAGAAATCTTGTTTCTGTCTGTATTTTTGTTTTTTTCCCTGTATACAAAATGTATTCCCTGTTTATCCCTCCTCATTATAATCTCATGGGTCGTGCCTGAAAATAGTCATGTCTTGGCTATGGTACTTACCCGGTAAACAAAAACTAACTAAATAAATAAATAAACTAGCCACTGCCCTAGAAATTGCTAATGAAAATGAATATACTGTTATGGGTGATGCAACAATTAAAAGTATATTACTGATGGATGCAGCTTAAAAGTGGGAACTACAGGTATGTTTTTAAACTTTCGTGCCTTAACCTTTTTAAAAGTACCCTGGTGTTTCTGTCCCCCCAAAGACAGTATGCAGTTGCGCTGGGACGTCACAGAATTATCAATAAAAATCAGCTGCACATGTCAGGGTTGGGGGTTGCTAGAAGACTCTAATACTGAAACAGGGTCCCGGTCTTCTCTGCACTGAAGGGTCTGTAAATACCAACTCCTGATTCTTTTGTTGAAATTGTGCCACAGACTACCAAAAGCATCCCCCCAGTGGTGTGTCTCACCTCTTCTGAACCACAAGGACCCTAATTCTTTATTCTGGAATGATACTGTAACTGTGAGTACTGTACTGTATGACTGTGTCAGGTATCTGGTTTTCTGTATCCCTCAGTCCCTGTATTTACATATTGCAAATGGGAAGCACAAACTGTTTACAAGAATCAGTGTATAAACCAGTATAGGGACTCCCACAAGTTACAGTGTAACATATTCTCAATCTAAAACATTTTTAGGCTAAGATTGTTTTAATTTTGAAAAACTGCAGCATAGTAACTTTATAATTTAAGGCTGGAAGGGACTTTAGGTCCATCATGTCAACATTGTGTTTACGTTATAAGTGAAGGAATGGGGCCATTTACACAGAGTTGAGTCTCAAATAGCCACAATATTACCATATGCAAATCACTCACGTATGTGTATGTCACTGTAGAGCATGTGTATACAGTACATCCCAAATAAATTTTAGTGTTCACTGTGTATTCATATACACATTGTATGAACTGCTGTAAAACAGAATAATTGCAAGCGCCACAATGACTCCACTGTATATCCTAAGATGCAAATTGTGCTAGTATAGTATACCATTTTTTTTTGGGGGGGGGGTCATGAAATGCTACTTGGATGGCATGATAAAGGATGTTCTTTATGGCAGTCATGAGTTCTTAACATATGCTTGACAAAAACATTTGGTTTGGGGATTTTCTTTTAAAGTTTGAAGTGCTCATTGGAACCCAGCTGAATAATACAATAAGTACTGTACTTTTAAACATACCTTTTTAATTACTGGGTGTAAACAGAGAGGTCCAGATATTCAGAGCAGTTACGCATGGTGCACCTGAGCTGCACCAGTGCAAGTACGAAGATGTGCCGAGGAGTGATATTCAGTGGGAGCCATAGCGCAGCACCAATATATAATATATATGGTGCAAGTGCAGGGGGCGGTCCCATGAATAAGCAGCGCAACGGCATATTCAACCTTGAAGCCATGGTGCAAGTCTACAGCAAACCAAAGATGCGCCGACCAGACTTGTTCCTATAAACACAGGTCACAAACACACAAACAGCAGTTGCGCCAAGAGTGAGAGAGTGAGAACAGAGTGTGAGAGAGGCAGACAGACAGAAGAACAGACACAGAGGGAGAGAGATAGAGAGGTGGTGTGGGAGAGGGAGACAGGGGCAGAGAGAGAGAGGGACCCACACACACACACACACACACACACACACACACACACACACACACACAAACACAGATAAACCGTGCACCAGTGTGGCACACAGACAGCTGCGAACTGCCCAGGGGGACACTGTACTGAAGGAGTGATGGAGAGTGCACCATCCCTTATGGAGGTGGTAATGAGGGGTGTGAGGAGGCAGGAGGAACAACTACATGGCCGACAAAGGGCCCATTGGTGGTATGCCCGACACAGGTGGTACCATGCCCATATCACCTTTGAGAACTCCAGTGACACCGAGATCGTGGGCTGGTGCCACCTGAACAGGGCCATTCTGAGGCAGCTCTGTGAGCTGTGCAGTGAGAAGATTCAGCCACCCATCAGACAGAACCATGCCACGTTTGTGGAGACCAAGGTGACTGCTGCAAAGTGCCTGCCTGCCACAGGCACCTTCCAACGACCAACAGGGAACACCATGGGCATCACCCAGTGGCCATGTCCCACATCCTCACACAGTTCCTCAATGCTCTGCTGCCCACGTGCTTGAATTCCTTACATTTCCTCCCATTTGGTAGACATACAGCAAACATGCAGGACTCCCACAGGGTGGCAGGCATGCCTGGCGTGCTTTGGGCCATTCACTGCACCCATGTGGGCATCCACATGCCACCTGGCCCCGAGGGACTAGCATATATCAACAGGAAGGGGAGCTTGAGCATCAACTGCCAGGTGGTGTGCATGCCATGGGCGCATCATCAATCTCTGTGCCACAATCCCTGGAGTGCACATGAAGTATTCATCTGTCACAGCTCTGTGCTGTGCCACAGGTTTCGATGTGGGGACATCCCCACAGGCCACCTAGTGAGTGAGTAGGGCATGGGCAAGGGGCAATGGACATAGCAGAACTGCAGATGGGGTGGGCAGGGTGTGCAAGGTGGGGTAGGTGCTAGGGACAGACAAGGGGTGCAATACAGAATAGCATAGGGCTAACCATGTCATTCTCCACACAGGTGACAGCACATACCCACTGAGGCCCTGGCTGCACACCCCCTACCGGTGACCATTGTCCCCAGCAGAGGAGCACTACAACAAGGTACATGCTAGCACGTGTCATAATCAAGCGTATGTTTGGCATGCTGAAGGCACATTTCCATTGCCTAGACAGGTCAGGCGGTACCCTACAGTACAACCCTTCAAAAGCCTGTGGCCTGTTCCTGGCCTGCTGCACACTGCACAACATCGCCATTGACCATGGGATAGCTGTCGAGGCAGATGAGGGTGACAGTAGCGGGGAAGATGGAGACAATGTGCTGGAGGGTGGTGGGTAGCCACCCCCTGGGCAGAGGGACCCCTGACTGAAGCAGCAGACACAACGCCACTGTGACACTGTTGCACAGGAACACTTTGGCAAATGCAGGTAGGTGGTATGGTACACATGCATGGGCCACACAGACAAGGACAGCACACATGCAGGGACATGCATGGCGAGGGGCATGCACACACAGAGACATGAAGCAGGGTTGGGGGAGGCAGTGGCACACAATCACACATAGCAACAAACACACACACACCCACCCACACAGGTGGTGGAACGTGGCGTGGATCAGATGCATGGCACCCATACAGGCACAACTGGTGCTAGACTGCCCTCATCACTCCCATGCCACATGGTCCAGTGGCCAGGCATGCACACACATGGCAGCATGTGGCACAACACACAGGCACGTCACCACAGGTATGGTGCACACACATCACCCATGTGTGCACAGGGCATCAGCAGCAGACTGTGGTCAGGGCAGCACTCAGCTTGGGGCAGCCGGGTGGTACCATGGCCACCACAGCCATGGGGGTGGCCGTGCCAGGGCTGATCGGCAGCCTTGGGCTGGGCATCAGCCACAGGGGTGTCCAACAGCCCCAAGGGATGGAAGCACAGGACCACAACCGTGTCCTCACAGGGGGTTATAGGTACCCAATCAGGCAAGCCCCGAGTGTGCCTGGGATGCCTACATCTGAGCCCAGCATCCACTGTGTTGGAGTCACCCAACGCCAGGTCCGTGGGGAGGACAGCACACTGCGGGGGGATCTCCTGTGCATGGCCATGCCCAGTGGCAGCCAGCAATGCAAAGCCATCTGCAATTGCACTGGCAATGCGATCCAAGGCCACAGTCGTGGCCTCCTGCATGTGTTGCATCCCCTCCAGGATCTGTGCAGTGCCCCTGTCCTGCTGCTCAGCTAACTGGCACATCTCTGCCCACACTGCATGCACCCCAGTGGTGAGCAGCACCTGTTGCTGAATGGATGCCCGCAGCAGCTGGGTGTGCTCAGCCAGACAGTCTGCATCCTGGGGCTTCCAGGTGGGATGCTGCTCATCAGTGGGTGACCTGCCACACTGCACAGCCCCCTTCTCCAGTGGACGCTGCAGAGAGGGGTCTGCAGGGAGAATGGGTACGGCAGGCACACTGGTGGCGGAACCTGTGTCCGGTTGCCTGGTGGCACAGCAGCCTGCTGCCGTCGCCCATCTGGCTGCTGTATGTCACCCTGCAACTGCATGGCCACACCACCACCAATGCAGGGCACAGCTGTGTCAATGCACACCACCACACCCGCAGTGGTGGCAGGCAGCTGTGCCACTGCAGGCATTGTGCTGGTCCATGTAACTGCCTGTGATACTGGCAGGGGTGACATGCCCACAACGCCACCCATGCTGTCCAAGAGCTGTATGAAGTCATCATTGGAGTCAGATCCGGCCCCGATCTGTGTCTCTGTGTACAGGACACCAAGGCTGGCATCCTGCAGGGTCACATCCAGGACCTCGTCTGACCCTAGGCCAAGGACACCCACAGGCACCGTAGTGCTCATCCATGTCCTGTCGGGGCCCCCAGATGCCGGTGGATGTTGATGGTTCCTCCTCCAGGGCTGTTCTGGCAACCATGGGTGCTTCAACTGCTGCTGATGCACCATCCACTGCATGGAAGCATGCTGGTGCTGCAAGAGAAGGATGACATGTCAGTGCTGCATTGCCCACATGTGCCCCCATACACTGCTACTGCATGTGTCCAGCAGCATGGCATGCGCGTGGGTGTGCACATGTTCACATGGCATGCAAGACAGCTGCATGCACAACAGCACACCCATGTATGCACCCTCTGGGCCACCAGCTGTGCATGGCTGACATACATATCATGCAGTGATGGGCTGCCACCTATCTGGAAGCCTCCTCCAGGCACACCCTCCACCGAGGTGCAGTGGATGGTGGCTGCCACCAACTCCTCTGTTGGCGTCAGTGTGGGTGCATCTGCTGGCCCTCATCTGGTGGCAGTACAGGATGCTCTGATGGCTGCCACCTTCTCCTTTATGTGCCGCCTGTCAGTCCCAACTTTCTTGCAGCACTCCTGCTCTGACCGTTGGCGGCTGCCATGCTGGTTGACATAGGTCGCCACCTCCTCCCATCCAATGACCCTGTTCTGTGATGTGCCTGTGGCACCACTCAGCAGGGCCTCCCTGTCGAGGCTGGCCTCAAACAGGGCATCTGACTCTCCCTTAGTGAAGCTGGGCCTGCACTCCGTGCAGGCCCCCAATCCTCTCCCTCCTCATGTGCCAACGTGTTGCCTCCTGTGAACATGGACAGCACAGTATGTCAGCGGCAGCATCTCCCTGGTCCATCCCACCTTGCAGTGCTGTCTGCTCCCAGTCTGCTGCTGCGGCATCCCCCACTTACCTGTCAAGGTTGCAAAACTGGTCCATGGTCTGTGCTACTCCATGGCACTTATGAGGTGCAATGCATGCAAATGAGGTTGTGCGCAATGGTAATGATATGTTAATGCACTCCATTGTGCCTCGCATTGGCTGATGAGCTCATTTGCATATGACGTTTGAATATCGAGAAACTGCACCATGCCCAATGGTGTTGAGCTGGAGCAGGCCGGGATGCAATGCCTGCGCATGCGCGGTGCGCGGGCCTGCAGTGTGCATGTGCATTACACTGTCATGGTGTCAATCATGCACCACACATGGACAGCATGATGCATCAGTACTGCACATGTTGCGCATGGGCAGCTACGTGCCCTATTGCGCACATGTGCGCTGTGCAATGTCCAGTGACCTCTGACCCCTGGGTCACCTCCATGACCCTGTGACCCCACTGGACCATGCCCACTGCACGTTCTCAGCAAAGCGCAATGTGCGGGCACCATGCATTCTCCCACCCATCATGCAGCCAGCACCTGTGGCTGCCATGTGCGCTTGTTCCTGCCATTTGCACTGCCGAACCAGGAGAGACCCATGGCACATGGTCAGGGATGACGTGCACATAACTGGAGTGACCTGGAGGTGATCAACCTCATGGCCTGTGTGGAGGCCTACAGTGCACAGCTGTTTGGCCAGGTGCCCCTGCAGCAGGCATGGGGCAGACCATTGCCGTCCACCTGGAGAGGAGGACAGGAGTTCCTGGACAGCGGAGCAATGCAGCACCGATATGGCGACCTGCAATAGAGGGACCCTGAATGGCTTCAGATGCTCCAGGCATGCATCGGGCATAGTGCAGTGCCACAGCCAGGTAGGTATTCACATGTTGCATGTCTGCCCTGGTGCTGTACTGCAGTGTTGGCTTCACTGCCTGGCATTCCCTGCGGTGGGGTACACTGTCATCATGCACATTGCTGACTGTCATTGCCAGCTGCTACTTACGTTGTGATGCAGCTGTGCTGGTGTGTGGGACGTGTCAGGCAGGGGAACGCCCTGTGCACAGAGGGCTGGGGGAGCAGCTGGTGTGGTTAGGTACTGATGTGCACCTGTTTTCTTTCCATTCCCAGGGCCAGAGGACCGCAGGTGGGCCAGGGTGGTGACAGAGCACAACTGGACAGTGAACCCTGATGGGGGTGGACCTGCACAGGCTGCACTGCAAGGGGCAGGAAAGCACTGTCATGGCCATTCTCTCTGTACATGTGGGGGTGGCAGTGAGGAGTGGGTGCAGGTATGGCCACCTGTGCCACGTGCCGTGACAGCTGTGTGTGTCACATTGTGTGTAGTGAATACCACTGTGGCGCATCCATTGGACCTGTGTGCCAGCTGTTTGTGGGGTGGACATGTGGCCATCTGCCACCATTGTTGCTGAGGTACTGCCAGTGCAGTGTGCCATGTGACTGTCCCTGTGTGGTTGTGTGGCCATTGTGTGGTGGCGACCACCTCTATGCAACACCATGGTGTGCTGTGTTGCTGGCTGGCTTTGGCCCACCCCCCAGCAGATGTCCATTCCAGGCCCTTCAGGGGTGTGTGGTCCCACTGCCAATTGTGTACTGTGGGTGGGTATGGAGCCTTGGGCCATTGCACTGATCACTTGTCCTGTCCCTTGCCACAGGTGTCCAGCATCCAGCATGGAGAGCACTTCACCCAGTGCTGTCGAGGCTGATGCGGCAGATGCTCCTGGTTGTCTCCAGTATCTTGGAGGTGATCGTCACCATCAGGAGGATGTTGGCAGCAGAGAGGAGAGATCAGAGTCTTGGTGGGGTGGCTGGATGGGGCCGCCATTGATGTTACAGTTCTTGGCCCCTATTGTCCCGCTTGCACCTTCCCCTACAGTCCCCCCTCCCACTGTACAGTCCCTATTCCCTGTCCCCTTCTCTTGCTCTACCTACCTTTTCCCTGCCCCTGTTATGTGTTGTACATAGCTACCTGTTTTATAAATCTTTTCTAACATGCCTGCCTGTGTTCATGTCTGGTTTGCAGGTGGCATGTAAAGCCATGTTGCAGTGGCCCAGTGTCTGTCCATGGTGTGTGCATGTGAGGGAGTGTGTGTTGTGCTTCCGTGGTTCCATGCTGTGTGTTGTGGTGTGTCCCGCTGTGGTGGTGTCCATCCCCTAGTTTGATGGCTGTGCATTGTGGTGTCCATGGGACAGCAGTCGGGGGGGTGGCAGGTGTGTGCGTGGTGGTGGCACACGGCCATGGTCATTGTTCTGGTACTGTCCACACACCGTTTTGGGGTCTTCTGCTTGGCATTGGGTGACCCATCCCATATGGTCTGCCACACTGCCTGCATCCTGGCCCATTCAGTGCCTGGTGTGTAGGCTCCTGTGTGCCTGTGTGGCATGTGTGTGCTTGGCTACATGGTCCTGGGTGTGGCCTGCATGATCTCATGGTGGGGGGAGACATGGCCGGTGGCCTGACTGGGAGGGGGACTCCCTTGGTGGCCTTCCACTGGCCATTGGCACCTCCTGTCACCTGCTATCCATGCCACCATTGTGTTCTGGGGTCCAGTATCTGGGTGCCTGCATGTGCCCTGCTGTACCCTGTTGGTGGGGACCTCCTGTGAATGCTGTCACTGTGCTTCCATGGCTCTGTCCCTGGGTCTGTTCTCTGTGCCCTGCCCCCCTCTGTTGCTGTGCTGCTCTGCACTGCCATGGTTGCGCAGGAGCATCTCTGTTTGCACAGTGGCGCAACTCTGCCATATTCAGCTGCATTGCACTGGCACTGTTCAGCTTGTGCAACCTCTGAATATGGCTCCAGTTGTGCCATGTTGATTCGGATTTGCGCTGTGCTGGACTTGCGCCTGCCTTTGGCACATTTCTGAATATCTGGGACAGAATATTTAAAGTTACCCTTAGGTTTTTTTTTTTAAACCTTTATTTTCAAAGGAAAACAAACTTTAAAGAAACACTGCTCCCTTTTACCTAAATGTAATGAGTTCCTACCTTTAATGTGCAGCAAGTGTTTCAAACCCAAAGCCCCATTTCTGCAGGATTTCCAAAAGGACTTGATGTCTAGTGCATTATCTTTTAAAATTTAGGCAAACATACTATAGATATTGTAGATTTTTACAGCTTCATAGTGGAGCTATGCAGATAACTTGCTGTTACACAGTGAGAGAAAGGGGCTGTGGAAGCATGTGACTGGATACCTAGACTGTGTCCTTCCACAGTGGAACCAAAGCACATGTGGTCCTCTCCATTCACTACAGTGCTGTTCATTTGTGTTTCCCCTCCCCTCTGCCACACTGTTTTATCGCTCCCGGGTTTCTCTTCCATTTCACTTCCAGCTTCAATATTTATGATTCGGCATTGAATTAGAGCCCCCACCACCACTACACTATTTTCTGAAATGATGGCACAAAATGGCAATTATGCCACTTCAACTACCTCTCCCCCTTCTTCTTCCCATGATTGCTGCTGGTCACTATTTCATTTATTTAGATTTTGTTGACTGGGTAAGTGAACTGGACAAATTCTGCCTGGGGACCTGGAGGAGGGGTATACAGATGAATGCCAACTGACCTTGAACCAGATTAAGCTGTTGGTGGCATTTTTAGTGAATAGGGGGAAATTTGGCCATGGTACTGGGGAAATTCCTCCTACTTTTTTCAGGAAGTGCCATGGGATCTTTAACATCTACCTGAACTACCACCAGAACAGGCAGATGGGAATTCGGTTTAACATCTCATCTGAAAGACTAGCATTCAGGCTACTGATTTGATCCATTCACAAATATATAATCCCCCACAGAGCACACATTGTGTCTTGGGCCAGGCACTTGAAGGAATGATGTTTGTGTATGCATAGACACCCATGCATGTGCAGCTAGGTATAGGCAGCCATTTTATGCACAGCATGGCATTTGAACATGCATAGTCACTTGCACATGTGCAGCTCAGTATAGGTGGCCATCTTAAGCATGGCAGACTGGCCATCAATAGTATCAAGAAAAGCTAGATGGGGCACACTTAAGAACAGCCTTAAGATGCTCACTGCCACTTTTAATGGCTATTCACTGCTGCAACATGCTCCATGATAGAAGCAGACCATTCCATGTTCAAGAGGTCTTCCAAACCCTCCTGTTCCAGGTGAGCATGATACTGGCTCCTAGCCACTGGAAGTGATTTGCATCACATCAAATCCAGCAGCCATCTTACTAGGGACTGAGTGGCCATCTGTTTGGGACAAAGACTTTCACTCATCTAGGGGCTGTGTCTAATGTCCATATTGCAGCTCTATTGGCTCTGACCAGAGTTTTTTTAATTTACAGTAACTGTAGTGGTGGAGGTAAGATTATTAGGGTATGGAGCTGTGGGAGGAAGTATACATGCTATATGCACTACTGCATCACAATTTTAGACATATTATTGCTCTTTGGGGGCTGTTCTGTGCCCCTTTCAAAGCTTACGTACCAAATACTGAATAATGCTGCATACCCAATGATTCCCTGAAGTATTGTTTATTTATTTCATTTTTGTTGACCGGGTAAGTGCATGAGACAAATCCTGCCTATTTTCAGGCACGATTCAGGGAAGGGGGATACAGATGAATGCCAACTGACTTTGAATCAGATTAAGCTGTTGGTGGTATTTTTAGTGAATGTAACTATTCATTGACATTCATAATCATTGTATTCACACACTTCTACTGATTAGTCTATACTCACAACCCTGGTCTGAATTGTCTCCCTTTCCTTATCCCCAGATGGGGAAACTGTATAGGGATGACTTCTGCCACTTTAAATGTATGCCGGGTGTCTCTTCCCTTGGTGATCTAGGTATCTGCAGGACTACCAGGAAGCACCTATTACTCTGCTGGAGCTCTCTTCTCACTCCCTTCTCTACACTGCAGAATGACTTTCAGATTCCTGCCCCACTGAAAAGCCTGGCTCTACCCCTTCACTAGTGCCCATATCACATGCCAGAGGTGCAGAAAGGAGCCTGATGGTTAACCAATATGGACCAAGGCAGCCCTTCAGCTATACCAAAATCTCCAGTGGATGTGTTTGTTTGTTTGTTTGTTTAAAATTTTATTTTTATACAGGTTAATCTGATTGGGGAAAATCCCCATTTACAACAGATACCTGTGGCATTTACAATAGACAGACAATACAAAATAAAACAAAATACAAAATCACATTTACCTAAAAACAATTACAACAAACATTTAAGTAAGAATACAATTCCAGTTTAAAAATACGCAAATGTGGGGATTACAAATTAAACAACTACTGGTATGAGTGGCCCTAGATGGACAGAAATGTTCTATTGTTGTTATTAATTCCCACTTTCCCAAATCCACTCAGTTTTGCAGCTCCTGACCTTCTCTGCCTCACAGTCCTGATAATAATTAACTGACATTTCATGTTCCATGTACGGCTGGCAGCCCAGCTTTCCCTCCACCCCTTGGGTATGCTCTGTTAAACTATACATGCCTGTCTCCCACTGGTCTGGCAAAGGAGAGGTGACTAATAAAGCCCACCTTATACCACAACAGCCTGCTGCCTTCTGAATGAATGAGAGTGACAGAGTCTTTGGCCCAACCAGCGAGATTTCCTTGCATTATTATCTGGATGGGGCAGTTGGGAGGAACTCCAAAAGCAATATTTCTGAAATTTTGGGGGAGAGTTAAGTGTATGGGGGAAGAAGGGGGGATTTGGGAGGCTAAATGTTGGCAGAAGGTGTGTGCTTTTCATAACTTATGGTGACAGTGGTGGTGGGGCTAAAATTGTCAGTGTGTGCAGCTGAGGGAGGAGGTGTATATGTTATATAAACTACCATATCACAATTTTGTGTATATTACTGCTTTTGGGGGGTGGGTACCTGTTCTCAGCCCCTTTCAAAATCCAAATACCAAATACTGTATAGTGCCACATATTCAAAGTTTCTCCAAAGTACTAAGTAAATATTCATTGAATGCATAATCATAGTACTTGCATACCCTTACTGATCAGTCTATACTCACAACCCTAGTCTGAAGCTTCTCCCTTCCTTTATCCTTCCCAGATGGGGAAACTCTTTAGGCATGGCCTTTGCCATGTTAACTGCATGCCAGGTGTCTCTTCCCTTGGTGAACTAGTATGACTCTATCGGACCACCATGGAGCACCTGCTTTTCTGCTGAAGTTGTTTTCTTACTCCCTGTCAGACTGCAGAATGAATTTCAGATCCCTGCCTCCCTCAAGAGACACTCAGCCCAACTTCACCCCTTCATTAATGTTCATATATCATATAACACGGCAGAGATGCATGACGAAGACCACTGATTAACCCATAGGTACTTAGGCAGCCTGTCATCTATACTAAAATCTCCAAGAGGCCCTGGGGGTTATAAATACAACACATACAGGCATGAGTGGCTGTAGCTGTGCAGAAGATAGTACTGGAGTGTAGTGGCCATAGAATTTACATGCATACATTTTCTGCACTTTCAATGCCATATTAAGCATTAATGAGACAGCTTATACCATGTGCATGTAACCCCTTGTTACCTGGAGTTACTAGAATCCCAGTAAGACCTAGTGGTAGGCAGGGAAGTCAGCTTATGAAACTCCAGTTAAATGGGTTTCACACTGTCTCACTCTGTTCTCAGTCTCAGCTGAGACTGAGAGATGACATCACCAATAGAACTGTCGCATCTGCATAAGCCACATTGGAATCTGCAGCAGAGGGAGTGAGATAGAATGTTGGGAGTTTTCAAAGTCAGTCTCTTGTTTACCTTCTGAAGAGAAGGAGTGAGTGTCCAGTGTTCAAGTGGTGGAGATTGTTGTTCAGGTCTCAGTGCCTCCCTCCCTCCGGGGGGGGGGAGTAGAGGAAGTAAAGTATCCCCATGTAGATTCCAGGGGCAATCCCCTAAATTTCTGCAGAAGAAAGAAAGCTGCCTTTTACAGTTTTGGTTTGTGCTTGAAAAGTGGAAAGAGTTGTACTTCACCTGTGGGGCACCTGCAACAAAAGGGTGAGTGTTTGCTCTAATATGAGAGGGCAAAAAATGTGTTTCTTCAGTCTGGGAAATGTGAAGAAATCTGGGATTTGAACTACTATTTGGGAGGCCTATAGTACTAGGACAAACCAATGGAGTAGTGTCAAAATCTAGAGTGCTGTGTGAATTCAAGTTCAAACTTTCAGTTTGTCCAGAGAAATGGCCGGGTATGGGCTGTGGGAGCTGGAGGTGGGAACACCCCCCATCTTTAGTAACCAGGTCCACCTCTACGGATTTCTGCTGTGATTGCTACTTGCCTCATGCGCTTGGCCAGTGATGAGGGAAGTACCCAGACGTGGGTCGCAAATGGGAAAATCTCTCTAGGGGTTGCAGACTCTTAGTGGTGTGGAGAGCCACAGCAAGTAAAATGGGTTCATTCTTCCAATGGACCGTCAGTCAAGTATGGGAGTCAGAAGAAGTAAAAAGAAAATTCTCTCTAGGGGTCACAGAATCTAAGTGGTGTGGGGAGCCACAACAAGTAAAATGGGTTCATTCTTCCAATGGACTGTCAGTCAAGTGGCCGGCAGGGGAGCCGGGCCAGTCGGGCTGTGTACCTAAAGCGTGCACAAGTCTGGGCTGTGTGCCTGGTGGGTCCAGAGCCTCAAAACAGTAGAAATGGTTCATTCTTCCAGTGGACCAAGTTGTAGTCTCTAATCTGCATTATCAGTAAACGTAGCCCCCATGGGGGTCCATCTATGCTTTGTTGTGTTCAGCTAGTTGTGAATAAAAGCCACACTGAAAAATCCCATTCCTGGTTCTGGACATTACAGTTATCGCCTCCTGTGTTCAGATTTACTTGGGTGCCCCTGTGCAGAGTAGCCAAACCTAGGTCCCCTTGTGCCAGGTAACCTCATCCTCCCCAAACCCAGGTCCCCACCAGGTATCGCTGCCAGCGCCAACAGCATGCCACCTGTCATTTTGGTAAAAAGGCAGGGGTGGGGGTTACATGCATAAGCACAGTGCCATATAGCCACTATATAAAATACAGTATTTGGATAAGTATTGCATGTTTTAGTCTTATGCCTTTTCAAAATGCTGAGCTCCCTAGTTGGAAAATTTACAATATCTTTAAATTATGGATACCTGTCTACATAAGCAACTTAGAATATCTTTAAGTTAGGAATGCTTCTAAGTTTGGACTGTTTCAAAATTACTGAAGGGTTATTTAGTCATAGGGGAAAAAGTAATCAGGATGAGATGTTACAGAAACTGAAATACAGAGATGCTGTGCAAGAAATTTCAGATGTGAGGTGTGAACATTGACTCCTACAGTGGCATTTATGGTATGGACAGAAATTATGCAGGGGCAACGTCTGTGAACTGTCTGCAACAGAAAGTATTCCATCTGTTGCAGGGTATTGTGAATACTGTGCATATAGTACCTGTATTTTATAAATGGTAGCACACTGCAGTTCTAATACATATACGTGTCCCTCCACAGACCACTTTCAGCATCAGTCTGGTTGCTGCACTTGCCTTTGGAGAGGGGAATGTGCACTAGCCTAACCGGAAGAAAGTAATAGTGCATGGTGGAACATTGTTCTGACTCATTTTCTATCCATGCTGAAAAGCTGTTCAGTCACAGATAAAACTTCATAGAATGCTGTTCAGTCTGTATGTGTGGAACAGTGTTCTACTTATTCTTAAGAAAATGCTTGAGCTGTGCTTTGAAGGCAGTCAACAGACTCGATGCTGAGATGGCATGGAAACTAACACAAACCCGCCAATGCAGGATCAACCAGATATAATCCTCCTTGTAAAAAACGAAATGCAGGATCAGCCAGATATTTTCAAAAACTTACAAAAATAGATGTTGATCCTTCGCTCGCTAATAGAGACATACAGCTGCCGTATTTTGTTTTTTGTAAAAAACCCACCTAAACCTGATAGTTAACTAATGGGAGTGTGTACTACTAACATAGGGGCATCTAGCCCCTAGCACCCACACAACTCACCATAACAACTAGCCCTAAGTCCTGAAATTAGACGTAGAAATATATTTTCTATATATAAAAAGTATAAAGATTACTGAAACTATATCAAATTATTCAAAGGGGCACAATACACTTTAATAATAATACTGGATGGGCAACTCTATACTAAGCCAATTTGTTTGCCACCTCAGGGATCTGATTGCCAATGTCCTCTTGCTCCTGAGGTCACAGGGGATCAGAACCTCTCTGTGGCAGAGCACACTGGTCCAGCATGGTTGCCCATTCAGTAGTCTCTATTTCTAGGTGACCAGTGACCCCATGCACAAGTAATAAAGAAGTGGAACATGGAGTATACTTATAGGATGGCAGGCAGGGCAGCTAGTAGGGTGGCATGAGTAAGTGGTATGGGTCATAACAGTAGACTATGGTGGCAAGATGTCACTTTAGGTGACAGTTTTTGGTGCTACAGAAAACTGAAAATATAGCATCACTTGGAAATTAGCAAGTGGTAAATCAAACAGAAAGTTTTATTGAAAATGATATTGTTTATTTCAAATAAACTGTCCAGGAAAAAGACACTGAACTGCAAGAAGCTCATTTCCAGGTGTGCCCTGGGAATGTGATAGAAACATAGAAATACAGACAATGACAGCAGAAAAAGACTAAAGGACCATCTAGTATGCCTGGAGTCCCCTGTCTGTCCTTAAACCTTTTGTCCATACAGTATTAGAAGTACAAGTCAGAATTGTCACTGCTGATATGCACTGTTGCTGCATTAGATCACACAATAAGTACTTGTTTCTGCAGATATTTGAACCAGGTATCTCACAGTATCCATGTCATTGCTTTAACCACTAGACCAAACTGCCTCCATGATAAATGGGAACAGACACATGAAGTTACTGTGAACCAAGCTCAAAAACCCAAATCCATAAAAGTGAATACAGTCATATGATGACATACATTTATAGTGTACTTAGCTGTATTTCTTTTGCCTGTTGGGGTGTCTCCCAATATGTTCATAGGGAAAGAGAACTGCAAGCCAAAGGTAAGCAGTGCTAGTCCCCTAGCAACCATAGAAAAGACCCACTTAGTCATGAGACTCTCCAAGCATCCTTATAAACATAGTAAAGTAATCAAACTAGTAAAACAGAGTTTTCTAATACTAAAAAAAAATAAATTACTCACTGGAGGCTTTGGGGGTGGGATCCGATAGAGGAGTATAAGTTTCTGAGGGGTATAAACAAAGTGGATACTAAGAACCTGTTTACTAGGAATGAAGATGCAGTAACGGGGGGGGGGGTGCATATCTGGAGACTGTTGGATGGAATTACAGAGGTAGTGGTGGATCAGTGGAATAAGCTACCAATGAGGTAGTGGAGGCAGGGACTGTGGCATGATTTAAGGTAAGATGGGACAGATTCCAGGACTAGTGATTCTGAAAAGGGAGGGAGGGAGATAGACAGACCCTGTCTAGTAGTAGGCCAATGGGGCAACAGATGGAACTGGATGAATCTTCATATTATGTTTCAGTAAGCACTGCAGCTGAAAAGTGGAACTTCCACTTTGTTCAGACACTGCCCTTGAGCTATTCTTACTAAAAAGGGTAGGAATGCTCTTAGTACTGATGATTTATAACAGAAATAGCAGAGAAATAAATTAGAGGGAAAATAACCAAGGATGGCAGCTGACTACCAGAGCCAGCTGGCAGGTAGCAGGAGACTACAAGACTGAATATAACTGATGAAATAGCCATTAATTTGGGGGGGGGCTGCTTAATAGGCAGTGGGGCTCCTTCAGGAATTTCAAGTCCACAAGATGGAGTCCATGCACAGCAGAGCTGAGACTCGAGTGCACCACAGATGGGGAAGATGCGGATGCTATACTCATGATATAACACCAGACAAAATGAAGCCGTGGTGTACTCCTGCAGAAAAAAAAACCCTCAAATACAGCTTACATAATTGCCACGGCTGTAGACATTTATTGGTACAAAACACAGCAATCACAAGCCACAGGGGCCACCCACCCTGGTGCTTCATTCAAACAGAACTTCGCCAGGGGGCACGCCTACAGTAAGAGAACAGCATATTAAGTAGTCAGCTGCCATTGCCACTGATATCACACTGATGCCATATGTACATTAAACTGATACATACTCATGTCTGCCCCATAAAAAGATTTGTACAGTAAAATATCCCTTCACCATAAATAAACTATACATGATACAAAATGTATTCTAAAAGATTACATCCAGGAATCTTAGAATTAACTTGTGGTATTACTAGGGTTAGAAATAAGAAAATGAATATTGTCACCTTTTTGTACAGTTCCATTTCTTATTTAAAATGTATTATTATACAATGGCAAAACATTTCTCCACTGCGATTAGTCAGTGTGTGTCTGGGATGGTTATGCTATCTGAGTATAACTTCACTGTATCAAGACCAGGCACACACATGACCTGTTTACATGTTCCTCTGCATTATTCATAACCATACACAATACACAGAAACCCCCTGTACTATCATACATTCCCTGCCACACTTCCCCACTTTTCTCCCCAGCAAATAAGCTCCCTGGCCCCACGACCCAAAATGTCCTTTCCTTCCATTTTTATTTGCCCTGAGAAGAAAACTCAAACCATCACTTCCAGCAATTTGCTGGCAGCCTGGGAAAAAGTGTGTGCCTTTTTTAAAACAGTGCACTGTCACACTATCAGCAGGCCAATGGCTATACATTTTAGCTCGGTGCTTGGCTGTTTTTCAAAGACCCGATGTCTCCCATGATGTGTACACAGTTTAAATGGTAGCTGTTATACATTCTCATACATTATACCTTCCCTCTGCAAGAACCAGAAGACTTGCTGATCACGAGTCCACAACCGCAAAATGGGAAGTCTCCACCCAGTCAGATCATGGTGTCAGCAAAAAGAAAAAAAATGGCAAAAAATGATTTCACCTGGTCCCAGGGCATGCAGCGGGACTTTGTAAATCAAACTTTGGGAAGGGGGTACCAGGCAAAACAGAAATACAGCAAGAGTAGTGTGTGTGGGGTTGGAACAGGACATAGAAACAAGCATCATATAGCAGCACCATCCAATGGAGGAATCACATATTGTGGACGCTGTTTCTAATAAGTATAAATTCACTTGTGAAATTCAAGCAAGAAACCATTCTAAAAATGTTTTTTTATTCTTTTTTACAAACATATGAAAAATGCCAGCAGACATGAGCCTCAAAGTCTATCGAGCTCAATTGTGTAACTAGCAGTGTATTACTCTGCAACTGCGTACTACCCCCTGTTCAGTAGTGACCTTTCCCCTTGACCCTGTCCCACCCCTTCTTAAAACTGGCCACTGACTTTTACATAAACAAATCATTGTATAATAACAATGCATTCCCAGGTGTGTGTCATGCTTGGATAGTGTCACTTTTGAACCACCCAAGGCATGATGTTATCCAAACATGACACACACCCTTTAATGCATTACTGTTCTAAACTCCTGCCATGAAAATTAAAACTGCTGTACAACATGAGAAGGGAAAGAGCAAAACACTGTCACTCCTAATTGTCAAAATAGTGGATGCACATTTATAAAATGCGTACGAAAAATTATCTCTGCTGGTTGGTTGAAACACATCACGTGACCGTGCGTATATCGGAGCATGACCACACACTTGCAGTTTCACACCCCCAAAACAATTTTGCCATTTTATAAGATAGATAACCCACTCTGGGGTGTGCAGGCAGGCTCCAATATATGCACACCTTGGGTGATTGACACACTTGGTCTGCAGCCTCGTGCGCAACAATGCACACCAAACTGTGCATATATCAGAGCATGACCACACACCTTAGAGTGGGTTATCAGTTACGCAATTGAGAGAGGTAGAGAACCTCAGATCTCCACCTCCTACTTGGCGCAGAGATCCAGCTGAGGTCACCTGGTTCCCTTTCCCAATATGATATCAGCTGCAGATCAATCATGCTGGGCTGTGTCACAGAATAAAAAGAGGTTAAGGCTCCTAAGGAAGTAAAGGAAAGAGTAAAGATCAGTTAGTGAAAATTAGCATATCAACATGTGCATATTATAAGTATAATAATAGACAGGGACGGTGTATTACTAATCTATTATACCATCAAGAGGTTCTGTTTACATATAAACAATGAGAGCAAAGCTCAAGAGGCTGCATTTCACCAGAATCTTGCAATGGTATTTTTAGCTGAGCAATACCCTGTCCCCTATTTTTTTTAAATATATGGATCCAAGGAGTTTAGACAATGCTGGCATCCCTACACATACCCCAGGATGCCGAGGGTGGGTAGATTTGCATTCAGTTAGCACAGTATTTGCTTCATATGAGAAAAGTGTTAGTGTCCTTATTTTTTTTAAGTGGCCAACGGCATGTTGCTGTGTAATCCACCAAGCAAGCAAGCATCTCTGTAACTACTGGCTATGGAAGCTAAAAGGCACTCCTGTCTAGCCCTTTCATTCAGAGGCTGCATTAATGTTTTGAAACTGAAAGCTGCTAGCTCCTGGCACTCGCAATCAGCAGCTGTGTTTGTTTCACTTTAATTTGCTGAGTACCATGCTCATGCTCAGATGAAACATTGTGTGCAGCATGCAGTAATATGCTTTCTTTTAATACCCCCAGGGCCAGATTAAGGCACAGGCAACATAGGCACAGGCCTAGGGCCCCTGCCTGCCAGGGGGCTCCTAGCAATCCCCAACATATATTTGCTATATATCCTTTTCTTTCTGCCTAAGCTGCATGTTTTTTGTAAAGGACTCAGCCACTGAGCAAGGCAGGGGCTGAACTGTGACAAGACTCCACCTCCCTGATTAGGTGTTAAGTGCAGTTGACAGCTTCAGGGTTCCCAGCCAGGATGACCTTTAAGGTGTGAACAAGCCCACCTCCTTTGCTTTGTCTCCCACACCCATTTAGAATCCCAGCTTAGAATCTTATTCTTAACTATAAAAGATTAATAGTGCAATTCAATGTGTATGGCTTTATATTTAATCTCACTCCTAAAATTAAGAGATCTACAAAAAATTTAAATGGTACAATTAAAAATTGTACTCTCTCTTTTTTTTTTTTAATATTCTCATCTCACTCATACTAACTCGGCCCTTGATACAACTCTGTTTTCAGGGTAAACAAATGAACATATTTTCAGATTCCCATCAGTAAATCTTGCCATTTATAGATCCTGTCTTACTTATCAATAAAATGAATAATCTCTAAAGTACATAACCCCCCAGTAAACCACAAACTTAACTCTTACACCACCCAGGACCTAGCCTCTTTTACAGAAGGGTCCCTGTCCTACCCAACAAAACTCAACATTCTGGTTCATACTACCTGCCAGGACAATGTAATAACAGTGCAAATCATGTTATTTCACATACAAAAAAATATTTTTACCAGGACAATTAGTAATTATTTTCTCTAAATTATCAAAACTCAGGCTATTGTTATTTTTCCATACTGATAGTATTATTTTCATTAATTTGAAAGCATTTTATGTCACTTTTTAGGGACTGTAAAAACATTTTTTTCATGTTTCAGTAACTGATATGCAACGAAAAGAAGACTAAGTCCATGATCTTCGGCTCTAAACCCTTTCTAGCCAAGGCTGAAAAAACAAACTCCTCCCTCCTGTTACTTACCCCAGCTGGACTTCCCTTTGAAAATGTCACATCATTTAGGTACCTAGGAGTCACCCTTGATCCCTCTCTCTCATTCTCTGAGCATGTAAATCACGCTACATGTAGGATCCACCAAACGTTGGGCACTGCATACCGATACAAACATTATCTATCTGCTGAAGCACACCTTGCCATCGCATGTTGAAACCTGCTACCCCTCCTTGACTACTGCTTCCCAGTCACTCACACCTATTCTCTACCATACTGTCACGACTAAACACGACCTTCAACTCGATATGTCGTTTTATCCTCCTAGCTCCATTCCGCTCCCATCACTGCTCCCTTTACCAGACCTCAGGGTGGCTCCTGCTCCAAGGTCACTTTGACTATGCTATGGGCCATTTGCTGGACAACTCACTCCGAACCCAGCACCTGTCCCCTTATTCACCCCTACTGACAGAGTGTTCACAAGGAATCTCAGGGACTCCTTGACCACCCCGCTAGAAGTACCTTGCGTCACCACTACTATGGGAAGTCGAACTCCCTCCCTGTGGAACAAGCTCCCTCTGTCCATCCACTCATCTGACACCCACCAAGATTTCAAATAGAACGTGAAAACCTGGCTCCTCATGGCTACAGATTGTCACTGCACCATGTAAAAAAGCTAGAGCCAACATAGCATATGAACTTCAATGAGTAAGCAGCACTCCCTCCCTTCTTTGTCTGTCCCTCCTTCCTCACCACTGTCCTTCTTTTCACAGCCCCCAAGACAACTTGCATCTCACACTGGTGATTGTAAACTTGCTTTTACAATTGAAATTGTATACTTGCATTGTGTGTAACATGTACCATCTGTTTCTATTACATTGTACTGTCTCTTGTATGCACTGTATGTATTGTACTCTTGCCACTGTGTGGCCTGGGTCATGACTGGAAGCGGTCCTCTGGATCTGGTTACCAAAGACATAAATAAATAAATAGCTAAGAGGTGCAGTCATGTCGAAGGGGCGTGGTTACTGTGAGGGGGGCTCAAGATTTCTCTTGGGCCTAGGACCCCAGGTTGCCTTAATCTGGCACTGAATACCCCTGTTGGACCTGCAATGACAATATTAAAATATCTCCTGATACTATCATTGGAGCTTTAACATCAACAATGGTATTAGGGCAATTTTGTTTTGCATGACTTTTTGCATATATATATGTAATGGATAAACTACTCTGAGGTGTGCAGTCACGCTCTGATATACGCACGCCTTGGTGTGTGTTGTTACACATGAGGCCGCAGGCTGAGTGCATTAACCACCCAAGGAGTGTGTATATCAGAGTGAGACCACACACCTCAGAGTAGTTTATCAATCTTATAAAATGTAAACATTGTTTTGGAGGGGCTAAAAGTGCAGGTGTGCGGTTGCGCCTGATATATTTAGTCATGTAATGTGTTTATCCAATTATTTTGCAATTTATTGATTGATTTTTCCTACCATTTTATAAATATATATATATATATATATGTATTAATATATACATTATAGTGGCATGGTAGTGCCACTGTAGTTAGGGTTGAGTACCCCATTTAAGGTTAAAGTGTGGAATTTTGCAGCTTAATAACATTGCCACTGTATGACAGATTTGCCTGACATTAGGCATGCCTAGATCAGTACCATAGATCTCTGGATCTGCCAAGTTTTGTAACAGTTGAATATACGGTTGCAGAGCTATAAAGTGCAATAGAAAGTCATATTTATGCTGTTTTGCACATTCTTTGCTCGCACCTACAGGTCATATGGTTTGTGCGACTGGTCCAAAAACTTCAGGGAACATGCGGCCAGGGTCCCCAATGTGCCTTTTAAAGATTTCGTGAAAAAATATTAAACGGTTCAAAAGTTATTCAAAAAACAATTTCCCCATTATAGTCAATGGGAAAAGTTAACAAAAAGTTTGACAGTGTCGCAAATGACCCCTGTAGTGTCGTGAGTCAGCCATTTGTTTTTCAGCTACTGGTCACAGAAATGTTTGGCATTTAAATTTGGGACCCTCTAGGGACACAGTTCTTTTTGTGTTCACCTAGTTGAGCCCTGAGGATGCTAGTGTGATGGACGCTGCACTGCCAGACCTCTGGGTTCTTCACTCGGAGTAGTAAAGGGAACTGTCTCACTACCAGCAGCACCAGCGACACCCTCAGCAGGTGGGATGGCGAGGGGCCGCTTGAGGTCTGAATGGGGTTGGGCTGGTGGAATCACCCAACAAGGAGAGGCAGGAGTTGTACACAGAGACTGGATGAAGCAAAGACGTTTATTAGACAGAAGGGGACGGAGGACATGGTCGTACAGGAACATACCCACCACAAAAACAGTAGGGAGTATGAACAGCACTATGCATATCTAAACAGTAACAACTAAATTCTAAAATGTCTAAACTCTAGGTTATTATTCTCTATGGGTGCACCATAGGCTTCATTGCCACTATATCTTTAAATTTCTTAGCAGTATCCTGTAAGAGCAACTAGTACATAGACGGAAATCAGGTGTTCTTCACTACCCACAATACAATATTTGGTTCTACAATGACCATCCAATTCTCACAAAGTCCAAATGTCTGTCGTCTTCATGTACACCATCGTTCTTCATTGGTAGCTACAAGGGAAATAAAACAAAAACTGTAGAACCCTAATCACAATTCCCAGCAAGAACCTAGTTTAAGGCCACTGGGGTGGTGAGAGGTTTGGTAAACAGACCATATGTTTCTTCGGCAAAAGCCCACTCTCTCCAAGGCTGCCGGAATGCAGAACCAGAGCAACTGGTTCCTGAGATAACACACTGAAAACAAAGGGTTCCTCAGCCAAAACCTACTTCCAGGGTTGCCAAGGATGAAGATAGATCAAGACCTGCGTGGCGACGAATCCAATGGAGGACTACCACGACCTGACTGATGCTGCAGCACTGTAAGGGCCAGCTAAGTTCGGAAAGAACTCTGACAGGACCAGGAACCATAAGAGTCTGAAGAGATGATGGTTGACTCTGCAATCCTAGGATCAGGAACTAACACAAAAAACAAAGAAACAGCAGATCGTCCGTACTGAGCTTGACGGACGACTTTTAGGCGAGCAGCCAGGTGGGGAGCACAGACTAGATTCTCCAGGATGAGCACACTCTTCTGTAGAGGGTGATCAACTTCGGGACATCTGGAACAGGAACCATATGGAACAACAGTGGCACGGCTGTCGTGATGAGTTTCGGCGGATGTACCTTCAAGCTGTGAAAAACAAGAAATGGCGGGTACGACTTGTACGACTGGCGATGGACTCGACCTCGGCGGACGATACAGACGGACATGATGAGCTGATGGATGATCCCACAGGAGTGAAAAATGCTGAGAAGACATCCTCTTCTAGGTAGAGACTGATACTGAGTATGTGGTATTACAGACCACACTATGGGACTGCAGTGTGGTAGAAGATTGAGACTGTCTTCATACAGTAGTAACCATATAACTGAAAAATGCCCAGAGAACTGTGGAATGATAAAATAATTTGCCAGGGAAATGGCAAATTATAAATTTAGGGGTAATTATTACTGATGAGGGCCAATGTCCAGGTGCTTAGAGCAATAGTTCAGATGCATAGAGCAATAGTTCAGATACTTAGGGCAATAGTTCAGACACTTAGGGCAACATTTCAGGTACTTAGGACAATAGTTCCGGTACTTAGAGCAATAGTTCAGGTACTTAGAACAATAGTTCAGGATAAGCAGTACAGTAGTTACAGTAGTTTCACAGTATAGGCAAATCGAACACTCTTAAATGAACCCGTGTTCGTAAATGTAGGGTCTTCTGGAATAGGATCTCTTTCTGGATGTCATGGCTAAGGCCTCCCTATAGTACCACTAGGCTGGCTTGCCCTATTACGCTAGGCCGGGGCCTCCCTATAGTACCACTAGGCTGGCTTGCCCTATTACACTAGACTGGGGCCTCTCTTTAGTACCACTAAGTTGGCTTGCCCTATTACACTAGGCCGGGGCTACCCTGGAACCCTGCTTTACCTCAGACCTAATGCCCTACATTTACCTCAGGCCTGATGCCCTACAATTACCTTGGACCTGATGCCCTACCTTGAACTCGGGCCTGACACCCCCTTTACTTCGAGCCTGGTAGCCCTCCCTGAAATGGGCTTGGTGCCCTACCTGAACTGGGCCTGGTATCTCTCCGAAATACAGGGCCTGATGCCCTTAATTCAGTGGGCCTGGTGCCCTAACAGAAATGGGCCTGAATTGCCCTAACAGAAATGGGCCTGAATTGCCCTCTATGCCATGGGCCTAACTGCCCTCTTACAGCTTTGCCTGGTAGCCCTTTTAACTGTGGGCCAAATGCCCTACCTTACTTTTTGCCTGACTTGCCCCTTTCAAACTACATGGCCCCTTTAAATATGCAGCTCTCTGAGAGCTGCTGTCACTCAGTCTCTCTGCTCCTCCTTCAGACCAGCTCCCTCTTTGAATATTTATGAGGCCCTTAGCTGGCCTTGCTTTGCTGGCCCCTCCTATCAGGCATCACTACTACCACCCCTTCCGCATACCAAATTAGGGTCCTAAAGACCTGATGCCCCTGCGGTGCTTGGCCGCCTTTCTTTGTGCCTAGTGCGCTCTATTAGAATCAAGGCAAACGTTTCCCTCACAGGCGGTCAGCACGTAGCGTGTGCTGCCGCCGACTCACCGCTCCGACGAGCTGCTGGAGGGCTGAAGACGTTCTCGGGAGGCGGCCGGTAACTGGCAGAGGGAGGGAGCTCTACAGGCACCTGGGGTGATGACTAAGGGCCTCAGACGGCTGACAAGGAAACAGTTGCGATGCGGCTCTTCTATGCCGCTGACAAGGGACCGAGTAAACTATATTTAAACTAAATCGGGGGCAAAACAAATAACTGATGAGGCTTTTCAGCCCAAACCAGCCGAACTGGTAGCTTCCTTACTTTGTGGTGCCCCGATGGCACCACCGATCGCACCACACAACTTTGGGGCAAAAGCAGCTTCTGGATGTCTTCACTAGCTAGAGCTCGAGCAGGCACACAGAACAGTCCTCGGGGAACGGCTTCAACCCATCAGGTAAGCCCTCCTGGTTCCCCTTAACTTTCTGTGTCCTCTCTTCTCCACAGCTAGCAAGAACTACCTAGAAAAACTGAAAACTTTTCAAAAGCTAACACTTCTAATTCTAGAATGTTTTGGACTGGAATGCTGTGCATGAGCAGCTCAGCACAGCATTCCATCCAAGCCATTGTTGTTGCAGCTTGCATAGAAATCTACTTTTTGACCAGGATTTAAGTACACAAGGCACTTTTCTACTATTTACAGTGTTTCCCTTGATCAGGAGGAGAAACTTTACTCTTAGGGGCCCCCTTTTTCATTGTACCCTGCTGTCCACACCTCTGCGGGCACCCTGGATACCTGTAAACCCCTAGGTTATTTATTGATTCCCCTTTTCTGTAGTGCCCCCAACTTTGGGGCATTACAGTAGCCATGTCTTTTTTGGGGGGTTAAACACCCCAGAAATAGGTTTTTCAAATTTTTGTAAACTGTAGTGTCACACCTGCGACAGTTTCATGATTTTTTTTTTTTTGCGGAAGTGTCGCGATTTGCGACACTATGCCCAAACGAATAGGAAATCTTTGTCACCCTGCTGCAAAAGAACAGTTTGGTCTTTTGGGCTGAAATTTGGAGCGAAGACAGCCAAGACCCCACAGATGTGCCTTTTCATGGTTTGGTGACTAAACATCACAGGGCTGCAAAGTTACTGTACTCCAAGGTTGATGATTTTCCCCATAGGATAACATTAGGACGTCTGCCACGCCTTTCTGGACCCGTATCTCAGAAACACTTCAAGATATGGACTTTTCGCCAGAAAAATGCTTAGATCCCCACTAGTGGGCTAAGTGCAAAACTAGCCAGGGAAGTCATAAATTATATGAAATTTAAATTTTTTTTCTACGTCATATGGTTCCTGAGATATAAGCAATTTAGTATTTAAAGTGTTCATTTTCTGCTCTAAGGCCCATTATTGTGCATACATTCTTTGTGTTCACTGTGTTTCTCTATGCAGCTTTTTGGGGGAAAAAAGGCTGTGTGTTTTCATTACTGTTACAGTTAGCATTTCCACTTGCTTTTCCATTACCATTTGCGTTAGTGTTCCCGTCTACACCACCGTGTGCGTTACCCTTTGCGTTTTCATTTGCGCTTGTATTTGTGTTACTGTTAACATTTGCATTTCCATTACTGATTTTGTTTGCATTTCCTTTTGCGTCACTGTGTGCATTTCCATTTGTGTTTGCACACGCAATTCCATTCGCGTTTCCATTTCTGTTTGTGTTTTCTTTGGCGTCATCGTTTCTGTTACCGTAAGTGTCTGCATTTCCAGTTGCATTGCCATGACCCTGCGCGTTATGGTTTGTGTTTCCATACACGCTTGCGTTTGTGTTTCTATTTTCATTAACATTTGCGCTTCTGTTTCTATTACCACTTGCATTATCATTTACGTTTGCATCACCATGTGCATTAGTGTTTGCACTTGCATTTGCGCTGCCGTTACTTCACTATTTATAGTGCACATTCTCAAAAAGAAGCAAAATTCATGGCAAAAAAATCAATTTAATGCATCAGTTAAGTTGTTCCACAGTGACTAAAGTGAGGGAAATTCAATGTTATGGCTCCCACCCCCACCTCCCCGCTCCCAGCAACAGGCATCGGGTCCTAACTCTCATCCCATTCTCCTATACTGCACCACCTCAGCTTGTTTACACATGAGATGGGGTGAGAGTTATGACCAATGACCCCAACACACACCCTGATGCCTGTTGGTGGGGGCGGAGTGGGGGTGAGGTGCAAGGGGGGTGGGAACTCTAACATAGAATTTCCTCACTTTTGTTGCTGTGGAACAACTTTAACTGATGCATTAAACAGAGTTTTTTACCAGAAAAAAGGATCATGGTGACCAGAAATGTGTCAGACTGTTCTGTGTAAAATAAAATGTTTTATACTTTGCAATACTGCAGCTTCAGCCCTTGTTTTTAGTGGTTTGGGTGAGTGCCTGGTTTTGTTGTTACAAATATATATATATATATATATCTGTATTGCAAAAAAATGTGTTAATGCATCAATTAGGGTTAAAATGATAAACATGGGGAAATAAGATGTTAGGGTTGAGCCCCTAACCAACCCACCACCCTCATCCTCCACAGAATGACAGACACCAGGGTGTGCCATGGGGTTGTCAGGCCAACTCTCAGCCCATTCCATGTGTAAACAGGTTGACATGCTACAATAAAGGAGAATGGGGTGAGAGTTAGGCTTCATGACCCCATGGCACACCCCGGTGTCTGTCGTTCTGTGGAGGATGGGGAGGTGAGGTGGGGGGTTAGGGGCTCAACCCCAACATCTAATTTCCCCATTTTTGTTGCTTCAACTCTAACTGATGCATTAAAAAAGTTATTTTGCAATGAATTTCCTTACTTTTTGAAAACATTTAATATAACTAGTAAATAGTATGTGTTGGTGGGAGCGTGGGGCCCTTTGGGCCCCTCATTCCCACCAAGTTTCCCATTGGTGCATAATGATATGTGTTTGTAGACACATGGGCCCTCTGAGCCCTGTACTCCCACTTGCACATAAGTATGGAGCCATACAGTAGGATCAAAGCACTCCAAAGAAACCCTTGTGACACATTTTTGCCAATATCTCCATAACCATAGCAAGTAGGAAAAAAATTCCACTGTAGGTGCAATCTATGACTTCCAAACTTTTTTCAGGTAGCACAAAATCCGTATCTTGCTTCGTTTTTGAGATATGAATGCCGAAAGGCACCACAATGTTATCCTATCGGAAATTTCTAAACATCGTGATGGCACATCTACAAAACCGATTAACTTTTCAACACCTACATAGCATAAATTATATCTCTAGGACATCCCCTTTATACCCTGCAAATTTCAAGTCAAAAGATGAAACCATTTAGTTACAGTGCAGTGGCAAAGTTTCTGAAATCTTAGTTTGTGAGGTGTTAAAATCCCCGGTTGCAAGGTTGTTCCCCATTCGCGAGCTATCAAAATCCTCATTTGTGGGTAATCCTTGATAGTCAGATTTCGGTCATCTGGTCCCTAAATCGTGAACAGGGATTTTATCACCTCACAAAACGTGATTGGCACACAAACAGGGATTCTGACAGCTCACACATTTTTGACTATAGACACCTACATTCTTTTTCCCCTGTCCTACTCTACAAATCCTGTCTGTGTCTGAAGTGGGCTGTGAGGCACCTAAGGACTCAACTGCTTGAACTAACAGCTTGATCTTTATTGCTCTAGTCCCTGTGTCCAATGCTATTTTTCTTCTGAACTATCAGACCACAGTTCTTGTGTGCATCCTCTCTCCCCCATGTCCTGTGTTTTTGTTTTTCTGGCTTTGCAGCTAGCTACAGTAATCACCTCTCCCCTACCCCAACCCCCGCCCACAAGAGTAACAGCTCTTTAGTGAAGGTGTTGTTCGGCTGCATTAATAATCTGTCTGCCCTGCCCTGAAAAATACAGATTACAGAAAGAAACACAGAAAGATTAATACACAAGTTAGCCAGCCTTGGAGTGGGTCCCAAGGTGGTAGCCTGGATAAAAAAATTGGACACAAAAGGTAGTAGTAAACAGAGTCCACAGTGAAGGAAGGAGGGTTACTAGCGGGGTACCTCAGGGTTCAGTACTGGGGCCAGTCCTTTTTAATGTCTTTATAAGTGACATTGCAGAGGAACTGGAAGGAAAAGTATGTCTCTTTGCAGATGACACAAAGATCTGCAACAGGGTTGATACACAAGATGGAGTGGAACGGATGAGAAGGGACTTGGCAAGGTTGGAGGAATGGTCAAATGTATGGCAGCTCAGATTCAATGCAAAGAAGTGCAAGGTAATGCACCTGGGAAACAAAACCCCAGGGGAAGAGTAAGCAATGGGGTGAGATACTGACAACAGTAAAACTGGAAAGGAACCTGGGGGTAATTATATCAGATGACCTAAAGGTGAGCAAGCAATGTGAGAAGGCAGTAAGGAAGGCTGGGGGGATACTGGGATGCATAGGGAGAGGCATCAATAGTAGAAAACAGGAAGTTGTTATCCCTCTGTACTGACAGTTGGTGAGACCCCATCTGGAGTACTGTGTGCAGTTCTGGAGACCCCATCTCCGCAAAGACATAGACAAAGTGGAGGCTGTTCAGAAGAGGGCAACCAAAATGGTGCAGGGTCTGCACCAGAAGACATTCAAAGAAAGACTAAAGAAGCTTAATATGTATACCCTTGAGGAAAGAAGGGAGAGAGGGGACATGATAGAAGCTTTCAAGTACCTCAAGGGAATCAACAAAGTCCTAGAGGGTAGCATCTTTCAGAAAAAGAGATGTGCAAGAACAAGGGGGTACAATTTGAAGATAGAGGGGGGACGGCTCAGAGGTAATGTGAGGAAGTCTTTTTTCATGAAGAGGGTTGTGGATGCATGGAACAGCCTCCCTGAGGAGGTCATGGAGTCAAGTACAGTGGGGGAATTCAAGAATGCATGGGACAGACATAAGATAGTCCTAGTGGTGGGTAGGAGGAAGTAAGCTGTTGGTTAACTAGGATCTGCAGCTTATCTGTTAGGTAGGAAAATGAGCAGACTGGGTGGGCCAAGCGGTCCTTATCTGCCATCAAATTCTATGTTTCTATGTTTCTAACCTCCCATTGCCATTATCTCCTTGTCTGCTTGGGGCCGAGGTTTCTAGTGCCCATTGTCCCTGTTGGTGTTAAATTAACAAACCCTTCTCCATTCCACAGGCATCCTGCCCGGTACGGGTGACTTCCTCCTCCTGCAAGCTGCAGGAGCTGCTCTGAACCCAGCAGCTGTTCTGCGCTGACCTGCCAGCCTCTTGGTCTACAACCAGGTACACATTTTGAAGAGCAGCCCACAGCTACCAACGGGATTGAACTTGGTGCTTTTTGCCTTTCAGGCCATTTAGCTGCACTACTACTACTGCTCCTAAGCTCTGATTAGGCATAACGCTATTCTCCCTTCTCTTATTGGCTCTTCACTCTACCATTCCCTGAGCTGTCTCTTTTTTAATGCAAGAACTGCTAATGCTGAGTTTACCAGTACCAGCAGTTTAGTGGAACATGTCTGTTAATTTTTCTAGCTTTTTTTTTTGTCTACTTTTCCATTTACAAATTATACTGCAAAGCCACTAGAGGGCAACAACTCTTGGAGGTTGCATTCCTCTTCCCACTGCTCTCCCCTAATACTTCTCATCTGGTCCTTCTTACCTAAAGCAAGTTACTACACCTTAACAAATCATAGTCCATCACCCTACCACTGTGCCATAGAGACCACCACAATTATGGGTATCAGAGTGTCCCCTTTATACCCACACTGGGCCACTGCCCGCTTATCGCCACTTGCTGGGCACCCATTGTCACGTGGACCACCCAGGCTCCTACTGATCGCTCTTATTATTTTACTTCTTGAACCCCTCAGCCCTCCCCTCAAGGGTCTTCTTCTCACACCTCCCACCCCCACAAGCCATCCCTGACTGCCACCCATGCTGCCACTGCCTGTCATGCATCCCCCATCTTCCTCCCACATATATCCCTGCAGTCATGCGTCACCATCAACCTCCATGCTGGATCACATTCCTATCCTTTCCAACCCTTATCACCCTGGCCATCCCATGTACTACCTGCACTATAACTAGGCAGCAGCTATCCTTGACAATAAGGCAATGATCTTTTGCTCTCCTCAGAGTCTTTGCCATACTCCCACTAATTTCAGGAAATGTTCATCCAAACCTGGGTCCCATGTTGCCCAGGCCTAGCCTCTCACACCACAGGTTTAGAATAGCTGCAATGAACATTTGCACTTTACTCAAAAAGATGGCAGGTCTCCATTGCTGGATACTGCAACATCAGCCGGATGTGCTAGCCCTCACAGAAACCTGGGTCTCCAAAAAAAAAACAAAAAAAACAAAACACCTGACTCCTTGGTCACCCTCCTTGGCTTCACCCTTCACAGATCCGACAGAGTGGGCAAATGTGATGGAAGATGTGCTGTGTACATCCGTGACTTCATGATATGCCATGCCCTTCCAACACCTCCACTACACCATGGTGCCCAAGCCTTATCATTAAAACTTACTCCAGATCCCTCCAAAGTGCCTGTAACTCTTACTGTCACATATGCCTCCCCCCCAAGAAACCAAGCTACTGCTATACAATCCCTTGCTAACTACATCTCTGGCTTGCCCCCCCAAAACGGAACACATTGTAGTTAGAGACTTTAAAGTGAACTGGCTTGCCAGTTCAGCTTCCCACGCCAAGGACACCTTTGCTATGCTGGACCTGACCCTGCTGGTCAGCCAACCTACCAGAATGAACCCCACTAATGGCTCTAGCACCCTGATCAATCTTCTTCTCACCAACCATCCCCACAGAATCTCTGACCTGGTGGCCCTTCTGGACTCCCTAAGCGATCACTCACCCGTCCTCTTTTCCTGGTCGTGTCTTCAGCAGAAACCCAAACCAAACTATATTGCCCAGTGGCATCTCCAACTCGGAGGCCTCACAAAACTAAGAAAATTCTTAACTCAACAGGATTGGTCTCCCGGGCCCCTACTATAGATGAAGCCCTTGATTATTTCATCTGTTCTTTTAATAAAGCATGTGACATCTATGCCCCACTAGCAAAAGTGCAATCCAAGAAACGTAATGCCCCCTTGTTCACACCTGCACTGCTCCAACAGCTAAAGCATAGAGATGATCTCTGGCATAAAGCAGTCGCATCCGGCATGCAGGCGGACAGGCAAGACTATAAGGTGGCTCAAAACAGATGCACTTGGCCCATAAAACAGGACAAATAGGGCTACTACAAAATGACCCTTGCCTCCTCCTGGGGGAATGCTCAGTTGTTCTGGGACAATATCAAGGAACTCAATGGCAAATCCCGGCTTCCCCCATCCTCCCTACTAACTGTCAACAATATCCGTACCACCGACCCTCTGGCCATCGGCAACTGCCTCAACTCATCATTCTCTGACCTTAGTGTTTTTACTCCCAAATAACTTCTTGACCCCACCCTGCAACCCACCCCTAACACCCACCCCTCCATCTCAGGGTGATCTCTACAAATGAGGCAAGTCCTTATCTCATTAAAGTACTCAGTGGCTCTTGCTATTGCAAAGATTCTTTTGACATGAGAATCCTACATCTAGTACTAAATACAGTCCTCTCCCCACTGACTGACCTCATTAACCACTCCCTAAGTCTGGGGCAGTTCCTGGCAGCCTGGAAGACTGCCACAGTTACCCCAATACTGAAGAGTGGTGACAGCACCTCCCAAAATAACTACTGCCCCATATCCATTCTCCCACCACTCTCGAAAGCCCTCAAAAAAATTATAGCCACCCAACTCACTGAGTACCTGCTTGCTCATAACCTACTTTGCAGGGAGCAGCATGGCTTCAGATCTGGGCACAATACAACTATGACTGTCACTGAGTTCTCTAATTTTATTCACTCTGACCTGGATAGAAAACATCTATCTGGAACTATCTTCATCGGCTTGTCAAAGGCCTTTGATATGGTCTTCCACCCCTTACTCTTAAGCACACTCCGCCATATAGGTCTGTTCCAAGGACCCATCTCCTGGTTTACCAGTTACCTCACAGCTGAATCACAATGTGTCAAAATAAACAACACTCTCTCAACCACCCTGCCAGTCCACTCTGGGGTTCCCCAGGGCTCCATCCTCAGTCCTCTATTATTTAGCATCTACCTAAACACCTTGCCAAATTCCTGTTCTGGCAACCTACTACTCTATGTGAACAATGCTGTTCTTTTTGCCTCGTACCCAGATCCCACAGTATTGCAGGCCTCCCTCCAACATGCATTTAACCCGATTGAAAACTGGTACATAGACCAAAGACTTGTGGTCAATGTAAAAAAGACAGGACCATGCTCTTTGCCCACCGACAGAATAAGGCCAAGAATGCACAGCTAACAATCCTCTCCCACTCTGTCCTTCCTCTAGAACAGGTCCATACATATAAGTATTTGGGCCTTACATTTAATTGTAGCCTCTCCTTCTATTCACATTGACACTCTATCATCAGCCATAAATGTCCATATAGGCCTATTGTATCGGCACAAGGATTGTCTACCTCCGGAAGCCCTTAATCTGGCTGTCACCTCCTCTGTCCTCTCCCTAGTCAATTATGGGCTCATTATCTGCTCGGCTGCTGACCACACAGACCTTAACAAAATCCACCTGGCCATAAACAAAGTGTGCAGACTTCTCTCCAGGGCAGACAAGTGTACCCATACTTGTACCCTATATGACCTGACAAGTCTCCTCACCCTGGATGAAAGGCTATTTTATCAAACATGTCCACTTACAAAGAACATGCAACTGGGGCTCACCCTCTTGGGGGTTTCTGCCTCTCTCCTATCCTCCCACACCTCAGTGAACACCTGTGCTGCCAATTGACAGGTGTGGTCCATCCCGAGGGTTAGAACCTCCTTAGCCCAAAGGTCATTCTCACACAGGACCCCAGTCTGGTACAACGAACTCCCATCTGACGTCTCCTCTATCTCCAAATTAGGACCTTTCAAGTCAGCCCTCAAAGAGCACATTCTCGCTTCACGGCACTGCTAATGTACCAGCTAGTGCCGGGCCATCTATCTATCATCTTACGGGACAACCCTGCCACTGAGCTCCTACTGATAGGGCTACCAAACATTACCTATTAACAATGCTTCCTTTGGCTGCACTCACAAGATATCTGTCTAATTCTCTACTCGCTGTAAATATCAAACCTGTTACTCCCTCCCTCCCTCTATCAGCAAACTCTCTTCTCTATCAGCAAGTTCTCTTGAAAACTGTAAAATACAGCTCTCGGTAACACGGTCAATGCAATATATAGCTGATCTTGATTCTGCAATATTGTATAACTGAAAAAACTATAACCTTTAGCTGCCATTCTATGTCTATATGTATTAAGTGCTTGTATTTGTTTTTTCTGACATGGAGCTTTTGTAAATGAGTCCCTGATTCAAATTAAATAAAAAATACAGAAATAAACAAATGGGGATTTTGACAGCTCATGAATGAGGAATTGAAAAACAAATCCCCTTTTGCGAGCTGACAAAATCCCCATCTGTGAGCCAATCCCCTTTTGCGAGCTGTCAAAATCCCAGTTTGTGAGCCAGTGCTCATTCATGAGAAGGGCCATCTGGTCAGGAAATGATGATCAAGGATTTTGTCAGCCCTCAAAAGGGGCTTGTTCGTGAATGAGGATTTTGTCAGCTCATGAACTGGGATTTTGTCAACTCATGAAAGGCGATTCATATATCCAATCCCCTTTCGCGAGATGACAAAATCCCCATTCGCTAGCCAGTCCTCGTTCACGAGAATGGCCATCAGGTCCCTAAGGTACAATCAAGGATTTTGGTACCTCCAGAAAGGGGATCAGCTCATGAATGGGGATTTTGTCACCTCACGAATGAGGATCGGAAGCAAGTCACGAACAAAGAATTTCAAAATTTAAAACAGCCATGTTTTGGCCAAAATGAAGCAAACCAAATGTATAGGTTTGTAGAGGGTGTCACCCTGAACAAAACCTATGCCTTATTGCAACAAAAAGTCACCTGTGGAGGAAGTGATGGCATTTTGTTTTGGGCAAAAAATGAGAATAAGATGGCGGCTCGCGAACAATAATTTTTTTCTCAAAAATGAGGATTTGTTAAATCCCCATTCACAAAGTGACAACATCCTTGACCATGAGACCAATCTACTTTTGCAAATCATACATATAAATCTTTAAGTGAACTGAGCATGCTCAGAACCCAAACATTCTAAATTAAATAACTTTGGAACAGATTAATATTCTTTCAACAAACCAATGCTGGATTATTCTTTGACACAAACTCTTTCTACTGTGATGTTTTCAGGCCAAAACACCAAATGGTGTGGTCACAGTGCGATGGGCAAAAGAGTGGCAAAAATCACATTTTTCAGCGCTTAGCTTCTCAAAAACCATATGCCCGACCAAAACGCGATTTGGCAAATCAAGAAATATACAATATCAGACCATATATTCCAAATTTCATGCAAATCCATTGAACAGTTGCAAAGTTATTAATGTGCAAAATTTGAGGTTTAACATTAAACTGCTTACTCAACCCTAACTATACTGGTGCAATCATGCCAGTATGATATATATCTATATCTATATCAATATCTAATATTCTTTGAAAAAAAACTACATTAATGCCCAAGTTAGGGTGTCTTAATGTCAAAAAGGTTAGAAAATGTGGTGTTAGGGTTTCCAACCCTAACTCCTCACCCCCACCCTGAAGGCAGCAACAGGAAAAGACATTATGGTTTCACCTCCCTTGAGTCTTCGTAAAATAGGCATGGGATGTGTCTTGGGGTTGTCAACCCTAACGCTCACCCCATTCCATCAGTAAATTAGCTGAAATGGGTACAGTATATGAGAATGGGGTGAGTGTTAGGGTTGACCATGCCAAGGCACACCACACGCCTGATTTGCAAATGTGCAAGGAAGGTGAAACTGTAATGTTTTTTCCTCCTGCTGCCTGTAGGGTAAAGGTGGGGAGTTAGGGTTGGAAACCCTAGCGCCCCATATCCTAACTTTTTTGGCATTAAGCCACCCTAACTGAAGCATTAACATAGTTTTTTGCAAAGAAGTTCCTTTCTTTTTGAGACAGTGGAATCATATCCTCATTCACACAGGACCCTTTGGGACCAGCAGGTGAACAGATGCAGATGAGAAAGGGCTGTTGAGCCCTGCACCAAGGGATTACTCTGTCTGTCTACTCTTTTATTTATTTATTTATTTGTTTGTTTGTTGCTTGCCATGGGGCTTAAAAGCCCTGGAAATATGTTGAAAGCTAGTCCTGAAGGTTGAGGACTCCGTACAGTGGTACTGCAAGACAGGAGGGAAAAGAGTGAGAAAACCACAAGAAAAACGCTATGGTAAAAGAATGTGCTCTTTCTCTTCTCCTCAGTGTTCTCTGGCATCCTACACAAAAGTGCATTGGGACTGGGGAAATGGGCTCCTTTGTATCTATTTGGACTATAAGTGACAGATTGATTTTATTTTAGAGGCACTGCCAGATTATGAACTTGTGGGACCATGGTAAGGTATAGTTGCAGGACCCCCTGTGACTTCAGCAGTAGGTCATGGGTTCAGGGGCCACCTACGCTCCCAAAATCTGAAGGGTTTTTAATGCCTAAAAATGCATTCGTAGGGGATTTTCAGCTACTCTAAATGCCCTTTCCTAGAGTGGGAAATTAGAATGTTTGAAATTGTATGGTTGGAGGACATTTACAGAATTGAAATGCTTCAGAGTTTAAAAGTGAAACACAGCTTGATAAGCACAGTCAGTTCAGTCTATCCCAAAATAGCTGCTGGGTTAGATAAAAAAGTGTTTTATATGTTAGGAAGAAGCCTTTTCTTTAGTTAGTTTTTGTTAACCGGGAAGGGTGCACTAGAAAGACAATTGACTATTTTCAGGCACACCCCAGGAGGGTACAATGCAAGATAATACAAGGTAATGACATACATGGCAAGTTTGTGCAAGACTCATTAACAATAGCAGTAAACATTAGGTATGGCAAAGGTGTACAGTAGTAGAATAGATAAAAGTGAACTAACAATGAATAAAAGAATACTGAAGTATTAAACAGAACTCAATGCAGGTAGAACAAACATAACTTTCACAACAAATTCAAATAATGTGGTTTGGTACCAGAGGGAGAGGGTACAGGTAGTACAGTGAGCAGTAACAAACAAGTCTGTAGTAGTGTATATTGTTACTAGAGACACTAGGGCAGACTAAGGGCACTTAACTCATGGGCCTGCGAGCAGGTGCAATTAAGTGCTTCTGTTTATCTAGGGTGTGTAGGCTCTATGATGTCAGTGCAATGGTGAACACAGTGACAGCTGCCACAGCAACACTGGAGCCATGGCTGCACAGCTGATGCAAACACAGAATAGTGCAAACTGAGACGCCGACAGCCACAACAATGACCACACTGTGGGGGACACATGCAACAGCCGGCAAGCACGGACACCTCCCAGCAGAGCGCCACTTCCTGGCAGCCACAATGCAGGAGACAGACCCCCAACCCCCTCCCAGGGTAGCACATCGCCACCCACTACAGGCATGACCCCTCCATGCAGAGCACCCCTCACCAGCAGCCCCAATACAGGAGACAGCCATCCGCCCCCTCCAGGACACTGCCACCCACTACAGACCACCAGCCACACACACCCTGCAAGACACCATGGCCCAACCCCCCCTGGGAACCCCTTCATTTGGGCCAAGCAGGTGGTGACTGCCCCCCCCATGAATGGGGCACAGACCATGGGAGAGAGCACCAGGGGGACAGCAAAAGGGAGACACAGCATCTGCAGTGCACATTTTTATTTTGGTCAGGCCATGGCATGTGACCCAGAACAGCAGAACAGCAGCTACCCAGCACCCGTACACCACCACCACCACCAACACCACCAACACCCATGGCTCCACAATCAGATACAGTCCATCCAGGCCCCTGCCCATACTAGCCCTCTCCTCTGAGAGCAGGTCACTTGCAGCCTTCCGCTGACAGAACATCCATTACACCAGCAGCCCGATGTTGAGTGTGATGTCCATCAAGTAGTCGCAGAAGCATCGCTGCTTATACTGCTCCACTATATCCATGATGTATTCCCTGCAGTCCTTGGTCTGCCTCCTTGTGACACTGCCATCCATGCCATGCAGCACCTGCTGCATGCTGAACTCTGTGAGGCACTGCTGACCCCAGAGGACCTCGATGAAATGTCATACTGTGTGGTGCACCGCACCCATCAGGGAATTAAAGCCCCTATGCCATCACTCCATGGTACTTTTTGTTCGGGGCAGCCCCTCCTGTGTCACAGTTTAGTGATTCCAAAAATCATTGGGGTATGTAGGGCTCCTGTGCACTGCACTGCTGACTGGGTGTCCCAGCCAGGAATCCTCAAAATAGTTGAGGTAGACTGTCACCTCCTCTATCTCCCAGGTGCGCAGCTCTTCATAGGCACTGCAGACATTCTGAGGTGGAATGAAGACCAGCACAGCAAACATACAGATGAGCAGGGCAAACTCATTGTTGGCTACATACAGCTGGGTGAGGGTGCCATGCTGCTATAGCTTATGCCACAGGCACTGCAAGAAGTGGAAGAAGCACCTACACAGGTGGGCATTGGGGAACATGGCCCTCAATGCCTTGTATGATGTCTGCTCAAAATTGATCATTATTTAGAGGGGATGTAGTCCTAGGCACAGCTCAAGCAGCTTGTAGGGGTTGGGGGTAGGAAGAAGTAGGCTGCTGGTTAACTAGGATCTGCAGCTTATCCATTAGGTAGGGAAATGGGCAGACTGGGTGGGCCAAGCGGTCCTTATCTGCCATCAAAATCTATGTTCTATGTTCTGTGCTGTATAGCATCCCATGTTCCTGCTGGACATCAAAATGTAGATGGCTGGGAGCACTGTCTCGGACTCCACACTCTGGATGCTATATAGTTGGTGAAATAGGCATGGGCAGCAACAGAACATCCCATCTGTGAACCATGATGTGTAATAGGCCAGGTTCTCCAGGCTGCATGTGGTGCTGAATATGAGGAACAGTGCACCCCCCCAAGTCATGCAGGAGGAATGTTTCCCCTGTGTCGGTGCTCCTGTAGTCCTCCGGTATGGTGAGTTGTGACAGGGCCGTTAGTTCCATGGGTGTGTGCCGCACCCCCTTCCGGGCCCTCTGGATGACCTGTTTAAGGTTCCTCATGGATAGCAGGCAACTCCCAACTGCACCAACTAGCCCACTGCAGCATGTAGCCATGACTTGCTGGCTGCTCTCGGTTGTGTCCATCACTTGTTGCTTCACTGTGGCTCAGACCCATTGGACTTCCGTACCAGCGCTGTCAGACACACAGTTGTCAAGGACAAGCAGTCAGAGCTGCTAGGTTTGCTGATGCACAGACTCTTTTATCACATTTGTTAAAACATTAGAAAGGTGACAGCTTACCAATCACTGAAATTCTTCATTTATTGGGTGCAAAAAAGTGCTTCTAATGATGCCCAGTAAAGTGCAGTACCAAAGAAATAATTTAATAAAGCGGCGGCATAACTTAGTGTGAAAAAAACAAACACACGTCAGAATCATAATAAGTGCACTGTAGCCATATTTACAAGCCATCAAACATGGAGAACATGCACGCAAAGTGCTACGTCACTAAACAGCTGATGTTTTGCTTAATAGGCATCCTCAGAGCTGACTGGCCAGAGATTAACTTATACAGATATACCTCACCCTCATACATATTTATACTAGGGATGTGGCCATACGAAGCAAATTTAAACACACATACAACAAATGAATTAAAAACATAAAATCACATATACATTTACAAATGACTATACAATGGTATCTCTTCATTTAAACTCTTAGGTTACAGGGTATCCAATGTGTGGGTCCAAAAGCACTCGCATTGTAACAGTTTATTTACTAAATTTCCTTCCCGAGGACCAATCTCACCCTTTTCAATGCCAAAGAAACACAAACCAGCAGGAGACCCCTGTTGCATTTCGATGTAGTGTTTTGCCATGGCATTAGTTTGCAGTCCATTTCTAATTGCAGAGTTGTGTTCTGTAATACGTTCTCTTAGTGTTCTCTTTGTCTGGCCAACGTAGTCAATCCACATGGACGTAGTAGCAAATAAATAACTGCAAAAGTAGAACAATTCATGAAGGATTTGATCAAAAACTTCTTGCCAGTTCTAGGAAGCTTTACTGAATCTGTGTTTAGTGTTTTGTTACATTGGGTACAATGGCCACATTTATAGTTGCCTTTTGGGATCGCTGGTAACCATGTTTTTTTAGTTTCTCGAGGCTTTTTTTACTGGCTATGCACCAGTTTATCACACAAGTTAGTCCCCTTGCGATATGTTGTTCTATGTTCTGCCTGTTTGAATCCTTCTGTACTTTGTACAATGTGCTAATGTTGCGTAACGATGTTTGCAACTGCCCCACTCTGGTTACTGTAATTTGACACAAAGGTTACTGGTTTATTATCAGGGGCTACCTCCTTCTTATTCAGTAGTTCTTTCCTGCTGTGCATATTTGCTCTAACCAATCCATCTTGTCTTTTCTTTGGTGGGTAACCTCAATCAATAAAACATTGTGCTGTTATTTTTGAATGTCTATTGAATTCAGAGTCCATGCTGCATATCCTTTTAACACGCATCTTCTGTCCAACAGGTATATTGTCACGTATTGTCATGGATGGGAACTAGAATAATGCAGAAGACTATTTCAATCAGAAGGCTTACAAAATATAGTTGTATGTAATTCCCCATTCAATTTGTATATCGCAATGTCCAAAAAATGTATAGTTTCAAAGTCCATCTGTATAGTAAAAGGCAAATATTTGTCTGCCTCATTCATAATATTAAAAAAGGCTTGAAGTTTGGTCACCAATCCAGCCCAGATCATAAGACAATCATTGCTGATTCATTTCCAAAACACTGCATATTTCTTAAAAAGTGCATTTGCATACAATAAATTTTCTTCCCAGAATCTGACATATAAACTGGCCAAACTGGTGGCGGAAGTAGTCCCCATCACTGTTCCATGGATTTGGGCATAATATCGATTTTGATAAAGTAGTTAGAATTATAAACCATATCGGTCATCTTTATAAGGAACATGGTATTAGGTGCCCTTGGTTTATCCCGTAGATCCAAATAATGTCTCAGAGCATTCAAATCTCCTTGGTGAGGGATATTAGAGTACAGACTCTCTATACCAAATGTCACTAAAAATGCCTCTTGACAATTACTGTCATCACAAAGTGCTTTCAACGCATCACTCGTATCTCGCAAATAGGATCTAAGTTGAGATACCCATGGTCTAAGGTGACAGTCTATAAACTGGGAAAATGGCTCCATTGAGGATCCAATAGCTGCCACAATTGGATGGCCCGGAGGATTACTGATATCTTTGTGTATCTTTGGTAGTAAATATATACAAGACTTTTTTGGATGTTGTGTTCTCAAAAAGTCACTTTCTTGTTTTGTCAGTTGGTCATTTAGTTCCCCATTTTCAATGAACTCAGAAGCTTTTACCATAATTTTTTCAATGGGGGGACCTTACACTATGGAAAAGTGGGTCCTTTCACATCTATGTGTGATCTGGGACCCCAGCGCATCCTGTTGAACAAAGCCATGTTAAGTAGATGCAAATGGGACTATAATGAACATGCATAGGCCCGTTTGCACCTTGCATGCCTCATGGACACATTTGCATATTCAGCTCAATATTGCAGGTTTGGAAAGAGCGTGTGCAGTATTCCGCCTGGACCATGGATGCACTTGGCTCATTGACAGCCACCCCCCCCCCCTTTGTGCCAGCCATCCAGTGTCTGATATTCAAACAAGTTGCGCGATCTGTTGTGATCATACATCTTGTTTGAATATCCCATCTGGTTGCAGTGGTGCATTGTTTTGGGCGGCGCATTTAGATGTGCTGCACATCCGGCCCCCTTTGAAAATGGGGGCCTAGATTTTTAAAATTACCAGGCAATGCAAAAACCTGAGAAGTGATTAATACTTTTTGGTTAATCAATACTGCTGCTTTAATGTAGATACTGTTCATGCTTTTTAAAAATTTAATTTACTTATTTAACATTCTTGCTGAAAAAAGCCCCTTGGGATGAAATCTCTCATTTTGGGTGGGATGGAGGGGTGTCCACAGAGATAAAATCAAGTCTGTTACAACCATTTACAGCAATACATATTGACTTTAATAAAAACAAGTTTCAAACTGCAAATGGATGGGTTAGGAAATCAAATTCAGAGCCAGCACAGTCACAACAAAGACATTTATGTTAACTGGTTAGGAAATGTACTCACTCCCCTGTAATTATGGTGAAAAACTTACATAGTTTGGAATGTGTATTAGCCAATGCAATTCTTCTGTCTTTGCTACTTTATAAAACATTTAATAAAACATATACATTCACAGAGAAACAAATAACCCCCCCAAACTAGCTTCTGGTTAGAAACTGTTATAAATTCGATAAGATAAATACCATATTTTGACTGGAACAGTCCAGCTTCATGACATATAGAATATGCATGGGGAAGTGTAGTTAATGAGAATTTTATGCACACCCAAGGTGTGTGATGCCCTGACACTCGAGGGTTTATCTGGGCATTACACACCTCGGTTTGTGCATAAAATCCAAATTTCCAGACTTCCCCATACTTTATTTTTTACATTTACCGGTTTTGTCAGAATGTTTATTTAATACTGCGCCTGGCTTTTTCTTTCGTTTCTCTGAGAAATGTGTTTCTTTGTGCTGGCAGTTTTCTGTGAGCAGCACAAGCGGACCGCTAGCGTGAGGACAGCTTCTCAGACAGCTGCTGAGGGAGACTTAATGGTTGTTTGCGCCAACTGTTGTTTACAGAACTCTGTAATTCACAAGTGTGAACTAAGGAGTTTGTAGTGGTCTGCCAGCAGTGGTTTATTGACCCTAACCAGTAAATACCATGTGTTAATGCAGCTATAGTCAGACACAGTTCTGCTGATATTTAATTCATTTTCAGCACTTATCTTCAGCTCATTCTTTATTACTGAGAATGTTTGCATGAAAAATGGGATCTTTGTCTTTCAGACTTCATCTCAATCCTCTGTTTGTCACTCTGTGGAAACCAAAATCCTCCATTTGTGACATCCTAATTTAATTAGAACTTTTTATTGCTATGGAAATGATTATGATGTCACAAACATGATTATGACTGCAGCAGGGAGGAAAATAGGAGGGTGTCTAAGACATAAATATATTTTTTATGCAAATATCCTCCATTTTAACAGAGGATAGAGAAATACAGACAATTAATAAACTATAATGAAAGTTTTCCTAACACTGGAAGATCATTTTAAGGCACTCAACATAGCCTTGTGCTTCTGTACATGGGGCATGCATTAGTTAGCATAATGCATACCCTGTTGTGTGTTATTGGTTACTTAATCAGCTGCATATGTTGGCACTTAACTGTTCCCTTGGAATTAAACTGCTGGCTTTTGTATTATGATCAGCTCTGTGAAAGTTGTTTACTAATTGTTTAAAGAGCTCCTGACACCATTAGAAAAACTTGTAAAAATGTAAGATTTGGACACAATTCAGTTAATATTTCATATATTTTCTATAATTCTTTCCCTTTTTTTCTTTATTAGTGATTACAGTTGTATGAAAGAGGGTTACTGTCCCTTAGACTTCATCTGCTGTTTTTACTTGCCTTCACCTGACATCATAATCCCCTGTTTATGGCATCATAATCATCTCCATAGCAACAGATTGTGATGTCATAAACAGAACTGTGATATGAGATGTAGTCAAGCAGCCAGAATAGAGAGGGCAGTGATCCAGTTTACATGCAAGTGGCCTTAGTTAAAAAAGAAGTAAGAGTAAGTATTACAACATAAAATTAAATAAAGCTGAAATGTGTCTAAATATTAAATTTTTTCAAACACTGTCAAAATGGTGTCAGGGGCTCTTTAAGTATTCCACTGTGATATCAATTATAACTACCCAAGCTCAATAATGACATGTTTTTGAAGTTGTATTTATCAGTAATAAAAGAAACACAGTTTTCACTGACGTATTATGATGTTGTAGATATAAATTCACCAGCCTTTTGTTTTAATGCTAGCACTGCAAGCACTGCTGATAATATAGTGCAATTCCCCAGCCATTTAAATGAGCATTACTAACAGAGCTTCCGTGCTTTATACCTGCAGGAGATGTACACTAATATTTTTACAGATGGGGGGTGGAGGATATAAAAGCCATGGAAATTAGTTCTTCAAACTTGCCTGAAATCTGCAGGCAGCATAGCACAGCAATAGTTACACAGCATTCCCATGGACAAGGAGGCCTGAGTTCAAATCCTTCCAGAGCCACTGCTGAGCTGTGTGACCATGAACAACTCAGTTTCCCTCAGTGCTATAGTCCCTCCAGCTGTTTTTACATGCTTGGCCATATTTTTAAAGTGTGCAGTTGTGGGGCCCTCATTTGAGGAAGCACCAGGACAAGATTAAGATATGCAACAAATCCAGATTATATTAGGTAAGCAAAATACCCCTTACATAAAATATGAACTGTGAAAAATGACCTTATAGCTATTCACTTCTTAGAGTTTACTGGAATTTTCTAGTCATTTGTTGCTGAAAGGGACAGGAATTCATTAAAGTTATTTTTAGAGCTGTGGGCGGAGCCTACAGCCCTTCTGTCTTTGATCAGACTATAGCTCTAAAAACAACTGATCTTAGAACTTCCATTTTAGACTTTTGTATGTATTCTTTCACCTCCACAGCTGCAAAATAGTGCACTCCCCCACTGTTTTTTGCTATTTGTAGCTCTGTGTTAAAGCCATCTGAAAGGAGGGGGGATGCTACTGTACTGTACCTCAGAACGTCTCAGGATATTAACAAAAAAAACTTTTTAAACTACTGTTTCTATCATCTGTCCAGCTCAGTCTAATAGAGTTATTCTATTTATTTCAGCAACCTAGGGCTTAACTCATTATCTTGTGGAATGGCCTCATAGCAAAAGTTAGACTACAGTGTCAGATTACAGACTTCGCATCTGGAACTGTAAGCTGTCCTGTTCTGATGGGCAGGACAGGTTGCATGCAAGCACACACACACACACACACACACACACACACACACACACACACACACACACATGCACACATACACATGCACACACACGTAAGAAAACAACTTGTCATTTGGTAACTCTTCATATCCCTGTCAGTTCATTGATTCAAGCTCATTTGTAATGGTGTCCCTTCTAAAAGTCCTGCATTTCTCAAATTGGCTGAATAAACAATGTTTATATGATAAATTCAGACTTCAGATGAGTGAGCTTACCTTAATTTATGTAAAAATTTCAAAACTGCTGGAGGGCTGTTGTGATGCACTGCAACCTGTTCAGATGCACAATTAGAACAGATACAGGAGAGGCTGCATCACAGGGAAGGGGGGATGGACTTTCTTCAAAAAGTCACATGTGCATCAGCAACCTTTCAGGTGGACACAATGCACAGGTGTAAGGAGTGTGGAGTGCCTCAGAGATGTATACCCCCACAATCACCTTTACCAGGTGAGTAAACTACCATTTCTCAGGGTGGGTTTCTTTTTTGGGTTTGTTGCTTAAAGCAGCAGTATTTATGTATATTCCTGATTTGAGGCTGTAAGCATCATACACCAACCTCTAATATTTAAACCGTGACCTTTTAAAGATAAAATAATATAAGCATTTAATTATTATTTTTTATTATTATTCTTTGGTAACCAGGTATGGCCCACTAGACACAGGTGCTTGTTTTCTGGGGCTACCCAGGAGCACTAGGGAGGTTAAGTGACTTGCTCAGAGAAACACTGTATGCAAGTAGAGGTTGTGGGAATCAAACCCATGTCTGAATGCTGGATGTACAAAGCTCATTTACAGCTCATTACTCTAACCGCTAGGCTCTACTGCCAACCACACAAGTAGTGAACAGTTTAGACCAGGCTGCTAATATCTCAAAGGAGAACTGCGTTAAATCAGCAAACATGTATTTTTGTAGAAGTAGATGTTATTTTTTAAAATACCAGTTCTCATGTTGTTACTGCTTAATCTTAACTGGCCTTTTGGTAAATTCAGTGGGTGTTTCTGATTATGCCAGGGACATAAGTGAACAGCCAATGAAATGGTCAGACTGGCAGTTTACCACCAGTGTAAATCCTCTGATAATCAATGGCTGTTGATGAGCAAATAATCCTACTCCAGTCCAAATCATCGGCATCACAGGAATAAATACAATAAAAATAAATAAACAAAGCAACCTCTTTAAAAGTTGCATTTCATCATAGCAAAAAAAATTAGCCTTGGCATAATCACAATGAGCCACTCGGAGGATGTGGGTTATCGGGGGATTTACCATGGCTGGCGAGGATTTACCCACTTGGCTGCGCCTCATGGGCAAACCACTCCAGCCGTGGTAAATCCCCTGATAACCCACACCCCCTCATGGCTTATTGCTTCATTCATACACTGTTGGCATTGACCATTTTAGAACAGTATGATCTTGTCAAGAACTTACATTGTTGGTACAATGCATGTGTGTTCTAATTTAGAATTCTTAGGTTCATGGAGACATAAACAACATCATACAATTTTATTGCTGTCTAATAGGATAATGTATCTTTGTGGCTCACTTTTTTAACTTTGAAAAACAAGTTGGAACTGTTATATATGAGCTGAACCCTTAATATTACATATTAAATATTTGGATATGGTATAAATGTATTTTTAAAATAATTTTATTGTCATAAATGTGCATTTACTGTATCTAAAAACCTGGTTGGGAAAAAGTGCCCTTTATAAAGCAACAAGTGCTCTTCTTATCTTGAAATCTAGATTTAGTATTTGCCGTACTGGTCCTTGCAAGAACAGATCCAGAAGCAAATGATTTGATATATTTTAATGGATCAACATAGATGTAACAACAAGAACAAAGTGCTCTAGCTTTTGGACCAACCAGTCCTTCTTCAGAAGCGTAATGGCAGTTATTTAGAAAACACAATACTTTTAACAGCTAAATCATGCAGAAAAAACAGAAAAAAATCCCCACTGGTTTAAAATACTCATTTAAAAAATACAGCTGATGATGTCAGAGAAGCTTAACAGTACCATGTTACCTTCAGCTGGGAGGGTCCCATGGTCAAAGGCGTATGGTGCAAAACACATACACAGAATCCTACTGCCAATATGGGGCATGATATCTAGCTGGAGAGTATAGCTGGGTGATAGTTCCAGCTAAGTTTCACACATCATACAGTGTACACTGATGTTTTTAAGACAGCTTTACTGGTAATTTCTTGTCTATAATGCATACATTGAAACTTCTTGGAGTCCTAAGACAATCTCAGTATGTCTTTAATCTGGGTGGGGGTTGTTTTTCAGTAACCACATCCTTATACACACTGTGACACTCCTAGCTTGATTTAAGAGTCATCTGCTCCAGCAGTGTTATCCTATGTCAATTAAATTTATATGCAGTAGGATTCTTTGTATGTGTTTTGCACCATCCACCTTTGACCCTGGGACTCTCCCAGCTGAAGTTAACATGGTACTGTTAAGCTTCTCTGACACCATCATCTGTATTTTTTAAATGAATATTTTAAACCAATGGGGATTTTTTTCTGTTTTTTCTGCATGATCTAGCTGTTAAAAGTATTGTGTTTCCTAAATAACTGCCATTATGGTTCTGAAGAAGGACTGGTTGGTCCTGAAAGCTAGAGCACTTTGTTCTTCTTATCTTGGGCACCCTCACCTTTTACAATCTTCCAGCACCCCTGTGGTCATGTGTGCACATGTGTGTGTGCACACACACATCCACAAGCGCACACACACACCACCATGTACTCTGACTAAATGAATTTAGGAGAACTGAGTTACCAGCAGGCCAGTTTTTGATAATTGTGACTAAACAGTGCTATATGGAATCAACAAGAAAATATCTTTGGTCATTTGATAGCTCTTCACAGCCTTATCACTCTGGCTAAAACTTATTGTATAGGTTTTAACTGTAACATATTAACATTTTTTGTTGCAGTATCTACAGTGGTAAACCTTACTTCATAGCTGTTGCACAGTATTGGTTTGTGGTATGTAGCACATGATCCCTGAGCTATTCACAATTCTCAAATGGCAACAGTGTAAAAATAGTTTCATTGTAACACATGACTCCTACCTATGAGTGAAATTGTTTCTACACTCACTAGTTTTAAAATGCCAACATGGAACGACCTACAGTAAATTGCTAAGACCTACCTCTACTAGGGAAAAAATGAAATGTGTTTTATTTTACAAAATGAGTGGCTCAGTATATTATTTTATTGTAACTAATAAGGAAAGTGCAATCATGATACAGGCTGTCTGGTCTTGTACAACTGCATGATTAATTAATTAAATCAGAGCTTGCTTGCCTGTGAAGTGTATATATATATTTGTTTTTGTTTTTGTTGACCAAGTAAGTGCACTAGACAAATCCTGCCTCTTTTCAGGCATGACCCGGGGGAGGGGGATACAGATGAATGCCAATTGACCTTGATCCAGATTAAGCTGTTGATGGTATTTTTAGTGAATGAGGAAAATTTGGCCAGAACACTGGGGAAATTCCCCTACTCTTTCGGAGGTGACTCCTTGTCCAAGATGGAGGACGCTTTACTGCCAGCAGCAGCTGGAGCTGTGGAGACAGGAGACCTGGTCTCGACTCCTGTCTCAGTATCTGAGGAGACCACGATTGTAAACAGCCAAGTTGTACCTGTATCTTCACCAGAGAAAGACGATTTGCAGAAAACAACAGTTGTTTCTCAGAAGATTTCTCTAAACGAGGTCTGTAACACTGCGGTGAATCAGCACTACGATGGATGTATAGTGGGATCGTAAGAGATGCACATTTCCTGTAATACGGAACCTTTAAGTCAGGAAGCGCCTGAACTGCACGACTGCCTAATGGAGACGGACCGCTATCGACCGTCAGCCGAGATGGATACCCTGCAGAGTCAACGGATACCATATCAAGCCGGCTCACCTTTGGAGGAAAAAGATACCTTAGTTCCAGTCCTGGCAGATCAGCTCCGTGTTTCTGAGCAGGTACAGTGTAAAACATTAACGGAGGTAGTTTCTGCCTCTATTAAACAGACGGAGCATTTTGAAAATGTTTTTTTAGGGAATTGCCTCTGCATCTCTGACCCAGCCTTCTCATGTTAAAAGAAAACCCCACAGTCGCCTGAATGGTCCGTAGATGCCGTAAGGATACGGCAGGATGGGTGAAAGACCAAGGAAAGGTTACATGGGTATCAGGTCTATCATCTACAAAATCCCTAGAACTGTGTAAGACTTAACCTCGAGGAGGGTGAACTAATTCTCAAAACAGTAACTGACCCTATGGAACTGCCTGACCAGCTTTGTTTGACCCAGAATCCTATCCTGGATCTTCACAGGGTCCAAGATAAACAGAGACGTTTTCAGGTTCTGATCCCATGGTCGAAGAGTCCCTAGCCACTACTCGACCTCCTTTTTCTCATAAAGGACCTGCGAGGTCTTTTTCCTCTCTGTTTAAATTCCCAGTTCTGGCTGCTAAGCGGCATAATGCTGTCAGGCTTTCATATAAAGGTGGACTTGAGGATCCCCCTGATCGTGTATATGTGGCTAGAACATTGTTGAAAGACTCTATAAAGTTTTTTGTCCATGAAATATATGCCCTGATACATGTCTCAGGAGAATTAAATTTTGATATTAGTTTTCAGACATCTCAAGGACTTGACCGATTTTGGGCAAAATATCATACCTTGTGTAATACTGCTCTTTGGACCCCATTTCAGGCCATTTCCCTCACTAAACCGGCCTTTAAAATAATCACTGTCATGTTTCCTAATGAAGGTGTAGATGTTTCAAATATTGTTTACTGGTTAAAGCAATGATGTATGTTACAGGGTCAGCCAGAGGCAATCTTGGATTCAGAAAACATATGGACAGGGGGTTGGAAATTTAAAGTCATGCTGAATGTTTCTGAATCTGGACCTGTGCATTTACCAAATTCCTTTTTTTTAGGCTGAGATAGAGGAGTTTTGTTTTACCCAGGTCAGTCTAAAGCATGCTATAGATGTGGAGACCCCTCACACCTGAGTAGTGCGTGTGATAAAATCAAATGTCTCAATTGTGGAGAAATGGGTCATGTAGGTATGCACTGTCTGAATGACTGTAGGTGTAATCTCTGTGACGAAATGGGTCACACATTTCAGTCGTGTCCCTGGGTGGCACATACTAAAGTAACTCATGATGGAGGTGTAGACCAGCGTTTTGTAATCTCTCAAGCACAGAAAGCTCGTTTTTGCAACACAACGGAAGCTTCTATTACAGAAGAGTCTCCCCCCCCTCCTAAAACAAAAGCTGTGAAAATCTCTTGTAGCACTGCACCTTTGTCAGTCAGCAAAGATTTACCCTCAGGGAAGGTACTAACATCTGCTAGCCCTGCGGAGACAGAGGCTGTGGAGCAGGCCCCAAGCTCTAGTACCATGCCTCCCCCCTGTGAACCTACAATAGTAATAAATTGTAGATCATTGCAATCTGGTTCCCGCACTGTAACATCCACTCCACAAGCTTACGTTACATCCCCTATTGCACTATCAAATACCTTTGAGGTGCTTCAGCCGATATCAGATGAGGCAGGTGGGGAATCTGACTCATCCTCTATCGCTTCTTCCATCCCAGAAGGCCTCAATGACTCTATACCACCATTAGGCACTGGCCTTTCACATAAACAGAAGGCTAAGGTGAGATTGAAAGGGACTAAGGTAGCAGGAAAGAGAAAATCTTGATTGTATAGGTTACTTTCCTTATGACCTGATATGTCGCTATTTACATGCCATACTGTTAATGTAAATAGTTTGAAACATGTAGACAAGAGACGATTGGTGTTTTCCTTTTTGAGGTTTTTACCATTAGAGATATTTCTTTTACAAGACACAAGATTCCATACGGTGCAGGAGATCCGATTGGCTCAACGAGACTGGCTTATGGCCCCTCCTTTGACAATAGGCCAAGACCCTGCTCTGGTCTTGGCATTTTGATTAGCGTCCCAGATTTTAGGCTCTTGAAGCTGTTTGATCTGGTCCTGGTAGAGTTTTAATTTTAGATTTTCTGCTCGGCAATGCCCATACCGGTGATAAAATGTCTATGCCCCCCAAATTAAAACTGAGCGAATAGCTATTTTTGATTTAATTCGTCCTTTTTTACACTCTTCTTTTCGAATCATATTGTCTGGTGACTTTAATTGTGGACTTAGTCTACAGGACAAGAGTTCCTTTGCTACCAACAAGAAAATGTACTGTGACTCTCTTGTATTAGGACGCATGATTCGTACTGCTCGTTTGACGGATTCGTATTTATCTTTCACAAAACAGCATACTCCCACTTTTCAAAAGGGTAAGCTGGCTACTCGTATTGATTTTGTTTTTACCTCCAGTACTTTGGTAGTCGCCTCGGCTGTAATACAGGCGATAGCCTTCTCTGACCATAAGCTTCTCTCTGTCAGTCTTGGATCTCCTGCTAATTGTGATAGAGGGCCTGGTTTCTGGAAATTTAATGTTTCTTTATTACAAGTACCATCACTTCAGCAAACCCTTTGTCATTTATTCATGCTCAAGTCTGTATACCCTATGTATGATAATCCAATGAGGTGGTGGATGGATACTAAACATACTTTAACTGGGATGTTGAAATCATATAGTCGTTTAAAAAGCAGGTCTGATTATCTGGTATATCTACAAAAGAGGGCTCATTTCCAGTCTTTAATGTCACTAGCATATTTGACAGGACAAGATTTGCTACAACAAATTCATTTATTGAAGAAGGTCATGTTGGAATTTCAATCTAAAAAATCGCAACAACTGTATCATCAACATAGTTATGCAATGTAAGGTACTAGGGAAATAGTTTGTCCATTTGAATCTGATTATCATCAGAATGCCCAGAAAACAATGTCATGTCTTATCAATGCAAATGGAGATATTTGTACCTCCCACTTGGATATATGTCAAATTGTTACTGACCACGCGACCGCATTGTTTTCCCCGTTACCCAAAGCATCAGAAGACTTACAACGATTATATGGTACCCTTGAAATTCCAAATCCTTCTGTGCAGAATGTAGACTCAGCATGTCAACCTTTCACAGAACAAGAAATTCGGTTAGCGATATCTTCACTGCCCCTGCGTAGGACCCCTGGCCCAGATGGTCTCCCCACAGCCTTATATAAATTCTTGGAGGAACACCTCCTTTCGGAACTGACCTCAGTGTTTACTTTCCTCCTTGCAACTGAACATATTCCCTTGGAGTTTACTAAGGGCATATTAATCTATGTTTATAAACGGAAAGGTGACATTAAGTCCCTAGACAACTGGTGTCCTATATGCATGTTAAATACGGATTTTAAGATATTGATGAAACTCATTGCACAACGTTTGCTTAAGCTGGCAGAAATAGTTATTCATCCAGCCCAATCCTGTTCTCTACCAAATAGGAGAATTTCGGATAATTTAATTCTTCTCCGTGAACTATTTTCTCATGGTTTTTCGGACTCCGTTTCTGAGCTTATTGTTTCAGTTGATCAAAAAGCTGCCTTTGACTCCGTTAGCCATGATTTTTTATGGACGGTATTACATTTTTTACATATTCCTGATAAGATTATTAGCTGGATACAGACATTATATAAGACAGCGACAATCGTTCTTTTAATTAATGGTTGGGCAGGCCCGATGATCCCGGTGAAATGAGGAGTTCACCAGGGTTGTCCATTAAGCCGTCTATTATACGTTTTTTTCTAGATATATTGCTTCCCCGTCTTAATGATCACCCCCAAATTCATGCCATATCATGTTCAGCACTAAGATCTCAGTTTACTGCGATTCCATATGCAGATGACGTATGTTTCTTAGTAGCTGACGAAGCTTCAGTGCTTGTGTCTCTCCAGGAATGCTCCTCTTTTGGTGCAATATCTGGAGCAAATATAAATTATAGTAAAAGTATGGGAATTTGGTTGGGTTCCTCCTCCCATTCTTTGGACACTATTGGTCCTTTACAAGTAACTGAAGGTCAAATCCGTATACTGGGTATATACTTTGGGTTAAGAGATTCTGATTCATTTAACTGGGAAGAGAAGTTAAAACTTGGTAAAAGCATGGTGACCTCTTGGAATAAAGGTCAAATTGGGAAGAGAAAACGTGTTTTTCTGATTAAAACTTATCTTCTCCCTCTGTTTTTATATATGAGTTATGTTTTTCCTATCCCAAAACAATTGGAAACTAAGGTGTTCAGTATATCTTTTCAGGCCCTTTGGGGCAGTCGTTTAAATCCGATTAAGAGGAATACTACTTACTTGCCTACCTTTGAAGGAGGTATTCTGAAGATTAACCCGTTGCTTTTCTTCACTAGTATTTTCCTTTCAGCTAATCTGCGGCCTTTACTGGTGAACACCCAAAGAGGGTGGGAAGCGTGGTTCTACGATTCTTGTAGATATTGGTTTCATAAGTGGGAACATAATTCTTTAAGAGTACTACGAAAACAAGGGGATGTTCTGACATATATAAAACATATGTTTCTTCGTTTAAAACAATGGAAAGTGTCGCCACAGACTCTTATTTCGAATACGCACAAGACTTTATATAAAACACTATTGTCTTCAGTTTGTAAAGTGCAAGCCCCTTTTCCAAAATGTCCGGATAGTTGTCTACCCTCGCTTCTAACTCTGGTACACTGTTCTAGAATCCCTGATCACATGTGGGACTTCCACTGGTTATCATGTCATGAAAGTATAAATGTAAAAGCAAATCATAAACACAAACAGTCTCAGGACAGGTTTTGCTCAAGACCTCTTTGTATAGTTACCCCGGAGACAATATCTCATTTGTTTTTTGATTGTTCTTATATCACAAATTGGTGGTCATATTTAGCAGATTCCTGGGATGTTCCTGTATTTTCCACAGTTACATATCAGAATATCATGTATGGTGTTTTTTCTTCCCACTGGTCTATTTGGCATAGAGATACTCTGAATCTTGTATTTCTTGTCATTAAATGGAATGTTTGGATGTCAAGATGTAGGTTTACACTTCAACAAAAACTGTGTCCTTATTCAGAACTTGAAGAGAAGATACTAGCGGATTTATGGAAAATATATGAACATGAAAGGACTTTGTATTCAGCACAGTTTCTGTTGGCCTTATGGACAGCCCTCCCATGGATCACGAACACTGATTCAGCCATTACTTAAAGGACTCATACTGCATTTTTATTATTTCTCCATCCCCTTTTCTTGCTTGATTTCTCTGTATATTTCTAATCTATGTATTTTGTGTTGGCTTCTTTGTACAATTTCTGTTTCAATAAAAATGTCCCCTACTCTTTTTAATAAGTGCCATGGGATCTTTAACATCCACCTAAACTACACCAATCCAGGCAGATAGCACCTCGGTTTAACATCTCATCCAAAAGACGGCACCTCAGAAGTGCAGCACCCCTCTCATGCTGCACTACAGTGTCAGTACTGGGATATTAACCCAAGTGCCAGATGTGGGAACTGAACCCACAGCCCTCTGATCTCCTGGCCTCAGAGGCAAGTGTGCTACCTACTGAGAAGTAACTCTCTCTCTTTCTCTTTAACTCTGTGTCGCCTCCAAATGATTCAAATTAATTTTTTATAGTACTCCTATTTATAAAGTAGTTTGAATCATTTAAAGGTGATAGAGAGAGAGAGAGAGAAAGAGAGTTAGATAGATAGGTGTTTCCAAAATTGCCTATTACAAAATCTTTTATGTTCTAGAAAGTGCTTTTTCTAGGTATATCTATCTGACATGTATTGCAGCTTAGAATCTCTTGTTTTGTTCTAATCCAGAACCACCCTGCAAATTATTCTCAAAGTTGGCAAGATGGGAGAGTGCCTTAGAAAAGCACTAGCAAACAGGCTAGAAGGAGGGATGGAGCAACAATGGGGAAATGTCAAAACTGCCATCACAGAGGCAACAAGCCTTTGTGTGAAGCAAATAAACAAATCAAAACAAAGGAAAAAGCCACTATGGTTCTCAAAAGAGGTGGCAGTGAAGATTAGGGAGAAAAAGATAGCATTTAGGAAGTATAAGGAAACACAGAAGGAGCAGGACAGAGAACTGTACCAGTTAAGGCAGAAGGAAGCAGGGAGGGTAGTCAGAATAGCAAAGGCCCAAACTGAGGAAAAGATAGCCAACTCAGTTAAAAAGGGGGATAAAATCTTTTATAGGTATATCAGGGAGGGTAGAAAGACAAAGGGAGGGATAGTGAGGCTGAATAGAATAGATGGTGGGTGGGCAGAGAGGGACAGTGAAAAAGCAGGGATACTGAATGAATACTTCTGTTCAGTAATTACAAAAGAGGAGGTGGGGGAGGTGCCTAATCCAATTAACAGAAGCACTCTGGATAGGGGGTTTATCCCAGTCCTTTCACAGAAGAAAGGGTTCTGAAAGAACTCCTAAAACTGAAGGTGGACAAAGCAATGGGGCCAGATGGAATTCACCCCAGAATTCTAAAAGAATTAAGCAGAGAACTAGTGACACCACTGACTGCCCTTTTAACATATCATGGGAGGATGGTGTGGTACCTGAGGACTGGAGAAAGGCAGATGTGATTCCCCTTCACAAAAGTGGGACCAAGACAAAGGCAGGAAACTACAGACCTGTCAGTTTGACCTCTGTGGTAGGGAAAGGACGGAATCACTCTGAAGGAAAGAATTGTTGAGTAACGAGGCCAGAAGTACAGACCCAAGGCAGCATGGGTTCACAGTGGGAAGGTCATGTCAGACGAATCTAACTGATTTCTTTGACTGGGTGACCCAAGTAGTAGACCAGGAAGGGGCTGTGGACATGGCCTACCTAGACTTCATCAAGGCATTTGACACAGTCCCACATAAAAGATTAATAGTCAAATTAACCAGCCTGGGAGTGGGTCCCAAGGTGGTAGCCTGGGTAAAACATTGGCTGGATAACAGGACACAGAAAGTAATTGTAAATGGAGCCCACTCTGAAGAAAGAGGGGTTACTAGTGGGGTACTGCAGGGATCAGTACTGGGTCCAGTCCTTTTTAATGTCTTTTTAAGTGACATTGCAGGAGGACTGAAGGAAAAGTGCATGCCTCTTTGCAGATGACACAAAGATCTGCAACAGGGTTGATAAGCACAAGGAGGCATGAAAGGATGAGAAGGACTTGGCAAGGTTGGAGGAATGATCAGAAGTATAGCAGCTTGGATTCAATGCAAAGAAGCTAAGTAATGCACCTGGGAAACAAAACCCAGGGAAGATTACACAATGGGAAGGGAGGTAATAACAACAACAAAAATTGAAAGGGACCTGGGGGTAATCATATCAGATGACCTTAAGGTTGGCAAGCAATGTGAGAAGGCAGTAGGGAGGGCTGGGGGGATACTGGGATGTATAGGGAGAGGCATCACCAGCAGAAAACAGGAAGTTGTTATCCCCCTGTACAGACAGTTGGTGAGACCCCATCTGGAGTACTGTATCCAGTTCTGGATATCCCATCTCCGCAAGGACATAGACAGGATGGAGGCAGTTCAGAGGAGGGCAACTAAAATGGTGCAGGGTCTGCAAGAGAAGCCATATGAGGAGAGACTAAAGGAGCTTAATATGTATACCTTTGAGGAAAGGAGGGAGAGGGGGGACATGATAGAAACATTTAAGTGCCTCAGTGGAATCAACAAAGTCCAAGAGGGTAGCATCTTTCAGAAAAAGAGATGTGCAAGAATAAGGGGACACAATTTGAAGATAGAGGGGGATGGCTCAGGGGCAATGTGAGGAAGTATTTTTTTCACAGAGAGGGTTGTGGATGCATGGAACAGCCTTCCTGAGGAGGTTGTAGGGTTTAAAACTATGGGAGAATTCAAGAATGCATGGGACAGATATAAGGCAATTTTTGTGAGGGTAGGAAGAAATAGGCTGCTGGTTAAATATGATCTGCAGCTTATCCTCTAGGTAGGGAAATGGGCAGACTAGGTGGGCCAAGCAGTCCTTATCTGCCATCAAAGTCTATGTTTCTAGAAAATTACCTGTCTGTTTAAAACCTCTTTTGCAAACCAACTAAAACTCATGGCTGTGCCTGGTAGGATCATTTACCCGTGTTATTCTATGTGACACTTGACATGCTGAAGTACACTAATTTACAATTCAGAAATTACAAATGTATGGTATTATACATACAAGGAAAGTGTGTGTATGGGGAGTGACTGTGATATATTATGTAGTGTAGCTGCAGTACTGTCGGCTGCTAGATGTGATCTGAAGGCTCAGTGTCAGCATTTTTGTTCCACTCATGGCTCATCTACTATGAAATTTTGTAACAGCATGGTGGGTGTGGGGGTTGGACTCTGGCATGACATTTGCCACTTTAGTAGTATACCCAAACAAATCTGCAGACTTTTTTGATTTTAAAACAGTATATGAAGCCCAGATGTACTTACCTTCCTCTCAATCGACTTGTTGATGTTCCTCCCAATCCCCGAACAGTAATTCTATGTGTAGGTAGGCAGACAGTGCAGTAGACAACAATGGTCCATGCCACGGACAGGTGGAGATAACCAAGGCAAAGAACAATTGATGGCCTGAACACTGGCACTGACACATTGGCGAGGCAACAGGGCAGCAACACAGCGGCAACCAAACAAGAAATGTAAGGCTACTAGCAAGGAGAAATTGGCTACCACCTGGTCCTTTTATACCTTCCTTCTTGCTAGTCTGGCTCTTGTTCCCTATTGTCCAATGCAGACATGGAGGTGCCAATCCAGGACACTTCAAAGCACCTGCAAATTTACAAGGGTCCACCAATTAAAGCAAAGAGGTGTGAATTGGGCAGTTTGGGAATTGTTAGCATTGGGGGCTGCTTAATGGCAGGGTTAGTGAACACTTTGGAAACAGCTGTCTGCTGCTCCTGCCATTAAGTAGCTCCAAATGCTGAGAGAATCAAATGGGAATGGACCGACAAAGTTCAGATGCCTATGTTGGTTGAGGATAGGGGGATCGGGGTCCATGGTGCAGAAGGCAACAAACAAATACAAAAATAAGAAAAATGATGCACAGAATCTAAACTCTTCTGCATGTGGGACACTCCAGCTCCTTTCCCTTTCACTTTCCGATCCCCATTCAAAAGCACAGAAACTATTCCATGCAAGTGGTACATTATCTCCAAGCCTGACTGTGGAGCAGACTCAGAACCGATAAAAACACAATTTTTTAACTGTAAATATCTTTAAAAATACAAAATTCCCAAGCATTAATGCCCCCTAGGAAATCCTTCCCCACCAACCTACACAACCATGCAAAATGTCATAATTTATAGACTTCAAGCCGGATATTCAAAAGGGTTGCGCCATACGCAATAGGGTAGCGCATGTGCAAGTCCGAAATTGCGCCATTCTGCCATATTCAGCAGGAGGCAGTTGCACCACTAAAAACAAGCTGAGCAACAGCGCAATGCAAATGAATGCATGCGCAACCGGAGGGGGAGGAACCATGCATAAACTGCGCAGCTGATATTCAGTCGGGCTGTGCAAAGTTGTGCAGGCGCAACCCCCAACCTGCGCCTGCACAACTTTGAGCCAAAAAAAAAGGCTTAAGTTGAGGGCCACCCACAGGTGAGCTGCTGCTTTGCAGGGCTCAACACAGCAGCTGCTACCTGTGGCTGGCCCCCAACCCAGTCCCTGTGCACCCCCCGCAGCCCGATCGTGGGCAGCCGACTGTAAATCACCACCACCACCACCCACCAGCCCAATCGCGGGCAACAATGGGCTCCCGAGCGTATCCCTGGTGGTCCAGTGGACGAAATACCCGATCGCGGGCAGTAAGTTTAATAAACCCCAAACATAGCCCTGGTGGCTGGTGTTCCCCCACCCACCCACCCACGAAACCCCCACCCCGCTCCCCGGCAGCCGGCGGGTGGCAGCATCCACTCGCTTGCCACCCCGCACCTGCTGATTGACTGCCGGTCAGGTCTGCACGCCATTGGTGCAGAGCAAGACAATGGGCTGTAGCTTATACCGCATACGACAGTCCAGATTTGTGGAATAAAATCTAGACTGTCAGTATTCGGAGAGGCTGCATGCCCATTGGCTCTGCTCTGCACCAATGGGCATGGTGCCCTACCGGGCAGTCAGTCGGCGGGCAGTGGGTGGCAGGCGGTTGGATGCTGCCACCCGCCGCTTTCGGACGGGAGCGGGGTGGTGGTGGCGGGTGGGTGGGTGGGGGGACACTAGCCACCAGGGCTATGTTGAGGAGTTTTTATTAAACTTACTGCCCACTATCGGCATTTCGGTCACTGGACCACCAGGGATACATTTGGGGAGCCACATTGCTGCCCACGATCAGGCTGGTGGGGGGGTACACTATGCCCGTGATTGGGCCACTGGGGGGTGGTGGTGGGGATTGTACACTGATTCCCTGCGATTGGGCTGCAGGGGGCATCGGTCCCCGACGGCTGCTGCCTGGCGGTGCGCCAGGCACAAGTCCTCAGGGATCGGCGCACCTACATGCTAATGGCATGCAAATGGGGCCATACTCAGATGCAAATGGCCCCCCCTGTGCCTTGCATGAATTATAGCCCCATTTACATGTCACCTTTTGAATATCGGGATTTTGCGCATGGCTCAATGGTACTTGCGCCTCCGCAAGTTGAATGCTCCACTCTGTCAACTTGCGGTGGCACAAGTTCCACTGCGCCATGCACAGTGGCTGTGGCTGGGGGGGTGATATTCAAAGGAGTTGCTCAATAGTGCAACTAGTTTGAATATCACCCCAGACACACCCCTGCGCAACTATTTTGCACAGTGCAAGGGCTTGCGCCTTTGAATGGCGCAGTTTGAATATCCAGCCCTTATAGTTTTTTATCTAGTGGAGAGCAGTAATTCAGAAAAAAAAAGCACAAGTCAATGGCAAAACTGTATTTTTTCACACTTCAATATTTCTAGACATTCTGAACCAATTTACATGAAATTTACATGAAACTTTCAGAAATTACAGAGTCTGTCATAGACAACATATCCTGAAGGTTTTATGTAAATCTGTAAAACCAGATCTCATCAGCCCCTCTAGAGCACCACGTTGCTGCTTTTGGTGGCTGTGGCTTGAACCCCACCAAGCACCGGCTGCACTTTTCTGAACGCTGCCCAGAACCACTACACAGATCTCCTCTGCCCCCCTAGGGCACTGCCTTGCTGCTTTTGGTGGCTGCAGTGTGGCACCCATCAACTGCCAGCCGTGCTCTCCTGAATGCTGCCTAGAACCACTGCACAGATGTCCTGTGCCCCTCTAGGGCACCACCTTGCTGCTTTTGGCAGCTGCAGCTTGGCTCCCACCAAGCACCAGCTGCACTCCCCTGAACACTATCCAGAACCACTGCACAGATCTCCTCTGCCCCTCTAGGGCACCACCTTGCTGCTTTTGGCAGCTGCAGCTTGGCTCCCACCAAGCACCAGCTGCACTCCTCTGAACACCATCCAGAACCATTGCACAGATCTCCTTGGCCCCTCTAGGCACCGCCTTGCTGCTTTTGGTGGCCAGGGCTCAGCTCCCACCAAGCACTGGACACATTCTCCTGAACACTGCCCAGAACCACCGCACAGGTATGGACTTGACACTCCTGGACCCACTACTTGTGGCATTGAAAGCCACTAATTTGATTGGGCCTTCACCACTCGACTGCAGTGTCTGATTGGAGGAGTCCTTTCTGGCTCCCTCTCCATTGGCCTGCAGCACCCTGTCTCAGCTCCTCTATGGACAGCTTTCCCTTGTTCCTCTTTCTAACATATTGTCTCACTTTTGAATTTTCTCCTGCCCACCCTTCCCTGCCCTGGCACTCTTTAAATGGACTTTCTGTCCTGAAAGCCCTACCTCCACTATTGCTCCTCCAATTAGTGTTGCACTCTTCCCTAGGCCCTCCTAGGCTTTTATAACCAGCCAATCATTTCAATAATCCTGCCATCTCACTTACCCACTAGACCCTTTCCTGCTGTTTCTTTATAAGTCCCCGCCCTCACCTCTTTCAGTTCCTGTCACTCTGCTTGCTTGCTTTACTTTTACTCACTCTGCCCCCCATCCACTCCTCCCAACTTCTGAACCTTGCTCTTTCTGCCTCACTCCCCTGTTAGGCCAACTTTAATGTCACTACTAACTCTCTTCTTACTCCTGCTTCTCCCTACCTGCTACGTCCTTCCAATTTCCTCACCGCAGTCACCCCTATTTGCTGGGCTTATGTGATCCGGAGCATGAACCTTAGCTTAACCACCTGCCCCTCCCCAGTAAAACCCCTCCTGTGCACTTCCATGGCATCTCGACACCCACTCCCGTCAGTTTACCCTCTGCTCCACCTACTAGCGGTCTCTAACTGACATTGTAAACCTGCCCACCTTCCAAGGCGCAGGCATATCCCCACTTGGAATACTGCTCTCAATTTTGTGCACTAACTTCTATAAGGGGTTTAAAACTCGCTGAGGGTGTTCAGCGTAAATTCACTAAAAAAGTATCATCTTTACATAGTAATAGTTATGAAGATAGATTAAAAATACTTAACCTATTTTCTGTAAAATACAGACAAATAAGGGGTGACTTAATATTGGTATATCAAACCTTAAAAATGATTATTTAAGAACCACAATTGACTTACTACTGCCTCCAACGTCAAATCCACTAGGAGTCATGGTTATAAACTCATTGGAGAAAATGTATATCCACTAGAAGGAGTCTATTTTTCACACAGAGAGTTGTGGGTTTGTGGAATAACTTACCTATAAGTGTGGTTAATAGTGATAATTTAAATACATTTAAGCAAAGATTGGATAAACTTATGGGAAACAAAAAATTTGATTTCCACCCATAGGACATATGGGTGGCGAGCATACAACGGGCATCCTTACATATGCCTTCATTGCTCGTACACTTCTATGAACCTATGAACCTATGAACCTATATCCTGACGCTCAAATGTCTCAGGTAATATCTTGCCATGATAGCACTACTTTTTCTGCTCCTCTCAGGCAATATCCATCCTAACCTTGACCCACTACACAACTTGACACAGCATCCCCAAAAGAACAGACCCTTAACTCTAGCCTCTGTCAACATATGGAGTCTACTACCCAAACTACCAGATCTTCAAGTCTGGATGACACAGCATACTCCTGATGTTCTCTCCATCAATGAGACATGGCTCTCCCTTAGGGTCCCTAATAATGCAGTCTCCTTGCCTGGCTATAACTTTTACAGATAGGAGAGATCAGATAAATGGGGCAGGGGCTGTGCTTTCTACATTAAAGACCACCTGAAATGTGTCGCCTTCCCTTCTATTGCCCAGTGCAGCAACTCCCAGATACTTGCCATCAAGATCTTTCTGGGGCAACATGGTAAATTCCTTACAGTGCTCTCAGTCTATATCCCCCTCTGGAACAGACCCATAGGATCAAAATGGTCACCAACTTCCTAGGAACCCTCCCCCACTTGTCAGAGACACTGATTCTTGGTGATCAAAACATAAATTGGCTCGCCCCCCCAAATCTGCATGATTTAAGGATGCCTTTGCAGCTATTGGCATCACCCAGATGGTGACTTCCCCCACAAGATTCAACAGTAGGACCAGCACTAGCGCTCTTCTTGACCTAATCTTCACTACCCACCTGGATAGGATCACAGGTACATTGGTCCTTCTGGACTCCATGAGTGACCACTTCCAGTTTTTTATTTGTGGTCTAACAAGGCCAACAAACATCCCACACAAATCATATACCATCGAGCCCTCAGAAAGGGGCATCTAGCCAACTTCAAAGCCTACCTAGCTCAATGGAATTGGTCCCCCCTCAATACTGTCAATAATGTCGACAATGTTCTCTCCTTTATCTCACAATTTAACAAAGCATGTGATCTCTTTGCTCCTTACTGCAAAATTAAGGCTAAGGGTCTGTCCAACTCCTGGATCAATGCCTCCCTACTTAATCTTATGAAACAAAGGGATAGCCTGTGGCATTGGGCTCAGGTCACTGGGAAGCCTTGTGATATTGCACCTGAGAAATTTGTAAGACAAAGAAAGAATACTTCAAAAGTGAATTTACTAGCGAATGGGTCCTCACTGGCAAGTCCAGTAAAGCCCCCCCCCCGCTCCAAGTAAATGGTGTAAATACACAAGACCACAAACAAATAGCGAATGCATTTAAGAAAGCATTTACTGACCTAAGTGGCATACTCTCATCGGACTTCTTTGACTCCCCAAAATCGGCCCATGTGCCTGCCTCAGTTTTACCATGCTGCAGCGACAGCAGCCACGGAGACAACCCCAACAGCGATGCCGCATTGCCGACTGTCAACAATACAGTGTCGGGAATGCCTCTGTGTTTTCAGTGGGGGGCTGTGTCCCCAGAACCCCCACACTCCCCGGTCTCTAGGACTGGGGTGGGGGTGAAAAACCCTGAAAGACAGTTCCCTGGTTGTGCAGAGACCATCACAGCGACATGCTGATTTTGCCTGAATCATGTCGCTGTGATGGTCTTCGCCATCGGGGTTTCGCTGCAGCGATGGTATACCGTCTGTCTCACCTACCCATGAGACAAATACCTCACATTTCTATTTCAGATGTGTAACACAATCTGAGGTCAAGAAGTACATACAAAGGATCATTGGAATGTCCAGGTTCAGTGGGGACACCCTGGACCTTAAACGTCTCCACCTCTCCCTTGATGTTGTCATCGCTCCCTTACTAAGATCCTTAACTTATCTCTCTCCCTTAAAAAATTCCATAGCCTATGAAAAGCCAGCCTAGTCATGCCGGTCCATGAAAGTTGGGACAAGACATCAAGTAATAACTACTGTCCTATCTCCATCCTTCCCCCCTCTCCAAAGCCTTTGAACAAATTGTCGCTGACCAGCTCATGGAATATCTGACCAAATACAACTTGCAATGCCCACAGCAGCACAACTTCAGAAAGCTGAATACCACCACCACTGCTCTGCTGACCAATATTCTTATTATTATTATCTTATCTTAGTCTTTGGTAACAGGGTAAGGCCCACTAGGCACAAGTGCCTGTTTTCAGGGGCAACCTAGGAGCACTGGGTGGTTAAGTGGCTCACTCAGAGTCACACAGCATGCAAGTGGAGGCTGTGAGAATCAAACTCAGGTCTGGTCTGCTGGATGTATCAAGCTTGTTTGCACCTCATTCCTCTAACCTCTAGGCTATGCTGCCAGCCCAACCTGGGCTACACTAATTACACCAATAATGCCCTGAATGATGGTTACTTAGTTGGAGCAATCTACATTGATCCAACTATGGCATTTTATATGGTGATCCATTCCCTCCTGCTCCACTTCCTCCCCTCACTCGGCCTCTTCTCTGTTACTTGCTGGTTCAGTAGCTACCTTGTGGGTCACACCCAACAAGTCAAGACATGTGACACACTCTTAAGTAGTCTTCCTGTTAGATGAGAAGTTCCGTAGGGCTCCATCATTGGTCCCCTTCTCTTTAGCTTGTTCATCTATTATTTCCCCTCTGCCTGTAATGTCAACACTGTCCTTTCTGTGGATGATGCAGTCCTCGTCTCACAAAGCCCTGATCCTTACTCGCTCACTAATGACCTTCAGTCTAAATTTAAAATGGTGGAGTCTTCGTTTGAGCAACACAAACTGCCAATGAATTACAAAAAGACCAAGGTCATGCTTTTTGCTAATCCCCACCATGCTCACAAAGTGGCTAGCCTACCTATCTGTAACAACCAAAGCCAACCCCTGAAGCAAGTTCAAACATTTAAATACCATGGTCTTACACTGGATATGACTCTCTCACACAATCTCCATATTAACCACATTGCCAAAGTCATTAACTCTATGGTTGGGATTCTGTACCGACATTGACACTATCTGACCACTGACGCTCTCAGAATCACAGTTGCCAGCTCAGTCCTTTTTCTTGTTGATTATGGCCTTATGATCTATGGTGCTACCTCTGACACCTTGCTGAAGTGTATCTCATGTGCATTAAACAAGTCTTGTAGACTGATCTTTGGCTCTGACAAGCGGACCCACACCTGCGAACTCTAGGAGAAAACCTGCTGGCTTCCTCTCAAGGAAAGAATCACCTATCACACATGCCTTCTCGCAAAGAAGATCAATCTAGGCCTTACTCACCCTTTCACTAAGACCTATATCATGTCGGTGCTTAAAATAAAGTGCACACAGCGTTCCTCCAAGCACTTCTACTCATTCCCTTTGCTTGGACCTCCCTAGCCCAGCGTACTTTTGCTTACAGAACATCCACCCTTCTTAACTGTCTACCCCCTAATATTAATGCTGAGCCCAAACTGGGTACCATTAACTCAAGCTTCATGAATACCTAATTGTTCAAAGTCACTGCAACTGCTTTACCTAAACTGAGTCTCACCAGTCACCCTTCAACCCTATCTCTCCCTCCCCTCCACCCTTCCTCCCTCTCACTCCCTCTGCTGTCTCCCACCTACTTCAACTCCCCACCCTCCCCATATACTATCTCCTTTCTGTCACCCTCCCTCCATATACTTTCTCCCTTCTTTGTCACCCAAGTGAATTTCCTCTTATTTCTCTCCTCTGCCCCCTCTTCCCCCTCCCTCCCTCTCTTCCACCTTCAGCTCAGCACTTGCACTCCACTTCTTCTACTCATCATCTGACAAGGTCATCTTCTGACTGATTTATGTTTATTGTACCTTGACTAGTCAATCTTATCCTGACTAACTAACGTTTAAGTACTTTGACCATTCTATTGTAAATTAGGGATCTTGGAACTGTACCACCATGTACCTGCCTTACTCATTTGTGAATTCTTTGTGAAAACGTGCCTCTTTTTTGTAACCTGTGTTTTACTCACACTTGAATATGCAAAATTTTTCTAGTACTGTAAGCTCTGTGATTTTAAGTACATGCTGTATCTCCCCTGTTTGATGTGGAGCCTTTGTAAAAGAGCCTCTGGTTCAAAGGTACTTGTAATCCTAGTCATCAATAAATAAAAAATCATTTATTTCTGCAAGCATCAAAGAAAAACTCTAATTTAACATAAAATTAACCAGCCACTCTAACTATAGTGGTGCTACCATGCCACTATAATATCTATATCTATAGATTGCAAAAAACTCTGTTAATGCATCAGTCAGGGTTAAAGTGACAAAAGTAGGGAAATGTGGGGTTAGAGTTTCCAAACCTAACACCCCATCCCCACCGTGCAGTATAATAGTATCCTTACTTGCCTGTAGGAGCGTATGTATGTAGCTGTGGAAGCACAGGGCCCTATATGAATAGGGAAGAGTGACCAAATTGCCAGCACAGCCATGTTATTACACCACCTGATATAACATGTACGGAAAATCTCCGAATCCATGCCAAAACTTAATTCTGCACAAGAGCAATACCATTCCACACCACATGTGTGAAAACACATTTTGGCCAGGAATTGAAAAATAACAGCTATGACATACATTTTGTGGAGTAATAACAAGTCTATGTTAAAAATTTGGTGTTACAATATTTAAAACTTACAAAGTTATGAGTGTGCATAGTGAAATTACAATGAATGGTCATAACTCAGTCATTTTTTGACATTTTACCCCATATTTTCAATCTAGCCTCTTGGTGATCCCAACTCATGAACAATATGACTGATATTTTGCAAATCCTGCCAAAAAGGTGAATTTGTCAAACAACCGCAAAATCACTTTTTGTGCCCAAGTTTCATAATGACAGTCACATTGCTCATAAGGTGGGGTCCTCAAATGGCTATGCTGAAAATTTGGTGTAAAGATGCCAAACAAATGGTAGAGTTAAGAATAAAAGTTGAAACCCCCATTAAAATACATTGAACCGCATTTACCTTAGTTTCTCATATTGCAGTCGCTGGTTCCAGCAGCAAGACATGTCTTCAATCGGGAGAGCAGATCTGGAACCTGGGACTGAGTGAGGGTGTGTGGGGGTGTACTGAGTCATGTGGGGGAGGTGGATGCACAGAAAAGACATCAAGGGACAGTTTTCTTATTTTCAGCAGAAAACTGACATGGGAGGGTGGGTGATGCCACTAACCACTAACAATATTTAAAAATGGGCATTGACAGATGGGGAGATACCACTAGACATCAGGGATAAAGCCGGGATGGTAGGGGACTGCCACCAAACATCAAAGTAAACTGGGGGTATTAAAAAAATGAAAAAATAAATAAATAATTTACAGAAAAAATAATAAAAAAATAAACATATGAGTATTAAGGGTAGGGTGGAGGGGTGCCACTGGACACCAGGGATGTTTATGGGAGGTTCCACAAATCCTTTTTCATCAGTTGAAATCCTTTTCTGCCAATCCTTTTCCATACTGGCAGAAAAGGAATCCTTTTCTGATGAAAAGGATTACTTTTTTGCTAGTCCTTTGCCATGGTGGCAGAAAAGGGTTCTGTTTGGTGAAAAAGGATTTGGGACTTTGTTTTTTTTTATTATCATTTTTCACCGGCTATTTCCATTTCTACTATCCTTTTTAATCATGGTGAAAAAATAAATTGGCTCATGAAAAAGGATTTAAAAAAAATATGAGTCTAAAATCTTTTTTCACCAGCTAATTCCTTTTTCATCATGGTAAAAAAAGGTATGCACCTCTACAGTATCATACATCACTGCCGACAACAGTGCCAGGTCGCTACAGAGGTTGCTCCTGGAATGGGGCAACACTTTCCCCCAACCTGCACCCTTCCCCAAATCAACTCCTGACTTGGAAAAAGACAGTCCCTCCTGTGTGTGGCTCCCTGCTGACTTCAACTTGAAGTCAACAAGGAGCCTGATTCTGCAATGCCGGTCGACTAATTAGTTGTCAAATCAGCATTGTAGATCCATGAAAATGGAATCAGGCTTGTGAAAAAGGATTTTGGACTTAAAATGTAATACTTTTTCATGACCCTGATTTCCTTTTTTGCTATGCCAAAAATGGATAGCAAAAAAGGAATTTAGCGAGTGGCAAAAAAGGATTTAAAAGTAAAAAAAAAAATTAGGAGGACATACAAAACATAAAAAAAAACATAGAGACCAGCTCATCAACTCCCGATGAGCAAGATACATACTTAGATGTCTGTAAAAGAAATCCCTGGGCACAGTTATGACACTTATAAATATAAAAATCAAGATAGTGGCTGATGAAAATGGAATTTCTTCTCATGAAAAATGATTTACCCCTTACCAAAAAGAAACCTTTTTCATCAGATCAAATTCCTTTTTTGTTCCAGAATGCTATCCAAAAAGAGTTAACTAAGCATGTTCAGAATTCGAAAAGTTAAAATAAATAACTTTGGAATGGATTATTATTTTTTCACCAGACCAACACAGGCAACCTCTGTGGGCAAGTACTTTGTACCCTAAAAATTTCAGATCATAGCTCCAAGCTGTTTTGCCCACAGCATGATAAAAAGTTTCAAAAAAGGTGAATCAAGGGAGCCGTTGATCAACACATCCTGAATCTAAGCAGTTCCTGTTATAAATACATTAAAATAGTATAAGCCTAAAAACTGCTAGGCTAACTACCCTCCAAGCAATCAACAGTTAAATAAAAACAAAACTGGTAAATCAGAAAACAAACAAATACAATTAAAAGTTAACACAATAATAACTAAAATAACACAGTCAGTCACCCAATATCCAACCCCACACACACATACATCAACCCCCCACCCACCCTATAAACCCAGAAACAGAATAAAAATATATTAGGGAGTCCAAGTTTCAGGAGAAGCTACCAGAGTTAGTCCACAAGGCACTCAAAAGAGAAGCCAATTTAGTTACTACACAATGAGTGCTCCAGCCAAGTCCACCAATCTTTAGTTCATACAGTAGGTGCATCTTAAAAGAAGTGAAGCTGGAAATTTAAAGCATAAACAAGGGACTCTCACCCACCTGAACTGCCTGCCATGGGATTTAGATTGTTACCAGTCACTATGTGGCCCTCTTATGGCCGTGTCCTGGTTCAAATCCAAATCTCAAAACAATCTCCTCTCAAGAGGAAAAGCCGACCATACCAGGCAAGATAAAGTACAATAACTTGAGAATCCCCAGTTTTTGAGACAGCACAGGCTCTCCACAGCCCTGGCTCCCCTCCCGGTATAGGTCTTTATTTTCAAGTCACACTACCTGAAGAAATTACTCGATCTGGCCATTCACCCATGAATCTGGCTCAGTTGTCAGCAGCTGTAGGCTCAGAATGTGGGTGTATCAGTCTACCATGATAAACTCCTCTCAGTCCAACATCCACTGGAACATCCAACAGTTTCTCCCATCCAACTGCAGACACTTCCATGGGCAAGAACAAGTCAGCTTTCCACAGTTGACAGTACCCAGTCCATTCAGCCAAATGCTGGCATCTCCCAGGCAAATAACCCAGTCTCCAACCACCACAGAAAGTAGACTGACTCCTCACAGCTACCACTCCACCAGTCATTGATCCACCAATCTGATCCAGCATCCATGGGCCCCACAGCAGTCCCCCGGACCCTCAATGCTCCAAGCACTCCAAACAATGAACAATCACTGGATGTCTTCAATCCTGCAGTGCCATCAGCCAGTAAGATCAACTTCAATAACACCAGTCCCAAAACTGAAATCCCCAACTACAAAACAATAAAACTAACCTCCTAATGCTATCCCACTAAGGCACCTGTCTTGCGCTTCCCAACTAAAGCTTCACATTAACTAAAACCAAATTTAAATTATTAGCAATATAAAAGAAAAAATATATAAATAAAATATAAAATAAAGGACTGCATTAGTTATACTGCCCAGCGTGGCTGCCATCTTGATGTGTCATCTAGTGTCATGTTGTTTCTGAATAGTGCTTATGAACCTCAAATTGTAATTATTCTCATTAAGCTATGTGTAAATTCCTTGGCCTATTCCTCAGTGCCCTGCCGCACACACACCACACTGTCGATATAATGGTACCAGCTGATGATGTGGTATGTGTATGGATCAGTAAGACCAATATGTAGCCTATCCTGCTCCAAGAACCCCAGGAATAATTTTGGAAATGATGGGGCCATGGAAGACACCATAGCAGTGTCACAGATTTGATGGTAAAAAAAATTATAAAATTTGAAAAAGTTGTGTTGTAATACAAAGAAAATTGCTTCCAAGAGAAAATCTATTGGAAATAAAGCATTCTTGTAAATAATAAATAAATTAATAACACAAATAAACAAAACAACTGGGCTGTCCATCATCAGAATAACTAAGGGAGTCCATTATTTTATATTTTATTTATACATTTTGTCTTTTATATTACTAATAACAATTTTATAATTTAATAATTGATATATTAATTTAGCCAACCAGATTATTGGGAGTAAACTTGAACCTGAACAGAGTGCTGGGACATCATATGGCACTCAACTCTGTGATAAATGCAGATGTAAAACTTGTGAACACTTTTTCACCTTAGACTATGTGGTTACCTCACAAAACAGACAATTCAGAATATTGGGTAATTATACATGTACATCAAGCAATGTTGTTTATCTTATTCAATGTCCTTGCACAGGGTATGTGGGGGAGACGAAATGGCAACTCTGCACTAGAATGAATTCACACAGGTATGATATTAATTGGAAGATGACTGATAAACCACTGCCACAACACTTCTCTCAGGTTGACCACTTAATTTCAGATATGTCTGTGATGGTCTTGAAAAGACATTTCAACAGTACACAACAGAGACGAGCTTGTGAGATCAGACTTATGTTACTTCTTAATACAGTGCAAGATGGCTTGAACATTGATATTGGATATATGCCACATTAGACGTAAACTTACATGGACCTTTACTTCAAAGGATTGCTGTACATATTTTGTTTTCAGTGAGCCTTGTAATTTAATTCATACTTATACAGTCCCTCTTAACTGGTTATCTACATGTTGGCCTCTTACATTAGTATTGCATGAATGTGTATATGTGTGTGTGTGTGTGTGTGTGTGTGTGTGTGTGTGTGTGTGTGACTGTATGTGTGTGGGTTTGTGAATACTGTTTGTTTATGTGTGTGCTGCGGGGGCAGGCGAAGTGTGTCGCATTTAATTTTTATATGCATATTTGAAATGGGTGGTTATGTGGGCATAGTGGATGTGAATACAGTGGGGATATTGAGGTAAACTTATGTTCAGGTACATGACATTATGGTGTCATAGTGCTAGGACTCTGGACTCATATGATAGGGGATATTTACTTCGTTCTGCTAGTTCTGTAATTTGAGTATATACTGTAATGTTTTTATGCTCTGTATTTACACTTGTCTCATTTACTTGAGGGTTCATGACAGGTGCAATTCCTTTTTGGGTAACTATTGTAGTGACAGGTGCAATTGATGGTGCATTAGGATTCATGTACATATATTTCATTTTAAGTAGTTACTTTCCCCCGGGGAGGGGTTAATTTCTAAGAATCTTTGTTTAGATTCCTTTGGACTGGTTCTATATATGTATTATTTTGATTATACACTGACAATGTATTGAAATCTGTACATATCAGTCTGCATAGTCTCAATTTCTTGGGGGTCCTTGACTTGCACTTGTTTGCATCTGGCGCTTACACTGACAATTGATATTATCATGTATAAAATCTTGTTACAACAAAGGCTTAAGGTTTCTGGAACATAATAGCTTGTTGAGAGTATGTTGGGAAAATATCTCCAGGCAGCTGTACTTTCATCAATGTGATATGCTTACTCACTTTGGGTAAACATCACTTTCATCATTCTATATGCCACATAAAGATAATCTCTGTGCTGTAATTTTGGGGCTTATTTTTTCTTATTTTTTTACTTGGTAATATGTTACATTTTGGCATGCAGGTGTTTTCTACAGGGTCATTTTATTGTTATAGGCTCTATTCACAAACAGAGTTCTGAGCAGAGTTGAAGCTGGATTTTTACTGATGTACTGTTACCTCACTCATGAAGTATGTGTCTTAGGGAGGTTTCTTCACTTAACATGTGATTTAGTGAGCAGAGAATTTTAAGGCTTTTTTTTTTTATCCGTTAGACCGATACATGGTATAATATATGTGGGCTGAACTCTGCCTGCCGTTATCTCTGGACAACCTTTGACCTTTAAGTTTGCTTCAGCTGAAATTACACTTTAGATATTCAAGCTCTTCAATGTCACTTTAATTATTTCTGAAGGCCCGTTTTAAACCAATGAGAATTATTTCTGTTTTTTTCTGCATGTTCTAAGTGTCAATAATATGGGATTTTCTAAATAACTCTCAATAGGCTTCTGAAGAAGGACTTGTTGGTCCGAAAGCTAAAGCTCTTTGTTCTTTTTGTAACATCCTTGTTGGTCCAACAAAAGGTATCAAACCATTTGTTCTGGATTTGTTCTTACTAGGATCAATACAGCATTAAAGATTTTGTTTGACTTAACCTTTTGTAATTCTGTTCATTATTTAGCATGTACATAACATACTTTTTATACTGTTCTGCTACCATTAAAACAACATTTCTCCCTTTGTCTGCAAGCTGTATTATAAAGTCTGCCATTTTAGTAAATCCCCCAAGGCCTTCTGTTCTTTTTTGTGTGAGGTTTTTCTTAGTCGGTCCTTCAGGCCTCTCTAACAAGAAATTTACCTCCCCCAGTAGTCTGTTCAAAAGCTTTGATATTCAAAGGAAGGCAGTATAGCACAGTGGTTTAAGACTCTGAGCTGCAAATCTGGAGAACTGGGTTTGAATCACAGAGCCCCCACTTGCACACTGTGTGACCCTGAGCAAGTCACTTAACTTCCCTGTGCTCCCAGGTTGCACCTGTATTAGATTCATGAACATTAAAAACTATAGTTCAGATACAGATTATACCTTGGAATGATTAGGGTTACATCCCCCACCCCAACAATCCCACAGTGACCGACACTACAGCGACAACAGTAACAGGTCACTGTAGTGTCGGCGTGGCACCCCACCACTGCATATGGGGGGGATTGCACCCCTCCCAGAAACCACTCTGACTCAAAGTTGGTTGATTTAGTAGCAGGTGGTGTGGGGGATTCAGGGGGTGAAGCCCTCTGAAGAAAACACTCATTGCTGTCACTCCCTTATGTCGACCGTGAAATGCGGTCGACATAAGGGTGCTGCTCTGATGGCAGTCGACAAAAATATTTTGTCAACCAACCATCATAAATCAGATTGATTATGCTGATATATTGTATGATAGTGCTTCTAAAGATAGACTACATAAACTAAATGTTCTTTATAATTGGCTTGCTAGGCTGATATTGAGATGCCCTAGGGAGGTACATCATTGTGAACTGCATCAGAATTTGGGTTGGCTCTGTTTAGCAAACAGGAGGAAGTACATAAAAGCATATTTGCATACAAAAGTGTTTTGGGCTTAGTCTCTAAATTTTTAAGTGAAAGATTGACTTTCAGGAATATTGATCCTTCTCTAAGGAATTCTTATTTATGTGAGCTGTTGGTCCCATTTTCTAAAACAAAAAGGTCAATGTTCGTTTTTAATTATTTTGCACCCATGTACTGGAAGAAACTCCCATTCAGATTTAGATTATTAAATACAAAACCCCCATCAGTTTCTGCATTGAAACATTGTTTACTATCTACATTAAGTTTTGTACCTGTTGATTGTATTTTTGTTAACTGTATGTAATTTTGATTTTTATATTGTGTAAACATTTTGTATTTATTGTTTGTACTTGTAAAGGTCACCTTTTTAAATAAGCTTCTGCTCAATGGTTATAACCTTAAATACTACAAGAACAAGCTTTTCCTTATAGTATTAAATTCCTCTCTTTTGAGGTTGCCCCGGGTGTGACTATTGTTATAATGTAAATACCCAATAGTGTATAACTCCTCTAGGGCTGGCAAATTAGAGACATCTATGTTGCTGTAATCCTGTTTACCTCTCTTTTCAATAGTACCACTGCAGTTATTATTTCCTTGTATTTCAAATGGTGTATTCTCCCCTAGAAAGGCATTGTCCCGCTCATAGTCCTGTTCAGACAATAGAACAATAAAGTCCTCATCTAGTGTATTATTGTGTGTTTCTTCCTCTAACAGGGTACCAAATCCACCTGATCTTCCCATCTTTCTCTGCTGATTTGGATTTCTAAGAAAATGTTCTTTTAGTCTTACTTTATGAAATAGATGGAGCAAGTCCACATGTATATTAAATTTGGCAGGTCTGACTGTTGACACAAATGAAAGACCTTTTTTTTATTATTTATTTATTCATTTAGTCTAGGATTACAAGTACCGTTGAGCCGAGGCTCTTTTACAAAGGTTCCACGTCAGGGATAAACATCCAACAAGGAAACAACTTTGAGATAACAGTAAAACAATTCCTGTACAGCAGTGCTATTGAAAGGGGTCAAGTATAGGAAGAGCATAGTGTAGAGGAGGAGGAGAAATGTAGGTGGCAAACATAGGCAGTTATAGCAAAATGGAGAGCACATCAGGATGCAAGCGTCCACCAGGAGTGGGTCCGGTCTGGCGTCCTGGGGTGGCAAAGAACAGGGATGACAGGAAAGGGGGGAGAGAAAGTAGATGCAGTCAGAGGCATTTGTCGAGAAAAGTGGGAAGGAGTGCTGGAGGAGATGAGGAGGCAGGGTGAGGGGGAGGAATAAGTGCAACAAAAGGGGCATAGAGAGACTAATGAGGCAGTAAGTAGACCTAGGTTTTGAGTTGGCACCTCAGGAGTCTGGGTGAAGGTGACTGGGAGGTTGGTGACTTTGACTAATAGATTTAGTGGATCCTCTGTTAACACTCTATTGTTGGATTAATTACCTTTTTGGAATCACTCTCCTTCTTAGTTCTGTTTTTTTTTCTCTTCCCACATCCACTGTGCCCATGCCTTGTCCAGTTTTTTCTTTGTCTTTTTTTGAGGGACGTTTGTCTGCTCTCGCCCTAGTATGGTAAAATGTTGATGAGAAATGCATGCACTCCCTGGTACAGGATACAAGTGACAGTTGAAGGAAGAAGCACTCCTCAAAGAAAAGTCTACAAGCAGAAAACAATGGTTCTACTGAAAATGATGCTGCACAGTCAACCAAAACAAAAAAAGTCAAAAACATGATGCTGGCATTTGTTTGCAGATTTAATCAGGAAACTCCAACTACAAATACAGACAAGGGTGACTGAGTATTAATGATTTGCTATACTACAAAATGCAGGTGCCCATGTAAAACTGACTAGATTCTGGATCAATCTTCCAAAGGGCATCCATATTGGAGCAGAATACAGATGAGCATAGAGAGTTCTAGAGAAAAGAGAGTCACAAGAAGAACATAGCTGACCAGCAGACAGGGAAAAAGTGGGAATTAGGAATGAGCCAGAGAGGTTATGACAGATGAAGCATGGGTGTGATTAGGGAGATAATGTAGTCAGGAAGAAAGCTGATCTAGATATCAAACCAATGAAGAGCACAATGGCTGATTCAGTACCAGGAGCTGTGTAGAGCTTGGCCCCCATATTTATTGCAGGTGTCTATTGCTGCCCTGGTTTGCCCCTATCTTCAGTAACTAAGTTATTGTACTTACACCATCTGCTCCCAGACTCCACTAGAGAGTTACTCATACAAGATTATTTCAATTTAAATTGACTCTCCCCACCTCTTCATAACTTTTGCCTTACCATGAAGCCCCTCCTTTTAACCCAACTCATCTCTGTTCCCCTAACTGTATTTTCAAATCTCTAAATCACTTCCCATTTGGACTGGGTCCTCTCCTCCCATCCTCATCATATTGTGGATGCTAGTATCATCTCTAATGCCCTCAGTGTTCGCCATATGGTCTACAGTGTGTGCAACATCCATAGTCCCAGACGTCCACACATTCATCCAGATCCAGTTTTTCTGATTGCTAGATTTTCCCACCTTCATGCTGACTTAATAGCCACAGGCTGGTTCCCTTTCTCTACAGCTGGAAATGTCAATGCTCTTTAATTCTTCACCTCCAATTTCATATCTATCTGTGATCATCATGCCCCCCCTTAGAAGAACCAGAGTCATATGATCTCACCTTCCATGGGTTGCAGCAGAGTTGGTGGCTTGTCACCATGTGTGTGACCTTGTCTGGAGGATGCACAAGTCCTCTGAATCCACTTCTGACCTTATTATTCACCAGACTCTTTGTAATGCCTACGCTGAAGCTACTAGGCTTGCGAAGTCGGAACACTTTGCAACTAGACTCCAAAACAACCTCAATCAAACCTTTAAGTTCTGGAATGTAATTCATGCCCTTTTCTCTCCTTTAACCCAGTCCCCTCTCCCTGGCCTCAAGATAAGTGATGTTCCTGTCTCTGACCTTGCTACAGTTGCCTAATTTTTCAATTCCTTTTTTACTTCCTGTGTCCAATCTCTCCACCTCTCCCCTCTATCTTCTTTTCTGTCATCTTGATCTCCTTCTCTACCCATCCTACTGCCACTCTCCTCCTTTTTCTCTTTTGTCACCCACTACCCCTGTTGCTGCTGCTGCTTTTAAGGCCCTCTTTACTCTAAACCCACATAAGGGTAGGAGTTCTGCTGAACTTGACCCCAGACTCCTGTATCTCTCTGCTCATGCCATTGTGTTCCCTCTCACCTACCTCCTCAGCCTCTCATTCACCTTATTCTGTGTTCCTACCTCTTGAAACTTGACTACTGTTCTTCTCCTTCATAAAAGAGGTGACACCTCTTTGCATAGTAACTTCCATCAAATATCTTTCCTCCCCACACTGTCAAAATGCCTGCAGCACCTTGTTTTATCTCAACTCCCTCCTTTGCTTGACTCAGTCTCCTTCTTCACTCCTTGTCAGTCTGGCTTTAGGAAGTCCCACTCCCCTTTCACCTCTCTCCTCTGGCTCACTGGCATGGATCAGGGCCTCATCACCTCCACTAATTTTGTCAACTTAACCAAAGCTTTCTACACCATTGCTGATCCCATTTTCCTGGACACAGTTAAGGCAGATGGATGGTCTGTTTTATCAGCAAAGTGGTTCCACTCTTACCTGTAGGGTAGGTCACAATCAGTCCATTTTGAAGACTTCCTCTTCTCCTACTCCCAATCAGTGTGGGAATCCCCAAAGGTCTGTCCTTGGCACAGGTCTTTTCTGCATTTTTTAAATGATCTCCCCACTGCCATCTCCTTTATGTCCACTCATATGTATGCACATGATAGGGTTCTCTTTACCACTGGATCCTCTACTTCAGACCTCCATGAACCAGCTCCAACTGAACTTTAACAACATCCAGCATTGGTTCTGAGAAAATCAGTTATCCTTCAATGCAAAGAAAATGGTCTCAAAGTAACTTTTGGCACCAGGCAGAGGCTTGCTAGCAACTCACTCCTTCATTCTTTTCAAACCTTTGATACTGCAGCTATTGAATATGTGTCCTTCTTCAAGTACCTTGGGGCCTGGTTGGTTCGGCACTTTGATTTTTCTGTTGATGTGGATGTAATCCACAGGAAGCTCCCTGCAAACTTGGAGAACATTATAGTAATAAAAGAAACTTTCTGCTGCTGTTCAAAAAGAAATCTTCACTAAAATGACTCTCCTCATTTTTGACTGGAGACATTAGGCCCCATATTCAGAGCCTGCCAGATACATGTGCATAACAGTGTGCCATGAAAATAAGTTGCCCCAGCTGGCTCTGGCATGATATTCAAACAGAATGCATGATCAGAACAGACTGTGCAATCTGTTTGAATAATGGACCCTGGATGTGCAGCACACAGCAAGTAACCACCCTGCATGGCATGGTGCATCCAGGGTGTGGGGCTGAAGACCACCCATAGGGGAATGCATGGTGCATACCTGTATGTGCCATAGCTCCAATAGGAGATATTCAGCCCAAACATACAAATGAGCCCATAGGGCATGCAGGGTGCACAGGGGCCTTCTGTAAATAAAATAAGTAATATTTTATTTCTTGAGTGCCCAATCCCAGAGGTTCTGGGCACTTCACACAGGAGGTGTGACAAAATACAAAACAACAGTATGAAACAATCACATACTTAGTACAGAGTCAATAAATAATAAAAAATTAAAACAGTAAACCACTAGAAATACATCAATAAATATCAAATGCCTCTCTAAAAGATGTGCCTTTAGACCTTACTTAAAAATCTCCACCGATGGAGCCTCCCTTAAAAATCTTGGAAGTGAATTCCAGAGGGCTGCTTCTGCCACTTCAAAAGTGCAGTCACCTGATGTTTTATGCCTCATACTTGGAACAATCAGGAGGCCCTCAGTGGAGGAACAGAGTGAGGGCACAGGGTTGACAGGGATCAGAAGGTCAGTCAGGTAGCCTAGATCAGAGCTGTATAGGGCCTTATAGTGAGCAAGACCACCTTGAAAGTGATTCTCCATCTAACAGGTAGCCAGAACAGTTCCAGCAGGACCAGGGTTATATGAGTGGACCTAGAAAAGCCCATCAACAACCTAGCCACTGTGTTTTACACCAGCTGCATTCAATGGACATTTCCTCCACTGATCCTGAAGTATAAAGCGTTACAGTAGCTGAAACTTGACATAACTAAGGCACGTACCACTGAGGGCAAGTCACCAGGTGGGATTAAAGGATTAATCCAGGTGACATTCCTTAAGTGGTAAAAAAAACACTCCAGACAATGGACAACATTTGAAGATCAAGTGTCAAACCATCATAAAGGATGATGCCCAGATTTCTCATCTTAGTGGAAGCCACTAGTAGGGCACTCAGAAACAATTCTGTTCCTGATCCAGTGGTGACCACATCTCGCCGGTGAATAGGCTTAATCACCAGTACCTCCATCTTGTCAGGGTTAAGTCTTAGCCAGTTTGAGGACATCCAGTCCTGGATCTTGGACAGGCATTTATTTAGCACCTCCACAGTGTCAGATGTTCCTGGGACAAAGGACATATACTGCTGGGTATCATCTGCATAGCAGTGAAAAGCCAGACTGTAGTTCCTAATGATGTCACCCAGGAGAATCATTTACATTGCAAACAACACAGGCAACAAGATCAAACCCCAAGGAACTCCACAGTCCAGGAGCTACGGGCAGGAGGAGAAATTCCCCCATCACTACCCATTGCATCCTGCCTGTCAAAAAGGACTCAAACCAGTTGATGACCTTACTGGTGAGTCCACAGAGCTCTCTAAGGCAATCTAGTAGCACTACATGGTCTACAGTGTCAAATGCCAAGGTGAGATCCAGGAGAAAAAAAACTGACCATTCTCCTGAGTCCCTTGCCCTGAGGAAATCATTCTGCACCCTGACCAATGCTGTTTTGGTGATATTTAATTGCATTCCATAGGAAAAGAATTGCACCCAATGTACTGATGTCCCACGTGGATCAGCAGGGGCACTATGTAATCTTACAGTTATAATTATATAATATTAAACTTCCGTGAGCAGTAATTAATGGACCTAATAATGATAATCCAAGATTTTTCTCAGAATTTTTTCTGATGCTATCCACCTTTGGGGCACTATATGTAATTGGGGGCAATTTTAATATAGCATTACAACAATTAGATAAGACTTCAGCCCTAGATAAATCTCACCAGTATTCTTGAATGGTAGTGCACAACTTTGCAGTAGATTTAGGATTATCTGACCTTGGCAAGAGATATATGGGGATAAAAGAGTATACTCCTTCTTTTCAACTATGCATCATAGTTATTCTCATATTGATTTTTGGGGGGTATCTAAAAGCATAATGCATACAATTCAAAACATAGAATACCCAGGTATAACTATATTGGATCATTCGCCATGTTTAATAAAATTACAAATGGAAATAGTAGATCTTTACAGAAAATTGGGCATATGGATGGTACTGTAATAATGAAACCTTTAATGGAAAAAAATTGAAGAAACCATTAAGGAATTTTTTACATTTAATAAAGATACAGCCCCAATCAATATATATGGGAACCTTTTAAAGCTGTTATAAGAGGAATCTTAATAAATGCTCACAGCCTGGGAAATAAGATCCCAGACCTGCAGGCAATAATGTCAGAGGCTAAACTGGACATAGTAGCAATTAGTGAGACGTGGTTTACCAGTAACCACACTTGGGAGACTTCAGTACCTGGCTATGTATTGTTCAGAAGAGACCGAGGTGCAAAAAGGGGGGGAGGAGTGGCCCTGTATGTTAATGAAAATATCAAAGCTACAGAAATTCAGAATACACATAAGGAGCCAGAAGAACTGTGGGTCACCCTGGAAACAGGAAATGGGACAGCCATAAGAACTGGGGTTGTCTACAGGCCCCCAGACCAGAGGAGGACATAGACACATTACTGTTAGAAGATATACAAAACATGACAGCTAAAGGGAGGTTCTGATAATGGGAGACTTCAACATGCCAGATACAGATTGGTCAATACCAGCAGGAACATCTGCCAGAACTAGACTCATAGTGGATTCCCTGCAGGAGGGCCTCAAACAACTGGTACAGCAACCCACAAGAGACAGGGCTATCCTAGATCTAGTACTGACTAACAAAGAAGGGATCACAGATCTCCAGGTAGAAGGTCACCTGGGGCCAGTGACCATCACATGGTATGGTTCAATTTGGCTACTACATCTAAATCATCCCATTCCAAGGCAAAAATATGGGACTTCAGAGGAGCTGACTTTGATAAGATGGCCAACAGACTTAAGCTAGCCCTGGCAAAAAGAAACACAGGTGAGGAGGTACAGAGGCAAAGTGGGCAAGCATTAAGGATACAATACTTGAAGCAACATCCCATTGTGTTAGACAGAAAAGGAAGTGCAAAAAGAAGGAAACCACTTTGGTTCTCCAAATACAGTAGCAGAAAAGGTCAGAGCCAAAGGCTGGCCTTCAGAAAATATAAGGAACACAGCGGGATGAAGATAGGGGCATACCAAACTGCCCTAAGGGAAGCAGTAAGGCAGGCAAAGTCCCAAACTGAGGAAACACTAGCACAAACAGTAAAAGAAGGTGACAAGACTTTCTATAGATACATTAGTGAAAGGAGAAAGTCCAGAGGGGTATTGCTAAGCTTAATGGAGAAAGGGAGCATGTGAGGAGGAGGACCCTGTAAAGGCATCTATCCTAAATAGATACTTTGCTCAGTATTCACTGGAAGAGAAGGTAGGGCAGGGCCCACAGCCCAGCATCATGGACACAGGGGAGGGAGGTGAGCACTACTCCCTTCACAAAAGAAAGGGTCCCACAAGAGCTTGCTAAGCTCAGGTGGATAAGGCAATGGGACCTGATGGCATACATCCCAGGGTACTTAGGAGCTAAAGGAGGAACTAGCAGAGCCATTAGCAGAATTGTTTAGTGAGTCTCTGAGCACAGGAGAGGTCCCAGAAGACTGGAGAAGGGCTCATGTGATCCCACCCACAAGAGTGGTAGCAGGGAGGAGGCGGGGAACCACAGACCGGTCAGTCTACCTCAGTAGTGGGCAAGATTATGGAAGCACCCTAAGGAAAGGATAGTGCAACACCTGGAATCCATAGGGGCACAGGATCCAAGACAGCATGGGTTTACAAAGGAAGGTCCTGTCAAACTAATCTCATAGATTTCTTTGACTGGGTAACCAGAGGTGGACCAAGGGGAGCAGTTGATGTCGCCTACCTTGACTTCAGCAAAGCTTTTGACACTGTTCCACATAGAAGATTGATAAATAAGCTAGGTAGGCTTGGGGTGGGTCAAGTTGGTCAACTGGGTGGCAAACTGGTTGACTGGCAGAAAACAGAGCGGTGGTAAATGGTATACAGTCAGAAGAGATGCAAGTCACAAGTGGGTACCTTAGGATCAGTCCTGGGCCAGTCCTATTCAACATCTTCATTAGTGACCTAGCAGATGGACTAGAGGGTAAGGCTTGTCTGTTTGCAGATGACACCAAGATCTGCAACAGAGTAGATGATCCAGATGGGGTGGGCAGAATGAGAAGAGATCTGGATAAACTAGCAGAATGGTCAGAAGAGTGGCAACTGGATTTAATGCAAAGAAGTGCAAAATCATGCACATAGGGAAGAGAAACCCCAAGCCACTTATAGGCTGGGAGGGAGTTGCTAGCAGTCACAAAGGAAGAAAGAGACTTGGGCATCATCATCACTGATGACCTGAAATCATCAAGCAGACCTCTAAAGCAGTAGGTAAGGCTAGGGGTGTTAGGTGTATTAGTAGGGGTATCACAAGTCGTAAGAGGGAGGTAATAATCCCTCTGTACAAGACATTGGTTAGGCCCCATCTGGAGTACGTGCAGTATTGGAGGCCACACCTTCACAAGGACATTAACTCAAATTGAGGCAGTCCAGAGAAGGCAACCAAAATGGTGCAGGACTGCATCAGAAGACATATGAGAACAGATTAACGGAGCTCAATATGTATACCTTGAGCAAAGGAGGAGAGAGTGATATGATCGGAGACATTTAAACACCTTAAGGCATAAACAAGGTGAAAGAGTCTAACATGTTTAAATATAAGAAAAATAGCAGGACAAGAGGACACAGCATGAGAGTAGAGGGAGGCCGATTAAGGGGAATGTGAGGAAATTCTTTTCACAGAAAGGGTGGTAGATGCATGGAATGGCTTACCACAAGAAGTAGTGGCTATGAATACAGTGCAGGGCTTCAAACAGGCATGGGATAGGCATAAGGGAGCAATACAAATGACTATGAATAGATAGGTCACTGACATAGCAAAGGCCGATGGCACATTTATAAGGTAGAAAAAGAAATGGGCAGACTGGATGGGCCTTACGGTCCTTATCTGCCGTCAACTTCTATGTTTCTATGTAATAAATTTAACCTCATATGTAAATAGAATTAAGGATAGGAAAATTGGGCAAACAGAAAAAGAAATCAAAGCATTACTGAGTCTTCATAGCAACGCTTTTGATCCAAGTACATATAATTTATTACTATAAAAAAATAAGTTGAATATAATCATCTTATTACAGAGAGAGTGGAAATATCAATTAAACATGCAAGAGCTAATTATTACTTTGGAATGGACAAGCCACTTAAATTACTTGCATGGCAAACAAAAAAAGAACAGGCAGAAAGCTCTATAAATTCCATTAAGGGTCAGCAAGGAATTATTATTAATAAATACCTAGAGAAAAATAAATGCTTTATGGAATTCTATCAAAAATTGTACACTTCGGCATTTCAAGGGGCTGATGAAGAAATATACAAATGTGTGGACGCACTTGAAATTCCGAAGATAGAAAACATAGGAAACCTAGGCTTAGAAGACCCCATAACTAAGCAAGAGATAAAGGAAGCTATACAAGAATTAGCAAGTGGCAAAGCCTCTGGGCCAGATGGCATTTGTATAGAGTTTTATAAAAAATGAATAGATTTAACACAAGATCCCTTAGAACAAACATTTAACTCTTTTAATAATCAACATAAAATGCCACAGAAATTTGGAGATGTTATAATTCAGGTATTCTTAAAAAAACAAAAGGATCAAATGAGCTGCTTATCATATAGACCCATATCACGATTAAATGTAGATTATAAAATATTTACAAATATAATAGCTAAAAGACTAGAAACTATTTTACTATCAATAATACATCAGAACCAAAATGGGTTCATTAAAACTAGAACCCTGATGGAAAATATAAGGCATACACTAAATAACATAGCCTTAAACAAACAAGATGGTGCAGACCTGTTAGCTATCAACACCGAAAAGGCTTTCAATAGAATTGAATGGCCATATATTATGGCAGTTATGCATAAAATGGAGTTTGGTGAGCAGCTCATTGGATGGCTTAAATGTATATATGAATCTCCCAAAGCAGTTATTAAAACCAATAATACTGTATCACAAAATTTTTCTGTAGGTAGAGGAACTAGACAGGGCTGTCCGTTATCCCCCTTTATTTTTGCTTTGGCAATAGAATCACTAGCTATAGCAATCAGACAAAATGAAAGCATATATGGTATTAACATTAAAAATATGACCCCAAAAAAACTGGACTATATGCAGATGACATTCTGCTCTATCTGACAAAACTGGAGATTTCAATACCACAGAGTATTAATATAACTGTACAATTTGATATAATCTCTAGGTATAAGATTAATTGGTCCAAATCAACACTTCTAAAGTTAAATAAAAATATTCAACTGCAACAACATTTGGATGGTAGAATGCAAATTTCCAATACCAAAATAAAATACTTAGGAATAAATATATCCGCTAAAATAGAATATCTTTATAAATATAATTTGGAGGAACTTCTAGACAAAACTGAAAAGGATCTGAAAAGATGGACTTCATTGTACTTAATGCTAATTGGTAGAATCAATTTAATTAAAATGATAATACTGTCTAAAATATTATTTTTCTTTCAAGCATTGGCCATCCAATCACACCAAAGTTCTTCAAATGGCTCAGAACTTCAATCACTAAATCTTTGTGGAAAAACTCCACATCAAGGATTGCTTGGAGCACCCTCATTCTACCTAAGAATGGGGTGGTCAATGAGTGCCAGATTTTAATTTTTACTATTTAGCAACTCAGGTAGTACAAATTTGGAATTGGCTACAAGGTGATAGACCAATATTAATATCGACCCTAATAGAAACACAAGCTTAATCCTATCCAACACTTGAATCTTTTATATTTAGATAGTCTAGGCAAAATTAAAAAAAGAGGCATTATCTGTAACCACTTTAACAACATATCAAAGTTGGCTAGCTATTCAGAAAATAATAGGTGACAGAGGGAAATTACGCAGTATACTCCAATACACAGAACTTATGATTTGGCTCCATCTATAACAAATAATAATTTTAAAATATGGCAGGATAAGGGAATTAAACAGTTAAGTGATATATTCCATAAAGGGGAACTGAAAAGTTTTGAACAACTAAGTAATCAGTATCAAATACCTATGTGGACAATAATGCAAAACAATCAGATTAAAAGTTACTTAAAACAAAATAAAGAAAGAGTAAAAATGCCCCCCCCCCACCAGCACTGCTAGAGACACTTCAGAGTAATAAGATGGGTAAAAGAATGTTATCTTCCCTATACCAAAGCATACAGGAAGCCTCAAAGGTGGATATTAATAGAGTAAAAATGAAATGGGAAAGAGACTTGGGGCTGAAGTTTACAGATAAGATGTGGCAAGATTTTATAAGTGTATATACTAATAATGTTGTCTGTAAAGCTTCAACAGATACAAATGAATACAACACATAGAATTTACTATGCACGGAAAAAACTGAACCAAATTAATTCTAATATTAAAGATGTTTGCCCCAGGTATGCTAGAACCTAGGGTACCCTGATACACATAATCAGTTCTTGCCCGGTCTCTCAAATTTCTGGTATAAGACTGAAAAAATGTGTCAAGCAATTTTCCAAAAGCAAATTACAATATCACCAATGGTTAAAATGCTGGGTATATACCCAGGTAGCCAAACTTTGGACATGGAACAGCAAAACTTGCTCACTTTGGCTATGATTAATGCAAAAAATTGTATATTACAAAGATAGAAAGATAAAGACTCACCGATGTTCAAGAATTGGCTAAATATGATGGGGAACCTTTCTATACTTGAACAGATTTGGTATTAGTGAAGGGGGAATAAGCTTCTAGCTGGGGGCTGGGAGAGTAAGTAGACTTGAAAGATTTTCTTAGCTGGTATTCTGTGTGTTTGTAATTGTATTTGAGGGCTGGTCTTAACTGCCATTTATTGTGCTTTTTCATTTAGTTTGGGTAGCCCTTTATTGCTTTTACATTTAGTTTAGGCAGGAAGAGATTCAAACAGACAATTTGGTGTTTGTGTGTGTTTAAAAGTTGCTATCTGGCCTGTAAGTGCAGGCATCATATTACAGGGGATCAGTGCTGTTTGAATGCAAGGTGTGACTGCCTGCTCAGTCAGTCTTCAGTTAGTGAAGGGGGAATAAGCTTCTAGCTGGAGGCTGGGAGAGTAAGTAGACTTGAAAGATTTTCTTAGCTGGTAGTGCTTGAAGGTGCAGTGAGGGGCAGACACAGGGCCAATACACTCTCATGAGAGTTGGGTGTAGGCCCTAATCACACCCTCTACCACCACTCCCTCCCCAGAGCTCAGCTTATTTATAGGGGAACACCTGCCCTGCAATTGGAGCAAAAGACTTCAGGTGTAGCTCATGAAGTTCTAGCCACTGGGGGTCAGGTTTAAGGGCTGGGACACAGGAGCTTAGGGAGTTGTACACTTCCCCTACAAGTTTACTGTGTAGTTCTGCACCTAGTAATGGGGGTACCTGTTTACTGTGGGACTGTATCTAGGATTAGTGGGTGACCTGATTAGTGGGTAGGGGTATATCTTGGACTAGTGGTGAACCTAGTGGTTCACCCAAGGAAACCTACTTGAAGGGGGATGGGACTACACGTCATTAGGGCCGGCATCTTTGGGAGGGAGGTGGGGTGCTCAGGTTGTGGGGCAGCCATGATACTGGGCTGGGCTTGGAAGTTCGGTGGTTGCCCAGTGTGCTACCAGCTTGCACAGCTTAGGGAGGAGGTAGAGGGGATTAGGAGACAGCTGGAGGGAGATGGGAGGTATGTTTGGGGAATAGGGCAGGGGCTCTCCCACAGGGTTGCACAAAGCACTAGGGGCAGGATCATTGGGAAAGGAGTGCAGTAGAGTACTCTGGTGTCACATAGGGACCTTGACAGAGGGGGCCCAAAAGGAGGACACTACCAAGGAAGCAGGCAGGTATCTGGAGACCCTCACAGAGGGGGGCCAAAGGGAGGACATTCTCAGAGAAGTAGGCAGATGGATGGGGCTGGACAGAAGGAAGCAATGGGGGGAGGTGGATCGGATCTGAAGCTCAGTAACCCATTCAATTCTCTTCTTCTGCTTGAGGATGAGGGGGTGAGGTAGCCATGACAGGGGTGGTTAGAGATGGAAAGGGAGTGGGGGGTAGGAGGCAGGGGCTGGATAGCAGGAAGAACAGAGGGGAACTTGGAACACGGGAAAATGGGGGGAGTGAGGGGATCAGAGCAGGAGGAGGAGGGGGTAGAGGGAGGAAAGCACAAGGAAAAGGACCAGTTGGGAGGAAAGGGCAAGGAGACGGACCAGAAGTACAAGGAGGATACAGCAAAGGGAGCTGAGTGTTTAGGCCAGGGAACACGACAGGCAAGGAGAGGCTGAACGGAGACGGGAAGGAAAGGAGGACAAGCCAGGCAAGTATAGCAGATGGGGGAGGACCAGTCGCGAGCCGTGATGGGGGGGTAGCGGGGTACAGAAGGATACTCGGGAGGAGGAGAGGCATAGGATCGGAGGGGAGGGGGTGGCCAGGGTAAATAAGGAGAGGGCAGCAGATGGCACCCAGATAGGGGGAGGAGCAAGGAGCTGGCTGAGGGAAGGGGCCAGTAGAAAGGATGAGATACATGGAAGGGGAGGAAATGGAGGAAAAGGGGAGGTCAGAGTGCTCCTGTTGGGTGAGTCCATGATCAGGGGTATCAAATGGGATAGGAAGGGGGGAAGCCTGCCCAGTTAGAACAAAATGCTTCCCTGGACTAATGGTGCACAGGGCCAAGCATGAGGTATATCAGCTGGCAAAGGATTGTGGAGGTTTCCCAGACATACTGGTCCACCTGGGTACCAATGGCATTGAGGGAAATAGTGAGCTAGAGATACAGGCAAGGTTCAGGGAGCTTGCCAGGGTCTGCCATGACATGGGATGTGCAATTTCCTTCTCGGAAATCCTGCCGGTGCCAAGAGCTAGTGGGGAACACAAGATGAAGATTAGGGAGCTAAACCAGTGGCTCAGGGAGTGGTGTGGGACCAGAGGGTATGAGTTGATGGGAGATTGGGGGGAGACCTGTGAGGATAAGGGGCTATATGCTAGAGATAGGATCCATCTCAGTTTGGAAGGGAGGGAAATCCTTAAGTTGAAAATAGAGGGGTTCGTTGGTGACAGGTGGGGTTTAAACTTGTGAAGGGGGAGGGATGGGAGAAAAGGCTGTCGAAGGGGATCCAACAAAGGAGGGAATCTGTCTCCACCCCACCCCCACAGGGAGCTGGAGGAATGCGGGAAAAGGCCGACTGGTAAGGTGCTGACCAGGGAAGATGGAATCCCATGGAACTCGAGCAGGAAAATGGGTATACTGGAAAAGGTGGAAGGTAGTCCTGCTAAATGCCAGGAGCTTGGGCAATAAAATGCCTGAGCTCCAGGCAATGCTAACTGAGGGAGAGATGGATGTGGCAGTGGTCACTGAGACCTGGGCCACCGCAGGGCATGACTGGGACCTGAATCTGGAGGATTACACCATGTTCAGGAAGGACGGGGGGAGGGAAGGGGAGGAGAGGTAGCAGTAATAGTCAAAAACTGCATTGGCATAGGAAGAATGGGGGAGACAGAGGGAACTGTAGAGCTGATTTGGGTCACCTTGATAACAAGGTGGGGGGACAAGAGAGTAAAAATAGGAGCGGTGTATAGACCACCCACGCTGGTGGAGGAGCTGGTGGAGAGTCTGGTGGCAGATGTGGGGAGACACTGCAGTTTGGGCAGGGGAAGGATGGTGGTGTTGGGGGACTTAAACATGTCAGGAACAGACTGGGAGACTATGACATCCTCAGTGGCCAGGAAACAGAGGTTGTTGGATGTCTTTCAGGATGCGTTCCTAAGTCAGCAGGTGGGGGAACCAACCAGGGAGGCGCAGATACTGGATGTGGTCCTGGCAGACAGTGACCAGATGGGGGGCCTGGAGGTAAGGGACCCATAGACGGGGAGAAACCATGCCACGGTCTGGTTCTGCCTGGACCTAGGAGGGGTAGAAAGCTGCACAAAGACGGAGGTAACTGACTTCAGGGGGGGTGGATTTCAAGGAAATGGGAAGGATCCTTAAGAAGCATTTGGATGAGATTGGGCCAGACATGGACGCTGACAGTAGGTGGGAAATCATCAGGAGGGGGGTACAGGATGCTACCAGCACCTGTACAAGAGTAAGATGAAAATGCGGTAGGGCCCATTTACCCTGCTGGTGGACCAGGGAGGTTCAGGAGGTGGTGAGGGGGAAGAAGGTGGCTTATAGGCATTTCATGTCCTCAAGCAGTGAAACGGATCAAGGGGAGTACGAGCTGATGGCCAGAAGGGCCACTAGGGTGGTGAGAACGGCTAAGGCAAGGAAGGAGCAGAACCTGGTCAGGGAAATTAGGAGAGGGAACAAGGGGTTCTTTAGATACATTGGGGAAAAGTGGAGGGTGAAGGGGCAGATTAGCAGGATTAAAACAGGGGAGGGATGGGCACAAGACCCGTGGGAGCAGGCTGAGGTACTAAATGAGTACTTTGCCTCAGTTTTCATGAAGGAAAATGGGGAAGCTGCATCATACATGGGAGGAGATGGTGAAACTGAGGGGGGGGGACCCTTAACGATTGGCGGGTCTGGGGAGGAGGGCCATCACTGGCAGGAGGGGGGAAGGCAAAGCAGGGGGACAAGGTAGTGGAGGTGAAAATCATGGCAGAGTGAGGGAAGCCCTCAGGTCCCTTAAGACAGAGAAAGCACCAGGGCCGGATAAATTACATCCCAGAGTGCTGAAGGAACTGGTAGATGTCCAGGGGAAAAACCCCGGCGGAGCTTTTCAGCATCTCTCTGAGGACAGGGTGGGTGCCCCAGGACTGGAAGGTGGCACATATAGTGCCTATCCACAAGGGGGGGATCAAGGGAGGTGTCAGAGAACTACAGGCCCATCAGCCTGACATTGGTGGTGGGCAAGGTGATGGAGGGCATTGTCAAGGAGAGGCTAGGGGGGGACCAGGAAAAGTCAGGGTGCCTGAACGATAGGCAGCATGGATTCATCCTGGGGAAATCATGTCAGACAAACCATGTGGAGTTCTATGACAGGGTGACAAGTGCCTTGGACCTGGGTAGACCGGTGGACGTCCTCTTTCTTGACTTCAGCAAGGCATTTGACTCTGTTCCTCACGGGGGCCTGTTGTATAAGTTGGGAGAAATGGGGGTGGGGAACCAGATGATCAGATGGATAAGAAATTGGCTCCAGGACTGGACCCAGAGGGTCATGGTTGGCGGGATATTCTCATCCCCAAGGAGGGTCATTAGTGGGGTCCCTCAGGGATTGGTCCTTGGGCCGCTCCTGTTCAAAGCCTATGTCTCTGACATAAGGAAGGGTATCAGGAGTGAGATGAGTCTCTTTGTGGATGACTCAAAACTGGGGGCGGTGGTGGACGGGGAGGAGGGGAGGGTGACCCTACAGGTGGACCTGGAGGCTCTGGAAAGGTGGTCTAGAAAGTGGAAACTGAGGTTCAGTGCAGGAAAATGCAAGGTACTGCACCTGGGAGCCAGAAACCCAAGCCAAGTGTACATCCTGGAGGAGGGGGAATGCTACAAGTCTCAATGGCTGAGAGGGACCTGGGGGGGTGGTGGTGGATGTCAAGATGAACAACTCTGACACTTGTAGGAGGGCAGTGACCAAGGCCAACAGGATGCTGGGATGCATCACTAGGGGGATCACCTCCAGAAGGAGGGAAGTGACACTCCCTCTGTATACAGTAGCTGATTGGCGAGGCCGCACCTCGAGTACTGCATGCAGTTTTGGAGGCCACACTTAAAGATGGACATCGAACTCCTGGAGAGGGTCCAGAGGAGGGCAACCAAAATGATCCGGGGCTTGGAGGACAGGACCTATGGGAAGAGGCTTGAAGAGCTAAATATGTACACACTGGAAGAGAGAAGGGACCGGTGGGACATGATAGAGGTCTTCAGGTACATGAAGGGGGTAAATAAGAGAGGAGCAGTCAGGGTGCTCTGAAGGAAGGAGGGGGGCAACTAGAAGGCATGGGTGGAAGCTGGAGGGTGGAGATTCAGGGGAAAAAGGAGGAGGTGCTACTTCACTGAGAGGGTGGTGGAGCCATGGAATGCACTGCCCAGGGGACTAGTGGAGGCAGAGATAGGGGTTCAAGAGGGGGTGGGACAGGTACAGGGGAAGGATTCTGGAAGCAAAGTCCTGTGCAGTGAGAATATCTGGGACTGGGAAGGGAGGAACCAGAGAGGGTGCAGGGGGGGGCAGCAAGGTCAGCTCCCAGAGTGGGGGCTGATCAAATGAGCAGACACGAAAAACCATTAGGCCTATTCTGCTGGCATTTTAGTATGTTAGTATTGTAAGAATGGGTACATAGAAAAATTTCCAAAAATATACAGTACATTCCAAATGGCATTAGCTAAAGTTAATTCAGCTGATTTAGACTAGATTATTAAAAACCCTGTATAATGCTGATATATAAATAAATAGACCACCCCTCTAAAAATGTTGATGACCACAGGGTATCAGAAGAACTCTGTTCTGAAGATAGATATGAACTCTGTGGAACTCTGATGGGGGAACGAATCTGGACTAGATAGCTCATAGATGTCAATGACCATCAGGTGTGCCTCGAGCTGCAAAGCCACCACTTTCTCTCCCACTTTCTCCAAGAGTGGAAGTTTGGAGATAGGCTGGTAATTTGCCAAGATGTCAGGGTCGAGTGATGGTTTCTTTGGAAGGAGCTTCACCAATGGCTCTTTCAAGGCGTCAGGGAAAAAGTTCCTCCAAGAGAGAATGAAGACAATCTCAGCGAACACTGGACCAATGGCCTCAACACATCCCAGTAGGAGACCAGTCAGGCTCACGTCCAGTTCACAAAAAGTGGATCACAGCTTCGAGATTACCTCAAAGATCTCAGCCACATCCACCAGCCAAAACTTATCCCAAACAATAGGAGTGCCTCTGTACGTACAAGGCCCCACACTGTGGGGCTGACCTTGTCCCATTAGAGGGATCCCGGCCCAAATCTAGGACACCCTGTCAGAAAAGAACTGCATGCCCATTATGTGCTCATTTGCAAGGCTTCACTTTGCAGAATGTGAGGCCCAGCTCCAAGCCCGATCACTGTTGAAATAAAAATCCAACCATAATTCTGTTTCCATAGTGTAGGTCCTCCCAAGCCCCAAGCACTGTCTAAATAAAAAAAGCATCACCTATCCCCCTTTTTCATAGTGCAGTGACCCCTCTCCCCAGCCCCAATCACTGTTTAAATAAAACATTATCATTAATCCCCCTTTTCCATAGTGCAGTGAGACCCCTCCTCAGCCCTGATCACTGCTTAAATAAAACATTATCACTTATCTCCCTTTTCCATAGTGTAGTGACCCGCCTCCCTAGCCCCCATGATTGTTTATATAGAACATTATCACCAATCTCCCTTTTTCATAGTGTTGTGACACCCCTCCTCAGCACCAATCACTGTTTATATAAATATCACCAATCTCCCCTTTTTCATAGTGTAGTGAACCCCCTCCCCAGCCCTGTTCAGTGTTTGTTTGTTTTATTTATTTATACTGATCGGACCATGGGCCAAAAAAAGACCCTTTTTCATGGGTGATCAGTGTACAAATAACAGTTACATACAATATAAAATGCATACAACTTAGAAAAGAAAACAAATAACAAAAAAAGAAATATAAACAGACAAACACATATAAATATGTCTCAACATTGTCATTCAATAACATTTACAGTTACACTCTAAAAAAGATACTCTTTCAACCTATGCCTAAAAGAGTAATGGGAAGAGTTCATACAATCAAAAACAGACTGACTGTATTGGGAAAAGTAAGCAACATGTAAGATAATGCCTTTTGTCTGAGGGAAGTATGCATTCTTGGACTGCAAAGAGAAAAATTATCTGCTGACTGAGTATTTACCCTAGAGTTCTGTTTTTTAAAGATTAAAGATAAACAATCAGGAACTCTGTTAAGTTTCACCTTTTTTGCCAAAATACCCAATTGAAGTTTATATCTTCCAACCGAAGGAAGCCAGTCCACTTGCTCTAGAAGATTACAATGATGGACCCTTTGTGGGGATTTCACTACAAATCTAGCAACTGAATTAAGCAGCACTTTTACCATATATAACAGTCCCTCCTTTGCAGAATAATAAAACAAAACCCCAAAATCAATTAACAGCAGTAAAAAACTTTGAGCCAACAAAAAACATGTAGTGTCAGTGAGTAAAGGAGATAACCTATATAAGGCCCCTAGTCACTGGTGAGTTACCTTCACCATATGAAGAATATGAGGTTCAAAAGAAAGATTCTTATCCATCAATAGACCCAGGTGCTTAAATTATTTAAATAAAACATTATTACTGATCCTCCTTTTCCATAGCATAGTGTCCCCCCTCCCCAGCCCTGATCACTGTTTAAATAAAACATTATCATCAATCCTCTTTTCCATAGTGTAGTGTCCCCTCCTAGCTCCAATCACTGTTTAAATGACATTCCAACCCTGATCCCATTCCATAGTGTGGTGTCCTCCCAAGCCCTGATCACTGATGAAAGTAAACTTCAACCCCAATCCTCATTTCCATAGTGCAGGAACCCTCCGCCCCCCCCACTCCAATCCCTGCCATCAATTTGAAACCCCCTGTTTCCCATTCCCTGGTGGGTAGTGGTCCCCCCATACCAGTAGGCAGTACACCACCACCCCAGACCCTCTCATACTGACCCATGCCAGCAACTGGCACAGCCCTTTTCACCCTGCCATAGTCAGCCACCAACTGATCGGTCCTGGAGCACCTACAGTAAATAGTAAATGCTCATTGATTGTTGTGACAATACACTCAGTGATTGACAGCTGTTGTCAATCACTGAACGAGTACTATATACCATATGCGGTCATTCAGAGCTCAGTCGGTGGCTGGCTGTGGTGGTGAGCAGTAGGTTGTGCCAGTTGCCAGCTCAGTTACAGGATGGGGAGAAAGGTAGTAGGGCACTGCAGGATGGGGGGGTCCACTAGACCACCAGGTATTTCACAATTACACTTATTTATTTTATTTATATTCACATTGGAATTACAACCCTTTGAGTCGAGGACTCATTTCCAAAGGCTCCACATCAATTAACAGGATTTTACATGGAGAATACAGGGAATAAAACATAACAGACATGTACATGATAGGGACTTACTTATAGACAATCGTAATGCACAGAATCAATACAACAGGAAATCATTATCATACACAGTAGAGACTGTAGTCCTATACAGTGTGGTAGCTAGGTAGTCAACACAGTGCAGGCACAGTAAACAGTTATGTTGCAATGATGCACGGGGGGATCTTGGATCCACTAGACTACCAGGGGTATTTTAATTTTTATAATGAGCGATTGGGGCTTTGGGGAGGTCACTAGACTACCAGGGGGTTTTGTTTAATAAATATAATGGGCGATTGGGGCTTGGGGGGGCCACTAGACTATTAGGAATTTTTGTTTAATAAATATAACGGGTGATCAGGGCTTAAGGGGGGGGCCACTAGACTGCCAGGGTTTTTTATTGAATGAATATAATAGGTGATCGGGGCCTGGAGGGCCACTAGATTACTGGGGGTTTTGTTTAATAAATATAATGGGTGAGCAGGGCTTTGGGGGACCACTAGACTACCAGGAATTTTTGTTTAATACATATAATGGGCAATCAGGACTTGGGGGGCTACTAGACTATCATGGGGTTTTATTTAGTAAATATAACTGGTCATCAGGGCTTATGGGGACACTAGACTACCATGGTTTTTGAATAAATATAATGGATGATCAAGGCTAGGGCTGGGGCTAGAGACTGGGGTACATTGCCACAAAGTGCGCAACTCACCCAGAGGGTGAATTTCTAAGTACCCTTAGACCAGCCCTGGCTAGTCTAAGGGTATTTAGAATGTCGCTTTCTGGGTGGGTTTTGTGAATGCTGATTGAGGAGCTTTGGCAGCCCGCATTTCCCCTAGCTACTTTCCACAGCCTATTTCATGGCACACAGGTGATGCAAGCCCTGCTTGGTGCAGACAGCCTGTGGGCAATGCAGGCTACCTTTGAGAATCGCTCCCGGTGCATATTTTGGCACAAGGCGCACTTTGCGCCATTCCTTGTGGTGCAAGCCCCTTGCCCTGTGCCAGGAGCTTTGAGAATTGGGCCAAGGGACTGCAGAGGTCATTAGCAGCACTGATTTATACAGTAGAATTACTGCAGGCATTAGCTTTAAAACATCATAAAATCCCAAGATGCCTTAAATGAGTGGGCCATGATCTTTGCAATGGAGTCAAGCAGGCTTTCACACCAGACTAAAGTAGCTTTATTCACATTTAAATTCTGATGAATTTAGAAGGGTTCAATAGAGGCAATCATTTTCCATGCCTACAAATCACATATGTGTATAAAAGTAAGATGAGGGGACCTTCCCTTTAAATGGTTACCTTTAGTGCATTACCATAATTAGATATGCTGTAGGAGTTAGGTTGCTGCTGGTAGGCTGCACTAGCTGGGTGCAATTGCACTGCAAGTGAGTGGTTTATTTTGTTGCTTTGAATAGGTATTCCCAGCTTTTAGCTTCCTGTACATTTCATGTGATCTGTGAGGCTAAGTAGGAAGACTGAGCTGAGCTTCCTGTTCATTCCATATGATCTGAGTCAGATTTGGAAGTTGAGGCTACTGATTAGATGTCATGTGACCTTATTCAGGTGCACTCCTGGGCAGCTGAGAGTGAAGCAGACAGTCTGAGTTGTCATTTGTTTCTGCATAAATGGACAGTTTATTTCCAACCCCCAAATATGGGGTCTTACCTTTGGTCCATTGCTACCGTTTCTGCTCCCTGCTTCTGAAGCGCCTCCCACCTGCCTGCCATTTCTCCCCTCTCTGGCCTGAGTCCTTTTGTGCACTGTGTCCCCCCAAAACAGCCCCACTGTAATCCTAGCCCCTTTTTGGGCTCAAAAAAACTCAAGCTGCATCTCCCCACTGTTCTCTTTGGTACTCCGGTGCTGCGGGGATCGCGCATGCACAAAGCTGTGTTTTTAATCTACTGACCACTCTGTTTGTGGTCTTTTGGGAGCATTTTCATTGGTCCCGGTCCCTGCATTAGGCAGAGTGGGGACCGGAGACCCTAGCAAGGGCCAAGAGAGCCCTCTTCTAAATTTATTTAAAGAGTTCCACAAAGCACTAGGGTTCAGGCTCATGAATACTAATGAGCAGAGCCCCGATCCTTAATGAATATTAATGAGGGCTCTGTCTGCCCTTGGTGAACTAAATGTTTTGGTGGTTGCTGCAGGGAACAAAATGTAAATAAATAAATCAAATAGCAGCAGCTGCCAAGGACACCAAGGGGCTAATGTTCAGGGGGAAAAATGTTTAAATAAATATATTTATCCTGGCTGCACCAGCAGTGTTGGGACTCAGGTAACAGCCTGCCTGCTGCAAATTAAGGGACGTTAATTATTGGCAGCAGTGACAGGCTGAGGACTGAACTAAAATGTTAAAGCTGGGCAGTGATCTTAAGGGCACACATGTGGCTACTGAACTGTGGGGCAAGTGGGCAAATATAATAATTATTCTGGCTGCATCAGGACTTTTATTTGGGACTGTGTTAAATCTGCTACAGGGACTATGTGTTCAGCAGCCATTTCTAAGCAGCAACAGCCAATCAGAAAGCCAGAATTTAAGCCAGGACTTGTGGGACCTTTTTGCTAAAGCTCATGGAACATTAGAGAGTGCTTATGGGGAACTGTGGGGACCTAAATTCAGGAGCCAAAACAGACTAGCTTGAAAATCTTTGCAGTCAGTTTAGGGGCACTGGCTGTTGGTTTGCCTGCAGTTTAACCTCCGGTGATGTTCCCACTAGCTGAAAGTATTTAATTTCAACCTGTCCATACAGAAGTCTACTGTGGGTGATGCAGGGCCTCCCCTGCACTAATCAAAGAAAATGTAAATAGTTTCAAAGGTTTGATCTTCCAAGCTTAATCCTGAATCTTCCTAATTAGATGGCCAACGTACAGCTGCATCATCCATCAGGCCTGCACCCTTTATGGATTATGGTTACTGGGTACCCAGTCTAAGGTTGGGATTGCAGAGTCTCATATCAAATATGGGGGCTGGTACCAGTGTAGGTATTAATGACAACCGTGTGAACTGATTTATTGCAGCCAGATAGATAGCCAGGGCTTTGACTATCGCAGAGGTTGGTGGGTTAATATGATTGCTATGTGATTTAAAATACAAACTGTTTAATCAAAACTGATCAATCTCATTCAAATTACTGTATATAGCATAACCTCTGTTCCAACTTTACCCTTCCAACCATCCCTATGTAAATAAACATGCAGTTATTTATTTTCCAGTATCAGTGGCTCAGCGGGTAGCACACTCACCTCAGAGATGAGAAGGTTGTGGGTTCTATCTCCACACCAGGCACTTGGGTTAAATCCCAGTACTGACACTGCAGTGCAGTATGAGGTGGATGCTGCACTCCTGGGGTGTCATCTCTCGAATGTTAAACCAAGGTCCCGTCTGCTTGTTCTGGTGATAGTTTAGGTGGATGTTAAATATCCCATGGCACTTCTTGAAAAGAGTAGGGGAATTTTTTATTGAGAAAAACAAAGCAAAATAACAACAATACATACATATAAATCAAAACAGACCATAAAACAACACAGGAATAAATCTGCAACACAATAGGGAAACATAAATAAAAAAAAACAGAATCAAAACTACATTTCAACCAATCTAATCCTTCAGGAATGGAATAGCATTCTGTCTCTTAACCCACACTGATCTAGGAGCCCTGTGCTGTTTAAATAAACATTGTACGTGTAATTTATTTTCTAATAAATGAATAACTTGGTATGGGGTAAGTTCCTGTTGCTGAAATAACAATATACATCTTGTCTACCATAGTATAAATTTAATACGGGTAAAAAATAGTCTTATTGTACCAGAATCAGCATTTGGGAAATGCAATGAAAAACCTCCTATAACTTCTGTGTATGTAATCAGTTCCACCTAACATCATGCCAAGTCTGTGATAATTGCCAAAAGGATATAACAAAAGGACAATTGATAAAAAATGTTCCATTGTTTCTTCAATATTTATACAGAATGTTCTTGGACAGACACACTCTGCTAGGCTCTTATGTTCAGCATTCCCCTTCACATTAAGTCTCCCGTGACAGCTGAGCCACAAGACATCCCACATTCTGGGGGCAGAGGGGGTCCTAGTAACCTGTAAAGACTAATATTTTCGAATATTGTATTACAGGTATTCCCTTAAACTCTGGAGGTATATCAAAAGCTAACTCTTGAATAGTAATATATAGTAAAAGTCTAGGTGTATGTACTATCCGACCAGGTCCTAGCTTCCATTTCCTGATTTTAGATACCACCAGTTTAAAAAATACTAGGACTTGACAAAATGTGGTATTAAGGACAGGATGTGCAGTCCAAGACATAAAAAAAGGTCTGAACCAGGCTGTAGCAAACACCATCCAAACAGCAGGTGAAGGTATAGTAGGGTCCAACATATTAGTAAACATAAATATGCTATAAAAAATACAATGGGATTCAACGGGTTCAATCCTCCTTTTTTAAAGGGACTTACCAAGTTAGCCCCATGCTCCACGCAGTTCGGTACATTGACTTCCAGAAATGCTTTCTTTGTATAGTTGACCCGAAAATATGCACTTGTATTTTATTTCTATCACTTGTAAAATTGTCTTTACTGGATCACAGGCACTTCCGCATTCTAAGTGCCACCCCCCTGTGCCGCCCCATGCTCAGAACATTTCTGACATGATCACAGGGAGAGCACAGGGACGCGCTACATTATAATCTATGGGGGACACTTTTAAGATAATTTTTTAATATTATAATGGCCATTTGGCGATGAAATGTGGTCACTGGTCGACTAACAAGGCCCTTGTTAGTCGACCAGTGCCCATGTTTCATTGTCAAACAGCCATTATAATACTAAACAAGCATTTGTCAATGCCGAATGTTGCCACGCTGGCATTGGCTGTGGCGGAGGTGGAGAGGCATAGCACTGTGAGTTTGTTAATGTGTCCCAAAAGGTGATTTTGCACAGTGAGTATGCCACTGTGTGGCAGAGCTGCAGAAATGTGTTTTGGGCAGGCTGTGGAAAATGGCAGCTGGACTGTTGATCATGAGGTGGGCACAAATGCCAGTGGTGAAAATGTGGCATGAAAATATTGCAGATTGACAAAGTTACAAGGGTGCATGGAAACTGCACAATGCACGCTTGCAACACAGTCATTGTCTGGACTTTCGCCACCAAATTTTCAACATAGGCATTCTAGGACCTCTGCTGATGAATAGTGTCACCGTCATTTCCTGAAAGTGTCCCAAAAAGTGATTTGGCACAGTGACCGTGCAATTCTGCACCGGACATGCAAAAACACATTTCAGCCAGCTGTACTGTTCATGAGGAGGTATGGGAAAATGGCAATGATGAACAGCTGGAGTGAAAGTATTACAAATTCACAAAGTCACGAGCGTACGTGCAAACTGCGCAATGCACGCTCATAAAACACCTATTGTATTGACTTTCATCCCTAAATTTTCAACATAGGCATTTTAGGACATCTGCTAATGAATAGTGTCACTGTCATTTTCATAATATGTCCTGAACAGTGATTTCGCACAGCGACTGCGCTATTCGGTGCCGGGAGTGCGAAAACACATTTTGGCAAGGATGTGAAGAATAACAGCTATACAGTTCACAAGAAGGTGTGGTAAAATGCTAATGTTGAGAATGTGGCGTGAAAATATTGCAAATGTGCTAACTTACAAGCGTGCGTTGCGCGGTTGCTACACACGCTAGTAAAACAGTCATTTTATGGAGTATTGTCACCAAAATTTCAACACAGGCATGTTAGCACCTCTACTCATGAACAGTGTCACTGTCAATTTTGTAATGTGTCCCAAACACTGATTTTGCACAGTGACCGTGCTATTCTGCGCCACAGGTGCGAAAACACATTTCGGGCAGGATGTGAAAAATGATAGCTATACAGTGCACAAGAAGGTGTGGTAAAATGCCAATGTTGAGAATCTGGCATGAAAATAGTGCGAATGCACTAACTTACCATCGTGTGTTGTGCAGTTGCTATGCACGCTCTTAAAACAGTAATTTTTTGGATTTTTCCCACCAAACTTGCAACATAGGCTTTTTGAGAGCCCCTCTCATTAACAGTGGCACTGTCATTTGGTTACTTGGTCCCGAAAGGTGAGTTCATGCAGCGACTGCGAAATCACCTTTCAGGACCAAATAACACCATGACAGTGCAAGAATTCATGAGAAGGGGTCCAAAAAAACCCATGTTGAAAATTTGGGGCCAAAAGTCCCAAAAATGCCCAAGATATGCATTAAAGTTGAAAAACCCCTATTCATTCCATTATACAGCTTACCGGCATTTCTTCAGTTCGCGGTCGGCTTTGAAGAGTGCAGATGTGTTCCTGGTCCACAGAAGATCATCGCTGGACTCCTCATGTAAGTATGGGGTGGGGGTGAGGGAGGCAGGGTGCACAGTGGGTGGTGCGGGTGGGGAGGGTCATCAAGACTACGAGGACCGTTTCATTTTACAGGGGAAAAAGAAAAAACATTGCAGGACAGTTTTGTTTTGCAGGGATTTGGCATGCTGGGGTGGGCTCCCAGTGTGCCACCCTAACTATTTGGGGTGTCTATAGCCGACGAAGTTGAGGCACCCTCGGCACACAAAGAAAGCGGGGGCCATGAGCTGGGGGGATTGGGCACCCCCTCAGCATTCAACAATTGGGGGTTATGCCAAAGGGAGTGGGCTCCCCGTCCAGCACACAAAGGGGGGGTTAACCAACAAGGGGATTGGGCACTCCCGAAGTCGGCATTAGTTAGGCAGCCACCTGCTCACTGACCATGCACATAATGGCGGCAAGCACGGCAAGAAAAGGACCGCTGCGTATGATGAGCTTTGCTCGGATTGCAGTTGACCTTTTCTTAGATGTGCTCACCACATTATGTATGCATGGTGTGGCGCCGGCATGCAGGCTGATTGGGGAATGCAGGATGCACCTAGTGGTGCATGCCCTGCATTCGCTCAACTACGACCCCGCCTTCAAAGCTGCACTGTCCCACGATGTTGGCTGTGCAAGCTTGCCAACATAAAAATTATTGTAAAAGTGTCCCCCATAGATTATAATGTTGTGCATCATTGTGCTCTCCCTGCGATCATGTCAGAAATTTCCTGAGCAGGGGGCGGAGCAGGGGATGGATCTTAGAATGGGGAAGTGCCTGTGATCCAGTAAAGAAGATTTTACAAGTGATAGATACATGGAAAGCACATCTGGGAGGCAAGGCACCAAACTGCACAGTGCTCAGCTAAATATATTTAGCTTGATGAGTCTCTTTAACAGGTAAATAAAAAATGTCCCTTTTTATAGGGTTTAAATGACTACCCCAAATAGTCTGAAATACCAAATTTAATAGAACTATCTCTAAAACCTGAGGAATGGGGTAAACTATACTTTGGTAGGTAAAGATGGGAAAAAATTTTTCAGCAATATTACCTTCTTTTTCTTTGTTTGTTGCCACGTTTTCCAACCAGCAATTGTCCTTTTCCCAACTTCTAATTTCTCCTCCCAATTCAACAGTGAGTTGTCCCTCCTACCAAACTGTATCCCCAATGTTTTCAGAGGTACAGTGGAGACTGGGATACCTTGTAAATCATCTAAAGTGATTGTGAAATTACTAAGAATATAACCCTTGCTTTTAGCCATATTACTAAATGCACCAGCCACTACTGAATATTGTTGTACTTGAGACAATGCCTGAGTACCTGAAAAGTGGTCAGCTAGGAAAAGACAAATATCACCAGAATACGCTGCTGTTCGAACTTCTAAGGAACCTGCAGAAGGACAGATACCTCTGACAAGGTCTGTCTGTTGTATCTTTCTCAGTAAGGGGTCTAGGCAAAACACATAAAGTAGGTGGCTCATAGCGCAGCCCTGCCGAACCCCTCTATGAATGGTAACATAAGAACCCAAGTGACCATTAATTAGTGGAAGAGCTGTGGTTGCACTATACAATGTGGAGATCCAGGCACAAAATACAGGTGGTACTCCATATGATGATAAAACATGTATCAGAAAAGTGTGAGAAACCTTATTGAATGTCTTTTCTTGGTCTAAAGAAAAAATATAGCCATGTAGTTGCTCCTCCTTTCCCTGCTCTATTAATTCCCGAATCAGCTAAAGATTATCTGAAATAGACCTCCCAGACACAGAACACATTTGTGAGGTGGAAATCAAACATGGAGCTATCTTAGCTAATCTTAAAGTTAAAATTTTCATCAACAGTTTTAAGTTTGAATTCAAAAGGCTAAGAGGCCTCCAGTTATTCAAGCCAGACTTATCATTCTTTTTATAAAGAAAAATGTTTACTGCAATGCAGAAATGGAAGTCCACTTGGGAAGAGGGCAGAATCCAATTAAAAACTGCATATACTATCTCCACCAAATCAGCCACAGATTTCTTATAAAATGCAGTTGTAAGTCCATCTAATCCAGGAGTTGTATTATTTTTCAAGGACTTTATGGCAGTTTCAATTTCTAGTTTAGAAATAGGAACTAATAGTCCATCTGTGATATCGGGCCGGGGTTAAAATGAATTCAAATACGTCTTAATCACAGGCACCTTAGTTTGGGGTGGGGAATACATTTTCTTAAGATATGATTGAACTTCGTTTAAAATCTCAGGGGTAGTGGATACCATATTACCCACTTGGGTAGTCAACGTAGTCATAGCTCTGTTTTCTGTTCTAGCACTACAACTAGAAAAAAACATCTCCAAGGCTAGATTTTCCAGGGGTGCATATTCTATGCTCCATTAATAAAGAGGTTACCCTGGAGTATTGTAAAGATTCCAGTTCTTTCTTAACTTTAGAGATTTGAAAAGATACCTCATTATGGCCTTCATTGATATGGGAATATAACTTAGCAAAGTGGTTTTGCAACATGGTATTTTTTATATTGTGACAGACGTATACTGGAAGCATGTTTCAAGAACAGATTCTTCAGCTCTGCCTTTGTTTCTACCCGTCACTGACTAAGGTCATCCGTTAAACATGCTATGGACTGTACAGCTTTAAGCAACTCCTGAACCTGCTTATAGATGTGTTGAGTGTTCAATAAAGTGCTGTTAAGTTTCCAATAACCTTTCCCTATAGGAATATGTTTCTCTAACCCCAATGTTAATAGCTACAATAACATGATCTGATGTTTCTAATGGATATGTTTTAGCATCCTGCAAATTAATTTATTTAGAAGAAAACACAAACTGATTCTAGAGGATAGATGACCCTTATGAAATGTACATCCTTCATGTTGGTGTATTACCCTAAAAGTGTCTATTAAACCTGTTATGTGCAGTACAGCTTTAAGAAATGTTAGAGTCAGTACAGCCTTAAGAGAATGTACACTTCCTGTAAATGCACTTCTTGTGTTGAAGCAGTTTCCTCTTGTATATCTGACCTGAATGGAAGTAACAGAGAAGGCCTAGATTTCAGTGTGCATGTTTTTCTTACTACCAAGACCCTAATGTGTTTAAGGTACTTATTTTCGGCCACCAAATACAACAAAACCAGAAGTGTTTATAATAGACTTAAGGCATCTAGTATCACAGAAATCCTTCTGCATTTTAGCTTCCCTGTCCTATTTAGAAAGGACACAATTAAAGTACCATGTCCACAAAATGTGTTTAGTAGTATGCAGATAAGGTTTGATGGAAGTAAAGAGCTCCACCCACTCTTTTTTCTTCTGAGGGGCATACATAGTGCCCTCCAGGCAGTTCTGTGAACAGTAAAATCAAGTAACAATGCATGACCAGGAGAGATAGCCAGAATCCGGGAGACTAAAAAATTGTCACCTCCGAATAAAATCCCTACCCCCATCACACACACTCCAGTACCAAAAGAAAAGCAGGAAGGTCTTCAGCACCATAATTTTTTTGCTGCCATTATCAATGAGGTAGTATTCAACTTGGTGTCTTGCAAAAAACAGAGATCAAAATTAAAATCTTTAAGTGTGGCCAAGGTTACTAGTCTACGCCTTGCATTCCTGATATTAACATTAATAGTAGCTACTGTAAGTGCAGTAAAAGCAGACATTTAAAAAAAAGAAAGAGGCCATGGAACTTTCTCTAGTCTGGCACTTCTCTGAGGAGCTGACCATAGTTGATGTTGTCTCCCTGTCTTGGAGGCCGGGAGGGGGGTCCTCTTCTGAGTCTGAAGAAACCATAAGTGACTCAGCACCTTGGTCAGACTCTACTGGTCCAGAAGTGAGGATTTCTTATTTATTAGACAAAGAAATCCCCTGAGGGGAAACAGCAGATTTAGCAGTTCTAGACGTGGGCCTCATTTGTTTCAAGACTCTTTTTTTGGAAACTACAATCATGACTGGTGGTGCCATGTCAACAGAGTAATTCTCAGGAGGGGGGTTGTGCAGTGGTAATCATCTGAGCAGCTGGAGAGGAATCAGAAGTTGCAGCACCAACTTCTACACCAGAAACAACAAGGTAGATTGTCCCCACAGGTGGCTGGACTGAGTTCAAAGTATCAGTGAGTGGAACGGGGGGGGGGGGGGCACCAGAAACTGAAGTCTGAATTTCAGTAACCAGAGGCTGATTTTCTGCAACTGCTGCCAGTGCAGGGGGCTCCTGTCACACCCTGTGTGCTGTAATACCTTTTTTGGGGCCTCAGTAAGCAAGGAATCCTGATTGGGCTGGTCTGTTCTGTTATGATTAGCTCATGAACAAGAGTGATAAGAATGCCACATTTCATCACATAAACTATACCATGTAATTTTCATTTGTTTTTTTACCTCTCCATGGTGTGGAGCGTTTGTAAAAGAGTCTCCGACTCAAAGGTGTTAATTCTGAGAATGAAGTAAGTGAATGAATCAATAACCAAAGAAACAAGAATATGGTGTAAATCGTGATGTCATCAATAAAGGTCTATAAAAATATTGAACAAGTCTCCTAAAACCTGCTGCCTGACGAAGCCTGGTATCAGAGGTGAAGCACTGGGGTAGGAGCTCATGTAAAGTTGGCAGGCTGTAAGTTGTTATCCCTCTGTACAGACAGTTGGTGAGACCTCATCTGGAGTACTGCATCCAGTTCTGGAGACCCCACCTCTGCAAGAACATAGACAGGATGGAGGCAGTCCAGAGGAGGGAAACTAAAATGGTACAGGGTCTGCAAGAGAAGCCATATGAGGAGAGGCTAAAGGAGCTTAATATGTATACCCTTGAGAAAAGGAGGGAGAAGGATACATGATAGAAACTTTTAAGTATCTCAGTGTAATCAACAAAGTCCAAGAGGGTAGCATCTTTCAGAAAAAGAGATGTGCAAGAACAAAGGGACACAATTTGAAGACAGAAGTGGAACAGCTCAGGGGCAATGCGAGGAAGTATTTTTTCACAGAGAGGGTGGTGGATGCATGGAACCGCCTTCCTGAGGAAGTTGTGTGGTCTAAAATGTGGGAGAATTCAAGAATGCATGGTACAGACATAAGGCAATTCTTGTGGGGGTAGGAAGAAATAGGCTGTTGGTTAACTAGGCTCTGCAGCTTATCCAGTAGGTAGGGAAATGGGCAGACTAGGTGGGCCAAGCGGTCCTTATCTGCCGTGAAAGTCTATGTTTCTATGTTCAATTGTTTTAATAAACTAAAAGAGATTTTTGGGGAATACAATTGTTCTTGGCCATTTGTTCCGAGGGAGTGCACTCATTTTTTTTGGAAAAGGCTAGAACCATTGCAGGCCTGGCATGTTGCAGCTGGTTGGCTGGCATTGGTGCACGTAAACAATTTGACTTACTTCTGTAACCATGCAGTAGAATGATTGGCAAAAACTTTCAAGAGAAAAGGCAGTTGTAATTTCCTGACCCAGTGGTCTGCAAAACACTTTAACAGCATTTGAAACAAAGGAAGAGTTGTTGCAGGGCAAGCTCTGAAAATACTCACAGCTCTGCAGCTTTCTAGGCTCTGAATGGTGGTCGAGATGGATGGCTCCCTAGGGTGGTTTTGAACTTCTGGAATCCCAGTTTCAGGCCACAGGCTTTTGACTTCTGAAGACAGGAATGGCAGAAAGGACCAGAGCTGGCATGACTCACTCCCATGTCTAGGCATAACCCCTGAGGTGGCCACAAGCCAACACTAGCTGTTGTGTTAGTAGCTGACTCCCCAAGTTGGTTCAGATGCAGATACAGCTTTAGCTCTGGATACATTCTTAGATACTTTGGTTTGGCAAACAAAATGCCGTCTCTGAACAAACATGCTTTAACAAACTCACTTTGGCAGTTTTTCATAATAGGTGCCACTCTGGCAGGTGTAGCTCTGAGCAAAACAGTTCTCTGGCTAGTGGAAACACCTGTACAGGTTTGGTTCCCAACTTTAATTCTGGCAGCTTGGCTCAGGATTCAGCAATTCACTCACTTCAGTCTGACTGTACTAAACGGTCTCTGATGCACTTCAGGTAAACCAGCAGAATTTGACTGATAAGTACAGCTTTTCTCTCCTCTCAAGAGTTTCAACAACTGCTGCAGATACTGGAGTTCAAACAGACAACTTCTGAGCTATCTGGCAATGGAAACCCAGATAGGCCTTTCAAATTTTCTCTCAGAGCATACAGTCTGAGCCTCCTTTCTCTGGATGCTCCCTCAGAACTGCCCAGCTCAATCATCCCTCCTTAACTGAAGAAAACACAATACTGTAATCTGATTGGGAGATGAGGCTGTCAGTCACAGTTCTGGCATTCCAACTTACCACTCAGTGGGCACCAACCACACAGTCTTTAGTTTCTCCCAGAAGTCATACCTAAGGACCCCTCAGGACCCTCTGAGTTCTTACTGGCTGAAAACAAAGGTCATAAATTACAAGTCATGTCATTGGGGTATTCAGAACTGGTATGCCCATATGTTAGACACAGATTATGCATGATGCGGTCACAGGCTGAACTAGGATGTAAAAAGGTCCCATATTTAAGACATGTGTAAACCCCCTACAAATGGGGGTTCCTAAAATGTCTTCCTGGGCTTCCCTAATGCCCACTGCCAAGATGGTGTTCTGTGTTGCAATAGTTGTGATTGTATGCCTGAGAGTGCTCTGTTTAGCCTCTGTGCCTGTCTCATTAAGAGCTACCTATTTTGTGTGAGATAATTAGTCTTGGTTGGAACCGAGTGGTTTAAGGCTCGCAATCTGCCCGGTGAGTAGTACTTCTGTTCCATTCTGCCGTCGCTATATGTGCAGAGGGAGCACACTTAGGATCTGTGATTGTTTGCTGTTTATCTACTTTAATAATAATAATATTACAGGAGTCTGTCTAACTTGCTTTCCTTTGCAGCATGGACTTCTTCCTTAGAGCCACCATTTTGGTTCTGGACTGCCAGAGTTGGGCCAATCGGAACCTCGGGGGACCTAAAATGGAGACTGTTCCCAGAGGTCTTGTGGGACTGAATTTCTGTAGGAATTGTAGTTTTTGATGTTTAGTGCTTAAATGGACCTGGAGGGGGAGCTCTTTCTGTGACACACAGATTCATTAGCCAACCGAATATTTTGGGATCACTGGGAAATCCCAGAACTGCCTGCTGCAGTATGTCAGTCTAGAGTTGGAGTTTGGAGAGTGAACAGCTCTAGCCATTTGAGCAGCTGCTCCTGCATGGTAGCATGGGGACTCGGCGGGAAGGCTGTTTTTGGCCTGCCTGCCACCATCTTCCAGTGTGAAGAAGCTTGTGAGACTTGAATTGGACTAATTCCAAATACTTTTATTGAAACCTAAAACCTGAAGAGAAAGTGATCATTGCCTGCGTGTGGACTGAAGACTTGCTCCAGAATCGATCGGCCTGTCAGGTACCGAAGAGAGCCTCAGAACAAAAGTTTTGTGCAGAAACCCTGTTATATTGCATACTGACTTTATCCAGTCTGTGGCTGATAATTATATTACTGACAAGTCTGCTGAATGTGCTGTGTGGGTCATGATTTGATTGCCCACCTTCAAGTGTGTTATGCTAGCTGGGAGCTCCTCCAGCACTCGTATGGACTAAATCCGAACTGTCTGCTCTGGTCTGGGCCCTGCCATCTCGGCCTAGACTGCTGCTCCCACTGCAGAGACTTTTCAGATGAAAGACCGCTTGAGGATTCAGCTCCTGGCTCAACACCATCAAACAGGTAGCAACCACCACGGTGAGTTGTGTGGGCCCTGCTTCCCCTGGCAAGCCGGAACAACTTTCTTCATCTCATCAGTCCTGCCTCCTGGTCTGGGTAGCATGAGTAACCAACAGGGTAGCTCCCTGCAACAAAGCTACAATCATTGTGTGTCATCTGATTTAATTGTTTGGGTTTATCTCAATGAACTGAGCCATCCAGCTCTGGAATACAAATTCTGGGTTGATCTGCATGCTAATTGTTTTCTTTCCTAAGGGCCCCAACAACAACTGCAATGCCGGCCTACCCTGGGCAATGCTTCAGGATAGCCTGTGTAACAACTAGGTACCCAGAGTCTGTGACTGTGACAGAGGGACTCTTTGTGCATGCATGTTCAGCCTGAATTAATCAGATCTAATAATCACCTGCTAGATTGCTGCCCTACTCTTGTTCAATCCTCCTGAATAAATCAGATTTTGTTCTTTCTGCATTTAACCTGGCTAGTGTGAACCTTTGTGGAGGGGGTATTGCATTGTCATTGAACTGTTGCATTACAGGTCATGTTTTACAGGGGGTCTCCAGGGCCTTTGTAACTGATCCAGCCCTTGTGGTAAGTGTAGCAAGTGTGGGTTTAGTATTGCTGTCATATTTTATATGTGATTGTTTATCTGCTGATCTGTTTAGGCCACTAGAAGGGTTAGAGGGGGGTTATAGTGTCCCGGAGGGCTATACCCACAGCAGTTGCACTACCTCAAAACCATTCCTTCAGGTGGAGGCACCTGTTCACTGAGCTCAGGCTCCTTAACCTGTGCCTAGTCATGCAGGCAGGGGTAGTAGCCCTTGGGATAGTGCCACCTAGGGGTTACACATGTCTTGGGCTGACTGGGATAAAAACAATGGCTACAGTCCCTGCCCAGAAGCAAACTACTAGGGAGGTGTAGTGGGTCCATGTTAGAACTACGGAGTTTAACTTTATACCTCCAACCTCCTGTCCAAATGTGCTCCTCATCAAAAATGGGTTGAGGGTAGCCAAGTAGATCACATTGTTGTTGTAGTCAATGAGTAATATCATGCACTGCCACACTCTAGTTACCAAACAAGATAGTGGCTGTTTTCACAGCGGGTCTAGTAAGGGGAATGGCCCTAAAGGTTAATCAAAGGGCAGAATACGTTAGCTTCTCATATTTGACCCAGAACATGTCTAAGCCCTGAGAAGTTTAAAAAAGACATCATACAATGAATCACCAGAAGCATGTATTAAGACATAAATTTAATTAGTGAAAACTCCCAAAGACTCTTTTATTAGTCTTTTTCCAAAACATAGCCTGTATGGGATATCATCCAGACCTCCAATGCATTGCAGCCTGACAGCATTTCATCTTTGAGTAGGTGGGGATTGTTGGAAAAATTGGTCTCTTTTTCTGAAGGAGGCCCATGTCATTTTAGCCTGTTCAGTTGCAGTAACAGGAGGGGCGGGGGGAGGGCTGCTCAGTGTCCATTCTGTCCACCAATGTGTCCGGACGAGTACTGGGCCCTCCATCCCCAGAGTCTGAAGCAGAATCCATAATAACAGGATCTGAATGCACAGCTTCTCGGGGCTCATGCTGAAGATCATCAGCACGTCGTTCCAGATCCGAGCCAGTGGCAAAAGCAGTTGGGGTAGACTCAACCACAGGAACATCAGTGGTGCCAGTCCGTTGTGCATTCCTAGCAGGGGACCTGGGTATAGGACTATGGTCAGCCATTGTCCCACAGATGTTTCCTTTCACCCAGCATGTTTTGGGGAATTTTTCAAAGACCACAGCAGCTTCTGTTGTACAAACCCAGTCTCATGTTGTGATTGAGTGCCAGCACACCTGTGATGGAGTCCCACTTTTTTTCCAGCAGATAAAACATTTGAACGCTGTTTAGAGGTACTCACGTTCTGTTCAGAAATTGTATATCAGCTACCAGAGGTAAAAGAGATTGTCAGTGTCAGTGGCTCAGTAGGTACTACACTCACCTCTGAGGCTGGGAGATCAGAGGGCTGTGGGTTCAATTCCCACATCTGGCACTTGGGTTAATATCCCAATACTGACACTGCAGTGTAGCACGAGAGGGGTGCTGCACTTCGGAGGTGCCATCTTTCGGATGAGACGTTAAACTGAGGTCCCACCTGCCTGGATTGGTGGTAGTTCAGGTGGATGTTAAAGATCCCATGGCACTTATGGAAAAGAGCAGGAGAATTTCCCTGGTGTCCTGGCCAAATTTCACTCATTCACTAAAAATACAACCAGCAGCTTAATCTGGTTCAAGGTCAGTTGGCATTCATCTGTATCCCCCTCCCCCGGGTCGTGCCTGAAAATAGGCAGGATTTGTCTAGTGCATTTACCTGGTCAACAACAACTAAATAAATAAATAAACAAAATAAAAGCATCACTAGTAGGAGGTATCGCGGTCAGCTTTGAAGATGCAGCAGCTGAGGCCGGTGAGTCATTCGCCTCCTTTGATGCTACTGCGTCACTCACAGCTGGGGACGGCTTGACAGCGATTCTCAAAATGTCAGGCTGCTGCAGTTGTTACACAGAAACATAGAAGTGAATGGCAGATAAGGACATCAAGGCTCATCCAGTCTGACCATTTTTTTCTACCTTATGAATGTGCCATAGGCCTTTACTCTGTCAATGGCCTATGTATTCATACTCATCTGTATTGCTCCCTTGTGCCTATCCCATGCCTGTTTAAAGCCCTGCACTGTATTCATATCCGTCACTTCCTGAGGTTGGCCATTTCATGCATCCACCACCCTTTCTGTGAAAAAGAACTTCCTCTCATTACCCCTTATTCGGCCTCCCTCTAATCTCATACTGTGTCCTCTTGTTCTGCTATTTTTCTTATATTGAAACATGTTAGAGTCAGACTCTTTCACCTTGTTTATGCCCTTAAGATGTTTGAATGTTTTGATTATATCACCTCTCTCCCTCCTTTGTTCTACAGTATGCATACTGAGCTCTGTTAATCTGTCCTCATTTGTTTTCTGATGCAGTCTCTGCACCATTTTGGTTGCCCTCCTCTGGGCTGCCTCCATTTTGTTAATGTCCTTGTGCAGGTGCGGCCTCCAGTACTGTATGCAGTACTCCAGATGGGGCCTAACCAGTGTCTTGTAAAGAAGGATTATTACCTCCCTCTTATGACTTGTGATACCCCTACCAGGGGCGGATCTTGGTGTCCTATAGCTGGGGGAGCTCAAGTCAGAAAAAAAATAAAAATAATAGGCCGGGGGTCTGATGGGCTGCCTAGGCCCCCAGAAATGTTTTAACATTTTGGTGCATTCTGGTGCATTTTGCAGGGTATTTCTAATGCACTTTCTACCCATTTCCTCCATCCCCATGCTCTATTAGTTGTACTCCTGCACCATCCCCAGAGTCCCCACAGTCCACATGACAGTATGTTGCCCAAAATACCCTCCCACCCCAAAAATAAAAATACAGAAAGACTGCAGCTGGGCAGCAGCACACCTGAAACACATAAAAATGAGACAAGTTGCATGAGACTTGGTGATAAAGACAAATTGCAGACAAATTCAATGACAATCCAAGTAAACAAGTTCACAAATGTCATTCACTCAAGCAGGTAATGACAATACCATAAAGCCAACCCATCCCAGTTTGTCCTGCAGTATAGATTAACCTATCCCCCAACCTTATCTCAGTAAAAAAACAAATACAATAACTATAGAAATATAGGAACAAAATCACTTTGCTATCTAGTTTCTGAAAATATAATTTCAAGTTTGCTTGCTATTTTTGCAAAACAAATTTTATTCTATAGCACAACTTATTCCAAAGAAAATAAATGTTTAAATAAATAAAATATTTTTTATTGTTTTAAAATTTCCTTTATTGGGATAACCCCATGGTCTGAGGCATCTCATTTTTATGATAGGCCCAAGAAGTCGGTAAGCAGACAGCAGAACACAAATATAAAAATGCATTTTTTTTATTAGCAACAGCACTTACCTGGGTACACTTGCACCCCTTCCCCATTCAACACATATAACTACATAAACTAAATATCTGATTCTATCACTTTTTTCTTTGGTTTTGTAACTGCCTGTGTCAATGTGCCAAACAAGGTCTTATGACTTCTGTTGTTAATTTTGCTCTCCAAGCATGCAGAAACTCCTGCACATGCCATAATATACAGCAGAACACCTTCAAAACCCTTATGTATATTACTTCCTTCTGTGCGTCAGTCACACTGTACAACCACAACTGAAAAGACCACACAGATTACACAAACAGTCCATGCTGAAGTTTTTACCTCAGTTCAGAGGTCTCATGTACCAGTTTCTGCCCCTCCTGGTTTATGCTGCTGCTGAGACCAGACCTGCCCCAGCATTACTTTTGTATCACTTCTAGCATGCTACTGAAGGGCCCTTCCCTCCAACTCCCTCTCCTGCGAATCCATACCAAAATCAATTTACCATATAGGACAAAACCAGCAGTGATCTTAAACTATTTTAATGTCATGAATTTAAGCTCCCCATACTAGAAATTAATAACACTAGTACTACATTTATTACACACCCAGTTTGATGAACACTAATTCCTGCCCCATCCCAGCAGCCCCCTCCCTCCCACCATAGTTTGAGACTGTGAAAGTCTTTCTTTTTAAAGCAAGAAGTATCTGATTAAATGAAAACATGATCCATTTTCAGCAGGCTGAAGTCTATGTGCCCCTAGCTGAGTACTGTCTCCAGTCACCAGGCCGCCAAACTCTTTCTCTCTAGAAAGCACACACTGACCCCATGACTCCTAATGAGTAGAACTCTCAGCTACAGCTTGCTTCAGCTACTGGAATATGAAATGAACCTCACTCCAACTCCTCGTGCTGATTTACCAAGGCCACACCGACCCCACGTTACTGGATTGCTGCCGCCTGAAAACCCAGGCTCTGCTCATCACTTGTGGGATTGGCTCTCTCTCTCTCTCTCTGTATGTTCCTCAATAGTACACTCGCTCCTTTCTTGCTTCAGTATCAATCTTCTGAGAGAATGAATTACAGCTCACTCTTGTTTCAGCAGCCCAGACATTTACTGTAAAGAAGGTACACCTTGTTAGCCACATCCACCACTGAACGCAATGGCAAATCAGGAGCAGTGAGCACCAGGCAACCTGGTTGAGATCTGTATTGTTAAGGTCCACTCCGCTTTGTTGCAGCTATACCCCCCCTGCACATGAACAATGGAGCTACACCAAGCCTGCAAAAGTAGAGAATGAATGCTCAGGCTCAACAAGGCATGGCCAGCTGGTGCCACAGTGCTGGGACCTGACCACATGGCGCAGGATGAAAGTAAGAAATTCATGCTGGAGATGGGCTTTTCCAGGATGGGGGATCAACTATGTAATGCGGGTTGGGTTGATTGTTTACTGCACTACCAGGATAGTGGAGGGCAGATGAGACCCATGTGGTCCAGGTGGCTTTCATGGAGGCATTAGTGCATACCAATTAAGAATGTAGCACAGTGTGTTACTAATAGAGGAGCTCCACGATGGGGGAACTATAGCAACCTTAGCCCCCCTCTAAATCCACCTATGCCTACTAATACACCGCAACATCCCTCTAGCCTTACCTACTGCTTTAGTGGTCTGCTTCGATGATTTCAGGTCATCTGTGATGATGAAGACCAAGTCTCTTTCTTCCCTTGTGATTGCTAGCAACTCCCCTTCCAACCTATAAATAGCTTCAGGGTTTTCTTCCCTATGTGCATAATCTTGCACTTCTTTACGTTAAACCCCAATTGCCACTCTTCTGACCATTTTGCCAGTTTATCCAGATCTCTTCTCATTCTGTCCACCCCATCTGGTTCATCTACTCTGTTGCAGACCTTGATGTCATCTGCAAACAGACAAACATTACCCTCCAGTCTATCTGCAATGTCACTGATGAAGATATTGAAGAGGACTGGCCCCAGGACTGATCCCTGAGGTACCCCACTTGTGACTTGCATCTCTTCTGACTGTATACCATTTACCACCACTCTCTGTTTTCTGCTTGCCAACCAGTTTGCCACCCAGTTGACCAACTTCTGACCCACCCTGAGCCTACCCAGCTTATTAATCAATCTTCTATGTGGAACAATATTGAAAGCTTTGTTGAAGTCAAGGTAGATGACATCAACTGCACTCCCTTGGTCCACCACTCTGGTTACCCAGTCAAAGAAATCTATGAGATCAGTTTAACAGGATCTTCTTGTTGTAAGCCCATGCTGTCTTGGATCCTGTGCTCCTATGGATTCTAGGTGTTGCACTATCCTTTCTTTAAGAAGTGCCTCCATAATCTTGCCCACTACTGAGGTAAGACTGACTGTTCTGTAGTTTGCTGCCTTCTCCCTGCTGCCACTCTTGTGGGGCGGGATCACATGAGCTCTTCACCAGTCATCTGGGATCTTGTCTGTGCTCAGAGAGTCACTAAACAGTTCTGCTAATGGCTCTGCTAGTTCCACCCTTAGCTCCTTTAGTACCCTGGGATGTATGCCATTGGATCCTATTGCCTTGTCCACCCTGAGCTTAGCAAGCTCTTGTAGGACCCTTTCTTTTGTGAAGGGACTTGTGCACACCTCCTTCCCCTCTGTGTCCAAGGTGCTGAGCTGAGGGCCCTGTCCTACCTTCTCTTCAGTAAATAATGAGCAGAAGTATTTATTTAGGATAAATGCTTTTCTTTGGTCCTCCTCCACACATTTCACTTATCCCCCTTGATATTAGCAATACCCCCTCTGGACTTTCTCCTTTTACTAATGTATCTAGAGAAAGTCTTGTTTCTTTCTTTTACTGTCTGTACTAGTGTTTCATTGGTTTGGGCCTTTGCCTGCCTTACTGCATTCCCTGCTTCCCTTAGGGAAGTTTGGTATGCCTCCCTATCTTTGTCCCACTGCATTCCCTTATATCTCCTGTAGGCCAGCCTTTTGGCTCTGATCTTTTCTGCTGCTATTTTTGAGAACCAAAGCAGTTCCCTCCTTCTTTTGCTCTTGATTTTCTCCCTAACACAATGGGATGTTGCCTCAAGTAATGCTTGCTCACTTTGCCTGTACACCCTCACTTGTATTTCTTCTTGCCAGGGTTAGCTTAACTCTGTTGACCATCTTATCAAAGTCAGCTCCTCTGAAGTCCTGTATTTGTGCCTTGGAATTGGATGATTTAGTTCTAGTGGCCAAATTGAACCACACCATGTGATGGTCACTGGCCCCCGGGTGACCTTCTACTTGGAGATCTGTGATCATTTCCCAATTAGTCAGTACTAGATCCAAGATAGCCCTGTCTCTTGTGAGTTGTAGTACCAGTTGTTTGAGGTCCTCCCCCTGCAGGAAATCCACTATGTGTCTAATTCTGGCGGATGTTCCTGCTGGTATTGACCAATCTGTATCTGGTATGTTGAAGTTTCCCATTATCAGAACCTCCCCTTTAGCTGTCATGTTTTATATATCTTCTAACAGTAATGTGCCTTTGTCCTTCCCCTGTTCTGGAGGCCTGTAGAAAATCACAGTCTGTATGGCTGTACCATTTCCTGTTTGCACGGTGATCCACAGTTCTTCTGGCTCTTTATATGTATTCTGAATTTCTGTAGCTTTGATATTTTCATTGACATAAAGGACCACTCCCCCCCCACCCTTTTTTTGCACCTTGGTCTCTTCTGAACAGTACAGAGCCAGGTACTGAAGTCTCCCAAATGTGGTTACTGGTGAACCATGTCTCACTAATGGCTACTATGTCCAGCTTAGCCTCTGTCATTGTTGCCTCCAGGTCTGGGATCTTGCTTCCCAGACTGCAGGCATTTATGTGCATGATCTTCCATTGCCCAGATTTTGGTGCTATAGTTGTTGGATGAGGTCCGGCATTTCCCCTGCTCATCGCATGGGGATTCAGATCTTTTTCCTTACCTGGTGATGCATATCTGGACTGCCTTGTACGGTATGGGCTGCAAACCCATTGGCTCTTGCTCTGAACCAATGGGCGTGCAGCCCTACTGAGCTGTCAGTCGTCGGGTGGCGGGCCGGCAGGCGGGTGGGGTGCTGCCACCCGCCGGCTGATGGGGAGGCGGGGTGGGTGGAGCTCCATGGGTGGGTGGGTGGAGGGCCACTGGACCACCAGAGAAATTGGACTTTGGGGGTGGGGGTTTGACTCTTATGCTCACGATCGGGCTTCACGGAACTCCATTCCTTGTGATAGAGCTAGTTGGGGGTGAACTCCTGTTCTGCCTGTGATCGGGCTAGTGGGGGAGTGGTTCTGCCTGCGATCGGGCTAGTGGGGGGGGAGTGTGTTCTGCCCGTGATCGGGCTAAGGGGGTTACTATTATGCTCGTGATCAGGCTGCAGGGGGGGCACAGGGAACATGTGGAGGGCCACCCACAAGTGGCAGCTGCTGTGTTGCACCTGGCAATGTGGCAGCTCACCTGTAGGTGGCCCTCGACTTGATCTGTTTTTTTTTGGCTCACAGTTGTGCAGGCACAGGTAGGGGATTGCGCCTGCACAAGTCTGCACAGCTGGCTGAATATCGGGCTGTGCAGTTTATGCATGGTTCCTCCCCCTCCAGTTGAGCATGCCTTCATTAGCATTGTGCTGTTGCTCAGCATGACTTGGGCGGGGGCGCAACTGCCTCCTGCTGAATATGGCAGAATGGCGCATTTTGGACTTGCGCAGGTGCAACCCTATTGCGCATGGTGCAACCCTTTTGAATATCCAGCTCATGTTGTATTTTTCTTAGTTTTCTTTTGTGTGTGTGTCAGTAGCATTGGTGCTTTTTGGATTTGGATTTATGAGTAGGAAGTAATTTATGTCAGAATAATACAAGTGTGTGTGTATGTGTGTGTGTGTGTGTGATTCAACACCAGGAGTTCTGCAGAGCATGGCCTCTTGCTTCAGAATAATACAAGGGGCTGTGTGTGACTGAGTTCCAGGAGCTACATAGAACATGGCCCATTATGTGAGAACAATACAAGGGGCTGTGTGTGACTTAGTACCAGGAGCTGTGCAGATCATGGCCCATTTTATCAGAACAATAAAAGGTGCTGTGTGTGACTCAGTACCAGGAGCTGTGCAGAGCATTCCTGACAGGGGTGCCAGGTTTTTAAAAAGTTTGTGGGTGCTCAGAGTCTAATAAAGGCTGGGGTGTCAGGGGCCGCCTAGGCCATCTCGGAGTTTTTCATGCTTTGGTGCATTTTGGTGGGTTTTTGGATACATTTGGAATGAGTATGCTACCATCACAACTACTCCAATGTAGAGGATGCCAGGGTACCATTGGGGGCTATTTGATGCCTGAGCAGGTGCTAAGATCAATAAGAGTGCCTGCCTGAGGGATCTTTCATGCCTCTCAGTTTTGGCAAGCATATCAGAGTACTGATGTTAGTTGCAGATGCAGTGCCACCACTCAACAGTGTGCAAGAGTATCCTGAGGGGCTCTTAGATGCTTCCAGTTAAGGACCCATGGAAGAGTGCCTGGGTGGTGGGCTCTTTGATGCCCTCACATGCTTTAAGGATGCCCTTAGTGATGGTTACAGACAGTGTTACCACTCCACGGGGTGCAAGAGTGCCTTGGAGGGCTCTTTGATGCCTCCATGTGCTCCAAGAAGACATGGAAGAGTGCACTTCATGGGCTGTTTGAAGCCTCCAGGCTCAACCATGTGCTGCAACTGCAATAAGACATGGAAGAGTACCCTGGAGGACTCTTTGATGCCTCAGGATGGTGCTGCAAGAAGACATGGAATTTTCTTGTCTTTTTCAGCACCTGGTAGATGCAAACTAAAATCTCAAAGGGCATCCTTTTATCAGCTGGAGGCATCAAAGAGCCCTCCAGCCAGGCACTCTGCACCCTGTGGGTGGTGGCAATCTGCAACCTAAAATCACAAAGGACATCCTTAGAGCACCTGAGGGCATGAATGAGCCTTCCATGGCACTTTTCTATGTCTTCATGCACCACCTGGAGGCAAACAAAAGCCCTCTATCTAAAGGCACTCTTGCACCATGTTCAGTGGTGGTGGTGCTGTACCCTATAATTGCAAAGGACATCCTTAGAGCACCAGGGCATCACAGAGCCCTTTATGGCACTGTTCCCTGGCTTGGAGCAAGGGCTCTTTGATGCCTTCATGTGCTGCAAGAAGACATAGGAAAGTGCCCTGGGGCCCTTTCATGCTCCCAGGTGCTCTAAGGAACCTTTGTGATTTTAGGTTGCAGACAGTGGCACCACTCCACAGGGTGCAAAGGTGCCCTGGATGGCTCACTGACACCTCCAGGTGCTGCAAGAAGACATGGAAGAGTCTTGTCTTTTTTCAGCATCTAATGGAGGCAAAGTAAAATCTCAAAGGGCATCCTTTGAGCACCTGGAGACATGAAAGATCCTCAGGGCACCTCTTGCACCCTGTGGAGTGGTGGCACTGTCTGCAACCTAAAATCACAATAAACACCCTTACAGCAACTGGGGCATAAAAGGACCCTCCTCAGGGCACTCTTCTGTCTACTTGCAGCATCTGAGGCATCAAAGAGCTCTTCTGGGCACTCTTAAATGTCTTCTTGCAGAACCTGGAGGCAACAAAGAGCCCTCCAAGGGAAGAGTGCCATGGAGGGCTATTTGATGCTCCCAGGTGCTCTAAGGATACCTTTTGTGACTTTAGGGTACAGTGCCACCACTCCACAGGGTATAAGAATGCCCTTGAGGGCTCCTAGATGCATCCCGGTGCTGCAAGTAGACATAGAAGAGTACCCTGGAGGGCCCTTTCATGCCCCCTGGTGTTCTTAGGATGTCTTTTGTGATTTTAGGTTGCAGACAGTGTCACCACTCAACAGTGTGCAAGAGTGTTCTGAATGGTTCTTTCATGCATTATCCAGGTGTTGTAAAGACAAGGAACTTCCATGTCTTCTTGCAGCACAAATAAGCAACAAAGAGGCACTCCTGCACTCTGTGGAGTAGTGATGCTGTATCTTAAATCACAAAGGCAACCTTACAGCACCTGGGGGTATCAAAGAACCCTTGCTCCATGGCACTCTTCCATTGGAAGTCTCTGTTACCTCCAGGTGCTGCAAGAAGACATGGAAGAGTGCCCTGAATGGCTCTTTGATGCACCAGGTGCTCAAAGGATTCACTTAGCATGTTATTTATTTATTTTAAAGTTGATAACCGGGGAAGGTACCATGAGCAGAGCTCATTTTAGAAACAACCAGGGGAAAGGGGAAGCATGTGTCAGTGTAATGGTATTACAATTTTTTAGGACTAGCCAGGTCAAAAGCGGGAGTAATTGGAAGTTGCTAGAGACAGTTGCTGATGATTTTCAATAGTAAACATAACTGTAAATGGTAAAGCCATGAAAGATTACACATTATTTGACCATATAGAAGGTGTTCTTACGAACTGTTGCTCTCCCAATAAACTCATCAGCTATTTTGTCCATGTCTGATGCGTCAGTGTGTTCCTGATGAATGTGAAGCAGAGCAACACTATTTAAGCGTCTCTGTGACATTGTTGATCTAAGATATGTTTTCAGTCTCCTGAGTCCTGAGAAAGAACGCTTAGCTGTACAAGTTGATACTGGTACTGTCAGTAAGATCTGAATAAATTTTATAAACTATGGCAGTAAATCACAAATGGCTTGTTTTTCTGTGATGACACAGTACACATCTTGCAATGAATCAACAGTTTTCCCACTAGCTTTTGCAATGTCAATGAACATGTCACGGTGTAGTTGCAGACGCCCTGCATCTAAGTCATTGCCATAAAAATTAGATATGGAATCTACTGGGTCTTGTCCTATCGCAAATCGTTCTGCATCTCAACAGCTTCTGAGCTGGAGTCTGAAATCTATCTTTGACTGAAAGAACAACCTGATCAATCACTTGGAAAATATTCTCCTGAAGTGGTCTTTTGGGGATGCATCAGTAACTGATTGAGAGCCACCATCTATACGACGAGGAACTTTGCGTTGACGCAGAAGAACTGGTTCGTCTAACTGCAGTTCCTCAGCTCTTCCATCCACTGTACTCCAGAAGTTGTGAAACTGCCCTCTGTATTGTTGCATAGTGTAGAGAAGAGTTTGAATCATACAATTGGCTTTTAGAAATTGAAGAGAGGTTGCTTGAAGGGCTGTGTTTATGCTATCACAGTGAAAGAAAATTTTTAAGAGAAGACTCAAGAAGAAAAATCCTTTAAATGATCGTAGCTGTGCCAAGAACCCTCCAGCTTTTGCCCCACATTCCCGAGTATTCTCTGAGGACACACTGTCCAGAAATTCCAATAATGCTGAATAGTTTTCTAGAATCGAATTTAAACTATTTGCCCTCACTGTCCAACTTGTTGGAGCAAATGGTCGTAAGAGCCAGGCCTTGTGTCTTCCATACGCTTTGTATGTTTTCAAAAAGTTAGCCGTTTGGAGATTCTCTGATGAATGTTATGAGTTCTCGTAACTGATTTAGTATGTCTCGACATTCTTGTATTTTGCTGATGCAGTCCTGTACTACAAGGTTCAAGAGTGTGCCAAACAATGTCTGAAAAGGGCCCTAGGCTCAACAGCATTTAGCCTAGCCTGCACTCCAAGTGAATACCAGCCATAGTAGCAGCTCCATCATAACACTGACCCAGCATTTATTTATATCCAAGTCAAACGTAACAAAACATCTTTAAGGATACTGAATAGTGTAGCAGCATCTACAGCTGGTGTTTCATGAAATCCCAAAATGCTTCTTCAATTCCAAAATCCTCTGTAACAAATCGAAAACATATTGAGACTTGCTCATGAACAGTAATGTCCGTTGTCTCATCCATCATTACAGCAAAATACTGAGCTGCTTTGCTTTTGGAAACAATTGTGTTTTGCACATCTTGTCCCATAATGTCCAGCATTTCATTCATTATGTCATGAGACAACCACTTGTAGCTATCCCTTAACAACCACTGCTGCAACTGTGGACAATCAGTGGCTCACACATTTAGCACTTGCATGTAATTTGAACTCTCATCTGTATGGCCCCTGATAGCAAGCCCCTGTCGGGCCAGTAATCTTAAAGTTGTCATCATTTTAAAACTGCAATCCTTGCATCTACTGCTCGCTATCTACTGGCATCAGACATAATGCTGTACACATTTTGCTTAACATGTGTTTTCATTACAGCCCTCACTGTGGCAGCCACTTTTTTCATGGGATTCAAATCTTTCTATTGCCTTATGCCATGCACTATAACCAGTAACTGTAAATGCTTCATCAGCTTTAGTGGAAAATGTGAGCAGTTTTTTCTCTCTTGCCTCTTTACACACTGAACGGAAGGCTTTTTTTTTATTGGAATCATACAGTAACCATTTGAACCGGTCAAGCCACCTTTCTTGAAAGGTTCTGCCTTTTTTCTTGGCGACTACTAATGACTCCTCCTGTCTTGTTTTTTCTTTTACAGACAGAGTGCTGCTGCTGCTACATGGCTCATCAACATCAACCACGTCCATATCCCTAGCAATGTGAACTTGTGCAGCTGGTCCAGCTGCTGTTTCCTCAGCTTCAGTCTCACAACTTGCTACGTCACTTGTTGATGGTGCTGCTGTTGTACTGCTTGCCTCACTCTGTTTAGCCCATTTTAATAAACTTGTCCATTTTGACTTACAGTGTGTGTTTCTCTTGTGTTGATTCAGTCAGAATAGGTTACACTGTTAGTTACTGGTCTGGACAGAATATGATTAAAACATTAAAGTCAGTGGAGGTCAGAATAACACTAGACAATCAGTTCACATCACTTTGTTTTTTGACACAAGGACCCCTCTTAAATCCTAATAGTCTGATATATTTTTTTTTTTATTGGTTTTTGGACAGTCACACACTGGTAGGGACTGGACAGGAGGACTCTGACTGGCTGCTGCTGGATAAGACTCAGCTGCTCACCCTCTCACACAGACTTCACAAGCACCCACAGACAGAGCACTGCCTATTGTCACTTGGACTATACGGCCCAGAAGACACCTCAGTGCCGTGCAATCAGCACTCTGACTTTATTTTACTTGTAATTTTTCTTTCCGACGGTCACACACTGGTAGGGACTGGACAGGAGGACTGTGACTGGCTGCTGCTGGATAAGACTCAGCTGCTCACCCTCTCACACAGACTTCACAAGCACCCACAGACAGAGCACTGCCTATTGTCACTTGGACTATGCGGCCCAGAAGACACCTCAGTGCTGTGCAATCAGCACTCTGACTTTATTTTACTTGTAATTTTTCTTTCCGATGGTCACACACTGGTAGGGACTGGACAGGAGGACTGTGACTGGCTGCTGCTGGATAAGACTCAGCTGCTCACCCTCTCACACAGACTTCACAAGCACCCACAGACAGAGCACTGCCTATTGTCATTTGGACTAAACGGCCCAGAAGACACCTCAGTGCTGTGCAATCAGCACTCTGACTTTATTTTACTTGTAATTTTTCTTTCCGACGGTCACACACTGGTAGGGACTGGACAGGAAGACTGTGACTATTTTACTTGTATTTTTTCTTTCCAATGGTCACACACTGGTAGGGACTGTACAGGAGACCCCTCTCTGACTTGAGTTTCTTTACTTTTGGATGGTCAGGCTCTGCCACTGGTGGTACAGGCACGACTACTAGACAGAAGTACTAGGCTGCAGCACATTAGTGTCACAGTCAGCAAACAATGACCAACTAACTGACTGTTCAGTTCATTGAAGCAGCAATTATGCCACTATGCCAGCAATGCTCCCTTCCTCTCCATTCAGACTGAGACTCTCCCCTACTGCGTCTGGCTAACTTTGCTGCAGTCTCCAGACGAAAGACAACCTGAACCCACCCACACCACACTGACACACACACACAGAGCCTGAGCCTGGCCCTAGCCCAAACCCACTGCAGAATTTTTTTAAAGATGCAAGTTTTCTTTGCTTTGTTTTTAGTCTGTGATCTGTTCTGTGTCCTGCAGTGTTGCCACTTGCCAGAGACTAGTACAGTGTGACTCTGACTGAGTCAGTAAAAGCACTACTGTCTAGTCTAGAGGCTCTCCCTCCTCTCTCTAGCAGTTTGAAAAAAATTGTTTTAAGTCACTCTCTGCGACAGGGCTGCGGGTAGTACCCCTCCCTTGTTGTTCCCTATCTAGCTAGCTAAAGAATTGTTTGGAATTATTTGGAATGGAATGGTTTTTGCCTTTTTGGTTTGTTTGCTCAAGTTGAGCAGGTCCACCACACGCAAAGACGACCACCAACAAAAAACGACTTGCTCCGTCCTCGCTCAGCTTACACAGCAATATGGAGGATCCCCTTGCGTCGTTGCGTGCTAACACTTGCCTGGCTGGCTTGACGATTTGATGTTGTTACCGTTGTTGATGAACTCCTTGCATCACATGACCATCTCCTTGATGAGTCATGTGGGTTCTCATTTCAGAAATCGTCGGAGGGTCTCGGATCGAGAGTCTTGATCCGAGACTATCTGACGATCTCCGAGAGTCGATGTTGCAGTCTCGGGATGTGGTCGGGTACTGTGGGTTGGGTCGTCGGGACTTACTCGACTCGTCGAGCCATCGAAGATGGAAAGCGAGCGAGCACCAGCTGGCAGCTGCTGCAGTGTCCTCCTGAGCCCTCAGGCAGCCACACGAAGCAGGCAGGGAAGAATGAGGGTGCTCATTTAAACTTTGTGGGTGCTTGAGCACCCGAGCACCCACGCTGTCGGTGCCCCTGATTCCTGACTATATCAGAAAAATACAAGGGTATGTGTGTGTCTGACGCAGTTCCAGGAGCTACACAGAACATGGTCCATCATATGAGAACAATACGAGGTGGTGTTTGTGTGTGTGATTTAGTACCAAGAGCTGTGCAGATCATGGCCCATTTTATCAGACCAATACAAGGATCTGTGTGTCACTCAGTACCAGGAGCTGTGGAGAGCATGGCCCATTTTATCAGAACAATACAAGGGGCTGTGTGTCACTCAGTACCAGGAGCTGTGCAGATCATGGCCCATTTGGTCAGAATGACTAAAGAAAGGAAGGCAGTGATTCAATAACTGGTACACAAAACTGTGACACAAGAGATCACAGGGTAAAATCCAACCACAGGCAGCACTGTGTAACCTTTAGCAGGCGAACAGAACTCCCCTATGCTTCAGTCACCCTGGCTGTAAAACTGGAAAGGTGCAGGATACCATGGACAATGAGATAATACATCTCTTCTGGACTGTCATGTGTAAATACATTTTAAAAATATATGAACTGAGTGATACCCAGCTGACACAGGCATTGGGAGAACCAACCAATCAGCAGGAAGCAGATGGAGACATTTGGTTATATAGGAAGGGGAATTGCTGAAATAGTTTATTTCATTTTTATTTACCAGGTGAGTGCACATGATAATCAGCTGCATATTTTCAGGCATGCTTCAAGAGGCTATAGCTGGGATGACAGTAATGGGATAACAGCATACGCATACATGGAAGCGTAGGTAATGGCAGGGATACAAATACAAAAGGCAGCAAGATAAACTGAACAGAAAGAGCTAAAAGAGAAACACTAAGGCAACAGCAAAGAAATAGTTCAATAAGCAACAGCAAACAACTGTGGTTAACTGTGACCATAATATTGTAAGATACATATTTATTATCATTTGTTGAAAGGGTTTAACCAGGAAGACCTACTGAGCCATAATTACTTGTTCCCAGAGGCTTTCTAGTGGAAGGGGTAAAAAGGGAAAACAAACAGCAAAACAGTAAATAATTTAAATACAAGCATAAAACTGGCACAGCATTACTGTTAAAAAGATAAACATTTGACCACAGCTATGTAACAGAAACATAGATGATGATGATAGCAGAAAAGTCCACCGGTCTACCTAGTCTGTCCATATTACCCTATCATACTCCGACACCTACTGCCTCTGTGGGGTCTATGCCTATCCTATTCCCCCTCTTCTTGTCCATGTTTCCATTTCCCTCATCCTGCTGAGTAACTACTATACCCTTAACGTTATCCCTGCTGTATTTGAAGCTATTTATAGTTCTGGCACCAACCACCTCTGCTAGCAGCCCATTCCATGGCTCAGTCACTATTTCTGTAAAATAATATTTTCTCACATCCTCTTAAAATCTTTTCACCATTAACTACCCCTCATTACCCCTCGTCATAGCTTCTCTGTTGCTGGCAAATAGCTCTTGACAATTCACTTTGTTTATTCCTTTCAGAAACGTGAAGGTCTCAGTCACATCCCTCCGCTCTCATCTGGTTTCGAGTGAATACATGTGCAGTGCCTTTAGTTAATCCTCCTAGGTTCTACCTTCCTGACCCTGAATCATCCTGGTCTCCCTCATTGTACCATCTCTAGCCTGTCCCTGTCTATTTTAGGTGGGTACTCCGGTACTCCAGGTGTAACCTTACCAGTGAACTTTACCGAACTAACAGTACCTCCTGCTTCCTACTTTTGAACATTTTCCCAGTGCATCCCAGCATCCTGCTAGCCTTGCTGAAGGCCTTGTTGCACTGGCTGGTTTATTTAAGGGAGTCACTGATGAAGACTCCAAGGCTGCATTCCTCTAATGTTATGTTCAGTTGAACCCCTCCCATGCAATACTCTGTTCTGTGGTTATTGTTCATCAAGTGCATCACTTTGCACTTTTTGGCATGGAATTTCAGTTGCCAGACTTTGGACTGATTTTCTAGCCTTTGCAGATCTTTCTGTAATTCCTACTGCATATCCCCTCCACATTGTCAACTCTATTGCAGAGTTTAGTGTCATCTGTTTTTTTTTAATACTTAGTTTATTCTCAGTTTGTATCAAGTACAGAAACATATTAGATCAAGTGTTCAGCAGATATGCACAAGAACATATCCATCATATCATCTAGAGTACACCTTGCTGAATGAATGTTAAATAGTACTCCTCATTATTATGAGCAATGCATACAGTTCATGTAGGTTCATTACAAACTGATAAATGATGTGTAATGAGTAGAAAAGAAGAGGAAAAACTGTTAAAACATCTATAACAACTAAGTGGGGCTCTAAACATAAACATAATCATGGTTCCATTGTGGGGGGTGCTGCTCGAGAGGGGTCAGTTTCCTCAAAAGAAACAGACCCAGTAGACAGGAAATTAAACTGTTTCCTATCTCATTTGTAACTGAACAGTTACTGTCTGACAAGAACTTAAGTATATTATTATGCAATTAAGAAAAATCATGAGAATAACAGGCATCCCTCCCCTGTTAGTCTCCATTCCTTGTGGTCCCTGTATTACATTCCATCTTGTCCACCTTTCAACACATGTCTTCTGTCCATTTTACACCGGATAAGTTAGAGCTTCCATATTTTGTATATTTACAATAATCTGTTTCCATTCTTGAATAGTTGGTGGAAGTGGTTTTAACCAGCTCTCAGTGATAGCTTTATTATATGCAGCAACACAATTATACCAGAAATATAGAGAGCTGCCTCCCTTAACTTCCCTTGGAGGGAGTCCCAGTAACATATTATAAAAAGACAGGGGTCCTGCCATTTGGAATAAATTGACTATGTTCTGTGTAATCTCTCATTTAAATGATTCTATAATCGGACAAGTAAAAAATATAGGGAAGTGAGAGGCATTGCCTTCTCCACATAAACACCAACAGCTATGAGGTGTGTTTGGGTTCTGTCTAGCAACCTGGTTGGTAATCAGAAAAATCTCACCTTAATCTTCCAGAAATATCCCTGCCATAAAGGTGAGGTTGTCACAGGAGGAACTCCCCCATATCTTATTCCACTCCAGCTTTGATAAGTGGAAATCAGTTTCCTGCTCCCACTTCACGATAAAAGGTCTAGCTGCATCCCCTCTAGTTCAAGAACATATATATCTTGCAGAAAGCATGCTTGGGCTTTGAGAGAGAGAGAGAGAGAGCGAGACAGAAAAGATCTGCTAGTGCCGGACCTGATGAGGGATCATTAAAATCATTAGGCAACTACCTTAATTTAGTCTGTATATAAGCTTGGATTTGTAAATAATGTAATTGATCCCTGGGGGTCCATCCCAAATTTCCAGAGTAGTCCTCATTATCTGTGCTAGGCAATAAAAACCTAGAGCCACCTACTGCCTATACGAGGGATCTACAGAGCCAGGTATAAAGTCTGTGGCCTTAATGAACCAGCATTGCCTCCTCATATTTTCAAAACAAATCCCAAGCTTTGAAGGTCACCTGAATAGCTGAATATTCATTTAATATATAGGGTTTGGATCCGTGGTCTCCTATTAGCACAGATAAATTTAAAAATATTTGTCTGAATCTCTTTAAACCAACATTGTGATGACTGTACAGGGACACATTGAAATAAATGCAAGGGCATTAGGAGGAGATTCATTTTTACTGCTTGGATTCTGGCATACATTTCTAAGGGTAGTAAGAACCAGCATTTCATATCTTCTCCCATTTGTCCCAGTATGGGTTTATAGTTATCCAGGTATAGGTGTTTATTAGCAGTTTTTAATGTAACCCCTAGATATTTAAGAGTAGACATAGCACATTTCATCTTATATTTAAGGTGGAGTTGAGGAGGCGGGTCATAATTAAACTTCAAGATCTCTGTTTTGGTGGAGTTAAGTGAGTATCCTGAAAGTGTAGAAAATTCTGCAATCTTGTCCATTATCTGAGGCAATGACGTGTTTGGAGAGGTTAAATATAAAAGAATGCCATTTGCGTACAGAGTGACTCTGTGTTCCCATCATCCCATCTTAACTCCCTGTAATGTCTGATCTGTCCTAATCCATTGAGCCAAAGACTCAATATATACAATGTAAATAATAATGGAGACAATGGACATCCTTGGTGGGTGCCCCATCCCAAACCAAAGCTCTGTGAGAACATCCTGTAGAGCGGATATAAGCCTGGAGTCCTGAATATAGACACGTTATGGTATCCACAAAGTAATCAGGAAACCCAAACCTGGCAAGGACCTGATAAAGAAATTCCCAGTCAACTTGGTCAAATACTTTTTCAGTATCTAGACTCATAAACATAGCAGGGATATTGTATTTTTCCAAATTATCTATAATATGTACAGTCCAGTGTACATTATCTGAGGCCTGTCTATCAGGGACTAATCTGGTCTGGTCTCTATACACCATCCTCAGTACTATTTGTTGAAGACATTTAGCTAAAATGGCTGTTAAAAATGTATAATCTTCATTGAGGACAGAGATAGGCCTATAAGAAGAGCAAAGCATGAGGTCCTTGCTGGGCTTGGGGGTCACCAAAATCTCAGCGTGTCTCCACAAGGGGGCAGGGTGGAATCATCTTCCAGAATCTCCTGGAAAGCAGATAGGAACAACCACACCTCTCAACCTCTCCGTATTAAAAATCATAGCACTGGCCTACTAAAATCATAGCAAAGGGCCAGAATGTGTAGCACTTTCTTATTTTAAACAATAATATGTCTACAGATAGTGGGCCCCATATAATTAGTGACAAGAAATGTTTAGTTAGTTCAATGATTTAATAGTCTGTGTGTCCAGAAATAGATCTAACATTATGAGGAACATCAGTACACCTATGCAGAGCCAGGGTAAATCTGAATGGGAAAATCATAGTGCTATGCGAAATTCATAGCAGTTGAGAGGTATGGGAATGATAGTCCCACCTCACTTTTTATAGAACTCTACAGAGAGGTCGTCATTACCAGGAGACTTCCCCAGTTTACCCTCCCCAAGTTCTGTACTGTAGTGCTCTCAATCTCTGTAATGGGAGCTATGGGGGGGCACCCAAATCTTCAGTCAAATTCAGTAAGTTCAACCCCTTCAAAAAATTCTTGATCATCCCTATTTCATGTCTTTCCTGTTGAGAATAAAGTTGTTTACAGTGTGGTAGAAGCGATGTGTACACGTTACCCATCGGTACTGGCAGCACTGTCTGAACTTGGTGCCAAGGGAAATATTACTGCTTTATCCCTGCATCAGTACTTCAGTAACCACAAAAAGGCAGTTATTAGAGCCTTTATATTGAGATGTCCACAGTGTCCCAGCAGTACTCTGGTGTGAGTTACAGAAACAGAATTTGCTGTCCTGGTGTGAGATACAGCAACAGAATTTGCTATTCAGTGGAATTTAGCCACTGTTGGCTGCAACTCCTGCTAGTCTTCAGTTGCTGCTACAAGAGGATGGCGTTCAGTTACAAAATTGAAAGAAAAATTAACATACCTCGAAGATGAACATATTCTGCTGAAAGGCATACCCTTACTATATTACTCTGATTATAATGTATAGTTCAGTCATTTGAGAGAATAGTACATTACTGGACTTTAAAAGACACATTTCAAGCAGATTGTCAAAGGGGGCGGCAGTGTGTTTACCAACCTTGGGCATTTATTTGAACCTTCAACTATAAGTGAAAGCACTGCAGAGGAGATTTAAAGTACGCTAAACAAAAAGTAAAAATGATTCGTGACAGTGAGGGTGACAGTGTTGAGGAAAATATATGCGATCCACTATTAGATGGGGGTTATTTAAGAAAGGCATGGCCTCTGCTACAAGTCATGTTACAAGGAAGCTACAGTAACTTTACAGTGTCAAAAGTGTGCAAGCATGTGCTTTCTCTTCATAGTAATCTGATGCCGAATGTCACTAAACTATGCAATATTGCAGTGCGTCTCTGTGTGACCAAGGCTGAATGTGAACGCACTTTTAATACACAAAATAGACTAAAAACAAAATTGCGGTGTTCTCTCAGAAGTGAAAGCATTGACACACTAATGAAAATTATGTTGGGTCCTAAAGTGACAAGAGTATGACCCAACCCGAGCAGTGAAACTTGTGAAACAAACGGGTGTCTTGGTTGGCTGCAGCAGTCATACAAACGGAGATAAATTGTCAGAATTACCTGAAATCATGGTAAGACGGGGACGTCCACAGTAGGAAATGGCGGACTGCATATCTTGGTCCGTTTCTCAATGTTACATCTCAGACATAGTTACATAAAGGCACATTACATTTGTACTGTTTTCTTATAGTCTGCGAGTATGTATGACATACCTTCTGGTTGATGGATGGTTGGTCGGTCCATATTGTCAAACATGCCAGCAAAGCCACACACACACAGTGCTGCGTGACGCCCTGTTGTGCATGATTAATTTAAGGAGGCAAAATTAATCCTGTACAATAAGGACATGATAGAAACTTTCAAGTACCTCAAGGGAATCAACAAAGTCCAGGAGGGTAGCATCTTTCAGAAAAAGAGATGTGTAAGAACAAGGGGGCACAATTTAAAGATAGTGGGGGGACGGCTCAGGGGTAATGTGAGGAAATTTTTCTTTCATGGAGAGAGTGGTGGATGCATGGAACCTCCTTCCTGGGGAGGTTGCTGGGTCTAAAACAGTGGGGGCATTCAAACATGCATGGGACAGACAGAAGACGATTGTAGTGGAGGGTGGCAGGAAGTAGGCTGTTGGTTAACTAGAATCTGCAGCTTATCCAGTAGGTAGGGAAATGGGCAGACTGGGTGGGCCAAGTGGTCCTTATCTGCCGTCAAAGTCTATGTTTCTATGTTTCTATAATATACAGTAAAGGCCTCAGAAATGTGTTCAAGGGTAGTGAGCATACCTTCAGTCTGTGGGTGGACGATATGTATTATTTGAGTGCGGGCCTGTCTTGCCCTAAGTCTAAGGGCTAGAAATTTTAAGTCTGTCAGCCCCCCTTCATAATATTTTTGCTTAAGGAATTGCAGATTTTGTTCAACTTTAAAATCCAGAATTCAGTTGAGCTCTCTCCTAAGTGCCATCAACTCTTTTTCTCTCTGCCTGTCAAACTTTTCTTGCTGCAATTTTTCTAAAGTCTGAATGTGCCTCTCTAAGCTTTTTTGCTTTTCATATCTCTGCTTTTTCCTAGCTATGGCTATTGCTATTAATTTATTCCAGACTATGGCCTTTATTGTATCCCATACCATTCCATGACATTTTTCACTGTTAACATTATCCTGAAGGGTCTGGGCTATGGTCTGGGGGATTTGTTCTATCACCTCTGGATCATTAAGGAGAGATAAGTTTAATCTCCAGAATGGATTTTTCTTTGGTGATGAAAGGGCCATTGGCATGGTCAATGAGTTGTGATCTGATAGACCAATAGGTCTAATCTCGCACCCCATAACCTGTGAGAGAGATTCCTTAGCCCCCCAAAAATCTAATCTAGAATACATGTGATATGTGACAGAATAATGCATATAACCCTTTGCAGAGCCTTCTAGAAATGTCCAAGCATCATGGAGTCCCAATTTTTGCAACAGGGATCTAACCAGCTTTATGGTTTTATATGGTTCCCTAGGAATCTTAGATACAGTGTCATTAGCTGGGTCGAGTGTCACATTCCAATCTCCCCCAAAAATAAGAATTCCCTCCGCCTTTTCAGAAATGAGTAATAAGATTTTTCTATATAGTTAAAAGGGGGAATTCGGGGGCACATACACTGAGGCCAAGGTGATCATTTGACCATTCAGGGTTCCTTTTACCAGGACATATCTCCCCATTTTGTCCTTCACCCTCTCCACCACTTCAAAGGGGACATGATTTGGGATCAATATAGCTACCCTACATTGCCTCTCCTTCCTGTAAGATGATGAGCACACCTCTTTATAACCAACATTCTGTAACTTCTGGTGCTCTCCATCCGACAGGTGTGTCTCCCATAGAAGCACAAAATCAACTTTAGTTTGTTTCATATAATTTAAAACATTTTTTCATTTATCAGGACTTGTCAGAGCATTAACATTAAAAGTCAATATTCTAGAATCCATCTACAAGAGATGAGATTCACCCTGATGCACCATGGCCAGTGTCCCCAAAGTGGAGAACGATAAATCTCCTTTACATCCCTCCACGCAGCACCCCAAGAGACAAGAAATAAAGTGCCCCAATTAATATAATCAAACTTATAAACTATAACATAAAGTTTAACTTGAACTTGGAATACAACAATAAAGATTAAACCAGAAAATAAGGTACTTCCAAGGTAGGGGAACAATGAATCGTGTTCCCTGTCTCTGCTAGGGATAATATACAACCCTGCAGAGCTGTAGTGTAATCTCCCTCTTCTGAAAAGAGGAGCACTGCTAGGACAAGTTGTTGCTGTAGGACTACCAGCAAACTTTTGTCCAAGAAAAAGACAGTAAAATAAAAAATGCCAAAGCCCCATAGCCAACAAATTATATTAATCATCTCTGCCCCCCCCCCAAAAAAAATGGGCTTTTGAATTAGTACATTCAGATCCAATATATAACATATATGTCTGGCTTATCCTCTTAAAATATATAATAGGAGCTGCCCTCACCCCTTCAATAAGCCCTCTACTTCAAAGTAAGAGATTAAGTAGACTGAAGGGGTCAGGGTTTATTTAGGCTGGAGAGTCTGAGAGATACTACTCCAGAGCAGTGCCTAAAGCCCAGCCTAAACTCCCAAAGGGTCACAATTTCAAGAGGGAGATGAGAATTCACCCCTGCTCCCTCTGCTATACCTCAAGTGTGCACAGTTATATATACTCCCCAGAGCAGCTCACTAGTGAGACTCCACATATGTGATTTCCCCTAGGTTTTCAGTAATCCCCAAATGGGGCTCCAAGCAGTTCAAGGAGGTTGATCCTCACCTCCCCTGCTTGCCAGTAATAGATAGCAGCAAACTAAAGCTATATCAGGTCACCACAAATGATATGCATTTGTAATATTTATACATGTGTATTTAGCACTCCCAGTTTATCAGTCTTTAAATGAAATAAAGCTTCTGGCAACATAATCTGTGTCCTAAGATAAGAGTTAGGAGACTGTTGATGTGCACAGTCTCAACAGAAAATCCAGTGACTCAGTTAAATGTCTTATGTGCCAAGCAAAAGTAAAATAAGAGTAATAGACCAGAGTTTACTATGGTATGCCACTAGGCTATAGGATAGCCACAGATGTTTTTTTTTTTTTTTGAAATTCAATATCTTTATTGCATTTACACAACAAGAAACATGTGATACAGGTACCAAGACAGGTCCAAGACATACCCAAACATTGCCCTGAAACATGGCAAGAACATGTAACAAGTTTCGTATACCCACCCCACCCTTCCTTGGAAGGTGCAGCCCCGAACTCCAGGTTATCCATAGTAAGGAAATAAAAATGCCATAGACCAGTATTTAATAAAACACAGATAAAGAAATTAAAACAAGACATAGTGATCCAGTCAGAGGGAACAAGGCAAAGAGATCAGTGTAAGTATACAGCGTACAACTTGCCCCATTTTTGGTTAAAGGTAGGCATAGCATTTCTGGAACTAGCTATTAATCTTTCCATCTTGAAACATAGGGAAATTTCTTCAAGCCAATCATTATAGGAGATAACTGATTGGTCTAGCCAATGCCGAAGGACTAGCCTTTTAACTGCTATTGAGATTAGGGCCATATGAAACTTCCGTTCTTTAACTCTAATGTCCGAGTACAGACCAAGTATACATATTTCAGCTGTAAATAATTCTCCCAGACACAAAATCAGGTCCATTCTATCTCGAATTGCATGCCATAATGGGGCAAACTTTAACGCATGACCAAAATATATGCAATAAATTCCCTACTCCCATACCACATCTTGTACAACTGTCAGATCTTAACCTGTCAAATTTGGACAACTTAGCTGGTGTGTAATACAGATTATTCAAAATGAAAAACTGTATGAGCCTATTCCTATCCAGAGTAAGATACTTATATATGTCTTGCCAAATCCGATTCCAAGATGTAAAAGAGTCAAGTACGATAGCCACAGATGGTTAAAGAATCATTAGAGTGAGTTCAATAGTCCCCATCGGGACCTGGTCGATTCCAGTAGAGTGGCATACCACAAATTTCTGCAGAGCATTCTCTCCAGCATCGATGCAGAAACAATATGGAAATAGAAGACCCACTCACATGCGTTATTCAAACCCATCATGTGGTAGCTTCTCCATGTTCTGCAGTCTGGAGAGTTCTTCCTCTGGCCTGGAGACTTCAGCATAGATAATCAAGGGACTTCTGCATGGCCACACTGCATGAAAAATCTATCAGGCCCCCCCAAGGAACTGTTGACTCATCAAGAGGAGGTTCCTAACAGCCGTTGTCAATGAAGGGACTGAACACTTTTCCAATGGGATCCCTCGACTCTTCAAGGCATCTTCAATCTCTCCAGAGGTAGCATACAACTGTGGTCCCTCTTCCCAAAAGACCCTTGTCTTTGCAGGGTAAGGGATCTGAAATCTAATTTGCCTACTTTTTAAGGCTTTCATTACCGGGCATACATTAATCTCAGCTTTTGGATTTCTGGTGGATAATCCTGTTCCATGTACAGTCTGGCCGCATTGTATTTAATTTCTCCCTTCTGCCATGCATGCCATAACACCTCCTCTTTCACTGCATCATTGGAAAATTGAATGAGAACTTGCTGAGGTTGATCTGCAGGGTCTGTTGGCCTTGGAGTGAGGGTTCTATGAGCTCTCTCAATCCTGAGATCAAAGGTGGGCAGCAGAGCCAATACATTGTGCAGCAGGTCCTGCATGAAGTGGGCCATATTACCAGTTTCACCACCCTCAGGAAGCCCCGATAGTCTCAGATTGTCCCTGCGGGATCTGGCCTCAAAATCCATACATTTAGCATGCGGCAAGTCAACATAGTCCAATAATGTGACTAGGGCATCCGCATGGGAATCTGATTCAGTCTCCAGGCCAGAGACCACAAATCGACCTCTTTCATTGATGCATCAAGGTCAGAGAGTTTATGGTGCAGTTTTTGAAATTCTGATTTATTTTCTTTTTGGAGTTTCTGAATCTCCTGAAGAATAATGTCCAGATGAGAGGTATTCATCCGATCTTCTTCCCCCTCTACAGCAGAAGCCTGAAGGGCTAAGCACATCGACGAGGGAGTGTGGCTACAATCCTGGGTGAGTACTTTGTATTGGGAGCCATCTAGAGTCGTTTGTCCTTTTTCCATCTGAGTTTTGGAGGATTTAGCTTCCCCCTTCTCTTTAGGAGGCATATTTTAAAGTTTGAAGCACTCAATATGATTCAAAGGTGATTTTAAATACCCGCTTATGGGGGAGTTCTTGGCTTAAACTGTTACTCAGGCCATGGCGGAACCCTAAGTCCATTTAGTGTCATCTGTGAATAGACACAGCCTACCCTGGATTCCTTCTCCTAGTCACCAATGAACCTACTGAAGAGGACTGGGCCCAGGATAGATCATTGCAGTACTCCACTGCTGATCTCTCCACTGATGTGACCCCATTCACCGCAACTCTCTGCTACCTCTCCCCAAACAACTCCCTACTCACTTTACTATTTCCCTAGTTGTGCCAAGGTTCCCCATCTTCTTCAGCAACCTTAAGTGTGGCACTGAGTTGAATGCCTTCCTGAAATCTAAGAATAATAAGTCTACTGTGCACCCCTTGTCAACTACCCTGGTTACCCAGTTGAAGAGTACTATCAATTTGGTCTGATAAGATCTCCCTGCCACAAATCTATGTTGCTTACTATCCTGAAATCCTCTGTTCTCCAGGTATTCTGCTATGTCCTCTTTGACTTCTTTCCCCATCAATTTTCTTACCATGGAGTTAAGGCTGACGGGTGTATAGTGTCCCTGCTGCTCCTTATCCCCTCCCTCGTGTAGTGGAACTACATCCACCATCCTCTAGTCCTTGTGAAACCACCACTTGTTACAAAAAGCTATTGAACAGCCCACCAGTGGTGTGGCTAACACTGACACCAGTTCCCTTAGCACCTTTTGATGCATCCCATCTGGCCCCTTGACCTTGTTTTCCTTCAGGGCTTCTAACCCTTTTCTGAATCTTTCGCTGGTATACTTCTGCAGCTTAATTTTCTGAGACCCCTTTATCAGCTGCCTTTATGCTGCTCTCTGGCAAGAGCCTGCTGTTCTCCATAGTGAGCCCCAAGCAGAAATATATATATATATATATATATATATTTATATATATACATATATAGATAAAGAACCTCTGTGCGTAAACACTGAGGCAAGGGTTACCCCAAAGGGCATTTGGCTGGGAAGCCAAGTTTCAAGAAAATACAAAATCACACATGCCCCCACAATGCAAAGCATCATGGGCTGCATAGAACATCACACAGAATATCATGCTGGTCCAGCTTTGCAGAATTGCATGGAGCCAGAATGCCTCGCCAGTTTGCACCCTTGCAAACTGTGTGAGAGGCCTTTCATCACCATGCAATTCTGCTTAAAGTTGGACCAGTATAACATTCTGTGGTGATTTGCATATGCAGCCCATGATGCTTTGCATTGTGGGGGCATGTGTGATTTTGTATATAGATATATATTTATATATGTATACTGTATATATACTTTTACCCTTTGTTGACCCTCTTCAAAGTACGCAGTTCTCTGTCTGCCATTGTAAAAATGGGATATGCCATGGTCTGCCTCAACATAATTTACTTTAGCTTCTGGTTTTGACCTCTGAACATCATGGGTGGAAGAGCCACAAATTGGGTCTAAACAGGTCAAACCATGACCATGAGGAGACTGAGGTGGCCAGTGAAAACAGCTAAGTAAAAACAGTTAAGTCAAAACAGCTACTGTAAGTCAAATACAGCGACCAAAGATTGCCCCCCTCCCTGGAGTTGATATATATCAGAAGGGGTATGGGGGGGGCAAAGCCCCCTAGCAAAAAAAAAAACTTGCTGCATTTGATCGAGCTGTTTTGTATTAGCTGTTTTTGGTGGTCACTGTTTTTACTTAGCTATTTTCACATGGCGCCAACCAGCAGAGGTCTTGGCTTGGGTAATAGAGAAGGATCAAGGAGCAGCAGAACAAAGGGAATAGGAGGTTGGATTGGATGGAAGCAAGATAAGAAAGAGAGCAGAGTTGGCCATCCCGGTGGCACTGAGGGTTGAGGTGCTGGATGCCATATCTCGTGTCACGCTGGCGACCCGGGTTCAGGAAGGGACTCAGGATGCTCGGGGGCCAGCAGGGAGGTAAGAATTGAGCATTACAGCTGTCCTTCCTTGGGGTGGGGGGGGTCTGTGCTGTGAATGGCACAGCTAGAAGACTTGCCCGTGCCCAGGGTGCTTGGCTGCCTCAGTGGAGGTGGAGACAACTGCTGCACCCATTGCACGGTGCGCGGATACAAAAATGGGCGAAACAAATAGGAAAAATCCCCTGTGGCAGGATGATGCCTGACTCTCCACATTCACTGCTCCCAGGCCGGGCATAAGGTAAGCCCCGGTAATTCCGGGGAATGGAGCTGGGGGGGGTCGGGCAGAAGGGGGCTGCTGTAGGGGGAGGGTGTAGAAATAGCAGCTGTGATAAAAAAAAAAAGAGAGCAGAGTTAACAGACAGGGGAGTCAAACCACAACACAAAAATGAGGAAGATACAGTGAGAGAGGTGGCAGCCTTTGAAGGAGGGAAGGGAGAGGGAAGAGTGCATGGAACAGAATATGGTATGAGGAGGCCAATCCAGTACAAAATGATAGAAAGTATGGAACAGAAACACAGAAACATAGAATTTGACAGCAGATAAGGACTGCTTGGTCTGCCCAGTCTGAGCATTTTTACCTACCTACATTCTCACCACAGGCCCTACTTGACAGCTTTCTCCTTCCCCACTTCCTTTCCACTACAGTTCTCTTGTACCTTCTTAAATATCATTACTGTTTTTGTCCCAGCCACCTCTGCTGGAAGCTGTTCCAGGAATCCACCACTCTTCCTGTGAAGCAGTGCTTCCTCATATCTCTCCTGAATCTACTCCCTTTCAGCTTCATAGGATGTCCTCTTGTTCTGGTGCACCTTTTTTTCTGAAAAATACCTCCCTCCTGTACCTTATTTACCCCGTGAGATATTTAAAGGACTCTATCATACCCCCCCCCCTTCTCTTCCAAGGTGTACACAGTGATGTCTTTTACTCTCTTCTTGCAGGGATTTTGGTGCAGACCCTGCACCATTTTAGTTGCCCTCCTCTGAGCTGCCTCCTGTGGAACTGGAAAAAGTACTCTAAGGTAGGGTCTTATTCTCCTAGGTGGTCCACCACTCCCCCAATGTAGTCGTACCCCTCCACTCTGCACCAATCCTTCAACCATGAGTTGAAGGCATTGGTGGAGAGCTCCCTCACCTTTCCCCTGTAATGGAGTGGCAGCACCTCTGCAAAAGCTACAGGGTGTGCTGCCTTTCCAAGACTCCTTCCCAGCTCTCTAAACTCCCTCTGCACTGTACTTTCCCCATCCCTAACCAGATCATGTGTCTCCAGGTGGACAATGACATCCAGCTCCTCCTCCCTTTCAGTTGCCCTAGGGATCGGTAAGATACACTTCCCATTGCTCCATACCATGGCACTGGATAGGCACCTGACATCCCTCTCTGCCCTGTTTCCTACTCCCAACTCTATCCCCTGATGACTGAGTCCCACACCAGAAGTTGCTTCCTCCTTCTCTGGGGTCCTCTTCCACCCACCTTGGGGTCTCTGTCTGGGATGGCTCCCACCTCCTCCCTGGCCACTACCATGGGTACCACTTGGCAGTCCCATTCCCACAGAGAGGTGAAGGAATTGTGCAGCCCACCATAGCCAAGCCACTCCCCCATCTGACAACCCTTGAGGTGATAGTATTGGACTAGGTGGTCCCTGGGTGGAATAAAGTATCACCTGACTCTAAGTCAATGTAGTCCTGAGACCAGTGACCTCCCCTGACTCACCACCAATGCAGCCTGGAGTCTAGAGACCTTCTCCACCAACCCAGAGAGATGCATGCAGATGTGGCAGCACCGCAGTCCCCAGAAGGTCTCCCTGAAGACTGCAGTCTCACAACCACTGCACTGCACCACTCCCTACATTTTCTATCCCTGCTCTCCCTGTGCTTCCTGTCCTCCTGTCCTAGAACTCTGTATAATTAAGCTGTACCCAGTACCAGTTGCTGAAGTTCAATACACAATTCTTTTATTTATTTACCCTATGTATGTCACAGAGATAGGTATGTTATAAACACCAGCACTTACAACCTTTTTATAATCCCCTACCTAGCTATCAGTGTGGCAATAAGCCCCTAAACCCACAATCACAATTCCACTCTGAGACAGTTTAGCAGCAAGCCCTCACACTCACAACAATGCTTTGTGCTTACAACAGTAGTACCTCAAACACACAGGAACAACCCTTAAACAGTGCAGCAGCTAGTACCCTATACATACAGGAACAACCCATATCCCCATAAACAATACAGCAGCAAGTACCCCACACACACAGGAACAGACCAAGATCCCTTAAATCTTACAGTGGCTAGTATCTCAAACACATAGGAGTGACCCACTTCTCCTTAATCAATACAGTGTCTGGTACCCCAACACACAGAAGCAACCCATGTCCACTGGAACAATACAGCAGCTAGTACCCCAAACGGACAAGAGCAACCTGAGACCCCTTAATTGATATGGACACTAGTACTCCACAGGTACTGAATCAATACAGCGTAACAAGAGTAGCACTACAAGAACTGCGATGTAGAAAGCGTGAATGCATTCAGAACGACAGGGGTACAATAGCGGTAGGGGATTACTGCTACTCCTGTCACTCTGTGCTTACAGTGGGAAGGAAGAAGTAGCTATGTGTGTGTGGTACCTGGTTGAGCCATTGCTGTGGTGGAGTGGCTAAGGCACAGGCACATGGCAGGTTGGAGACCTAGGACTGCGATTCGTACCCCCCCCCCCCCGGTTCCTGCAATAATTTTTATGTAAAAAAAAATAAAAATTTTCCTCCGTTCTGAGTTTCTCCCCATCCCCAAAGTCCACACTCCCCTCCTGGAGTTGATTATTTTTATTCTGGGTTTTGTGGGGGGTAGGTTAAGCCCCCATGTCAGGGGGTGCAGGTGGCAGACCCCCCCCCCAGAAAAAAAGTAGAAGTGCATTATTTTCTATGGCATTCACTGTATTTGTACAGTTGATGTTTAACCTGACCTTATTTAGAAGGATGCTGTATTACTTGTGGCATTATTGCCAAGCTGTTTTTGTCTGTGGTGATATGACCCCATGCCTACCCTACACATACAGGGACAACCCATCTGCTCAGGAACAATACAGGTGTACTGTACCTGGTATCTGATGAACAGGGATCCTGACTGTCAGCTGTCTCCTGGGTTGACTCTGGGCAGACTCCAGTCATTGCTGTCCTTTGGCATGTTCTTAGCTCGAGGGCTGCTTGGCAGGAAGTACCTTTATAAGAGAAGGTGGCTCTCCGAACCCCATCCCCACACACTTCTGAGTCTGCTCGATTGACGGACATGTTCTTCTGGTGCCTGGCTTTTCAACACCAAAAAAAGGGAACAGCCTTTGTGTTAAGCTGGCAGCTCTCTTTTGCCAGCTCCTTGCTGTTTTCTGGTCTGCCCAAGTGGTAGAAAAAGCACTTCCGCTGGGGACTTCTTAGGATAAGCAAGGAGATAGTGAGTGATAGTAAGAGGGATAAGGAGGATATGAGGGTCACAGAAGTAACAGGCATGTCAAAATACACTGCACAGGAACAAGGCCTCAGCAGTCAACAAATACCAGAATATATACAGGTCACAGATTCAAAAAAGGCATTAAGGGGCAACAGTCATCATGGAAAGCTATAAAATTAACACCAAGACCCTGGGCAACAAAGTGGGGGACTTTAAGTCACTGTTTGTGAAAGTCCAGCTAGACTTACCAGTCATTACAGAAAACTGGAGCAACTTTGCATCATGACTAGGACCTCGTAATACCAGGGTGCTCAAACTTTAGGAGGGCAAGGGCTGGCCTGGGTGGGGAAGGGGTGGCCTTATATGTGAAGGAGGACATCAGTGCCACGAGGGATATGATAGCAAGTGAGAAGGTGGAGACAGTGATGCTGTTGGCACAACTGGATCCAGGAAGGTTCAGTAAAGTGAGATTAGTGTTGTCTATAGGCCCTCAAATTTAAAGGAAGCAGCAGAAAGGGAACATGAAGCACAAATCAGAAGGGTAGCAGCACAAGGGGATGTGATAATCTCAGGAGACTTCATTCTTCCTGATGCAGACTGAAATGCCCCGAGGGCCTGCAGTAATGGACATTAGGCACTCTTTTTTTTTTCGTAACTTTGTTTTACCTCTCTGTCTCCTGAACTCTCTCAGGAAAGGTAACTTGGTGTCTGCCGTGATCCTGCCCACCTGAAGTTCCATCTCATTCCTTTGGGTCCAGTCTCTCCATCCATTGACCCCTGACCACCCAGCCCCCCGGTTCTGAGTCCCCTGAGGTGGAACCGCCAGATTGCTCCTCCTGGTGCTCTATCTAAAATCTAGATAGGTGGCCAATGTATGGAGGAGAGTGGAGGAGATGAGAGGAGGAGCCCAACATTGGGTGTGGTTGGCTGTCACCCCTGTACCCTCCATCGCCTATCGGGAGGCAGAGGGTTTTTCTAGCTTTGTTACACCCACCCCCTCCCCCCGTGCAGAGCCCGAATGTGCAGTGATGCCAGAGATGTCCGTTGTGGTTCTACGTCCCACTACTTGTGCCCTGAGCATTGCAGTGCCACCGGTCTCCACTGGGGCTGCTGCAGTGCCGGGCATGCCTGGATCCCCAAAGAGGAGGAGGCAGTCCGTCAGATGCTCAATCCTCTCTCTCCCCGCTGACCCCCGATGGCCCAGGCTCGTTCCCAAATCCTGGTCGTCAGTGTGGTGCAAGGTGTTGCACCCAGTGCCTCAACCCTCAGCACCACCGGGCCAGTAACATTAGGCACTCTTGGATGCATTTCAGGATGGTTTCTTGGTCCATGAAGCCAGTCCAGCAATGAGGGAAGAAGCATCCCTGAGACCTTGTGCTGAGAAACAGCAACTATGCTGGGGTTACCAGAACAGGAGAGCCATTTATTTATTTAGTTTTTGTTGACAGAGACAGGAGGACTAGGCAATCCTGCCTATTTTCAGCTTTTGTTTTTTTTTGGGGGGGGGGGCAGACGGAAGCTGGATGGGTAAAATTTGTCTCCTGGTGGTAAATTTCTGGGGAAATACTGATTTTGCTTCCACAAAGTTTCATGAACTTTTGCCATAATTGTGATTTCAGTTATTTCCATCTAATTTCAAAAGTATTATTCCACATTGCGCCACATTTGCTATGCTGAATTTGTCATGACCCATACAGACATGTACCAAGTTTCAGCTCTCTATTTTTATGGTGACTGAGTTATACACCTCCAAACTTTCATACATTTTAAAATTACATTTCTCAGTTATGTAAACTGCAGAATTTTAAGCCCCTATAACTTTAAAACTAGACAACAGAATAGCACCATTTTATTTGGTTCATTGACCCTAAATATTAGGCTTTCAGGCCACCCCATGGCCCAGCAGCAGAGCGCTGCACTGCCATGCTGACAAATCGGGTTTGGAAGCAAGTCACTGAAGTCACATCAGGAGGCAGGCCGTGGCTGAAACAGATGCCACTTGGCAGTGCGTCTTGGTCAGGGAGGATTGGTAATGGGTTCCACTAATGCAGTGATCCCTGTGGCTGGGCCAGAGAGCTTTCTCCTGCCACAGGGAAAGCTGAGACTGTAAGAGCTTGGCAGAGGCACTGACCCCACCCCTCCAAGGGAGACGGAACTTGGGAGGGAAACAAACATTGCAGAAAAACAGGTGGCCAACTGAGTGATTACTTTGTTCAGGCTGATCAAAGTATAACCCTGTGTAAGCACCCTTTGGGTGCTTACTAGTTAATTTGGTTGCTAAGTGTAGTTAGGTAGAGAGAGAGAGCTGGTGCCAGTAAGTCTGGATGTGAGCCTGCTTGTTGCCTGCAGATGGGGCCCCATTCCTAGAGGGTATAAATAGGGGAGAGATTAGGTTTTAGAGGATTCCAGCAGAAGAGAGAAGAGTTGGGGAGGTCGGCCTGCAAGTTCAGCCAGAGGGCCGAGGTGGAGCCAGGGCAGGTCACTTGCCAACCTGGCCCTCCTTCCTTGAATATCCATGAATGAGTAGTGTGGTAGTTTGGGCCAATAGAGAGTGAGATCAGAAGGGGGAGAAGATTGAAGCAGAGAGTTCAGGGCCTGTCAGTGCTATTGGGAGCTGGAGCCTATGGAGAAAGAGAAGTGAGGAGGCCCGCCAAGTGATCTCTGGCACCTTGTTACGGTAACTGATGGAGCTCTTTATTTAAAGTAGTTTCACCCGTGGGTGAGTACAGCTCGTTGAGTCAGTGTGTGTCCTGGGAGCAGGCCTGGTATGGCAGTTTGGGTCTGGGGCACAGTTCAGAAGAGGCAGCCTGGACAGTTGTGGGCATAGTGCTGGCAGCACTACCCCTTTTTCCCTGGCTGGAGGCCACTACAGTGTTGGGAATCTTGAGCTGGCCATCCTGTGGAGACAATAGAAGGTCCGTGTGGGGAATGATTGGTTTGGACCCCGGTGGGGTGGCAGACTGTCCAGGTGCTCTATGTGGCACAAGCAGCAGTCCACTGGTGAAGTCAGTCCAAAAACTGGAATCGCTGCATGAGTGGAGGTGTTGTTGGTTTCCAGATCAGGATGCAGAATTCCCTGGGGAGCCATCCTAGGCATGTGCCATCAGTGATTGGGTGTCTGGAAGATCTTCAGTGATTCAGTTCTTGTTAAAGAACACCAAGTGACTGTGTTAAGAACTTAAAGCGAAGAACAGGCTCCATGTAGTTTAAGGTACCTCCCCCGGTGGAGAAAGTGTACAGTAAGGTCAAGTTTGGAAGTGGGCCTGGGACAGTAGAAACGTCTTGTGCTGTCATAGTCCCCTGTGTATGGCAAGTTTGGGAGATTTAAGGGAATGGAAAGTAAGCAAGTGCCTGAGTAAAGAGTAGAGTGAGGAAGAGGAATGTGAAATGGAAGTGCTGCTAGGTACAAACTACCTCCAAGTGTGGCCTTCTTCGGCCCACCGTAAAGCTGCTGCCAGGAGTGTAGCCATGTCGGCTCAAGGGAGTGTCTGCATGCAATAAACCAGTCTGTTTGCAAAAAAGACTGTTGCAGAGTTGAAATCAGGCACCTGCCTGTGAAGTGCCCCCACCATGTATGTTTACCCCCATGCTCCATTGAGTGGTTCTTTAACTTTCTTCTTCAATAAATCTGTTTTTGCATCTTTGATTCCAGAGTGAACATTGGCCTTAATCAATTTGAGCTGCACATTTGTATGTCTGCTAACAAACATTGCCCCCTGCAGCTCAGTACTGGAATTTTAATAATAATAATAATAATAATTTTATTTATAAGGCCTTTCGATTACCAAAAGTGCCGTACATAAATAACAAATCAGAACAGTAAAGGAAAAAATCATTAAAACATACAATTAAAACAAAACAATCATAACAGTCAGTGTTCTAAAAATGCAGTTTTCCATAAAAAAGTCTTCAGACCTCTCTTAAAGCCCTCCACAGAAGTGCACTCCTGCAACCGATGGGGTAGAGAGTTCCAAAGGATGGGACCTATATACGCAAATGCCCAAGCACCTGAAAATTTCAAATTTACCCTTGGAACCTCTACCAAGCCCTCGTCGGCCGAGCAGAGTGATCGATTCGGGTGATAAGGAACCAGAAGTTCTTTCAGATAGCCTGGGCCCATATCGTGTAGAACTTTGAAAGTCAGGAAGCCAACTTTAAAAGTGATCCACCACCGAATTGGCAGCCAGTGCAGTTCGCGCAGCACCGGAGTAATGTGACAGGATCTGCTAGAACCCGTCAAAAGTCAGGCTGCAGCATTCTGCACTAGCTGCAGGTGATGGATTTCAACCCCAGAAAGCCTAGGTCAAGGGAGTTGCAATAATCCAAGCACGAGGATGCAAAGGCATGAACTAACGTTGGTAGGTCGGCAGACGGAACAAGATGCTGGATCCTGGTGATGTTTCCAAGATGGTAAAAGGAAGTCTTAATGACTGCCGACACCTGCGAATGCAGTGTCAGCCCATTGTCAAGAACCACCCCCAGGTTCTGCACCTGTTCAGAGGTCAGGAGAGAAATGCCTCCAAGAAAAATTCTGGTAGGCACAACAAAACCCTACCCCCTCTGTCCAATGACCTGGCTCCACAACCAGTGCCTCAGTCTTATCAGAATTCAACCTCGGCCAGCTAGAATTCATCCACTCCTGGATTTCAGTTAGACAGCTATTAAAGACCAACAGAGCTCCAGTCTGGTTGTGGGCAAAAGAAAGGTAGAGCTGGGTATCATCTGCATAAGAGTGAAACCTCAGACCATACTTCCTTACAGTGTCTCCGATGAGTAGCATATACACCGCAAATAACATAGGTGACAATACTGAACCCTGGGGCACCCCACAAGACAAAGCAGTTGAATCCGAGGAAAAAACCCCGGACACAACTCTTTGTGATCTTCCAGTGAGGAATGAAGAGAACCATCTTAAGACAGTTCCAGATATTCCACAGAACAGCCTCAGGCATTCTATCAACACCATGTGATCTATGGTGTCAAAAGCTGAAGAAAGGTTGAGGAGAACCAGAATGGAATGACTCTTCCGATCTCTAGCCATCAAGAGATCATTGAGCACCCAAACCAGCGCTGTCTCGCTACTATGACTTTTACGAAAACCGGACTGGAGGGGTTCATAGACGTCATGGATGGTCAAATGGTCTTCCAGTTGTGCAGCCACTACTTTCTCAATCACCTTTTCAATAAAGGGAAGGTTAGAGATAGGTCTGTAGTTTTCCAGACAATCAGGGTCCACGGTAGCTTTCTTCAAAAGAGGTGTCACCACCGCATCTTTCAGGGAGCTAGGAAACTCACTCAATTTCAGGGAGCACCTGACTATCTGCACAAGGACTGGACCAATGATGTCAATACAACCCAAAATTAGGGAGGATGGCCCAGGGTCCAAACTACAGCATGTAGGGCACATATGCTGGATGATCTTCATGACATCAGTGAACTCCAGCTGACTGAAGGAACTCCAGGAAAGCTGAGGCACCGTGATCTCACCCCGGTTCACGGCAAGCCCCATAGATTGTGATGGCAACAACTCAGCCCTAATGTCGGACACCTTATTTACGAAGAACCGAGCAAGCTCATCGCAATCCAATTGTGAAAAAACTTTCTGAACTTGAAGACAGGCTGGGTTGCACAGTCTGTCCACAGTTCGAAACAGCTGAGCTGGTCGATTCCGAGCAACCGCAATCTCCCTGGACAAGAACTCTGCCTTCTTACCTATTTTGAACAGCTCCTCAGCTAGTGAAGCCAACTCACTGCCATCAGAAGAACCAGGTAAAGAGCATATTTCTGTTTCTTTGGACTGTGTTTTCATGGTTGTACATAGATGCCTCCTGCAAGTTACCATCTGGATACACCTAGACATGAGAGTGGGGGGGTGTTGCACCTGGAAACAGGATACATCCCTCACAGATGAGATGCCAACTGGGAGAAAAATCAATATGGAAAAAAAAAGCCTGTGTGTCAACTTTCTTATCTCTTGCTTAAAGGCTAGCCAAGTTACATGCAGCCAAATGGTAGGCAGTATAACGCAGTGGTTTAAGGCTCTGAGCTGCAAATCTGGTGACATCCAGCAGACCAGAGCGGGGTTTGAATCCCACAGCTTCCACTTGCATACTGTGTGACCCTGAGCAAGTTACTTAACTTCCCTGTGCTCCCGGGTCACTCCTGTAAAAAAGCTTTCAGCTTAGCGTGCTACTCCTGGTTAAACAACTAAATAAAAAAAAATAAAAAATATTCCAAAATAACATCAGTAATTATAGTTGAATTTCAAGAGCTTTTGTGAAATTGTAGAATGTTGTGATAAATTTTGTCAAAGCCATGTTCATGCATTTTGCCCAGTCATGTACGTGAGTTGCCATTGTAGAGGAAGGTAAAAGCTGGGTAAAGTGGCAATAAAGTAGCATTCATAGGAGGATCCATAGCAAAAGTATAGTGGTAGCAAGTGTCAGATCACTATCCTGATTGACAAACCATGAAGAATAGTCATGGGCAACACTGTGGACTACCCTGAATTCTTGCAATATGCCAGATAACCACTAGAGCTCACGGACTTAATGACTGTTGGAAGCACGTGAACCTGCAGAATTGTTTCTGTACAATGCCACCTGCTGACTCTTTAACAGCCCTGTAGATAACAAAGTATATTTTAACTACTGTATTGACAATAGTGGCACCAACTAATGCCAAGCCTTACAACTAGTTGCAACGTAGGCCACTGTGACACGCGTATCTAGATATCTTTGGTCGTGATGGAGCATGATGCTGAGTATCACTGTCCCTGGAGTGCTGGAGGGGTATTGCAGGACCATGATTCCACTCCCTGTAAGGTGATTCAGTGATGATAAGTGCTTTGTGAAAGTTAAATTCCACAAGTGGAATCCTTGTGGCATCACCTCCCACGCATCCATGAATTTTTAAGGATATTTTGACAATTAGTAATGTCTAAAGTACCAACAGTAAATTTTAACTTAGTAAACCACATTTATCCAGCTGAATGAGATTCAAGGACCTATTTGCTTTGGTATGCATGCTAAATCTTGAGTGTATACCTGCAATAGTAGTGGAGCTATAAACATCCAAATAGTTTGAACATTTTCACACAATTTACCAGGTAAATTGAAACATTTGAAATGCCTGTAACTTACTATTTAATTAATCAATTACCTCTCTATTTAGTAGTTTCAATGACTATGCCAAGAAATTGTGCATATAAATTTTCAGTTGTCTAGCTCCTAAGGTAATTTGGTTGTAAGCAAAGAAATATTTCCAGAAATGTTCACATGAATAATGAATTGACAGACTTGGAACCCCTATAACTTCCCATCCCTCCATGCAAATGTCATGGACCTAAGCATGCTGTTAGAGCCTTTTCCAGACAATAAGCATGCCTAATTTCTGAGCTCTAGCTATAATACTGACAGAGTTACTGCCAATTGAAGACTTGCAGGAAATTTTTAAAAATCACAAAATTTCACAGAATTTTACAAAAATTGCACAAAATTGGAATGTGATAATTTCACCTGTCCTATAGCCAACTGAAATTTTGTTTGCCTGTAACTAATACCTGACCTGTGCACATGTTCTTGTTAACTGTGATAACTGTAAATCCTGTCTATTCACTGTATTGAAGTTTGCCTGTTCTAAAGTTTATAACTAATTCCAGGTTGCTCCTGAAAAAGGGTCAATTTGTTTCAGTGAGCCTACCCATGTACCAACAACCAATAAATAAATAATTGAGCCAGATTAAGCTTTCAGTGGCACAGTATGTTTAGTGAATGTGGGAAATTTGGCCAGGACACCAGGGAAATGTCCTTACTCTTGGTACTAGAGGGCTCCACTGACCATCTTTCGAAGATGGCGGATCTGGAGGATGCTGAAGTCTCTGCAACTTCAGGAGTGGAAAGCAATCCCCTTTCCCATTACTTCACTTATAGGGGATATCTTATCATTGGAAGAATGAAGCGGACTACAGCTAGCAGAAAAGGCATGCACATGGATGCTACTGGTTTTTCATTTGGACATCTTGGAACATATAGACACAGACTTTCAAAGAGAAGAAAGGAACTTACTTTGTTGCTTAAGAAGAGACATTTACTGGTTTAATTGCAGAGGAAGAAGCTGACTTCCTCAGAGATCAAGACAAACTTATAGACAAGTACAAAAACTCCAAGACACAAGAAAATCCACCCAGTGATCTTGACATAGTAAACCAGTGTGTCATCGCTTCTGATGCAGCGGCATCTAAGGCACTGCTGCAGTCGAATCTTGATCCTGACACTGCTGCATCTAAACATCTTCCTGAACCAAGTAACACAGTGCTATATTGTTCACAGCCAATGATTTTGGATCCAGCTTCACATAAGAGAATTTCAGTTCCATTTGTAGTACAGTTAGGCATGCTTTTGTCATCCGTGATGTCTGTTCCAGCCATGCCGCATGCTACACAAGAGCTGAATGTTTTGCATAATCCAGCAGGCATTTCAGGGAGCACTGCCTGTGATGCAGAGATGCACACAATGGACTACTCTGCGACACCAACCAATGCTCCTAAAGTGTACAACTAGCATGGGGTAGATGAGAAACTAGTACAGCATGGTTTTCCCCAAATGACTGGACTTTCATAGTAGTTTTGAAAGGTGCAGGTTGGGTCAGAGACTCCACTGGATACTGGCATCACCACGCCCCTTGGAAACCCTCACCGTCCACTTCAGCCCAAGGTATGAATCTTCATGATCTTTATTCTTGTCAGTACATTTTTCTTACCCCTGTAAATGATTTGAATTAACTTATTGAGCCACATTCAGTACATGGCTCACTGAGTCCAACCACCCTCCCCACCCCATAACTGATGCTGTTACAGATTTACATCTTGAAATTAATGAAGATACCATTCTAGTGGTTTCTATGACTCTTGATATCACTACAGCCCCAGTGGCTCACCCAGAATCTCCCACAGTAATTGACCCTGTGATACTGATGACTCTTCAGATCATTTGATGTCACAGATGCAAGAGGATTGTAGTGTTTTCTCGCAATTCTCAGTCAATTCTCCAATCAAGATGTGATTACTCAGCAGGATATGGTGTCCCTCCTCCCGGACCTCACAATGCTGCACAAGGAGTGCCCATGTCCCCAGCCCCACTGACCCCCCAAGTATTTATGCAAGACTCATCGCCTCTTATACAGGGGAATCAGACTGAGCAGGCAGATGAGTCAGCTACTCTTGCTTCCCAAGCTGAGGTACAGAAGATTCTGAAGCAGGACTCAGCTCAGAAATTGGCCCAATTTCAAAAAACTGATGTTTTCTCTAAGGCTTCTGTGCAACACAGACATGTGGTGCAACTATTGTAGAAAGGAGGTCTTGAACTGCCTCCAGACAGGACATATGTGGACAGAGCCCTCCAAAAGGGCTCCCTGCATTAGATCCCTAATGAGGTCTATGCTCTCATACATTCACAGAATGATGGTTTCTTTGATATAAGTTTCAAAATGGCAGCCAACCTAGACCGTTTCTGGTCCAGATACAATGCACTGAAGTTCACTCCACTGTGGTTACCATTCCAGGCCATTCCTCTTATGAAACCTGCCCTCAGAATGGTTGCCATAATTCTAAAGAATGAGGAAGTGAATGTTCATTATGTTACCTACTGGTTATCCCAGAGATGTGAAATTCTTAGTGAACCCAAACCCATCATGGATTCCAAAATGTTTGGACCAGAAACTGGGGGTAAAAAGTTCATCTTCAACACAGAGTTTCTGGTTTGCAACATCTCCTTAGTGTTTTTCTGGGTAGGGACAGGGGTCGGTGTTTTTATCAAGATCAGCCTAAGACCTGTCTCAAATGTAAATCAGAGTCCCTCCTTAGCAAATTTTATGATCATATCCACTGTAATCTATGCCTGAATTTTGGTCATGTGAGTTTTCAGTGCACAAACACATTTCATTACAATTTATGTGAGGAGGTTGGGCATTCCTACTGCAACTGCCAGTGTGCTACCCACAATTTAGAGGACTACCAATCACAAGATATTTTGTTAAAAAAAGCACATAAAATACTACAACAGTCACTACACCAGGAACTAGCTAAACAACTTGCACATCAGGAGGACGCTCCACTGGCAATCATCACCCCAGCTCCCCTGACACTGTCCCTCTCACTTTGCTACCTGCAACCTCCTTGAAAATCACCATGAAACCACCCAAACATTCTCCAACTACATCTGACAATTTATCCCACCACACAAATATTGCTGACTCCATGGGCATTTCAATTACACCTACAGTGAAGGAGGACATGATGCCTCCCCCGATTTAACTGCCGTCAAATAGAAACAGACTCAGTGACAATTCAAAGTTAAACAGAAATCTACTAAACCAGGTGCCTCCTCCACCTATCTACTACTTAAAAATCGATACAATGTCCTGAATGTGGACCAAATGTAATTGTACAGGCCCAATTCTAATAGGAGTATCGAATCGGAAGCATCTTCATTGTATCCATACATTTGCAACATTCATCAGACACTGAAGAGGGTACATTGAACAAAACTACTAAAAAGAACTTGCAAAAGAAATCCAAAATGGTCACTTGCAGTACCAAGAATACAGTTGATGGCACCTGATGGAGTGCACCTCCTGGGGACTAATGCTGCTTACACTCCAGTAACATCAAGATGACCCCTACACTTCACCTGGTGACATTTAATGTCAACAGTATGAAATTAGCCCTTTGACATGGACTCATATTTTCAATGCTGAAGGACCTAACCTTCAACATCTACCTCCTTTAGGAGATGCAGATGACATGCGCAGCTGACATGTCCCAAGCACAGAGACATTCGTGTTGTGGTCCATCATTTTGGTCCTTTGGACTCAATAAATGCAATTGTGTAGGAATTCTTTGCAAGGATCTTCTTTCTCCCTGCTAAATATTGTAGATGCTACTCCAGATAGCACGATGCTCATAGATGTACAGCATCAAGGGTCTAGCTACCGTATGATAAATGTTTATGCACCACAGAAAAAGAAAGATAGAGTAGATCTCTTCAGACAGCTCCAATCTTATCTTCATACATCCAAGCATCTTGTCTTAGGAGGAGATTTTAATTGTAGTATATCTCTTGCAGATAGAGTGACACAGATGTGTATGTAACCTGTTCTGTGACTCCACCCTCCTCACCAAAATGATACAGGATGTTTCTCTTATGGACTCTGACATGACACAACACCCCACAGGGGATTTTACATATTGCAGAGGGTCCATAGCCACCAGGATTGACTACATATTCACTTCCTCCAGTCTACTATCTCATATGGTAAGCACCACACCCATAGAACTCTTAGACCACATCCTTCTGGGAGGAACTTTTGGTGGCACCGATCTCATTAACATAGGGAAGGGTTTGTGGAGACTTAACAGCTCTCTCACTGACAGTTTAATAATGCATTACAAACTACAAGACCTGCTTTTAGCATGGCAGTCTATACTCTGTATGATGAATGATATCTGTGAATGGTGGACAGGTACAAAATCAGATATCACATGGCTGCTGCATAAAGCCTCTCTGACTGCTTGTAAGAGTCAATATAAAAAATATTTGTCACTGAGAATGCAGCTAGCCAAACTTCTTACACTCATGCATGTGGGATCTGGAGATTACAGTGAACAGATTACACACATAAAAGAATAAATGAAACAATTGCAATACGATAAGAGTAGATCACTGCGCTTGGAACATCAAAATGGCACACAAGGTAAATGGAGAATGGGCAATACAAATGAGAGTTGTAAAGACAGAGTACAGCGAAGGACTATCACTACTGTATGTGATAGCTTAGGAAATCATTTCACAAAGAAAGAGGAGATATAGTCTGAAGTTCAGAATTTCTTGGAATCTATATTTAATGTTCAACACGTTTTTCCCTCAGCCACGTCATTTTTGTCTCAGGTAGATGTACCCTCCATACCACCACTTGACTTGCGCCAGCTGACTTGCTGAATCACTCAACATGAGGTTAACTCAGCCATTAAACGATTAAGATATAATATGACCCAGGCCCAGACAGACTCACTGCAGAGTTTTATAAGACTTTTGAGACTACATTAAGTATTATTCTACCAGTTGTTTTCAACTGGCTAGTGGCTGAGGGGAATCCCTATTCTTCATTTGGTGAGGGAATCCAAATTCTACTGTTTATGAAAGGGGCTGACATAGACTTAGGAAACTGGAGGCCTTTAAGCCTCCTAAATAATGATTTAAAAATAAAATGAAAGTATTACCTGCCAGATTTACTATGATAACAAGTCTTGTTATTTCACCATATCAGACCTGCTCGATGCTAGGTCATACCATTCAGGATAATTTAATTTTAATTTGAGAATTGGTGGACCTAGGTGAACATGGAGTAGACATAGGGTACATCTTGTCACTGGACCAAAAACAAGCCGTTGATGAAGTAATCCATCAATATATGTTCAATGTTCTTGCACATTATGGTATTCTGGCTGTCTTTATACTGTAGTATGACCTAGGAAGCTACTGTATATGCTTCAAACCAAATACAAAACTCCAGCACCACTCACTACAGTTAGGATAAATAAGACCCAATTACAAAATACACAACAGGCTAAAATGCATGTTGGCAAACATTCTTATTTAATTCAATACATTCATATATAAAAAGCAGTCAAAAAACACCTCAGACCTTCTAAAATGAGAAATGCATCTCACTTGAGCTCTCATTTTAGAAGATCTAAAGTCTAAGGTGTTTTTTGACTGCTTCTCTCACCTATAAATATTCTGAATTAAATAAGAATGTTCTACTCCAGCTCAGATGATAATACTGAGCCCTGTAATAGTTGCTAATTGGTTGTTGCTCACCAGCACACTAGGCTGGGTGGGGCAGCTTTTTTCTATGATTTAGCTATATGCTTCAGCCAGTCTCTTACCCAACATAAAGGGTTACACAGGAAACAAGATCCTGATACAGACGAGAGTCAGACAGGGCTGCCCTCTTAGCCCAGTTTTGTATGTATTTTGTTTCGAGACCGTCATTTGGAAAATTTCCCTTCACCCTCAAATTTACGGTATCAGTACAAAATCAGGCTCCACAGCTAAAATAGCTGCATATGCAGATCATGCCATCCTGTTTGTGCATGACAAAGCTGCTGGAGAAATAGTGCTACATGTTTTCTAGTTGTTTGCACCTCTTTCAGCCCAAAATTTTCAGAAATGCATTGGACTAGTCATAGTGACTGAAAGTAACCCAATCTCCAATATCGGGAGTATTTCTATTACCCATGATCTGGTGTCAGTTTTGGTAAGGACAACATGGCCACAAGAAACTGGAAAGCAAAACTGGAACACTGTGAGGCAAAAGTTCAAATATGGAAGAGTTGGAGACAAACTAAGATAAAAGAGGTGAATATACTGAAAACGTTTATTTTACCTTTATTTACATATCTAAGTGGTGTGTACCTCCTTCCCAAGACCTTGGAAACAAGACTCTACAGTGTCTTTTTTCAGTTGGTCTGGCGTAGTCACCTAAACGCGATAAAAAGGAATGTCTTATACCTCTCAGTAAAACAAGGAGGCTTGGGAATGATCAGTCCTTTGGTTTTCTATTTTTGTTTCTTTTTGGCAAGTAATATTTTACCTTCTCTTCATGCCATCCACAAGATTTGGCAACGTTGGGTAGATGGCTGGTGGCTTCCCCTTTGTATGAAGTGGTCTTCTTCAGTTACTCAGTTAAAATCTATGCCTTCCCTCCCTGTCTTTGTCAACACATGCCTAGAAAAAACAAAGGAGATGGTGTGTTGTTCCCCCACATTTGCCACTGATTACTAAATCACATCTCTATGATATGAACATGGATGCCAATTTCAGAGAGCAGGACCAATATAAAGACCTACTACCTACAGACTACATTGGTACACAGTTCTCATGGATGAGAGAACCCCTCCCCAAAAAAAAACAAAAGCAAATGTGGGATGTTCTCTGGCTGAGTTGCCATGGCAGATTAGATGTCAAAGTGAACTCAAAGCATAAAAGCATTCAGGAATGTCACTGCCCCAGACTAGGTTGCGAGAGACATCTAAAGACGATGGAAACATTGTTTCTTGACTGCTTCTATGCAAAACATTTTTGGGTTGCTTTAGCCACATATTGGGGAGATCCATCTTGGACTCAGTTGAGATATGTTGATGTTATCTTAGGCACCACCCCATCTATCAAGAAGTATGATTCTAGTACCATACGATTGGTAGTCAACATCTTCATATTTTACCTATGGCATATAAGATGTGCGTTGCTGCTCCAGCAGAATGATATTCCCTCCTCATCACTTATACAACTGATTGCATCTGAGTTACTTGCAATATTTCTGTCAGACAGCCATGCATGGTTTAGGGACTAGGTGTAGATAGAAGAAAGGTTATGTTTTTTCTTAATGCCTCCCTTACTCCCTATTTTCTATGTTTTCTCCCTTAGCTTTATTTGTTGATAGGCTGAGAATATATATCTCCCTCTGTCAGTACAGGTTTCTTTGAATGTTCTTTTGTTTTCTTTATCCAATAGGTCTTCCCATTTTCATTCACTTTTAATTTTGCATATTGTGTACTAGCAATGTCCTGTATGCTATGATTTTTTTTCCTCTAAAGTGTATTTCACATGAAGTGATTCTGTACCTATGATGCAGCTGTTCTGTTTTGTTTTGTTTTTGTGTTAATAAAACATCCCCTACTCTTTTTGAAAAGTACCACGGGATCTTTAACATCCACCTGAATAGTCAGACTGGACCTCAGTTTAATGTCTCATCTGAAAACTGTATTTCAGACCATCCCTATCTCAGCTTATTTATTTATGGAATGGGATAAGCGTTATTGTCAGTGATCCCAAGGCACACCTCCAACACCTGTCAGTGTCTGCAGGCATGGTGAGGGTGGGGTGTTGAGGCAGGAAATGCTAACAACACATTTCCCCTTTTTTTTGCAAATAATATATGTATGTATATATGTATATATATATATATATATATATATAGTGGCATGGTAGTACCATTATAGTTAGGGTTGAGTACCCCATTTAAGGTTAAAGTGTGAAATTTTGCAGCTTAATAACATTGCCACCATAGGACAGATTTGCCTGAAATTTGGCAGAAATGGAATGGTACCACAGATCTCAGGATCTGCCAAGTTTTGTACTGGTTGGATATACGGTTGCAGAGTTATAAAGCAGCATTCCGTAGCGCATTTACACTTTTTTGGCATTCTTTGTTCATGCCTACAGGTTGCAGAGTTTGTGCAACTGGTCCGAAAACTTCAGAGAACATGTGGCCAGGATCCCTGATGTGCCTTCTGAAGATTCTGTGGAAAAATATTAAATGGTTCAAAAGTCATTCAAAAAACAAGTTTCCCATTATAGCCAATAAGAAAAGTTAAAAAGTTCAACAGTGTCGCAAATGCAGCTTTTAGTGTCGCAAATGACCCCTGTAGTGTCGTGAGTCAGCCATTTTTTTTCAGTTAGTGGTCACAGAAATGCTTGGCATTTAAATTTGGGACCCTCTAGGGACACAATTCTTTTTGTGTTCACCTAGTCGAGCCCTGAGGATGCTAGCCATGTCTTTTTGGGGGGTTAAACACCCCAGAAATATGTTTTTCAAATTTTTGTAATTTGTAGTGTCTCAAAGTAGTGTTGAGCTTGTGACACTTTCATGATTTTGTTTGTGAAAGTATCATGATTTGTGACACTATGGCCAAAATAACAGGAATTCTTTGCCACCCTGCTGCAAAATAACGGTTTGGTCTTTTGGGCTGAACTTTGGAGGGAAGAAAGCCAACAAACCAGAGATGTGCCTTTTCATGGTCTGGTGACAAAATATTGCAGGGATACAAAGTTATGGTACGCTGAAGTTGACGATTTTTCCCCTTGACTAACATTGCGGCGTCCGCCTCACTTTTCGGGGCCCGTATCTCAGAAACACTTCGAGATATGATTTTTGTTGGAAAAATGTTTAGCCCCTGCTAGAGAGCTAAGCACAAAACTAGCCAGGAAAGTCATAAACCATATTAAATTTTTTTTTTTCTACGTTGTACTGTTCCTGAGATATAAGCAATTAAGTATTCCACGTGCTCATTTTCTGCTCTGAGGCCCATTATTATGCATATATTCTTTGTACTCACTGTGTTTCTCTATGCAGCTGTTGGGCAAAAGCAGAGTGTGCTCTTCCGTTACTGTTACAGTTAGCATTCCCACTTGTGTTTCTGTACCCATTTGAGTTAGTGTGCCTGTGTACATCACTGTGTGCATTTCGCTTTGTGTTTTCATTTACGCTTGCATTTGCATTACTGTTACCATTTGCGTTTCCACTACTGTTTCTGTTTGCATTTCATTTTGCATCACCATGTGCATTACCATTTGCATTTGTGTACATGCTTCTGTTTGCATTTGTCTTTCCATTGGCATCATCGTTGCTGTTACCATTACCATTTGCATACCAATTGCATTACCATGACTGTGCGCATTACAGTTCACATTTCTGTACCCGCTTGCATTTGCGTTTCTGTTTCCATTACCGTTTGCACTTGCATTTCTATTACCATTTGCATTATAGTTTATGTTTGCATCACCGTGTGCATTACCATTTGTGTTTCTGTACGTGCTTCCTTTTGCATTTCCGTTTGCATTTGTGTTTTCTTTGGCATCATCATTGCTGTTACTGTCAGTGTTTGCATTTCCAATTGAGTTACCGTGACCATGCGCGTTACGATTTGCGTTTGTGTACGCATTTGAGTTCGTGTTTCTGTTTTCAGTAACATTTATGCTTGTGTTTCTATTACTGTTTGCATTACTGTTAACATTTGCGTCACCATATGCGTTACCATTTGCGCTTGTGTTTGCATTTTCGTTACTTCACTATTTATAGTGCACATTCTCAAAAAGATGGGAAATTCATGGCAAAAAATCAATTTAATGCATCAGTTAGAGTTGTTCCACAGTGCCAAAAGTGAGGACATTCGATGTTAGGTTTCTCACCCCCTTGCACCCCACCCACCCCCACCAACAGGCATCGGGTGTGCCTTGGTCGTCGATCTTAACTTTCACCCCATTCTCCTATGCTGCACCACCTCACCTTGTTTACACATAGGATGGGGTGAGGTTAGGACCGATGACCCCAATGCACACCAATGCCTGTTAAGTGAAAGCGAGTAAAGGGAGTAAAATAGGGAAAGTGAAGACTAACATCCAATTTCAATTATCACTATGAGAACCTAACTGATGCATTAAACTGAGTTTTGCCATAAAAATATATAATTTATATATGCATTCATTGCAAAAACTTTGTTAATGCATCAGTTAGGGTTACCATGACAAAAGTAGGGAAATGTGGCATTAGGGTTTCCAATTCTAACACCCCACCCTCCACTATGCAGGCAGCAACAGGCATGAGGTGGCACCCCATGCCCAAACCAGCAAGGACAGGTGGTATGGGGTGTGCCTTGGGCTTATCAAGCCTAACACTCACCCCATTCCATCTGTACATAAGGTCAGATGTATAGACTTTCTGAGAATAGGGAACAGTGCAGCTCCAGCCACCTGTCTCGTGAAACTAGATGTCCTCTTCAATGCCTTCTGTCGATTCACCTCAAATTCCCCCCAATCCATCACTGTGACCTCTACTCCTCCATATCCCTCCAATCCCTATCGCAGAGCTGCACGTCCCACTGCTCCACGTTGATCTCCAAATATTGGTTTGGAACTCTTCCTTCCTACCTCTCCTCTCTGCTCTCCTAAATCCTACTACTCTCTGCCTCTACAATTCTCATACAAATTTCCTCCACTCCTTCACCCTCCCACAAGCATGCACCTCGGCTGGGAAACGTGCATTCTCCTATAAACTCCCTTCCCTCTGGAATAACCTTTCCCCTCAAACCCACCTCACCCCTTCCTTTCCTTCACTTAAGGGCCTCCTCATGCCATTGCCTGTTACATCTGGTAGCTGTCCACTGCCCTAATCCTCAACGATACTACTGTCCTCCTCCCTCTCTTCCATTTCCTGTATAAAGTAGTGACCACATGTTTTTTGCTCTTGTTATCTCACCCTGCTTATCGAGCCTCCTGTACAATATTCTATGATGTAATCCTATAATGAAAATGTATCTGCTCACTGTATTATACTGTAATGTGAATTTATTCTGTATTATACTGTATATTTTATGTTTATTCTGCATTATACTACATCTGAATTTTTTTATCCCTCTCTTGAATGTGTACCCCCTGTCCCTGGGTCGCACCTGAAAATGAGCTTCTGCTCAGCGTGCCTTTCCTGGTTACCAGATTTTAAGATCTGTATCCTAAAAGTTGAATTAAGGAAAATAAAAGAAAATAAAAAAGGAAGGGGCGAGAGGGGCTAATATACCAATTATATACTAAAATATGCTTATGAGAATTCCAATAGTAAAAAAAAAAATGAAAGCACCCACCACAGAAGAGGCCCATAACACTGTAATAGGTTTAAAAAACACTGAATTCATTTTCAACATAGAGACCTGTAGCCATCAGAGGGCATCACAAAGTGTTAGTGCAGCTATTGAGTTTGTGTTTTTTGTAGCACTGCCACTTTTCCCGGTGCTGAATTTCTTTGTTTTGACTGTTTATGAGAATTTCAGAAGTGTACTATGTGCTTTTTTTAACCCGATAGTCCCCAAAATTTCTCTTAAAACAGCTAATCATTCCTAAACCCTATAGGTCAGAAGCAATTCTGAAACATAACTTAAAACACACAACATCTACAGATCCACACTGTTCCAATGAGGGATGTACCAGTTCAGGCCTTCAGTATGCTAAATTAAAATTATTATAAGCTTCTTTAGACTTCTTTTAGACTTTTGTTTTCATCAGAATACCTGAAAGATGGACAAACATCTTCTCATTTTTCTGAGAATAGCTCATGCAATTCTAACAACAATACTGTGGCAAACAAATCTCACAACATGCAATTCTATCATCTCTTACCATTTTTTTTAGCATGTGACTTTATAACTTCATGGCATGTGAGTGTTCTAAGTCTTGAAATCTGCACTGGTGCAGCACCCACTTCTGTGTTTACAGCCATCCTGAATAGCCCCTCTGGTTCTCCTCAGCTCCAGTGAACCCACCCATTGATCCACTTTCTTCCTGGGGAGACAAAAAGACACAAGGAAATGGGCACACCATTGAAGTCTGCACTAAGATAGACTGTAGAGACTACAATTAGAAAGGCAACAATGGCATACCTTTAGTAAAACTATAAGGGCGTTATCTAGACCTGCTTCCCTCGGCTACTCTTCAGACGAGCAAGCACGTAGCAACAACCTTGGTCCTCTCACGAGCCAAACTTTTGGGAAGCAGTGTTTCAGTATAGCTCATAGCTTCTGCAGACAATACAAGTCATTTATAATAAATAAGTAAAGCAATCTTAGATAAAACGTTATGCCTCAACACTAAGTATTTGAGCTATGGTCAAGATTCAGACAGTTAGTTAAAGGCTGGATGGCCTGTTACATAAACCAGTTTTGAATACTGACAAATATTATAGATCTCAAAGTAGATCTTAATTGTGTTGGTATGGAATTCCTATTGTAAGACTCCTGATACAAGGAAGGGAAGCCAAGCCCTGCCAATATTTGTCCTTGTTGGGGGTCAAAATTCTATGCTGTCTGATGATCTCAACCCTGCTCTGACTGATTTGTCAACTCTTCTAAGAGATCATCTGAAAGTGAGCCTTTGTAACCCTTGAACATAATATTTAGCAAGAGAAGTTTCATTTGATCTTTTAGCCTCAGTTATTTAAGTCCTTATTCAGAAGACACTGATGTGTTATATGTGGGGCCTCAATACAAAACCTGCAAATTTATTACATAAAAGTTTGACTTTAGAAAGCTCAGATTTAATGCCCCACTGTAGATGACATCTCTATAATCAATAATTGGGACTATTAGTCTTTCAACAGTTTTTACTCTGGCATCCCTGGGTAAGTTATTTTGGACCCTATAAAGCATACCAAGCTTCTGATTCCAATTGCTGACCATTTCCGCAGCATGTATGGTCCATTTGCAATTATCTATCCACATACCAAGATATTCATATGCATAAACTTGTAATTTACTACCAGTATAAGTACAGATGCTTTTGGGAGAAAACTTGACTGGTGTATGTTTAAATGAACTTTTAATCACCCTGTCAAATAGTCTCTAAACAATTTTAGAGCAACCTGACATACCCAAAGAATGTAACTTGTCTGATAAGATCTCATGGTTGAGGGTGTGACTAAGACCTTCGGCAGCTCTAAGAAAATTGTCCCTACCATCAGTTTTCTATCTAGGGCACTCTGAATGTCTCCAACCATATTTGTTAGTGTTGAATTTGAGCTGTGTTTTTTCCTTAAATCCTGATTGGTAGGGGTTAAAAGTTTTGTTATAGCCCAAGGAATGCAGGAACATATATAATGATGTCAGAAAAAGCCCAAAGACCCATCTAGTCTGCTCAGAGTTCCCTATCTGCCCCGGGACCTATTGCCCATATGCGGTTTCATCTCCCCCAGTCCACCACCCTGCTCTCTTTCTGACTGCTGTCAACCTGACCAACTACAAAACCTTTCACTCTGTCCAGCCATGTTTGAAACCAGTTATAGTCTTGGTGCCCACCACCTCTGCTGGCAGACTGTTTGATGGCTCCACCACCCTTTCCATAAAAACAACTTCCTCACACCCTTCTTAAACCTTCTGCCTTCCACTAATGACCTTGGGTTTTTGACATTACTCCTTCCTTCAGGAAGTTGAAGGTTTCTGTAACAACCCCCATCTCTCATCTAGAGTCCAGTGAATAGATGTTCAGTGCCTTGAGAAAATCTTTGTAACAGCTGGCCTGTTGGCCCTGAATCATCTTAGTCGCCCTGTGCTACATCATCTCCAGCCTATCCCTGTCCTTCCTGAGGTGAGGACTCCAGGACTGATGACAGTATTCCAGGTGCAGCCTCACCAGTGATCTATAAAGAGGTAGTCCTTTTTCCTGCTGTCAGTACCCCTTCTGATACACCCCAGCATCCTATTAGCCTTACTACAGGCCTTGTTACACTGACTTGATTGATTGAGGGAGTCAGTAATGATGACTTCCAGGTCCCTTTTCTCTGCAGTAATGCACAGTTTAACCTCTCTCATTCAGCAATCTGTCCTTGGTTTTTCCTCCTGGGTGTATAACCTTGCATTTTTTGGGGGGGCGTTGAATTTCAAATGCCAAATCTTTGACCACCTCTCTAGTCTTTGTAGATTTCTTTACCCTACTGCAGAGCTTCGTGTCACCGGCGCAGAAACATACCTTGCCTTAGATGTCCTCTGCACTGTTGTTGATAAACATACAGTATTGAAGAGGACAGGACCCAGGACAGATCCCTGTGACCCCCTCACTCATGACATACCTCTCTTCTAATTTAACCCTGTTTACCACCACCATCTGTAGTCTCTCCTTCAACCAGTTGATCCAGTCAAATAATTCCTGTGCTGCGTGAACTGCACTGGTTGCCAATACAGTGGCAGATCACCTACAAGGTTGCATGGCTGACCTACAAAGCCCTACATGACCAGGGACCTCAGTACTTGCAAGATCTCCTGTTTCCATACTGTTCCTCCCACTCACTCTGATCCTCCAACAACGGATTGGTAGAGATTCCCAGGGTACGTTTGAACACATCTGCAGGAAGATCATTTGCCTTTATGGCTCCTACCCTGTGGAATGCTTTACCTCATTGGATACTAGGTAGCCTAACCATAGAAGGTTCCAAACCCCCGCTTAAAGACTATTTGTTCTTACATGTATTTGATGGGACCTGGGAAGCATGACATAGGAAATCTGTAATTGTTTAACTTAGTTTATTGTGTTAATGTAATTTGCATGTTGTATATTTGTGTTCTATATGGATTGTAAAGGTGCCCTAAGCTCTGGAAGAATGCCTGGTGCAAATAAAGTTTCTATGTGCCAAGCCACACCCAGGTCCTCCAGCTTCTTCAGCAGTCTTGTCTGTGGCACTGACTCAAAAGCCTTGCTGAAATCAAAGTAAAGTAAATCCACAGCTTTGTGCTTATCTGCTACTGTTGTTACTCAGTCAAAGAAAACTAGAAAACAAAGAGATCTACAACAGAGTGGACACCTGGGGTGTGTGGAAAGGATGGACAGTGTTCTGAAAAAACTGGAGGAGTGACCAAGGGTATTGCAGCTGAGTTTTAATGCAAAATAAGTGCAAAATAATTCATTTAGGCCATAGGAACCTGGAGGTAGAGTACAAAATGGGTGGAATAATATAGATAGTGACCAAGCAGGAAAAAAACCTGGGGTTCATATTGGATTACCTAAAGGTGGCCAGGCAGTGTGATAAGGCAGTCAGGAGGGCCAGTGGGATGCTGGAATGCATAGAAAGGGGTATCATCGGCAGAAAAAGGGAGGTGTTGCTGTCCCTATGTAGATTCCTAGGAAAATCCTACCTTGAGTACTGTGTCCAGTTCTGGAGATCACATCTCAGGAAGGACATAGACAGAGTGGAGGTGGTCCCAAAGAGGGCTTCCAAAATGGTGCAGGGTCTGCATCAAAAGTCCTATGAGGAGAGGCTAAAGGAGCTCAATATGAACATCTTAAAGGAGAGGAGGGAGAGTGGGTATATGAGACAGACTTTCAAATACCGCTTGGTGGTTAATAAGGTACATGAAGGGAGTATTTTTCAAAATAAAAGGTGTTCTTGGACTGGGGAGCATGCTATGAAGCTGGAGGGGGTTAGATTCGGGAGAGATGCGAGGAAGTATTTCTTCACAGAAAGATGGGTGGATTCTATGAACAGCTGAGATAGTGAGAGCAAAAACAGTGGTGGGGTTCAAAAATTCCTGGGATAGTTACAAGGGAATTATAGAGATGGGGGGGGCATCAAAAATCAAGTTGGTCTACAGCAAAAATGAAGGTAGAAAAAAATGGGCAGACTGGAAGGGCTAAGCAACACTTATCTGCCATCAGAGTCTATGTTTCTGTGTTTCTATCAAATTGGTGTTAAAAGTCCTCCCTGTAACAAACTTATGCTGTTTACATAAGCAATAATACCCAACAGGGTGGGCATTATTGGGAAATACTGGATCACCCAGGGGCATAATGAGGCCCGACGGCACAGGTGGAGGGCCTTATAGCCCCTGGAAGGTCCGGTATTTTGTAATAATGCCCACCCTGGAGGGTATTATTACACTTAGAAATGGTCATCTAAGTAAGTTTGTATGAAGTTGTAAAAAGTACAGTAAATGACTGTGAAATATGAATACAGGTGATAGAAATAAATGTATTGAAAAAAGTAGTCCATAGGCTGTTCCTGGTGCTGTTGTTCCTCCCTGCAGTATTCTGGTGGATTGCTGCTGCCCCCGCCGGGTGTGACCTTTGACCACAATGTGCGAGGAAGGCAAACAGCAACGTTTGACCATGATGTACAAGGAGAGAAAAGAAAATGATTTATTTTTGCTTTCTAGTGAGTGTTTTCTGTTCATTTTCCTACAGGAGGGTCAGTGATTGTGGAGGACTTGTGACGAGTGATCACTATGTTTCTGTTTGCGGTCAGCACAGTAGTGCAAGACCGCGGTCAGAAGACTGTTAAAACGGAACTGTGACACTGCAGTTGGGTGAGTGGTACTATTGTGTCACTCTGCAAACCGCAAGATAACTGAAGTGTTTGGTTTTTTTAAAGGGAGATCAGCTGCAGGTGAATACTGTTTGCTTTGGGCTGGGGGAGACCAGTACATCTCGTTAAGCGAGAGAGAAAGATGGCAGACATTTTAAATTTTCTGCAGTGCATCCAGCCAATTAACAAGTAGGCTAGGCAACACTGTGGAATGCTGCGCAGTGAGGTGCCAGTTGGACTGGCACTTGTTTTTACTAGGCATCTATTAAAAAAATAGAAGATCAGGTTGCAGGTAGTTTGATAGAGAATACAGTCTGGCCATTTTATAATATCTTGTAGACCACTGCTCTCTAGGAAGTCCACAAGCTCCTCTTTGATCAGTGACTTGATCAGTCTATCCACTGCAGAGGTAAGGCTGACAAGTCTGTAATTCTCAAGTTGCTTTTTGTAACCCCCCCCCATGGGAACTATGTCCACTACCCTTCAGGATTTCAGAATTAATCCCTCTGCACTGAGCTACTGAACAGCCCTACTTGTGGTTCAGCCATTTCTGAAGTCAGTTCCTCGTGCACCCTTGGAGCCATCCCCTCCAGTTCTGGGGTTTATCTACATTTATGGCTTCAAGCCCCTTCTGGGCCCTTTCCCTGGTAAATACTGACAGCCTTATTTCAGTAATGCCCCTGACAGCCGACTTGATGCAGGGGCATGCTGTTTTATTGATTGCATTTTGTTGATCCGGTAAGCCCACTGGGCCTAGAAGTCCCTTTTTCAGGGGTGACTGGGAAGGGGGGAATACAGATGGTAAGCAACTGAGATTGAACCAGATTAAGCTGTTGGTGGTATTTTTAGTGAATGGGATCAATTTGGCCAGGACACTGGGGAATTCCTCTACTCTTTTTCAATAAGTGCCATGGGATCTTTGGCATCCACCTGAACTACCACCAATCCAGGCAGATGGGACCTCAGTTTAACATCTCTTCCAAAAGACGGCACCTCAGAAGTACAGCACCCCCTTCATGCTGCACTACAGTGTCAGTACTGGGATATGAACCCAAGTGCCAGATGTGGGAACTGAACCCACAGCCCTCTAATCTCCCAACCTCAGAGGCGAGTGTGCTACCTACTAAGCCACTGACACCACCCTTGTGAAGACAGAGCAGAAGTAATCATTAAGGAGTGCTGCATTTTGTTTATCTTCCTCTAGTACCCTTCCCACTTGTAGTCTAACAATACCCCATCCCTGCTACCTTTTTTCCTTAATTTATCCGAAGAACTATTTTTTCCTACAGTTGACCCCCTCTGCAATAAGCAACTCTGTGTCTGCTTTTGCCTCCCTGATTATCCTTTTTGCTTCCCAACTTTTGACTTGATACTCTTCACATTTCTCCTCCCCCTGCTTTTCCTTGTACTTGGTGGAATCCTCTTTCTTAGCCCTCACTGCTTCTCTGACCTTTTCCTAGAACCATATGGGTCTCTTGTACCAGTTTCATTTTTTTATCAGTTTTTGTGCATGACTTTGTTGCCTCAAAAATTTCTGCCTTGATTGCTTCCAGTTTTCCCCTTGCACCTATGATGCTGTCCACTCTGTTCACTTTGTCTCAGACAAGCTTCCTCATCCAGTGAAAGTTTGCTCTTTTGAAATCTAGAACTTCAGTTTTTGATAGGGGCATTATGGTTCAGAGGGCCAGCCTGAACCAAATGGAGCTATTGTCGCTAGACCACAAATGCACCCCCACTCTTACTCACCATCTCCAAGTTGGTGAGTACCAAATCAAGAATGGATGCCTGTCGTCTGTTCCTTATCCAAAATGCACCAGCAGGCAGTCCTACAATGAATCTAACAGGGCCTGACTTCTGGCACACCTGGTCACTGGATTGTCCCAATAGCTATCCAGCAAGTTGAGATCACACTCCTCCATTCTTTACCCCTTTTCACTCCCTTACCAGCTTTTCCCCAACCTCCCTTTCTCTCGCTCTCTTTCTTTCTCTTTCTCTCTCTCTCTTTCTCTCTCTTTCTCTCTCTCCCTATCTCTCTATTTCTCTCGCTCTCTTTCTCTTTATATCTCTCTGTCTGTCTCTCTTTCTCTTTGTCTCTCTCTCTCTTTCTCTTTCTATCTCTCTTTCTTTTTCTCTTTCTCTCTCTCTCTCTCCTCCTTGTGGTCTTAGATCACTCCACCTGTAATTTCTTGCCTGATGGTGACATGAAGTGAACCTACTGTGACTCTTGTTTCTTCTTTGTTTACCCTGATGTTTCCATCCTCCATAGCCTCTATGCCCTCCCTGACATATAGGACTATGCCCCCCAATATATAGGACTATGCCCCCCTGACATATAGGACAATGCCCTCCCTGACATATGGACTATGCCCCACCTGACATATAGGACTATGTCCCCCCTGATATATAGGACTATGCCCTCCCTGACATATAGGACTATGGGCCCCCTGACATATTGGACTATGCCCTCCCTGACATATAGGACTATGCCCCCCTGACATATAGGACTATGCCCCCCTGACATATAGAACTATGCCCCCCTCCGATATATAGGACTATGACCCCTTTGCCTTTCCCTCTATCCTGTATAAACACTGTGTAAGCTGGGACTGGTAGGTACCAGTTATTATTCTGTCTGACCAAAGTTTCTGTGATGGCTATGAGGTCCACCTCAATATTTGCAACCAATGCCTGGAACTCACTGATTTTATTTTCCAGGCTTCTAGCCTTAAGAAGGGCGCAGTATAGCGTAGTGGTTTAAGGCTCTGAGCTACAGACCTGGAGACCTGGGTTTGAATCTCACAGCCCCCACTTGCATACTGTGTGACCCTGAGCAAGTCACTTAACTTCCTTGTGCTCCTAGGTCGCACCTGGAAACAAGCTTCGACTTAGTGTGCCTTTCCTGGTTAAACAATTTCCCCCTGAGACAGACTGGCTCCAGATCCTCTTTTGTTAGATTAGGGATAGCACTAGCTACATTCCCCCACCCTGCGCTCACTTTACCATGGTTTCCCTAGCCCACTGTCAATTTAACTGCCTAACAAAGACATCAAACTTCTGTCCTAGTGTACTGGTCCTCTCTCTTGTCAGATGAAGGCTGTCAACTTTAAATGGTCTATAAAATAAGATTTCAGAAGTGCTCTTACTAATCTGACAAACAGCTTATACTACAGGGAGCAAAGAGCTTGGTCTGTGGTTTCAAAAACCTAGTTTTGCTCCTGAATTAAAAAGATGGGATTATGTTTTTGCTTTTTTTCAATTTAATCGAAATTCTCCAGTTCACAAACACTGAAAATAGTGGCTATAGGATACATTAAAACTGGAGAAGGATATTTTAGTACATCCATGGGTATGTTGCTGAGTTCAATCAATTTGGAAGTACATTGTTTTAATAGTTTGGTCTGGACATCTTCTGGTTTTATTTCCTGAAACCTAAACACCTATTGTGTTCAACAGAGTGGCCTCAACTGTATTATAGACATTTTGAGGTTTGACTATTGTATCCAAAGCTACTAAGGACTAATAAATCAATTTTGTGATGAGAAAATCAAATAGTATGGATAATCCCAGCTGTCCAGCTCAGAGTCAGGCTTGATAAATGGAAGGAAATCCAAATACCACAACCTGGTTATGACCAGACCTGGATTAGGAAGATATTATCATAACTGAACCCTAGGGCTTACTGGCAACATAGACTGCTACACATCAGGATAGCATGATCTCATTACAGTTTCTGCTGTGATATCTGGGAGAATACTGCAATACATCAGTGTAATGCAAGGGCAATTACACCATTCTGTCACACAGTTTACTGAAATCTCACAGAGAGTGCTGGATTCTGATGGGTGGCACAAGCTAACTAACTTTTTTCTTTCACCTTGTGTATATTTATACTCAACTGTGTGATACTGTACAACTGATCATGTTCTATCAAGCCAGTGAAAAATGGATGTCACCCTATATGACTATATTCTGCACTGAGGACTACTGCATCAACATCATCATCATCAACACCACTACCACCATCATCATCATCAAGATGCTCTGTTCTGCATAGACTACTACTTTCCTCTGCATGTAGGGATGGTAAACACTAGAAATTGACTTTCAGGTTATGTATCATCCATGGCAACTGTACCACCCCAGAAACTCATCACATATTCAAAGTCGCCTGTGAAGAAAAAGGGGCGAAGAAGACTGACAGGGATTTGACCACAAAGCTGGTGGGACAAAGGAATCTGAGTGAATGTGGACCTGTGGTATTTCAGCTTCTGGAATATAGGGTGCCACAGAAGGCCTAATGATGGTACTGGACCTCTCAGGAATTCCGATGGATAGCACTGACCCTGGGCCCCTTGTACTCCCTATAATAAGGGCGTCTGTTGCTCAGGCCCTGGATATCATTGCTCCAGTTTATGTTCACCCTCTCACTCTTCACCGGATGCCCCATGGTTTGATGGGGCAGTTCAGGAGTTGAAGAGGTGAGGGCAAAGTTTGGAGAGACACTAGCGGAAAACTCGCCTGGAGGGGGACAGACTTAGATTGCTAGATCATTACAAGGTCTACCAATCAGCAATTTCCCATAAGAAGGCAGAGTTCCTGTCCAAAGAAAGCGCTGCAGTGAAAAATAGACCAGCCCAGCTCTTCTAGACCTTGGACAGACTGTGCAATCCAGCCTGTCTACATTCTGGTTGAGCATTGTCACAGGAAAAGTGTGAGGAGTTTGTGCAGTTTTTTGCCTATAAAGTGTCCACCATCAGGGATGAGATCAGCCAGTGCTTCCCCATTGAACCTTGCATTGATCAATCGAGTGGTACTAATGCCCAGTTGACCTGGTCCACCTTCAGCCTTCCAGTAGTCTTGGATACAGTGAGGATCATCCAGACTCTGCTGCCAACCTGCTGTAGTTTGGATTTGGGCCCAAACCACCTCCCTGTTGGGTGTGTTGAGGTCATTGGCCCAGTCCTTGCTGGGATAGTGGGGGTTTCATTGGAGAGAGGGACCTTTCTGGATGCCTTAAAAGAGGTAATAGTGCAGCCCCTCCCTTGACCCCGACTGCCCAGCAAACTACAGATTAGTATCGAACTTGCCCTTTATAGGAAAAGTTATTGAGAAGGTGGTCACCCTGCAACTGGAGGATCATTTATCCAACCACAGTATCTATGACCCTCTCCAGTCAGGCTTCAGGAAAAGGCATAGCATGGAGACTGATCTGGTATGGGTGCTTAATGACCTTCTGATGGTGAGAGATTGGAGATACCATTCTATCTTGGTTCTCCTTGATCTCTCAGCAGCATTTGACACTGTGGACCATGGGGTGCTGCTTGAGCACCTATGTTTTTTTCTGTGGACTGTGGGGGGCGGTCCTCAGTTGGTTTCAATCTTTTGTCAAGGGCAGGTCCCACAGAGTAGTGTCAGGGATTTATTCCTCGGCCCCTCACTGGCTGCCCTGTGGGGTACCACAGGGCTAGGTGCTGTCCCCCATGTTGTTCGCAATGTACATGCTGCCGTTAGAGTACATTATAAGATGGTATGAGTTGAGTTTTCACTGCTATGCAGATTATTCCCAACTGTACATGTATTTTGTGCCTGAACAGGAGTTAGACTCTGTCTCAGTATTTAACAACTGCCTGTTGGAGATCAGAACTGGATGAGGACTAGTTGGCTGAGGCTGAACTCAGGTAAAATGGAGGTATTGGTGGTGGACCCTGATCATAGGATGACAGGGGCATGGGTGAGAAAACCCTCAGGTTTATATCTGGAGCCCCAGGCCAGATGAGTAACCTAGGTGTGGTATTTGATGAAGGCCTGACCCTGAGGGAGCAGGTTTCGGCCATCGTCAAATCTTCCTTTTATCATCTGAGGAACATAGCCAGGGTGAAGCACCTGGTCCCGCCTGAAGATCTTCCTACCTTGGTCCATGCCTTTGTCACCAGTCATTTTGATTACTGCAATGCCCTCTACCTAGGACTACTGGGGAGTGGATATCCGTAATTTTCAGATTGTGCAGAACGCGATGGCCAGGTTGTTGACTGGAGACCCTAGATCGAGTCATATAAAACCTGTGCTGCGTGAACTGCACTGGCTGCTGACACAGTGGTGGATCACCTTCAAGGTTGCATTGCTAACCTATAAGGCCCTACATGAGCAGGGACCCCTCTACCAGAAAGAGCTCTTGTCTCCTTACTACCCCACCTGCTCACTCTGATCCTCCAGCGAGGGATTGGTAGAGATTCCCAGAGTATCCCTAAAAACACCAGTAGGAAGATCATTTGCCTTTATGGCACCTACCCCGTGGAATTCTCTACCACACTGGATACAAGCTAGCCTGATCATAGAAGGATTTAAAAAATCCTTGAAGGCATACCTGTTTAATCAGGCATTTGAAGGGACTTAATGAGTCAGTGTTGTAATATTGTAGGTATATGTATGGTTTTAATGTAAAATGAAGATTACTTGTTTTAATGATGATTGTTAAGGTGCCTTGAGCTCTGGAAGGGCACCTGATGCAAATAAAGTTTTACTTACTTACTTATTATGACAGATGCCCAATATAACAAGACAAAAGGCAGTTGATTAGGAAGATGCTAGATAATGAAACTGAACTGATGGCATCATTGCCAGGTGATATATGCCATGCAATCCAGGATGGCAGGGGATCGAGGGTGACTGTTGGGTGAGTGATGGGATCTGGGTGGGAAGTAGAGGGCTGTTCACTTTTCCCCATTTCAAAGGGAGGAAATAGTGTTATTAATCTGCTCTTTGCTTTGTTTTCTCAAAATGGCCTTTAAAATAGCTACATCAAAATCAGAATGAATAGCCAAATATGACATATCTTTGATTAGATGCTGCCCTTGAATTGATTTATTTAGTTTTTGTTTCCTGGGTAGGTGCACTAGACAATTGCACAACCTGAATATAAGCCTGAATACAAGTCATGGGCCACGGTGAAACATTTTAATAAACATTGCTCATGAATATACTGTAAGTCACCTTCTCTAATCATGTTAGACAAAACTCCTAGGATGGAACTCATGCAGAGTATCGACAATGTTTCTTACCAGCTGCTGTTTACTAGTTTTATCTTACTATGATTTTCTTTGTACACGTGACCATAATTATATTATATATATATATCTTAGTTGACATTTATATTTATTTTGCTATAAAGTAGACTATTAAAAATATACTTGATCAAATCCAGGATGTCTTAAAAATTAATTTTTTTCAATCCAAGCTACCCTCAAATACAAGCTACTCTTAAATACAAGCTGCAGGCCAACATGTAATATTTAAACTGAAGCCACAGCTTCTATCTAAAAACATAAGAGGCCAGATATTCAAAACCTAGCCCAGACACTTAGAGAGGTTTGCCCACAGTTACCGGGTTTTGCACCCAATTTGTAGGTGGGATCTATACTCAGACATCCCCAGAGTACATGCAAAACCCATTAGCAATGGAGTGCTAAGTTGCTGCTGCGACCATTCGAATGACGGGGTGAGCCACTGTGTATGGGAACAGCGGCAAATTCAGAGATTTGCAAAGGTGGTAAATGCCACCCAAATGGATGCATGTTACTGCCTTTGCAAACCCCAGCTTAATGGGGTGCAAGGCCCTGGTGGCAGGCAAAGGTACTGCAGGTACCTCAGCCCCCATATCCTTGAACCCCAGTCCATGGAAGCAACAATGTCATTGGTGTCTAGTGGCACCCCCCACCCTCTGATCAGCCACTGCCACAGCAGTACATTCTTCTGTGGTATCTAGTGGCACCTCTGCCCTCTGACACCCATCACCATAAATAATGAGGTATTTCCTGGTGTTTAGTGGCAACCCCCACCCTCTAATCAGCTGCCCCTGTGTTGTGAAAGCTGTCCTGGTCTCTAGTGGTACCGCTTCCCTCTGATCACCTGTCCCTGTAAATTTTTATGTGTTCCCTGATGTCCAATGGTACCCCCCACCCACCAAACACCTGTCCCTGTTTCACCCATCACCCTGGTGGCTAGCAGCCCCACAATCCCACCACTCACACCAAGCACACCACATGTCCAACCCCTCTACTTACTGCACTGTCCAGTCCCATACAGGCGATCCGATATGGCAACTGGCACAGCCCTTCTCTCACCACCAGCTGGCCACCATATGGTATGAGAAAGAGCATGCATACTGTGTACTGTATAGAGAGTGTGCATATTGTATACTGCAGACATTATGCACACTCCTTGTCATGTCATACGGTAGCCAGCTGAGGTGGAGAGAGGAGGGCTAGGCTGGTGACCATATCAGATCCCCAGCACGGCAATGGACAGTGTGGTAAAGGGGCATGGACAGGTAGTGGGCTTGGTGTGGGAGGGCTGTTAGCCACCAGGGTGATGGGTGATACAGGAATGGGTGCTTGGCAGATGAGGGGTACCACTGGACACCAGAAAACACATAAACACTTATGGGGATGGGTGATTGTGCAGGGTGGGTGGGAGCCACTAGACAGCAGGGACAACTTTCATAACATGGCAATGGCTGACTGGAGGGTGGGGATGCAACTAAATACCAGGGAATACATGAACAATTATGAGGATGGGTGATCAGAGGGTGGGGTGCCATTAGACATGAGGGACAGCTTTGATAATATGGGGGTGGGCAATTGGAGGGTGAGGTGTGCCACTAGACACCAGGGAGCTCATGTACTTCATGGGGTGGGTGTTCGGATGGGGGGGCTGGCTCCCACCATGCCTACCATGGTGGGCAGCCAAGGGGCACAAACCTGCCACCACTTCCCATGCAAATGAGCACAGAATGGGCATGCATATGGCCTTTAGTGCCTTGCATGCCCATTGGGCTTATTTGCATGTTGCTGGCTGGATATCACACCTGGGGTTCCCAGCACTATCAGATCTGGGGTTGCAGTTCCCTGCACTTCCCTAAGGGCTGCATACAGCATAGACCCATGTCAGGGTAGCACAACTCAACTTAGCACTGCCCCAACTTGCCCCTATATTCAGTCAAGTAGCAGTGGTGCAGTATCTGATTGAATATAGCATCCTCAGGTTCAGGCTCAATGCAAAATATTGCACTCTGCTTTTGCCAGTTACTGAATATCTGGCACATGGTACCTGGACACCAGAGTAAAAGTATTCAGTATGTACTGAGAAAAAGGTACTCACAAACCTAATATTTATACACTCTCATCATTTGGATGGGCTTTGGGAATGTTAGATTAGAGTAACACAGATGACAAATATTGCATTCTTAGCAAAACAGTATTTGTTTAAGTAAATCAGACACAAATCTATGACCCCTCATATCTAAATTTAGAAATGACTTTTATATTTTCCAGTCTGCAGACAGGAAACCAGCCAAGTGCCTCAGTCCATTCTAAGAAAAACATCTTGCAAGGCCAAACCTCAACACCAGTTGAAGAAGATATTACCTTTGATCACATAAAACAAACAAATTATCAGCTATCTATGGGCTTGAGGTATGATGATGGCAGAAGATAAAGAGAAAAAGTACTAGACAAACAGTAATAAAGATGTAAAATTAAATATGCAGCACCTGTACCTCAAGAGTGGACAAATAATGTGTTACCCCAATACTAACCTCATAAGTTCTGATTGATTAAGAATATTATTTTTCTTTTTTTATGTGTAATTTTTGGCCAGTTAAGGCACATAAGCTGTGACAGCTCATCTCCAGGTGCATATCTTCTCATGAATGCTCAGTGAGTTTTTATACTCTGGTCTGCCAAATACTTGTGTATATTTAATTTGGTATTCAGCCAAAAATTCATCAAAAATGTAAATAAAACCTCTGTGACCCTCAATAGGTAGACAAGACAAGTAATATGACCCCCACCCCAACAACAGTCTTAACCATCCACCCTCTCCAACATAGGCTAATAAAAAAAAAAACACTCTCAGGGCTGGCCCATCAGTGCAGTGGTTGGATTTCCGCTCATGACTCTAACGACCCAGGTTCAGAAACAGATCTGGGTCATCGGAGGGTTGGCCAGGGGGAGATGGATTGAGCATCCTACGGATTGCTCTCCTTCTCCAGAGGGAGGGTGTGGGGTGTCACCAGAGCACAAGAGACCCTTGGTGGAAGCCAGGGGTTCCACAGCAGATGGCGCCAGCAAGGATCCGAGGGGGTAGGATGGACACTGGTGTCATTGCACATTCCTGTCCCCACAAATGGGGAAATAAAATAGCCTACCTACTGACTCTATGAAGCCCACCCCCTGGCTGCAGTCGGCTCCTCCAGTCTGACTCCTGCCCTAGCCCATTGTTTGGGGCACCTTGGGCCGGGTGCCATGACTCCGCACTGGGGGTCAATCCAGTGGGTCCCGGGAGGATGGCTGATGTGGAGGAGCCACAGCTGAGGGGGTCTGTGGTCGGGCAGATGCCAAGCAGTAAGATGGGCCCATAAAGAATAAATAGGAAAAAGAAAAAAACACTCTTTTCCATAACTCTACCCCTAGACACTCTATGAGCACAAAATATATAGAGTGCACTATAGTCCCACAATAGATGACAGAGGGCAACATGGTAAAATCCTGATACTCTATTGAGCCCAACTCTTCACTACAAGGCATTGGGCTAGATTGTCAAAGCCCGTGAAAATCCTGCAGCTGCAGGAAAAACTCAATGCAAGTGGGTCATCACTTGTGGAACCACAATTTCTTCCGCAGCTACAGTATTCCTTAAAAGTGGAGCCATTTCATACTGGATCCACAATTTATGGCAGCTTATGAGAGATGTTTTCCCGTAGCTGCAGAAAATGTTTATGGCTGATGGGACCAACTGTAACATCTCCTGCAACTGCAGTGAACTAAGAATACCAATCTCCGCAGCTCTCTTTCAGTCAGCAACTAGAGCTGCAGTCTGGGACTTAGTCCCAAATAGTTTTGAGAATCTGGCTTACTGTGTTTACATACAGCTTCCCTAATCTGACCTCCCTCAAGCCAATAATCAGCTCACATTGACCCCGATTCATAATGGGTGCCAGGAATCTGTTGAATTCTGACTATTCATTTCAAGGCACCTCCTCCTGGCTGATGCACACAATTGATGACTGATCACTCCTAGGTGCATGGAAGGGAGATAATACGAGTTTAGCACATGCCAGTTTCAGGCAGAGGGAATCTTGCTTCCAGAGCAAGCAGCTGACTGAAAACAAGCTACAGTTTTTTTTACTAATTTAACACTTCTACCTTAGCAGGATTGAGTCCCTGTTGGGATTAAGGAAACAGATACTTTATTAGAAGCAGGGGGTCTCATTTAAGTTAAAAAAATAAGAAAAGAAAGCCACTGTGAGTTTCTCTGTTTGGGGAAGGGGGCTGTATCAAGTTAATTTGCTGAGTCAGGAGCAGAGATAGGAGCTAATTGGGATGTGTGGCTTGAGCAATAGAAAAGCAGCTGTCTCCAATTACAGCTTCCTGCTGCTAGTTTCAGGCAGAGAGAATCTTGCTTTCAAAGCAAGCAGCTGACTAAAAAAAAGTTATGTTTGTTCTTACTGATTGCCCTCCTTCCCACCCAAAGCCAGTTCTACTTTTATAGCCACTGGATTTGACTGACAACAGGAACTTCCTGTTTGGCAGTAGGAAGGGAAGGATCACTGAGACACATTAGTTTCATCAGCCTTGAAGGAAAAAAAATAGCTTGTTCTCCCCCATCTGGAGTACTGCATGCAGTTCTGGAGACCCCATCTCTGCAAGGACATAGACAGAAAGATGGCAGTCCAGAGGAGAGCAGCCAAAATGGTGTAGGGTCTGCACTAGAAGCCATATGAAGAGAGACTAAAACAGCTTAATATGTATACCTTTGAGGAAAGGAGGTAGAGGGGCGACATGATAGAAACTTTCAAGTACCTCATGTGTTATGTGTTGTACAGCTTTAAAAAAATGTTAGAGACAGTACAGCTTTAAGAGAATGTGCACTTCCTATAAGTGTGCCTGTGTATGGGGCCCAGTCTCGTCTTGTATATGCTGCTGAATGGAAGTAAAAGAGAAAGCCTAGATTTCAGTGTGGCGTGTTTTCTTACTAACAAGACCCTTGTGTGTTTAAGGTACTTATTTTCGACTACCAAACACAACAAACTGGTGACAATGGATGGTGGGCATTTTAATAGTTCCAGCTTACTGAATTATATATTGGAGGCAGTATAGCGCAGTGGTCTAAGGCTCTGAGCTGCAAATCTGGTGACATCTAGCAGACCAGACCTGGGTTTGAATCCCACAGCTCCCACTTGCATATTGTGTGACGCTGAGCAAGTCACTTAACCTCCTTGTGCTCCCAGGTCACTCCTGTAAAAAAGCTTTCAGCTTAGTGTGCTATACCTGGTTAAAAACAACTAAATAAATATAATTTTGTGACTTTGTGCATTGGAGGCAAGCAAGTAATTTGGAACTGTGCAATATCACGGCAACTTCAGCCAGCTTTGAAATTTTTACAGGAATGGACTGGGATACATGGTCCCGACGGTTTGATCAGTGGTTATTACTTAATCCTGCCATACAAGCTGCTAATGATGAGCAACAGGATAAGCTTATTTGAGTTGCTTTTTGTACTTTCTTGGGGAGTGAAACCTTCATACTTTTATGCAGTCTGTGTGCACCGGACCTGCCGGAGGATTTGTCATATCAAGTACTAAAGGCTAAATTGAATGCACAATACAGTTTAACAACTTTTCCAAGGGCTGAACATTATAAATTATACAGTTACCACTAGAACCAGGTCAGTCATTACAATCTTATTTGGCCAAGATCAAACACTTAGCTCTCACGTGTGCATGGAGCAGAGAGTATCTTGAATCTAATCTAGTTGATAAATTTGTTATGGGGTTGAATAATGAACATCATATTCAGCAATTACTTTCTGTAAGTGTCAAGAAGTCTACTGAGGAACTTTTACATTTGGTACAAATGTATGAGACTGCAGAAAATGATGCACATGCTAAGATGGACACTAAAAGTGAGGTACAAGTAGCTACACTAAACTCCAAATTCAAACAGCTCAAATCTAAGTCTAAGCCACTGTTTTCAAAGAACAATTCAACCACTCCACCCAAACTGCATGGCCAGTGCAAATGTGCATCGGGTGGGTTGACTCAGCATAGCAGGGACCAGTGCAAATTCAGAGAAGTTCAGTGTCATGCATGTAAACATCAAGGGCATACTGCTAAGGTTTGCAGGAGCAAGAGAACTGTGGTAGTCAGTTCAGAGAGCCCAGACAGAGTGGTGATTTCTATTGCACCACAAATGCAGTCTAAAGATGTTCCTCCTTTCTATGTGTTACTTCAATTGCAACAACTGAGGAATCAGTTGCGTTTAATGGTAGACTCTGCTTCCCCAGTTTCTTTTATTAACCATCAGACATGGTCTGATCTGGATAAGCCACCATTGTTTCCTTGTAATGAGTTGCTGCATGCATTTGAAGGGCAACCAGTTCAGCCACTGAGCTCATTTACCATGTTGGTACGCAGGACTGATTCTCCTGGTACACCTCTAACTTTTCTGGTTTCAAAAAAAGGTGTCAACATTTTGGGCAGAGACACCCAGGTTCTTCTAAACATTCATGTTGATCCAGCAGATTTTGGCCTACTTGCTGCTGTCCATGGTACCACAAAGCAATAATCTGTCCAAGCTTGGGGAGATTTTACACATGTATCCAGAGTTATCGAAAGGACTGGGATGTTGCTCAACAGCTAAAGCCAAGCTAATTACAAAGTCTAATGCAGTCCCTATGTTTTGTAAACCACGGAAACTCCCTTTTGCCTTTAAACCAGTCGTTGGAACAAAATTGGACAGACTGAAAAAAAAGGGTGTGCTGGAAAAGGTTTCAAGTTCAGATTGGGCCACTCCAATTCTGGTGGTATCGTAACCAGGTGGTAAGGTTCAGATATGTGGAGATTTTAAGGTGACACTTAATCAAGTACTTAGCACAGATATATTTCCTTTACCCTTACCAGAGGAACTTTTTCATAGACTGAATGGTGGTGTGGGGTTCTCTAAACTGCACCTCGCTGATGCATACCTTCGTGTGGAGTTGGCTACACTCTCAGAAATTGGTAGTAATTAATACACACCAAGGACTGTACAAGTACAAACAGCTATGTTTTGGCCTTAGTTCCGCACCTGCTATTTTTCAAAAAGTGATTGAGCAAACGGTGGGTGATATTTACCAGGTGTTGCTTGTTATTTGAATGGCATCATTGCCACAGGCAAGACAGAAGCAGAACATTCACTTAACTTACACAAGACTTTAGAGAGATTGCAACAGTGGATTCAGACTTAGGAGAGAAAAATGCCAGTTTTGTCAACCAAGTGTCATGTATTTAGGTCACACTATTGACAAAGATGGAATACATCTGAATGATGAAAAGGTGGAAGCCATTGTGCACATGCCTGAACCACAGAATGTTTCAGAGTTGTGCTCATTCTTCGGTATGGTGTGCTACTATGACCGTTTCTTACCTGGCTTAGCCACTGAATGTGCTGTCCTAATGAACAGTTACATAAGGGTACTCTGTGGAAGTGGACCAAGGGCCACAGAAAGGCAGTTCAAGCCATCAAGCTCTCTCTAACTGATGTGAATAAATTAACTCATTATGACCCTAACTTACCTATCACATTGGCCTGTGATGCTAGTCCTGTGGATATGGGAGCTATACTTTTTCATACAGATCAAGAAGGAGTGGAGAAGCCAATAGCCCATGCTTCACACAGACTCACTGCAGTTGAAATTAATTATGCCCAGATTCAGAGAGTTGCATTAGCAATTGTGTTCGGAGACCAGAAATTTTGCCAATACTTGCTAGGTCTCAAGTTTTACCTAAAGATGGATCACAAGCCACTAGTGGCAATTTTCAGTCCAGGAAAAGGAATTCCAGAGACAGCCACTAGCAGACTTCAACAATGGGCATTAATTTTGTCTGCCTATAATTTTGAGGTCACATACCAAAAAATGTACCAGCATGGAAATGCAGATGCCTTGTTTAGGTTACAAATATCCAGAGAAATGGAGTTAGATGTGGGACTTAAAGAGGAGCCATTATTATGCCAGGTGGAACCAGATAGTTTTTCAGTGCAATTCAAAGATATGGAGGACTACACTGTTGTGTGTGCAATGGATATATAACAGTTAGATCAGCTTCCAGTACTAGCCAAGGACATTGCAAAAGTGACTAGTCAAGATGTAATTTTGAAACAAGTGTATCAGTATACACTTGAGGTTTAGCTGCAAGGCACTACTTGTTCAGCTGCACTACAACCCTGCTATACAAAGAGACTGCAGTTGTCCATTGCTGAGGGGTGTCTTCTATGAGGATCGCATGTCATAGTACCCCAGTGTTATCACTCAAATAAATGTGTTGATTCTCTTGCATGTGGGCCATCCAGGCATTGCTAAAATGAGATCCCTGACCAGACTTCATGTATGGTGGCCTTCCATTGACAGAGACATATACCAGGTTATGCAAAGATGCGAAGGCTGGGCTGTATCAATGGGAAATCTGGCAAGAGCTCCAGTTCGCCATTGGGAATGATCTGAAAAACCCTGGCAAAGTTTGCATTGTGATTTTGCAGGAACTTATTTAAATTCCATGTGGTTACTCTTAACTGATGCTCATAGTAAATGTCCAGAAATTCATCAAATGTCTTCAACAACTACTGAGAGTACCATCAAAGTGTTGAAATCTATCTTTGCTACCCATGGTTTTCCACAAGTGATTGTCTTGGATAACAGACCACAGTTCATATCTGTTGAATTCCAAGCATTTTGCCAGCAATGCGGTATCCACCATATTTTCTCACCTCCCTACCATCCAAGATCAAATGGCGAAGCGGAACACCTGGTTCAGACTTTTAGAAAGCGTATGGACAAAGCTAATCCTACTACACTGACGGCAATGCAAATAGCCCTTTTGGACTTTCTTGTGATGTATTGAACAACGCCACATTGTGTCACAGGAATATCCCCTGCAGAATTGTTGTTTGAACATCAGATTCTAACTCAATTAAATCTTCTTTGCCCTCTAGGCTGCAAGTCAGTAACTGAAATGCTTCCTAAGACCAGATCCTTCAACCCCAATGATATTGTGTGGGTCAGGATGTATGTGGGCTCAAAGAGATTGATAGAAGGTGTGGTGGAAAAAAAGTTCAGAAATGTTGTCTATAGTGTTCAACTGACTAACCAGAGGACAGTGAAAAAACATGTGGACCAATTATGTACTAGAACTGAGAAAGAACAAAAAAGGGATACCCAGAGTCGGGGTAGTTATCCAGCATTATTTGTTCCAGAACAAGAACAGGAAGAGACAGTGGAACCACAGCATTTGAGACAAGATGTGGCTGATGCTAATCAGATTCCAGTGCAACAGCCTCAAGTACTACTACATTGGTCAAGGTGTATAAGGTTTCCACCAAAGAGAATGGACTTGGAGATATAGCCTAATGACACAGATTAACTAAAAGGGACATTGTAGCAATAACTGTAATAGTTTCATATTACTTCTGAATTATTGATTTAAGTACTTCCCAGCTAAGTCAGGGGGATTGTTATGTGTAGTACAGCTTTAAGAAATGTTGGAGACAGTACAGCTTTAAGAGAATGTGCACTACTTGTAAGTGCACCTGCATTTGGGGCCCAGTCTCCTCTAGTATGTGCTGCTGAATGGAAGTAAAAGAGAAAGCCTAGATTTCAGTGTGTTGTGTTTTCTTATTACCAAGACCCTTGTGTGTTTAAGGTACTTATTTCCAGCCACCAAACACAACATCATGGAAATCAACAAAGTCCAAGAGGGTAGCATATTTCAGAAAAAGAGATGCACAAGAACAAGGGGGCACAATTTGAAGATAGAGGGGGGATGGCTCAGGGGCAATGTGAGGAAGTATTTTTTCATGGAGAGGGTGGTGGATGCATGGAATGGCCTTCCTGAGGAGGTAGTGGGGTCAAAAACAGTGGGGGAATTCAAGACTGTGTGGGACTGACATAAGGCAATTATAGTAGGGGGTAGGGAGAAGTAGGCTGCTGGTTAACTAGGATCTGCAGCTTATCCAATAGGTAGGGAAATGGGCAGACTAAGTAGGCACAGTGGTCCTTACCTGCTATCAAAGTCTATGTTTCTATGTTTCTGTTACCTAGTCATCTGAGAGAGGCACCGTCGGTAAAAGCATTTAAGAAGGGGCTAAAAACATATTTGTTTTTACAGGCATTTGGATTTTAAATTGATCTAAATTAGTTATCGACAATTTTTGGACTGTCTGTTTTTAATTATTTTTTAAATTAATTATGGATATGTTGATATTTTATGTATTATTGTTTGTTTGCTATGAATACTGGATGCTGTTGTAAAATTGTATTGTGCTCAGAGTCGCTGGGAATGGGCACTATATAAGCAATAAAATCAATCAATCAATCCTGTGCATGCATGGAGCTCATCACTGTTTTTGCCCCCACTACCTCAAATGGAAGATTGTTCCAGGCATCCACCACTCTTTCAGTGAAGAGGTACTTCCTCATATGCCTCCACTGTTTTTTTACGTGCACTCTTTCATGTAGAAAGGATATTTCTATGTGTTAACCTATGCTTTTAACATAACTTTTTAATGTCTTTTGTAATGACTCCACTTAGTTGAACAAATAAAATATTTGAACTTTGAACTCCTAAATTTCCCCCTCCAGCTTCACTGCATGCTCCCTAGTTCTTGTGTATCTTCTCCTATGAAAACGATTACCCTCCTGTACCTTATTCACCCCAGTGAGGTATTTATAGGTCTCCATCATGTCCCTCCTCCCCTGCAGGGTGTACATATTGAGTTCCCTTAGCCTATTCTCATAACGTGTCTGGTACAGACCCTGCCCCATTGTGGCTGCCCTTCTCTGGGCTGCCTCCACCCTGTATATGTCTTTCCTGAGATGTAGTCTCCAGAACTGGACATAGCACTCCCACCAAAGATCCATACGTCAGTAACACCACCACCCTCTTTCTATTGGTGATACCCCTCCCTATCCACCCCAGCATCCTGCTAGTACTACCCACTGCCTCAGTACACCACATGATCCTCACTAATTTGATGATAAGTATAATTGTTTTCTATTTTAAATTTGCTTTTAAGTTTTTTTTTCCCACAGATACACAGTGACACAGTAGCGAAACGAGGGGAAATCATTTCCTGTTTTCTTCACAGGTGACAGGTATAGTAAGAAAGGAAGTGACAATGGATATGCCATGCATAAATCACAGTAGTCAGTTGAGGCCAGATAATTTCTTTTTTTATTTCTTCATGGGTGACAAGTATTGTAAGACTGTACAGGAAGTGGACAACAGAAATACCATCTGTGTGGTCACCTATAGTGGCTAATTGAGTAGAGTCTAAAAATACTCTTGTCTTCACAGGCTTCCTGTCTTGTTGCCTTTTCATCCAGCAAGCAAGACTTCTCCTCGCCCCCCTCCTGTCTGAAATAGTTTCATGCTCTTTCAAAGTGTGGCCATCAGCAATGTAATATTAAAGAGCCTTTCCAAAAGCTATTTTTTTCTTTTACTTTTTTGTTTCCTTTTAGAGGTGCAATAAAACCAGAGTACCTTGTGGCAGCATGCATGGTTGTTTAGAAAAATTCTGGGAATACAGAATTTATATACTGTATATTGTGCAGTTTGCACAATTTCCCCTAAAGTGTGTCACAAGAACTGTGGCAGGAGGCCTGACAAACAGCATAGCACCTTGCAGCAGAATTCAGCTGTCTGACATATTTATTCCGGTAGCTGACAAAATCTCTGGGAGTATAGAATGTATGTATGTTGTGCTTTTCTCACAATTTCCCTAGAGTTCATTTCAAGAACTGTGGT